>CM033794.1:18272576-20691576 GCA_019656835.1 Rhododendron ovatum | reverse complement strand
GCTAAAGAATCTGTATGAGCATTCTGTCCAGAACTTATTTGCTCAATATATACCCTCTCGAAGGTATCAAGCAAGTCTTTGGCTACCTGCACGTAGGCCACCATCTTTTCATTTCGAGTTTCGTACTCGCCGGACAGTTGATTCACAACAAGCTGGGAATCACAATACACCCTGACCCGTTCTGCTTTAAGGGTCTTCGCACTTCTCAATCCTGCCAAGAGTGCTTCATATTCAGCCACATTATTCGATGCACTGAATCCAAGCCGAACAGAGAGTTCAATCAGAACTCCTTGAGGAGGAAAAAGGACAACTCCAATTCCAGAACCAGTATTACATGCTGATCCATCAACGAATAGCTTCCATTCTTTGGGATCCTGTTCGGCTACGGGTTGATCCTTCAAGGATGATGTCTTAGCCGCCTGTTCCTTTCTCGTAGGAGGCAAGGGAGCAACAGTGGGGGAAAACTCTGCCACAAAATCAGCCAACACTTGGCTTTTAATTGCTGTGCGTGGCTGATATTCGAGATCATACTGACTTAATTCCACGGACCACGTCGAGATCCTTCCCGAGAAATCTGCCTTTCAAAGCAGTGATTTTAATGGATACTCAGTATAAACCACAACCTTATGGCTTTGAAAGTAGTGTGGCAATTTCCTGGTTGCTGTTCGAAGTGCCAGGACAAGTTTTTCTAATGGCAGATATCTTGTCTCTACATCCAATAATGTTTTGCTAACATAATAAATGGGGATTTGCTCGATCCCCAAATCCCTCAATAAGACTGCACTTACTGCATGCTCGGAAACAGCTAAGTACAAAATTAAAGACTCACCTGGCTGTGGAGTTGATAAAAGTGGGGGTTCGGCCAGGTACTTCTTCAGGTCTTAGAAAGCTTGCTCACATTCTACTCCCCATTCAAATCCCTCCCTCTTTTTCAATAGCTGAAAAAAGGGTCTGCATTTGTCACTGGACCTGCTGATGAATCTGTTTAGTGCTGCTGCCATTCCAGTCAGCCTCTGGACTTCCTTGGTAGTTTTGGGACTCTGTAATCTCTGCAAGACATCAATCTGCTCGGGATTTGCCTCTATCCCCCTCATGGTTACCAAATGGCCCAGGAACTTTCTTGAACCAACTCCAAACGCACACTTCGAGGCGTTGAGTTTCAACTTGTATTTCCTCAAGATTTTGAATACTTCTTTTAAATCAGTAATATGCCCTCATTTTTCTCTAGTTTTTACCATCATATCATCTATGTAAACTTCCAAAGTTTTTCCAATGAGTTTTTTGAACATGATGGTTGCAAGTCTTTGGTATGTGGCCCCAGCATTCTTCAGCCCAAACGGCATGACACTGTAGCAGTATAATCCTCGAGGTGTGATGAAGGAAGTCTTCTCTTGATCAGGTTCAAACATAGCAATCTGATGATATTCTCGATATGCATCAAGAAAACTCATTCGCTCGTATCCAGAGGTTGCATCAACCAATTGGTCAATCCTGGGCAAAGGAAAACTATCCTTAAGGCATGCTTTGTTTAAGTCTGTGAAGTCCACACAGACACGCCACTTCCCATTCTTCTTCTTTACCACAACAGTATTGGATAACCATTCGGGGTAATAGACTTCACGTATTGCTTTGGCTTCCAACAAAAGATCGACCTCCTCAATCACTGCATCTACATGCTGCACGGCTGCCCTTCGTTTCTTCTGAATGATCGGCTTGTGCTGAGGGTCAATGTTTAAATGGTGACAGATCACATCTGCATCCACCCCAGGCATTTCCTCAGGCATCCATGCAAAAACATCAATGTACTCCTTTAGGAACTGAATCGGCCTTTTCATCTGCTGGCAGTGATTTCCCAATTAAAAAATATCTTTCAGGATCAGTCTCGTTGATCTGAATCTTCTCCAGGCCTTCAACCACTTTTTCAGCTGGGTTTCTTCCAACATCTTCGATGATTGGTTGATCTGGTACTTCTAGTGTATGAACATGGTGGACCTTCGGGGCTGTTTTGATGATGGAAATCAAATATTGCTGTGCCACCTTCTGGTTGCCTTTAAGGACTTCAATCCCATTTGATCCTGGGAATTTCACCATCTGATGATAAGTCGAGGAGACTGCTCTCATCTTGTGCAACCATGTCCTCCCTATAATTGCGTTATAGGAAGAAGGGACATCGACCACTAAAAAGTCTGTTCTCAACACCACTGATCTGGCCCGAACAGGTAATGTTACCTTTCCAAGGGGCCAGACTGCTCCTGCACCGAACCTAATAAGAGGCGTTGTAGACTGTTCTAAGTCTGATTGGGCCAGCCCCATCTTTTTGAATGCATCATAATACAATACCTCTGTACAACTCCCCGAGTCCACTAGAATTCTTTCGATGTCGTATTCCCCAACTCGTAAGGTTACGACCAATGCATCATTGTGGGGTATTTGGACCTCCCCCAAATCATCATCACTGAACGCCATGCTCTATTTGCATACATCAGTCTCTCGCCTTCTCTTGTTTTCCAATCGCATCACGTGCTGATCATGCTTAACTTGCCTTTGTAGTAGCCTAACCTCACTTCTCGTGTAAGGTGTGGCCAACCCATGTATCATATGGATGACGCCTTTAGGGTTTTGTTCGTAACCCAGCTCCATAGCCTTCCCTTTCTTTTTAGGGTCTTCCTGGATAAATTCCTTAAGATAGCCTCGAGAGACCAAATCATCAAGGTGCCTCTTGTATGTCTCACAGTCCTCAGTCATATGGCCCCAATCTTTATGATAACTGCAGTGCTGATTCGTAGCGCGTTTTGCATCTTTGTCTCCTCCTAGACTCGGGGGCCATTTAAAATATGGCTGATTCTTTATTCGATAAAGAATCCTGTAAATTGGCTCCTTCCAAACTGTAGTGATAGAAAAGAAGGATTTAGGGTCTGGAGCTTGCTTGTCCTTGTATGACTCTTTCTTAGCCTGCCCGTACTCCTTTCTATCTCTATAAGTCTTGGGTTCTGGCTTGTCCACCTTTTTAGCAGGTGCCTTTGGCTGTTCGGCAACCATTCTGCCGTCCTCACGGAGTATGTCATCCTCCATTCTGGCGTGTTGTTCTATCCGTTCCATCAATTTAGCCAGGGTGGCTACCGGATGTTTATTCAATGAACGGCGCAGCTCTCCCCGAACAGGTAAACCAGTTTTGAAGGTAGCAATTGCATATTCCTCACTGCAACTTTCAATCTCGTTGAAAGTCTCCCAGTACTTCTTTGCATAATCCCTGATCTGCTCGTTCTCCTCCTGCTTCATGGTGGAAAGACTCTCAAAAGTCTTCGGGGCTTTTCTGCTTGTCAAGAACCGAGCAGTGAATTCCTCGGCCAACTGCCTCCATCCTCGTATGGATCGTGGGGCCAGTTTATGAAACCAGGATAAAGCCACCTTGCCAAGACTGGAGGGAAACATCTTGCACAAGATGGAATCATCCCCTTCATGCATAAACATGGCCTGTTGATAAGGCTGTATGTGAGCCACGGGATCCGTATTTGTCTCGTAAAGTACGAACGCTCTGTGCTTCACTCTGCTCGGCAATCTCGCTTCTTGTAGCATCTTTGTAAAGGGGGAGGCTGCAATATTACTCAGGGCCTTTCGTGCTGCTTCTCGTGCAGTCACTATCCCATCCTCTTGTTCCTTTAACTTGTGGGCCGAAGTCTTGACCCAATCAGCATCTGGTCTCTCGTACCTATCTCGATGATGTTTCCTCGTGTCTTCTTCCTCGGGGGTAGAACTTCAGTCTCTGCTCCTCCTTTTTCGTGAAGAAGTCCTTCTCTCTGGTGTTCGGCTTCTACTTCTTCTTCCCCTTTTTCGTGGAGAAGCCTCATGACGCCCTATTTCAGGACTTTTGCTCCCCCTTTTGCGTGAATGAGTCTGTTTATGAACCACCAGAGCCCGTTCGTCTCTCTGGGAATTCCTTCGAGAGAGTCCAGAATCTTAGGGGTGCTCTCGTACCCTCTGCAGCTCCCGTATCTCATACTCTCGTTTTTTAATTAAACGAGCATACTCCTCGATTTCTCTTCTTTTTTTATCAAGGACATCATCATCGTTATGAATACTCTTTGAACGTGTAACTGACTCCTCTCCTCGATGAGACTTACTCCTTCTCGTGAAACCAGTAGCAGTCTTGTCTCCTTTTTCTTTGGAGTTTTGTCTGTCATGTCTACCAGTGGGCTTTCTCGGAGCGCTTGGTGGGGATTTATCTCTTCCTCCACCCAACTGGTCATTTGGACTAAACGGTGTGACTGGATTTTCTTCCGCCATGATTACTTTCTCAGAAAAGTCTGTTCTTTCCCACAGACGGCGCCAATTGTAGGGGGATAAAAACAATTGGTTCTTCGGATCAACTGGATTGCAACGGCTTATTCGTGCCTCTTCACCGGAACCCTAACTCGACGTCTGAACCCTAATCTGCAAAATAGACAGAGGGTGAGTGCACCTTTGCCTCTCGTGGCAAAGGCCCTCCGATGCCTTTGTTAGTATCACGTACTAGAAAACTCAACCCTAATTATCAGTAGGAAAGTAATAATAATGCAGTATATTGCGTACCTTTTTCCTCTAGGTTTACCTCATATTTATAGATTCGTGTATGCTTGTTGCCCAAGCATCCCTGTTTCCATAGGACTCCCAGCTCGTATAGGAAACCCAGGGTATCAAGGATTCTCGTTTCCTTTATCAGATTAATAGAAAAGAGTCATTTTAAGATTCTTTTCCTTTACTGACCGAACATCCCATTCTCATTGGGTATCTTTCTCAGATCCTAAATTCTCGGGATCTTATTCCTTAACGGAATACCAACATTCTGGATTCTTCCAGAATGTTCCCCAAACTCTAACAATCGATTTGGAGCTCTTTCTTTGTTCGGCCATCTTGTTGCCGAACAGACTGCCTGGACCAATGACTTCACATGTAATTTGGTCCAAACGTAATGAGAATGTCTCTATCTGCCGAACAGCTTAGTTTCACACCACTGACTTCACTTGTCATTGGCCTTTTATTAGCCGAACAGACTGCATAGATCAATGACTTCCCATATCACTGATCCGTATCCCTGTTCACCATACTGCCCGGCGATAACTACCGTTTGTGTTTACCACGTGTTCCCAAACATCACGTGTTCGGTAACTAAATGTATTTGCTCGGAAATACCTCCATACATTTTACATATATTGAGAGATAGAATCCCTACCTTGAGTCTTGAGAACAAAATAGAATCCCTACCTTGAGTCTTGAGAACAAAACCCACGAAAGGTACGAGCTTAGCTTTTCGAAAAAATTGATTCGACCGGAATACACCACTCCGAGCTCAAACGAACGAGATTCAAGTTCAATATTGCGAATGAAAAGTGGGTTGAAGGTTGATTTTCATGAGTTTTGTGTTTGGAGGTGAGTTTTTGAGTGAGTGGGTGTGAGAGAGTGAGAGACGCCGGAGAAGGAGAGAGAGCCATGAGTTGAGAGGAGAGAAAAGGGGAAAAGTGATTCTCTACACACACACCCCAACTATATATATCCACATTTTTGCAAATTACACTTGCACTCCAAACTTCCAAACCCTTGCACATCAACCTCCAATTTCACATCTACATCATACTTATCCTTTACTAAACATTAAAATTATTGAAATGAAAATACGAGTCTCTACAATACCCGAGTACATAACTTAGGTATTTTTCATCTGGATCTGAAAAAGAGGAGTCGGACCACACCAGTGTCTTGTGCCAGAGGTTATGGGTAGGAACAGATCTTTGGATAAGATCCGAGATTTCACATAGTTTGAAGAATAGTAATGAAATAATTGATTGCTCTCTTTTTATGTTATTTTTAATGCATTTCAATTGTATAACCTGTTGCTTGTAAATGGGTTTCGGGTGGGCTTTGGCTACTAAGCGTCATCACTCCTAGTACTATGTTGCCCTGGTAACTCGAACGCCAGGTATCGAAGACGGAACAGAAGCAGACAAAGAATGATTTGACGTTGACCGAAGAAGATATTATCGAATTATGGTTACACCCTTAATTGCTTTGTAATTTCAATTAATTATTTTAATATTGTACAGTAAGAGAATCTTAGAATCTAGCAAAATACTTTAAGGTTGATATGTTGTGATTTGATTGAAATTGACAAAAGGAATTTTAAATGCTTTGAAATGGAAAACTAATTGGAAATCTCTTTTATTATTTTATTATTGTCTCCGAATTTTCTGGGTGTTACATGCTTGTTCTGCCCAGTTCCATTGCATCCATGTAGATTTTCACATCGAGTATCTAGGATAAATAGTTGTTTCCAGAAATGCCTATTGCAATGAACTCTAAATTTTTTTATGTTTTTTTGTTTTCTAGAAAAGTAAAAAAAAAAATCCAGATCAATATTTATTTGTGTGACAGGCAGTTGATTGAAGAATCAATCGAAGGGGAGCTCAACTTAATATAGTTTTTCTGCCTAGCAAAAGTATCTGATTTTGACAATTTCATAAGAAGATTTACAGAGGGCAATTTTGAACAACATTAATGAATGAAGAATGTTGTCTCCATAATAAGTGATTATTCATTACATGCAATTTATGACTTGTAGTGATGAAGATAATTAAGATGAAAAATTTTGGCCCATTCTTTTTAGTCCTTAGTCAATGAGCTAATAAGATCCTTAATCTGGGTCATCAAATAGGTAAAAAGAAGAGTGTCACGATAAGTAGGATACTTCAAGTATCATTTTTTCAGTCAAAAATACTTCGGCTAGTTATGGTTGATGAATACTACTTGTATTAAGAAAGAAAATATTTCAAATATTCAATCAGCAATAAACACTTTAGGTATTGGGCACCGCTATTCGCAGCCCTCTATTTTCTCCCATAACCCGTTAAAAATTTTCAATTATACTCGACAGTTAGTTACCGAAATTGAGATATATTTTCAGCATCCAATTACCGAAATATAATATTTTTTTCAACAGCTATTTATCAAAAATGTATGTTCGGTAGTTGTTTATCGAAAGTTGAACATATTTTCGACATGTAGTTACCGAAATATAATCTTGTTTTCAACAGAAATTTACCGAAATGTTATTTATGATTTTCAACAACCATTTACCGAAATGTAGTAGGCTATGGGAGAAAATAAAGGGCTGCGAATAACGACACCCTAGGTATTTCATAAATACTTCAGGTATTTGAAATTTAGTAAATACTTCAAGTATTTATTAATAGTTGAAAGGTATAAACCATTCTTCACCACAAATAGCAGAAAAATCATGTAAAAATCATTCTCTTCCATATTTTCCTGCGATGTAATAAAATATTAAGAAGAATAGACGGGGAAGCTGGAAACCATTTTTTCATATATTTTGCTCTATACACTAGTAAGTGAAAAAATAATATAATTAGTTCATAATTCGTCCAATATTGTTGGTCCTTTATGAAAAGACATGCAATTTTTGGATTAAAATATAAAGTACTTCCGTGCATAATTTTTTAAATTTTTTGGCATCAAATTAAAGATTTCAAATACTAATTCTTTAATTTGGTTTCAAAAAATTCCAAAAAACTTATGCCAAAAGTACTTTATTTTGTATTCCAAAATTGCACGTTCTTTCGTAGAGGACCAACAATATGAGACGGATAAAGTATAACTTTATTACAGCTGGCTAGAATTGTGCTGATAACGTGGAATAAAATAAGAAAATAAGGAAGAACGAAACACAAGATATATGGTTAGAGCATGTACATGAGACTAGCAAAACCCACCTTTTTAGCTATTTTACCAAATCAAAGGCACAAAAATAGCTTCCAACAGTCTCAGAAAATAGGAAGCTATTTTTCCTTTTCAAAAATCCTCTCTACATTTACCGAGCAACTATTCACGGGCAAATTTAAAAGATTAAAATATTGTTCTTTCTCTCTCCTCCCTACCACTCCCAGGAGTGGATCCTCTGTCCCACTATACCCGAGTACCTTACGACGTCGTTTTGGATGGGAAACACAAGCAAATCTTTATTTTGGTTTTATGGCTTTCTTAGGGTTCTCATTGAAAGCTCTAGGGCCAAATATTATTTATAATCCTTTAAGATAAAATGATCAAAGAAATAAGATCTTTGCACTAGTTTAAACGGATTGAAAATTGGAGCACTTAATTTTTAAACTATATTTTTCAATATATAAATAGCCTAACAAAATTAAGTGCTCCAATTTTCAATCCGTTTGAACTGGTGCAAAGATTTTATTTTTCTAATCATTTTATCCTAAAAAGTCATAATTAATATTTGGTTTTAGGGCTTTCAATGAGAGCCTTAAGAAAACCATAAAACCAAATAAAGATAAGATTTCTTTATTAATTGCTGTTCAAAACGACGTCGTAAGGAACTTGGACAGGCGGAGTATTTTTTATACTGTTTAATGGGAATATAGAAGAGTAGTAGAGAGGTTGGTGTGGTGGGAGAGAAAATAATGGATAGATAAAGTAGAAAATGTGCTTTTTTGCTAGGTATTTAAGCTATTGTTGATGTACACACTCTTAGCTCACAGCTTCATCTTGGTGGAGAAATTCTATGATGTCATGCATGACATCATCCAATCATTTGCTACAACGAATAATTTTACGAGTATCTTCAATTTTTTTGAGCTGGTAGTAGCTTCAATTCAATAGCCTATTTATTTCTAATGATAAGCTTACACGTGGTAAAGACTGTCGTGTGGAGAATCTGATTTTGCCCCTAGAAAATATTATGTAAAGTGAAGTATTCCAAAAAAAGATCTTATTGAAGTTGGTCTTCGCCAGACGCTAGTCTCAATTCTGTTCACACAATTGCAATTGCCCATATTTTAAAGATGATGAAATTTTCATTTTAAGGGTGATTAGTTATATATATCTGTATCGTGGCCAAGAACAAGCATGATTAATCTGTCAATGCATATTTGAGAAAAAAGAAGTATATATAGTTACAGTATGATGGACTAAAATGATATTATTGGAATGTTAAACTAATGCTCTAATTACTGACTTTGAGAGTACGTTCGTTCGTGTCTTTGAGAGTACGTTCGTTAAGAACAAACCCAAATTATTAGTATTAGTTGTCTTTAATGGCGCCATACCATCTTTTGTACGATTTTCACCGGCATTGAACATATGGAATAGTTCACTGCACAATAAGAAATTAAAGATAATGACGGACAGTGTTAGGTTACCACGGAAAAGACCAAATCAATGCATGAATTGCATGCATGTGATTAGAATCTCTACTCGGCTGATCAATTTTCTTGAGCATTGAAAATATGCATGGAAGGATTCCTTATAGTATCACATAACAAAGATAATATGACTATGTTTTGGACACCTGGAAGTGTACTAGCCGCTGCTATTGACCACCAAATCCTTCTTAATCTGACTTTATAAGGAACTTGTAACAAAGTTCAATAACTCAGACTTTCATCTTTTTCAACTTACTGATTCAGTTTCTTCGTCATGACGTTTTAACTATACATAATTGGGGATTACGTTTTGTTGAAGCTCAAGGAGCATATTTTAATCATCGGTGTCAATTAGGTGGTTTGTGGACTATTGTTGCTCACGGTTTTGTAGTCCTTAACCTAACTCAGCAGATATGAATCGAAACATGAACAAGTTATAGCTTTTTTGAGAGTTTGTTTAGGAGTATAAAAGGTACGTAAGCAAGTTATAAAGTGAAGGTGAATATATATTTGCAAGCTTAATTATCTGAAAACAACGAATAGTTGAGCTTCAGCTTACGATTATTGTTTACAGTAAACTATAACATTTAGGCTATGTTTGGTAAAGTTTCAAGTTTTTTATTTATTAAAAAACAAAAACAAAAAACATGTTTGGTGACCATAATAGTTTTTGTTTATTTGTTATTTGGGCTTCCGAAAGTATTTTCAAAACAAATAGAAACACAATTTTTGTGTTTCTAGAATTTCCGTGAACTAGTGAAATTGATTATGTATTTTGTAAATAAAAATAGTAACACAAACCTGTTTATAGTATCTGTTTAAAAAAACATTGGAAACAAAAACAAAAAGCTAAAAAATAAAAAATTTTGCCAAACAGAGCATGATAGTTCACATCAGGTTTTCATTATGTTAATTTTTTAATAATTTTTTTTTTCTTGAGTAGAACTTATCTTTCAAATATTCTAGTAGAACTTGGTTGTGATTGAATAAAAAAGTGAAATGGTTGGACTTTTCAATGGAATTTTCAAATTTCGTCAAAAAACTATTCCGTACTAACCTTAAAACTAGAAAAGCACGAATGAGAGGCACGTGGAATTAAGATCCGAATGTCCGAAAAGACGGCTGCATGCTTAGCTAAGCCATGACCAATTAATTCGAAGTTGTTCTTTTTTATCAGCATTAATCCAGAGCTATGGAAACCAAAAATATGTTCTGTGATTTCAGTGGTCTTTACCAGTGTTTATTGTTGAATCCGTCGCATTAAGACTACGGAAGACAATTCCGTAATCGTAACTGTCCAAAAGTATGGTTCAAATGTATCGACTGGTTCTTACCTATAGCCGCTACCTAAAGTCGTATTTTTTCTTTTTTGTTTTTAATAAACCACTTTTCCAGCTTTGCATAATTGAAGGAAATCAACAAAACAAGTTTATTTAACTTTGACTCATAGTTGATCTTAGGTGCGGAAAGAATCAGAACTTGCGGGTCAAAAGGGGAAAAGAATTTATTGCTCCAATTAGATTGCCCATTTATTCCTACTGACAGCCTGACACGTGGTAAAGAAGTTTAATTATTTTATGTAGTATTTGACTTTTTTTCCCCCGGAAAATATTTTATAAAGAGATATAATCCCACGAAAAGATCTTACTTTAAGTTGGCGTTCGCCAATCTCAATTTTGTTCACACAACAGCAATTGTCCAAAGTTGAAAATTTTCATTCAAGGGGTAATTAATTAGGTCTTAAACATAATAATAACGTAAAATTTGTTTTTATTAATGTCAAAATCTTAGTGCATAAGAGCATTATACCTAGCACACATGGTACGAAATATTATATGCCCTGAATATATTTTGATATTAGCTAAAATAGTTTTGACATTACTAGCACTCTAGTTGTAATTATGCCTCCTGTTTATAATTACTAAAGGTTTAAGCAAAGAGCGCTTATTAAAATTACAAAACCAAAGGAACTGTAAAACAAATTAGATTTTCTTTCTATGTGTAACTAACTGCTGTAAATTGGGCTAGAGTCCATAGTCTAACCTTATTGGGCCTTATAGTCTAGGTTATTCTTTTAACAGGCCGGCGATCCATCATACTTAGAAGTTATGCAGCGTTAGGTCCATTAACGGACCAAACTACCCTTAGTACGTACATAACTGCAAGGTTTGAAACTCTCCTCTCTCGCGGTCATTACTGTCATGAATTTGGGGAGATAGGGTGAGACGACCAAATTCACGATCAATGCTTCCTCTCTCTCGTTCTCATCATTTAGGTTTCAATTCCTGAGCTCTTTCTCTCTCATTTTCGATTTTGGTTTGGAGGTTTAGGTTTGAATTGCTGAGCTTGTTTCAATTGCGATCGGACAAATGTTTCTCATTGTGATCTAATGAAGGTTTCTCACTGTGATTAGAAGGTTTCTCTCTCTCTCTCTCTCTCTCTCTCTCTCTCTCTCTCTCTCTCATTTATTTTCTTACTACAATTTGGCAGGCGACGTCTCTCTCTCTTCATTTGAGTGTGCGTGCATTTGTGCGATTTACGAAGTAAATGGATAGAACAGATCGATGTTGACAATGATATTTTGTTTTCCATTTTTTTTTGGGCAGATTAATAAGACAGATCGACACAGATAATGATATTTTGTTTTCATTTTTTGTTTGCAGAAGGAGTTAAATTTTCAGTATGGAATCTTCTATTGTTCTTCTGTGCAAATATGGTTCAAAAATTCTTGTTGTACAAGTTAGGAGAGATTTCTGCTTTGACGATGTTGTTCGTAGTCTGGTGAAGAAGTGGCCAAATTTGGAAATCTCTAGTTTTCAACTTTTGTATGTTGTAGGTGGACATGACAATTGCGTTCTAGATAATGATGCCGATTTTATAAATATGTTCGCATTGGCTGGTGCGTATGGGGTTAGTTGTGTTGATGTAGTTGTTGAAGTGCTTTCTTCTTGTGTTGATCATAATAATCGGAGTATTGTTGTTGAAAGTGTTGAATGTCGAAGAAGTTTTGAAGTTAGTCAAAGTAGTACTATGCATGAAGTAGAAGAAGATCCACTTAAGAAGTTTTGTCACCACCACGAGACTGTCCATCTTTCTGCTGATTGGGCTAAGTTGATTACTCATGTTGGCCAAGAGTTTAGAGGTGGAGAACAAGAGTTTAAGGATTATCTGGCGAAGTATGGATTTGTATATAAGTTTTTGAAGAATGACAAGTCTACAATAATGGCGGAGTGTTCAAAAAAACATACTAGAATCTAGTTGTCAATGGTTTATTCATGCAACCAATGAGAGATCTAACAGTTTCTTTTGTATTAGGGAGTTTGAGAAGAATCACAGTTGTGTTGGTGTTTTTGCTAGTTTGAAGAATCCTCAGATGAGTTCAAAGTTGGTTGCTAAAGAGATTAGAGAGGAAGTTCGAACGAAGACAAACTATGCACCAATACAAGCAGTGAATTTTTTTGAGAATTATTATGGGAGTAAAATCAGTTATCACCATGCTTGGTTTGGGGTTGAGAAGGTAGGTGATGAGCTCTATGGAGATTATGCACTATCTTTTGACCAACTGAGGTGGTATGCTGAGGTAGCGAAGGAGAAAAACCCAGGAAGTGTTATTGATGTTGAATACTGTGACAAAACTAATTGTTTTAGAAGGATTTTTGTAGCATTTGATGCGTGTATCAAAGGCTTCAATTACTATTGTCATTTGTTGGCGCTCGATGGGACATTTTTGAAGGGGAGGTACATAGGAACCCTTTTCAGAGCTATATGAAAAGATGGCGATCAAGGTTAGTTATTTTTATTCCTTTTCTTGTCTGTTCAATATTGGTTTTTTGTTTATGTTATTTGGAAGATTGGGAGACAAGTTCAATATAGATAACAACATCTATTGTTTTCTGTTGATATACAGTCATAGCAGATTAATAAATAAATACAGATAACGTTATATTTTCCCTTAGATTCTAAGATACAAAAGATTGATTTGCATTGATTATGTTATACCATGAATAGATTAATATAGATAACAGCATCTATTGTTTTCTGTTGATATACAGTCAGAGCAAATTAATAAATAAATACAGATAACGTTATATTTTACCTTAGATTCTAAGATACAAAGGATTGATTTGCATTGATTATGTTATACCATGAATAGAATAATATAGATTAATGTTGCGTGTTGCTTTTCTTTTGGATTAGGACTATTTCCAGTGGCTTATGGCATTGCTGATTCTGAAAATGACGAGAATTGGCTTTGGTTTTTGAGGAAGTTGTTAACAATTCTATCATCTCGTCCAATAACATTCATAACAGATCGTCATTCTGGGCTTTTGAAAAGTATTCCAGAGGTTTTTCCCAACGGATATCATGGGTATTGTTTGCAGCATTTGAAGAATAACTTGAGGGACAAGTTTAAGGGCAGATTGTCTAATGGTTTTAGGGACAGAGTAGTCGAGTTGTTTTCTTATTATGCATATGCACCATCGATTTCTGATTATGAGGAAGCCTTTAAGGAACTCTACAATGTTGGTGGTCCAAAAGCTAAAGGTTTTGTTGAATCGTTGCCACTTGACAAGTGGGCAAATGAATATTTTGAAGGTAGAAGATATGGGGTCATGTGTTCAACTTCAGCTGAGTCTTTCAACAAATGGATTTTGAAAGTCCCGTCATTTGCCAATTTTGAAAGTGATTGATGCTTGACGGATTCCTAGTCCTAAATTAATGGTTGCCCCAAGCGTAGGGCTGAGACCGACGTAGCACAATATCTAGTAAGTCCGGAGTCGAATCCACAGAGACAGTGATGTGTGTTGACTAAAAATTCGGGTTTATCTAATTTAACGGGCTCTTAGGTAGCCACCCCTTGTCGATTTGATTGTGATTAACTAAAACTTAAGGAAACAATTATTCCTTTCAAATAATTAAAAGGAGGTACGGTCGTAGGGTTCATAGCACTAGCAATCAGTTCGGATTAGCCTGCTCCATTCAGTGTTCTTAAAAACATTCGACTTTAGATTGAAAAAGATAACCGGCAAGATGCAAACCCTTATGGTCGCCGTTTACCCATGCGTAGCGCAGAATGAGTTTTGGACCCTCATTCCCCCTTTCACATGGGCTCCGACAATACCCAGGTTCGTCTCACGAATGTTCTTAATTAACCTAAAATTGCGCTTTCAATTTTTATGTCAGAAAGCAGGAGCAGAACGTGTCCGACCTAGCCACGGTGTGCCAATCACCCCGCGACCTACCTCGACGACTACTCACTCATTATTAAATAACAAGCAAAAGAAACCCTAATTTGAAACATGCTTCTATTACGCAAGATGAAAAATAAATAAGAAATATCAACTAATTGAATACCAACAAACAACTTTTATTAAGAACACAAACTAAAATGAGATTGTAGGGAGGTATTCCCGAACAAGCATAAAGAGGGCCCGAACACGTGGTACGAGGGATCATAGTATAAAAATAATAGGGACAGTCACCATACAAAAAGGTGTTCGGGGATATGGACCAATGACATGAGAAGTCATTGGTCAAGGAAGGTTGTACAGTGTCTTGGTCCAGTAAACATGAGAGGTTGTTGTACTAAGAGACTAATAAAGGAACAGTGACATGTGAAGTCACTGGTCTAAGTAGTTTGTTCGGCAATGAGAAGGCCGAACAGGAGGAGAGCTCCTGAGAAGACATTGATCCAAGTAATTGAAGGACCAGTTGCACGTAAAGTGACTGGTCTAGGCAATCTGTTCGGCAATGAGGATAGCCGAACAAGGAAAGAACTCCAGACAAGTGTTGGAGTGGAAGGAACACTCTTAAAGGTTCCAGAAGTAGTGGTATTCCGTTAAGGAATGAGATCTCGAGAATGTAGGATCTAGAAAAGATACCCAATGAGAATGAGATGTTCGGCCAGTTATGAAAAAGAGTCCTAAAAGGACTCTTAAGTGATAAAACTGATAAGGGACCGAGAATTCAAGATATCCAGAGTTCCTTATACGAGATAGGAATCCAAGGGCAACAGGGATGCTTGGGCGGCAAGCATCTATGATTCTATAAATACGAGGTAAACCTAGAAGCAAAAGGTACGCAATACACGGCATTCATATTGTTTTCCTATTGATAACTAGGGTTTTTCTGTTAAGTACGTGACACTAACTGAGGTATCGGAGGGCCTTTGCCATGAGAGGCAAAGGTGCACTCACCCCTTATTTGTTTTACAAATCAGGGGTCTGATGAGAAGCTATGCTTTCAATTAAACCAGCGCGTGAGACTGTTACACCGATACATTGCCATTCATAGAAAGTAGTTTTTGTCCACCTACAATTGGCGCCGTCTGTGGGAAACAAAAGAGTTTCCTTTGAAATACGACTATGGTGGAAGTAGATCCAGCAACACCACACGATCCAAAGAATCTACTAGATGGAGGAAGAGATAAATCTCCACCCACGGGCTCCGAAAAAGCCCGAAGTCAGACCTAGAAGGACCATGAGTAAGGGTCACCCCCTTACTGATCATGACAACTCAAAAAACAGAGAGGGAAAGAACAACCTCAAGATCCACAAGAAGGAGTAAATCCCATCAAAGGGATGGGTCGGTTGCACACTCAAAAAGTGTGCACTACAGCGAGGATGTCCTCGATAAAAAGAGGCAGGAAATCGAGGAATATGCTCGTTTAATCAAAAAATGAGAGTACGAGATCCGAGAGTTAAAAAGAATTCGAGAACACCCGGAGGACTCTGGACTCTCACGAAGAAATTCCAGGGGAGAATGAGTATACCATGGTGAAATACATAAAGGCTCCTTCACGAGGAAGAAGGAGCAGAAGCAGAAGTCCAACCCCAAGGCGACATAGAGTTTCTTCCCAAAAAGAGAGGAGCCGAACACCAGAAAGGCGAAGGGCTTCTTCAAGGAAAAAGAGGAGCAAGGGCTGAAGTTCTACCCCTGAAGAGGAGAGGACCAGAAAACATCATAGGGACAGGTACGAGAGACCTGATTCCGATTGGAAAAAGAATAGACCCAACAAGACAAAGGGACTAGAAGACGAGACTATGGCTGCACGAGAGGCGGCACAGAAGGCACTCAGCAATATTGCATCTTCCCCCTTTTCAGGAAAGCTACAGGGTGCTAAGTTGCTGAGCAGGGTAAAGCAAGGAATGTTTGTCCTCTATGAGACAAATGCTGATCCTGTGGCACACATCCAGCACTACCTATAGGCAATGTTTATGCATGAAGGCGATGATGCAATTATGTGCAAGATGTTCCCATCAAGTTTGGGGAAGGTGGTTTTATCTTGGTTTCATAAGTTGGGTCCACGCTCCATCCGAGGATGGGTGCAATTGGCTGAAGAATTCACTGCCCGGTTCCTTGAGTAGCAGAAGGGCCCCAAAGACTTTTGAGAGCTTCTCTGTTATGAAGCAAGGAAAGGATGAGCCGATCAGGAGCTATGCAAAAAAGTACTGGGAGACTTTCAACGAGATTAAAGGTTGCAGTGAGGAGTATGCGATAGCAACATTCAAGACCGGTTTACCTATTCGAGGGGAGCTGCATAAATCCCTGAACATGGACTGGCAAAATTAATGGAGCGGATAGAGCAGCACGCCAGAAACGAAGATGACATACTCCGGGAGGATGGTAAGGATAGCGGCCGAGCAGATAAAGGGGCTTGTGAAGAAAGCAAATAAGCCAGAACCCAAAACCTACCGAGAGAGGAAAGACTATGGGCACGTCAAAGAAAAAGCCATACAAAGACAAACAGACTTCGAATCCAAAGTCTTTCTTTTCAATAAATACAGTTTAGAAGGAACCCATCTATAAGATTCTTGATCGAATAAAGAACCAGCCTTACTTCAAGTGGCAAAACGTGCTACGAATCAGCACTGCAGCTATTCACAAGGACTGGGGTCACATGATTGAAGACTGTGAGATGTATGAGAAGCATCTTGATGATTTGGTCTCTCGTTGCTACCACAAGGAATTTATCCAAGAGGACCTAAAAGATAAAGGGAACGCCATGGAGATGGATTACGAACAGAATCCTAAGGGATAATCCATATGATACATGGATTAGCCACGCCTTATACGAGAAATGAGGTTAGGCTTCTTCAGAGACAAATCAAACACGACCAGCATGTTATGCGGTTAGGAAAGAAAAGAGGATGAGAAGACGACAAATGCAACGAGGGCATAGTTTTTACAGATGAAGACTTGGAATAAGTCCAAGAGCCCCACAATGATGCTTTGGTCATAACTCTACGAATGAAGGAATATGACAGAGAATCCTAGTGGATTCGGGGAGTTGCCCAGAAGGTGATGTATTATGATGCGTTCAAGAAGTTGGGTCTGGCCCAGAAAGATTTGGAGCAATCCACAACACCCTTGGACGGGTTTGGTGCAGGTGCCGTTTGGCCCCTGGAGAAAATAACGTTGCATGTCCGGGCTGGATCAGTGGTATCGAGAATAGACTTTCTGGTGGTAGATGTTCCTTTTTCCTATAACGCGATTATAGGAAGAACCTAGCTGCACAAGATGAGAGCCGTCTCTTCTACTTATCACCAAATGGTGAAGTTCCCAGGGTCTAACGGGGTTGAGAAAATAATAATCAGACTGTAGCCCAACAGGGCTTAATTTCCACCATTAAAAAAATCCCAAAGGCCTATCATGTTCACACGTTAGAAGTACCGAATCAACCGACTATCGAGGACGTCGGTAGAAGTTCAACAGAAAAAGTGGTTAAAGGCCTGAAGAAGATACAAATCAATGAGACTGATCCTAAAAGGTATTTTTGAATTGGGTAAATGTTACCAGCCGACAAAGAGGCCGAGTTGGTAAGCTTTTTAGAGGAACACGTTGATGTGTTTGCATGGGTACCAGAAGGGATGCCCGGAGTAGATGCAGATGTGATCTGCCACCACTTGAACGTTGATCCACAATACAAGCCAGTCATTCAGAAGAAGAGAATGGCAGCCGTACAACATGTTGATGCTGTGATTGAGGAGGTAGATCGTTTGTTGGAAACCAACGCAATAAAGGAAGTCTACTATCTAGAATGGCTATCCAACATCGTGGTCATAAAAAAGAAGAATGAAAAATGACGTGTCGGTGTGGATTTCACAGATTTAAACAAAGCATGCCCAAAGGATAGCTTTCCTCTTCGAAGGATAGACCGGTTGGTGGATGCAACCGCTGGGTGCGAACGGATGAGTTTTCTTAACGCCTATCGAGGATATCATCAAATTGCCATGTTTGGGCCTGATCAGGAGAAGACTTCTTTCATTACACCACGAGGGTTGTACTGTTATAGTGTCATGCCCTTTGGATTAAAGAATGCAGGGGCAACATATCAAAGACTGGCAACCAACATGTTCAAAAGGCTGCTCGGCAAAACTATGGAAGTTTACATAGAATATATGGCGGCGTATGTGCAAGCAGCCAAGGATCTGCTTGATACCGTCGGAAGGGTATACGTCGAGCAGATAAGTTCCGGACAGAATGCCCACGCAGATTCACTAGCCTGGTTGGCTGCAGCCGTACCAACTGAGTTTAAAAGGAAGATAACAGTGGAGTATTTGACTGAGCCAAGCATTGGAAGAAGTGTGGAGTTGGTCTTAGACGTGAACCAAGGTCCAAGTTGGATGGATCCAATTATAGGGGTTCTTATGAAATGAGATACTCCCCACTGATAAAAGGAGGCTCATAAGATTAGAGTGAAATCTGCACGATTTTGGTTGTCACCTGAGGGAAAGCTCTACAGAAAGTCCTTCACCGGACCCTACTTGCTTTTGTGTGCATCCCGAGATGGTGCAGAAGTTTCTCCACGAGATTCATGAGGGAACATGTGGAAGCCATGCTAGGGGCAGATCCATTGTCTATCGAACAATCACCCAAGGTTACTGGTGGCCACATATGCAAGAAGATGCTAAGGTTTATGTGAAAATCTATGAGAAATGTTAGAAATTCTCACCAATGATTCGAACGCCGGCAGAAGATTTGGTGCCGTTGACAAGTCCTTGGTCGTTTGCCCAATAAGGTATGGACATCGTGGGTCCACTCCACAAAGCGACAGGAAACAGGAAATAGGAAATTTCTGTTGGTAGCAACGATTATTTCACCAAGTGGATCGAAGTAGAACCATTGGCTAAAATCACTGAACCAATGGTAGAAAGGTTCGTGTGGAAAAGCATCATTACTCGGTTTGGGGTCCCTTATTCATTGATTACGGATAATGGGTCCCAATTTCAAAAAAAGTTCAAAGCATTCTGTGCCCAGTACGGAATAAAGAACTACTACTCAACCCCAGCCTTCCCTCAGAGTAATAGACAGGCAAAAGCTTCCAACAAAACCATTCTTGATGGGATCAAGAAAATGTTGGATAAGGCAAAGGGAAAGTGGCCTGATGAATTACCATTAGTACTATGGGCACATCGTACAACACCTAGGAGGTCTACGGGAGAGACCTCCTATTCTTTGGCATATGGAATAGAAGCAATAATACCTCTAGAAATTGGTTTACCAACAACCAACAGGACAGTATTGGTTGAGAGTGGGGGCAATGATAGGGCTCTCGAAATTGAGCTTGATCTTGCCGAAGAAAGAAGAGAGAGAGCCCTGGTTCATTTAGCCTCTTACCAGGAGCAACTAGTGAAGAGCTACAACAAGCACGTTCACCCACGGGAATTTGGTGTTAGAGACCTTGTGCTTCGTAAGGTGCTCGGCAACACCAAAGTGGCAAACGATGGCAAGTTTGGGCTAATTGGGAAGGCCCATATCGGGTAACTTGAGATTGTGGGCATAGGGGCTTATAGATTGGCAGATCTGGACGGGAACCCAGTGCCAAGGCCCTGGAATGTCCACAATTTGAGAAAATTCTTTGTTTAAAAGAATCTAGTTTTATTTTATAATGCGCTACGTGATTGTGTGGGGGTTACGAATAAAGCTCCCTTGTTTTTTATTATTTCTTAGTTGCAAGGGGTACGAATAACGCCTCATTGAGTTTCAAGATTATGAATAAAATCACTTTTTTGCACTATATCAAACTTATGGAGTTATGAATTTTTACTTATTTAAATACGGTGTAGTAATTATGAGCAAGTTTTTGAATTATGAGCAAATTCAAGTGTTGAAAAGTACAAACATACTTGATTATTTGCCTAAGTATGAATAAACTTGGAACTCAGTGATTCTCTAAGTACGAGAAACTTAGGGCTATGAAAAAAGTACGAAACACTTGATTCGTACAACACAAGTTCCTTACGAATTAAAGTCCAAGTATGAACAAACTTGGGAATGCATACAAGAATATGCAATAAACTAGTACGAATAAACTTATTTGCATATGAATACATGCAATATTTCAGGACCAAGTGTGAGTAACTTGGGTAAAAAGGCAACTTAGTTAAAGTACGAGAGACTTAACTTAGTTAAAGTACGAAATACTTACAAGCAAGTATTGCTCCATCTTCAGTTATGAAACACTAGGCTACAAACATAATGAACATATGTTTACAGAGTCAATAAGCTGAGTATGAATATACTTGGTCGTAATTTGAGTGTAATCATTTGGGTTTTCTTCCCTAAAAAATGAATCCGTTTAGGAGTAAATCCAAATATGAGAAATTTTAGGGAACATACGAGAACATGCAAAACTAAGTATGAAGAACTTAGATAATACCTGTTTGCATCCAAAACACATGCAAAACCTTAGGAACTGAGCAAAATGTATAGTTATGCCACAAAGGGCCGAATACCTGAGTTATCAAAAGTATTGAAAGGACTGGAGCCTCGCAGGGCCAATGCTTACGGTCACACAGGACCAGCAAATTTATGACATAAATTTACATATCAGTCCAGGTTGTGGACCTCTAAAGGAGTTTCATCAGGGACCTCTGCACTGACTTCCGTAGTAGCACCACCTCCAGCTGCACTCTCCTCCAGGTTAATGGGTTCATTAGTGGTTTCTCGAACAGATGATTGAACAGGTTGGGCATCTTGAGGGCCAACTGGGATATCCTCTTCGACATCAGCAAAGTCATCAATCTATTGCTCCGTCATCCTCATGATGCCCCATAGAATCTTGAGTACCTGAAAGATGGCTGCTCGGAAGATCATTGTTCACCCAAAGGGGTGAGAGTCTTCTGGAACACCAACCTTTGTTAAGCATGCTTCCCAGCAAGCCCCCCAGATTTGATCTTGAATTGTTGGCATTTGGTCCACATAGCTTGCCGTTGCCACATCAAAGCCCCTCTGATATCCATCATCATAGGCCGCCTTCTTGGTGCTATCAATTTCGGACAAAGTTTGATTGAGACTCTCCTCAGCAGTTACAAGCTTCACTTTAGTTTCATCTACCTCCATCTTTGCTTTATCTCTCTCTCTCTCTCTCTCCAATCCTGTAATTGTTTAAGCAACCTTGCGTTATCCCATTGAAACCTCTTCCGTTCAGGTTCAATCTCCTGCAGCTTTTAGCCCAGTACAACCATCTTCTGAATAAACTGAGGAAGTCCAAATATGATGGGAAGCATTAGTATGGCAATATAAGATGCTAGGATTTGACTAAAACTTATCAAAATACTTTACCTTTATACCACTTATGAGACCAGTGGAGACAAGCCGATTAGGTGGAGATTCAGACTCCTTTTGCATGTCTACCGGGAGCAGCAGCCCTTGACCAAGTGCAAGCGCCGTCTCTGATGAACTGGCACTGTCCCCAACATGAACAGGACGATCCCCCCTGATGAGCAGAGGGCCCATGTTTGGGGATGTACCTGAGTGGATGGTGATTGAGGCTGATGGGTGTCTGTGTCAGCTTGTGCGGCGGAGGTAGTCAGGTCTTTGGTCCTAGGGCGCCTATCTCGGTGGGCATCCCCAGCCTCGAAAATAGTATCGGACCCACGAGGAGATGAGGTGGATCAATTAGAACCCCCTCTACTACAATGAGCTAGTGGGGGGGCATGCCCAGTGGAGACCCCACGGCCGGAGCCATGTCCCCGTGCAGACACTGTAAGGATGGAATTGAGATTCACGGGTTGACGAGTCATAGTACCTGAGTTTGGAGGAGATGGAGAATAGCCAGAGGAAGATGATTGACTGGTGTCGGGCCCGGGAGCTGGCTGTTCGGCTTGTCGTGAGGAGATTCTTCTAAGAATTAAACGAGGCAATGGAATGCCCTTAGAAATAGGTACTTCACCAGGTTGCCCGGCTACTGTTACTCCAGCCTTGGATTTAAGGTTTCTTGATTGGGGAACGGATGAGGTTGAAGCAGCGCTAGTGCTAGGGTTGGCAAGTCTTCTATCAATAACACCTCTGTAAGCAGGATCGTACCCTAGAAGTACGTCTGTGTTACGACCCTGAACAGCGGATGGGGTACTAGGCTCACCAGTGTATCTCAAAACCCTGTTGATCTCTGTTGTTTGGACGCAGCTTGGTTCTTTTATAGAACGCTTGTTGGCATTATCCACTGCAAGAATAGGCACAAAGTACAGAATGAGAAAAGTACAGAAAAGCAATAGAAGGAAAATTACAAATAAAGCAAAATGAATTAGGAGCATACGTGGGTAGCCCCAAACATGGGGGCAATGGAGGCCCTACCACTTGGCCATCTTCCCCCATTGGCTCGAATGCTCCGGTAACACATAGGAAATCAATCTCGTGATCACGAGCAGAGTCCGGTAGGTTTAGCACGAGACGCTTTTCTGCCCTCCTAACTTTGAAGTAGTATGTGTTGTATTCAGGGTTCAACACAATACTATACCACCCTGAATGTCCCAGATTCCTAGTTGGGTCCCTAAAATCCTATTTAAAGCTACAACCCCCATTACCAGCCTGAAAACATTGGTCGAAACTTGCATGGAAGTAAGACGATACCAGTTCAGAACTTGGTGGAGTAATGGGTGTAGGGGGAAACGAACTCCGCCCTCAACAATAGCCACGATAGGGATACACATTCTATCCCACGAACCACCATCCCTATCCGCACCTAAAGGGGCGAGTTCGAGCCCCACATTATCTGGGACGCTATATTTTATCCTAAATGCCGCCATGGCAGTAGGTGTTTCACAAAGTTTCCTAAACTTGTTGGGTTTTAGAGGATTCTCGTTATCATCTGCCATGGATACAGGAGAAACAAACAGGACGGGATCTGAAAAACTAGGTGCGATCGAAACCCTAACGCAAAAGAATAAAATCTGGGAATGAATCCCATAATAAGACGCAAGAAGAAGCGAGAATGAGAGTCTTATAAAGCTGTTACGGCGATTCCTGAGGGTGCAAAAGGAAAATTGCAGACGACGGTGATGGAAGTCGAAGCTTTCGGCTGGATTCTTAGAGAGAGAAAGAGAGGATTTGAGTTTTGGGTGGAAAACCCAAAAAGACCCCCTTTTTTGGGGTTAAGAGAATGGACGGAGATGAAACGTTTCCTTTCACGCCGTTACTTGAAAAGTAACGTGAAATAGGGATTGAACGGATATCGTTCTGATGCCATTTGAAAAGGCATCAGTAGAAATTAAATATAAGGCATACGAAATATGCCACGTGAATTTACTATCCCGAGATGGTGTAATGACAAAGGCGCCAAAACCATCAATAGGTATAAATATTATGTCTACATGGGACACCAAGGAATTCGGCCTAAAATATGTTTTTAAAAAGCTTCACACATTGTCCCCCAAACAGTGACGGCGAGTAAAGCTGGGGAGCAATTATAGGGAGGTATTCCTGAACTGGCACAAAAAGGGCCCGAACACGTGGTACGAGGGATCATAGTATAAAAATAATAGGGACAGTCACCATGCAAAAAGGTGTTCGGGGATATGGACCAATGACATGAGAAGTTATTGGTCCAGGAAGGTTGTACGGTGTCTTGGTCCAGTAAACATGAGAGGTTATTGGACCAAGAGACTAATAAAGGAACAATGACATGTGAAGTCCTTGGTCTAAGTAGTTTGTTTGGCAATGAGAATGCCGAACAAGAGGAGAGCTCCTGAGAAGACAATGATCCAACTAATTGAAGAAGGACTAATTGCACGTAAATTAAGTGACTGGTCTAGGCAATCTGTTCGGCAATGAGATAGCCGAACAAGGAAAGAACTCCAAACAAGTGTTAGAGTGGAAGGAACACTCTGAAAGGTTCCAGAAGTAGTGATATTCTGTTAAGGAATGAGATCTCGAGAGTGTAGGATCTAGGAAAGATACCCAATGAGAAAGGAATGTTCGGTCAGTTATGGAAAAGAGTCCTAAAAGGACTCTTAAGTAATAAATTGATAAGGGACCGAGAATCCAAGATATCCGGGGTTTCCTATCTCTATACGAGATAGGAATCCTAGGGCAACAGGGATGCTTGGGCGGCAAGCATCTATGATTCTATAAATACGAGGTCAACCTAGAGGCAAAAGGTGCGCAATACACGGCATTCATATTGTTTTCCTATTGATAACTAGGGTTTTTCTGCTAAGTACGTGATACAAACTGAGGCATCGGAGGGCCTTTGCCACGAGAGGTAAAGGTGCACTCACCTCTTGTTTATTTTACAGATTAGGGGTTCGACGAGAAGCTAGGCTTTCAGTCAAAGCAGCACGTAAGATTGTTGCACCAACGCATTGCCATTCATAGAGGGCAGTTTTTGTCCACCTACAGAGATACCAAAGTGCGAGAAATTAAGCAGATTTAAAATAACTAAAATAAGAATGAAAAACTCAGAAGAGAAGTTAACAATATTCAGAACAAAGGAATTTTCCTGATGGAAACCCATTCTTCGTCGGCCCTGTTCTTTCTATTCTGCTTTGCGTCCGTCCTTTTTTTCTTGTTTTAAAAGTTGCCGAAGTCCAGTAGGGTAAAAGGTTGCTTTTATAGGAATTGAAAGCATTAATCACATAGTGGCCCTTGGGCTTTGTCTAATATTGACTTAACCAACCAAAATTTCAAAGTGCTTCGCACTTCGACCCAAAACTTTTGCTAACTTTCTTCTTTACCCAAAATCTTGAAAATCAAGCTCGAGCAGCCTATAAATATAACAACAAATAATAACAATCAGTTAACAAAAATAAAAGACTAATAAATACAGATTTGAGGGTCAAAATATGTATATTTTGGCATTTATCAATTGACACGATAAGGGTTAAACTGATGGAGCAAATGTGTGATAGGAGGCAATAGTCATGGAAGTGGAATGGCATCTTGTGTCTTGAAATGGATAAAAAGTTGGTCACAAGTTTCAGCAAAGGTCGGTCGTTGACTGTGGCAAAGGCAAGTGAAGATGTTTTTGAAGTGTTCTCCCTTCTGATAGTTGTAGTTGATGTTCAGAGACGGACGTGCACATGTTGTCGCTGGCAGTTGAATGGTTTTCCTTGTGTGTATGCAGTGACGGCTATTCAAAAGGTCGGCCTATAAGTATCAAACTACAAAGATCCTTTTTACATCATTGAAGCTTTCCGATTGTCATATGAGAGTATGATAAATCCTATTCCCACTCTCAGAGCTCCAGAAGTGACAAAAGAGAACCGTGTAGTTCTTCCTCCTAAGACAAGAAGGCTGCGGGACAGACCTAAGGTTCAAAGAATTTGATCAAAGGGAGAGAAGGTGAGGCAAATAAGGCGTAAGGGGTGTGGAAAGTTGGGAAACCACAATAAGAAAAGATGTAAAGAGCCAATTGAGTGAACTTTCTTGGGATATCGTAGAGTATTGTCTGATTTCTTTGATTTGAACATGTTCTTGGGATATTGCATAGTATTGTTTGGATGATAGATAAGATTTTATTTGATTTCTTCGATTTGAACTTGTTCTTGGGATATTGCAGACTATTGTTTACATGATAGTAAGATGTTGCTTGTTTAGTTGGTGTAATAAAGCATACTAATTTTCACAGATTTCCAATCCTGTATATTTTGTTGCCAAAATACAGAAAACATAATATGACAAATTTCATCATCTATTTGACAGATTTCATCATCTGTTTGCATATTCACATCAGTGGTATGAACACAAATGTACATATTTCAGTTTCCAAATCTGTAGCAGTATAGGTATCCAGCAAATGTACCAAGATTAATGTCCTTTTTGGAAAGCATGGCAACTCAAGAAGTCAAGCCCAAAAAATGTGCAGCAAACAGGAAAAAAAATTGACAGGGTTTCCTTGCTTTATAGCCAAGCCTGAAGCCTAGCGTCTCAAATTGATAACAACAACAACAAATATCAGAAACAACAATGTATATCAGCCCACGCTAGGCATTTGTCATCCTAGATTACCATTCACAATCGAAATTCACAAATAAACCCACACCGGGCCTTTTATCATCATAGTCAACAATCATAGCCAACAATTATAGCCAACAACCACAATCAACAATCATAGCCAAAATACAAGTTTTATATAACTATCAAAATCTAGATTGTCACCAGTTACAAACTATCAAACGAACCACTTACAAACTGTTAAAGCAACGACCTAGACATTGTTCTACCATCTACAAACTGTTCTGCCAACTACAAACTGTTAAACCAACCACCTATACAAACTGAGTTCGTAAACAAGAGGAAAAATTGTTTCTAAACAAAAGAGCAACACAAACTATGCTTTTGAACCACTAACACAAATTGTGTTCCTAAACAAAAGAGGAGAATTTGTTCCTAAACCAGTTATAAGGGGATGAAAACTAATTGATGCTCAGAACAACACCAATATGCAACGGCTACTCGTGCCTTCTCACCCAAACCCTAGTTCGTCTTCGGAACCCTAATCTGCAAAACAGACAAGGGGCGAGCACACCTTTGCCTCTTCGTGGCAACGGCCCTCCGATGCCTAAGTTAGTATCACGTACTCTAGAAAACCCTAATTATCAGTAGGCGAATAGTATGAATGCAGCATAATGCGTACCTTTTGCCTCTAGGTTTATCTCGTATTTATAGATGCATAGGTGCTGGCTTCCCAAGCATCCTTGTTGCTCTAGGATTCCAATCTCGTATGGAAAACCCAGGATATCTTGGATTCTCGTTCCCTTATCAGTTTATCATCTTAATCCTTTTAGGACTCTTTTCCATAAAAGGCCGAACATCCCATTCTCGTTGGGTATCTTTCTCAGACCCTACATTCTCAGAATCTCACTCCTTAACGAAATACTTCTATTCTGGAACCTTCCAAAGTGTTCCTTGCACCTGAGGCTGCTTTCCTCAGAATTCTCCTCGTGTTTGGCCCTCTCGTTGCTGAACAGACTATTTGGACCAGTAACTCCGCGTGTTACTGCTCCTCTCTCTATTTCTTGGTCCAGTAACTTCTCATGTTCATTGGACCTTGACCCTGTACAGTCTTCTTGGACCAATGGCTTCTCATGTCACTGGCCCATGTTCGACCACCATCTTGCATGGCGACTACCCCAATCATACTTATCTCATGGTCCCTTTCATCACTTGTTCGGGCTCTATCTGTACCTGTTTGGCAATATCTCCCTACAATTGCTCCCCATCTTTAATTGTTATTTATGTCTAAATAACGAGCAAAGCTTCCTTGAATCGAGCAAATTCATTCCACAAAAATTGGTGCAAGGTCCATCATTAATCCAGTTCAAACTGTAAGGAGGTATTCCCGAACAGATACTTTTAGTTGCCGAACACATGATATTTGGGGGCACGTGGTAAGTATGATAGGACTTATCGCCGAGCAGTATGGTGAACGGCGATGATATGGGAAGTCATTGATCCATACAGTTTGATCGGCTAATAAAGACAAAAGGCATGTGAGGTCGTTAGTCCAAGTAATTGATAAAATGACCAGTTACATGTGAAGTGACTGGTCCAAGCCGTCTGTTCGGCCTTGAAATGACTGAACAAAGAAAGAGCTCCAATCAAGAGTAGGAGCAGAGGGAATACTCTGGAAGATTCCAAAATAGTCATGTCCCGTAAGGGAATAAGATCCCGAGAATATAGGATCTAAGAAAGATACCCAATGAGAATGGGATGTTCGGCCAGTAATGGAAAAGAATCCTAAAATGACTCTTTTCTAAACTGATAAAGGAAACGAGAATCCTTGATATCCTGGGTTTCCTATACGAGATGGGAATCCTGTGGCAATAGGGATGCTTGGGCA
Source organism: Rhododendron ovatum (assembly GCA_019656835.1). Lineage (NCBI taxonomy): Eukaryota > Viridiplantae > Streptophyta > Magnoliopsida > Ericales > Ericaceae > Rhododendron > Rhododendron ovatum. Next base: position 20,663,313 of record CM033794.1, on the reverse strand, counting down.
ACAAGCATACCTGAATCTATAAATATGAGGTAAACCTAGAGGCAAAAGGTACGCAATACATTGCTTTCTGATTGCTTTCCTACTGATAATTAGGGTTTGATTGCTAGTACGTGATACTAACTTTGGCATCGGTGGGCCTTTGCCACGAGAGGCAAAGGTGCACTCACCCCCTGTCTATTTTGCAGATTAGGGTTCCGATGACGAAGTAGGGTTCCGGTGAAAAGTCACGAATAAGCCGTTGCAATCCAAGGTGATCCGAAGCATCAATTGTTTTCATCCCCCTACAATTGGCACCGTCTATGGGAAATGAGGAAACTTTTCTGAAAAGTAAGTACGATGGAAGAAGATCCGGTTACTCCGTTTAGTCCATAGGACCAGTTAGGTGGGGGAAGAGATAAATCCCCACCAGGTGCTCCGAGAAAGCCCACTGGTAGACATGACAGAGATAACTTCAAAGAAAAAGGAGACAAAACAGCTACTGGCTCCATGAGAAGGAGTAGGTCTCATCGAAGAGATGAGTCAGTTACCCATTCAAGAAGTATACACAATGATAACGATGTCCTTGATAAAAAGAGAAGGAAAATCGAGGAGTATGCTCGTTTAATTAAAAAACGAGAGTACGAGATACAGGAGTTGCAGCAGATACGAGAGCACCCAGAAGATTCTGGACTTTTTTGAAGGAATTCCCAGAGGGACGGACGGACTATGGTAGTCCATAAGCAGGCCCATTCACGAAGAAGAAGGAGCAGAAGTCCTGTCATAGGGCGTTATGATGCTTCTTCACAAAAAAGGGGAAGAAGAAGTACAAACTGAACACCTGAGAGAATGGCTTCTTCACAAAAAAGGAGGAGCAGAGATCGAAGTTCCACCCCCGAAGAGGAGGAAACAAGGAAACACCATCGAGACAGGTACGAGAGACCTAATGCTGATTGGGTCAAGGCTACGACTCACACATCAAAGGAGCTTGAGGATGGGACAGTGATTGCACGAGAAGCAGCACGCAAGGCCTTAAGTAATATTGCAGCCTCCCCCTTTATAAAGAGGCTACAAGAGGCTAGGTTGCCAAGCAGAGTGAAGCACGGTGTGTTCATACTTTATGAGACAAATACGGATCCCGTGGCTCACATACAGCATTATCAACAGGCTATGTTTATGCATGAAGGGGATGATGCCATCTTATGCAAGATGTTCCCCTCCAGCCTTGGCAAGGTGGTTTTATCCTGATTTCATAAACTGGCCCCACGATCCATACGAAGAAGGAGAGAGTTGGCAGAGGAATTCACTGCTCGGTTCTTAACAAGCAGAAAAGCCCCAAAGACTTTTGAAAGTCTTTCCACCATGAAACATGAGAAAAACGAACAGATCAGGGATTATGTAAAGAAGTACTGGGAAACTTTCAACGAGATTGAAAGCTGCAGTGAGGAGTACGCAATTGCTACCTTTAAGACTGGTTTGCCTGTTCGGGGAGAGCTGCGTCGCTTATTGAATAAACACCCGGTAGCCACACTGGCTAAATTAATAGAACGGATAGAGCAACACGCCAGAATGGAGGATGACATACTTCGTGAGGATGGCAGGACTGTAGCCGAACAGCCGAAGGCACCTGCCAAAAAAGTGGATAAGCCAGAGCCCAAGACTTATAGAGAGAGAAGGGAGTATGGGCAGGCTAAGAAAGAGCCATACAAGGATAAGCAAGCTCCTGACCCCAAATCTTTCTTTTCTATCACTACGGTTTGGAATGAGCCAATTTATAGGATTCTTAATCGAATAAAGAATCAGCCATATTTTAAATGGCCACCAAGTCTGGGCGGAGACAATGATGCAAAACGTGCTACGAATCAGCACTGCAGTTACCATAAAGATTGGGGCCATATGACTGAGGATTGTGAGATGTACAAGAGACACCTTGATGATTTGGTCTCTCGGGGCTATCTCAAGGAATTTATCCAGAAGGATCCAAAGGAGAAAGGGAAAGCTATGGAGCTGGGTTACGAGCAAAACCCTAAAGGAGTAATCCATATAATACATGGGTTGGCCACACCTTATACGAGAAATGAGGTTAGGCTGTTACAAAGGCAAGTTAAGCATGATCAGCATGTGATGCGACTGGAAAACAAGAGAGGGCGAGAGAATGATGTGTGCAAAGAGAGCATAGCATTCACTGATGATGACCTGGGAGAGGTCCAAATACCCAGAACGATGCTTTGGTTGTAATCTTACGAGTTGGGGAATATGACATTGAGAGGATTCTAGTGGACTCAGGGAGTTGTACAGAGGTGTTGTACTACGATGCGTTCAAGAAGTTGGGGCTGGCCCAAACAGACTTAGAGCAGTCTATAACACCTTTGATTGGGTTTGGTGCAGGAGCAGTCTGGCCTCTTGAAAAGGTAACATTACCTATTCGGGCTAGATCAGTGGTATTGAGGACAGATTTCCTAGTAGTCGATGTCCCTTCTTCCTATAACGAGATTATAGGGAGGACATGGTTGCACAAGAAGAGAGCAGTCTCCTCGACTTATCACCAGATGGTGAAATTTCCAAGATCAAATGGGATTGAGGTACTTAGAGGCAATCAGAAAGTGGCCCAACAATGTTTGATCTCCATCATTAAAAGAGCCCCAAAGGTCCACCACATCCATACATTAGAAGTACTAGATCAACCAACTATCGAGGATGTTGGAAGAAGTCCGGCTGAAAAAGTGGTTGAAGGCTTGGAGAAGATTTAGATCAACGAGATTGATCCTGAAAGATATTTCTTAATAGGGGAATCATTACCAGTGGACGAAAAGGCTGAATTAATAAGATTTCTGACGGAATACGTTGATGTATTTGCATGAGTGCCAGAGAAAATGCCCGGAGTGAATACAAGTGTGATCTGTCACCATTTAAACGTTGATCCTCAGCATAAACCGATCATTCAGAAAAAGTGGAGGGCAGCCGTGCAGCATGTGGATGCAGTAATAGAAGAGGTCGATCATTTAATAGAGGCTAAAGCAATACATGAAGTTTACTACCCAGAATGGTTATCCAACACCGTTGTGGTGAAAAAAAAGAACGGGAAGTGGCGTGTCTGCGTAGACTTCACAGACCTAAACAAGGCATGCCCAAAGGATAGTTTTCCTCTTCCAAGAATTAACCAGTTGGTTGACGCAACTGCTGGCCACGAGCGGATGAGTTTTCTTGACGCATATCGAGGATATCATCAAATTGCTATGTTTGGGCCTGATCAAGAGAAGACTTCGTTTATCACACCACGAGGGTTGTACTGCTATAGTGTTATGCCGTTTGGGCTAAAGAATGCTGGGGCAACATACCAAAGACTTGCAACCATCATGTTCAAGAAGTTGCTTGGAAAGACTATAGAAGTTTACATAGATGATATGGTGGTAAAAAGCCAAGATAAGCTGGGATATATAGCTGATTTAAAAGAAGCTTTCGAAATCCTGAGGGAGTACAAACTGAAGCTCAACGCCTCGAAAAGTGCCTTTAGAGTCGGTTCAGGAAAGTTCCTGGGCCATTTGGTGACCATGAGAGGGATTGAGGCTAACCCTGATCAAATTGCTGCCCTACAAAGGCTTCAGAGTCCCAAAATCACTAAGAAAGTCCAAAGGTTGACAGGAATGGCTGCAGCACTTAATAGGTTCATCAGCAGGTCAAGTGACAAGTGCAGACCCTTTTTTCAATTGCTGAAAAAGAGGGAGGGATTTGAATGGGGAGCAGAGTGTGAACAGGCCTTCCAGGATTTGAAGAAGTATCTGGCCGAACCCCCACTTTTGTCAACTCTACAGTCAGGTGAGTCTTTAATTTTGTACTTAGCTGTTTCCAAGCATGCAGTAAGTGCAGTCCTGTTGAGGGATTTGGGAATCGAACAAATCCCTATTATTATGTTAGCAAGACATTACTGGATGCAGAGACGAGATATCTGCCCTTAGAAAAACTTGTCCTGGCACGTAGGACAACCACCAGGAAACTGCCACACTACTTTCAAAGCCACAAAGTTGTGGTTTATACTAAGTTTCCGTTAAAATCACTGCTACGAAAGGCAGACTTATCTGGAAGGATCTCGACATGGTCCGTCGAATTGAGCCAGTACGATATTGATTATCAGCCACGTACAACAATTAAAGGCCAAGTGTTGGCTGATTTTGTGGCAGAGTTTTCTCCCACGGTGGCTCCCCTACCTCCTACGAGAAAGGAACAGGTGACTAAGACATCATCCATAAAGGATCAGCCCTCAGCCGAACAGGATCCTATGGAATGGAAGCTATTCGTTGATGGATCAGCATATAATACTGGTGCGGGTATTGGGATTGTCCTTTTTCCTCCTGAAGGAATGCTGATTGAATTATCTGTTTGGCTCGATTTTAGTGCTTCGAATAATGTGGCTGAGTATGAGGAACTCTTAGCTGGATTAAGGAGTGCAAAGACCCTAAAAGCAGAATGGGTTAGGGTGTATTGTGATTCACAGCTTGTGGTCAATCAGCTGTCCGGCGAATATGAAACTCGAAATGAAAAGATGGTGGCCTACGTACAGGCAGCCAAAGACTTGCTTGATACCTTCGAAAGGGTATACATTGAACAGATAAGTTCTGGACAGAATGCTCATACAGATTCATTAGCTTGGTTGGCTGCTGTACCCACTGAGTTCAAAAGGAAGGTGGCAGTAGAATATCTGAATGAGCCGAGCATTGAGAAGAGTGTAGACTTGGTCTTGGATGTGAACCAATAACCAAGTTGGATGGACCCAATCATGGAGTTCTTATGAAACGAGATACTCCCTTCTGACAAAAGGGAGGCTCACAAGATAAGGATCAAATCTGTTAGGTTTTGGCTATCTCCAGAGGGTAAATTATAGAGGAAATCCTTTACAGGCCCATATTTGCTATGCGTACATCCTGAGATGGTACAAAAGTTTCTTCATGAAATCCACGAGGGAACATGTGGGAGCCAAGCTAGAGGCAGATCCATTGCCCACCGAGCAACTACCCAAGGCTACTGGTGGCCACACATGCAAGAAGATGCAAAGGTGTATGTGAAAATTTGTAAGAAGTGTCAAAAATTCTCACCAATGATTCGAACACCCGCCGAGGATCTGGTGCCTTTGACAAGTCCCTGGCCATTTGCTCAATGGGGGATGGACATCGTGGATCCACTACATAAAGCAACTGAGAATCGAAAATTCCTGCTGGTAGCAACTGACTATTTTACTAAGTGGATTGAGGCAGAACCACTGGCCAAAATCACTGAACCCATGATAGAAAAGTTCGTGTGGAAGAGCATTATCACTCTCTTTAGGGTCCCTTACTCATTGATCACAGACAATGGATCCCAATTTCAGAAGAAATTCAAGGCTTTTTGTATCCAGTATAAAATACGAAATTATTATTCCACCCCAGCCTACCCTCAGAGTAATGGGCAAGCAGAGGCGTCTAACAAAACTATCCTTGATGGGATTAAGAAAAGGCTGAACAAAGCTAAGTGGAAATGGCCTGACGAGTTACCGTTAGTTTTGTGGGCTCACCGAACAATACCTATGAGGTCTACGAGAGAGACCCCCTATTAATTGACATATGGAACAGAGACTGTCATACCTCTGAAAGTAGGTCTGCCGACCAACAGGACCATTTTGGTTGAAAGTGGGGGCAATGACAGAGCCCTCGAGATTGAGCTTGATCTCGCCGAAGAAAGAAGGAAAAGGGCCCTGGTGCATCTGGCTTCTTACCAAGAGCAGCTGATGAAAAGCTATATCAAACACGTTCACCCTTGAGAGTTTGGTGTTAGGGACCTCGTACTTCTGAAGGTGCTCGGCAGCACCAAAGTGGCCAATGAAGGCAAGCTGGGGGCCAACTGGGAAGGCCCGTATCGAGTAACCGAGATTGTAGGCATAGGGGCCTATAGATTGACAGATCTGGATGGTAATCCAATTCTGAGGCCTTGGAATGTCCACAATCTACGAAAATTCTTTGTTTAGAAGCATTAAGTTCTGTTTTACATTTGCACTACATGATTGTGTGGGAATTACGAGTATAATTCCCTTGTTCTAAATTTATTATTTTTTAGTTGCAAGGGGTACGAGTAACGCCCTCTTGAGTTTTACAGATTATGAATAAAATTACTTTTTACAGTATAAATATTGTGTTTATCTTAAGAATACGAATTATGGGCTTGGTTTCTATAGGGAGGTATTCCCGAGCAGATGCATTTAGTTACCGAACACGTGATGTTTTGGGAGCACGTGGTGAACACGATGGGACTTATCACCAGACAGTATGGTGAACAGGGATACGGATCAATGATATGGGAGGTCATTGATCCATGCAGTCTGTTCGGCTGATTAAAAAGCTAATGACATGAGAAGTCAGTGGTGTAAAACTAAACTGTTCGGCAGATAGAGACATTCTCATTACGTTTAGACCAAGTTACATGTAAAGTCATTGGTCCAAGCAGTCTGTTCGGCAACGAGATGGCTAAACAAGGAAAGAACTCCAATCAATTGTTGGAGCATGGAGAACATTCTGGAAGAATCCAGAAACAATGATATTCTGTTAAAAAATAAGATCTCGCGAATAAAGGATCTGAGAAAGATACCCAATGAGAATGGGATGTTCGGCCAGTAAAGGAAAAGAATCCTAAAAATGACTCTTTTCCATTTAACTGATAAAGGAAACGAGAATCCTTGATATCCTTGGTTTCCTATACGAGTTGGGAGTACTATGGAAATAGGGATGCTTGGGCAACAAGCCTATACAGATCTATAAATATGAGGTAAACCTAAAGGAAAAAGGTACGCAATACACTGCATTCTGATTACTTTCCTACTGATAATTAGGGTTCGATTTCTAATACGTGATACTAACAAAGGCATCGGATGGCCTTTGCCACGAGAGGCAAAGGTGCACTCACCCCCTGTCTATTTTGCAGATTAGGGTTCAGACGTCGAGTTAGGGTTCCGGTGAAGAGGCACGAATAAGCCGTTGCAATCCAGTTGAACCGAAGCATTAATTGTTTTCATCCCCCTACAATTGGCACCATCTGTGGGAAACGAACCAACTTTTCTGAGAAAGTAATCATGACAGAAGAAAATTCAGTCATTCCGTTCAGTCCAAAGGACCAGTTGGGTGGGGGAAGGGATAAATCCCCACTAGGCGCTCCGAGAAATTCCACTGGTAGACATGACAGAGATAACTCCAAAGAAAAAGGAGATAAGACTGCTACTGGCTCCACGAGAAGGAGTAAGTCTCATCGAAGAGAGGAGTCAGTTACTCGTTTAAAGAGTATACACAACGATGATGATGTCCTTGATAAAAAGAGAAGAGAAATCGAGGAGTATGCTCGTTTAATTAGAAAACGAGAGTACGAGATACGGGAGCTGCAAAGGGCACGAGAGCACCCAGAAGATTCTGGACTCTCTCGAAGGAATTCCCAGAGAGACGGACAGGCTCTGGTATTCATAAGCAGACTCATTCACGCAGAAAAGGGAGCAGAAGTCCTATTATAGGGCGTCATGAGGCTTCTCCACGAAAAAGGGAAAGAAGAAGTAGAAGCCGAACACCCGAGAGAAGGGCTTCTTCACGAAAAAGGAGGAGCAGAGACTGAAGTTCTACCCCCGAGGAAGAGGAAACAAGAAAACATCATCGAGACAGGTACGAGAGACCTGATGCTGATTGGGTCAAGGTTTCGGCCCACAAGTCAAAGGAACAAGAGGATGGGACAGTGATTGCACGAGAAGCAGCATGCAAGGCCCTGAGTAATATTGCAGGCTCCCCCTTTACAAAGAGGCTACAAGAAACTAAGTTGCCGAGCAGAGTGAAGCACGGTGCGTTCATACTTTACGAGACAAATACGGATCCCGTGGCTCACATACAGCATTATCAACAAGCTATGTTTATACATGAAGGGGATGATTCCATCTTGTGCAAGATGTTCCCCTCCAGCCTTGGCAAGGTAGCATTATCTTGGTTTCATAAACTGGCCCCACGGTTCATACGAGGATGGAGGCAGTTGGCCGAGGAATTCACTGCTCGGTTCTTGACAAGCAGAAAAGCCCCAAAGACTTTTGAGAGTCTTTCCACCATGAAGCAGGAGGAAAACGAACAGATCAGGGATTATGCAAAGAAGTACTGGGAGACTTTCAACGAGATTGAAAGTTGCAGTGAGGAGTATGATTGCTACCTTCAAAACTGGTTTGCCTGTTCGGGGGGAGCTACGTCGCTCATTGAACAAACACCCGGTAGCCACATTGGCTAAACTGATGGAACGAATAGAGCAACATGCCAGAATGGAGGATGACATACTCCATGAGGATGGTAGGACGGTTGCCGAACAGCCGAAGGTACCTGCCAAAAAGGTAGATAAGCCAGAGCCCAAGACTTGTAGAGAGAGAAGGGAATACGGGCAGGCTAAGAAAGAGCCGTACAAGGATAAGCAAGCTCCTGACCCTAAATCCTTCTTTTCTATCACTACAGTTTGGAATGAGCCAATTTACAGGATTCTTTATCGAATAAAGAAGCAGCCATATTTCAAATGGCCCCCGAGTCTAGGTGGAGACAAAGATGCAAAACGTGCTATGAATCAGCACTGCAGTTATCATAAAGATTGGGGCCATATGACTGAGGACTGTGAGATGTACAAGAGGCACCTTGATGATTTGGTCTCTCGGGGCTATCTCAAGGAGTTTATCCAGGAGGACCCTAAGGAGAAAGGGAAGGTTATGGAGCTGGGTTACGAACAAAACCCTAAAGGAGTAATCCATATGATACATGGGTTGGCCACACCTTATACGAGAAATGAGGTTAGGCTGTTACAAAGGCAAGTTAAGCATGATCAGCACGTGATGCGATTGGGAAACAAAAGAGGGCGAGAGACTGATGTATGCAATGAGAGCTTGGCATTTAGTGATGATGACTTGGGGGAGGTCCAAATACCCCACAACGATGCATTGGTCATAACCCTACGAGTTGGGGAATATGACATCGAAAGAATTCTAGTGGACTCGGGGAGTTGTACAGAGGTATTGTACTATGATGCATTCAAGAAGCTGGGGCTGGCCCAATTAGACTTAGAACAGTCTACAACACCTCTCATTGGGTTCGGTGCAGGTGCAGTCTGGCCCCTTGGAAAGGTAACGTTACCTGTTCGGGCTGGATCAGTGGTGTTTAGAACAGACTTTTTAGTGGTCGATGTCCCTTCTTCCTATAATGCAATTATAGGGAGGACATAGTTGCACAAGATGAGAGCAGTCTCCTTGACTTATCACCAGATGGTGAAATTTCCAAGATCAAATGGGATTGAAGTCCTTAAAGGCAACCAGAGGGTGGCACAGCAATGTTTGATTTCCATCATCAAAACAGCCCCAAAAGTCCACCATGTTTATACATTAGAAGTACCAGATCAACCAACCATCGAGGATGTTGGAAGAAGCTCGGCTGAAAAAGTGGTTGAAGGCCTGGAGAAGATTCAGATTAACGAGACTGATCCTGAAAGATATTTTTTAATTGGGAAATCACTACTAGCAGACGAAAAGGCTGAATCGATAAGATTTCTAAAGGAGTATATTGATGTTTTTGCATGGGTGCCAGAGGAAATGCCCGGGGTGGATGCAGATGTGATCTGTCACCATTTAAACATTGACCATCAGCACAAGCCAATCATTCAGAAAAAACGAAGAGCAGTCGTGCAGCATGTAGATGCAGTGATTGAGGAGGTCGATCGTTTACTAGAGGCCAAAGCAATACGTGAAGTCTATTACCCAGAGTGGTTATCCAACACTGTTGTGGTAAAGAAAAAGAATGGGAAGTGGCGTGTCTGTGTGGACTTCACAGACCTAAACAAAGCGTGCCCTAAGGATAGTTTTTCCTTTGCCCAGGATTGACCAATTGGTTGATGCAACCTCTGGTTACGAGCGAATGAGTTTTCTTGATGCATATCGATGATATCATCAGATTGCTATGTTTGAACCTGATCAAGAGAAGACTTCGTTCATCACACCACGAGGGTTATACTGCTACAGTGTCATGCCGTTTGGGCTGAAGAATGCTGGGGCTACATACCAAAGACTTGCAACCATTATGTTTAAGAAGCTCATTGGAAAAACTTTGGAAGTTTACATAGATGATATGGTGGTAAAGAGTCGAGAAAAAGGAGGGCATATTACTGATTTAAAAGAAGTTTTTGAAATCTTAAAGAAATACAAGTTAAAACTCAACGCCTCGAAGTGTGCGTTTGGAGTTTGTTCAGGAAAATTCTTGGGCCATTTGGTAACCATGAGAGGAATAGAGGCAAATCCTGATCAGATTAATGCCCTACAGAGACTACAGAGTCCCAAAACTACCAAAGAAGTCCAGAGGCTGATTGGAATGGCAGCAGCACTTAACAGATTCATCAGCAGGTCAAGTGATAAGTGCAGACCCTTTTTTCAGTTACTGAAAAAGAGGGAGGGATTCGAATGGGGAGCAGAATGTGAACAAGCCTTCTAGGACCTGAAGAAGTACCTGGCAGAACCCCCATTGTTGTCAACTCCACAGCCAGGTGAGTCTTTAATTCTGTACTTAGCTGTTTCCGAGCATGCAGTAAGTGCAGTCCTGTTAAGGGATTTGGGGATCGAACAAATCCCTATTTATTATATTAGCAAGACATTATTGGATGCAGAGACGAGATATCTGCCTGTAGAAAAACTTGTCCTAGCGCTTAGGACAGCCACAAGGAAATTGTCACACTACTTCCAAAGCCATAAGGTTGTGGTTTATACTGAATATCCATTAAAATCACTGCTTCGAAAGGCAGACTTCTCGGGAAGGATCTCGACATGGTCCGTGGAGTTAAGCCAGTACGATCTCGAATATCAGCCACGCACAGCAATCAAAGGCCAAGTGTTGGCTGATTTTGTGGCAGAGTTTTCCCCCAATGTTGCTCCCCTGCCTCCTACAAGAAAGGAACAGGTGACTAACACATCATCCATGAAGGATCAGCCTCCCGCCGAACAGGATCCCACGGAGTGGAAGCTATTCGTTGACGGATCGGCATGTAATACTGGTTTTGGAATTGGGGTAGTTCTGTTTCCTCCTCAAGGAGTTCTGATTGAACTATCTATTCGGCTTGGATTCAACGCATCGAATGATGTAGCTGAATATGAGGCACTCCTGGCAGGATTGAGGAGTGCAAAAACCCTTAAAGCAGAACGGGTCAAGGTGTATTGTGATTCCTAGCTTGTTGTGAATCAGCTATCCGGCGAATATGAAACTCGGAATGAAAAGATGGTGGCCTACGTGCAGGCAGCCAAGGACTTGCTTGATACCTTCGAGAGGGTATATATTGAGCAAATTAGTTCTGGACAAAATGCTCATGCAGATTCTTTAGCTTGGTTAGCTGCAGCTGTACCAACCGAATTCAAAAGAAGGGTGGCAATAGAATATCTAAATGAGCCGAGCATTGGGAGGAGTGTAGACTTAGTTTTGGACGTGTACCAAGGACCAAGTTGGATGGACCCAATCATGGAGTTCTTACGAGACGAGATACTCCCTTCTAACAAAAAGGAGGCCCACAAGATAAGAGTCAAATCTGCTAGGTTTTGGCTGTCCCTAGAGGGTAAGTTGTACAGGAAATCCTTTACAGGCCCATATTTGCTATGCGTACATCCTGAAATGGTACAGAAATTCCTTCATGAAATCCACGAGGGAACGTGTGGGAGCCATGCTGGAGGGAGATCCATTGCCCACCGAGCAATTACTCGAGGCTACTAGTGGCCACACATGCAAGAAGATGCAAAGGTATATGTGAAGATTTGTGAGAAGTGTCAAAAATTCTCACCAATGATTAGAACACCCACCGAGGATCTGATGCCTCTGACAAGTCCCTGGCCTTTTGCTCAATGGGGGATGGATATCGTGGGTCCATTGCATAAAGCAACTGGGAATCGAAAATTCCTGCTTGTAGCAACTGATTATTTTACAAAGTGGATTGAGGCAGAACCACTGGCCAAAATCACTGAACCTATGATAGAAAGGTTAGTGTGGAAAAGCATCATCACTCGCTTTGGGGTCCCTTACTCATTGATTACAGACAATGGATCCCAATTTCAGAAGAAATTCAAGGTTTTTTGTGCCCAGTATGGAATACGAAACTATTATTCCACCCAGCCTACCCTCAGAGTAATGGGCATGCAGAGGCGTCCAATAAAACTATCCTAGATGGGATAAAGAAAAGGCTGGACAAAGCCAAGGGGAAATGGCCTGATGAGCTACCGTTAGTTCTGTGGGCTCACCGAACAACGCCTAGGAGGTCTACGGGAGAGACCCCCTATTCATTGGCATTTGGAACAGAGGCTGTCATACCTCTGGAAGTGGGTCTGCTACCAACAGGACCTCTTTGGTTGAAAGTGGAGGCAATGACAGGGCCCTTGAAATCGAGCTTGATCTCGCAGAGGAGAGGAGAGAAAGGGCCTTGGTACATCTTGCTTCTTACCAAGAACAGCTGATGAAAAGCTACAACAAACATGTTCATCCTAGAGAATTTGGTGTTGGGGACCTCGTGCTACGAAAAGTGCTCAGGAACACCAAGGTGGCCAACGAAGGCAAGCTGGGGGCCAACTGGGAAGGCCCGTATAGAGTAACCGAGATTGTAGGCATAGAAGCCTACAGATTGGCAGATCTGGATGGTGATCCAATTCCGAGGCCTTAGAATGTTCATAATTTACAAAAGTTCTTTGTTTAGAAGTATTAAAATCTGTCTTAGTTTGCACTACGTGATTGTGTGGGAATTACGAATATAATTCCATTGTTTTAGTTTTGATTATAGGGTACGAATAACGCCCTCTTGAGTCTTATAGATTATGAATAAAATCACTTCTTCGTATAACTGTTGTGGTATTTGTTTTTAATACGAACTACGAGTTCAGTTTCCCTCATTCGTATTGGGGAGCAGGGTATACCTTTTAAGTATGTGAAACTTAAAAGTTTTATACATTTTAAGTATGTGAAACTTAAACACAAGTATGAAACACTTGCGTACTTTTTAAACATTTAAGTACGTGAAACTTAACGAATACAAGTACGAAACACTTGTACGGAACAAAGTCTGTTAGAACATTTTTAAGTACGTGACACTTAACGAATACAAGTACGAAACACTTGTATGGAATTTAAAGTACGAGACACTTGTAAAGCAACTGGCTTGGCTTAAAGACATAACGAGTATATGTTAAGCACATTTATTCAGGTACGAGAAACTTAAAATAGTTAAGTACGTGAAACTTATAGATATCTGTTCTTAAGTATTTGAAACTTAAAGAACACCTATATAGTTATATGAACCATACAAAGTGTTTGTATGCGAAAAAATTTTTGAAGACGAATACAAAGTATGAATACACTTGTATGTACTTTTAAGTACGTGAAAAATACAAGTATGAAATAAACTTGAATACAGTACGAGAAACTAAGAAACAAATATTTTTAAGTATGTGAAACTTAGATTCAGTACAAAGAAATCATGTTTGTAAGATCTGTTAGAGTACGAAATACTTATGCAAACAAACAGTACGAGATACTTAAATTGAACTAAAGGCCGAACAGATCATATAGTTGTGCTACAGAGGGCCGAATACCTGTGTTAACAAAGTATTGATTGTACTGGTGCCTCACAGGGCCAAATTGTGTTTATGGTCACGCAGGACCGGCAACCAAACGCAAAAAGTTTTAATCCTTACCAAACTCAGTCCACATTTTGGACCTCTGGAGTGTTAGTATTGATCTCAGTATCAGCACCATCTTCAACTACATTCTCCTCCAAGTTAATGGGCTCAAGGGATACATCCCGAGCAGGAGATTCAGAAGGGTGCACACCGGCGGGAGTATCTTCCTCAGTATTGGCAAACTCTTCAATTTGCTGCTCAAAGTATTCCTCTGGATGTCCTGCAGGCTCTTGGATGTCTTGAATGTTCTAAGCACGGGTGCTAGGTAGCTCGTTGTCAACCCAGATAGCTTGACTAGAGTTACCGAATGAGAGTATTAGAGATTGATGGGAGTACATAAAACATGAGATGCATCGCGAGATTGAAATGAGATGAATGGGATTACTGTGGGGCTTGTTAGAGACAAGAGTTATGATATACTCGATACCGAGAGAGTTTGTTAATACGTGGATGAATCTAATATTGTGTAAGTCATCAATTTGTATGGATGGTTTATTGATATATATATTTCATGCACGAAATTTATTGTTGTTTAGCGTTAACATGCATGCTTAACTTGATGTGCAATTTTAATGTGTGTAATTTGCTCGTAGTATGCGGTGCAGGGCAGACACTAATGTGTGAGCGAGTATCTGTTAAAGGGAGATGATATTTGGTTAGAATCTGGCGTGTGTCCTTATTACTCTTTTGTATGATATGATTAGAAAGTTAGATACAAAAGGTATCAGCCGTATATCAACCCTTAATTGAGAGTAGTTAATCGCTTGTGATAAGGAGAATAATGAATTTGGGAGTTCACTTGAACAGTCTTAATGTCGCGTTGTACTGAGTTGTGTAGAAAGGATGTATGTCCATAAAAATGAGTTTGGATTTTCGAAAATAGAAACCAATAATGATTCAGGTGGACTAAGGAAAGTGGAGTGGTGTTGATGTCTATTAATAGCAGTATCAATAGAATGAATTAGTTGTGAGATGTGTTTATATTTGAAGTCGAGAGAGATACCAATAGCTTGAAGCGTGAGGAGTTGACTATGATGAGTGAATGGGTATAGCTGAGCAACGGGTGATGAATCATTACATGGTTTAAGGATCCTAGGCTTTTAGTTTTGTTCCAATGGATGTTATTTGAGGTTCTTGAGGTTGGTGAGTAAAGGATTGATTCGTGGTTGATGTAGATTAGGAAAGATGAAGCTTGGAGTTTAGAATTTGAGTTTTATAAGAAGTTCAATATGTCCTTCTAGGAAGTTCGAAGGGTACATGGTAGAATAAAATGCAGGGAATGAAAAAGTGGAATTCGGAATTTGGAGAATGTGGGGGGTACTATTAGTTGGATTTTGGTGAGATTGTCAAGAAGTTATGTGAGAACTAGGATTTTTGTACAAAAGTTAGGACTTGAGGAATTGATACGAATGATAGAGGTTCGTGGCTGAGTATTGAGTGGTAGGATCATACCGTTAAAGAGGGTTTTTGTGGAGCAATTAAGATAAGGAAAAAGTCTAAGTTAGAAAAGGGAGGATGAAGTTATGGAGTGAGGTTTCGCATTACGATGGGTGAGTCGGTTGGATTTGGGTTTCCAAATTTCGGAGATGAAATTTTTTTAAGGAGGGTAGGATGTAGAGACCTGTATTTTCGGAAAACTTGTTTAAAGGTTTATTATTGAAAGAAATAAGGAAAAATGTAAGAATTGTTGAGTTTATTTGATTTGGGGTCAACGTAATAAGATTGTTAGTAGAGGGGTGTAAGTGCAATTTGAAATTTGTGTTAGTATATATATGTGTGGGTGTGGGTGTAGAGGAGTAAAATACTCCTCACACTCTCTCTCTCTATCTCCCGATCTCTCTCTCTTTCTCTCTCTCAGTGTCTCTCTATCTCTCACACCAAAAACTCACCAATCAACCTTGAAGTCTTCAAGCCTCGACCTCTAATCGAACATCTTCGCATGGTACGAGCCTTGGGTCGTGTGGGTTGAGCTCAGAGGAGGTGAATTCCTCTTGGTTTTGCTTTTGAAGTCCTAGGCCTCGGGTGATCTCTTGATTTTTGATTTGATACTCGAGATAGGGAATTCTATCTCTCTTTATATGTCATTTGAGTGTTCTTGTACCATCTTTGAGCTTGTATTGATTGTTATTGAGATTGGATTGAAATCTAAAAAATTCTGTCAAAATCGCCAGAAAACGTATTTCCCCTACCGATAGGAACTTTTCTTCTACTGGTAGGATAAGTAAGAAATTTTTCCTCAACCAGCTCAAACGTACTGCAGCAGATCAAAAGCAACTCAAATGTACTCATCCACCTACCAGTAGAGACTTTCCACCTACCGGTAGGACAGGTACAAAGTTGTTTTGTGAAAATCGTTGGCCTTTCTGTTTCAAGTTTCTACCAGTAGGAACCTTCACCTATCGCTAGGAGTACAGAATTCTCCTTTTCTACTACTAGAACTCATTCACTTACTGCTTCGCTTACTCCGGTAATATAATGTGGAATAATACCCCAAGCGTAGGGTTTAACTCGTCGGTTGAAGCATAATAAACCGGAAATTCGGGATCGTACCTAAGGGAATAATTGTATGGCTTGATCGGATTTGTAGAGCAAGTAAGGGCTTTCGGCTTTTAGACGGCCAACTTTGTTTTACTTTAAAAGGTGGAAATAAAAGGGCTAAATTAAAACGAATTAACTAAAGAAAAGATAGGCTAGGTTTAGGAATTATTAGCACTCAAGACTCGAGTTAGATCACACTCTTTACCCAACTACACAATTCAAGATACTCGATTATAGTCCTCAAATCGGAAAATAAAATAATTTGAGAATCAAGCTAGCTCTAGAATTCATTTGACAAATACCTCGTGCGAAAGAGCTCTAAGCATCTTATGTGGTGGGTAGACAACGCTCCCACCTACACAAGATCAAAGAGGTTAACACTTCGGTGATTTATCAAACAAACCCGAACCCCACATCAATTTTCAAATTAAAGTTTGAAGCTTTATTGGGTGTAAAATGCAATTTTCGCCCGAGCCATGAGATGCTAATCATCCCATGACCTAACCTTTGAAACTACTCGCACATATCTAGAGAGATAGGAGCAAGAGAAAATCTACTTAACATAATGAAATAACAAGACTTGAATTAAACTAGAGACTAAGATAGATCGGGAGAAAATAAGCAACTTTAATTAAGGCAACAATAACAAAAATTAACAACTAAGGACTGAAAATTAAAATATGAGTGCTGAAAAAATGAAGAACAGCAAGAACAATTTGAAATTGCAATGAAATCTAATCTAGATCTAGAAAATAGTACTCTTGAATCTATGCTACTTGTTTGTACAAAATAGTGACATAAACTTAAATACTCCGGGGGTCCGCGCCTGGAATATTCCCAAGATACTCAGAAAATCAGCTCTTAAGTCCCTCGGTATCGATCGCGAAGCCCTTAAGTTGCTGCTAATGACCTCGGTATCGATGGATGCCCAAAAGTGGTACCAATACCAAAGCTATTAAGGGGTTACCACTATGCCCTCTCGGTATTGATAGGAGAAATCGCAAGGTATCAATACCGAGCCAATTAGGGTTGCTGCATGTTGACCTCGGTATTGATAGGAGAAATCGCAAGGTATCAATACCGAGCCAATTAGTGTCCAGCACATATTTCTTTGATCTGCCTTGCCAGCTTGCCTCTTGCTCGGGCAAATCTGCTCCTGCTCGGGCAATGACAGGTTCTGCTCAGGCAAAACTACCTCTGCTCGGGCAAATCAACTTCTGCCTTGGCAAATCAACTTCTGCTCGGGCAAAACCTTGGCCATCGGACTTCTGCTCGGGCAAAGACATGTCTTATGCAACGAAAACTCCCTTTTTTGGCGATTTACCTACAAAATAGGACTAGAACACTATACGAGCAAACAACGTTAACAATAACTAATAAGTAGCTAAATTTATCTAAAACTAGATACTAGCGCACCCTACATTATATTCTCGGGTGCTTATCACACCCCCCAACTTGAGGTTTGCTAGTCCCTAGCGAACGAAATGCAGAAAATTAAAACATAAGCAACTATGCAATCCTTCCGAATTCACAACTTAGAACATGCTCAATTCTGTAACCTAGCAAGAGTTCAACAATCCAGCTTTTTATTTCATTTCTACAACTCACATTTTCAGCATTCAATTAAACAGGCTAAATATCAAGCAAGTCTAAGAGCAAGTCAAAATGGTCTGTGTCCTCGAACAATGGGAGGATACGGGACACAGAACATGCGTATTCAGACTAAACCATATCCACCGAAGATGTGCTTAACAACAGGCAATAGCAAACAAGAAATACTATGCCTCAAACAACTAAAGCACTTTATTCAACGGAATTGAAATCTAGCAGATGATTTTGAATAATCGAAAGGAAGGCATGCCATAATACTAACTATGCAAATATCAGAAAATCAATCATAAAGGAATCACATGCGCACTAAGGATCAACTAAGGACTTTTTAAGCTTATAATGACCTTGGTTACAAAGAACAGGTTAGCACAAAAATGGGCGACGGTCTTTACTAGCTTGGTTTAACTACTCGAGTGACCGCCACCAACACATGAAATAAACCAAGTCAAGGCCAAACCGGCCAAACCAACAAACCAACTACTAACTAACAATGTGCAAGATTATACTACGAAATGAAAATGAAACAAAACAAAATAAAAGGATAGGATAGTTGGTATGTCAACCAACCAAGACCCCGACCAAGTAAGGGGAATTTCTAAAGCCACCGACTCTCTATTGGATCACCACCACATCAAGTCACCACTTCATCCTTCCACTTCTTCATCATCCAAGGCCTCTTCCTCCCCGAAATCATCACTCACTTCCGCCTCAACTTCAGGTTCCCGTACAAATTTCTCCCCATGTTGACGCTCAAGGATGGTAGTTTGCCATGCCACCTCCTTCTTGAGTTGAGCTTGCTCTCTTAAAATCCTTCTCCTTTCCACCTTTTCCTTCCTCAAACTCTTAATGATCGAGATGTTTTGACAACAAAGTAACTTAATCCATGTGCTTTGCTTTGATTTCTTAGGAGGCAAAGTGGTTGAATAGCTGTTCGACCCAACGATTTTAGCTTTGGCGACATGAGTTTGTGAAATGCTTTTCTCATCAAAGGTATCAGTCATAGGTCCCGGCTCAAGATCCTCTAACTTCTCATACTTCTCACCCCTTACCCCTTGCTCTTTGCACAAGGCCGTGATCATACATGGAAACAGCATGCGGGCTGTAGACAGGGTATCGTTCTTGAAATCTACTAACTGAGCAAAGATAATCATAGACCAATCCACAACCAAATCATTTGCACCCAATGCATATATCAATTCCCCACTCTTTCGTGATGGTATGTGCTCGGTTCCTCTAGGATAAACATTATGATGGATCAACTTATTCAAAAAACGGTAAGTTCCCTTGAATTTTTTGGGCACATGGGGGATTTCAGCCTCAGACATGTCCAAATACAGCTCTTTATTTATGACTCCTAGATCAATTTGCGCATCTTTCATTGGATAGTTAATGGATTCGGGGGTCGGCCGAGTGAAGTTCAAATAACGGGCTATATCATCAGGCGTAATCTTAATATTTATCCCTGCAACTCTGGAAACAACAGCAGCATCGGGATCATTATCCCACTCACCCACAGGCACTTTCAATTTCTTATAAAATTCAACAACTAAATTCTTACTGTAACCTCCTAATTTTTCAGTCCAGAAAGTCAAACCTTTTCGCATAACAATGCGGAGGCCCTGGTGTTCCTTTCCCAAAGCTTCGGCGTCCACTTGCCGTTCGTTCTTGATTTTTTGCTTGTCCATGCTTGCTTCCCAACTTTTCTGTTTGTCCAATGCAATTTCCTCCGGAGTACGCCTCTTTCTTTTACTCCGCTGTCCTGATGCCTCCCCAAACTGATTTTCATCCCCCTCTTCTGATCCGGCCAAACCAGCGTCCTCCCCTTCCACTTCTGGTTGAGATGATGTAGCGCAGTGTGCGGTCTTTTGATCCTTGGCATTGAAAGCAAAAAGGGTTTTTGGGTTTATTTTTTGGGTATTTTCGGATTTATGGGTGAATTTCTAGGGTTTTTGAGTTTTTTTGGTGGAAAATAGGAAATGTAGGTAGAAAAATGGTGAGGAGTGGTTTATGGGTGAAAAATATAAGAAAGAAAGGAATTTTTGTGGTAATAATCAAGGAAATTTCGGATTAAAAAGAGTGGAATGTGGATTTACCTCATTTTGCTTGAAAAACTCGAAATTGGTGGAGGAAGCTTGAGTATTGTTGAAGGAGATGGAGGTTTTGAAGGTTTTGTGGGAGAATATGGGGATTTGGTGGGTTGATTCGTGGTTTAGGGCTTAGGGATTGGAGTGAAAATGGAGGGTAGGAGAGAGAGAGGTCGGCTGTTGAAAATATCGAAGGGGGGTTTTGGTTCCTTACTGGAATGCCAGATCTGCTTCTGAACCGAAGGGGGCCTCGGTACCGATAGGAAACATCAAGCCCCATCGATACCGAACTGCTTTAGATGGAACCCTTTGAACCCGTCGGTACAGATTGAAACTTTTATTGTCTACCGATGCCGATCTGGTTGCTGCCTTTGTTAACTACCTCGGTACCGATAGCATTTATTTTAGTCTACCGATACCGAATCCAATAACTCCGAACTCTTGCACTCCTTCACTTTGAACCCCAAGACTTTCAATAATTCAGATATTATCCCTAAAACACCTTTGCATTTTGAACACACAACCCAACAACCCTCCAAACAACCGGTCACCTAAGTTTAAGCAAAGAACGGGAAAAGACAGGATGCAAAGTAGGATGAGGTGACACATATGTGGTATGATCATGCAAAGAATGCCTTGTATCCTTTCCTAAGTGCGCTTTGGATTCCAAAATGATTGAAAATCGACATTCAAACACAATTAGAGATGGACATGCGATTATTCACCTAACTACAAGTATGTTTATTGAATGGTGGGGATATGGGCCAAAACTTGCTCAAAAACTTACTCAACACTTAAACCATTCAATTTCCAACTAAGCATGCAAGTTGAGAAGCACAAAATTCTTAGGATTGCTAAGAATTCTTGCTAACTAACAACGATTGAGCAAGTTATGAACAAAACTGAAAACTATGACAAAAGGAAGGAATTGCAAGTAAAAACCTTTTATTTATTTTTGAAATTTTCAATTTTTTTCATGTTTTTGGTTTTTCAATTTCTATTGTTTTTGAAATTTTCAAAATTTTCACAAAAATCACAAAAATCAACCAAGTAGCACATAAGCTAACCCCTCCCCCCAACTTAAAGCGATGCTATGCCCTCATAGCATTAAGAACAAGATGAAGCGAGAAAGAGTGTGCGAATGTACCGTCCAAGGGGAATGTCAACCCCTAAATACCTCGACCAAGTTGGAGGATTTTATGTCATTGTTTTGCTCCAGCCAGATTAGATGCTTCCAGGGTTCACTCCTTCGGTTCTACCAACTCGGAACCATAGCTAGTCACACAGGGCCATATCCAAAGCTTCATCGGACTAACAACCGCGGCGCTTAGCCGCACCCATGCTTAGGGCTCCTGAACGCCTCACTCACTCCGGCTTTAGACCCAAACCACCAAGGCTGGTGCGGTAGCATATAAACCCTGCAGAAGACTTAAGAGAACGACTTTCCACAGAACAAATGACATTAGAACCACCGGCCCGTGTTATCCGGCTTCCAAACAAAATAAAATTAAAAGATAGAACATAAAGAAAAATGCAAAGAAATCACACAAAATGAAATAGAAACATGCAAAACATAATGAAATGCACCACCCGATCATCACGCGATCACACGAGTCATACTTTTCTTCCCATCTCTTACCGTTGGGGTAAGAAATAGGTGGCTATACTAGACCGTTGAAAGTTTGTTATGCTAGCGCCCATAATAAAATCTATCGCTTGACCTCGCCAAACAATGAAGTCCGGCGTCCCCTAGGATCAAAACAAAGCAAGATGCAATACAACCTAGCGTGCACTTTAGGCAATATCAAATCTCACTCACAGACCTAAGTTGCCTCCGATTAGGGGCAATCGCGGAGAGCATGGATCATTAATGATAGACTATTACCAAGAAGAACTAATGAAAGCCCTTTTTACACTAACACATTGTGAAATCTTTTGCATGTGAGATATCTCCAAGATTTTATTCAATGCCAACACAAAACAAAACAACAAAATAGAACAAAACAAAACATGCATAACTAATACTAATAAAGAACAAAGCAAGAAGGAAAGAAAGAAATATGTACAGTAGATACAAATTTAATATCAGAACTCGAAGCGTAAAAGTCACAGCTAGACTCCGCCAAACAATGAAGTCCAGCGTCCCCTAAGATCGTAACCAGGCAAGCAAACAAGATAGAGCCAAGTGCGTAAGCACGGGAATATCAGGGCCTAACCTAAGGATCTATACGGCCCCCGTTGGGGCTAATCTGGGAGACGTGAGTGGTTTACTGTGAATTACTCCTATCAGAAAAGCTAATTAAAGCCCTATGTCACTGATATTAAATGGTTTGCCTTTCGAACCGGAGCTGGGCACACGATCCTTCTTTTAGTAGCGGCGTGCGAAGCTACATATACCCAAGTCAATGGAGGGTACCCCCTACCCGGGGGCCGGGTCCGACAAACAGTTAAGTTCAGCGGTTACGCTTTCGCTCCCCGTGCAATTTCAAGTATCAAAACTAATCAACCGTGTAAACTGGATCGATTATCTCCTCATCCGGCTCTCCAATCTCAACAGTTCCAAGAAATGGTTTAAGCTTTTGGCCATTAACTTTAAAAGATTTACCATTTAATGGATTCATAACATCAACAGCACCATGAGGATAAATATGTTCAACAACATAAGGGCCCGCCCAACGAGAACGTAATTTACCGGGAAACAAATGAAGCTTCGAGTTGTATAGGAGTACCTTCTGTCCAACCTCAAACTCTTTCCGGTGAATTTGCTTGTCGTGGAAAGCCTTAACCTTTGCTTTGTAAATGGCGGTGTTGTCATAAGCATCTCTCCGAATTTCTTCAAGCTCGTTGAGTTGGAGCTTTCTGTGTGCTCCGGCGGCCGGGAAACGATAATTGAGTGTCTTGATTGCCCAATATGCTTTATACTCAAGCTCTACCGGAAGATGGCATGCTTTTCCAAAAACCAAACGATACGGTGAAGCTCCCAAAATGGTCTTGTATGCTGTACGATCAGCCCAAAGTGCATCGGTCAAGCGAAGGCTCCAATCTTTCCGGTTCGGATTCACCGTCTTCTCCAAAATGTGCTTGATTTCCCTATTTGCCAACTCAGCTTGCCCATTCGTCTGAGGATGATAAGCAGTGGAGACTTTATGAGTGATTCCATACTTCTTCATTAATGCCCCAAAAACACGATTGCAAAAATGAGTTCCTTGGTCGCTTATGATTGCTCTTGGCATCCCAAAACGTGAAAGAATGTTGTCCTTGAGAAACTCCCCCACTACCTTGGTATCATTGGTACGTGTTGCGATGGCTTCTACCCATTTTGAAACATAATCAACCGCCAATAAGATGTACAAGTTGCCGAAAGAAACAGGAAAAGGTCCCATGAAGTCTATGCCCCAGCAGTCAAAGATCTCAACCACCATAATGTTAGTCAATGGCATTTCATCCCTCCGAGACACACTCCCAAGCTTTTGACAACGTTCACAAGCTACACAGAAGTGATGAGCATCCTTATGCAAGGTTGGCCAATAAAATCCGCATTGCAGCACCTTGGTAGAAGTCTTCTTAGAAGAGAAGTGGCCTCCACAAGCTTCTAAGTGACAAAACTCAAGAATTCTTTGTTGATCTGAATCTGGAACACAACGGCGCACTATTTGATCTTGACAATACTTGAAAAGATAAGGGTCATCATAAGAGAACATTCGTACTTCATGAAGGAACCGACGACGTTCTTGAGGAGTCCAATGTGGCGGTAAGAGTCCCGTAGCCAAGTAATTCACTATATCCGCAAACCATGGGGCACTCGAAACAGCAAACAATTGTTCATCCGGAAACGTGTCCACAATAGGTAAACTTGGAGTAGGATCCTCAAACTGTAGCCTTGATAAATGATCGGCTACCACATTCTCGACACCCTTTTTGTCCTTGATAGTCAAATTGAATTCCTGGAGAAGTAGAATCCATCGTATCAAACGAGCTTTGGCATCTTGCTTGGTAAGTAGGTACTTGAGAGCGGAATGGTCCATGTACACAACAATGGGGGTGCCTCCAATAAGATAAGACCGGAACTTGTCAAGAGCAAACACTGCCGCAAGTAACTCTTTCTCCGTGGTGGTATAATTCACTTGAGCATCGTTCAAAGTCTTGCTTGCATAATGGATAACATACGGATGCTTGTCCTTCCTTTGCCCCAAAACGGCTCCTACAACATAGTCACTTGCATCACACATAAGCTCGAACGGAAGACTCCAATCCGGTGGTTGCACAATAGGAGGAGAAGTGAGACTTGCCTTCAACTTAACAAAAGCTTGCTCACACGCAGGGGTCCACTCAAACGGAACGTCTTTGACAAGAAGATGACACAAGGGTCGAGAGATAGCACTAAAGTCTTTGATGAACCGACGATAGAATCCGGCATGCCCGAGAACTGAACGAATATCCTTCACGCATTTTGGAGTCGGGAGATTGGAAATAAGATCGATCTTAGCCTTATCCACCGCGATACCATCAGACGATATAATATGCCCCAAGACAATCCCTTGAGTGACCATGAAGTGACATTTTTCCCAATTCAAAACCAAATTCTTCTCTTCACACCTTGTTAAGACTTTCTCCAAATTGGCCAAGCATGAATCGAATGAATCACCAAAAATAGAGAAATCATCCATAAAAACCTCTACTATCTTCTCAACCATATCACTAAAGATCCCCATCATGCATCATGAAAAAGTCCCCGGAGCATTGCACAAACCGAAAGGCATATGACGGTAAGCGAACATTCCGAAGGGGCAAGTGAATGTTGTTTTCTCTTGATCCTCTAGAGCAACTTCAATTTGATTGTAACCGGAATAACCATCTAAGAAACAATAGAATGCATGGCCGGCTATCCTCTCCAAGATCTGATCAATGAATGGTAAGGGAAAGTGATCCTTTCTGGTACTTGTGTTGAGCTTCCGATAATCAATACAAACTCTCCATCCAGTCTGAACACGAGTAGGCACGAGCTCATTCTCCTCATTTCTTACAACTGTAACTCCAGATTTCTTTGGTACAACTTGAATCGGACTCACCCATTTACTATCGGCGATAGGATAAATGATTCCCACGTCCAAAAGCTTTAAAACTTCAGCACGAACTACATCCTTCATAATTGGGTTCAAACGACGTTGAGGTTGGCGGGATGGCTTGACATTATCCTCCAAAGCAATATGGTGAGAGCAAAGAGAAGCATCAATCCCTTTGATATCAGCAATTGTCCATCCTATAGCCTTCATATGCCTCCTTAGTGAATTGATCAACTTCATCTCTTGAAGATTCCCAAGAGAAGAGGAAATAACCACAAGATAAGTCTCGTTATCTCCAAGAAAAACGTACTTCAAAGTATTAGGTAGGGGCTTCAACTCCAATTTCGGTGGCTCAACACTAGATGGGAGAACCTTCTTCTCGATCAATAGAAGCTCCTCAAACTCTTCAAACTTTGGAATCCAAGAATTTATAGCACAAGCCTCATCTTCCCCACCCAACAATGAACTCAAATAACTTACTTCAGGAGACTCAAGAAATTCGACTTCTTCAGCTGTAAGACCGACTTCCAAAGGATCACTATAAAACAACTCATCCACGTGTTCTTCTACAAGAGTATCGATAAGGCTCACTTCATTCACGTTCTCGTCATCTCCCATTTGACTACCCACATTAAAAACATTGACCTCCATCTTCATGTTACCGAAGGTCATGTTGAGAAGTCCATTTCGACAGTTGATAACTGCATCCGCCGTGGCTAAGAAGGGTCTTCCAAGAATTACCGGAGTAGAAGCAGCAGAAGAGTCGGTCGGATTTGTATCGAGAATCACAAAATCCACCGGATAGATAAA
The DNA here is from genome assembly GCA_019656835.1 of Rhododendron ovatum. NCBI lineage: Eukaryota > Viridiplantae > Streptophyta > Magnoliopsida > Ericales > Ericaceae > Rhododendron > Rhododendron ovatum. The sequence goes on along the minus strand of CM033794.1, from coordinate 20,637,520 downwards.
CTGATCAACTTGCACTAGAACATCTTCCACTACTCCCCTTGGTACACGAACGCTTCGATCGGCTAATTGGAGTGTGACACGAGTAGGCCTCATCTCCCCCAACCCAAGCTCTTGATAAACGGAGTATGGAAATAGATTAACACTTGCACCAATATCGAGTAAAGCTTGTTCGATACGCTTTCCTCCAATGGTGACAGCAATAGTAGGGCTTCCCGGATCCTTGTACTTAGGCGCGATATTCGTCTGAATGATAGAACTCACTTGCTCAGTAAGGAATATCTTCTTTTGAACATTAAGCTTGCGCTTTCGAGTACACAAATCCTTAAGAAACTTGGCATATGAAGGAATTTGCTTGACCACATCCATGAGAGGAATGTTGATCTTCACTTGATTGAATAACTCATGCAACTCCGCATTGTAATTTGATTTCGCCAAAGCCTTCAAACGATTAGGGAACGGAGCCGGTGTTGGAATAACTTGAGGTTCCAAGACACTTTCCTTTGCTTTGCCTTTATCCTTTTCTTCTTCTTCAAGAGTCTCCTTGCTTGGTTCCTTGGGAGATTCCCCAAGGATTGGAATTGAACGTTCGATAGAAGGAGGTAACAATGTAGGTTCCGGAGGCATCACCACTTGATTGTCAACTGTCTTGCCACTTCGAAGAGAAATAATAGCCTTTGGTTGCTCGGGGAAAGTCACCGAAGAGCTAGCAAAGTGAAGAACTTGAGAAGTAGGATTAGAATTCGGTTGCGGATTAGGTTGAGGTTGAGTAGGAAACTTCCCTTTCTCTTGTTGTAACAAACCCACCGTAGTTGTCAACTTGCCCAACTGATTTCTAATATCATTCATCATCTGAGTTTGTTGCTCATTGATAGCGGTTTAACCTTGCAAGAGAGCACTAAATTGATCTTCCCAAGAATGCTTTGGTGGTTGTTGATGGAACTGAGCAGATTGTTGTTGAAATTGGTTTGCATGCGGAAATGGAGCAGAAGGAGCAAAACCAGGCAGACCTTGAGCTTGAGGGAAGCGGAAAGCATTCTGAGGTTGCTTCCAAGGTAATTGAGGAGCTTGCGGTGGAGCTTGAGAGGAATTCCCTTCAACCGGTTGACTCCAACGAAAAGCTGGATGTTGCCTTGTCCCCGGATTATAAGATTGAGAGTAAGGATCAAAACGTTGAACGGCTTGTACTTCTTCTGGAGCAATCCCGTTAATCACATTCTTCAAAGCAGGAATGTTTGGGCACGCTTCGGTAGAATGGCCCACAATCTCACAAATAACACATACTTCCTCCACTTGGCGCACTGCTTTCACTTCTTGAGATTGAGCACTCTTTAATTCCAACTTGTCAAGTTTACGAGCAATCTCTTCCAAACGAGTTTCAAAAGCTGTATGCTCCGCAATAGAGAATTTCCCTGAACCTGTAGGACCTTGATTGAACATCGCTCTATCTCCCGGACCTGCAAATTGCCAAGACTGGGTCTTCTCTGCTAGTGACTTATAGTAATCCCAAGCATCCTCTGGTGTCTTTCCCATAAAATCACCTCCACCCATAGTATCCAGAAGTTTTTTACTCTCTTGAGAACACCCTGTGTAGAAATAATTAACTCTGAGATACAACGGAAGGTTGTGATGAGGAACCAACATAAGCAAGTCTTTGTAGCGCTCCCAATACTTATGATAAGTCTCTCCATCCCTTTGCTTGAAACACTGAATCTGATCGATAAGCAGCTTTGTCCTGCTGGCTGGAAAGAACTTAGTAGTGAAAGCATCTTGGACTTCTCCCCAATTGCGCAAAGATTGAGCCTTCAAGGAATTGAACCATTGTTTTGCTTTGTCCTTTAGAGTGAACGGAAATAACTTCAAGCGGGCTTGATCAAGTTGCCCCGGAACTGTAACGACAGAGTGTAGGATATTCTCGAACTCCCGGATATGCAAATAGGGATCCTCCAATTCTCGCCCCCGAAACTCTGGAATTATACGAAGGTAATCAGCCTTGAATTCAAATGTATTCCCAGCGGTCGGAGTCGGAATAACGATAGGAGATACTTGAGGAGCCCGTTCCGGATTCAAATAATCACGCAAAGTGCAAACTAGAACTTCTTCGGCCATTGAGCCTTTGCAATTGCAATTTACTTTGCGAGGCAGAGAGTGGGCAGGATACGCCCTGGCAATGCTACGGATTCTCGGCGGTGAAGAAGAACGATGAAGCCGATTTGAAATTGGACTTCGGTAAACACGCATACACAAAACAACTACCAACTACTAACTAACTACCAGATAGAAAGGGGCCATCTCGCCACCTCAATTCAGCAAACAGAATATGCGAGGGGTTATGCCACCACCTCGGCTAAGCAATGCAATCAAATTTAAACTAACTAACTAAATTAATTACGCTAAACTAACTAAGAAACAAATTCGATATTTAGCCTGGCTTCGTTACACGTCAAGTTTAGCAGAACTAGGTTAGAGGTATCCACCAAACTAAATACGAACTACTAACATGTAAACTACTAAACTACTACTAGACGAAAGCGGGATACTTACAGTGGTTTGTCGAACCTCCAAGAAAGCCATAATAAGAAATCCCCGGCAACGGCGCCAAAAATGCTTCGCTTACTCCGGTGATATAATGTGGAATAATACCCCAAGCGTATGGTTTAACTCGTTGGTTGAAGCATAATAAACCGGAAATCCGGGATCGTACCCAAGGGAATAATTATATGGCTTGATCGGATTTGTAGAGCAAGTAAGGGCTTTCAGCCTTTAGACGGCCAACTTTGTTTTACTTTAAAAGGTGGAAATAAAAGGGCTAAATTAAAACGAATTAACTAAAAAAAAGATAGGCTAGGTCTAGGAATTATTAGCACTCAAGACTCGAGCTAGATCACACTCTTCACCCAACTACACAATTCAAGATACTCGATTATAGTCCTCAAATCGGAAAATAAAATAATTTGAGAACCAAGCTAGCTCTAGAATTCATTTGACAAATACCTCGTGCGAAAGAGCTCTAAGCATCTTATGTGGTGGGTAGACAACGCTCCCACCTACACAAGATCAAAGAGGTTAACACTTCGGTGATTTATCAAACAAACCCGAACCCCACATCAATTTTCAAATTAAAGTTTGAAGCTTTATTGGGTGTAAAATGCAATTTTCGCCCGAGCCATGAGATGCTAATCATCCCATGACCTAATCTTTGAAACTACTCGCACATATCTAGAGAGATAGGAGCAAGAGAAAATCTACTTAACATAATGAAATAACAAGACTTGAATTAAACTAGAGACTAAGATAGATCGGGAGAAAATAAGCAACTTTAATTAAGGCAACAATAACAAAAATTAACAACTAAGGACTGAAAATTAAAATATGAGTGCTGGAAAAATGAAGAACAGCAAGAACAATTTGAAATTGCAATGAAATCTAATCTAGATCTAGAAAATAGTACTCTTGAATCTATGCTACTTGTTTGTACAAAATAGTGACATAAGCTTAAATACTCCGGAGGTCCGCGCCTGGAATATTCTCAAGATGCTCATAAAATCCGCTCTTAAGTCCCTCGGTATCGATCGCGAAGCCCTTAAGTTGCTGCTAATGACCTCGGTATCGATGGATGCCCAAAAGTGGTACCAATACCGAAGCTATTAAGGGGTTACCACTATGCCCTCTCGGTATTGATAGGAGAAATCGCAAGGTATCAATACCGAGCCAATTAGGGTCTGCTGCATGTTGACCTCGGTATTGATAGGAGAAATCGCAAGGTATCAATACCGAGCCAATTAGTGTCCAGCACATATTTCTTTGATCTGCCTTGCCAGCTTGCCTCTTGCTCGGGCAAATCTGCTCCTGCTCGGGCAATGACAGGTTCTGCTCAGGCAAAACTACCTCTGCTCGGGCAAATCAACTTCTGCCTTGGCAAATCAACTTCTGCTCGGGCAAAACCTTGGCCATTGGACTTCTGCTCGGGCAAAGACATGTCTTATGCAACGAAAACTCCCTTTTTTGGCGATTTACCTACAAAATAGGACTAGAACACTATACGAGCAAACAACGTTAACAATAACTAATAAGTAGCTAAATTTAACTAAAACTAGATACTAGCGCACCCTACATTATATTCTCGGGTGCTTATCACCTACCGGTAAGAGTGCAAAATTCTCCTCTTCTTCCGGTAGAACTTATTCACCTATCGGTAGGTAATTGAGCTACTACAATGTCTATGAGCCGCTTATCCTACATTCTTCCAAATCACTTTTTGAAGCTTCTCGTCGATTCTAATGGGTTTGTTTATGCATTCTTTCAAGTGTTTTGGAGAGTGTTACTCGTTTCCCACTAGATTGGTATCCAATGGGCTTATATGAACTCATTGAGTTAAGAAATGTGAAATGTAAGTTAATGCACATTTAAACACGGACATACACATGAGCATGTCTAGTCATCCGATGAGTAAAATTGCAATTCGTGTTCTCTCGACTCGTAGAATCCTTTAGACTCCTTTCGCGTACGACTTATGGACTCCAAGTATAGAAATTAGAAGACCGGGCATCGTAGAGTCTTGTTGAGAGTCGGCATGTGGTATGTGAAGGTACGGGGGTGTACTTAAAGGTACGACGATGATGTGTGCATTTGATTATATGTGATATGGTAGATTGTTGGTCTTGTATTACCATGTAATCGACTCGATATCAATGAAATACCCGATCCCTCATATCATCTTATCAGTGAAAGAGCATGCAGGTTGCTTTTCCTCAGGTATGCCTCAGTGAAGCTCTCATCAACCATAGCAAATATAAGATTAGCAAATGCCGTTTTTCTTATCTTCTCTTTCTAGAGTGTTGTGAACTTTATGTCCTTCAAGAGTTTCACAAAATTTTGAAAACTCGACCTACGTAAAATTTGAACAAAATAACAGGAAGATGTTGGTATAGGACAGACATGAACAAATGATAACATGTTTCTCAATAAAACAGACAAATGTCATTATTTTATATGAATGTTGACCAACAAAATAGACAAATGTCGCAATTTTTAGATTACATGTACTGAATTAGTTTAGGCTTAGGTTTAATCTCTTCCTTGACCTCTTTTTGGACCTTTTTCTTCACCTTTTTCTTTCGTTTCTTCACTGCTGTCCTTTTTGCCACTTGCTTCTGCTGCTTCTGTTTTTGAATATGCTTCCATAGAATAGGACCACGCGTCTTTGGACTACACCTGCATAAGTTTCAAAATTTTATTCAGTATATGAATGGATACATTCATGCAAATTATCACAAAGTAACCATATGTTGTAGTATTCTAGTCATAAACAATACCTAGATTTGTGATGGGCAGCCTTTTTTGTTGGCTTGTGAAGTTCTTCTTCTTCTTCTTCTTCTTCTTCATCATCATCATCATCAATATCTTCTTATTCTTCATCATTATCAGTATCTTCTTCCTCATCCTCATCCTCCTCTTCTTCTTCTTCTTCTTCCTCTTTTTGTCCTTCTTCTTCTTCTTGTATCTTCTTATTCTTGTTGTCCTTCTTCACATTGTCCTTCTCTTTCTTGTCGTTCTTCTTCTGTTTAATAGGGCTAAGTCGCTTCATCTTTGAGATAGACCTGCATGAGTTTTAAAGTTTTGGTCAGTATATGAATGAATACATATATGCAGATTATCATAAAGTAATCATATGTTGTAATATTGTTCGCATGATAGAAAAGATTTTGTTGGTTTAGTTGGTGTAATAAAGCGTACTAATTTCCACATATTTCCAGTCTTGTATGTGTTATTGCCAAAAATATAGAGAACAGAATATGACAGATTTCATCACCTGTAGTATTCTCGTCATAAACCATACCTAGATTTTTGATGGGCTTCCTTTTTCGTTGGCTTGTGAACTTGTTCTTCTTCTTCTTCCTTTTCCTCATCCTCATCCTCTTTTTCTTTTTCTTGTATCTTCTTCTTTTTGTCCTTCTCTTTCTTGTCGTTTTTCTTCTGTTTAACAGGGCTAAGTCCTTTTTTCTTGTCATTCTTCTTCTCCTTCTTGTCCATTTTATGAGAATCTCTTATTCTGTGACAGATCTTGTCATTCGCTTTGTTGGACTCTGTTTAACTTCATCTTCTTCATCCTCTATTGTTCTTGTTCTCTTTCGAGAGAAAGGCATTTTTTCTGCTATCTTTTTTGGACTTTGTACTGCGGTTTTTTTCCCGGCGACTACTTCATTCTCATTCTCTCCGGAGGCATAATAACTTATAATGGTTTCATAGGATCTATAACTACCGATTCTTTATTAGACTTCTTTGGTTTCACCATTTCCTATGTAACAAAACAGCAAAAAATGTGAACAAAATAACCAGACGATGTTGTTTGTAAGAATCTTTAAATTTGGTATAGCACAGAAATGAACAAATAATGACATCTGTCAACTTGTGTTCTATGGATGTTCCTCAATAAACTAGACAAGAAAGACATCTGTCAACTTGTGTTTTATGGATGTTCCTCAATAAAATAGACAAATGTTGTTATCATTCTGGATTCAGTGCTATAAGTACCAATACACTAAAAACGAACAACAAACGCAAAGTATGCAATAGATGACAACATCTGTCATGTGATTTGTAAGAACAAACAAAATGCAGAGCTTCGATTTTGCAAAATTACAAAGAAGCTCTAACCAGATGGACTACAAACCCTGAATAAACCATAATCAGCAGCAAAGAAACCCTAACCAATGGACTACAAACGCAGAGTATGCAATAGATGACAACATTTGTCATGTGATTTATAAGAACAAACAAAATGCAAAGTACTGATCTTGCAATATTACAAAGATGCTCTAACCAGATGGACTACAAACCCTGAATAAACTATAATCAGTAGCAAGAAACCCTAACCAGTGGACTACAAATCCTAAACAAACCGTAATCAGTACCAATAGACTGCAAAATGGACTACAAATGCAGAATATACAACAGATAACAACATGTAGAATGGGTTTGGAACAAAAAGTATTTCGTAGTCCCTAAATGTGTAGAAATAGAGAAATAAAACGTAAATGTGTAGAACGACTTACCAGTTGAAGGAAGATGATCACAACAACGTTGAAGGGGACGGCGATGATGACAACGACGTTGAAAGGGATGAGGACGATGACAATGGCAACGACGGCAACAGCGACGAAGGATGGCGACGAACCGTTCTCTCTCTCTCTCTCTCTCTCTCTCTCTCTCTTCTTCTGGAAACCTTTTTGATCGAATAGAGTGGGGAAAAATGTGCCCGCTTTTGTTTCAAAACAAGGGTATATTTGGAAACCAGGTCCAATTGTCCTGGCGGCAGTACCAAAATTATTCATGTCCTTATTACAGTATTAGTCCCTATGCTATGGACCTCTGGCCGAAGCTCTCAACTAACTACTAGTGAATGCGAAGAAAATGGAGTAATTGAAAAGATAAGGGGAAGCCTACAGACGTGGTCAGGTGGGTGTGGCAGTTATGGTGCACTTTTGCTTTCCCCCTCCAGAAAGTCTACACATCCTGACCCTTATTCTCGATTTTGTTCCCAATGCTAATGTGGCGGGTGGGCCCCACGTCAACAACTGAAAAAAAAACCTCTGAAATTTTGATTTTCCCTCCAAACCAGACCATTTCGGCATTTCCCCCAAACCACCATCTGCAAAACGAGCGGAGAGAGGGAGTGTGGAGGAGGACCACCGACGATTTCACCAGCCTCACCCTCCACTTTCGGCGACCACCACCAATAGGGAAAATCTCCTGGCCTAGCAACATCACCACCACCAGCGTCGTTATCGACAACCAAGGTCTCGTTTTCTGTCTCTCTCTCTCTATGGGTTGTCGATGACTGCTTGCGACCTTAGAGTGTGTTGCAATAAGAATACCCCAAGCGTAGGGCTAGGTCGGTTGTAGCATAATAAACTCGGAAGTCCGAGGTCGAATCCACAGGGAGCCAATAGAGCTAGGCCGGAAGGTTTGCTTTACGAAGGGTTTTTAGCGTTAGGACCGCCAACCTTTAGATTTGGCGTTGAGACGGCCAACTTTTGAGTGGTGGAATTCTCTCTACCTCCTAACGTAATTGAAAATGAAGATTGACTAGAAATTAAAAGCGACAAGGTTTAGGGGTTCATTCCGCCCATAACTTAGGCCGTTCAATGCTTCTCTTTGATAGCTCAAGTGAGAGTCATTGTCATTTGATCTCACTCGGAAGATTTAACCGTAAAAATCAAGTTTAACTCATGCAACGGGGTTTGGAAATGGAAGGAACTCATTAAGGCATTTTATCGAACACATAGAGTGCCATGGTTCTAAGCATTGGGTGTGCCAAGGAGACTTGTCTACACACAATCAAAGAAGTTAACAACCCTAAGTTTAGACCAAAGATTAGAGTTCAACAAGTTCTTTGAGGCATTTTGGCAAACACTTAGAGTGACATAGCTCCAAGCATTATATGTGGCAAGAGATCAAGTCCTTGTCTACACATAATCAAAGAGGTTAACAACCCTAGGTTTTGTTACATAAAAATGAACTTAATCCATTCACAAACCACATTTAGCACAAGAATTGAGAGAAGCCATTAAACTACCCAAGTCATGGGGTAGAAATCATCCCATGACCAAGCCTTGATTACTACTCACCCTTAGTGGGTGTAAACATGAAGGGAAATGAAGAGAGAAACGGAAATATTCACAAAAACGAAAATAAAAGCCAGATTAAGAAAGATCTTGAGTTAACTTACAACTTTAATGAAGAACACAAACCTCCAAACCCTAGAAATCAACCTCCTTTGAAGAGAGAGTGAGAGCTAAGGAGAGGAGGGAGGTAGAGAGAGAAGTGAAATTGAAGGATCCCCTACTAAAATGAGGTTAGAAAGTATTTATAGGCCCTCAAAGTCGGGTTACAAATGTCCAAAATACCCCCAAGTTAAAGTGCAGTCGGGTACAAAAACGCAGGTTTTTTTCCAGGATGTACCGGTATCGTGAAAACCTAATACCGGTACATCGCTTGTTTCACAGCATTTTGAACCAAATCTGTCCGCGATGTACAGGTACAGCTTTTATCGATACAGGTACATCGCTGGCAGAAAGCTTCCGAATTGTTTTCTTCCCTCCAACAGCCCCTTTGACATCCCGAACACTCTTCGACACTTCTTTAAATAATCCTTGGGACTTGGTAGCGGGGTGCACAAGGTCTCAATTCTTTGGATGATCCCGAGTTGATTTCCTTGGAGTTCAAAATGCCCTATTTTCTCTTTTAACCTGTAAGGGCCAAAAACACCAACTCCGCGCAATATCATCTAAATAAAGCAAGTTACGCACGTGAGAGTGACAAAATAGGGATCGATAAGCCCATTTATCTACACTATCGAGGGCTTATCACACCCCCCAACTTGGATTTTGCTAGTCCCTAGTAAACTTAAACAAAAAGTATGTAATTAATGCTATGCAATCTTCCCCCGAAACAAGATACGAAACTATGCTCAACTTAGGATACGGCAAGAGTCCACAAACAACACCCTTTCGAACTCACTCATATGCAACCCACGCACACGCATATAATGAACTAAGGTGAACAATTTATGCCAACGGCCAAGCAACACACATCCACCGTGAATTTCAATTCCAGGACTCAAAAGGGCGTACTTTGATAAGAACTTGCACAAAGCAATATACTAGAACATCCCATGATAAGCGCTAGCAAGAATCGCAATAGCAAGAGACAAAAAGCTATGCGTGCTAATCAAAAGAGCGCCAACAAAGAGAGCTAAGCAATTATTCCCAAACAAACTAAGCTAAGGGAAATTCCACACTAAATTAGCATTAAATATCGATCATGCATCAAAAGGAGTTAGACTTGCGTACATTAGGATCAACTAAGGACTTCATCAGCTTATAATGACCTTGGTGCCAAGAAAAGGGAAACAAAAAGGGTAGCGGCCAAAAATATTCAGCTTGGTTTCAATTACCCTCAGCCACTACCATCCCCTATATTACCCAAGGCACGGCCGCATGCAGGCCAAACACCAAACAAAGTTATGAAAAATAAAGAAAAACTACTAATTATGACGTACTATAATTACTACCACCGACTCCACCACACCGTCATCCTCATCCGGCTCCTCACGGTGTTGAGCCTCGAGCTCCCCCTCCCAATCGGACTTTTCTCTCATCTAGAATGTATGCTAGCCCAGAGGCCTAACCAATCCTCTTATCATAGTAGTAAACCCTCTTTCGAACTTGATTTTGCTCTTTCATAGCATTTCTTCCATTTCTTTTTCTTTTTCTTTGAGAAATCAGGCATTTGAGGTGAAAATTGTAGTGAGAGAGATGAGGGGCCAATTTCAAGAGCTTTGGAGAGGGAAATGAAAATTTGGGGCTTTAACTTTTGTAGTGGGAGAGGAGAGATAGAGAATCACATATCAATTCTTCACCCTTTTTGCATCCCAACCACTTTTATCACATTCACACCACACCAAACCACCTTAGATCATTGAAACACAATTCTACACAACCCTCCAAACATCCGGTTCCCTAAGCTTGAGCAATAAATGGAGACTCGGACTTCGGTTCAAAATTAAGGACGAGGGGACTCTTTTGTGGTTTAATCAAGCAAAAATGCCTTGTATTATTTCCTACGTATGCCAATCAACTCCAATATGATGCATGAAAGATATTTACACTACTCAAGTATGAACAAATGGGTGTTATTTATGCAAGTGCGAAAGAAGAGACAAATAAGCATGGGATGCTTCAAAATGAACTTCAATTCTAGGCGATGCATACTACTCGACACAACTTGGAGCTCAATTTGTTCAACAAAGTTCACATATATGCATGCACGTGGATTCAACACATGATCAAATTTGACGGGGTGCACGACTCTTGCCATTATTTAGGAAAATTTGAGCATAATCTAAGTATCTAGCACTTGAAATCACCAATTACAAGGGAAAATTGCACAAAAAATTTAAAAAATTTTTACGCAAAATAAAAAACATAACTATAAGCATAATCTATCTCCCCCCAACTTGAAATATGCAGCGCCCTCGATGCAAAAAGACGGAAAATAAGAGAGGGACAACAAAAAGGTACCGACGGGGTGGAATGTCAACCACCCGATACCTCGACCAAGTTGGAGGATTTTGCGCCATTGTCTCCTTTCGTCATCGGAACTTCTTCCAAGGCTTACTCCTGCAAAAAACTTTAGAACCAACTACCTACTTGGAGACAAACGACATTAGTACCAACTTGCTATGTTAGCCAAGTCCAAAAATTGACAAGTAAAATTAAATCCACCAAATCTTCACGCGATTGCACGGGTACTACTTTTCTCCCCATCTCTCACTCAAAGCGCCGTAGAACGAGTCATACAACAACTCTGAGCTAGAGACAGGTGGCTATACCAGACCATCAAAAGAGAAAAAGAAAGAAGAAAAAAAAAATGCCAAGTTCAAACATTTTCAGCCAAACGTGGATTTCGAACATTAAATATGTCATCAAGAGCTATTACCATGAGCACATCACTCCACTCCAAAATCTTGGTCAAAAATTGAACTCGGCCATACCACAAAATAAGATACTTTGAGTAGCGTAATTGCCGAAGTCGTTTTAAAAATTTAAGTTCCACCAAGTGCGTAAGCCAAACTAAATTAATTTTCAAACTGTTGACAAAATCGACAATATAAGGATGGCAAACCAAATCAAAATCATCAACACCAAGAAAATCAATCAGTTCAACTTCAACAAAATCGCGGGATGGTGAAGACTCAACAGGAGTGTCGACAACATCTATAGAATTCTCCTGAGGAGAACATTGAACAATAAGCTCATCATGGTATCCAAGCTCCGAGATTTTTTTCAAATCCAAACCAACCTCTTCAATAATAATAAGCGGCTCTATTTCCTCTTCCTCAACATTTAATTTGGCCTCTTCAACATTGACATCATAAACCCAAGATTCTGAACTTTCGGCCAATTGATCAAAGTAATCCCAATTTTCATTAGCGGTTTTATCCGAAAATACACCATCAAACATCCTATCTACAAGCTGACGCGTTGTAGAATTTAAACTCTTATAGAAAATGGGAATAAGGTGCCTTGTTTCACAGCAATGCTGCGACCAATAGAGTATGGGATATCTAAACCGCCACCAATAACACGCAAAAGACTCTTCATCAAGTTGATAAAAATTTACGATTTCATGTAGCAGCATATGAGTCTCATGAATTGGGGAAAACTTTTTGAAAAACTGATTTTCCATATCTTGCCATGTAACTACTGATCCTGGGTTCAATGAATCAAACCAACTCTTAGCCCTATCTTTCAAAGATGATGGAAATATCTGAAATAAGGCCACTTTATCATTCATGCAAAGCTCCTCAAGTTCTACGATGTGCGCACATGGATTTTCAGAAGCTAAGCCATGAAAAGGGGGCAACACTTGAAGCATGCTTGGCTTAGCACTAAAAACATTGGCGGTTGCCATTCCACTACAAAGATGAAAATATAAAATAAAAACAAAAGATGGAGTACTTACAGTGCGGTGTAAAACAATACCTCCAAGTTAGCTACCAATTGATTCCCCGGCAACGGCGCCAAAAATGCTTGCGACCTTAGAGTGTGTTGCAATAAGAATACCCCAAGCGTAGGGCTAGGTCGGTTGTAGCATAATAAACTCGGAAGTCCGAGGTCGAATCCACAGGGAGCCAATAGAGCTAGGCCGGAAGGTTTGCTTTACGAAGGGTTTTTAGCGTTAGGACCGCCAATCTTTAGATTTGGCGTTGAGACGGCCAACTTTTGAGTGGTGGAATTCTCTCTACCTCCTAACGTAATTGAAAATGAAGATTGACTAGAAATTAAAAGCGGCAAGGTTTAGGGGTTCATTCCGCCCATAACTTAGGCCGTTCAATGCTTCTCTTTGATAGCTCAAGTGAGAGTCATTGTCATTTGATCTCACTCGGAAGATTTAACCGTAAAAATCAAGTTTAACTCATGCAACGGGGTTTGGAAATGGAAGGAACTCATTAAGGCATTTTATCGAACACATAGAGTGCCATGGTTCTAAGCATTGGGTGTGCCAAGGAGACTTGTCTACACACAATCAAAGAAGTTAACAACCCTAAGTTTAGACCAAAGATTAGAGTTCAACAAGTTCTTTGAGGCATTTTGGCAAACACTTAGAGTGACATAGCTCCAAGCATTATATGTGGCAAGAGATCAAGTCCTTGTCTACACATAATCAAAGAGGTTAACAACCCTAGGTTTTGTTACATAAAAATGAACTTAATCCATTCACAAACCACATTTAGCACAAGAATTGAGAGAAGCCATTAAACTACCCAAGTCATGGGGTAGAAATCATCCCATGACCAAGCCTTGATTACTACTCACCCTTAGTGGGTGTAAACATGAAGGGAAATGAAGAGAGAAACGGAAATATTCACAAAAACGAAAATAAAAGCCAGATTAAGAAAGATCTTGAGTTAACTTACAACTTTAATGAAGAACACAAACCTCCAAACCCTAGAAATCAACCTCCTTTGAAGAGAGAGTGAGAGCTAAGGAGAGGAGGGAGGTAGAGAGAGAAGTGAAATTGAAGGATCCCCTACTAAAATGAGGTTAGAAAGTATTTATAGGCCCTCAAAGTCGGGTTACAAATGTCCAAAATACCCCCAAGTTAAAGTGCAGTCGGGTACAAAAACGCAGGTTTTTTTCCAGGATGTACCGGTATCGTGAAAACCTAATACCGGTACATCGCTTGTTTCACAGCATTTTGAACCAAATCTGTCCGCGATGTACAGGTACAGCTTTTATCGATACAGGTACATCGCTGGCAGAAAGCTTCCGAATTGTTTTCTTCCCTCCAACAGCCCCTTTGACATCCCGAACACTCTTCGACACTTCTTTAAATAATCCTTGGGACTTGGTAGCGGGGTGCACAAGGTCTCAATTCTTTGGATGATCCCGGGTTGATTTCCTTGGAGTTCAAAACGCCCTATTTTCTCTTTTAACCTGTAAGGGCCAAAAACACCAACTCCGCGCAATATCATCTAAATAAAGCAAGTTACGCACGTGAGAGTGACAAAATAGGGATCGATAAGCCCATTTATCTACACTATCGAGGGCTTATCAATGACCCCTACGATTTCAGTCAATTTTAACCTTTAATTTCTCTATTACTTGTTCAAACCCAAAAAAAATTAGGGCTTTTGAAATTGGGGATTTTTGATTCGAACCCTAACTATAAGATTTCTGCTTCCTATATGCATCAACAGTCAAAGATTTCTGCTTCCGATATGCAAATTTTTGGTTCGGCCATCATCATTATATTCAGTTGGGCTTGAACATTTGAAATTTTTGGTCCGGTCATCATCTAGTTCTAGCATGAAATAAGTTGATCACATCTCCCTTGTTTTGGTTCTTTTTGTTAGAATTTTATTCACAAATATTTATTTTATCACAAGAATTATATAGGTACATATAAACATAAAAACTCAACAAGTAGACACGAGAGAATATACAAGTAATGAAAGTAGGAAAGATGTTGCTTATGAGAATGAGAGTCGTGTAGTCACTGTCTTAAGGCTAATATCCCTCCCCTTGTGAAGGTTCCACCGAAGTGTACTAGCCCCAAGATTAAACCCAAGTGTTCACAAGCATTCCTCATCCGATGTTCACGACCACCGAGAGGTTTGAACAAGTCTCGAACCGAGTTGCCCAACTCTATAGAAAATAGTTTATGAATACTCTGAAACTCTCTTTCATTTTTTGTGTATACTCTCCATATGCTTCCTCTATTTTCCATAATCATCACACTTGTATGGCGTACCCATATATATATATATATATATATATAGATAGATGTAATAGGTATTAATAGACATAATAACAATCATAAATTCCCTTAAATCTTGTAACCGATTTTGGTTTAATATAAACATTATTGTGTAACGGAAGAATAATAAGGGTGATAATAGAGGAATTAATATTTAACATTTATTTTATTAAAAATGTTCCAACAATCCCCCACTTTTTAATAAAAATAAATATTTTATAGTTTGACTTTTAAAATCACATGACTTTTAAAATACATACTAGAACTAAAATTGGGTAACTATATACTGTGCAATAGGTGAAGGTGTCTTCTGAACTTGAACCTCACTTAGTGTTAATAGTATACCTCTGAAAAATCATAGTGAGCTATGTCTTGAACTAGACCCTTTGAGTCATAGTTCAACATATCACACACAGAGTACCGGTATTAGACTTTCGTTCGCAGGTTAGTGCTATTAATGGCCATGCACTCGATCTTGATTCTCATGGGAATTTCTATAGGCTAGCCCAAGCCTCATAGTCTCGGCCTCATGACAACTCCCACTTAGGTGAATCCTCCGAGGGTACAGTGACGGAATGTACCTTGCGAGAAAATCCTCGCCTTGGATTCAGTAAGGGTTAAAACCCATCCTCAACCTGTCACTTCTTCGGCATTATGCCTTAGGAATGAGCAGGAGAACAACACTATATGGTGTCTCCTAATTTTTCTTTAGTGTTGGTATCAAGTCACGCAATATGGATTGTTTTTACCCATTGAATCTCCTTCATGGGATCTCCAATTATAGGGATTGGGTTACCTCCCTAGTTGACTTCCTATAGGCTTTGCTCATTCCCCTCGACAACTTTTAGGATCTAGCCTTGTGATAGTCCAGAGGCAATTACTCCTCTTGGGAGTCAATAATTCTCAATATGTCTCAATTTTTCCTTTATTGTACTTTGCATGCATGCTTCGGCTTCTCAAGCCTTTTATAGGTGCAAATCTCAAACTTCGTCTTGCTAGCTCACAAAATGCACCTGTATAAATTTCAAACACAACTCGCCAACATAAAATTAGTATTATGAATTTTTCAATAAGAAATATCCAATCAATATTTTCACAGAAATTAGAACTCCTACATGCATTACCCATTTCCCTTAAAAGAAATAAAGCAAGGACAAGTTAATATGACCAATCAAACTGCTTGTTAACCTATAAATAAAATTCACAGACAATCAATACTAATATGCCCCCACATAACACTTACACAGCATACTTATAATTTTAAAACCTACGTACCATGCATATTAAAGAGCGTATTGTGCACCTTTAAAGAATTTGGCCAATACACAAGTATATAACACAATTTAAAGAGATATGACTCTTCTTGATATTCTATAACTTGAAAGCTTGTTCCCAAATCATTAAAAACGCATTATCCAAGAGAAACATTTTTTTTTAAGCCTAGAAAAAATAAAACATTTGAAACCTTTTAAGTGACGAAAAACCCTTGAATTCTCTTATACCTAAAATATTAGAAATCTTTTCAAAGACGATTAAAGATGAAAATACTTTCCTGTATTTTTCCCAAATAATAAGATAGTTGAAAGATTTACACAAATTTACCAAGAATACATAAACCATTTTTATTCATAAATAACCCCCACATTTTGATCCTTTTTTTTCCCCTTAACCATAGGCATTCAACTTAGCTTTTAGTAAAGTAAAACTTGATTACTAGTATCAACCAAGCATTATTTTCAACTTATCTAGAAAAAAAAAGTTTTACCTTTTTTAGAAAAGTTTAATATTCAATAAATTTAAATGACAAGTTTTGAAACTTACACAAAGGAAATATGCGTCAACATTCCCCCACAAGTTTCAAAACTTCAACCAACCAATACAATAGAAAATACACCTTCTCATTTCAGAGTCATATGCTCGCAAAGTATGTAGCAGGAACATTTAGTATCATGGGTTACAAATCTCAATAATCTAATTTCAAGACATTGCAACCGAAAAATAATCAACAGAAATAAACAAGATTTAATCCGTGTGCAATGTTTCTAACTCTCTTTTCCTTTGCAGAGAACATTGTATAAAAATTGATCATATATGTTATAAACTATTCAAAACCTAGGTAGAGCCTTTAAAAAAAAAAAACAGGTTTACAGATCTCTACCCAAATAAGACACTTTACTCATGGCAACAAAAGGTCATGAAATATATAATTTCCCATTATTGTATTCTATCATATCAAAATCAAAATCATGAAAACTATTGTTTAGAAGGAAACTGGGCACTAAGATGATAAAGTACCAAAAAATGCCACACGAATAACCTTTTGTCTTCTTACAAGGAAAGCAGAATTAAGAGGGACTTAGAATATAAAGTACACAAAACCTTTTACTTACAACCATAATAACCCATGAGCCACCACGCTCTAGGTGACATCAAACGGTAACTCCACAGTTACAACCTATGCAATCAATCACCAAACACTTCCACCAACAAAAAGTAAGTTCAAATTTGGATCTAGGAAACCCCCCATTTTTTATTTTAAAACACAGAATACACAAAGGTGTTTTTTTTTTCTTCCAAGAAACCCAAACTAGTTGGGGTTTTCCAAATCTCGTAAACAGGAAGCACCAGTAAAACTAAATTCCCAAACATTAAACTCCAATTCAGAAAAGAAGTTAACAGAATGCAATCAGCAAATTCAACCATGCTATCATTACATATATTCTAAAATAATAACGCTTTGCGTACTTGAAGAGCAGAGATTGGTAGTCAAAAGATATAAGATATGAAACACCCAATACACAATTGATTAACATATCATGTAAATACAATCACAGTATTAATCAAGCATCAATCTAATGTCTGTAACGGCCACAATAAATATTTATATGCCAATTATCACCCGCATGTATTTATAACATATAAAAGAGATCTTGTCAGTTATTCTTCTACTTATCTGTTGATCTTGAAGGAGTCCAAAAAAATTATTAACAACAACCACTTTGACATTTCACATGTAATTGCTATCTTCTCTTATTAAATATGAACCAATTTCAATAACTACGTCCACAAATTATATTGCAATCATAAAATAAATGCAATAATTATAACCCATGTAACTTAGACAAAGACAAGAAATTTAGCAAATTTCCTAGAGTTTTAGCAACACTTTGAAAGGAAATCTTTCTAGTAGAAACTAGAATCCAATTTTCTTTTCCACGAAAATCAAGTTTCTTTTCCAACGAAATCCAAAACTATTCATTTTTTCCCCTTTATTTCCAAACATTATTAGACACCTTTATTTATTCTCAAACTTGGTTTAAAGAGTTGGTGAAAGAGAATTTGAACATACTAGTAATAACAATATAACGTTCTCAACATAATTTTGTGAAGAAGACCGTTAGTAGTCATGCCAGTCAACAAGATACAGACAAAGCTTATTAAGTTTTTTTCCATCTAGGAAAAAGGAAAGCCAAATAACTATTTTTTTCCCTTTTGTTCCACCTGTAGGATCTCGGTGAAAAAGTATAATGCAAAATAAAATAAACTTCACTCTTGTATAGATGAGTTGTCAATTTTTATTTTTATTTTTTTTAAAAATAACAATAAATGGCCCACCACAGTAATTGTAGGTTTTTCTCTCATTCAAGAGCTTTTAAATACGACAAATGTGGGATTATGCAACGTTGAGATAATGCCGTGAGTAAATATCATGTGAATGCGAGTCACCTTTGTTCACATGCAAAAATTGATCACAACGTATGAATGTCTAATAAATGTACCATAAAAGCACATGTCAAGAATTGTCAAAATGTAACAGTCCAAACAATCAATCTCAATAGTGCAACAATTATAAATCATTTTCTAAACAAACGGCATAGTCTTATAATTTTTCAAGTGTAACCAAAACTTAATTTGATTATCATTTCAGTGCCCATAGCTATTAATCACAAAATTACTACTCCCATTAAACAAAGAAAAACACTAGGAATTCATATTTTAATGACTATACACAATGGTCATGAACTAGTGGTCAAAACATTTGGTCATGAACTAAGGTTAATTATATATAACCATGAATTCATATATTAATGGCAATACACAATGGACAAGTGTATCATAAGATTCCATCACCTTGTCATTAAAAGTAATTTTTTTCAAGAACATATATTCATAGCCATCTACAATCATATATGGACTATAACATGGAAAGACTACTGTCCAAACATATATAGTGTAGACATCAAATGTATGAAAACCCTATATTTAGAATGTGACATTTTCCTATTCATGCAATCACATGCAAGTCAAAACTATTTCTAAGTAATTAACAATTTGCCCTTATATACAGAAACCATGTATCATGGAACTATGATAGCATCATCTATGCTTAAGGTTGTAAGGTCCAAAAAACTGAGCTCCTTTGTATTAGCAATTACATTGATGAAACACAATTTTACAAAACTACTTTTCAATATGGTTTTGATCAAAGAATTAATATGAATAGAACTTTAACCTTCAACTTGAACACATAAGAAACAAGAAGCATATGATCGATACTGGAAGGTGAGAAGCATTGCCATTACATTTTGCTCTCTATGATCTATTCTTCACAAATTCACAACGAGGATTTCATATTAGCCTTGAATTGTTAGAATTTTATTCACAAATATTTATTTTATCACAAGAATTATATAGGTACACATAAACATAAAAACTCAAAAAGTAAACATGAGAGAATATACAAGTAATGAAAGTAGGAAAGATGTTGCATGTGAGAATAAGAGTCGTGTAGTCACTATCTTAAGGCTAATATCTCTCCCCTCGTGAAGGTTCCACCGGAGTGTACTAGCCCCAAGATTAAACCCAAGAGCTCACAAGCATTTCTCATCTGATGTTCACAACCACCGAGAGGTTTGAACAAGTCACGAACTGAGTTACCCAACTTGTGGGGGCTGATTTCACCATGATCTTCTTGAACCTTTTTCTCCCTTTAATGGATTGTGCAAGAGCTGACTCAAACTTTGTGTACCTACAGAACCGGATGGGGGGAGTTGCTCTGGGAAGAAGCTCTAACGAACAAGTCAGTAAGTGGAGAAGAAACAAGTTTTTATAAGAAATTTGCTAGGAGAAAGAAGAGAGTAGCTTAGGGAAAAATCAGATCCTTTAATGGGAAAGGGCACTCCTCTATTTATAGGCAAAGATATAGAGTGCTGCACAGGCTGGTTCTGCAGCCCACGTTCCTTGCCTCGTTCGGATGACGTCACTTATCAAAAGCATTTAATGAATGCCGCTTCTTGGAGATTGCAGAGCCGCGTTTGTCAATGTCAGACAAGTCACATCAATCAGTGATGTCACTTCGATTATTAGAGAAGACAACCCATATATCACCAGAAGCTTCTAGAAGATTCTACAATGGTGGTTGCCGAATGATATACCGAACAGACACATAACTGGATACCAAAAGTCCTTCCGAGCGTAAATAGTGTCAAACGAACAATGGAAGAGTTACCAAGTGAAAGAACATCACCAAGCGATAGCGATACTTCCCAAACGAAGATAGTATCCAACGTTCAGTTACTTTTACGAAGCTCGGCAAGCTGCCTAGAAGTCCGCCTTTCCTTCGGGAAACATATGATGTGAAGTGTCAAGATGCGTCTAAACTCACAGATGAACTGAGACAACTGAACAATGTATCCACAGTGATATCATCTCTTTGATCCTTCTGAACCTTCGGATATTTTGGCCCACTACACAACTCTATACAAAATAGTTTATGAATACTCTGAAACTCTCTTTCATTTTTTGTGTATACTCTCTATATGCTTCCTCTATTTTCCATAACCATCACACTTGTATGGCGTACCCATATATATAGATGTAATAGGTATTAATAGACATAATAACAATCATAAATTTCCTTAAATCTTGTAACCGATTTTGGTTTAATAAAAACATAATTGTGTAACGGAAGAATAATGAGGATGATAATAGAGGAATTAATATTTAACATTTATTTTATTAAAAATGTTCCAACACTTTTTGGGGTAGCTAAAAAGTGTGTAAGTTCCATGCTTGATCTAGAATTGTAATGGCTACAGTGACAATTGATGTTTTGATTATGATCAGTTCTGTTTTGAGAGTACCCTAATTTGTTCCTTGAGTAACTACAGTTCAGGCTATTTGTATGCTAAATGGTTTGAAAGAAGAAAAAATGCATGTACTGAAATTAGGGTTTCCTGTCTAAATGAAATTAGAGATTTTGTTTAACTGAAATTATTGATGCTTATTGATGAAAAATTAATTTTGTTGTGAAAATGATACATGACTTGGCCCTCTTTTTTTATCTCATGAAGTCGTTATTGATTTGATGTCCTATCTTGTGATAATACTTATCGACTTTAGTTAATTGTTGAACATGTATGTGATGTTTCCGATGTCGCCAGATTCTGTTCCTTCGACAATGCCTCCTCAATCATCGAATCAAGATGAGATAGATACTAATGAGCAAGAAGAGGTATGGAGTGGAAACAATGAAGACGAAGAAGAGGTATGGAGTGGTTCTTCTAAAAAACAGTGATGAGATATGTACTAATGAAGATGGACAAGAGGAAACAGAAAATTTTGAAGGTAAAGTTGAGCAACCAAATGAGGGAATGATATTCCACATGTCAAATGATGCCTATCTGTATTACTCAAGATATGCTAAAGAAAATGAGTTTGTTGTGGCTAAAAGAACTCTGAGATGGAAACTTGAGGAATGTTACTTTTTAATGTTGTCACGGTGGAAAGGCAAAGGTCAAAACAACCAATCTGGTCAAACCACGGCCACAAACAAAAACTGAGTGTCCGGCTTGCCTTAATTTTGCTATATGTCCAAATGGAACGTGGAGGTTAAATCGGGTTGCCTTGGAGCACAATCATGAATATAGCCCGGGAAAGTCCAAGGTTTACAAAAGCAATAGGGTTCTTGATGAACATGTGAAAAGAAAGCTCATATTGAATGATAAAGGCGGGATTCCGTTGTATAAGACTTATGGCTCACTTCAGATTCAGGCAAGAGGACATAATAAACCTTCAATATAATCAGAAGGATTGTCAAAATTATATGAATACGGAGCGACGTAAATTACTTGTTGAAGGAGATGCTGAGGCGATGCATAGTTATTTCATGAAGATGAAAGCCGACAATTCTGACTTCTTTTTTGCTATAGATTTGGATGATAAGAGTTGATTGAGGAATGTATTTTGGGCTGATGCAAGGAGTATGGCAACTTGTAAGGAACTTGGTGATGTGACATTTAACACAACATACTTGGTAAACAAGTATGACATGCCTTTTGCTCCATTTGTAGGCATCAATCATCATGGTCAATCGATATTATTGGGATGTGGACTCATATCTCATGAAGACACCAAGTCATTCTCGTGGTTATTTAAGACTTGGATGACATGCATGTGGGGTTGTGCTCTCAAAGCGATTATTACTGATCAATGTATGACTATGAAGAATGCTATAGAAGACGTATTTCCCAAAACCCGACACCGGTGGTGCATATGGCACATCTTGAAAAAGGTGCTAGAAAAGTTAGGAAAGTACGACACATATAAATCAATTTCACCTTGTTTGCAAAGTATGGTTTATGATTCACTTACAAAAGATGAATTTGAGGATGCTTGGGAGATGTTCATCAAAAAGTACAAACTTCGAGATAATGAATGCTTACATGAGTTGTACTTAGAAAGGAACCGATGGGTGCCAGCTTTTGTGAAAGATGTATTTTTGGCAGGAATATCATCCATACAAAGAAATGAGAGTATGAATTCTTATTTTGACGGTTATATCAATTCAAAAACGACATTGAAGCAATTTGTAGAGCAATATGAGAATGCATTGGTGAGAAATGTGGACAATGAAAAAAATGAAGATACGAAAAGTTCGCAATCTTACATCCCATGCATAATTGAAGATGGCATAGAGAATCAATTTCAAAATACTTACACGAATGCAAAGGCGAAATAGTTTCAAGGTGAATTTTTTGGGAAACTTAAGTGTTCTTATGAAAAAAAAATTAAAGGATGATGTTTGGTCAGAGTATGAGGTAAAAGAGTGCGTTACATATGGAGAAGAGAAAAGAAGAAAACATGTGTCATTTACCATTGATTTTAACGGTGAGATCAATGAAGCCAATTGTAATTATCGATTGTTTGAGTCTAAAGGAATGGTGTGTAACCTAATAGTGTTCCATGATAAGGGAATTCAAAGAGTTCCTAACAAGTATGTCTTGAGAAGATGGAGAAAAGATGTGAAAAAGTTCAACACCAAAATTCAAATCAACTACGATAACTCGTCAAGGACAATTGAAGCACGTCGGTATGACAACATGTGCAATCTTTTTAATGAGGTTGCAGATTTTGCGGAAGATTGTGAAGAGAAGTATGCTAAGGTGATGGGACGACTACGGGAGCTAAAACAAGAGTTGGTTGAATCTTCGATAATTTGTGGAAGTAATATGGTTTCCGATACTCCTAATGATCCATTTTCACTTGGAGATGAAGTTCTAGCTTCCAAAAAGAGTAAGATCATCCTTGACCCTGAACCTCTTCGTCGAAAAGGGAGACCGCCATCTAAAAGAAAGCAAGGTTTTGTTGAAAAAATTGGTAAGAAGAAAAGATAACCAAAAAATAAGACATTGTCTAATGAAAAAGCGAAGGTATAAGTTTATATTCATTTGTTACTTATTTTATGTACATATACCTATCTTGAATGTTTACTAGTTATATTCTTTTATTAATTTCAGGAGGTTAAAAAGATTGCGCATGCCCATATGTTTGGGACACAATAGAGTGTTGGAAATATAAATGTAAGAAACTTTTCTTGTTGCTGAGTTTGTACTATAATCCATTTATTGTGTTTCATGTTAGACGTTATTGTTTTTTGCCAGAGTTACCCGTGCTACATGGGGCAGTTTTTGTGGCCCAACATGATGTCCCATAATATGAGACCAACTATGGCACAAGGCGGAGCTATCCTCCCATTTTCTCCAAGTATGGCACAAGGCAGAGCCATCCGCCCAAATATGGCACAAGGCGGAGCCTTCCTCTCAAATATGACACAAGGTGGAACTGGAGCAGGTTTTGACCAATTTTTTAAGTACTTCCCAACTTCAAAAAGCAACATGCCAAGTTTATTCAATAGTGAAGTTCGGAGGACAATCAAGTATCATGAGTAGTCAAGTTTGGAGCGGAGGGCAATCAAGTTTAATGGAAAGTTAATGGTAGGGTTGGAGAGGAGGACAAATCTCTTTTACAAAAATGTTGAAAGCAAGGGATAGCAGCAAAAAGTAGAAGACTTGTTTGTTGATGTAAGGAGTTTCTTGTATTTTGTTGGAAACTAATCTATAATGTGTGCATTTCAGTTTTTGCTTCATGTAAGAATCGGGCACTTTGTTATTTTTCTAATGTTGTATGAAATGGAATCTCTGGTACGCAATGGAACTCTTGATCTATGTCGCAAGCGTGTCGGACACGGCTCCGTGTCCTAGTTAATGTTTGTTTGTAGTTTTAAGTTTAATGCTATTATTGGTGCCTCTGGTCTTGGTCTTGTGGATGATAGGCTTTTAGTTTAAGCAGATATGGATGATAGGTTTCTAGTGTAATGCTACATTTTTTTTTTTGTTGGTTCATTTTGAAATTGTAACTAGAAGCACATGGAAGTATGAATGTAAAATGGAAGTATGGTTTTTAGCACCTAAAGATGTAATTACTAAGCATCATTAAACTCTTGATCCGTATCGCAAGCGTATTGGACACGGCTCTGTGTCCGAGTTAATGATGCTTTGTAGTTTTCAGTTTAATGCTAGTTTGTAGAACTAATTTATAATACTACTATTGGTGCCTTTGGTTTTGTGGATGATAGGTTTCTAGTGTAATGCAACTTTTTGTTTTTGGTTCATATTCTGAAATTGTAACTAGAATTTTGAACATGGTAGTATAGATGTAAAATGGAAGTATGTTTTTTAGCACATGGAAGTATGAAAGTAATGCTGGTCTATAGCACATGAAGTATGGTTTTTAGTTTAAGTATAGACTTGGTAGAATGTAAAAACAAATCCCAAAGGTAGGGTTTTCAAAAAATTTCGGCAGAGTCTCCTCTATTTTTGGTTCTAGCCCGACGTCTTGCGTCTCAGTTAGTATAGCAAGAAAAAACAACAGAAATAGCATCAAGTTACGCACAAGCCCACACCGGGCATTTCTCATTCTAAATCCATTCACAACACAAACCATAAAATCATTCACATCCAAATAAATAAGAGTACATTCTCCTCTCTAATTGTTTAAACCTCATTTGCAAAACAAAAACAGATTACATTTCAGTATTTCAATTGTAGGACAAATAGGCCTAGTAACTACATCTCTATTTTTTTTGCTATCTAATCATTCTACTCTCCTTTGCCACCAAATGATCAAGCATCTTTACTGCTTTGTTTTACAATAGCCAACTTGTGGGCTCCAACTAGGCATGCTCAACAATAGCCAACGTGTTCATCGTCACATGTGTAGTCCTACTATTTCAGCATCCCTTGCTTGAGTTTGAGAATGGCAGAATGCTTCTTAGAGCTCGCCTTGGTTGAGGTCAGACCCAAGTCGTTGAGGGGTTTCACTCTTATCCATATTGGTTATATTATGACTATCATTGTTGAATGAGGTGGACCTGTACAAGGTTTGTCAACAAATATGAGTATAAGCAAGAAAAAATGAATTGAAGATGCTAAATAACACCCTTTGTTGCACCTATCATTTTCTGTTCCATTTTTACACAGTTATAAGCCATGCAAACGCAAGTTGGTATACAGAAAGATAGATCCAGCAAATCACTACATCATAGATGCTAGAGTTCATAAGTATAAGCATCAAAACTTTTAGGCAAGGACTTAAGCAAAAAACGGTCATAGCCTAAATCATAGACGTCTTTTGAATGTATGGAGAAGATGCAGCAAGTGACTGTGTGCACCATCTTTCTAAATCCATTACTCCGTAGTGGTTAGGGTACTGATATTGCCTAATCAATACCAGCAAACCCCACAAACTAACTCTTTAAAAAAAAAAAAAAACTATCCAATGCAAAATGAAAGGAAGATTAGTTATGTGCAGTATGTTAGCCAAATTGGAGATCCCTTTGTTAGCCAATTGATCTAAAAATGAATCCACAATCTTTCTGTGGTAAAACACTGGGGACGAGCCCATGTTTCCCTCCCATATTACTAGGTTTGGGATTGTGGAAGATCAAAGTTTTCAACTTTCTCAAGTGACTTGAGAAAAACCAAGAAAGCTAACTCATCTTTATAATTGCAAATCATAATTGTCGAGTGAATGAATTTATTGTCTTGTTTGAGAAAAGCCAAAACCCAACTGAAATTGTCAGGGTTCGAACCCAAAAAACCCCAATTTCACAAGCCCTAAATTTTTTTTTGGTTTCAATAAGTTAAGTGAAATTAAAGGCTAGAATTGACTAATATTGAATTGTAGGGGTCATCAACAACCGAGAGAGAGAGAGACCTTAGTGGTGGGTAATGACGAGGAAGGTGAGGCTAGTGGGAGTCGCTGGTGATGGAGGCTGTCGGTGGTGGGAGTCGCCGGTGATGGGAGTCGACGGAGATAGGGTCACTGGGGGTCTCTCTCTCTTCGTTCGTTGTTTCTTCTCTTACTTCGTTCAAAAAAATTCAGCTGGTTTAGAGGAAAACATCAGAATTTCAGCGGGTTTTTTTTTTCAGCTGCTGACATGGGGCCCACCCACCACATCAGCATCGAGAACAAAATCGGGAGTAAGGGTCGAGATGTGTAGAGTTTCTGTTCCCTCTCTTAGTTGAATGCATTGTAAAAAATCCAATTTTTTAATAGTATATTTTCGGTATAAGGAAAAATATATGCAATTTCAATCATTGGGTGACACTAATTGGTGGTGTTCACCTTTTACCTCAATCAAGAGCGTAGCTTCAATTATTGGGTGACACTAACAACTCATTTTGAACAAGGGATTTCGAGAGAAAAGAAAGGGGACAGAAGGAGAAATGATTCTCTCCCTAGCTTGGAAGGCCCAGAAAGCGAGAGAGGGTGAGAGAAGGAAGGAGATGAGAACGTCTTCACACCCCAGTTCTATTTCTCACCAAATGTGGCGAGATTCCATGAGAAACGAAGAGAGTGAGGCGAGTGAGGTGTGTGGGTGAGAGTAGATCTCACTCGTGCAACTTTCAGCAGCACATGTGGAACACCCTCTCGTCGAATCATCGTCACACTTGCACCGTTGTCTTCATCTTGATAAGGAGAAGCTACTTCTGTGATCAAAACTAAGAGTTTTGAACACTTTGATTTCGGACCAGTTGCTGAAGATGGAGTTCCAGTCGCCGGAGATGAAGTTCCAGCCGCCAAAGATGATGTTTGGTCGCCGGAGAAAAGAGAAACAGGGAGTTTCAGGTCGCCTGAGATGGAGTTGAAATAACCGAAGATGTGGAGAGAGTTTGATTTCTCAATATTGTTTGGATGGATGGGTAAGAAACCACAACCCTTTCGTCTCTTTTCTCACTAATAAGGGAGACCACTCCCCTCCCTTTTCTTTTCTCACCTCCATTGCCAAACGGGTTGTAAAGTGGTGTTCTCCTTTTACCTCAGTCAATAGCGCAGCTTCAATTATTGGGTGACACTATGGTGGTGTTCACCCTTTACCTTGGTCAAGAGCAAGCATGTTTAATTGGAAAATTTTCAAGGATAAATTATAGTTAACCCCCTCAACCTATGTCTCGGAGACACTTTATCCCCTTAAACTTTATTTTGGCACTTAACCTCCTTTAACTAATGAAAATGTAGAATCAACTAACTTCCGTTAGAGAGTGGATGTAAGTTAATGTATTTTACTGTTTTGCCCTCCATTGAAAACGAAAAAGAGGAAAGGCCCAAGAACAAAACATCAGTCAACTGAAGCTATTCAATGACCCCTAGCTCAAGCTATTTGTGGTCAACATGCCCTTGGAATTCCGGTTTCCAAAATAAGGGCCCGGATCGAGGGAGCGCTGGCAGGATGAGCACTCGAAATACAGAGTCGCCACTCAGGTTTGAAGGTCCGACACCCAAGGAACCATATTTGAAACGCTTGCCACGCTGTTTGATTTGAAATAGTGAAAGCACCAGTCCGTCATAACCATATATGGATTCGGGAGCCAGGTTATGAGAGAGGAAGGATTTTAAGGCACCCTCTCACCCAATTCGGAGATCGATCTCTACTTAGGCATTTTCGAAAGTTGTATGCAATTCTGTTTGATTAATCAATTCCTTTTAGCCATTTAGGGGCGGGTAACAGTTTAATGGTGATTAAAGCTGTAACACAATTTGCAGGGTGTGATTGCATAGCATGGATGCGAAAGCTGTAAATAGGATAAAACCAAGTTCTGTTTAGAAGAGCAAATCCAGTGCATTGTTCCAAATTTGACATGCGCAAAAAGGAACTTGCATGCACTGACCAAAGCCACTGCACGCGATTCCAACTTGTGCGTGCCAATATGCAACACGCACGAGCGGATGTGCCTTTCTTACAAGCTCTATTTTTATCCTCCTCTAGGCTCTAAAAGGACCAGTGCACACCCAGGACAAACCGAGCAGTTTATAAGCAGTTCTAAGCAGTTTAAAGACTAAAAAGCCCTATAAATTAATAAAATACTTCATAAACAGTGAGGGGACAAAACAGTGGCCTAAGGCCAAGTTACCCATGCAAGGCTACTAACTGGTCAGAGACAGATTGGTGCGCACGTATGGCGCCCCAGCGCGCGCGTGTTTAAACCATTTAACCAATATTTGGTTTACATGTTTCTAGGTTCTAGAATATATCCAGAATGATCCCAAGGGTACTCCACAGCAGCAGATATGCATATTGAAATACAGCTAGCATTTCTAACGAAGGAAAGTAGTAAACTGGTTATTAGCATGCTTGCAGTGGTCTATATTCGAAGGAGAACATAAATCAGTAAGACACCAATCCCAACGCATATCCGCGCGCGTAGCCATACAGTGGCACGCGTGTACATGAGACCGATGTGTGTTGGTTCTCACCACTACGATTTTTGAAACCTTGCTAGCTTTAGGGCCAGGACTGGTATTGATTACCAACCTTGACCCTGCTAGCCCCCTCAGGGATTAGAACAAAAAACAATAGTTATGTTATACCTAGATTGAGTTTGAAAGAGATTGAGCTTTGAGGTTTTAGGCTGGATTGAGGTGTTTGAACAAGCTATGTTCTTGAGAATGTATTTCTTTTTTTGGAAAGAAGAAACAAGATTGGTGTAACCCTTCTGAAGTTTGTATCTCTATTTTTTTTAAACCCTTTTAATGGAAGAGCCGTAGGGGGTATATATAAAGTTACTTGGTGGCTAAGCTTCTTAACCTATAAAGGTGATGGGGACAAGTTTTTGACCGGAACGAGCGTATGGCACCCCGACACGCAAGTGTCATACCAACACGCGCATGGGTCAACGGTCAAGCTTTGACTATTGACCACCACTTATCTGTTTGACCTTCGCGCGCGGGTTTGGGTGAAGCGTGTGTATGTACCACCTACTCACGCGTTGGTCAACGGTCAAGCTTTGACCATTGATCAACACTTGTCAAGTTGATTTGCGTGCGCAGGCTCCAAACCAGCGCGTTTCAGTAGGGTTTTTGGGCTAAGGTTAGGGGTTCAAGGGTTTTTCAAACACTCAAAGCTCAAATATTTATCATTCCCGGGGTGTTCTTGATTTGTTTCATCATTCGGGAATCAAAAACCGAAAGTAAACTAATCTGTAAACCCAGATTGGGGTGTCTACACTGCTCAACCCCCCTCCCTCCCTCTCTTCCTCACCAAGAGCCCTAATTACCACAAACCCAAAACCCCTAAAGCATCTCCAACTGTATCGTCTCTTCCCCCTTTTCGGCTCTTCCGTGAGCGAAACCCCTCAAAACCATCGACCAACAGCCTCATCTACCGCCTCGTCGAAACCTCGGCTGCTACAGTACCACGCCACAACCAACAAGGTACTGTAGGCTCTCTCTCTCTCTCTCTCTCTCTCTCTCTCTCTCTCTCTCTCTCAAAGACAACAAATCTAAGCTCCAAACCACCGTGGCTCTGGCGAAGGTAAGCACAGTTACCTTCCTCTCTCTATGATCTAGTCGGTGTAGCCGTTGTTCGGCCATCATCGGGACTGTAGTTTGGTGCTTCCTCGAACAAGTTTGGAAGGGGGATGTTTAATTTGTAAGTTGTTTGGATCTGTTTAGCTGTTGACGATGAAAGAATTTGTCTAATGGTGGCAGTGAAAGAAGGGGATGTTTGGATTTGTAGTCTGATTCGCCATCGCCGGTCCAATTTATATCGGAGTTATCTCTAGGCAAGCAACCTGTCGCCACTCGTGCCACACAAACCTGCCGCCCTCACCGCTAGCCCTACTACTTACCACCGGAATCTCCGAATGGCGTCGTACAACAACAGCAGTAGTTCTCCGTTCAAGTCTTGTTTCCACTCCAGTCACTGGTCTTGATTCGCCACCGCCAACACCGTCGCTAGCACCATGCTATTCTCGGTTGCCACCTCTATGCTCACCGAAGAGGTCCACGCCAAGTCTTGTGATTAGTGTGATTTTTCCTTTGTTTTTGTTGTCTAGTTTGGTGATATACATATATATGGATGTAGTATGTATGTATCTATGTAGAGCACATAAAGGGTAATAACGTCTAAAATTTTCAGAAAAGAGGCCAGATGATCAATTCCATCCATTTCCAAACAGAATCTAAACGGATTCAGCATTTCCATTAGTTTGATGGGGTTAAGTGCCAAAAAAAAAAAGTTAAAGAGGTCAAAGTGTACGCGAGGTATAGTTGAAGGGGGGTAACTATAATTTGCCCAAATTTCAATATACCTTCCAGATTTTATAATCAATGTCTAGTGACACCTATAATTTATAAACTTCTATTTTATTCCTAAACTATTCTTTTGTTATTCAATTAGTCCCTACCATCCAATTCTATCAACTTGCAAGGTGGAAGGAAAATGTTAGAGAACCTATGTTGCACTAAGATGGCTTACGTTGAATGGAAAAATTTTAAAATACCCTCGAAACTTTGACCTCAATGTCTAATAGACACTCAAACTCTAATAAACAATAATTAGACACCTAAACTATAAAGTCATTATCAATCAACCCCAAACTGTTTAAATTTGCCAAATTACTAACAAAAATAGTTGACTTGGGTTATTCTTTCCTTTATATGTTTATTTGGATGCTACTCTCTCTCTCTCTCTCTCTCTCTCCATCTTTTAAGTAAACTTCAATTTGTAATTAAGGAGTAAGAAATAAAGTGTTTAATGTTATAGTTGTTACTAAGGAGCGAAATAGGATTGAGGGTAGAACTTTGGGGGTTTGGACGAGTTATGAAAGTGTTCAGGTCTGAAGGAGAATTTGGGACTGGTAGTGGTGGTATAAGTGATAATTTGAGGGAGGGGTGATGCCATGTTTTTATGAGAATGCAAAAAAATAAAAAGTGGCAGGAAGAGAGTTAGGGTTTGGCAATTTTCCTTCCAAAAAAGGGTGAGTCATCCATATGCATTTCCCCCCAATTTAAGCCATGTCACTAACTTACTTGTTGGGTAATGACTAGATGTGTCCAGTTCGGTAATTTTTGTTAGTAATTTAACGGATTTAAACGATAGGGGGTGGATTAATTGAATGTTGGCTTCATAGTTTACGTGTCTAATTGAAGTTTATTAAATTTTGGGTGTCTATAAGACATTGAGGTCAAAGTTCTAGGGATATCTTGAAATTTTTCCTCCAACTTCGGTGATAGTAGGGGGCTAATTAAATAACGGAAGAATGGTTCTGAAGTAAAATTGAAGTTTATTAAAAAATAGGCGTCTATTAGACATTGAGTGAAGAGCCACAAACAAGTGCTTTTCTCTCTAGCCTCCAACGATAAAATGCACACACACACACACACACACACACACACACACACACTCTCTCTCTCTCTCTAACCAGCAGCTAGGGTTTCAATTGTGGGGCGGGGGCTGCCTCATCTCTACCTCCACCTCCCCCCTCCCTCATCTTATTCTTATATGTCTGGTCTTGCTTCTAGCCCCAATCAGTTGATGCCGATTTTCAGGTGAGCTCCGGCAAGGGTAGTTTCCAGCAATGATGGCGATGGTAGTCGACATCGTAGGGTTTGCTCAAGCCGCCTCCCCTCATTGTCTTCTCCAAATTTGGTGTCTGTGGCGACGGCAGGATAAAATAAATAGAGGTTAGGAGGATAGAGTTTAGTTAGTTCTCTTGGGCCATGTTTGTGCCTTTTCATCTCCGGTTGGTTCTCCTTAATTTGGATTTTCGTCCCATTTTGGTTTTCCCAGTACCAGTGGGTGATGGTTATGAGTAATAATTTTGTATTTTTGATGGTGTTTGCGAGTCTGTTGTTGTTTGTGTGTCTTTGGTGATTATGTGTTGGTCCTCGTTTGGTGTCCAGTCTCACTGTGGACGCAAGATTTAGCCGGTGTTTTTGCCGTTTTGTGTCCAGAGCTTATCGTGATAAAAGGGACTAGCACCTGAGTGGCATCCAGTTGCTCATGAAAGCAAGGACTCATCCACCGGCGATGCTCGCTAGCATTTTGTGCCCTTCTGACAGGAGCGTGCCAGTGATTGTCTTTGATGGATAGCAGTTCGAGTGGGATTTCCATCAGCTTTAGTTGTTATCTCTAATATGGTTTCTACACCTCCCTGAGGCGACTAAGTATCTAAATCTCTAACAACCACTGGAGCCGAATTTTATTTTCGGTGTGGATAGAGACTCGCGTTTAGGATTTACACGTGAGTTCGCCTCTTTGTGTTTATTGGATATCGTTAGTGTTTAGGGTTTGATTGTAGCTCATTATCTTTGTTTTTTGGATGAAAATCTATTCTAATATATAAAGGGAGAGCACCACTTTGGTGTCTCCCTTCTGTCTTGTATTTTTCTTTTGCAAAAATGTCCTCTAAAATACCAACACAATACAAAACAATTAACTATGAGGATATATTGAACATTTTAACACACACAAAAAAAACTTCCAAAAGCAGTTACCACCCACTACTTATCCCTTACTTCACAAAACTACACACCTGTCTTTGAAATTCCTTTCATCACTAATTCACAAAAACAATCAGTAAAGATTGAGGCACAACAGTGAACAGCAGCCCCGTATAGATGGGTTTTGCGCCCATCTCGGGTCCCGCAAAGATGATCGGAGCCGCTCATTTTGTTCAAAACATATTTTTTACGGTCCCTGTAAAAAATCATCTCAATCCGATATCAGAAAAGGCGTTTACGAATCATCCAACTTTGCTTCAGAATTAGACTCCGATCATCTTTGCGGGACCCGAGATGGGCGCAAAACCCATCTGTACGGGGCTGCTGTACCCCCACTGCTGTACCATTAGCAGCTCTCAAAAACAATACCCAATGTTCGAGTCTCCCCTCCCGTTCTCCGTCCACTGCTTGATGGAATACCCAGTGTTAGTTTTTTTGCTCGGTAAGAACAGTAGTTTCTAAATATTTCTTTCTTTTTTTGACTATATGCATGATAACTTCATATGGATTTGTAAGAGTTGGGTTCCATTTGTGGGTACCAAATACACTTAATTTACTTTCTAAATATTTCTATTTTTTGGAAGGACATAACATACTAGAGGCTGGGCACACGCGATGTGTGTGCAAGTTGAATTTTGTCAAAATATACACAATACCTTCCTGTTTATTGGTTGATCGAATTTTCAAAAATTTTATCAAAATTCAACTTGCATATGCATCGCGTGTATTTGGCCTCTATCTATGTTAAGTGTCAGATTGCTTGTAATGAATGCAATTTGTGCTTCATTTAAAAACAAAAAAACAAACAAATGCTTGAGCCACAACCAAAACATCACCCAAAAGCTTCGGGTCCTTTGCCTCCATTGCGTCTTCCTCAACCAAACAGCCCGTTGCCGCCATGTTGCAGCCGAAAAATAACTCCTGAAACGGCCCCTAATTAGCCCAAACCAGTCAAACCAGCCCCCAAGCAATACCCAAATCATCCCCTAAAAGCTGCCCTTACTCTTCCCCTAATAGTCTCCAAAAGTCCAAGTCATCCCTTAAAAGTAGGCCACACCGAATCAAACATCTCAAAAGCCGTCGTCTCCCATTATCCTTTCAAGACTAACAAGTCCGACTCCGATTCGAGCTCCGACTCCTTCCCCATCTCCTTGTCGTCATCTCCGGCCCATTTACTCGAACATCAGTTTCTTTCCACCGTCGATCTCCTCATCGTCCTCAACTCGCTTTGAGTTCTCCCAGCCGCTGTTCCCCACACAGTTGCCGTAGCCCTCCCGAGCAGAAGGGTCCCTGAAGGGGTGTTATGAGATTGGAGTGGAGGGTGAGGTGGATTGGAGGAGATAGTTCACATATTCTCAAAACATAGACAAGCATGTGTGGAGTACTGTGGTACGCGATTCTTGGTGTTATGGCAAAAAATAAATTTCCTAATTTATGATTTACTACCTGAGTATGAAATTACTTTTATTTATGCATTCCTTTTGTAAGTACCAAGATAGCGTGAAAATACGATAATGGTTAGAAAAAATGCAACGTGACATTGCACGTTTAACCAGATTTTTGTTTTCATCAATGTGGTCTTTGATTTCTTTAACTGCAGTATCTCGGTTGTCTTCTGTCTATATCTTCAAGAGAAAGAAGATACAGGCAGTAATGGAGAGATCGGAATGCAACACCGTTAGAGCATCAGCAGCCCTTATCCTTCTTACCCAAATCTATTACTGAATGGCACACTTGTAATTAATGAGTGGCACACTTATAATTGATGAAAGTGAAAAGAGGGTTTGAAAAAAAAGAGGTATGGATTTAAGTCTCCCAAATTTGGGTCAGGAAATGAGTAGAACTCAAAATGGATAGGATTGGTAAGAATTGGAGATGCTCTTATCTTACAGTAGGAATTTGATGTAGCTTTTTAATTATTCCTCTTCCTTGAGCTTGAGTTATTGTGAGAAGTCAAAATACCCTCAACATTTTGAGTATGACGAGTTTAATTTGCATGGTCTTTTCTAGTGTTTGAGATCACACGGTCTTTTTTAGTGTTTGAGAAGATGGCGGAGCCCGAAGAGACGTGCAGTGGAATGGAAAGAAAAGCGTATAGTAGGGTTGATTTTGAAGAAATACAAGTAACTATCAAGTACGACTATTGTAATTTATCCCCAGAAAATCTAAAGTAGTCTGCTAAATTCATGAGTTCTTTGGGTCATTATGAAAAATAAGACACATGTTAGATCATACTAACAATCGTTGGAATGAGAAAGTAATTAATAAATATTTGAAACAACAACAATTACAAGAAACACATATAGATGTTGAAGCTATATTTTCAAGTCAAAACTTGGAATTTCATTTATCGCCTTGCGGACTTTATAAAATACGAACAAGAAAAAAACCTCAAACCAATCATGGAATTGGTCAAAACTAACTAGTTTTACATTGATCCCCTCCCTTTCTACAGTTCCAGCTCTTCAAAATGAACATGACTTTGGAGTTCAACATTTTGTGTATCCCTTCTACGTTTCGCTATGAAGGCTCTCTTATGTACAATTTGCATTGCCCTTCTTGCAGTATAATCTTTCTAATATTCTCTATTTTGAGTCTTTTCTTTTTCATGCGCGCCTTCTCAAGAAAGAAGATGATATCCTTTTCTATATTTAGACAGAGATCTCTTTTAAAGACCAATAATTCTGCACTCTCTATTTCTTGAGGGAAAGCCTGATGGGCAAACCATTCTGGGGAAGAGCAAAGGGGCCATACTGAATTCCACTGTGTGGGCCCACCATAGACCACCTGCACATGAAAACAAATCACACACCGTTATCAGAAAAGATAGTAGACCATGTCTATTTTTAGAAACTGGACTTGTAACCACATTGATCGAAGAAGTCAATTACTCCCCTGTAAAGGGAAAATTCATGATCAGGTTTCACCCACCTGTACTTTGTGGTCAGATGATGTAGAAGCACCAAAATCTCCAGCTTGGCCAATTCATTCCCTGGACATGAGTGGGTCCCATTGCCAAATGGGAGGAATGTATTGGGTTTAGGTGATACCTGATAAATCACATAAAATAGTAGATTTTCAGATGAAGAAAGGTAGCTGATAAAAAATTATAAAAAATAAAAAAAAGATGAAGAAAGGTAAAATAGAACATAATACTGTAAGAAATAACGTAGCAAACTGATTCATATTTTTACCTCAAATCTTGATGGATCAAATTTCTCAGGCTCTGGAAAATTATCTGGACTGTGATGGATATTTCTAAATAAGGGCAAGACTTTCCACCCTTTTGGGATAAGATATCCTGAAAACAATTTGCAAAATACAACAAAATTTAGCACAAGCAATCATAACATCAATTATAGAGGAAATATAAATTTCTTATTATTACGAAAAACTGACCTTCAAATTCAACGTCTTCAACGGCTTCTCTAAAAGTAAAAGACAAAATTGAAGCTACTCTCAATGTCTCTTGAATTACTCTTGATGTTATTGGCATATTCTTGGTATCAGCCCAAGTCAAAACCTTCTCCACCCCACATTTTTCTCTTCTTATGGCATCTTGCTCTTCCTATTAGGTCAAACCAACACAAAAAGATTAGTTCTTTGACAGAAAGATAGTTGACTAGAAAGCTGTGGCTCGTATTCATTTTAAATGCGACCGTCACCCTAAATTTAAATCTGAAACACAAATTGAGATTTCATTAGGTGTGCAGAATTAGATTCTTACAGATACTAACTGTAGGACACTGGGGTTTTCAGCAAGATACTTGACGATCCACGTTAGCACGCTGGCGGTAGTGTCTCGAGCTGCGAAAATGACACCGATAACGTTATCAGCGATTTGTTCATCGGTTAGGCCTTCTTTGTCTCCCATGAAAGATCCGAGCAAATCAGTGTGGTTGTTCTTCATCTCCCTCCTAACTGAGAGGATTTTTGCCAAGATCTGGGCTAGTTCCTTCCTCGCTTTCATCGATTTATGGAAGAGAGTCCCCGGAAGATTAATTGGCATCGAATTGTATCCTTGTTCAAGAATGTAGTAGCAGCTCTTGAGCTCTTCTCTGTAGAGGACTCCATCCTTTCCCAATATGGAAAGTAATGCAACATTGAATGCGTACTGCAGTTATTGAATTCACCAGAAACTAATCAAAACCCAGATTCCAATTTGAAGGAATGTTGAAGGAAAAAATTGTTCCTGCCCCAATTGAGCACTTGAGGAGTCGTGTGAAACAGGGGAAAAACAGAGCAGCTCTGTTTTTCTGTGTTTTGAGTAAAAGAGTGGAAAAGGTGGAGGGACTCACCGTCTTCATTTCTTGGAAAGTGTTGACCAACTGTCCTTCCCATGATTCAAGTGATCCGACTGCTATCGACTCGATATCGGAGACGATGTTCTTGATTGATTCGGGCATGAATGCTCTGAGAACCATTCTCCTCAACTTCACATGGTAATCTCCTTGGTGAAAGAAAATCGCTTGTTTTCCCAACATCCTCTCTTTGCTCGCCGGAAATGTCGGCTTGAAGAGGTGAGCTCTCGTGACAAGCACGTGTTTCGCCGCCTCCGGGCTGGATATCATCACACAAGGACAACCCAGGATGTGGGTCTTGAGTATCGAACCATACCTGTCAAAAAAACAGAAACGCACCAGATTTCCTTTTGAGCATCACATGAGAATGACGAGCTGAATTAGACACGGGAAAAAAACACATGAAATATCGTTATGTACTAACTTCTTGACTTTTGAGGCAAAGAAGACATTTGGGTTTTGAGAGTAGAGTTGGAAGGTCTCGCCGATGTAAGGCCAGCCCATGGATCCCGGAGGGAGAGGAAGTCTCGGGCGACCGGGGGAGGTGAGGAATTTTAAGAGGCAGGGGACAGAAACGAAGAGAGAAATAATCAAGCAAAATACGGTCGCGAACTCCATGTCAGTTACGAGTGGTGGGAGTAGTACGAGTGGGGAGATTTCGCACTTGGGAGATGTTGTTAA
Source organism: Rhododendron ovatum (assembly GCA_019656835.1). Classification (NCBI taxonomy): domain Eukaryota; kingdom Viridiplantae; phylum Streptophyta; class Magnoliopsida; order Ericales; family Ericaceae; genus Rhododendron; species Rhododendron ovatum. The sequence continues at coordinate 20,599,589 of CM033794.1, read as the reverse complement.
TTTGAGTTTGGGTGAAGAGAAGAAGTGAGGAAAGGGGAGGTATTTATAGGTGGGGAGCTATCGATCGATTACAGGCATACAGCTCGAATCCCACACATGGAATCTCCCTCCAGCTCATGCTTTTGGAAGGAGAGAGAGAGAGAGAGATGGGGCAGGTGTCAGTTTAGATACAGAAAGAGCGTGTGGAGATGTTTGACCATGACTGCGAGCACGAAAGAGCGAGGTACCACAACAAAACATCCTTTTGGAAGACAGAAAGGGTGGAGGTTGAGATGGGAGGAAAAGGGCATGGAGGGCAACGGCAAAAAAGGAGGAGGAGCCTTCGGTGAATCCTTTCACGTAATTGGAATGTTTTTTTCAGAACTCATCTAAAATATTAGGCTCCCTTTGTTTGGGCGAAAAATATTTTCATCTATTTTTCGGTGTTTAATTGTGTAAAAAATTAGAAAAAATTTCATTACTTGAATGAAAATGATTTATCCTTAAATCTTCCATAAGTTATTTTCTAAAATGAACCCATTGCCTTCTATTGCAATTCTCACTGCTTAGTTTCACTGATCGTCAATTATGACCCACGTTCAATTCTAATATTCTTAGATCTCTCAACCGTTTAAGCCCCTCCTCTTTCTCTCTACATTATTTTGTTGATTTTTGAAAATATTTTCAAGTGCCAACCAAACACCGAAAAATAAAAGTTTGAAATTTATTGTCTAAAAAAATATTTTACGTCGAAACAAACGGAGCCTTAATGTCAAAGATTTTTGTTATCAAATACCGATTAATGTAATTTAAGAATAGATAAATTAAATCATGGTCTTAAAATACAACATCTACTTAAATTTTTATCTATGATATCATCACTCGTTAAATTTTGATTATGTAAGTATATCCTATTTTACCCTTATCTAATTTATGCATATATAGAGATGTGTGTGTGTGTGTGTGTGGATATTGAATGTATATAGATATATCAATCTATATCCGTTTTAGTAGGGGTACTGTGTACTTGTTTTTAGGAATTTTATCACTTTTTTTACGGTGAATTTTATGGGATGATCAGGATAATTGACTAATTCTAATTTTGGAGTGTTTCTGAATTTTTAGAAGACGTATTTAGGTTCTCAACATTTTTACCACCTCTAACTATTCTCATGTCATCGTATTTTTGCAAAAACTAGGTGAATTATTCTGGTATGTAATTGTAAAAAAACACAAATTTCTATCGCATTATGTTTGACAAATATTGAAATATCAAATGATGTGGTTAAGTGCATAAATTACATGTGTTATCGTTTCTAAAATTTGTTCAAATGATCTATATACGTTGGGGTCTCCCATGGATTTTTGAGGTGCACTTAAACTAACTAAACACCATATATTATCATACAAGTTTAGTAGCTACTAACTTACGTACTAAACATATAAGGTGATAAATAAATTCCAATGGAAATTAGGATGTTTTGGAAGAAAACAAAACTCCCTAGATTCAAGAATCCAAATGTGTGGCGCTATTGTTTCCATTGCATAACATAATTCCTTTTCATTTCCTAGCTTAAATTTATAAAAATGGAGTGATTTTCACCAGTATTTTTTTTTCCCGGTCAAACGGAAATTCTTTTCACTAGTATTTATGCGGCTACATAAAATTGTGATAAAATCCGCTGACTTGTAAACAATATATGTTCTCAAACGGAAGTATGCATAAAAATGGCAAGTGTGCTTTGGTCTCTCTCATGATTGAGAAGTATCTTAGGTCTGGTCAACCCTTTTGCTTGGTGTCCATGGTATGTCCCCTTGTTAGGGTCAATTGGATTTCAATACTTTTTTTTTTAATAATGCTAATCAAATTGAACAGGAGTCACAAAATAACAGGAACGAAAAGGTGCATAAGTTTAAGAAGTACGAGTTGATCATTAATTTTTAACATAATTTTATGGGAACGGGAGTGCATCGATGATGCACAGATCAGCCTGTACGGCCCACTTTGAAGTCTCACTCAAATGGTCCAAGCTGTTCATTAAATTTAAAATTGTTTTTTGAATGGCTCTACTTCAAAAATTATTTCAGAATTCAAGATCCTAAATTTTGGATGAAAATTTGAAATGTTGGATAAAGCATAGTTACTCGATTGAACAGAAATTTTACAAGGCCACTCGAAATATTATTCAAAGATTAACGAATGCCTCGGATTGTTGGTGTGGGATCCCAAAGTTGACATATGCCGATCTGTACACCATCAGTGGATTCTCCCTCGGTACCTATATTTCATTTGGTTTTTTTAGTGAAAAGTCAACTTGTAGCATTTACTTGGCGAAATTGCGATACTAGATTAGATAGTTTGACCCGTTTGATTAAAGAGATTGATTTGGGGTCACATAGCTTTGAAAACATAGTACCATTGCTCAACAAGTTAGCTTTAAAAACATAGTACCATTGCTCAACAAATCACATATATTTAGGTGAAGGAAAGACATGAGAAAACATCCTTCCAAGGCAATTTCTTCAATTGCTAGCTTTTCTAATTTCCCTTTTTTGCTAGCTTTTCTAATTTTATTTGTGTTGATCATCAATAGCTATCATTTGCCAATTAAATACCTGGGTTTGCCCCTGGGTGCTAATCCAAATAGAATCAGAACATGGGATCCAATGGTGGAGAGAATGGAAAAGAGGCTCAGTGTGTGGCGTGGGAGATTCAACACTTCAGGGGGAAGACTTACTTTACTGAATTCTTCCCTTAGCAGTTTGCCTATCTACTTTATGTCCATGTTTTAAAATTTCGGTGGCAGTTGCAAAGGTATTGAAAAAGATCCAGAGACAATTTTTTTGGGGTGATACGATGGAAAAGAGAAAGCTTCATTTGGTCAAATGGAAGTTGATTACTAAAAAGAAAGAGTTCGGAGGGTTAGGAGTAAAAAATTTGATGATTCAAAACCTTGTTCTCCTGGCCAAGTGGTGGTGGAGGTTTTATAAAGATAGCAATTCACTATGGGTGGAGGTGGTCAAAAGTAAATACAAGTTGGAACAAAGGTGTTGGTTACCTCAGTTGCCACCTTCTGGCAAGTCTTCAACTATTTGGAAAGACATATGCTCGGTCGGGGACTCATCCTCTGTCATTGGATCAGTTCTTCAGGAGGGCTTTAGAGTAGTTGTTCATTCCGATCAGGACATCTCCTTTTGGAATCAGGTTTGGCTAGGTGACACAACCCTCAAGGAGTTCTCTCGATTATACCTAATCTCTACTCAAAAAGAGAAGGTGATCAGGGATTTAAAAGATGCAAGTGGGGGTGGCAAATGGAACTTGTTATTCCAAAGAAGTTTGAGAGATTGAGAAGCTCAACAATTTGATGATTTACTCATGCATTTGCAGGTAGTGATTTTGGATCAATCCAGATGTGATATGATGTGTTGGAGATGGGCATCTGATAACTGCTTCTCCCTGAAATTAGTTTATAATAAATGGGAACAAATGAGTTTTTCAAGCAATCGGGTGATGGGTTCAATCTGGAAGAATATTTGTCCCCCAAAAGTGGAAATATTTGCGTGGCTGGCACTGCAGGATCGAGTGGCATCAAGGTCGGTTCTCCTCTCTAGAAACTTGATTCCTAAGGGCCAATCGGTGATGTGCCCCCGCTGCTCATTTCTGTTAGAAACGCCTGAGCATCTTTTCCTTCATTGTCAATTCTCGTGGCTTGTGTGGTCATTGATTTTGGATTGGTGGCATGTTAGTTAGGTGTGCCCGGCCTCTCTGGTTGATTTATTTTCATGGTGGCTAGGGAATGGTTTCAAAAACTTGGAGAGGTATATGTGGGAAACATCTTTCCATGCTACAATTTGGTCTTTATGGTTGGTCCGGAATGATCTTATGTTTAACAATGCTACATGGCAAGTGGAGGATCTTGGGGAGTTAATTAAAACTAGAGTACCAATGTGGATTAAGATGAAGTTTGATATTAAGGTGCACTCGGTGGAGGACTTTAAGGATTATCTTGACAGTATGAAGAAGGTGAAAGTTTAAGTTCTTTGGAGAGGGGTGGGGTGGTTCAACTCTCTGTTGGATGGTCCTCTTCTTCTTTTTTCTTGTTTTCCTTTGCTCTTAAGTTTTTATGCTTAGTAAGCCTCTTCTCGATGTACCCATTTCGAGCTAATAAAATTTCTCCGTTTTGCTGAGAAAAAGAAATAGCTATCATTTTTTTTGTTATAGCTATCTTTTATGACCTTAGTTTTTTTGGATATAACTTAGTATTTGGCCTAGACCGACAAATTCGGAGGACAATCTCATCGTTTACTAGCAAGACAGAATGGCACTACTTAGTGAGACCAAGTGAAAGGATTCAATTATAGTTGGCGCAAAGCCCGTATGGCCATATATATTGACTAGCTAGCACATGATTTTGATAGCATGAAGTTAAAAATTGAACTCCAATAAAAAAAAACTTCATGAAAGTGGAAAATTACAAAATATGTTTAACCCATCAAAATTGAAAGAGTGAATTGCAAACTTCCAAAACTAACATAAGAAGGTTTTCAGCTTTGTTTGATTGGTAATTTAGTTTAGTTTTGGCAGTGGGTAGAGAAATAAATAGGACAATGATTGAAGAGAGGAGTAATGATTAGAGAGAGATAAAGAGAGAAGAAAAAGTAATAATTGAAAAAATAGGATAATGATTAAATGAAAAAGTAGAAAAATAATTGAAAAACTAAATTAAAATGAGTACCGAACACAACCTTCGTAATTTTCTCATTGGTAATGGTCGAATTAATTAGATATGTGACACATCTCAATTCCCAATGCAAATAGAAGATAACAATGCCACACTTTGCCTCGCCATAAAGGTTGTAGTTCCGACATTTCGGAATAAAAAAGAACATGCAAGAGTACTAAAAACCCCTCATAGTCATAACCCAAAATGGTTTGTTTGCCCCAAACCTTATCCGGTATTTGTCGTCCTTCGCAACATCTTTTGTGTACCTTAGACTAGTAGATTGAACAAGGATAAGGTTTGGGGCAAACAAACTTCACTTATATCTTGACTTGGGCCATGTGCGGATACAATCCATCACGTTCACTTTGTCGCACTTGTAACCTCCTGTGCATCGGGAAAAATCTCATTCTCACCCAATTCCGTCAAAGTAAACAGAGGTGTACCTTACATGCTTCTTGAATCTAATGAATATATTAAAACTTTAATTTGAGCTGATCATAATGTATTTATCAAAGAGTATATAGAAGTAAAAATTTATGTCGATCAGACATTAATAACTCAGTGATTGGGGAACATTGTTCTTGTTAAAACAAGAGGTAAATTTAATTTTGAAAGTTTACTTCATAGTAAATTCTATTTGTTTTTTTGATCGACTTGTATTTTGGTATGGATGTACTACTTTTCAAGCTCTACAATATTAGCGGTTCGGATCTAATGTTTGGTACAAGGGATGGATTTGTTAGATTCAAAGAAAAAGAAGACTCAAGAAAGAAGATAAGAGTGCATTGGACTTTTCATCATTTGCGCTGTTAGATTTTGTACTATTTTCTTTAACTAGACACATGATGACGTGTTGTTCCGCGCCAAATTTGTATTCTGATCAGTGAACTGACACATAATAAGATTGAACAAGTGACATGAGATTGGTAATCAGACACATGATCATGCAGTGTTACACGTTTAAGTAATAACTTTCTTTTTTATCACATTGTCCAAGTTTGGTTAGAGTTTCCTTTCGGTATTGGCAGCCTTGCCATGTGCAGTTGTGTGCTGCATTTTGCTAGTTGCTGGCGCCTTCTCTCCTACTTCACCTGCTATAGTTGTGCCTTATAGTGGCCTTTGTCAAAGCCACTTATTGGTCATGTACATCCAAGCTGCCCGGACTGCTACCAATCCAAATTTCATTCATGTGGCATGGTGCTATGTCCCTTTTGTAGACGCTTCGAATGCTACGGAGACAAATGGAGTCCTTAAACTTTTTGTTTCCATTCTATTTCCATTTCATGGCTATGTAATAGACTCAAACTCATATCTCTCGGTACTAATGTTCCGTTATTTCCGTTTCCTCTTTTTTAGATGGAATGAAAACAAATGGTACCTTTTACTTTAGTATCTTGTAGCCAATTGACTTAAGGGTCACTTTTCTTTATTCTTCTTTTTCTTTCTTTTGTTTCCTCCTGGAATATGCCCCTTGTAGGCCGTATATTTGGTTATCTCCTTTTTTTATTTCAAGCTGATTTACCCAAAAATAATAATACTTTAGTCTTTTCTTTTGAGAAGTGATTTTGGCACTCCCCTTCTCTTCAACGGCACTCCTCTTTTCTCTTCATCTCCATCACCTTAATTGAAACACAAAGAAAAGTACCGTAAGAGAAAAGGGGAGTGCCAAAATCACTCCCCTTCCTTTTTATACGAAGTAAAGTCTTTTTCAAAGACTCCATGTAAATTTCAAATCAAAATGAAAGATCAGCAATGTGACAAAATAATACACATGGTGTAGTACACTTCACACTATACCCATGGACAAGGTTATCTTTGCGCCGTTGCCGGTAAAAAACACCATAAGTACTGCTAGAGCTTCATCTCTATCCGTATAAATAACCCCACAAGAAGGTTGAATTTGGCACATACATTTGACAAAACACGTTTGCCAATAGTAATAGATTCAATTTCCATTTGACCGGAAAAAAAAAAAGAAAAGTAATGGATTCAGACAAGGGGGCGAATGTGGGAGGAAAAACTGCCTAGCAGTGCCAAAAATGCATTCAAAACGTGAGAGGCGGACAAAATTGAAAAGGAAACTTTTGGAACCAATATAGCATAGCCGAATAATTCATAATAACCCGTAGATGACGAAACTGAGATTATGAAGGGTTTGTCGAGCGGTCGTGAATAAGCAATGATTCTTTCTCCTCTATGAGGTCGAATATGCAAATTCCAATGTCCTCTGTAAACTGTAATAACTTACAGAAGGCGAAATATTATTAATCTTGGAGCCACTGAAGAATTTCTCCGATCGTTAATTTCAGAATAATAAAATAATTTGATATGTGCAAGATAACCTAAACATCAGAGTGTGTGTATATATATGTATACGTGTATGTGTATATATGTGTGTGTAAGAAAAAAAAGGAAGGATTTAAGCTTTAGAAATGATTGAAGGGCCATTCCAGCCAGCGCAATTAGCGGGGCCAAAAAAAGGGCGACATTTTATGGCCGTACATGCAGGAAGAAGATTGGACTACGTTTTTTTTTTTTTTCAATCATTCTATCTCTACACCTATTTACACATCCAATTACACACACACTCATAATAGGAGTGGAGTCCGCACACATTACACATCAAGTGTATGGGATCCATCCCTATTGTAAATATAAATGTGTAAATGGATATGTAAATAAGTGCGGAGTTAGAATTTTTCTTTTTGTTTTTTTGGTCAAACTGAAATTCAAGATCGGAGTATGTGTTGAAAGGAGTATTGTGGAAAAGGTGGGCTAACGGTTAGCGGTGCGCTTTCAAAATTGCTTTTATTGCCAATTTACACGCGTCTTCTACGCGAACCGGTCGACATCAAAATGGCAGTAACGTGGACTAACCCTAATTCTTTTTTCGAGCAAACTCACAATCGATCTGTGTTCGGCTTAAATTTTAAGGGAGTTTTTTAGGGTAATAAACAAAAAAAATAGACAAAGAAGCTCCAACAAAAAAAAATGAAAGTAATAATTAAGTTGAGAGAGAGAGAGAAAGAATTTATTGGAACTCATGCAGAGAGAGAAAAAGATGGATCTAGATTCCCCTACCGAACACGGCTATTTAATTCTTTTTATTTTGCACAACCTTAGTTAATTTTTGAAGGACTAATATTAAGGTAAATGTCATTTAAAGCACGATACAATTTTATATGGATTGACCCTATAATAGTTGATAGCAGCTAACAGCATCTCCAAGACTTCAAATTCGAAGGTGTCAAATTTTTTTAAAGGCTCACATGACAAATTGACAGTCAAAATTTAAAATGTACAAGTATAACTTCTCATTCTCCAACCATAACTTCAAAAATGTCATGGGCGAAGGCCATGTCAATTAATCTACGTAGGATTTAACCTTTCAAATGACATTGGATTGGAGCTAGTATTGGTTTTAAAAACGACTACACTACCAATGTGGAATTTGAAGGTCCCGATTGGAGATGCTCCCGAACTTAGAAACCTCAAAATTAGCTCATTAATCCCAATCTGCCTTTCACATTTCGATAGACCCTAACAACTATCCAAGCTCCACTTTATGCTAGTACTTGATCGATCGGTGAAGTCCTCGCTTTCTATCGGAAACCTTAGGCTCGCCCCATCAAAAAAGCTATCAATCTGATTCCCGAAGTCAAAGTCAAGCTTCCCCACATGGCAAGAGTGAAACTCTCTCCTTGACGTATTGATATTGACTACCAAGCACGAGACTAGGAAAACTTACTTTGCCAATAAAATAAAATAAAAATGGGACCTCAAACTTGAGATCTTCAGGAAGGATGTACATGTGAAAATAGAGAGTCATTTCTTTCTTCTTCTTCTTCTTCTTTTTTTTTTTGATCAAACAAAAATATAATAGTGAGTCATTTCTATGTAGTACTATAAGGTTTTGTGCGGAGTGGTTTTGGTAGATTTTTGCACAAAATTTAAATGATGGCACTAAACATGTACACTACGTATGGAGTACATTTTTCATGTTGGTTTCATGTTGGATACTGGCCGGGTGAAGAAAGAAGTTATCAAATTTAATACTAGTAGTATAAATTTTGCAAACAAAAAAATTAGGGAGTGGAATACTTTGACGAGTTAATTAATTTTACAAAGGGATACTACGATGTACTTTTGATTTATATAGACAGGCTTTTGATTTACAAAGAGATACTACGATGTACTACTTTTGATTTATAAAGACAGGCTACGTACAACCGAATAGATTCTCTCCCTCCAAAACCAAAAGAAAAAAATGTGACACTTGTACGAACCGTCACCATCTTTACTAGTAGTAGTAGTAGTAGTAGTCAAAAATTAAAAATGGACTTTTCAAATTAAGAGAGGAAATGATCACCTTTCGTCTCCGTGAATAAAGGCTTCAAAATTGTGGTACTCCAGTAGTAGTATCTTTTTTTTTTTTGGTGTAAGTATACTCCAGTAGTATCTTGTCAGTGCATGAACGTACAGATAGATAGGTGCCGAGGTGTCGCTCTTGTCATCATCATCTCTCGGTCCCCAGCTAAAACTCAATTCTGGATTATTTATTTCGTATTAATTTTATTTGAAATTTTACCCGATTCCATGTTTGATTCACATCACATACGAGATAAGAAAGTGTTTTTTAATAAAACATTTTAAAAATTGTTTCCAAAATTTTTTTTTAAAACAATTTTTGAAAAAAAATAGTGATCCAAAAATACTTAACAAAAAAAAATTTATTACAAAATTTTTTGGAATAGATATTTTTCTTTTACAAAAACTACATTTTTAAAACAGATTTTTTGAAAAAAAAAAAACTAGTTGAAATTTTTTTTTTGGATTTGTTTTTTGGAAAACATTTTTTTGATATAAATTTTTACAAATGATCATTTTAAAAATGCTTTTTGAGAACAATTTCAATATAATCCGAATATTTTTTAAAAAATCTCTTCTTTGTTAATCATACCCATTCCCACCTCCCCTTGGGATTATTTATTAACCCCATATAGGGATAAAATTAGCATCAGGATTGATAATCTCAAAAGGGATAAAATGAATACCAAGATTGATAATCTCAAAAGTCATTTCGGGAACAAAATGTATGATTACTTAGGATTAGGTACAGTTAGTCCAATCCGAAACAGTTATTCCGTGAATCAAACGAGGAGGGGTATCTCTTGGAAAATCAAAACTTGTCTTCTTATATTTTGGTTATCCATTTAAGGAGTTGGTAACATTAGCAGTGAAGTCTAATAAAACAAAACAGTGTGAAGTCTTATAATGGTCCATAATTAGAAATCTTTTTTAGTAGAGAACATTAAAAATAATTGTAAGTGGGTGGGTCAATTGATAATGATGAGGGAAGAGAGAAAAAGAGAGAAAGGAAAAGGGAGAGTGATCCCCATTAAATTTATTTATCCCAAGAGAAAAAATGGCTAATTTAGTTATCTAAAGTCCAAAATTTGGTTATTAATTAAGGGATCGTTAAGTTTGGTTATACCCCCATATTTTGGACCAACATTGCTAGGTTTAGAATTTTTTAAGTTTTTGTTATGCTGTTATAGACACTCTAATAAGGGATGATTTGGCGAAATAGGCTAAGTGGCTTATTTTTTGTCTTTATTCAATTTTTTTCGTCTTTGTATTTTTTGTGGATTATTGATTCACTTTGACGAGAGGAATTAGAAAAGTAAAAAATTATTATCCAAACTCAATTTTTTTAATAAAGCAGAAAATTCTATTTTTTTTGTTGATTTTTTGCTTTTTTAAAAAAATAAGTAATCCAATAAAAAATTTGACACAAAACCAACAAATGCAAAGAAAATTTTAAACAAAGAAAAAAAACACCAAGTGTATTATTTAGCCAAAACACCCCTACTAATAGCATCCACAGTGTTATAATCAAAATAAAAAGGTTTATAATGTAAGTAATATTTGCTCAAAAAGAGCTCACATTGGAATAATCAAACTTAAAAATATCTTAGCAACTCATCAAATTTTGACCATTGGATAATCAAAACTACCAACCTTTTGCCAATAATCAAATTTAATTGTCTTCACATTTTCTCAATCAAGTATACCATCATTACACAAAAACCTTCTTTCTTCCATTTTCAACATGTTTATAACAAAAATACTTTTAAAAAAAGTTTTTATTTTTTTTGCAAAAATAGTTTTTTTTTTTACACGTTTTTTTATTAAAACTGTTTTGTTGGTTGACTTCTATTGTTGTTCTTTTACCTTTTTGCCCGTCTGGGGTTTTCCATTTTTCTCTCTGCCATTAACAAATCCATTGGGTAGATCCAAAGAATAAAAAACATCACAAGTTGGGTACCCCTGTTGATGAATCACCTGGGGCCTACATCTTAATTATTAGACATCCTATGCATCGGTCAAGCATTTTGATCACATACAATGGGTTGTGCTAGCATGACAAACATCTGCAAATTTATCAGTACTCCCTGAGCCAGAGAGCACTTACAACTAGATTTTAGGATTCATTAATAAACTTGATTAATTTAACTGAAACTCTTAATATATTATTCATCATCAAACCAAAAGGTTTGGTTTGGTTTGGTGTGATTTCGCTTTTAAAACAACTCGGAGAAACGTCACAGAACACCACCTAAACCGTATGTTGATGCTAGTTTTTTTTTCCTTTCTTTTTTTCTTTGGGCATGGTCGTATTATAACAATATCTAGTCTAGATCTTCCACTGAGTCCTTCCTAGATTGCATAATTTTCTAATCTAATAGTGGAGTTCTAACTAATTAGTTTACTAAACAACTTTGTGAAGTAGGAAGCAGACCTTTTGGACACTTATTTTTGATAAATATCTATGTTTGCTTTATGGATCATATTTTATGATTATCAGTTGAATCTGGCTTCGCCACAATTTGATGTTAAACTACAAATTAAGAGCTGTTAGTGTGATCTTACCTGTTCAAAAATATTTTTAATGATTCAGATTTAAAATAACTTTTACCAAAAAATAGGAGTTTCTTCCTAAGAAGAGTTTTTGCTAAACTTGAACCGTCAAAAGCAAAGATGAACAGTTGGGATGTAATGACGAGGCCTCTTGCTGTTCAATTGCAGACAGAGACGGAAGCACTTGTGGGTAATGGGGGGCCAAGGTCCCGCGTAGTTTTGGGTTTTTTTTTTTTTTTTTTTTTTGAATACTTCATCACATGACCAATTGAGAAGTATTTTTAGGTATTGAAAAGTTCGAATAATAATTTCAAAAACAGAACTTAATCGTTTTGAGCATAATGTCGTTTGGCATCTGAAATTCGGACAATTGGGAAGTATTTTCAGGCTATGCCAATGGTTGATTGAGACTAGAAAATCAGCAACCTACTTACTTGTCCACTGAGTTATAGTACTTGTGCTTACTTTTCATAGTTCGGCCCCTCCGATTACAAAATTCTGACTCTATCCTTAACTAACGAGAAGACAGGTCTTTATCAGCTGATGACGGTTGTGATTGTTTGCTTCTATAATAAGTAGTCATAAGAATAGGTGTAGATTAATCACTCATTTTCGCTTTTGCCTCCTTAATAATGTTGTAATTATCATATTTAACTTTATATGATAGTGGCCCAATAAAAATATCGGCGGTGTTTGTAAAGTTGGGAATATGCTAATCCATTGTGAATCCTTTTCACAAAAAAAGTTACCTTCTCTTACTTTCTAGGGATTGGATCCGGCCATGTGTCATTTGTTTTTGCTTGTGCATAGTGTGTACCGTACCTATCTGGCCAACTCATAGTATTACTGTCCGGCTCCGAGATTTGTGAAGCCTAAAACAAACATTTCAAACTACTCATAATACTACTTCTTTCGTTTTTTTTTTTAGAGTCTAATATTTTATTTTGAATTGTTTCTTAATAAGTGTTTATTTTATAAAATTAGTAAGTAAAAGTTGTTGCATTTTTTATTTTACTCTTAAAAGTAAATTCCATTTTAAAAAATTAGTAAGTAAAAGTGTAATGATTATATCTTCATAGATGGTAAGTAAGGAAAGTAAGAATAAAAGTTGATATGAAATATGTAATGATGATATCTCCTGAGTATATTTTCTTAATAAGTTAGAGTTACGAAGCAATACACTTAAAAAGAGACGGAGAGAATAATAAATAAGAATATAATATGTAAATAACCCAATATTGATTCACAGTAAATAACATCTCCGACCCTTACTGCCCAACCTAAGAGTGGACGCATATTGTAAGTCAATTGAGTTTCGTTGATTGTATTTTTTTTTACCTTTTCATGCTGGTGTCCTGAATTTCTCCCAAACTAATCAACACGTATATACAGTACTCCCCTTTTGTTAAGTGTTCTCAAATAAAACCAAAACCAAGGTTTAACAAAATCTCAAGAGAGAATGAAGAGTTTAAACTTTCTGTTGTGTTTGTGAACAGTAGCGAATCCATGAATTACCAACAACAACCGTTAGAGAACCATGTAAAAATTTATGTGTCTTTTCGATTCGCGTTCTTCACTTGGTTGATCTCCCCAGATTTCCCAACAACTTTGACCAGAGTTCTTATTCACTAATAATCATAGCCCAGTGCTACAGTGATCACTTGGCTAGTAGAACTTGGCACACACTAACATTTATTTATATTGTACTTCTTCCGTCCCTTTTTTTGTATCAAGTATTTCATTTTGGGTTGTCCCTTAATAAGTGTCCATTTTGTAAAGTTAGGGGGGTAAAAGTTGGTGTATTGTTTATTTTGTCCCTAAAAGTAGATTTTATTTTGAAAAGTTAGTGAGTAAAAGTGTAATGATGATAGGTAAGTAAGGAAAGTGAAGGAAAAAGTTGATGTGAAAAGTGTAATAATGATGTCTTTTTAATAAATTAGAATTACGAAGCAGGACACTTAAAAAGGGACGGATGGAGTTTATTTACGTGGAACAAAAAAAGACAACTTGTCACCTTTCTTTCCCAAGGATTAATATGTGGGTCGGCCAAATGCGGTCCTCACTTTTTGTCGATAGAAATTGACATCATGCTCTGTTAGGTATGGCTCAAGGGAAGTGCTACAATACACACTCCTTATTTGAATGTGTATCGTATGTACTCTCATTGAAATATATCAAAATGTTATGAATCTATAGCTAAAAAGTTACGATTTATATTGATGAAAAGTTACGAATTTTTAGTATAAAAGTTACAATACGAAATAAAATGTTATGAACGACCGGTTTTACAAGTGATTTTTTATGAAGTGGCACAATATGAACCAGCCAGCATATGATACACACTTTAAAGATATGTGTATTGAAGACTTTATCATGGCCGCAATACTTCCAAGACACATTATATATATATATAATACTATGAATAAAGTGGTACGTAGCAAAGGTTACGAAATTTTAGGACCAGTAGTGGATCAATAACAGCAAAGGTTTTTGGAAGATCTGGTTAGTATCTTTAATTATCTCCAAAAGGTGGCCCTATATATCTAGTATCAATTCCATTGCAAAACTGCAAATGAACAACTTCAGTGGAGACTGACTAGACTAATAGATCCTAGATGCTTAAATACCATGTGCTTTTCACCGCTTGTTTAGTGAATTAAGCTTTTAAAATCTTGTTTCCTCGTGAAAACGAAACAAAAATTATACGTTTCCAACTCAGCGATGTAGTGTAGAACCATTACTGTAAAAGTACTATTATAAAACAAGTTGTTCTAAGGCATGAAAATTAGGAGAAAATCCGAGATGAAACAGAGCACTTTCGAGAGGAATTGGAAGGTTTTCAGTTGGCATTTAAATGTCAACCAACCTTGTCATTTCTGCTTAACAGGGATAACTACGAGGAGGCCCACCTCTATGATTCAAACGGTGCAACTCTTAGCACTCATTGAGACGAGAAGCAAAAAATAAAGATGATTTGGATAACCTTGGCAACAATATCAGATTGCACTTCTCTAGCTAGAAATGGAAAACTATCATTTATGGTAATTATATATTTTTCCATATATGCACCCATGCTAGGCTAGCTACGAATAATCCCTCAATGTATGGGTGGCAGGGGAAACCATTTCTATGGGCAAAACAAAACCACTGCCAGTAGCAGTAGCAGTAGCAGTAGCAGTAGCAGTAGCTGTATGTTGAAAAATAGTAATTTGCAACTTGGCTCTTTTTTAGAAGCCAGCGAATTTAGTGATCTATATAGTAGTATTTCGTGTTGGCTCCTCAATGGGGGTCGTTCCTTGCATGTATCCCCAACCCAGCCATACCTTTTTAGTCACTTGCTACATTATGGGCTATTTAATTACTACTATATAATTAACAATCTCTCTCTCTCTCTCTCTCTCTAAATAATTAACAATCTCTCTCTCTCTCTCTCTCTCTCTCTCTCTGTGTGTGTGGATTTCTTATTCATCATTGGGAAGGGGTTTGAAGAAACACACATGAAAAGACGCAGAGAAAAATAAATAAATTAATCAAAACCTTTCTAGCTAGCCCCCACATTATTACCATTATTTTAATTAGGGGTTACAAGTTGCCAGCTATGGAGTGGAAGCCACTGAAAAAACACTTTTTCGATGATGTCATACAAGTTAGTATTAACAATAGTACTAATATGTTATCTTTGATAATTGGGTTCGATCGCGCGAGTTTGGACTTTTATTTGATTAATTGAAAAATGTTAAACCCAAGCAAGTTGGAAAATGATATTCACAAATTTAACACTATAGACAAACACAAGTTGGGAAATATTAACTCCAGGGGATCTGTTTGAAACCCTCTTTTCAATTTTCTTTCCTTTGGCTTCACAACTCCAAAATAAAATATTTATATGTACGTCTGCACATGCTCCAAGGGGAGTGAATGCAAGTGGGGCCGTTGACCCCACCCGATATTTTAAAACTCCAAAACTATTATACCAATTTCAGACATTAGGAATTTATATAACCCCATTAAAACATAGCGTTGCACCAACACTCAATCAATAGATCACAATTGATTTTGTCACTTTCTTTTTTATTAGCGTTACTTTCCTATAAGTGTATTTTTTGTGCAAAATCATTTCCCATCAAATATATAAAATACCATTTGCATCTAAATAGAGGCCTCAATGCATAAGTCTTTCTCTATAACTTCCTGGCACAATAGACCAACTTATTTGGAGGATTCATTTCATCATCCATTAGCTACGGAACAAAGCCCCTATGGTATGACTGAACACGTGAATTGATCGCATGTCGGTGTGAGTCATCAAACTCTAAACCGGCGGCTTCCTAAGTGTCACGACCCCGATTTTATTAACTTTGTCGAGTAATCGTGACCGGCCGATGAGTCCTAACGCTCATCCAGGCCTCTTTTTCCATAAATCAATTTGGAGACAATAGCTTGAGAAAGACATAACTATTTTATTTCAAAAACACTTATTAAGTTTTATTACAAAACTCAAATCTTCTGAAAAGAGAACATCTTTACAATATCTTTCTAAATGAGTCTACCATTCATGGATTGCAAGAAAAAAAAATCTATTATTATATTTATAAAAATTAATTTCCTATGAAATTATATAGGTTTGTCCCCTCTAGTATTTTGGGGAAAAAAAATCAAATAGTACTAACCTTTGATATACAAGGATACCAACATTAATTTCTAAAGAATATGGATTAAAATATAATAAAACATAAAATTTGAGAGTTAGCATTGTGAGTACTCAATTAATAAACTCCCAATTTTTCTCCCATGAAAATTTCCAATCGTTGGAGAGTTTCACACATTTTCTTCTCTCTTCCCTAAAATCTCAATGGCACAGCAAACATCTCTTTCTCTCTCTCTCTCTCTCTCTGCACAAAAATCCCATATTGCCAAGACTTCGAAGGCAGTTTTGAGAAAAATAGGAATATAGAAGAAAAGATTTTGGGAACCCTAAGTAATCTTTGTTAAAATCTAAGTTGTAACTATGAAATGTGTGAAGACTAGACCCTGCAACAGGATGGAAGATGAACTTTTAGCAAGTTTTCAGATCACTTTCATAGAGAAAGATATTGCAAAGGGATTTGATGCCGATTCTATCATCGATACTTTTAATTACATAAAAGAGCGTTGAGTGCAATTGAAGATGCCTCGTTTTACTAGATAGGTTGAGGTAAGTTGTTAATGTTTTTGCAATCCGTTAATTCATGAAAAACATAATTAAGTATGAAGTGTTGGTATTTTATAGTACTTTTTTTTAGTTTAATGTATGTTTTCTTTTTAATATATGTTATGCATGTTTGTTCTTATTTTTTTTGTCTTATATACATGGTCACCCCTGTGTAGTGAAATTCCTGACTCCGTCCTTGCTATCATGCACTGATACCGTATATTCATTGAATCACTCTCTATGAAAGTCATTCCTTGATTTTACAGATAAGATTTGGCTGTTATGTCTTGTAGTGTTTCATTGCACCAACTCTTTACCTGATTAATACTCCATATTTTTAATTAAATCAAACAGTTCATGATTACAAGAAAGTTAGCTAAAATCAATGTTTTACTATATATAGTACTAAAAAGCTCATGTCATTTGCCATTATTTTAATACAGGCGTACAAATTATTTAAAAACAGCTTATCAAAACAAATAATTAAAACCTGCTATGGGAAGCTGATTTATATAGGAAAAGAAGGCGTACAAGAAGCTGATTTGTTAAATGCAAAAAATCCATGCAACTCGTGACACCTGGACCATGCATGCACTGATACCTAAGATCATCAATGCTTAATTTTCTAATTAAGGGATTAATTATATCACTAATCAGGAGACTTTATTTTAGACTATATATTTTACCGAGCCAGGAACATTCGTGGAAACATAGATAATCTGTTTTTAATTAAATGAAAAATGGAGAAAATAATGAGTGGTATAATATGAAAGAGATAAGTCAAAACCACATATTAATAATTAATTAAAAGCCAGCTGGTATGGTCCATTTTGACAAAAATGTACTATCAATAAATTTAAAAAAAACAAAGTCTTAATGTACAATGCTTTGCAAACTTTTTTGTTTAAACATAAGGAATTCCCGATCTAGCGGGAAGCCCCCTTGACATTCAGAACAAATCATTTATAATATTGCATTTGACTAAATTTGCAAGAAAGGCAAAAATATGTTGTTTAGCATAAGGTCAACGTGGGTGTCACCTCATATCGTTATAGATCCGTGACAGAATTCTCTCAGTACTGTATTTGACATTTTTATTTAAATGTTTATAAAAGATCCAATATACGTGTCCCATTCGAGGTACATGCACATGTCGAAATCGAACACAACTTGTTTAATGTGGTTGTGTGTGTATCTGATTGTGATTTTTTTTTTTTTTTTTTTTGCATTTAGCTAAAAACTAAAGAAGTCAACCCTAGTTTTCTAAAATCTAGTAGAAGTTATATTAGATTGCAACGTTGAAGGTTTTGCAACCCTTGCTTTAAAAATACATTTGTGTTCCCCAGTTGACTAGTTTACAAACGGATTTCGTGGGAAAACATCGGCGATGGTTATAAATTTGTAAATAACTTCATCGACATACTGAATGGGAGACAAAAACATTAACCAATTTTTGCTTTATCCTAACAAATCGTGTCGTGAATTCGACCCTAAACAACACATAGCACGAGGAATATTAATCAAGCATACCACACAAGTACTATACAACAGAAAGATTTAAGAACTTTTAAATTGGATGCACCCACGACTTACGTCAGTTTTTTTTTTTTTTAAATAGCAAAAATGAACATCATATAATCTCAAAAGGATAAGAAAGAGATGAAAAGGATTAAGGGTAAAACGGGCATTATCACTCTACGGAGAACATCCCAACTATGTATGATATTTGTCCCTCAAGCTAATCATAATATGCCCCCGGACACCCTATAGGCAGCCATTGCCAAGAAGCCAAACAACAATTTAAAGGGTACAACGAATAAATGCGAAATAAGCTACGGGGAAAAAACCGCCCCTATTAGCAGTACTAAAGGGTACATGCATTAGCAGTTTCAGTTTTAATAACCACAGTTGTGATTGTTTTCTGCATTTACTCTACAGAGTTCTACATATTGTAGTTCGTCTTGGCCATCTAGCTAGCTGCATGTTGTGTAACAGTGCAAGAAGTGCTCTCTATTTGAGGTGCTAGAGTCAAATTGGTTGGTATCGGTCACTTTCTGTAAGGAAGTCTCGTTAATAATGAAACTAGCGTGACAGCTGCTTATCGACAACATGAATTTTTTTAAAATAGGATATACCTTCCCCACAAAGCCACCAGTAGCCTCCCCTATATATCAATGCATTTTCTAACCAAGAGCCACCTTCCATATATAGGACCACCTCGATCCCAAAAGATTCAAACCCATGTACCACCTCCGGCCTCCCACTGCATTGTCATCACTCATGTAATGATCAGTCAGCGGCCAGAAGTAGAATCGAACTTGAATTGCGTGAGCCTAGCTACAATATTCCCAGCATTTCTGTATCACATCCATTAAAGCAGGAGAGTGAAACAGGATATCATTTGTTTTTGTTTTTTTTAAAAGGGAAAAAAAGACGGTCATATTATTAATCCAACAGAAATGTTGAAGGAGAGAGTTACAATATAGAATGAAAAAAAAAAGAGCTACAACAATACAATGAGAAAAGGGCATGGCATCCGGCATCACAACGGAAAGTTAGCATCCCAACGAGATTGGCATCCTAACCATCGATAATCATATGCTGCTCACAAACCCAGAAAAACAAAAGACTAAAGCTAAGAGGTTGACAAGCAATGAATCAACCTAACAGACCAAAAAGTTATTACTCGTACTAATTAATATTCTTAGCCCAGAAAGCTATTTTGGATTTAATTACATCATGATCCACCTAACTGTTCCCATGCATCTAAGGGTAATAACTTGGAGTATTTAAACTATAAAAACCATTTTCTTCACATATATCGGGTCTTAAAATGCCCCTAAAATGGGTTGAGCTTAAGACTTAGTTTCAAGTGACTTATCCCAAGTCATACATGCTCGCTGCCAATTTGATGGCGAGCGACAGTACCCTAAGGGCCGATGTTTTTTCGTTTCAAAATTTTATCGTTCCTTAAATGTGTTGTTTTGGTAACAAACACAACCAACCTTTACTATCAGGAAATCTTCAAAACTTGACTGAGCCAGAGGCGTCTCCACCTTAGGGGTTCCATGGTCAACTGTACACCCGAACAAATTTTTTTTATTTAGAATACATATAAAACTTATGGAGTTAGCCTTTTTTTAAACACCCAATGTAAATGTTAATGAACACCCAATACTAAAAGTCTTGAACATCAAACACAAAAAGAATTGAGCACTTAACTCAAAACTAATTGAACGCTCAATCCCAACCCAATTACAGTCCATCAATTCACATAATTCATATTTGAACACTTAACACATTATTTCAAATAAAGCTCATAATCATAATAATAAAAAATTGAAAAAATAAAGTAAAAAGAAGAATCTATTGGTGTAAATATTATACTCTGTGTTCTCTCTCCATCTTTTTGTCGATGGTTTAAATGTGTTAATTTCGCATTCATGACAATAACTATTTTTTTATATAGTTAGCTTATAAAATTATAGACAAAGCTTTTAAAAAAATAAACTACATTGCAAATCCCGTTAACTTGAATAATATTCATTCGAATTTAAGATTACGATAGAAAATCTCATCATTTTATTCTTAAGAATAACATATTTTCGAGAAGGTCAACCCCAACGTACTCGCTACAATTTCTTTCAAAAAGGATTTAGTAGATTAATATGCTGGTTAAACGTTGGCACAAAATATGAAAACTCATTTAGGAAAACTGTAAAATTTTACCCCTTCCATTCTCGAAACACTGTCTATTATAAAATACAACTTTTAAAAAAATAAATTTTTGTTAAAAAAATAGTAATCGTTCTGTCCCTTTTTAAATGTCCTGCTTCGTAAATCCAACTTATTAAAGAAACATCATCATTATACCCTTTCACATCAACTTTTTCCTCCACTTTTCCTACTTACCCATCATCTTTACACTTTTACTTACTAACTTTTCAAAATGGAATTTACTTTTAGGGACAAAATAGACAATACACCAACTTTACAAAATGGACACTTATTAAGGGACAGCCCAAAATAGAATACTGGACTCTAAAAAAGGGACAGAGGGAGTATATATTTTTAAGTTCTTATTTTGCCTCGTAGTTCATTTTTTTAGAATAGAGGTCATGTTTTTTTACCGTACTATTTATACAACTATATGAGATTCTATACATATATTATTGGTTAATAAATCAATTGGTAGAGTTAAGGTAAATTCTGAATACCTTATCACAAATTTCTGGAGTCACCACTGGACTGAGGTTTTAGTTTTGTTTAGCCTTTAGATGAAGAGCTTATCTTGCAATTTTACTTGTGATTTTTGTGTTTCAGACAAAAATTTCTTAATCAGACTCAATAATTGGGGTCGACAAGATTTTTTTTTATTTTTTTATTTTTGTGTTTTGTTAGCAGTTAAACGACAAAGTGTTATTCTCACTGCCTTTGGATAATATGGATTTTTCTTCATTGGGCCTTTATCAATAAGTCGAGCAAAACAGCCCTTGGGCCTGAAATTACGGTCTTTGAATCATTAAATGGGTTGATCCCGAATTGAAGGCCTCAAACGTGGTGGTCTACTGTTCATGAACAGAATCCAGGCATTAATTAGGCTTAAATGGCCCAAATTTCTCCTCCATTATCATGCTTAAAGTTCTCCTTTCGGCCTCATACCATGCTTCAATCTCTATGGAAAACGGTTTGGTTTGGTCCAGTTTAGGCATGTTATCAAACCAAACTGGATATTTTCGGTTTGGACATTTATAAACCAAATATTATTGGTTCGATTTGACTAGTTTATTCCAGTGTTTTGGTTCGTTACTTGTGCCGCAACAAGTAAAAAATCTACCATAGATTTCCACCATTTTAGTTTTTATTTGAAACTACTAAAACATCATAAAACTAAGTAAATAATCTAAACTAAAACGATGAAGTATCTTAAAATCATACAAAAGAAAACTTACTATTTATTGCCTTTTTCAAAAAAAAAAAAATCACTTCATCTAGTTCCTCTTTAAGAGATATTTGAGATCACTTTGAGAGAGAGAGAGAGAGAGAACATTTTTTTTATCCGTAAAAATTTAAAAAAAAAAAAAAAGAGAGAGCGACAACATTTGAGATGGGTATTTCAACCCATTTTGTTCGCAAATGTATCCCTATCAATAAGTTAATTTATACATGTACATATATAAATCTGTCCGGTCTGAGTTACTCCGGATTGAAGGGTGGAAAACCAAACAAACGGAAAAAAATAACTCACCCCTGGACCAAACCATTTACCTCTAGAAAACCAAATTAAATCACTGGTTTAATCTGGTTCGGTTTAATCTGGTTTCTGTTTATGGTTCGGATTCCCTTTTTTTTTTTTTCGCCCTGAATTGAATTGCTTTTGCAATTGACGTAGAGTTGGAAATATACTGGGTGTTTATTTTTATTTTTTTTGGTTTTATACTGGGTGTTTATCGGTGGGTCCAACGCTGAGTTGGTCTTGGATTTGACGAATCCGGACATGGCTTAACTCAAACGCGGGAAGATTCGTCAAATTTGGCAATGGATTCCTCCATTTAGAAACGCAAGAAATATAGTACTACTACGTCGTCCACGTGGTGATCATTAACGGTTAGTATAAAATACAGTATCTTATTAATAGATTAATTAAATTCTTCTTTACAAGATTTATTCTCAAGCTGTTGGATGTTTGTTTATAAGGTGGTGGATTTTAAGGGATATTTCGATGGAATCCGAAAGGTGAAATTGTAATTTAGGTTTAGGTGTGTTTATTACATCTAACTATATGTTGGATGTTTGTTTTATTTTCTTTTTTATTCGCTCCCTCGATGTATCCCTTTCGAGTTTATAAAAGTTTCGTTTGCAGGAAAAAAAAAAGTTTTATTCTCAAGCTACGTTGAATCACGTTTGCTTTTGACGTTGTCCACATGGTGTACTAGCATCTTGCTCATTCGATATACGGGGACGCAAAATAAAATATGAGTGAGAACTTTTTCTTTATTGTTCTGTTCATCAGTGAGTTAGAAAGAAGATAGGTTCCATGAAAAATAAAGTACTATATACTTATGTTCTTTGGAACTTAGTTTTCTTTTTAAGTAAAATAAAGTGTATATTTTACATTTCATAAAAAGTTTAGAATAATAAATAAAAAGATAAAAAAATTGAGGAGATTCCATATAGGAGAGAGAGTTAAGGAATGAGCTTCATTTTATTTTATGTAACTACATTCATTTAGTATATAGTGTATAGATATAGATAACAACCATACTTTTTACTTGAGCATCCCTTTTTTTGTCTAAATAATCTTCGAGTATTATTTTATGTCTTTTTCACATTTTTTAGTTTTGAGCCAATTTTTTTGTGGGTTATTACTTCGTTTTGACAAAGAAATCTAAAAGTCAAAAATTATGTTTTTATTTTGAATAAAGACAAAAAAAATGGTCGTTTGCCGTTCAAAAAAAAAGACAAAAATAATACAAAAAAATTGTTTTTTTGAATCATTTGTCTCTATTTGAAAAAAAAATGAAAATTTTGAACATTATTTTTTACTTTTGCATTCCTAGAACCAATAATTCAAAAAAAAATTGACGCAAAAAAAATAAATATTATTTTTTTAAATAAAGACAAATAAAATAATCCTCGGAGAATGTTATGGCCTAGCATTTTTGTTTATTTTAATTATTTATATTGCCATTATTAATTGGTGTTATGATTGGGTCCCAACTGATTATTTTGTACGCACTATGGATATTGTTGACACGGTTGTAATATTTGGGGTATGAGATTGATGTTGGGTAAAATAGTGGAACTGAATGATAATTTTATATATTGTGTTATGTTCTATCTAATACTAATTAGCTATAATTTAGGGTACCACGTTATTAGGGGTAGTTATATAAGAGTTATACTTGGTTAGATATTCAAAAGGTTATTAGGGTTTTTGTTTGAGAGAATGTCTGAGATAAGAAGCATAAGAGAGATTATCTTTGGAGTCTTTCGAGGTAATATTTCACTTCGTCTCTCTCGTTCTTTTGATCTACCATTTCACAAAGCGATAGGCCCATGAATTGGGCACTGTCGCACAAGTGTCGAGTTAAATTATTGGGTTTCGAGGTCGTCCTTTTGTGAGGCTATGGTGGTTTAAGAGATGTATGCGCCGTGTGGGTTTGTGTGTGCGACGTGGTGCGGTGTGAGGTGCGTGCATGGGTGTTATTGATTATGATTAATCTCGGCAGATGGATGTGAAATCTTGGCTTAATGCATGACTAGTATATTATATTGGAAAAGAGGAACATGTTTTGGTTTTACTGGCAGGAACATATTGGGTAAGTGAAGAACAGATCATGGTTTGGAGTTGGAATAAAATAAGGTTCAGATGTTGGGTTTTATAGTTTTGGTTGGGTACTAAGAATTAGCAACCTAAATTGGAGATTGGTTAGTTTATTGATACATTGTTCCCTAGCTAGTTTTATGGTCAGCGTAATTTGCAG
Organism: Rhododendron ovatum; assembly: GCA_019656835.1. Classification (NCBI taxonomy): domain Eukaryota; kingdom Viridiplantae; phylum Streptophyta; class Magnoliopsida; order Ericales; family Ericaceae; genus Rhododendron; species Rhododendron ovatum. Next base: position 20,575,287 of record CM033794.1, on the reverse strand, counting down.
ATTAGATGATCAGTTCGTATTATTCTTTCATTCAGGTTAACTTCATTTCGCATTGTTCGTTGTATATTACCTTTGGATATAGGTGAGTAGTTAAGTATGTTATGTATTTTCGAAAGATCCCTGTGTCCCTTAAAAGTATTTCCTTCAGAAATTTATATGAATGGTATTCGGAGACTCAAAATTATTTACAAGTTGTTCTATAAATTGGCATGCGATGAATTTTCTGAGATCAATTGTTAATATTCTTTTTGGTGAGAACTTGGTGGATATTAATGGAAACATTTATTTCAGAAGTCCAGGGAACTTATTCCTTCTCGTGTTGGTGACCCTAACCATTGGGGAAAAGACCGTGTTAGGCCGGTGACCCTAATACTCAACCGCTTTCTTTCGCCGGATCATCTTAGAGAAAAGTACCACGAGCTGCCAACCCTGGTGACTCTAAGTTCGATATTTGATTCAATTTTAATGAGATTTAATTTGGCCATGGTACTAATTGATTGTGGTTCCCCATTGTTGATGGAATTATTATTGTGATCACCACTAAGAATGTTCATTGATTAAAGGCTTTATTAATTGATTTATTATTCTGCTGGACACCTCGTATGCCAAACTATGATTTAATGGTAAATTAATTTAATCCCCGTTTTCAATTTTATTTATTATACCTACTTGCTATTCACTGAGCTCGTCAGCTGACAGATTTATTCCAACTTCTCTTTCAGGCAAGTTGGGGAGTTAGGCAAGGATTTTGGCGGTATCTCGGGGATTTCCTTTCATTGACCTCCATAGGATGTTGCATTTAGTATAAAGATTTTTATCATCGCTTCCGCGCTTTGTATAGCTTTTGAGTAAAATGGGTTTAGTATATTGTTGGTGGTAAATTTTTATTGGCTAGTTCATGAGATGGTTTTGCCCCATGTTTATGATTGGATTTATTTGGCTTTGGATTTATTAAATAAAAAAAAATCATTGTTGTTCGACAACTTATTTTATTCTAGGCTACGTGTTCCACGAGTTGGCCTTGTGATACATGGCTGGTCACTTCTCATTTTTGGGGTGTGACAGAGAATATTTCGGGTACTACTCTTAGTCGATGCAGCAAAATTGAACTCTAGTAGTATTAACAAACAGGGCTAGCTCAATTGGTGGAAAACCGAACTTACGTTTACAGTTCAAAAGAGACATATGATTATGCAAAAACTGTTTTTGTTAGTGCGAAAGCTGTGGTGTATAAAAGCTAGCCTGCCCTTGTACCTTGTATTGGAGTACAATCTTTTATGTATTGGAGTACAATTTTTTATACCAACAAAAACAGTTTTAGCATTAGCACCACTCTTTTAAAATGTCAAAAACAAACTAATTTGGATAATGCCTATACAAATGTTCACTAGAATATAGCTATTAATTTATCTATTTTTTTCTAAGCAAATATAGCTATTAATTACATCTTGGTATCTATCGAATACCAGCTACTACTATTAACAAACTTTCATTTACACGGGTAATTCAGGTTGTACTTGAAAATCCATACAACTTGAAATCTTATACAAAATCATACTCATATCAGGTCTGGCTTCTGAATTCTCCACTAAAGCTGAATTGGCAATATCAACAAGAACCCCCAATTGTTCCATATTTACATCACCATTGAGCTTTGGATCCACCATCCCCACCAAAACCTTGGAATCTTTGCTCCTCCGCCACCCCTCCGTCCATTCCGGGAGCGTCATGGATCCCTGGAGCGACTTGAGGCCTGTGATTAACTCAAGCAGTAACACTCCAAAGCTATAAACATCGCACTTTGGTGATAATAGGCTGGTGTTGAGGTAATTGGTGTCTACATAGCCCAATGAGCCTTTTATTGTGGTTGGGGTTCAGGCAGTCTGGGCATCGTGGCCCAACTTGCAAAGCCCAAAATCGGCAAGTTTGGCATGACAGTCGTCCACTAATAGGATGTTGGACGAGTTGATGTCTCTGTGGATGATTGGAGGGTCGGCTATGGAGTGGAGGTAGTCGAGAGCACGAGCAATGTCTAGGGCAATGCTCAAGCGATTCTGCCACGAGAGTGGTACGAGGGATTGGCCATAGCACGTGTGAAGCCGATCGAAGAGGCTCTTGTTTGGCACATACTCTAGCAATAGTAGCTGTTCACCTAATCCTCCACGGAGAAAGAATTCAGCTTAAGTAATTCTATGAAAGTTCTAAGACATACAAGAACAATATGAATAGTTAGGTAAAGGGGGAAATGTTACAGAAAAACAATTGACAATGACACTGCGGTGGCGAGCCAAAATAATTGTTTTTGTTTTTGGGTAAATTCCAAAATAATTGTTAATTTTAAGTGTAATATTATGTACAATTTTATTCACAAATTAGGGTGACCAAGCAGAATCCCAACAACCTCACCAAATTAGGATGAGATATCCTAAGTAAAACAGAAACCTCGTGAAGAAAGATCTTCTTGCTCCCTCCTCTATCTTCCATCACCCTCTTCACCGCGCCGAATCTCCCGTCCCCAAGCTCCGCCAAGTATACGTACGAAGTCGCCCCGACTCCGATCCGAACCCAAAAGTCTCTCGTAGCTACCTTCAACTCCTCGAGTGCATAAAAGTCCTAGTAACACCAACAGCAGAGCTACAAAGGCAACATCCATTCTTGTTCTTGCTACAATTAACTTTTCCTTGATGGGTTGGAGCTGTGATATCGCCCTCACCTTGTTGGTCTGATCCTAGGCAGATGGCCCACTTGTTAGTTTTTTCCCATTAATGTGGCCCACTAGCCTTCACGTTTTGTGCATATGGGACTCCGCTATCAGATAAGCCAATGAAGTGATATGGTTCATTACGATAACTAATTAGAATTATAGATTAAGGAAAACTCATGATAATAAAAGATACCTTGATGGACTAGGTGTCTTTTAATAATTATCTCTAAGGCCCTCTTCTCTCCTCTATAAAAGGTAAAATACTCACCCCTTATTCATACGGTTTTTCCATCAATTAAAGTACTGGGGTATTCTAGAAAAGTAGAGACAGAGAGAAAAAGGTGAGCCAAGAATTAAGGTGTTTCTAATTAAGGGGTTTGTTTCTTCTAATCACGATGGCCAACAAAGGTACGCTATCTATTGTTCTTGAGATGTGTTGAATTTAAGATCCTGTTATATCTGTTTTCCGCATAATAGTTTCAATACAGATATTGATTTACACCACTTCGTTATGATGATAATGAATAAGATGACCAGAATTATTGCACCTATGGTCCAAAGGTTTTTTAGGTTTGTGGATGAGAATCCAAAGAACCACATGGTGGTGATGTAAATCTTTGCTATTTGCTTCTATTCTTTCTCATGTATGGCTTATACTAGGTTTTTTTAGGTTTGTGGATGAGAATCCAAAGAACCACATGGTGGTGATGTAAATCTTTGCTATTTGCTTCTATTCTTTCTCATGTATAGCTTATACTAGGTATACGAGAGAGAGAGAGAGAGAGAGAGAGAGAGAGAGAGAGAGAGAGAGAGAGAGAGAGAGAGATTAGAGTTGGAGTTTGGTGTGGTATATATGGAGGTCAAGTAGTTTGGAATCTTAGTAGATCTTAATGCTCTGTGGATAATATACACAAGGGTCATAATTCTCTCTATGTCCTTGACTTATTACTTCCAATGAATGAAAATCAATGGCACTTTGCCCCTCTACATTAAAAATTTCATGTTGCACCCTAAAATTTATTAAATCTGTACCAATTTTGCCCAAATGTCATTTACGCTTGGTCAACTAATCTCTACATAAAAAATAGACCAATAATAATTATTACAGGAAGGGGTGTGATAGCACATTGCTGTATTTATAGAAAGGTTATGAGGTTGAAAATATGTTATTTGCTGATAGATTTCGGGCAGAGGATTTGTGGATAGTTTAAACCTGCCAATATATATTGATCAATAGCCCAACTCCAAATGCAAATTGCAAAACAGTGCAAGGGTACCGATGTGGTTCTTTTGATTTGACATTAGGTAAATTGTAACTATTAAGAAACTTAAAGGGCAAAGTGCCATTTCCTCTAATTACTATCGATTGGTTTAACTTACTCAAAAGATTTCCTTTCAATCCGCTAGCTAGGCACTTATATTTATTTATGAGAGAGAGAGAGAGAGAGAGAAGATGGATCGGCTGCCAAAAAAAAATGTTGGACAACCATCTCGGGAATATTCATTCAAAAACAAACATCTATATAATAATAATAATAATAGTAGTAGAGATATTGGGGAACCACGTCTGTACGTAGCTGTCCAAATTAATCACTTCTTTTATTAACTCATCCGATCCCGGCCCCTCCATCCATATTGCAACTGCATCCAATCGACCCGCCCCAACACACACACACACACACACACACACACCCCCCCCCCCCCCCTTTGTAGTAATGCGAGATTATTAACAGAAATATATGGAGAATTAAGAAGATGTCTCTATCAAATCTACCTATATATCATACGCACGATTTTTAATTCCAAGACCAAATCTACCCGGCCCCCTCTCTCACGCATTATTTTTTTACGATCTTTCATTTTTGAATAATGAAAAGTCACCCACACTCTCTCTGCAATATTCCTAATAAAAAAAAAAACTTATATTTCGAAAAATGGCCACGGCCTCGATTGTATCATTTAAATTTGAAAGAAAACTAGTTGAAAGCCTTTGTTGCATAAATCTACACTACTTTTTTTAAAAGTACGAAGATGTTTCCTACTTTTTGGTTTTCACAAATGCCCCCAAGAATTTTGTGAATTTCTGTCCCATATCCTACAAGGCTACAACCCTTCCCTTATTTGCCCAGTGGCCCTTGGTAAATGACACAATGTCGAACGGGAAAAAAAAAAACTACCGCAGAAACGTTACACCCCTTGCTAAACACCCCTTGTCCACCAAAAAGTGGGAAGACGTCAATAAGTTCCTACACTTTCTTTCCAAACGTACCCGTAGTAGGAAATTACAGTATATTTCAATTGTTAGGCCATCCATATTGAAGGGCGATATGGTTACGCCTCTTTTGGAAAGCCCTTTTTGGAAAGGTAACACCATTTGGAATTTGTGACTGGAGTATTTTTGTTCTCAAACGTCTCTTTCCATTTTCTTTATCGCTATTGACCGGGAGAGGAAAACCGCTTGTGATTTCAATCTCGAACTCGCACGTACTCTCTCCGTCTTGGGTCTCATCATCTCTCTTATGCAAATCTTCCACCTCATCGTCTCGGGAGAGAAACCTAACCGAAAACCCTCACCACCTTCTTCTTCACTACCATGAGGCCCATCGAATGGACTGAACATGACTTCCAACAAATGAGTGGGTTTGGCAAGAGCCAATACTGCTGAATAGTAACATGGCTGCCACAACCGAAATTGGTTCTAAATTGGAACAGAGGGAGGGTAGTAGCCATGGACGATTCATGCTTAACTTGGTAGTCATCAATCTTCTACAGACCGCAAACAGGTAATCTATTCATGTTTTTGACTTCTAAATTACGATTATTCTAGATTTATTTGATTAAAAAAAAACAACGATCATCCTTTCTCCTAAACACCATCACAGAATGAAATTTGTGCGTTTTGCCATTATCAGTACAGAAATTGCACGAAAGTCTGTTATTTCTTTTCATTGTTTGGTTGTGTATTGCTTGGGAACTTAACATAAATAAGAATAAAGCGTCATTGCGTACTTTATTTTCAAGTTGTTTCATAATTTTCCGGGTGGGTGTTTGTGAGATGGATTGAGAGGGTCGCGTTATTCAATGGCTTCTTAAGCTTTCTTAATTTATGTTTGTACATGCAAAACGTCATCTAGAAGCACCTAAGCCTAACTGGAGGAGAAAGGAGTTGTTAGGGTATCAAAGGCAGAGCTATGTAAGAGCATGTCCAATGCATGCTTCATAACTCTAAATCTCCATCCATTCCTCCACTTGAGAAATTATGCATTCCAATCCATCCTCCATATTTGTCTCCATTTTGGAGGATTGATTTTCATGCTCCATATTTAGAGTATGAGGAAAAATGAAAGATCCTTCAAATAACCACTTTTTGAATATAAAACTAGAGAATTAAATAATTAAATTAAAAGTTGACATTGAAGTACACAATGATTGGACGCATAAAACTTGAAATGAAGATGAAAAATAGAGATAAACTTTATTTGGAGATTTAGTGATCCTCCCAAATAGAGTTATAGAGGACATTGGGTTGGAGATGCTCTAAGGCTTTGGGTGTGGCCACCCTTATGTGTGATGTTTTTTAAGTTTCACATGTGAAGGGGTTTTTTTTTTTTTTTGGCAAAAGCAAATCCTATTTTACTACTCTACTAATCTTGGAAAAAGGGATGAGGCTGGTAGGTTTTGAACCCTTACTTGGTGTAAAGAGTGTAAGGCATACACTACTTGACTATCACTCTATTTGCAATAAACACTCCCATTAAAAAAAAGTGAAACAACATAGTCAAAGTCACTTTAAATAATTTCTTTTCAACAAAAAAAAAAACCATGTTTTGTGAGTTTAATAGTCAGGACTTCTTTTTTTTAAAGCATGCTTAACTAAATTATGAACTCTATTTTTAATATACTTGATTAATATTCAAAAAGTTCATTTTTGACAATTTTTTCCACTCTCTTATTGTGGCCTTGTCGGAGTACCTATCCTCACTCTGTGAAGTATCGGAATAAACTTGCTCTAGAAAGTCGTATGTTTGGAAGATTTCATTATAAGATAGTATGACAAGAAATAATCACGTGCATCGCGCGTGCACTTTTACTAGTATGAAGAAAATTACATGGAAAAGGATGCCTTGTCCAACAAGAGACAAGTGTAATACCCCGTATTTAAAAAAAAAAAAAAAGGTTCTTTTCAAGTATTATTGCTTATGTCGTATTTGTTAAATTAACTTTTACCATATGTTCATACACTTTCTAGATGTAGTACACGTGCATGTGTGCATGTGTTGAGAATGTGTCAAGTAAGGTAGGGAGGAGTCATGAGTTGGTGGTACACCTAGTCTCTGATCATGGGTTCTTGTTCTGATAAGATCTTGTACATTGTTCTTTGAAAAGGAATATAAGGTGGGATTATATCTGATGACATGGCAATTTAAGGATGAGTGTGAGATACATATTTCTTGTACAATATTAATGTTGGATTCTTGTTGGTTGTATTATGTGTGGTGACTGTATGTCGTGGAACAGTTTAATATGCGATGGGGCGACTAGGCTAATAAGCTATGTCAAAAGACAAGTTATCCAATGGGCTGTGGTGAGGCTAGTGACGTGGTACGTCACCCGTCATATACTGAGGAAGACCGGATATGTGGTTTTATTTATGTGGAATGTGTTATATTCATGGTTGGTATTAATACATGGTGGCCGATGTTGTGCAGTTAATTTAGTGTTGATATTGTACACGTTATTATGTCTCACATACTCCTGAGGTCTTTTGGACTTCAGCTTGCAGGTTGGTTAGCGGATCAGATACCGGTGGTGCGAGCTTTTTTGAGTTGCTGCGAGGGTGAGTTGTTGTTAATTTACTTTAGTGATAGTTATAAATTATATAGTTTTGTGGAATAAAAGATAAATTGTGGTCTTTTTAATATCGTGGTGCTTGAGATTTCGGATCGTTACAAAAAGGATGAAAGAAATAGGTACAACTGGCCACGATGGCATGCAGGCCCTCTGATGCAGGCTAATATTTTAATTATTCTAGAAATATAGGAATTTAAGTTTATTATTTTGCAATTAGTATTTTATTAGGAATCTTTTCATTTTAGATACTTGCCTAGAATATTGAATTTTCTTAATTAGGTTGATTTTGTTTCATTTTTATTGTTTTCTTGTTCTCGAAGGTGTAGATTTAGTTTTCCATTATTTAAGTTTCTTATTAGTATTTCTAGATTTTTATAAATTGAGTTGTAAGCCTTAGAGCTAAGGGCATTGTAATTGAATTAAAGAAAAAACCGAGATTTATCTTAATATCGTTTGTTCAAAGGAGTACCTCTAGCTCAAACATTGTTTGTGTTTTCTTCTTGCACTTAATTTCGTAAAAGGAGATTGCGCTGCATCAGTTGGTATCAGAGCCCAAGTTTCAATCCTGACTATGGCCGGAGAACGTGCTACTGGTTAAGGGGGTCCGACAGCTAGTATTGATGAAGTCTATGAGTGAGATAAAGTTGCTTGAGATGTTCGAATGGAGGAAAGGTTTTCCGACATCAAAGCAATTCTTGGAGGACTTGTCCAATGCATGGAGGCTTTAGAAGTTGCAAATCCACCTTGCCGTCGTCTGGTTAAACCTCAATTTCTGAAGGAGGGGGAGGTATCGGATGACGTTTCTATCTCCAAACTTTTGGTTGGTAACCATCAATCGACGAGGAGGACAAGGGCAGTCAAGGTTGTTAATCGTAATTCGCGACTTTGGGAATCTGGTTTGAAGATCAACTTTCTTGAGTTCCAAAGAGGTATAACACCAGAAAAAATCTTAAAGGTTGGCGCAAGAGGGAACAAAGTCTTAGAAGAAATTCTAGTTGAGGGAGACGTAGGAGACTTTCTAGAAGATGTCTTAGAGCAAGAGTCCGATAAAATATTTTTGGACAATAATCCATCATCGTTTGAGTTAGAAATTGATTGGGAGTCACCTCCAAAATTTGATGAGTATGTAGATCATGAAGAGTTCGAAGAAAGTAAAGCGAACATTGTTGAGGATGTGCATGTTGCAATTCAGAGAGAGAGTATAATTTTATGGGGGAGAATGATTCCGAAGTCAGTCCACTGCCCATTGTAGTTAATGGATGCATATTCCTATTTCCAAGATTAAATCGAGTCAAGATCAAGTGGAAGGAAATTGTGCATTTAACTGCACCCCAATGGGCATATCAACGCCACCAAAGGAAGTAACCCATATTCTCGTCAATGGCTCATGTATTGTTCTTGGAAGTACTGATATCCCACCTATCACAAGGTGCACCAATTCTCCTTTGACAAGTGAATTTTCTTTCCAAGATGGTACAGCGGCCAAAGGTAGTGAAATTGGTTGGGGTAAATAATTAGTGAATTCTTTTTGGAATATATTGAAGTTGCTGTGAAGAATTTTTGGATTGCGTACTTGGAGCAAGTTGTGAAGGACATTGTTGCTTTAATTTTTCAAGACTCTTCTTTACAGTTTAGGTTCGGAAAATTTAATTTGAAGTACAAGAATGATGCTGACATGTTTCAGCGAATTCAACTATGTAAACTCGAGGACGAGTTTCTTCAAGCCGGGGAGGATGATGCAGGCTGATATTTTAATTATTCTAGAAATATAGGAATTTAAGTTTATTATTTTGCAATTAGTATTTTATTAGGAATCTTTTCGTTTTAGATAAATTGCCTAGAATATTGGATTTTCTTAATTAGGTTGCTTTTATTTCCTTTTTATTGGTTTTTTTGTTCTCCAAGGCGTAGATTTAGTTTTTCATTATTTAAGTTTCTTTTTTAGTATTTCTAGATTTTTATAAATTGAGTTGTAAGCCTGAGGGCTAAGAGAGTTGTTATTGAATTAAAGGAAAAACCGAGATTTATCTCAATACCATGGGTGACTGTGACTCCACCTTTCAACCACCTCCATTATTATGAACTCCCAACTACCACCTACCTTTCTTTATGAAAGAAGGCTGAACAAGGCTCCAGTTAAACCTATAAAGATCATGTTCCCTCAATGTGGTGAGGAAAGAAATTTATAAAAAAAAAAAAAATGACGGGTCTGAAAGTCAAGAAAATCTGAGTGTGGTGAGGGTGAGAGAGACCAGAACGAGTCGAGCTCAAAGGGGTTCTCCAAAAATTTTTGGTAATATTAGTGCGTACGATTCAATAATAGATATATTTTTTTCTCAATTGTATGCGAGTGTGTCTAGCTCTCTCTGCATCTTTCTCGGAGTTGTTAACAAAAATAGAATAATTCTGGATGAAGAACAATCAATTTGGACCTACAATAAGATCATGGGGTTGGGGTATGATGGTGAGGAGGATGAAGTCATAAGCAAATTTGCAGATATGGTAGCTGAAGACTTGGACAGAGCTGAATCAGCTGACAAAGTGGCAGAGCGGGCTTAGCCGTCTAATTCATTGAGTTTTTGGTAGTTGTCGCCATTGAAGCTGTAGGTTGGCTTCTTTGCTTTTGGATTTCAATTGTTTTCTGCTTGGAAAAATTCATAGGGTCCTGAAAGCTTTCTCCAAGTCTCATTTTCTAGGGTGGCTTGCTTTTGGGTTGAGGCCTTGGTGGGGTGTGTTCTGGTTTTTGGGGAGAAGGTGTTTTGTCCTGAGTGGGGGGTGGGGGTGTAGGTGTGTGAGGGTGTATTCTTGTGGTTTTGGTGTTGTTTTGTTAGGTCCTTTTGGAAGTGGCCCTATTGGGCGTTGTTCGAATTGATTTCTTGTCAATCCTTGGAGCTTAATTAGCATGCTCTTATATTATTGTTCTTCTTTATTTATATAATATCCCTTTTTCGCTGTTAAAAAAAATAATAATAAACTACAAATTAAAATACTGATACAAAACTGTACCTTTACACCAAATCATTTTATCAACATAGCAATTGACCAGAGAGAAGGTGAGCACGACAGCATGAAACGTAACCACACTAGAGCTGGGGGGAAAACCAACCTTTTCTTTTTCCACTTTTCTCTTCCAATTTCAACTTTTGTTCTAGACATGCAATCCAACTGATCTTAGAGATGCCCAATCATGTAACACCAAACCACGGCAGCCAAGAAAGCATAAATCATAAGGGGAAACTACAGTAACACTGACAAATCAAGGCAACAAAGCAGTATAGACAGTCAATAAACGCTTATTGGAGCCGAAAGCGTCCGCATTATTTGTAAAACCAGAAATTAGCAACTATATAGAGTGAGCGTTGTTCAGATTCAGTCAAGGCACACAGAATTACTTCCACTTCTTGAATTTTCCGTGTCCGAACATTCCGTGCTTTCCATGCTTGCCAAATTTCCCGTGCTTGAACTTCCCATGCTTTCCGTGCTTGAACTTGCCGTGACCATAACCATGTCCAGCGTAACCACCACCATGTGCGACGTGGTGAGCACCATGCGACATCTGATGAGCACCATAAGCTGCTGCTGCTGCTGCTGCACCCCCAGCTATCATCCCTCCCAAGCCCCCATGCCCTGAAAATAGGATATCCAGCAACTTATTATTGCTGAATCTGTCAACAAGAAAATTGCATTAAAAAGCTCACACTCGTAATCAAGGCCTGAAAACAGGGGCTGAGCAAGGATTTTTGTGTAGTGAGGTCAACTACACACAAGTATACAAGCATCAAGGGCACGCTTCTGTAGTTTTAGAGGGGTATCTAAGCCAATGTCAGAAAATTTTCACAGGTGACAAGGAATAAAAATTGACTTTTAGAGATTTTAGTAAGACTCCAGGGTTTTCTGAGTCAACGGGTCAAGTGACCTCACTTGCCACCATGTGGCTCCGCCCATGTGAAGCATATTTGTCAAGCACTCCTCACTTGGCCTGTGACATGTAGAACCTAAAACTCCCTCCATATCGACAATATGTTTCTTAGTTTCAGTCAAATTGTTGGAAAAATTTATAGAAGCCATCAAATCTTACTAGAGTGTTCTACTCACGAACATGGTATACGGTATTGAAACTTCAGGACGCGAACGAGAATGATATCAAAGAGGCAAAAGGATTTCTGAAAAAAAGAAATATTTGTATGCTTGCGTGGCAACTGGCATAACATTAAAATTCATGAGGGTGGAGAGCTTGTTAATCATGCAGTGGTACTATTTCACACAAGATCTTACTAGTAATAGTCTGGAACCTGTACCTCCGTGATGTCCAGCAGATGAGCCTGGATAACCAGCTGGTGGGTATGCACCAGGGGGATATCCAGCAGGTGGGTAGCCTTGTGGTGGATATCCTGCAGGTGGGTAGCCGCCATGTGGGGGATATCCTTGTGGTGGATAGCCTTGGGGAGGGTAGCCCCCATGTTGTGGAGGGTAGTGTCCTGGAGGATACCCACCTACGGCATGACCAAGATGTGAAAAAAGCCCTTTGTCACCTTCATGGTGTTTGTCCTTCCCCATCGTTTCGTCAACAAAAAATCACTATCTGCAGGAAACCAAAAGTAACCAACCAGAACGAAAAAAGTAAGCACATTAGAATTACTCAGCAACAGTGAGAGATAGAACCAAAATATAAAGGTACTATATTATATTATTATATGCATTTCTTGCACTGTTTCTATCCGAAAAAAATCGAAAGCAGCATCCATTTAGATTTTAGCATAAGAGCTGCAAGCAGAACCATCTGATCCAGAGCTCGATCACCATCCATAGAAGGGCCACCAATATTTTAACAAAGCAGCATTTGGATAAGAGAAACTTATTAATCAACCTGATTATAAGCTACCTTGAGGTTAGTCCCAAGGTAGACCAACCCTAAAGAACCTAAACAATTGTCAGCTTTACGGATAAAGCATATCCTTTGAAGCCTAAAGGAAAGGATGTTCAACTGCAACAACTGGCCTTCCTTCTCTTTTCTTTTTCTTTTAATTTTACTTCAATCCAAAGTGAAATGGATGGATGGACGCATCAAATCTAACTGGGGGAAAGGAGCCTTCTGGAGAATAAATAAAATAAAAAATTGTATGATAAAAGAATTGTGTGAATAATTGAAATTCCAACAGAGAAATTACAGTTTTAATTTTATCAGGGTCCCCTCCTTCTACGAAAGCTAACTTAATATTTGCAGGGTAAATTCATCAGCCATTAGCAAAATTTCTTGCTCCTTGCTAATTCAACCGGTTAATCCCTTTAAACCCAATTGTCATACTTGACTAAGACCAATGTTGTCCAAACGGGAAACATGTCTATAACATAGTTATTCTAGACGCTAATGCACAATTCAAAAGCTGTGCTTATAGCAAAAGAGACATTGATGATCATAGTTGTCAAATCATTCGAGTCGAGAATCGGATTGACATTTTTCGGAATCGTGAATCGAATCATGAATCGCAACAATTCGGTCCAAATTTAAAAAATACATAGAAAAATATCTTTAAGCACCTACATAATAAAGATACATTGTAAAATTAAATTATCACCTATAGATTCGTATCGTTTTTGCGTGAATTGTACCATTCTGACAACTATGCTAATGATATACATTTCACATGTTCAACCATTTTATATGGTCTAGTAACAAGATTTATGGTGTCATGTATCGTGAAACGCATCTTGTATTGTATGTACATTGCAAAAGCATTCACTTAAGCGTAAGATTTCATTAAACGATAAGTATATCAATTTTACCTCTAAATGTATCAAATCATTAAAAAACCTATCATACCCTATACGATAAGATATGTTTAGAGATAAATATTGATTTTTAATGTTGAACATGTCGAATTGTAACGAATTTCGCAGTACTGAGAGTATTTCGATTGATCCACATCGATGGATTTTGTTTCTTTCCGAGTTCTCAACAACCAAATTAACACCAATTGAATTTGGAAAAAACAGTATATATCAACCATATTTTTATCAACCAAACGCTAAATTTCTCGTTATTGGTTTTACGTACATTATAAACAAGGAATCTATACGAATCACACCAACCATATATAACCAAACCAAACCAAGCCCATGAATCTATTTTTTCCATTTAGCTCTGTCAAGAAGATCGTGTTCGGTGATATCTTACAAACCAAGATCATTTCAAACTTACGCATCTAAAATCAATTTTGGTCTACTCTCCCCTTCATGCCACCATCAACCCGAACCCTATCACCCTTCCTAACTACCACATCTACCAGATCCAAGATTGATATCATGTTTAAACCACCCTAACTTATTTCCTATGGTGCTACCCTTACCCGCGAAGTGAATTGGTGAAAAGAAAAATTGTGAATATAATAAAAAGTAAAAACACTCTTGATTATGATCATACAACAAAAGCGAGAGACATTAAAAATCGACCTATCGAGGAATTCTCATTTCAGATAAAACGTACGAACAGCCTAAGTATAATCTCTTCAACAATCAAATGAATAATCAGAAATCCTGAAGCAACATGATCCAACTGTTCCTACATAGTGATCATCTATTATCAGCCATCGTCATTACAATTCTACGGACAGAACATAGAAACAGAGAGAGAGAGAGAGGGCGTTACCGCTTTGCCAATGTTCCCTCGAAAAGCTCCAACTGCTATCGAAAGAAAGAAAGAAAGAATGAAGGCAATTGAGATACGTGTGTCTGTGTATTTATGGTTTCGGTTTGTTTCTTATTTTGGGATTCGAGGCGTCAAACCAACGCGTATGCGACGCGTATGAGATTTCCGCGCATGGCCACACGTGGAGATGGATTTTGTTGTCTAATTCTCAATCTTTCCCTATTCGGCAACTTTGACTCCGTTCCACAATCGGAAAAAAATACTCCTACTTATTTTGAAATAAGTTTTTTTTTTTAATTTTTGAACTTAAAAATAATGAGCTTAATGAAATCTAAAAATATGTAATATGGAACGATGCAAAAAATTGATATTTTATTTTCGTAAACCAATTATTTTTTAGCTTGAAAATTGAAAAAAAAAATACTTATTTTTTAAAAAGATTTAGTGGAATGGGGCAAACTTGATTAAAAAGACATCCGTCCAATTTATTGAAATTTAATTTTATTCACCCTCCTTAAAAATAGATGAACATTTACTCTCATTCCTTTCTGTTGAAATGGTGTGAATCTCACCACAATCACCACAAAGTGATGTCATACTTATTAAAAAGTATATTGCACTCAATTTACTATACATTTGTCGAATCCAGTTTTTTACTCTAGTTTGGATCTTTTGTGAGCCTCGTTGGGACCCATAACGGTGATCCAAACTAATCTTCACATACCTCGTTGAGCCCTTTGTGCGTGCAAAATTTAGATTAATTGGAAATCGATAGGTTCATCAAGAAGTCATAACACAAATATGGACGGCAAAGCACTCCGCTAAACTTAAAACAGTTTGTTACAAATATGATTTGTTGAGGAACACATAAATGTCGTATGAACCTATTTTTTTACATCAACAAACTTCTCAACGAGGTCTACATATAGGTTGTTCGAATCACCGTTGTGGATCCAAAACAGGATTGCGATTGTCTTAACTAGACCATAATTGAGAATTGAAAATTGGACTAGACACTGGTTACCATCTATCGTGTTATGTCTTCTTAAAAGATTGATTTTCACGCTTACTCCTATACATTTCAAAATTTTTGTATATGTTTACCAGAAATAAAGTAATAAAGAGATTACAGATGGTGGAATAATGTTTTTCTAATTTTTAGACATCTTGTTCGTGTCTTTAAAATAGAGAAATGAATAGACATGCGTACATTATTAGTATCCTTCAGAATAAATGTTGCATGCCATGAAAACATAAATGAAATTAAAGACTTTTAGGCTCTGTTTGGTAAAATTGTCAATTTTTTGTCTTCCATTTATGAAAAACAAGAAATGAGTTTTTGTTTATTTATTCAAAAAAGAAACATGTTTGGTGACCATAATAGTTTTTGTTTGTTTATCTTTTAGGCTATTGAAAGTGTTTTCAAAACAAATGAAAACGCAATTTTTGTGTTTCTAGAATTTCCATAAACTAGTGGAATTGATTATGTATTTTGTTTTCCTTTCAAAAAAAAAAAAGATCAAATATTTTGTAAACAAAAACAGTTACACAAATATGTTTATGGTGTGTTTCAAAAAATATTGGAAACAAAAATAAAAAAAACTGTAAACAAAAAAACCTTTCCAAGCAGAGCCTTAACTTTTTACTAATGTATGGATTCTTCCAACTACATTCTCCAATAGCGTGTGGAGGGAATGGTAAGCTATAAATTAGCATTGAATCAGAGACTAGGCTAAAATTACGGATGGACAACAGGTCATTTGGGGCACTCAAACGATTCTATATGGCATGTTTGGAATAATCAAAACTCTGAATTTGTGCTCTATCCTGTAATTGTAGATGACAAAAGAAAATAAGCTTATGTTTTTTTTTACCACAACGATAACAGATGATATTATAAAAATCCAAACAAAACATCAAACGGAAGACTCGTCCCTAGAAAGAGGACCAAGCAACCACAACGGAGGGGACTCAGTCCAACGACTATACCCCAAACCACAAAAACCTTCACCAGCTAAAACATGAGCAACATTATTAACGGTCCTACGAACAAAGGAAAAACTGCAACAATGGAAATTATTACTCAAAACCTGAATATCATGAGTAACGACTTCCACCTCTTGACTAACTGCAGCTTGACCATTGAGCATATTCACGAGCAATTGAGCATCACTCTCCAAAATAACAGACCCCAAACCGAATTGATATCCCAATAAAATACCTTGCCGAATTGCCAAGGCTTCTGCAACCAATGAACTCGCGCACCACTGAATAATTCCCATAGAAGCAGCAACAAAACAGCCTCGAAAATCCCTGATTACAACCCCAAAACCCCCTCTCATCAACCCTTTCTTCCAGGACCCATCCACATTAATCTTAAAAGTACCAGCAGGAGGCCGTTGCCACGAAGTAAGTCTTCCTTCCCCACACGATATTACTGGTGCAGGACCCAAGGAATTCACAGATATGAACTCTTGCAAATACTCCACAGCCCGCTTACATACCATCCTAGGGAGAGAGAGCTTTTGTTCAAAAATAGCCCCATTTCGACACTTCCATATAAACCACATCATAACTGCAGCCATCGATATACACCAATCCTTATTAGCGTGATTATGCCACCAAATCTCCATAACATCCCAAAAACCATTAAAAGAATTGAGTTGTACAGCCCTTAAATCAACTTGTAAAGGTGACAAACGCCACACCTGAACGGCTAAAGGGCATGTACAAAAAAGATGAACAATGGTTTCTTGACCAGATCCACAAACTGGGCAGCTAGAATCCTCCACCACCTTTCTCCTCTTCAAAGCTATCCTAGTTGGTAAAATTCCATGAAAACATTTCCACAAAAAATGCTGAATTTTATTAGGAATGTTGCAACGCCAAATGCTTTTCCAACGCTCCTCCTTTACTTCCAAAGATCTAGATCCATCCTCAACTCTACCCCTCATCACCCTTTGGTTTTTCAATTCCAAAGCTGACAAATAGCCGGAACTGACATTGTAAAGACCCGATAGCGAATGATGCCAAACAAGCTTGTCAGCTCTGTTTGTCCAAGACAAAGGAATGCTAAGGATACACCTTGCATGATCTGGCTCAAAAATACTAGTAATCATATCTTCCTTCCAGGAAGCCGCCTCCGGATTGATGAGTTGGCTGACCATCCTAATCTCCTCATCCTCCGCAACCCTTCGCGGATAAAAGATCCCATTCAATGGCATCCATGGATCCTCATCAATACGAACCTGTTCACCATTCCCGATTGACCAACGAACCCCCGTGGCTAAAACTTTTTTACTCTCCCATATGCTTCTCCACACCCAAGAAGGATTAGATCCCAAGTCCGCTTCCATAAAAGATTTGCCCTTGAAATATTTACTCTTAAGAACCCGAGCCATTAAACATCCTGGAGACATCATGAGCCTCCACCCTTGCTTAGCAAGGAGAGCCAGGTTATAAGAAGTAAGATCCCTAAACCCTAAACCCCCCTTAAACTTAGATTTACAGAGGCGACTCCACTTTAGCCAATGGATCTTCCTCTCATCATTTTTCTGCCCCCACCAGAATCTTGCCATAGCCGCTTCAATCTGATGACACAACCCATCCGGCAACTTGAAACACGACATAGCGTAAACAGGAAGAGCCAATGCCACCGATTTTAACAACACCTCCTTCCCTGCTTGGTTAAGAATTTTTTCCTTCCACCCAGCCAAAATTTGAATCATTCTATCCTTAATATAACTGAATAAAGCCATCTTGGACTTACCCACCTCAGCCGGCAGCCCTAAGTATTTCCCCAAATCAGAGCGAATTGGAATAGATACCAAAGAACTCAATTTCTGTCTTAATTCAACTCCAGTATTTTTACTGCAGAACATTGACGATTTTTGAGAATTAATAAGCTGACCCGATGCGCGGCGATAATCATCAAGAATAGTTGCAATAGTACGCAGCTCACTCCGTTTAGCTTTACAAAATACCAAAGTGTCATCTGCAAAGAGCAAATGGCTGATAGGAGGACTATCCCTGCAAATTCTGAGCCCATGAATAGCATTCCTCACTTCGGCCTTGCGAAGCATTTCCGAAAGCCCCTTCGCACAGAGCAAAAAGAGATAAGGGGAGAGCGGATCACCTTGCCGTAGCCCACGGGAAGGAGTAATGTAACCGGAAGGTTCCCCGTTCAACAATAAAGAATATGATACTGTCGAAATGCAGCCCATTATCCATTTAATCCACATATCAGCAAACCCCATCTTCCTCATAATCGCTTCTAGAAAACCCCATTCAACTCTGTCATAAGCCTTGCTCATATCCAATTTCAGAGCAACAGACCGATTACTCCCATACCTGCAATTTTTCATGAAATGCAGAGCCTCCTGGGCCAAAATAGTGTTGTCCGAAATCAGCCGCCCACTCACAAACGCACATTGACTTTCACTAACAATAGCAGGTAGAAACCGTTGCAAACGATTCACAAAGACCTTTGAAAGTACTTTATAAATCGAATTACATAGACTAATAGGGCGAAGCTGTCCCATATTCATTGGACATTGAACCTTAGGAATAAGAACGATATGAGTATGATTTATGCTACGGAGAAGATGACCAGAATGGCAATAACTCCGAACAGCATCGACCAAACTCGGGCCCACAACATCCCAATAAAGTTGCAAGAAGCTTGCCCCCATCCCATCAGGCCCAGGTGCCTTATCAGAAGGCATTTGGAAAACAGCCACCTTAACTTCTTTAAAAGAAATAGGCCGTGTCAAAAAATGATTCATTCTATCAGAAACTCTGTGATCCACACAATGAAGCACTGAATCAACATTAGTTACCCCCTCCGAGCTGAAGATATTTTGAAAGTAACCCAGCGCAATCCCCTTAACTGCTTGCTCACCCTCACACCAACTCCCTGAAGCATCCTCCAACCCCATAATTCTATTCTGATGGCGACGTTGGATGGTTTGAGCATGGAAAAAAGCAGTGTTCCTGTCCCCAGATTTGAGCCAAGTCACCCTCGCCTTATTCCTCCAATAATCTTCCTCTTCAATAAGAGCTTTCTTCAATAACCTTTCAGTTTGCCAAAACTCCTGCTGATCAAAGTTAGAACACTCGAACAACTGCTGAAGTTTAGATTCCAAATGAATCTTGTTGGTCCAAGAATTACACTGGTTCTGCTTCCGCCATTGAATTAAACCAAACCTGCACTCCTTAATTTTCTGATGGATTTGAAACCACTTAGAACCCTGAATGCAAGCCCCCCAAGCTAGTCGAATTATGGAGCCACAATCAGCAGTACCACCCCATCTCTTATCAAAAATAAATCTATGCTTGAATTTCTCAACACAAACCAGACTATTCAGCAAAATAGGACAATGGTCCGAGCCACCAGGTCGAAGATGGCTAACCACCGCATTTGGATGACAAATCCTCCAGCTTGGATTAGCAAAAAAACGATCCAGTCGAACCTTTTCATTATCTCTACCCTGCCTCTTATTAGTCCAAGTAAAAGGATACCCGACATAGCCCAAATCGATAAGATTACTCTCTTGAACAAACTGTTGGAAATCCGAAAGCTCCCACGCATTTCGCGGCATACCACCTAACTTCTCATCAACATGCAGTATAGCATTAAAATCCCCACCCACCAACCAATCCTCATCACCAGCATTAAAAATGAGCAGCAGCTCCTCCCATAAAATTCTTCTACCCTGAACAGAATTAGGCGCATACACCCCAGTAAAACGAACTCGGCGCTGATCCACAGTAATATAACTATCAATCAGCCAAGAACTACTACTAATACATTGAAAAGACACCCCCTTCCTCCAATATACACACAAGCCACCCGCCAACCCCACAGGATTAACAAAAAAACAGCCATCTACACCCAGGCGTTTCTGAAGCCAAACCAAATAATGCGAATCATGTTTGGTTTCCATTAAAAACACCACATCCGGGGAATGGAGTCTCCAAAACTCCCTCAACCGGGAAACTGTCAGAGGGTTCCCCACACCCTGACAGTTCCACACCAAAACCTTCATTGGGAAAACGGGGGCCCATTTTAGTCGGCCGCCTCCACCACAATAGTGTTCGAAATATTCCCCAAAAAAACCCTCTTACATACCTGCTTTGCCAAAAAAGCTGAATCCAACACATCCAAATGCCGTTTACCAGCATTCTGGGAAAACGAAACGATGCCACCATCTTCCTTGCTCGCCCCAGGGCCAAGAGCCTTTCTCGTGCTAATAGGGCCCTGCTTTCTTCCTCTCGCCTTCCCTCTGAAAGAACCAGGCAAAACCCTCACTGATTTTTCCTTTTGGCCCCAATCTGACTCTGGCACATTACACACCGGGACTTCCACTAAGATGTTTGGGTCTTTGTCCCCCAAGGCCACATCAGCACCCAAATTCTGAGATGACCCAAAAGAAAAAACAGGCCCAGTACTCTCAATGCGGCCCAAACCAACTGAACCCAACCCCGGATTTAGAGAATCAATAAAGTGCACTTGGGCTTCTTTGAGAGGACAGTCCAAACTCATATCAGCCCGCGTATTACTCCCTGATCCCACCTCAATGGATGGCCTTGAAATCAATCCACCGCTATCCTCGGTGATATTCAAATTCTGCGGAAAATCTGGAATTAAATCCCCCATACGAAATTGATTACCATTTATCGCCACCACCGAATTTTCCGCCACCTCAATCAAACGAGAAACCCGCGATTCCGGCATAGCCTTATCCTTTCCATTTCCACCACCTGCTTGCCCGTCACGACTTCCGGCCTCGACGATAACATCGGCGGTCGTCACCAAATCCAGCTTGTTAGAGCTTCCAACCTCTCCTTTCCATCGTTTGTGATGCTCCTCATTCCTCTTTATCCACTTGTAACCCTTCCGGAAACTCGGGGCAGCCGCCATCCATGGCCCATAAGAAATCTCTTTAATGCTCCCATCCCTGACATCCTTGCTTTTAGATGGACACTCTCTAATCTCATGATCAAGCATGCCACAGTAATGGCACAAGCAAGGAAGGCGTTCATATTTATAATCCACCCAGCATTTCAATCCTTCTCCTAGCACAATATTACCACCCCGACGAAGCGGCCGGTTCAAAGGAATCCTAACCCTCACACGGACATAACGACCCCAATCCCCTTTCTCTGTCACCTTGTTCACCTCCAAAACCACCCCAATACGACGACCTATCACCTCTCCAATCTCTCGAGTAATACATTCAAACGGCAAACCCCATAATTGGATCCAAAAATCAATCTCATTAAAAACCACTGTGTCAGCTTTCATACCGGCCTCCCAACGTCTGAGCAAAAGAACCATATTATCAAAGCACCATGGCCCCCCGTTAACCACCCTCTGAAGATCCATCTCATTGGAAAAGCGAAAGTGGAACAGATTTTCCCCTACATCAACCATACGAAGTCCATCTGGTGATCCCCACACCTTCCTCAACGTATCCTTCAAGGCAGCCCTACTAAACCCTTTCTTGGTAAGTAACTTACCTACTAGACTCGCCGAGCAGTCCACAATCGCCCGCTCCCGAACAGTCGCGTCGATCACAATATCATCTTCCTCCTCTGGAGTGAGAGAAAACCTCCTCAGTTGCTCCACGATCTCCTCTGCCATTACAAAAGAATGGCAACTTCTAGTTCCAAGGAGAACCAGCAAACACAGATCCAAATCCAAGCCTTCTAGCGTGCCCCACCTATTCCTCCCCCCGTCAGATGAAGTGATGAGGGAAAAAATAAGGCTAAGCACCGAGACAAAAATCACAAAGCAAGGAAAACCCTAGAAAGAAACCTAGGGAGAGAAGCTCTCAAAGTGAGAGAGTCCAAAATAAGCTTATGTTAGACCACTAAAATCCTATTAGAACAAGTCAACTAATGAGTCGACTCGACTCACATGGCTTTCAAGCGTGCTGAGCCAGCAGTAGTTGTTGCTGATTGTGGTAAATTTTTGTGTATATAGTACTTCCTCCGTCCCTTTTTAAGTGTTCTGCTTCGTAATTCCAACTTATTAAAAAGACATCATCATTACACCTTTCACATCAACTTTTTCCTCCACTTTCCCTACTTACCCATCATTATTACACTTTTACTCACTAACTTTTCAAAATAAAATCTATTTTTAGGGACAAAATAAACAATACACCAACTTTTACCCCCCCCCCCCCCCCCCCCCCCAACTTTACAAAACAGACATTTATTAAGGAACAGCTCAAAATGGAATACTGGACACACAAAAAAGGACGGAGGGAGTATTATTGTTTTGGTTACACCACCACTTGATCAATTCCACCCCGTTGCTTAAGTCAACTGATTTGTATCAAAAAGTGAGATGGGTTTACACCACTGATAAGAATTTAGGTTTGTACCCAAAAATGAGATGGGTTTACACCACCGATATGAACTTAAAATTACGCCAAAAAGTACTTCGCCGGTGCACATTTCTAATTTTGTACATTTTGATGCAGTAGCAAGTCAAAATAGGCTTTAGTTCTAACAAATCCCTCCTAAACCTTCTAGCTTTCATTTCATAATCTGCAATTTTCCTCCCATGTTGATTTCCAAGCTGAATTTTGATGAGCGCACAAAACAATATCGAGCACCTGGATTTTGGAAGCCCTGTTGATAATGTTGTTGCAACTCAATTTTGTTGGCGGATGAGAGCTCCCTGTGAGAAAATCAATATGGAACTCAGCACAAGAGGTTAATATTCTTCATGACAAACAACTTCAACTCTTATGAGTCATATCCGTTCTACCAGGCTGCCACCATCCCACAATAAGCACTATTCCGTCAACATAGGCAAGGTAAATCAACTAATAATCGAACCTAAAGAAGCTCCTCCAACTAATAATTGAACCTAAAGAAGCTCCTCGATCTTCAAATGCTCGGTGAACCAAACCTCTCACTTTGACCAATATTGCATCCTTCATCTGAGCGAGAGCAAATGATCACACTTGGCACTTCCATTTCACAGACGCAATGGATCGTGTGAAATTTCAAACCAGCACCGCATATATCCCAAGTATAAATTTCAGGAAATACATTAGAAACCAGTGATATGTACCAGGGATGTACCATCAGAAACCAGTAAATGGCAAATAGCCATTTACTATAACGATGTGTTTGGATCATTGATTTGCAGAGAAGATAGCAGCAAAAAGAAAACGTAAATACCCTCCAGCAACTAAGACTAAATGGCTAATCCACAGTTTCATACATAGTATTTGGTTATGAACTATTAAAGAGCTCTACAATAAGGTAACAAGATTTAAAATGCCATTTCTCAGCTTCCAGAACATCAACTGAAAGCGATTTAGATCAGCAGAACCTCAAAGCAGCATTTAGCTCCTTCTCATCAGCACAATTATATCCCAAAAGATAAGCCCGTGCTGCAACATACACATATACAAGATGAATAAAATATTTTTGCAGAATTAGTAAACCTATCATTGCAGAGGTAAAGAAACAGAAATTACCAAAACGGCCAGACCCCATGAATGGTTCGGCTTCATCTGTAACACCGCCTTGCTGCTGTTCCTATGTTTTTCGACAAAGAGGAAAGAGATGAGTATCAAATCCAAAAGAACTGGGTGGCATGAAAAATAAGAATACGGAGCCCCAGCTTTAAACAAATCATTACAAATGATGCAAGACAGATCTTGTTTTCTTCAGAGCTTTGTATGCTGAAAAACCAAATCCAGATTGAAGAAGGGGAAGGAGAAAAAGTCTACTTATTGGATTAAGAATTTTGAGCTTTCTTACTTGAATTTAAATATGCCTGCATAAGTTAGTAATACTAGGCATATATGACGAACAAATTAGAGCTAGGCATAATCACCTAAGAAATAAAGAGGATTTCAATATGAACAGATGATACATTGATCACATGTCAATGGCCATAAATTGTGAAGCACGCATGTAAAAGAAAAGCAATAGGGCTCCAAATGTGTCACAACCATCCCTTAAAAAACCCTGAACATGCATAAATTGATGTGAAAACGAGAAGAAGAAAAAAAGGGAATGCGTATTCACAATGTGTGTCTATGCGTACTTGAGTTGAACTATAACGTATAATCTTGTCCTTTTGTAGTCGTAGAACAAGAAGAAGGGAAAAAGACAAAATTTGGCATTTAACCCTATTAATTAATTACTCCATGTGATTGTGTATAGCCTCCCGATATCTTGAACTTCTCTCTGTAAATTTTAGGCACACTTGATTTGATTTGATATGCTACCTCTACCTTGAGATTGCCGCTGTTATAGAACTTATAATACTAAAACTGTGTTTGAGTTTTACTTACTGTACAGTGCAAGTGAGAGCCTATCAGTTATTAAACATCGTATGTTTCACGACTGAGAAAAACAAGAGTACACTATAGGAGATTCTCTTACAGTGTCTGGCTCCATTTCAGCTGGCGACACTAGTAGATCAAAACAGTGCCCGGATATTGTGCAAACCAAAAGCTCATTTGTAGGGTCCAAAACAGCTTCTCTGCATGTATCATCACAAACTGCAAGAACAGAGAAAACGACAAATCAACAAAGCTTCAAAGTGCAATCATAAAAGTGTACCGATGTGCATATTATAATAAACTACCAGCGTTACGATTCCACTATCCACAATAAGTATTTCATACCATGAACTTGTCCAGTCTTCTCACAAACAAAAACATCCCCAATTTGGTAGTAAGTACATGTTTCTCCAGAGCAATCATGGTTGGGGACCACCTTATCAGTCAGGCCTCTGCTCTTTTTCCATGTAGACACTTGATCAGCGAGAGTCTTGTCAAGTATAGTCCGGTCATCATTCACCTTCAAAATCAGTGCGTATTAGTTAAAGTTAAGCATCTGCCTTATATTTGTTTACAAGAGTCATTCAAAACGGAGAAGCCATCCCTCAATGCGTATCTCATCCACTTAGGCAACATTCACACCATATACATGAACTAAAAACCACACCCACACATGAAGTAAGCAGATGATCAGACCACTGACATCATAAACTCAAATAAGAAAAATGGGTACGAGAGATGTCATCGCTTGCTCATTCAGATGTGCGCAAATGACATCCACATATGAATGATGTTGACTTGATCAAAGGACACTCAATGTCCAAGCAGTGGATTCTCCTAAAAAATATATTCAGTGTTCTCACGACAAGGTCCAGCAAGAGACAACTATGAACCAAGCTGTCCAAGCAACCTTCAAAGAACATGTTCTTTCGGGGAAAGAAAATGAAAAGAAACTTGTCTTTTAAAGAGAAGTAATGAAGACAAAGCAACCCTAATAAGCTTCTAACCGAAAGTGTACCAAGAGGAATTGGAAGACAATGACTAATCCTCTCCCCGCTGAACCACATTAAACATAAATGCCAAAAAAGAAAGAAAAGAAAGCTACCCTGTTTACCTGAGATGGAAGAGGTGCTTGGCTTCTCTTTGCTGCCTGCATTTGGATGTAATACTCTTTGAACTCAGAGGGGCAATTCCTAACAAATTCAACCATGTCCTCTTCATCGCGCTGCAACAGAATATTTCTTGTAAAATAATCTTAAGCACACTTTGACAATAGGCAACAAATGGCTCAGTTAAAATGGATGAGATCATCCTTGAAATTAAAAAAGACCCAGGTAAGCTTAACGAGACAAGCTTGCTTATCACTTGACAAATTAGTAGAAGATGAGGAGGAGAAGTGCTCGATTAGTTAAACATCACTGTTTGATATGCTCAACAACAGGAATTTGAACTTAAAGTACCTGAAT
The DNA here is from genome assembly GCA_019656835.1 of Rhododendron ovatum. Lineage (NCBI taxonomy): Eukaryota > Viridiplantae > Streptophyta > Magnoliopsida > Ericales > Ericaceae > Rhododendron > Rhododendron ovatum. The sequence continues at coordinate 20,549,301 of CM033794.1, read as the reverse complement.
GTAAAGCTTTTTCCAAGCACATTCCCGCAACTTTTTTGTAGGGGGCAGCAGACCCCAACGCATGCAGTACCTACAAATATATATACTAATCAAATGTATTATAGATACATAAAAAGAATTATTTTTAATGCACCTATGCTAAAAAGATTCTCTATGTATGCAAATCAACATAAAATGAAAACCAACTATGTGGCTGCCATTTATCCTATGATAAAAGGGTATTGATACGGGATACGGACGCAGGGATACAAGAAATGAAGAAAAACTAAAAAGAACTGGGTACAGGTACACTGCTAGGATACGTTAGATTAAAAGCTTCTTCTTTCTTTCTTTTTTGTAGTTTTCTAGCATTATAATTTATAACGCATAATAACAAGATCAGAGATTCAGAATAAACTAGCATAGTTTCCTTTTGCAATATTGTTGTATATAAGTTTAATTGGTTACTTATCTGATTATCGAAATTCAATTTTGTCGAACACAGGTATGAGTATTGTAGTGGGCCGGAATATAATCCATAACCCAAATGGACCCTAAGAAGATCGGCCTATCACCTTTACCAATAAGAGGGTCCGCTGAGCCGCTCTGCCTGCCCTCGCAGCAGTAATTCCGAAGTGTCGGTTTGCATCACGTTCGTGAACTGCAGCGGAAATCAGGTTTGCCAGTACGGAGCGATTCAGTCTTGCCACCTGACAGTCCCGCCACGTGGCGAGGCCATGCAGAATACAACAATATGGTGCACAACGAACGGTCCGATCATGTGGTACCATTCGGTGCAGCCATGTAGCGCAGTCCCCTACCGTGCAACAGGGTTGTATTCAGTAAGTAACTATCGGACCGAATGCATGGTACCAACCCGATGCGTCCATGTGGCGCAACAACCCGCCTGCCGACAAGCTCGAGCTCGTTCCATGATCTGCACAGCGTCCAGGCGAGGTAAAGGTGGTAGGTGATGTCACCTTGGCACGAGGACGCCATGCGCTCCATCTTGGCCTCCAAGGCGAGGCACTCCAATAAATACCAAGTGATAAACCGCAAGAGGTAGGCCTTCTTCTCCCTCACTAAGCTTTGTATTTCCTTCTCTCAGGCAGACACTAACTTAGTCATGGCAGAAACTTAGTCATCGGAGTGCCCTCCGGCCACCTTCGGCCGGTAGGCACCAACTGGCTGCTTCTCTTGCAGTGACTGGGAGAGAGAGGAGGGCTAGCTCAACCCATTTAACCACAAGAAGATCCGAGAGAGTGTTTGACCCAAAGAGTGAACACCACCGCACAAGTATGACACAATAAATATTTTCAAAAACCAACTAAAAATAATAATAATAATAATAATAATAAGATACTTCTCATTATTTCATAACATCTTTCTAGAGCCTACGTCTTTGTCTCTAGAAAGTAGTTAAGTGCTAGAAATCTATCATTGTCATTATTCCTAACAATTTTTCTCTAATATTATGAAAGAAGTTCACATTAATTTCATAAAATTGAGGAAACGTGTCTTTATCTGATAAAGTATCAGATACTCCCAGAATAAAAACAAAGAAATTGATTTCGTATTGTGAATACTTCTGGGATACATATCCACAAGCATTGGAGGAGTATTGGTATCCGATACAGGTACGAATTACTACTACGATACAGATACAACTCTCATCCAGATATATCTTCATAGCCTAAATCTAACTTATATAACCACAGCTCCATCTCCATTTTCAACGTTCTGTCAAAGCCAAATGAATAAATTTACAAAGGATGCCAACATGAAAAATAGTATGGCATGGGGCAGGAAGCGTGTGGATGATGATTCCCTATTGAGCCCTAACAATGGAAAAATAAAATTAACGTGTGAGACCACCTACAGCAATATGCCTCAGTGGAACTATAAGCTGGACAAACCGGGAGAGAACATATAACCATCCAAATGCGGTCCATGAAAGAAGAATACACATACAACTCCAGAAAGGAGCAAAAGTGACACTAAAACACTAAGACTTTAGGCTACAAAGAATTTCACGAAACACTAAAAAAGAAAACCCATGCTGGTTGTATTAAATATAAATTCAAAAGAAGACCTAGCTTCACAGAAATTCCAAGAGGCCACACAACTCATGCATAAATAAAAACCTTACTTCCCACAGTCCCAAGGTCGAATATGGAACCTTCTACAATAAGTTTCCCACAAATGTTTACAACATGAAAATAAGAGGGGAAGCCCACAAGGCTCCAAATACTGCGGGGTTGGCAAAGTGTCAGATGTATGCAGTCTTACCCCATATGTGGAAAGGTTGTGTCCGTGTTTTGAAGCCATGACGCCCAAGTCACAACGGAGCAACCTTACTGCTGCATTAAAGCACTCCCTTTATAACTTTTGTGAAAAAATAAGAATGAGAAAAAGAAAATATTCCGGCAGGAAATCAAAAGTGTCTAACTCTCATGGATTATGCCAGTCACATGTGTACGTGAGTGAGTGCACAATTTTCTGCCACAGCTATCACTCCTTAGGAAGGCAAATAGTGGAAGGTTTTGTCCGCAATTCAGCATACATTAAACATAAAAGTTAGACGCTCAAGCCACAATAATACAAGTACCATATGCATAATCAACAATTTACTTGAGTATCATTCCAGACATACACAAGCATTGTTTATGTGCTTAACAACCTTCAAAAACATGTCTTTCAACTCTTATAGTTGTAGACAGGCAATAGTTTTCTTCAATTAAGGGAAACTATTGCACTTGCATTGTTTATAGTCAAATTCAAACCACAAAGAGGCCAAAAACTAAAATGTGCAGTTGCAAATTGCAAATGACAGCTGAAATAAGCCAAATCTGATGAAAATTAACAAAGTAATCTGATGAGATCATTTTAACGTAAAGAAACAGATACATAAACAGAACTTCATTTTCCGTAAATAAAAAAGGGCCTTTCTGACCATATATAGATGGATCTCCATTTGACTCCCAACTCTCTCTCTCTCTCCCTCCCAAAACCCTAGCCGCCACATTTACCTTTCTTCTCCCTTCCCCTCCCCACCTAGGGTTTCACAACCCTAATACGGCGGCGGGAGGGGAAGGCCATGCTACTAGTTCTCTATCCCGATCTCTCTTTCTTTGGTTTGTTTTTCTCGTGTCTCTTCAGATGAACGACTTGTCGTCTGATCTGTGAGAGTTTTGTCTCTCCTTTTTTGAGAGTTTTTTAGTTTCGTCTTTGGGCGAATATTATGTCTACAGATCGGGTTCTTTCAGATAATGTTGCTTCACAACATCTGTGTCAACAATGCTATACTACCCCCATAAGATGTCTTTGTTGGAGCAACTATGGTGGCTTGTCAGATCTATAGTTTTAGGTTCACACTTTATCTCTTTTGAGACTACTAGGAAATATGAAATTTCAGCAAAATGTGCATCAGGCGATGAGGTGAAAGACATCAACCGCCCAGTACTTTCCTCGTTTTGTATCTGTTAGATGATTAGTTTGGCTTTGTCCAAGATATTTGTAATGAATTCCGTGTATTGTAAGTGTTGTTAGGCTTTCACCAGTACAACTGCTCACTTTTGTCAAAAAAAAAAAAAGAAAAAGATCACATATAGATGAATTGAAAAAAGATCACAAACATTTGCAAGTTTTCGAAGGAAAAGGGCACACTGAGATGGAAAATAGGCTGTGCATGCTTATTATGCATTCTAAATTTCTAATTGATTGACACAGTATTAAACTGGTACCATTTCAAGACAAAACCAACCATCAGGCATAAAAACTCAATGTGCCATGTAAACTTCAATATCCACTTCAATATCATTCCAGCTGCTTACAAGCATTGTTTGAAGATAAATATTGCTATTGCATCTTCCTAGACATGTTCAAACCATAAAGAAGCAGGGAAGAAATAAACCCCGAGCATTTGCCACTAACGAGAGAAATAAGCCAAATCACATGGAGAACTGACAACGTAATCAGACAAGATGATTTTTAAGAGAAAAGATAGAAATTTAAAAAAATACAGTAAAAAAAAATACAACTTCGTACAAAAAAGGTGTTTTTGTCACGAAACAACCAAATCCGCGCATTCATTCGCTGCTATATTGATTTGCTTCACAGGAATTAGTAAGTTTTCCACAGAAAATAGCACATTTTGACCGCAAAAGATTGTATGCTTATTATGCATTCCTAGGGAATAAAGCAATTAACAAAGACATACACAAAGGTAGGAAATCGATAAGAATTCAGCAAACAAGAACATGGGCAACAAAAAAACTCAGTACATATGTATATATTTGCAAGTATAAGATAAGAGCAGGCAATTATTACTTACAGGCGACGCCACAGTGACTCATCTGAAGCTGCATAGTTGAGGAATCTACAAACCAGCGAACAAGAAACAAGATCCTGCAATACGTTGTCATCTTAAATGATCAGCCATTTCACGATAACCCAACATTTCTCTAAACCAACCAATGCTTTTGCCAGGATCAAAAAAGAAACAAAAACCAATGCTTTCACCCAAAAGACAGGTCAATGTACCGACTGAAAATTTACTCAGTATGCACACCACGTATATATACCCAATTTATAGAAGATACGATCCGCCCGCAGTACCCAATCCCTAAAAGATGCATACTGTATGCCCACCACAATATCATTACTACAGTACACTATAAAGATTTGTAACTAAAACAACAATATAAGTACAAAATTCACACCAAAGTTCACAACTTTGTTAGCCACACCTTCCTAACAAAACTCCTTAACATCCGTAAAATTTCATAGCATAACCACAAATTTCCGTCCCGTTGTACTACCAGCAAAATGATTAGTAGCGTTCAACATAAATGTACTAATCAACATTTGCGACAAAATTTCTTTACTTTCTTATGTACGATGGATTTCTCATACACCTCCAATAGGTATGTAACATATCTTTGCCCTTGTCAAAAAAAAAAACACATCTTTGCCCAAAAAAAAAAACATAAACAGACAAACTAAACATATATTCTACCTTTCCCAAAATGCAAGTCCAGTCTGAAAAATAAGAATTTAAAAACACAATTTTTTCAAGCAAAATTCAAAATTTCTCAACAATTACTAGAAATCGATGAATTCTTTTAAGATTTTGAAAAAAAGTTAGATTTTTAGTTCTCGTTTTGCGGACAAGTATCTTGGGACGGAGGAAGTATATGGATACATGGAGAGAGAGAGAGAACCTCGGAGGACAGGAATTTGAGGATGCGATGGGAGAGTTCCGGAGGGATCTTGCTGAAGAACCCTATCTCTACACTCGCGGTCGCTGATACGCCCGAATTCCCTTCATCTACCACTACGCCTTTCCCCACGCGCAACCTCTTCGGCTGCCGCTCCGATTCCTCCTCCGCTTTCACCTCTTCCTGCAACCAACACAACTCTCCTCAAAATCATTAAATTGACCTAATCTACACACAGACACACGCACTTCTGTATTGTTCACGCGCAAGATCAGACAAGAAATCGAAGAAAAATCGAAACCTGATCTGAGACCTCGGAGAGGACTTCGGATTCCAGGTATTGTGCGAGGCTCTCGTCTTCGTCGTCCGATACCGTCATTGTAGGCTCCGATTACGGTTTTAACCAAGAAATTTAAATAAAAAAATATAAAAAAGCCGCCGGCGACCGGAATTATACGACGGCCGGTGAAGTGTTTTTGTGGTGTAGGATGGAAGGGAGTGCGAGGCGGTGATAAAGCATCTGCCGGGTCGGGTCGGGGTCCGTTCAAGCTCCACGTGTTGTGCGAATTTTACTTATTTCTTTTTCTTTTTTTTTTGAAAAATGACTGTCAATAACATGTTTTGATAATTAATATCCACCAAGGAAATTTTCAACATTAACAATTATTTTTAGTATGCATTTGGAAGGTATTAATTATCAAAATATATCCTGGATCGTCATTTTCCCTTCTTTTTTATTTTTTATTTTTGGCAAAAAGGGGTTGTTCGATTCTCCAGAAAAAGGAGAAAGTAGTAGTATCTTGGCCTAAACGCCACGGACGTTGTAGGAGCGTGAAGAGCACGGTAGTTTTGTTTGACGAAAACGTGACCAGTACTTGTGTGGAGCGGAGACGCATGTTTGGGAGCGAGGAGTGTGTGTATCTTGGCGATCAATAGAATTGTGTTCGGTCGGAGACAGTCGCACGAGCTGGGCTCGCGGATCACCACACGAGACGAGAGTGTAGTTTTGAAATGTCGAGATTACCCCTAGGCCTCTTTATAAGAGCATCCCTGTCCCTTATTGAAAGGAAATTGATATTCGCACTTCATTTTTTGATGCAGGCGCTCCACTTTTAACGTCACGTTGAAAGTGGAGCGCCTACAGTGACATTGAAAGTGGAGCGCCTGCATCAAAAAATGAAGTGCGAATATCAATTCCCTATTGAAATTCAGTAAGTTTACACACACAGAGTTTTTAACACACAAATCTTGCACAGATCATAGTGTGGGGCGCACTACGGGTTCCACAAAAATAACTCGAATCGTTCATTAAATATAAAATATTTTTTCAAGGACCCTCTCAAAAAATCAGTTCAATTTAATACCTATACGTGCTTAATCCAATTATTTAACTTTTCATTATCCGAGAATTTTAATGAAAAGTTAGATAATTGGATCGAATATTTATAAGTACCGGATTAAGCTAATTTTTCTCGGGAGCCCTTGGAAAAATGTTTTACATTTAACAAATGGCTCGGATCTTTGGTGTGAGACCCGTAGTGGGCCTCACACTATGATCTATGCACGATTTGTGTGCAAAAATCTGTGTGTGTAGCAGTGTTGATTCAAATTTTACTCATATTTGAGTAAAAGCTTCATTTGATATGGCTTAATCCAATGGAAAACCCCGTTTTTACTCAAAATTTGCATGAAACAAATTCACAAATACTATTACTCCATGCGTCTCAATTTAATAGTCTCTCGTTCTCCGGATAAAAAATTAGTTACATATTTTAATTGGTAATGAATTTTATAATTCAAAATAGATCTTATTTAATAGATTTCGATTAGTTTTAGTAATACAACTAGAGTTTCTCCGTCCCTAAAAGCACGACGCAATGCATTTTTAAACAAAATTAAAATGAATTGTGAACCACCCCCACGAACGAAACTGAATTATACGGGAATTTTAAACTGATTTTTTCTTAAATTAGGATCAAATAGAATTTTTTTTCTTGCCCTTTTGTTTAGTTTAAAAAAAACACACACACCCAAAAAAATTGAAATTGATCAACCGATAAACAAAAATATTTCTTACCTTTTTGTTTAGTTTACGATCTACCTTACACTAATTTTATACATTAAATTTTATTACTTTCTATCTTTTTATAACAAAAAAGAATTGAGACAGGAAAAGTTAGAGAAAATTTCGCCTTGCTTTGAAAAGAGAGAGTGTTAAGGTTTCAAAAACTACTTCTCTTTCTTCTTTCAAAATCCGGCTCTTTTTTTGGCAATAAATTTTTATTGCTTTCTATCTTTCCATAACAAAAGAAAATTGGAATAGGAAAGATTAGAGAAGATTGAAATAGAATTTTCCAGCCCTATGACTCTTCTCAGTCGTAGGATTTACGAGGGATAAATTTGGATCGTTGATTTATGTACATAGAATCCAAATACTGAATTGTTTTATTATATAGATTTTTTTAAAGTCACATAAATAAAATGTTATAAATTACAAGATATAATCAATTGAAAAGTGGTATGAACTCCCAAAATGGACTGTTAAATTGGAATGGAGGGAGTATTTTCCTACGGGTCTAGGTTTTGTGGCCACTCACAACAGCAATATGGTCATTGTACTCATCTCCGGGTAAGCTATATCGTCGTCATCATCTCCGGATAAGCTAGGTTATGGAATAAGCTATGTTTTTGTGGAGTAAACTGAACTCAATTAAAGAAGCAAAATGACAACATCATCACTAAAAAATGAGTTTGGAGTGTTGACGATGAACGTTCAACTTTTCTCCGGCAAAAATAGGATCCGGAGATGATGACGACAGACACCACCCCCACAAAGTAGCCAGGAGAAATTTGATATAGGATTTGAGTCTCACCTACATTTAGCGAAACATTTGAATAAAACTCAAATTTGGTATAGGTTTAAGTAAGGAGTGGAGGTGGATTTTGGGCAATTTTTACTCAAATTTGAGTTTGAGTCTAAATTTGGATAAGGAGTGAAGATACTCTGACACCTTCCCTTGTTGTTAACTTGTTATGCTTATCTTCGGCCCTTTCAAAAAAAAAAAAAAAACCTTCCAAAAATCCAAAAACTCCTATACTGCGTTTGCGATAGGTGCCATTCAGAATGCGTATGGTGCATGTGACCGCGTCTAAGCTTTGATAGTTTTGATTAACTTCTTGTATCTTGTGATGAAATATGTAATGCATTCAGACTTTTGAAATGATATGGCATTACCTCTTCAAAAAACACACACACACACACACACACACACATATATATATATACAGTCCGTCTCCTGTAAGAACCACCTTATTTTAATAAAATGCAGACCTTCCTTTCCCGATTGAATTTCGATGATTCGAGTCGCTCAATGTGTTCAGAACTTGATTTTAAAGGTATCTGCGAGAAATTAGCAAAAAAAAAAAAAAGACCGGGAAGGGCTTCATCCGAGCACTTTTTGTTTGTTTTTTATCGAACGGTTCAAACAAAAAGTGTTCGGATGAAGCCCTTCCCAGTTATATTTTTTGCTGATTTCTCCCGAATACCCTTAGAATCACGTTCTGAATACATTGAGCGGCTTGGATCATCGAAATTCAATCAGAAAATGAAAAGAAATGAGGAGGTCCGCATTTTAACTAAAATGCAGACGACCTCATTTGAGACTAACTCTGTGTGTATCAAATTGAGTCGTACTTAAATCAAGGGACGCTCAAATTTTTATTAAAATTTTGCATGGCTATTTTTCCTCTTCCAAATTTTCAACAATGTCATTAGTGAAGTTTATACTCAAATTTGTACTTAGATTTGAGTTTGTCTATGCTAGTGTTTCATACGAAATGAAGTTTTATTCAAGAGTTTACTCAATTTGAGTAAAGTTTAAAGGGTAAATTTTACAAAATGGTCCCTCTAGTTTGCATGGATACTCATTTCGTTCCTCTAATATTAATTGTGTCAATTTTAATCTTATAATTTATATTCCATACCTCTCCCTAATGCCGCCAATGAAACAAATGGAATTGAACAACAAAATCATCATTTTCTCAGATAGAGGGACTAAATTGTGATTTTATGTAAATTAGAGGGACTATTTCTAAAATTTTACATTTCACTTTTGTTTTTTGCAAAAAAATAAATAAAATACCATACTTAATGCATTTGACACATCAATTATTTTTTATTGGTTAATCAAAATATGTTGAGAAAATTTATATTTATATTTCATTACACATTAAAAAAATATTAGAAAATTTAAAAATCAACCACTTAGTTAAATGTGTTTGTTTTTATAATCTCCTTATTTTTTTATCCGATTAAAAAAATGTTCAAATTTATTTAATTAATCTTGTAATTGTTGATTAAGAAGTGGAGCATTATTGAATAGTATATGAGCGAGTGAACTTTCGACTTGGGGGTGATGTTGTAAGCCAACTTACAGCTTTGATGTTACTAACTTGTATTGATTTGAAGATGTTATTTTCGTATTTAATTATGTAGCTATTAGTCGTTAAATTGTTTTAAGATTAATATAAACTAATCATGTAGCTATCATTACTTAATCCGTGTTTGTTTGTTATACAAGTGGTCTTATGAGTTAAGTCCCAAAATAAAGACACTATACCCATGTTTTAATGCATTCGATCTCTAAATATTCAATAGTGTTTCATTGCTTAATTAAACAAAATTATAAGATACCTAAGTACTAAACAACTTTTTCTTTTTAATCGCGTAGCAAAGAAAATAACGAGATTTAAAATCCAATTAAAAAAATACGATACTAAGAGATTTAAAATAGGGGTTGCATTTCGAATTTCCTCATATTTTTTCTGATATGAAATATAATAAAAGCTTTAAATTTTTCAACATATTTTTATTATTCAACAAAAAAATGAGATGAGAAATATATTACGTATGTTGTCTTTTAATTCTTTTTAAAAAACAAAAGTAAAAGTAATATTTTAGAAATAGTCCCTCTAGTTTGCATAAAATCTCAATTTAGTCTCTCAGCGAGGAGAAATGATAATTTTTCCCTTCATCTCCCTTTTGTTTCATTGATGCCGTGAGTGAGAGGGACAAAATTGAGATGGAATATGAACTATGGAGCTAAAATTAACACAATTTATACTAGAGAGACAAAAAATGAGAATTCATGCAAACAGCAGCACCATTTGTAAGATTTACCCAAGTTTAAATCCATTTCTTTTCTATTCTTGTTTCTCCAAAGCAACTACAATACAATGTTTCACTTATTTAAATTTATTTAACCACTTTATGGTACATTTAAGGGACATGATTTCACACTCTCTTTTTTTATATCCATATTTTTTTTGACTTTTAGCCAAAAAAATACATACACTTTCAACATTAAAAAACAAAAAAAGATAGTATGAAAATCACTCCCCATATTTAATCATTTTCTTTTGTTTCTTTAAAGACTCGGGGAAAAAAAAATCCCTACGTTTTTTAAATGAAACCTTACCAGCCCACACTATCACCCGCAATTGTGAAGGATGAACAATTTGTTGGTGGGTGATAAGTTGTGTGGTGGTGGGTTGCATTAATCTATTATAAATCCGACTTGACCCAACGTATATGTGAGAGAGAGAATACCATGACTCGAACCCTAAAAAATGGCAGGGACACCACAATAATGTCACCAGAAGGAAACTTAGAGCTTTGGTACCCAACGTATATGTGTGAAGAATATCCTTTACATTAATTTATGGTAAGATTTTTGTTGTTAAACTTGCTCTTTAACATCCAATGCTCTTTAAAATAGGGAAATGATATTGGCACTCCAAAAATTGATGCAGGCACTCCAAAAAACAGAGGAAAGTGACTTTGGAGTTGCACTGATTTTGGAGTGCCTGCATCAATTTTTGGAGTGCCAATATCATTTCCCTTAAAATATTAACCCGTGCGAGTTGGTTGAGATTTGAGAATTTCGAAGTTTGCGAAAAAACTGTACCTCATGCAGTCTGATTCGTCCGAAACTTTCCTGCCCCTTGCTAGACCTAGTTCAATAATCAATTTTGTTTATATAGTTGATCTCGTTGAAACATATTATTAAAATTTAAAATCTCATGTTAAATAAAATATCAATTAGTACGTGAGCCGAGGCAGAACACAATCCCAGTTTAAATTTATATTTGGATTACCTACCAAATAGTAATCATCAACATAATTTTAAACCACAATTATGCTTTTCGACAATATTTACAACATGAAGGCTTTGTTTGGAATTTAGGGAAAGTGATGGAAAATTGGAGGAAAATGAGAGGTAAATTTTACTATTCGCAAAACTTGAATTTTTTTATTTTCTCTTCTCTTTCTTTCCAATCCAAACAATTAGAAGGAAAAAACATTTTGTTTTCAGTTTTTGGTTTTTGTTTTTTACTTTTTTGAAAACTAATGAAGAAAACTTGTTTGGTAACAAGTTTATACTTTTTTGTTTTTTCATAAACTTTTTTAGAGTTTTTGTAAATTATGAAAACTACAAAAAAATATTTTCCCCAATTTTTATTTTAAAAAAAATACAATTATTACCAAACATGTTTCTTGTTTTTGTTTTTTTATGAAAACTTAAACATGTTTTTACTTTTAGTTTTTTTAAAAGGAAAAATTTCACGTAGGCACCTGACCTTTCACACAAATCACATATAAACACTTGACCTTTCTTAAATTTCATATAAACACTTGAGCTTTATAAAACTCATCAATTCAACACCCGAGCTTTCTTAAATTTCATATAAACACCTGAGCTTTCTAAAAACTCATCAATTCAACACTTGTCGTCACTCCTCCGTCTAAAACAAAACGGAAAAAAAGTTAAGTACTCTAATTTTTTATTTGTTTGAACAAGTGCTAAGATCTTATTTTTCTAATCATTTTAGCCTAAAGAATCATAATTAATTTTTGACTCTAAAGCTTTCGTTAGTCAGCCCTAAGAAAATCGTAGAATTAAATATCTTTTAGGGCTAACTAACGAAAGCCTTAGAGTCAAAAATTAATTATAATTCTTTAGGATAAAATTATCAGAAAAATAAAATTTTCGCACTGATTTAAACGGATTGAAAATTGGAGTAATTAATTTTTCAACTATGTATAGACCGTTTATATATTAAAAAATATGGTTAAAAAATGAGATGCTCCAATTTTGAATCCGTTTAAACTAGTGCGAAGATCTTATTTCTCTGATCATTTTATCATAAAAAATCATAATTAATTTTTGACTCTAAAGCTCTCGTTAGTTAACCCTAAGAAAGTCGTAGAATCAAATATCTCTTAGGGCTAACTAACGAAAGCCTTAGAGTCAAAAATTATTTATTACCCTTTAGAATAAAATGATCAGAGAAATAAGATCTTCACATCGGTTCAAACGAATTGAAAATTGGAGCAATTAATTTTTCAACCATTTATAGATCGTTTATATATTAAAAAATAAGGTTAAAAAAATTAAGTGCTCTAATTTTCAATTCGTTTAAACCAGTATAAAGATCTTATTTCTCTAATTATTTTATCCTAAAGAATCATAATTAATTTTTGATTCTAAGGCTCTCGTTAATTAGCCCTAAGAGATATTTGATTCTACGACTTTCCTAGGGCTGATTAACGAGAACTTTAGAGTAAAAAATTAATTATGATTTTTTAGGATAAAATGATCAGAAAAATAAGATTTTCGCACAGGTTCACACAAATAAAAAATTGGAGCACTTAACTTTTTTTCCGTTTGGTTTTAGACGAAAGGGTGACGTCAGGTGTTGAATTGATGAGTTTTTAGAAAGCTCAGGTGTTTATAAGAAATTTAAAAAAGGTCAGGTGTTGAATTGATGAATCTTTAAAAAGTTTAGATATTTATATGAAATTTTAAAAAATCAGATATTTATGTGTAATTTGTGTGAAAGGTCGGGTGCCTAAGTGAAATTTTCCCTTTTTAAAAACATAAAATTGGAGAGGTTACCAAAAGAACCCTTAACTTTCATTTCATTTATCACTTTCCCTGAGTCCCACAAAGCCGAACGGAACCGATTATTTTCCATTTTTTTTCCACGAGATCACTTTCCATCTAGTGGTGTAATTTTCCGGCGAACTGCTGAGAATCCATTCCCTATCTTATAACCGGCCAAAACCGATCCGAGCACGTCTCTGGAGAAACCGTGCAAGCTAACCTAGCTCTAACACCATTCCCAAATGTCTATGAAAGACCCAATTCGAACCCTGTAGCAGAAGCTGAATTCCCCATGCAGCGATGGATAGCTCCGTCCTCTTCACCAGAAACGTTCATAGCTTCTCTGGCAATGAAGTGATATGTCACTCGTCGTAAGCCATCTCTCTCTTGGTGCAATGTAACTGTTTGATTAAATGCCCCGTCGATGTGTTACTCGTGTTTTCAGTTCATGGTTGTGGGTCTGTTGGTGGTGTTTAAGTTTAATCATCGTTTACTCGTGGGGTACGAGATCCTGTTGCTACTGGTGCACCCCAACATGGGCCACTGTTAGCTGAGGAAAATAAGATTTCATTCATTTATGTATCTAGTTATCCGCTCTCAGAATGAAGAATGTTAGTTATCTGCTTTCAGAATGAAGAATGTTGTAGCTGCGGTGCGTTTTTCTGTACAGAATACTAGTTGAGCTTACCAATAATAAGCATTTGAAAAATACGAAGAGGGGTGTTTATCCCAATCAGAGACAGTATGCCCTTAAGGTTGTGTATGTAGTCGCACCAAACTTTGTTAGATAATGTTTCCAAATTCCTCCAAAACTATCCCATGTTCGTATTCTTGAAGGTCCTCCTCTCTCAATATGAACTAGTTAGATTAATGTTGCTAATTTGGGTTGAAATGATTGCCTATTTATTTTTGTCATTTCATCACTGCCCAATTTATGCATAAAAACTAAAAAGAGCTATGTGGACTCGATAAGTGTCAGTTGTGGCCGTGTGGGTACATGTCAAGGGATAGTGTTCATGCAATTTCCATCTAAACCACACAAGGGCATGTATATCGAATTTCTATGATAGATGGTGTTCACAACTCTACAAGTTTCCTTAAGAGAGTTTTGTGTGGACTTCATAATAAACTCAAATTAAAATCATTTCTGATCAAGTGAATGCCTATGTCAACGTGTCGGACATCTATCTCACACTCTGATAATCAAGTACTGGACATAGGTACTATAAAACATTTAGAAGAGCCCAAGTAAGTTAGAAAAAGTGTGTAAAATGAATGACAAGAGTTTGTATAGTAAAAGTGTCATGAAGTATGTTAAATATTTTGGCTTTATCTCCAACTTAACCACTACCCATAGGGCGAAGGTCAGTAAGACCTTTATTTTTTTATCCATCCCTTACATGCAAGGTTCATTTCTACAGTGGCTCAAGCTTAACAATGCTTAAATAGTATTGGTTGACTTTGACTCATAGAGAGAATCTTGGAGCTCACATCCACCTTGACTCGTTTAGGTTGATCAATGGGCACATATGAAGATTAAGATGAGCCCGAGAAGCCTTATGAAGATGAAAAGCACAACATAATACACAATAGTCTTGTCTGTTTCAAATTTCAATTCTATTTAGACAACAAAATGATGTCAATAATGCAGAAGTAGGAACTCACATGGATTTTGAGTGTCATTCTTGTTGTTTGCAAGGGCCTCCACCCTTAAATGCATCTGCGCCATTCAGTTATCCCCTCAATTCATTTTGTTCTATTCTAGGTGTTTTGTGGCCAGTCGTTGAAAAGTGGGTATATTTGACTTATTGTGGTTAAGGGTACGGCATTGCTATCTAATCTTCTGTGGTCTGGCCACTGTGTTACCTGTGAATGCTAATAAGCTAGCGAGTGATGTTTTGGTACCTATGTTTTGAAATGTAGTACACATTCGTCCTGAAACGGTAAATTCAGTGATCACAATTTTTGTTGTGAAACATTATGCTCTAAGAAATGTAGGAGTAGAGTTATAACAAGAAAAAACATATATAACAAAAATTGATCATCAACCATTAGAAATTTAAAAATTATGGTTTGTTTGACTGGATATTTATCCCTTGAAAGAAGAGTATTCTAATTTGATAATCCATTGAAGCCTACCTATGCCAAACCACTATTTGGGACACGTGGTATACCGCATTCCTATACCTATTCCTTGTACTGGTACCATCCGCATTAGGGATAACATACTCAAGGGTGGTGATAGACTTTTACCAAAAAAAAAAAAAATCTAGCCCTTTTATTTTTTGTTACTTGGGGGGAGGGGGGATATCTTGATTTCCTCATTGACATTCTTGGCTGAATACAGACTCAATCTAAATCTTTATGGGTCATAATTTAGTTGACTGTTGGTAGGAGACTAGGGGCAATAATATGTTGTAACATTCTGTCTTAAATTATCTTCTTCATCGTCTTTTCTTTTCTAATCCTTGATGAACAGTATCTCACACGTACAAAACCTAGTGAATCATGCTCATGGATGTCCGGTTACCACCTGCCTACTTCTACCACTTTCTTTGCCCAGTTGATTGGTTGGGATTTATATTGCATGCAACGAACATTGAAAAGTAGCTGTTACCCCTTTTTCCGTTAAATATTTGAAGACTTTATTCTACTAGTTTCACCCATTTCTTCTTATATCACCATCCTATCCTAACCGAACGCAGTGTCTGACTGATGATATTGTATTTTCGGCAATGCACTTGCAGGATGACTTTCCATTAAAGCTATTGGGTTTTGCAATGCCCCATGCACATCCAGAATCTTGTCCTCCAAAAAGATGGTGATGTCAAGGTCTGTTGTTCACTCTTTCTTGCAGTGGGAGATTTTTTTTTTCTTCCCTTCTCTTGTTATTCATAGCTTATCTTTTCACAATGCTGTATAGTTATTTTTAAGGGAAGTAAGATTTTCAACTTAGGATTATGTTAACTACCACCAAAGGATGTGCGTTACTCTCAGGAAAGATAAAGATGTTGCAACAAGATTTTCATCTATATCTAGATTAATCTGGCATTATTCTTCCATTGGAAAAATAGAAAACTCTTCGGGCTGTGTTCTTTGACGAAATTTTCGCCAGAAAACTTCCTTCTCCTCATCTTCTCTTTCTCTCTGGTTTTCTGAGCTGTCCACTGCAAAACTTACTTCACTGCACCCGGTGCAAGGCTAGATAGGCAACAAGTCGATAACTTACCAACATCAGGGCCAATATAGACACATCTATCCACAAATTGTCCAGACCCACTGACTTGACTGCAGGGAAATCTGCAACCCGGCAATAGACACCTTGTGTGCACTCATAAACATCGTCCTCGTTATATTGAACCCCAAGAAGGAGCTTGTAACAATAGTAGCTGTAGCTCAAGTACTTTAGCCAGACTATGAAGGGTGGAATTTGTTGAATGTAATAACCCCCAGCAATAAGGAAGACAAGGGTTGTAACTGAGGCAAGAGTAGTGGCTTGTTTTCCATCCATGAGTATGGCACCAATAGCTAAGCCAAGACTTTGTGCAACAAGGACACTGTAAAGGACAACAAGAAGGGAAAGGATGAAAGTAACAGGATTGGGTTTGAGGCCACCCATAAAATAGATGATGATGGTAAATGCAGTTGGAAGTGCAAGCTCCAAGGGCAGGTCCCCAAAAGTTCTGGCTAAAAAGTAGGAGGAGAGGCGGTACATTCCAGATGAACGTTCCTTGATTAGCATAGTTCTTTCTTGGGGAAATGTGAAAACAGCATTATATAGAGGGTAGAAGCCCCAGAACACAGAGAAGAAGAAAAGCATGGCAATCTGCAGTCAAGAATAAACCTTGTTCAGGTTCTACAAAAAATAGAGGTCATAAAGTTAAAAGACTTAAAGACTTAGATGCGGTTCTTGTCCTATTTAAAACAGCAATGAATCTTGAATGTTCCTGGACTTTTATTGTTCCCTAAGGCTGTGTTTGGATCAAGGATTTGGGTAAGGAAAAGGAAACCGTAATAGAAATGTGAAGGATCTAACGTCTCACCATGGTTAGATCCTTCTATGTCTATTTTCCTTACACATATTCTTGATTCAAATGCAACCTAAAGTTTCCCGAGTTTTCTTAGCCTGCGAAATGTTGTATAGAAGAACATCTCAATTTCTGAAACATGGAAATTTCGATGTTGGAAATTTCGATGTGGTAGAATATTGAAATGAAACCCCTAAACTGGTCGTAGGGTGTAGCACTGTAGTATGGAATTACCCTCATGTGAAGACTCCAATTGCTCATAAGTACATATTCATATTCTGATTGCAATAGTAAGGTTATGCAAGATTCTTACGCGATCCTCAATGTGGGAAGGCGGAGTGTGCCACCATAGGAGTCCTCCAAGTACAGCAACACTTATGACTTGGAAGATTCTTAGCCTGTTGAAGGCTTCAAATCTTCGCTCCCTCAGCCCCCTCAGAAGAAGAACCTTGAATTGATGCCACCAGCTTGTACTCCATTGCTCTGGCTTTACAGTGTTTCCTTTGTCATTTCAAGAACACAAGGCACTCAGTATACAATTAGAAATAAGATGAAAGGGCAAGACATTGGTATGTAGGTAATGTGGGGATTATGGTATGATTTGTTCACCTTACTGTTCTAAAAGTCGGCTGCCTAGGCGCTAGGCGGTTGTCCAACGCCTAGATTAGTCAGCCGACTAGTCAGTGCCTAGTCCCTGCCTA
This sequence comes from Rhododendron ovatum, assembly GCA_019656835.1. Lineage (NCBI taxonomy): Eukaryota > Viridiplantae > Streptophyta > Magnoliopsida > Ericales > Ericaceae > Rhododendron > Rhododendron ovatum. Next base: position 20,531,428 of record CM033794.1, on the reverse strand, counting down.
GGTGGTAGGCGGCTCACTAGTTGACGTGCCCTTTTTCTGCCCGACTAGTGCCTAGCAATATTAAGAATATTGTGTGCCTCAGTGAGAGGGAGATGACAGGGAACTTACTTGTGGATGCATCTCTCGCGCAATTATAGTTATTGACATCCAAACTGCACAATTCAGCTTTCAATCTTGTAGAAATGTTCTTGTCATAAGCGGAGATGAGAATATCCCTCATTGCCTTCTTCTCTTGGTCTGTATTATCTCGTTGCTCGATTGTATGCTCGTAATCAGGCCCAATTCCTGCAAATTTTATTCAATGAGAATGTAACCATAATTTCCTTCATCTTATCCTATTTAGCAAATGCATATGTTAGCAAATGGGCTCAGCTACTATGTGTGTTCCAATTTGTAGCACAAGTATGTTGGTGTTTGTCTGAGTTATTGAGTATGCACAAGGAGAGTTTCTTCTTCTCCCTACACTTTTTTTTTTTTTTTTGTGTGTACTAAGGTCAACATAGGAAAGTTTGTGGGGTAGGGTCGTAAAAAGATACAAATGTAACCATCACATTCTGTAGGCCAACTGATATTTGTTTTGCATGTCAATGGATAGAAATGAAGGAATGGAAACAACTGGTCAATAGAGTACAGGTTCCATTCTATTCATGTGGTCTTTCCGCTTTTAATTTCTCAAAGCACACAGAAAGAAACTGTTTATTTCTGCCAATATATCATAAAGAAAATTCAAAATTGGAATATATACCGTTGGCAAGATCGAGCAAGAGATCGGCAGGATTGATTGTAATGGGCGTGGAAAAGCCAATTGAGGAGAAATATTCCAAAGCAGTTGATGCAGGACCATAGTAAATGGGGCAGCCTTCAGAGAGCAATACCACCTTGTCAAACATATGGTAGAGTCGGCTTGAAGGTTGGTGAATTGTTGTGATTACAGTTCTACCTCCACTAGCCAGCCTTTTGATCGTGTTCAGTATCCGCTGAGCCGTGGTCGAGTCCAAACCTGAGGTGGGTTCATCCAGCAATAATAAACTTGGGTTAATGAGCATTTCTTGGCCTATGCTCACCCTCTTTTTCTCCCCGCCTGATATCCCTCTAAAAAGCGGCCCCCCTATCATGCTATTCCGGCAGCGAGTTAACCCCAACTCGGTGATAACTCGCTCCACATGCTCAACTTTCTCATCCTTGGTCAAACTATTGGGTAGCCTTAGCAGTGCAGTGAATCGAAGAGTCTCAGTTACAGTGAGGTGTGGATAGAGGACATCATATTGTGCAACGAATCCAGTTCTTCGTTTTATGGAACTGGAAAATGGCTGACCGTTGTATGTGATCTTTCCAGATAGCTTGCCAGTGAGTCGGCCACCAATTGCTGTTAGGAGAGTGGTTTTTCCACTCCCCGATGGGCCAAGCATCGCCAGGATCTCCCCTGGACAAACCATGCCACTCAACCCATTTAGTATAGTCTTCTCTTTGGAGATAGATGCCCCTCCACTAAAGTAAAATCCTTTCTGCTCCAATTTAACCTTGTAAACCACCTCTTCAAACTGCAAATAAATCAGAAAATCAGAACTACATCGTACTCAAGAAAGATAAGACTTTATGTGCAAAAATATGTACTCAATAAAGGTACTTTTTACCCATAGACAATGTATTACCATGGATAATTTTTCAAGTTTTGTTCCACCTATCAAAAGACTAATTGAGATATTTTGACTGGTGAAACAATAGTTCAAAACTTTGTTCATGAAAATACATTCTTTGTTGACCAGATTAAAGGCACTACTACTAAAAATGTACAAACAGAATGGAACAGAAGGTACAAGTGAAACTTGATTAATATTTTTGAGCTCTTTTCGTTGAGAGAGAACCAGAGAAATAGACCTTTAAAGTTATGGAGTGTGAGGCCACTAGAATGGATTGTGTATTGGTCTGAATAGGGTAAGTGAGGACAGCTCTATGATGGGACTCCAAATTGTTATGGGGTTCCGACAAATTCGGCAAACCTGCCATGGAAACACTGCTGCTATTTTCTGGTTTTGGGACAAGCCAGTGGAGGGGCATGGCCAAGTTAAACCAACGTTGACAGTGTTATTTTGGTGGTTGTGTTTTAGTTTCAGTGGGGTGGGAAAGGAAGTAAGTTAAGAAGTTGCTTTTAACTTTGGCTTCTCAAAGTGAAATGGACAACTCATAAATCCATAGACACTAACGAGGACCTCTCGTGTTTTAAAGGCTCTAAGATGCAGGACTAGCCTTTATGGTGGGTTCCCACCTTCTCCTTAAAGTATTCTAACACTACCTCTGGTTCAATGATTATTCTGATCTCTTACTTGAGTTCCTTCTCCCTTTATCATATTGGCATCCTCTCTTTTGGCCTCTCTCATCATGTGTAAGTTATTCCTAAAAATCTATTTTCGATCTCCTAACAGTGACTTCGTGTGCATGGACCATCCTGCTGCTTACATCCAATAAGAGTCTATAAAGTTGGCCACAGTCACTTCTGAGCAAGAAAATCACAATCTTCACGGATAAGGATCCACGACGCAAGCGGGGATCTGCATGCCTATACGCGGCAATACCCTAAAATCTAGGCCTCATATACAGTTTTTGTTGGGTTGGTGGTTTGGACATGTGTGTGGTGTATGTCATGGATACATGATCTTTTCTTTTTGCTTTTTGACATTTGAAGTGCAAGTTTAATTTTTGGTATCGCGTTATAGACATAGTGCTTTCCACCTTTTCATGCCAATTTACTTGGATTTGTTTATGGTAATCAGGCAAATGCATCCTGGCCTTCGATTTACTTAGCACTTCAATTAAAATCTTGCTTTTTACTTTGAACGCTTCAATGTAAATCTTGGCATGGAAGATTGAGTCCATGAAAGGTTCTGATCTAATTATCTGAAGTTTCTTTGTTCATTTGTCCAAAGTGATATTCATGTGTTTTTGTGTACTGGTGTGTGAACTCATGGGTGTGCCATTCTTGCATATGGCTGTCGATTTGAGTCTGATTATTTATGCTCTTTTTAATGTATGGCCTTGGGCTTCTGGCGAGATGCAATTAACTCTATGATGTGTATGACCATCTTGGTCTATATGGTAACCCAGTTAGTTCCTGAGAAACATTAAGTTAAGCCGAAGTGAAAAAGCAACGCACGCTTTTTCCTCCCTGAAATTTTATTCTCAGAAAAACAAGTCTTTATGAGTTTTGACTTAAATAAAACCCAAAAACAAAAAAAAGAATGAGATTTGGATTCGAAACAAAATTCAAAATAACGGTGCATTTCTTCTTTTTGAAATTTGGAAGTAGCATTGATGTGATTGTTGAATAGCTTGAAATACATCGTTGGGCCCATTTCCTAACTGGTTAAGCTTTTAGGACAATTGGTAACTTAACATGGTATCAGTGCTCAAGTTGCTAGAGAACTTGGGTTTAACCATTTAAGTCTCTCTGTTTGCATTATGTTTCTCCCCATTATTTTCATTCGCAGTATGCATGGATGTTGGGTTGGACATGAGAGAGGATGTTGAACAGGTTGATATACATTGTTGGGCTCATTTCCTAAGAAATTAAGCTTTTGGGACTAGTATTAACATAACAAGAACGCAGGCCATATATGGAAGGACTAGATCATTGGGATCTAGGGTTACTGATGACACTTCTTGGCAGGAACCACGAATGTGCTGAAATATATATGGAGGGGAAGGAAATGGCGAAGAAAAGCATAAGAAGATGATGACGCGGACAAGTCTTTGCTTCCCAACCGCTCATTTCTCTAACAGCTCTGCTTCCCTTAGTAACTCCTTTTACTAATCTGTTATCCAAACAAAACCTTACAGTAATAATTTAAAATCCTGTTCTCCTTGATAGTATTTATGAATTATTGGTGTGGGGTTGTGGAAGTGAGATGGGGTTGTGGAAGTGAAGATGACCCTTTGCTGTAATCATGTTCACCCCTTGAGAAAGTTTATAACCCATATGTAAAGTCAAATTATAATATTGGCTCCTCAACAATTATTTATCCGTCAACATGAAAAGTATTGACAAACTGGCGTTGGCATGCATAAAGTGAAATCTATGAACTTTCATTTTCCCTCTTTTGTTTTGTGTGGTGTTAGAACATCATTATGTTCATCCAGTTGCACAAAGGAATCTTGTGGGAAAGCACTTCTTGAGATTTGGTTTTGACTCTATATTTACATATTCATACTTGTAGTAAAAGAAGTAATGACTGCTCTCCTAACTTTTTTTCCCTAAATGGTTTCAGAATTTGAAGTTCCAACTGTGGAGTAGTTACCAAATCTTAAGAAGCTTACATCGGGTCAATGTCTGCGATTCTTTTTTACAGTTGTACTCAATGGACAAAACTCCCGCTTACATGTGGTACGGGAGATAAACAGGTATGTGACTTGATCTCTTTTTTGGAGCTCTTTTGTTTAATGCTATATAAATACATATAAATGCACGTTTCATACTTGCATGTGTGTGTTTTTATAGGAGAGGGAGCTAGAATATTGACTCCACGAATTTGAGTCAAATTTGATCCGAACCGCTGGTGCATTTGCACCTTTCGGTTAAAAAGCAGAGGATATCCGTGCATTCAGTGGGAGAATTTATGCTTCTCCATTTTTGTTTTTAACTTGATCTTCTTGGGGGGCATTTATGCTTCTCCATTAGTTGTAGAAGAACAATCTATAAATGGAGAAAACCACATGCTTGTGAAAGAAAGGTTGGTAAGGGTGATTAAAGAATTTGGTCTGAAGTTTTAACAAACGAAGGTGAATTAAAGAAATGGTGCTTTTCCTTGTAAAGCCAACTGATTCTTATATTCCTTATCTATAAAAGATGTTATTGCTTCTTTAACTTTAGTTTCAACATTCGTATCGCCGAAATTAAAGTTGTTATCATACATGTGATAGATTTTTATTTGGATTGAATATGTACATAGATGGAAGTTAGATGCTAGTTAGAGTATTTTCCCCTAAAATTTTCTCTCCCCCTCCAGCTTTTTTCTCTCTGCAATTATTTGGATCGAATAAAAGAAGATACATGATTAAAGGAAAAAACCCATCATTTAGATTCCAATTTCTGTCCACAAATTATAATGTTTCTGCAGAGCACTTGGAAGTGGGATGTGGTGGAGCCAGTCTTTGGTGTGAGGGATTACTCTGGGCTACTTTGCACTGGGTGCGCAATTTGTAAGATGTCTAACCCCCTTGCTATCTTCACTTATTTTTCTTTAATTCTTGGTCTCCCCAAGTTGTTTTTATGTCCATCAGATTTACCAGAATTTTCTTCTACTAGTGCTCTCATCCTTTTGACATATTTTCACATATTCTTTCTTCCTTTTTCTGTTTTTTCTGATCAGGAATATTCTTTCTTCCTTTGATGAGACCTTTTTTCCACAGCCCCATGTTGCTTGGATTCTCCTGTTTGTGTTCTTATGCGGTCTGTGTGTGGGCATCTAATTCTAAAAATGCATGCATACTTTTACGTGGGATTTACTACTGGTTAAACTTGCGTCCGTGTTTGGTATCGCATTCATAAGTCGTTCTCTATTCGCATGAAAATTGTTTGGCGAATTGTTTTGGGAAAGATATTGATGAAAACGTTCATGAAAACATACACGCAGTTGTTCTTATGATTCTTCAGAATTGTGTTTTTGTACAAAAATGACTTTGTTTCTATACACACTGTACAATAAAGTGAAAAGTAACTGATTCTGAAACAATTACAAACCAATGGTTGCAATCAAGCCACAAACTTACCATTTGCATACCTTCGATGGCATTTGTATTAGGAAGAGCTATGTAGCACAGACACGGACATGAGATATCTAAGAAAATAGGGATACGAACACGACAAGGGAAACGGAACAAATAAATAGGAGTATTTACTTTATATTAATGGTAACATAGTTATATGTACAAGCATGAAGCATCACTATATATAAACAAGCATCACATATACTTCATACGTATATTTATTATATTACCCTTTTAACTCAAAATATTTGAAGTATTACATATTCACTCTCAAAATTTAGAAAATTGAATATTTAACCCTACCTTGTCCGTATAAGTGTTCCGCCACCTTGGCGATTCCCCCTAAGGGATTAGTTAGATTTAATGAACACGCCGCATCCATACGTTTTTTGCTGTGTTCCCAATGAGTCCCCAAATCATGCATCAACCTGGGGACATGCCGGCCTCTAGGAGTGTGGGTGCATAATATAGGAAGTCTTATTAGTTCACGTTGGGACATGCCGCTCTCTAGAAGTATCGGTATTTCATAGAGGAAGAGTCTTATTTCTTCAGACTGGGAGTAATTGGTATGTGCCGTCATATGTTTTGACATATTCTATTCTTTTAGTCTACCCATCGATTTATCTTTTATTTCTAACCCATACTATGGATGCTATATACCATCCCTAACCCTGTTAGGGGAATGGGGGATGCTACAAAGCAATTTCGAGCGGCCGATCCGGCCATTCATCTCGATACGAACGGCTTGAATTGAATCTGAGCATATATAAATCTGAACCGTGAGTTGCTCGGTTAAGATCCGAGCCGTCAATTGCCGAAATGAACAGCTGAATCGGATTCCCCCTATTGCTAGCTCAGCATGCAGTCAGCACAAGGTTTTCTTTAATCAACCGGCTCTTCTAGGGATGATGAAAAAATCTGCACCAACAAAACTCCGCACTCACAGTATTTAATTAGCAACTTGGAAGCAAAGGTGGAGCTCATCAATCAACATCAGTGAGGTTCAAAAAAGTTGGACCCCAGATGACAATTTGATCAAGTTCTTAATTAGAAATAAAAACCGGAACTCGCGAATTGTAGTTGTGCTTGTAGTTTAGAAGATTGATTTTTCTGGCTTGAACCTGTTATCATACTCTATATTATGGGTATTATCGGCGCGCACTTGTTAGAATAAAGTTCATATCGACCTGTATTATGCTTTGTTTAGATACAGAATGCCATGTTTTACGGGCTTTGGATTAAGCATCATTTGATTGGTCAAACATAGGGAGGATATAAATGAGCTTATTTCGCCGGAATGTGAGGGATTAAAAATATGACATCTTCCAAGGTATTGCATTATTCCAATTTTTTTTTAAAAATTTTTGTTGCACCTTGAAGAAAGTAAGTAATAATTTCTGTGGCAAGCATTTGAAAAAAAAGATCGTTAACTTATTCTTTCTTGTTGGGGGCTCTATAAAGGAAAGCTTTTATTTTGTTGGGAGTTGGACAAAGATATTTCCACGCTATTTCTACACACTTAATTATAATTATTGTTATTCTGATTATTATTTTCATTGTTAATTGCTGCTATTGTTGATGGTGGTGGTGGAAAAAGAGGGTATTTTAGTTGGTACGATACAAAAGGAAAACAGAAAACTAGGGCTAAAGTTGAGAGTCCATGGGAAAATTGAAAGCCTTTTGATGAGCTATATATAAGATAAAATAGTACTACTAGACAAGAATCATAGAGAAATGATTATGTATCGACTAAAAAGTAGTTTTATGCACCATTAATTGGTTCCCACTACATGTTCAAACAAAAAACAAAATAAAAAGTTCCCACAATGAAGTCAAGTTGTAATTAATACCCACAAGTTGGGCGGTAGTTTATTTTTTATTTTTATTTATTTTTTCATAGGCAGGCAATAGTTTATATGTGATCTACACTTGATCAATAGCTCTTTTTTTCTTTTTCCTTTTGTTTCTTTCTTTCCCACTACAAATCCCATGTGATCTTAACATTGCATGAGTCTTCACATGTCTTTAGAACGTATGAATTTTATCAGATGTCCCCAAGGAGACAGAACGTATGAATTAGTAGAGTGTACGGATCAATGCATTAAATTTAAATTCACCAATTCGTGGTTGAGGTGGTCTAGTCTCTAGTGTGTAATTTGAGAAACCACTCGTGTATTGTTTATGTTACCGACATACCCTTGGGTGATCAGTGTACTTCAGGTACATAGTTACACTACCTTTGTCACTTCGTCCCTAAATATCATCGATGTTCGTTTCATACTAATAAATAACGCACATCTATCCATATATATAATATCTTTTGAAAGATTTCAATTATATCAACTATCCAAAAGGTAAAATTAGGAAGAGGGGGCTGTTGTGTCCATCTCACAGCAACATGCAGTTGCGCAAAATCTCACCGTTCAAAATACTTTTGGACGGTTTGGATGACCCTACTATTTATTTTCGCTAATAGTATTTTATTACCGGTCATAAAATAACTCTTTTCTGGACCATGAATTACCAAGACGGACGGTAAGATTGGCACAGCTGTACGCTTCTGTGAGATAGGCATAACAGGCCCCGGTCTCACGAAATTAAATTGTCGTTTCTGAGTTTATGAAAGGTAGAGTTGGGAAGCTGACACGTGGCATTGCAGTGGGAGGCGTGGGCGGCGTCGTTTTGAGCACTAAGCTGATATTGTATTTGTACACCTCATCATGCGATCAATGGGTGGAGGAAGAAAAAGGACACACACACACCCACTCCAATTAGTACTATATATATTTATATATATATATATCATCGATATCTTTCTAGGCCCAATGAAATAAATATTGGCAGTCGATGTCCTCCTCCTTTTTCTCTGTCTTATCTCTTATTGTCCTTTGTGGTTCAGAGTTGCTTTCACCTCACTCTCCCATTTTGTCCTAATTATTTGTCACTTTAGATAATCTCAATTAGCATTGTTGACTCTTAATTTGCATTTACCCAATTTAGATCACCACAAAGACAAGTGTTGAAATATGGAAGGAGGAAAAGGAAAGAAAAGAGAATTTACTTTCACTTGGGCCTTGTGGGAATATATTTTATACATATTCAATTGAAGCTCGCTGCTTGTTGCTCAATTCGTCCATTTTTTATAGTTTCGTATTTTATTTTAGATTGTTCTTTAATAAGTATCCATTTTGTAAAGTTAGTAGGTAAAAGTTGATATTTTTTTATTTTGTCTCTAACTTTAGATTTCGTTTTGTAAAATTAGCGTCTAAAATTGTAATGATAATGTCTCCATAAATGATACGTAGAGAAAGTTAAGATAAAAGTTAATTTAAAAAGTGTAATGATAATGTCTCCTTAATAAGTTGAAATTACGAAGCTGAAACACTTAAAAATGGACGGATGTAATATAATGTTGAGGGATTTATCCTAAGAGCATCTCTACCAGATCTCTCAAAAATTAGCTTCAAAACTGTATCTTGCTATCATACCTTATAATTTGAAGGGGCAGATTTGCCGTGCACTCCATCAGGTCCTTCAAAATATAATAATTTACTTCTTTTTATACATCTTTAGTTTTATTGATCTAAATAAAAAAAATGGTACATCTTTCCTCTTACAAAAATATTTGGCCACTCTACTTTACTTTAAATGCTTTTAAAAATACAAAATTTAATATAGTTTGGTTATATTCAGTAATCTTTTAAATCTGTATCTTCAACTTAATACTTAAAACATTTTTAACTCACCACAACTTAATTAATGCTTAAATCGGGTTCAATATTTGTTTTTGGTTACAGAGAGAGGTGGAATGTGTTTGTATTGTAGACCCTCACAAAACAAGAAAGAAACCTTATTTGATTGAAATATCAATTTCAAGGATTTTTGCTGGAGATGCTCTAAGTACCTTTACTTAGAGAATTTTTTTCCCCCCTCTTATGACTCAGGTGTTGATGTTAGCTTACGTGCACCTCGAATTATTTTTTACCCCTTTATCAAAGTAAAATTATGCTTCATGCTGGTTTGTTATAAACTACTCTAACAATGTATAATAATTTAGAATGTGAAACGGAAATTATAAGTGTTTTTTTTTTTTTTGGTAAGTGGAAAATAATAAGTTGCTATTTCCTGTGCCAAATTTGAAAAGCAACATACCAAGTTTTCTTTAGCATCAGATTGGGTTTACGGAGGAATTTCTAGAAGGAGAAGATTTTGTTGGTGGTTTTCACCAAAAGTAAATATTGAGCCAAGAAATGAAACCCACGAGAACACGTTGAAATAGGAAAATCACCAACAGGAATAAATTAAAATACTAGGGTTTTCTCGTCTCTTTTTCCCCTAGCTTTTGTCCAGAAATCCAAACACAATCTTAGAACAAATTGATTAACGAACCCACGATACAAGTACAACATTGTTATGCGGGAGGAAGACGATTTGATCAACACGCGTTAAATATGAAAAAATGAGAAACATGTCAAGGAAATAGAATTTCACATTGCTTGAGAGTATAATGAGTGATTACTTAATAACATCTGAGACCTCTTTACTCATTGCCAATTAATTTTGAGATGGATATAAAGTTTCCACAAAACAATTGCACACAATTCAAGGGAATGCAACATTTGTTGTTCGATAGTTTGCCTGCTTCCATGGGAGAGAAAGAACAACCTGCTACAGACAATGCTCAACTCCTATGTATGTGACGTCTTTTCTTGTATCTTTGTTCTAAGGTTACACTTCGAAAGTCTAAGAGTCGATTCGGTCTTTATGGACAACTAGTCCTGCAATGGTACCCTTGACGGTCGGTCCGATTGAAAGCTTAGCTATGAAAAGGTCCAGTCAACAGAGGGGCGCCCTCTTACTATTCATTGTATTTTGAGTAATTTCAAGGTTATAAGAACACAATCGAGTAGCTAGACAGGTAATGCAGATAAAAAAAAGAAGAAGAAGAGGCTAGACAGGCAATGAATGATCCGAGGAGGCCATAGCTCAGCTAGATAAATGCACTAGCTAGGCTTTGTTTTTCCATGCACATCCACGTTTACTTCATGAGCGTATTTATTGAGGTGAAACCAACTGTTAGTGAATTTTAATCAAAATAATGCGAACGGCGGAATTGGTCTCCATCCTCTCTCATCAGTTCAAATTTCTTTTGTTATACTAATGCGATATATAAATACATGTAGAAGATGTAAAGCATATATATATTTGAGTTTCATCGTTTAGATGAAAACAATATTATACTATATGAGATTTATAATTACAAAATATTGTCACTGTCACGTCTGTTAATTATATGAAATACAAACAACTACTGTACTACTATGGTAACTTAATTGATTCGAATGCTACATGTTAGAATTAATGAGTTCAACTTGTACGTATAACAATCGGATGCGGCTCGTTTGCATGACTATATATGGTTCGAATTAAGGAAATTACGCCAACGTAACAAACATTTGCAGGTTCGTTAATTATTATAATCAGGACATGACCAACTCGATCGCTAATTACTCGATCCCCTCATTTCGAACGTCCTATCAAAGGAAATATATGCATTTGCTAAAAGTGACGTACGTGCTTTAATTACCCATTAAAATTTAATCTTTCCTTTAGATGTAGGAGTATATATATATATATATAATCCCTAACCACATATTTTGCCATGTCTTTTAACACTTTTCAGTACTCCGGCCTAGCTTTTAGTCATAGAATCATTATTAATTTCCACTTAATACTTTGAATTAAACTAAAGTCATGCGAATGATCGATTCATACATAGCTTGCATTATTACTTGGATCAATTTGGAAATCATGAACTTATTCTCTGGAAATATACTGTACATATCGAGAGACACAATATTATGGTGTCACGTCTCACCATACCAAATGAACTTTTTTTTCCTCATATGATCAGATGATTAGGACAATATCTATAAAGGATGGATCACAGATCTCCTAAAAGCTGACTCTATAATCATATATACCCATGTTTCCATATTCTTTATAATTTGCCGTTTTCATACAAAAGAAAATCACGAGAGAGAGAGAGAGAGAGAGAGAGAGAGAGAGAGAGAGAGAGAGAGAGAGAGAGAGAGAGAGAGAGAGAGAGAGCCCCTACAGATGTTAATTGCTAGGCAGCTGTTAGCTCCTTTAATTTGCCTATGATTAATTTCATGATAGGTGATGATCTTTATTTAGTAGTTGCAGTGTTGCACGCCCATACCCATTTTGACGCATACCAACCATGCCACCCAAGAGAGAGAGAGAGAGAGAGAGAGAGAGAGAGAAGCAAGTGGGATGAGGTGGAGGAGAATGACATGCAAGCAATTAGAGTTCTGGCCATTTTTAAGATTTTGTAGACAAGAGAGAACCCACAAAGACCACGCGTGTGCCTGTTGTGTTCTTCATTCTTTTGCTTTATTAGGTGTACTCCCACTTCAAATGACAATAAATCATAAACTATCTTCCTTGGGGATAAGAGAGAGTTATCATGGTCACCACTATTGTGGAGATGACATAGGATATTTATTTACTTTTTTATATCAAAAAAGAAGAAGAAATTTATTAGAACTCAGTACAGAGTACATTGAGATGGGTTGATAGTCCAACACCATGGCTATGCATATTATTCCAACTTGGTAGACACACATTTACTAATAAACCATCTACTCATGATTGTACTGTTTACTGCAAAATTTTAAAAATTACTATTATTCCCTCTATTTCCAAATAAGAGTTCAGTATGGCATTTTGGATTGTCCCTTAATAATTATCCATTTTAAAAAACTAGTCGATAAAAATGTGTACAATTATCCTTTTGTCCTTTCAAAAAGTTAATGAGTAAGAGTTAATAAGTAGACGCGAAGAATAATTTTGAAAAATATAGGTAAAAATTGACGTGAAATATGTACTAATTATGTCTTTTTAATAAGTTAAAACTATGACACTTGAATGCTTAGAATTTAAAATCTACTAATATGCATGAAAAGCAATCCCAACCCATTTCTTTAGACTCAGATTTTAGGCCACCTTTTAGCTTCTAGATCCTTAGAATTCGAAAATCTGTAGAGAAGTATTTTCCTTTTAACAAATACTCACAATATATAGCTTTAGAAGAGTTTTTTTTTTTTTTTTTTTTTGTGTGTGTGTGACCAAATTGAGGAGATTATATTAATTATAGCACAACGACACTTACGTAATGGAGTTCATTGCAAATATTTTGAATAAAATCAAACTAATCATTTAACGATTGTAAATAAGAAAAACACAAGGCAATTGATGTTTTTCACTCCGATTCAGATGTTGAACCTGATGCAAATAGCGGCACTCGCGATCTAATGTATATTCATACCTAAAATCAACAGTCTTGAAAGATATAAAGTGCTAGCTAAAGATAAAAGACAATAAATATCCAGGCAATCAAGTGGACTCTATCCACGTATGTAAGCACCAATGAACTTCCAAAAAATTATAGATCTAATAAGCCTCCAAGAGTTGCCCTGCCAAAAAAATCTTGTAGGTTAATAGCACTATGGATACTGATATTATTGTGAAGCAATATCATCTTTGAAAAAACCCAATTTGTAGACAAATATTTGTTCAAAAACGAAACTAGACTCTCGAGAAAACGAGAGACAGAACTTTCACAAATTAAACGACAAGTCGTTGATCTGAAGAGACGAAAACAAACAAAACAAAAGAGAAAAGTATATAGGCCTTCCCCTCCCATCACTGTATAAGGGTGTGAAACCCTAAGTGGAAGGGAAGGAAGAAGAAAAATATTGGTGACGGCTAGGGTTTTGAGAGAGAGAGGGGTGGGGGGTTGGTTCGGAGAAAAGTTGCTTTTGAAGATCAGTTAAAATCTCGAGATTTGATCTATAAGAATCTTTTCACATACACGCAAAGTATAACGATTATTTACGTAGTATATTGAAGCAATAGTGGAATTTTGATGTATTTTTGCATTTTTCCCATCATTAAAATTAGGGACATCATAATGTCAAAATCAAATTTGTTGCTACCAGAACTCAGTCTACACTTACCATTAAATATATGACTTATTTATCCTCCTGAGTCCTAACCCATCACTGAATGCCAACACTCCCTCTTTTCTACTTCTTCCTCCCTAGATGCTGTGTCACCCATGTTATATACCAACTCGTCCTACGCCATTAAAGCCCTCCTCGAACTCTAGACCCAGAAATCTCGAGGGAGTTGTTGCAATATATGATCCGAGAGTAGAACTGGGTAGGGGGGAACAAAGAAAGAACATTAGTAGAAAAGAAAATATGCTTTGCATAAAATGAATGGTAGGCCGGTGGTAGAGAATAATAAAAGTATCTAGTGTCTTTCCAAGTTCTGTTTTTCTCTTGTTCCCTTGGTTGGTTCCTCGCCAACCTTTTGAGGTTCAAATTAAGTGGCATATGATTTATCAGGGTCTGAGGTGGTTCCTCACCAACCTTTTGAGGTTCAAATTAAGTGGGCATATGATTTATCAGGGTCTGAGGTGCTAACATACGTGGAATGGGATCTGGGGGGCCGGTGGTGACCCCAGTCACCACAGAGGTGTAGTGACCCAAAACAACGTCATTTTGGGGTTGCAAAGGGTTTAAAAAAGGCCCGAAAGACCCTCTTCGGTGGAGAGCTGAGTAAAAAATTAAGTGTTTCAATTTTTAATTTGTTTTAACCGGTGAGAAGATCTTATTTCTTTAATCATTTTGTCCTAAAAGATCATAATTAATTTTTGGCTCTAAGGCTCTCGTTGGTTAGCCCTAAGAGATATTTAGTTCTACTACTTTCTTAGGACTAATTAACGAGCGCTCTAGAGTCAAAAATTAATTATAATCCTTTAGGATAAAATAATCATAGAAATAAGATTTTCGTACCGGTTCAAACAGATTGAAAATTGGACCACTTAATTTTTCAACTATATTTTTTAATATATAAACTGCCTACAGATGGTTTAAAAATTAAGTGCTTTAATTTTCAATATATTTGTTTGAACTGGTGCAAAGATTTTATTTCTATGATCATTTTATCCAAAAAGACCATAATTAATTTTCGACTCTAAAGCTCTCGTTAATTAGTCCTAAGAAAGTTATAGAACTAAATATCTTTTGGAGCTAACCAACGAGAGCCTTAGAGCCAAAAATTAATTATGACACTTTAAGATAAAATGATCAAAGAAATAAGATCTTTACACCGGTTCAAACAAATTGAAAATTGGAGCACTTAATTTTTAAACCATCTTTAGACAGTTTATATAGTAAAAAATATGGTTAAAAAATTAAGTGTTCCAATTTTCAATCCGTTTAAACCGGTGTCTTATTTCTATGATCATTTTATCTTAAAGGGTCATAATTAATTTTTGACTTTAGAGCTCTCGTTAATTAGTCATAAGAAAATAGTAGAACTAAATATCTTTTGGAGCTAACCAACGAGAGTCCTAGATTCAAAAATTAATTATGACCCTTTAGGATAAAATGATCAAAGAAATAAGATCTTCACACTGGTTCAAATGAATTAAAAATTAGAACACTTAACTTTTTTGCTTGGCTTTCCGCCAAGGAGGGTCTTTCGGCCCCATTTTTTAAACCCTTTGCAACCTCAAAACTACGTCGTTTTGGGTCACTACACCCCTGTGGTGACTTAGGTCACCTGTAGTCATCACAGGCCCCCCGGATCCACGTGGAATGTTAGTTTTTCTTCGTTGTGATGTTATGCACATTTTGGTTCCTTTTAATTGTTGTCAAATTTCTTGGAGGATTCTAACCTAAAATCAATTGGTTAAAGGTGGAGTAGCCTCTAGATTTTATTAACCAAGTTTGGGTGGCTTAGATGAGTGATGTGAGATTAAGTCGAACACTCCTCCTCACGTGCAGCTTGGATGCACCTGAAGGTGCGAATTGATCAGCTAACCAGGAGATCGATTTGCTTCGGGCGACAGAGACTTGACCATGAGAGATGAGGCCACCCATGACCTAGCTTTGATTCCACGTTAGATTTTTTGAAGGTTTCCAACTTAAATCCAATTGGCCGCCAATAGGTGGAGTAACCTCTAGAATATATTAACTAAGTTTGGATGGCTTAGATGAGCGATATGAGACAAAGTTTAACACTCCCCCTCATGAAGTTAGACATAATCCCATATTGTCCATCTAAGCCAACCAAGCTTGGTTAATAAAATCTAGAGACTACGAAGTCTCTATCATCTCCATCGCCCGAGTCAATCAGTCAGCTTCTGATCTCTTGGTCTGTCACCTCCACATGCATCCGGACTGCACGTGAGGGGAGTGTCAGACTTTGTCTCATATAGCTCATCTAAACTACTCAAGTTTGGTTAATATATTCTAGATATTACTCCACCTATTATCAATTGATTTTAAATTGAAAACCTCCAAGAAATCTAACAGTTATAAACTTGTTTCAACAATTAATAATTTTTTGCCTTTTGCCGATAAAAAAAAATAGTTTCTTTCCATTTGGAGGGAGAGAGAGAATCCTGCTCTTAGGATTTTGTAAGTGGAAGAAATATGATCTCAGTAGTATATATACCTATTTTATGGTTCATTCATAACATTTTAGCGTGCTTCGTAATTTTTGTTCTAAAATTCATAACTTTTCAGTAGTATGATTCATAACATTTTCATTATGATTCATAACATTTTGGTGTATCTTATAACCTTTATACGATTCGTAACTTTTTAGCAATATGATTTGTAACATTTTGTTTATAATTCATAAAAATTTGAAGGTACATATAATACACATTCAAATAAAAGATGTGTATTGTAGTCTTTTCCATTAACATAGTACAGTAGAAATTAGAAGTCTCCAATACTATACGCTTAGAAAGGCATGCGCGCAAACCTTCTCAATCTCACGTAGCCATTACAATTCCGAACGAGGAAAAAAATAAACGTATTTCCCACAATCCCCGGTGCACATTTTTCCCGCACAATTGGGTGTCACACAATTCTACATTTTTTCTCCCATAATTGGGTGTCTGAGCCTTAGTCACATAATTCTTCAAAATGTCGCGCTCTCAATCCTCACTTTTCAGAATTTTAGTAGTTTGAGATGTGTTTCAAATATGCGCTCGCTCTTTCACTCATGCACACGCATGCGAATTATGTAACTTAGGTCTGTTGTGAACTCGATTAATTCTATGATTTTAAAGTTAACTATTCGATACACTTCTACAAGGACGGATTTTTTGTTTCATAGACAGTGAGGTTTTAACCTGTGAGCTTGGGGCAATTCACCCTCTTTGTGCATGACATTAAGATAATTGGTGTGGAAAATAATTGAATAAGATCGGGAAAAAATATTGAATGAAAATATTTTTTTCTATTAAACCAACCATGAATGGTAAGTAAATTGCAAAATAAGTTGAATTCAGTTATGAGAAGCTTGAACTTGAAAGTTTTTGGAACTTTTTTTTTTTTATCCTCAACTACTTAATTAGGAACTTGACAACTTAAAATGGACACCTCGAAAAATGAAGAGTTTTAGAGAGAGACTGTGTTGATAAAGTAGATAGGAGCTGTGAAAAAAGAATTGAAAACTAGTTGTGGATACCCCTACTTTTTCGGGACACCCGTTGAGGCGTGTCTTTGCTTCGGAACTGCCCATTTCGCAGCACTTTTATTGTTTTGAGAGTTGCCACTAGTTTAAGAAAAGGGCAAAGTCTATTTTCACCTGCTGTAGTTATTGTCATGTGCAGATATCTCTCTCATAGTTTAAAATTGACCACATAACTTACCTGTGGTTTTAAAAATGTGCTGATAGATCCCCTGCCGTCATATTTTCCATCTATATTAACAGAGGTGTATCTCACACGCCTCTAGAATGTAATATGAGTCGTTCATAATGTATTAAATAAAGAATAAAGTATCTCTGTAAAAAATCATCTCGATTAGGCATCAATAACCCAGTGATTTAATTTTTAGTAAATTCAAATTTGAAATTTTAATTTCATAACAAAATCGATTCGACCATGAGCTTTTTATTTTTTGATTGGCTTGAATTTTGACATAGATGTAGTATTTGTTGAAATTTACAATATCAACGGTTTGGATTCAATTTTTGATATAGGAGATGGTGTGGTTAGATTTAAAAAAGAAAAAGAATCAAGGAACATGATGAGGGTATATCGAACTTTTAATATTGTGTCCGTTAAAATGGATAGAAAACATGACGGCAGAGGGGTCTATCTGCATATTTTCAAAATCACAGATGGGTTATGTGGTCAGTTTTAAACCACGAGGGGGGTATCTGCACATGATGATAACCACAAAGGGTCAAAGTGGATTTTGCCCTATAGAAAAACTAAGAAAACGAAGATAGAGATTCTTTAGGTTCATGAGCTAAGGTACGGAAAGGGGATATGTGTTAGGCACCCTTTTACGCTCAACTAAACAGTTGACCTCTACTATTTCGACGGGTTCAGAAAATGATTTCACATGCATAAAAGAACACGCAAGTACATTTTGATTAATACTCTCTTAAAGAGAAAAAATGATGAACAAATGAAGTGTCATTTCCATACGGGAAATGGCTTTAGAAACCTAAAGAGCACCATGGCCCGCGCCATGCTATTTAGAAGCAGGCCGTGTGCCCGTTAATTAATAATCACGTGGTCGTGACTGTGAAGAGGTGGCCGCAGGATCACTACCGCACCAGATTTCCAGAAAAGAGAATTAATAGCAACAAATTAAGGTAAAGTGAGGATATTAAAATGGCAATCCAAGGGATTGCAAGGCCATTCCCACCTTGGCCCTCAGCTGAGTTGAGTGATGGTGAACTCTTGGCTTTGCTTGGCAAAGCTAATGAGACGACTTATGACTTCTTTGAGTGTTGAAGGGATGAGAATATGGAGTTAAGTAGGGGTTTTTGCGGAGATAGCAACTTTGGATGGGGAGGAGAGCAGAGGGGGAGGAGGCACATGGGTACAAGGGAGGGCGGCCGACCCCATTGGCTGCCAAATTTCTCTTAGGATAAGTATAATTTTTACCCTATTTTTATTAATTTGATCCCAAATTTTCATAAGAATATATATAATTTAGCTATTTTGACCCAATAAAAAATCTCTAAATTGCCCCAACTTGTTTTAAGTGTATAGAAATTACAAGCGTTTTCTTCTTTTTGAGAGTTGATAGTACTAGCAATGAGACTATCATGTATTATTTTTCAAATATAACAAGTCTTTTGGAGCCAATTATGAGTCAAAAATGAATTATTAGTGCATATTGATCTTATAATTAACCTTTTAATTTAGTTATTTTTGGACTTGTGCATAGAAAAAATATATTGCATATGAATCTAATTTTTGACCCCACTAACCAAAATTTCTGAGTCCACCCTTGGAGAGCAGAGTAACGAGTGATGTGTGAGGTGGTGGTGAGTAGCATGTGTATTCAGGGTCTCCTTGGGTTGAAAAAGGCCGGATCTTGGAGGCGTGTCCATAATCACACGCCGTACGGGGGATCAATCAAGCGGCCGTTGGTTTGGTTACGCGGCCATGTCTTTGCAATGCTCCGGCAGACTTCATTACGCGATTGTGGTGCACGTAGGGAAAAGCAATGACTGCCGTGGTGCATGTGCCAAATAGATAAGACGGCCGTGTGAAAGGTTACATGGCGTGAATTTCCATTTGACCGAAAAAAAGAAGAAGAAAGGTTTCATGGCCGTGATAATGAAAATATGGCCGTGGGTTTGGTTGAGTTTTTAGACATTTGAGGACTCAACTCTAGAGTTGTCTTTGTCACTCCTTAGGCTCTGCCAGTGTTGGGAAACCGAATCCCCAAGACCCAGTAATGATGCGTACTGATTAGACAACAAAAATTGTAAAACCCTATAAAGCGGAATTAGGGTTCTACCTCAACTCCCTGCGATACGAACGCTGGTTGAACTTGTTATAGCATGTCTTGCTATAAACCACGAATACTGCTCGACCGTACCTTACGATCTTCTATAGTATTCCCTCCACGTCTCGAACACGAACCAAGTGTGGACTCTTTCGTGATCTGTTTGCTCTCTCGAAGTCTGTCTCTATTTACTGAATAATAGAAAAAACATCAACCTGACCTAGAGAGTATAACATGTATATATAGGGCTACGATAGGTACCTAAGGAGTAATAAGTCTGGGCTCCCAGTGTAAATAAGAAAACTTAATCCTACCAGAATTCTATTTCTTATTTCACTAATTATAATTCACCCCATTACAGAATTATAATTACACTCCCGTCATTATCTCAATTATATTACGAGCTCTATGATATTAAATACTTATTAGTCTCCCTACGTTAAGACTACATATACTCGTTGATTAAAATAAATTACTAACAATCTCGCATTTAATCAACATCTTAATTTGAGACTATCCGCTTAACTTATTCGATATGTCGGATACAAAATCCACCTGCAGGGTTTGACATATTCAAAACTTATAAGTTTACTCAAAGGGTATCATCAATCCCTATCGGGACGTGAATTTCATTAATAATTAATAGTTGTCATATATATAATATTGCGACCCAACTCACCGAGACTATTGACCGTCTAAAGATCTCACTCTTTAATGAATCAAAATCAACAACATTAAATATATACATCTAATAATTATCTTTGAATTAAGAGCATAAGCATTCATAATAACCATAAGATTCCAATTGTCTTATAAAGTCAGTATAAAGACAATTACCTCAATGTGGTCCCGTTCAATACACACAAAGTGTACTAGCACAATGAGTTAGAACTAAACCGTTCCCTGTAATCAAGACAGACCTACTAAATATTGTACTACAGTCCTATCATTGGTGTGTCCAGTTCCATCTAAGACTGTGAACCATATCTTATATTTCACAAGAACCGATGATCTGATCTTCTGTGTGTAAGCCGAACTTTACACACCGGATCATCTACTTTGTAAAATAAAAGACACACATGCATAACATACAAAAATATTATGCAAATATTGCCCATAAAAGATTCTCATTAAAAATGGATAAAACTGATTAATAAATAGCAGTCAAATATTAATTCATTACATAAAAGTATAACTTTTACATAACCTCCTAACAAACTCCCACTTAGACTCAAAGTTATGCTGTCACGCATCTCTCTCACATTCCGTCTACGTGACTATCAAAAGTCTTAGTCTGTAAACTGTACGAAAAAGGATCTGCTAGGTTGTTTACTGATGTGATCTTAGACACAGTTACATCACCTTGCTGAACGATCTATCGAATCAGGTGATACTTATGCTCGACGTGTTTTCCTTCTTATGAGTCAATGGCTCCTTAGAGTTAGCAATTCCACTATGATAGGCGCGCGGAATTCATGAATTTAAGCGCCTAAATAAGGGAAATTAGCGCGTTAGACGTGCATTTAATTCTCATTTTCCATTTAATGCGTGCACGTGGTTGGGTTTTGTGTTTGAGCTTGATTTGCAGGAAATTGAGATGTTTTAGCGCTAACGAGAAGTATTCGGAAAGGCCATGATGGAGTTAGAGCGCTAGGAAGGCTTTGGAGGCTAAGTGTTGAAGTAGAAATCGAGAGGAAGTGATCAGAATCTCTGTGAGCGCTACAGGGGAATGAGTTCAGCGCTCAGAAGTGGCACAGCGTGTTGCACAAAGTGATCAGAGAGTTGGCGAGCGCTACACCCTTTTTGGTGTAGCGCTACCTAAAGGTTAAGAGAGAACAACGGCCAAAGCTGGTCAACGGACGTCAGCACTTAAAGGGGTTCGGTAGCGCTACAAGGAAAGTGGTGTAGCGCTACCTAGGGGCTTAAAAGGGCCTAAAACGTTGACGTTTTGGGTTAAGCCGGTTCCAATTCCGATTAATTTTAGGATTTTTATTGTTTTTAACGGGGATTAATATAAATACCTCGTTTTAGGTTAGTTTGGAGGGAGATTTTTCATTCCGGACTTTTACGTAGCAGCTTTTTCACTAACGTTGTTTTGTTTTCTCTCAGTTCTTAAGTTTTCTGCACTATTTTCTTTCAATCGCTTGGATTCTGGTAACGTTTGTCGAATTACTTCGTTAATTAAAGTTGTTCGTTATTATCTATTCTACGTGGATCTTTCTTTTATTTTTTTTTCCGTCTCTTCTGCAATATATGATCATGTTTCGATCTAGGGTTTTATTTTCTGTTATTTCAAGCATGCGTGAGTAGTTCCCCAGGGTGCAGCCACGGGACGAAGGCGTCCTGTGACTAGTTTAATCAATGTTTTACCTCGGGTACGAATTAATTCGTTTTTCCAACAGTTTTGGGATATGAAAGAAAATCCCTTTCTAATAAACAAAACCCAGGCATCATCAGATTTTAAATGCGCATGAGAGCTGGTGACAAGTGGTGGGCATTTATTAGGAACCCCTTTTTTTTTATTCTGAGATCAGTGAATTGAATAATTGTGTCCCGAGTAAATATTGGTTAGGCTAGTTGCAGACGTTGGGTTCCCACAGCTGTACTCTCCTTTAAATTTATAGTTAATTAAATCAATTTAGTGATTTAGGTAGTAAATCAATCAATCAAACAAAGGGTGGCTACCTAAGAGCCAGATTAAACTAAAGTTCATCACAATTGAGTCAACACCGTCCGTCCGTCTCTGTGGTTCGACTCCGGTACTTCCGGAATTATTGTGCTACATTGGTCGAGAGTCCTACGCTTGGGACGCGTTTTTAGTCTTTATTTATTAACACCCGGTCGGTCAAGCACACTACTATTGTCACGATAGATGTAATACTAATTGTACTAAAAGAATCACTTCTAGATCTATCAGGAAGTTTCTAAGCCAAAATGCCTCTTTGGCTGCTTAAGAAGCTACTATATACTTGGCCTCCATGGTGGAATCAATCAATACACGATTACTTGATACTCGTCCAACTTATGGCTCCACTTCCTAAGGTAAACACATATCCTGAGGTAGACTTTTTGGAATCCCTGTCTGACATAAAGTCTGAGTCTGTGTACCCATGAGGTACCGGACTATTTGACTGGAACACCAACATATGATCTCTAGTTCTTTTCAGATACTTGAGTATATGTTTCACTACAGTCCAATGTTCTTGCCCTGGATTAGATTGAAATCTGCTAACCATGCCAACGACAAAGCAAATATCAGGTCTAGTACACAACATAGCATACAAAAGGCTTCCTACGTCGAGGCATAAGGAATTGACTTCATTTTCTCCATCTCTTCAGGTGTTTTAGGACACTAATCCTTAGATAGGTTGATTCCATATCTCAAAGGGAGGAACCCTTTCTTGAAATTTTGCATGCTAAAACGGGCTAGAATGACATCAATTAAAAGTAGCTTGTGATAAGCCCAACATCCTGTTCTTGCGATCTCGTATAAGCTTAATCCCTAGGATGTGACCAGCTTCTCCCAAGTCCTTCATTTCGAATTGGCCGGATAACCACACTTTCACTGAAGATAACACTCCTACATCGTTTTCGATGAGTAGGATATCATCGACATATAGTACTAGAAACACTACAACTTTTTCGTTGCGCTTCTTGTACACACATGACTCATTCGGACATTGATCAAAACCAAAAGACTTGATTGCTTGATCAAAACGAATGTTCCAAGATCTAGATGCCTGCTTAAACCCATAAATAGACTTCTTGAGTTTGCACAACATGTGTTGCTGACCTTTTGCTATGAATCTATCTAGTTGCACTATATAGATACACTCATCCAGATTTCCATTAAGGAACGCGGTCTTTACATTCATTTGCCAAATCTTGTAATCGAGATGAGCCGCAATGGATAAGAAAATTCGGATGGACTTAAGCATGACTACTGGCGAAAAAGTTTCCTCATAGTCGATCCCTTCTTTCTGAGTATACCCTTTCACAACAAGCCTAGCTTTGAAGGTATGCACCTTCCCGTCCGCCCCTCTCTTCTTCTTGTAGATCCACTTGCATCCAATGGGTTTAATCCCTTCAGTTGGTTCTACAAGATCCCAGACTTGATTAGAGTACATAGACTCCATCTCTGATTTCATAGCCTTTTGCCAAAGTTTCACATCTTTATTTTGAAGTGCCTCATTGTAGTTACAGGGTTCGGCATGTTGATCATCAGGGATCATTTCAAAAGACTCTCCCAACAATGTATACCGATTGGGTGGAACAGTAACCCTCCCACTGCGACGAGGTACTGGTGTGTTAATAGGTGCCTCTACAAATGTCTCTTGTGGCATTTCCTCGTGCACTATTGGTGGTAAAGAAGTTTGTGCCGGTCTCTCTCCTCTCAATTCCTCTAAAACAATTTTACTTATGGGTTTGTGATCTATCACATAGTCATTTTCTAAGAACCGGGCATTAGTGCTGACAATGACCTTATTATCCATAGGACTATAAAACAGACCGCCTCTCGTTCCTCTAAGGTTCCCTACAAACAAGCAAACTTTTGTCATCGATTCCAATTTATCTGCGTTCCCATTCAGCACATGTGCTGGACTACCCCAAACCCGAACATATTGCAGACTAGGTTTGCACCCAGTCTATAGTTCTGTGGGTGTAGATGGTACTGACTTAGATGGTACCAACTTAAGAATATACGTTGCTGTTTTTAATGCATGTCCCCAAAACGAAAGTGGTAAATCTGAATAACACATCATTGATCTTACCATATCCATAAGAGTCCTATTCCTCCTCTCTGCTACACTATTTTGTTGTGGCATACCTGGAGCTGACAACTGGGATGTAATCTCTTTAGCTGACAAGTAGTCCCTAAACTCTCCAAAGAGGTATTCGCCATCACGATCAGATCGCAGTGTCTTGAGACATTTACCAAAACACTTTTCTGTTTCTGCCCTATACTCCCTAAATTTCTCAAAGTATTCGGACTTACGTGCATCAAATAAATGTATCCATACCATGAGTAATCGTCAATAAAAGTGACAAAGTACTCAAAACCACCTCTAGCTTGGACATTCATAGGCCCACACAAATCAGAGTTAACCAATTCCAACGGCTCTTTGGCTCTATATCCTTTTGGTAAAAAAGGCCTTTTTGGTCATCTTACCTTCGAAACAGGATTCACATACTGGAAGTTCCTTAACTTCTAATGAACCTAAAGGTCCATCTCTAACCAGTCTAGAAATCCTATTCATATTAATATGACCAAGACATAAGTGCCAAGATACGTTTGGTTCAATTTAGAAGGCTCTTTTCTCTTCATGATAAATTATTAGTGTTATTCAATTCATGCAGTTGCACTGTAGGAAATATATGATTAATAATGTAGAGATCATCCACCAATGAATCAGAACAGATAAAATGTTTATTTAACTTAATAACCACAGTCACTAAAATAAACTAAATAGCCATCCTTTATTATCTTAGAAACTGAAACCAAGTTTCTTCTAATAGTAGGAACATCAAGACAATCTCTCAAAATTAAACTTCGATTGCTACTAAAATTTTAAAAAAACATTTCCTACTCCAACTGCTGCCACTCTCGTAGCATTACCCATGTGTAGATAAATCTCTCCATCACCGAGTCTTCTGGTTTCCTAGAACCCATGCAACAAATTACAAATATGATTAGTGGTTCCCGTATCTACACACTAGGTACTGGTAGATAACACCACTAAATATGATTCAATGACTAGCGAAAAGATCTATCTTGATTATTCACTTTATTGAAATAGAATAGACATCCCTTCTTCTAGTGTTCTTGCTGCTTGCAGTGAAAATACTTGCCCACAGGTTTTTTCACTCTACCTTGAGGCGCATAAACTGCCTCCACAACCTTTTTTCTGAGACTTGTTCTGCTTTTTCTTGCCTTTCAGCTTAGAAGTAGAAACCTTCTCTGCCACTAACACTGATGGTGGTTTCTTCACAACCAAAAGACCCTCAGCTGCTTGGAATTCCTTAAGAAGTTTCACCAAAGATAAATGCATTTTGTTCATATAATAGTTCAGGCGAAATTACATAAAACTCTCAGACTGCAGTGAGTTGAGAACAAAATCAATCTGGGTTTCCCCATCAATTTCAGCTCCAAGGATTTCTAGTTCATTAAGAAAAGCTATCATCTTCAAAACATGATCCCTAATCGAGGTCCCTTTAACATGGGTGATACTCACCAATTTTTATAAAATTTTGCTTCCTGTTCTGTGGCATTCTCATCAGGTATAAGAGAACACACCTCAGACAACATTAAATTGTTCCCTTCAGCAGTTAACACAATATCCAAATTCTTTTTCCAGTCAAAATAATTTGATCCAATAAGTTTATTTTCTTTGAAAATAATGACAAGTGAATT
This sequence comes from Rhododendron ovatum, assembly GCA_019656835.1. Lineage (NCBI taxonomy): Eukaryota > Viridiplantae > Streptophyta > Magnoliopsida > Ericales > Ericaceae > Rhododendron > Rhododendron ovatum. The sequence goes on along the minus strand of CM033794.1, from coordinate 20,505,388 downwards.
GAAAGAGCCCATTTTTTGAATCTGAGAATCAAATAACATAACAATCAATTATGAAGGGCAATAAAAATTTTGAATTTCATTTTAATATTGGTTTCCTTTACCATATGTTAAAAGAAAAACATTGGCAACCTTACACACCGTGAAGAGCATGCCTCGATGGGAAGTCTTCTACTCTTTATCATTCGTGTAGATAGGCACAACCTTTTAATTTTACTATCTAGACACTGTACCATGCCAAGTAAAATTAAATAGCCAATATAGTTTTGGTCCTATAAATAATAACAGTGACTCAGATGGTGAGGATACTATTATTTATAGCTAAGTGTATACCATTACCTAGCCCCATGACCCATTGTTCCGTTATGAATTATCTCAGATGGTGAAGTAATTCACACAACAATTATCTTAGAGCTATCCCTTTAGGAAGTTTGTACCGATGATGCCACAATTAATTTTATCTGATAGGGAGGAAGGTTCTGAAACCAACACACAAAATTAATTATATCACCAACGAACTAGCAATGGAGACCATGAGATTTATAAAAATAAACTCCCTCTCCCACTTAGTTATTAAAAATTTGTGAGGGTTATCAAATTTTTGAGTTTGCAAAAATTAAACGTGATCTAGATCAAATGCCATATATTACCATGTTGTCTCAATATGGTAAACTATCACATATGCAAACAATATGGAAACACAAATAATAAGGAAACACAAGATAAAGAATCTAGCTATTATGGTCAAAGATGCAATCTTTGAGCAACAAGGAATTCTTCCAAACTTGAAACCTTAAGCAATAAGGAATCCTTCCAAACTTGAAATCCTTAAGCAATCTTTCCAAACTTGAAATCCTTCAACTATACTTGTGTGGAAAGTTTAGATACTTTGAATCAATTAAGGAAACTAAAATCCAACCGTGCTTAGGCAAGAAAATTCGGATTTGATGTATTTCCGCATAAACTGCACAACCTTCAGTATTTTGGCCATATCTTCCTCATCCGACCTTCAATTGAAGTGATTCAAATTGGGTTGGATTCAAAATTCAATTATCTATAACTTTTGTGAAGAACTGATTTTCTAATTCTAACGTTTACTGGGTCGAAGTAGCCCTGCAATCAGATCCTATGAATCTGGAAAAAAACTGTTGCGAGCCAAACAACTTGTATCTTTTGTATCTACCATCTTCGATCTCCGAATAACCGTCGAATGCTATTACAATCGAAGAAACATACAAACATCAATTTTATGCCTCCATTGGAGTTCACATGCTACGTTAATTATTACAACCACGAAAAATAATTGTGGCACCCAATAAATAACACATGCTACGTTAATTATTACAACCACGAAAAATAATCGTGATACCTAATAAATAACAATAACCATGAAAAAATTATCGTGGGATCCAATCACACAAAACCAATAAAAATTATGTGACCATAATAGCTGGGTTAGAACGCTGCAAAACAAGGGTTAACACAATTCTACGTTCTACCATCTATAACCTACGGACAACATGGTCTGTTCAATCCATACGCGTGATTACAGCCTGCTCTGATACCACTTGTTGGAAAACCGAATCCCCAAGACCCAGTAATGACGCGTACTGATTAGACAACAAAAATTGTAAAACCTATAAAGCGGAATTAAGGTTCTATCTCAACTTCCTACGGCACGAACGCTGGTTGAACTTGTTATAGCACGTCTTGCTATAAACCACGAATACTGCTCGACCGTATCTTACGATCTTCTATCGTATTCCCTCCACGTCTAGAACACGAATCAATTGTGGACTCCTTCGTGATCTGTTTGCTCTCTCTAAGCCTGTCTCTATTTACTGAATAATAGAAAAAATATCAACCTGACCTAGAGAGCATAACATGTATATATAGGGCTACGATAGGGACCTAAGAAGTAATAAGTCTGGGCTCCCAGTGTAAATAAGAAAACTTAATCCTACCAGAATTCTATTTCTTATTTCACTAATTATAATTCAACTCACTACAGAATTATAATTGCACTCCCATCCTTATCTCAATTATATTACGAGCTCTATGATATTAAATATTTATTAATCTCCCAACGTTAAGATTATAGATACCCATTGATTAAAATAAATTACTAACAGCCAGAGCATCGCTTATGTTCCTAATATGGACCAGCTTTATCATTGGATCCAAGGTGGGGACTTAGTTAACTTAGATAGCCAAATTAGAGCGTCTATACTTGGAGTATTTATAGAGTTATGTGAACTTAGAGCTTTTTTTTTTATCAATCGGAAAGAGCGCACCAGTTCATTGATATAAGCTATACAACATTTACAAATAAATCAAATACAGACCAACCATACAAGTATACAACTGTTACTAATAACCACCCTAAAGCTAAGATACAGAAAAGCCACCGGCCTGAATCTGAGACGACTCCGTCGACCTCCATGACAAGAATGGAAACTCTCATTTAGAGTCATTACAAGGTACAAAGCCATGCCTCTGCGGGAAGCCACCACCCTTTCCACACCGTTAAAAGCATGGGGTGGCAAATGTGGATCAGATGTAAAGACAGCAGACGCCCCGGGAAGGTGGATATCCATAGCAAAGACAATGATAAACCTGTGGACATCAGCCAACTGGACAAAATCCTGATGAAACTGGAATAAATCCGGACACAACCGGCATAAAACCGAACAGGACACACAAAAAAAGAAAAGAAAAAACCGGCCGAAGAAAATCCTTCAGCCGCCGCCAGCCTAACTCGCCGCCACACTTCGCCCAACCTTAAACCAAAGCAACCGCACCGCCATCCCTACCACACGGATCTGAAGTCGACAGGGGGGCACTAAGCCGGGAACACCACAAAAAACAGAAGTTAGCTCCCCCCAGCTGGAGGACAGCTCCAACTGCAGACTCGAAGCTTAGAGAAGAAAGAGCCGGACGGGAGAGAGAGGGATGAGGACGGAAAAGGGAGGAGAGAGCCAAGGAGGAGGAGAAAGAAAGAACCGGACGGCGCCAGTGGAGCAGATCCGTTTATGGGAGGGACAAAACCGCATACCCCCAAATAGGGCGGAAACCCTAGGAGGAGGGGGGAGGGAAAGGAGGATGGAAGGCAGAGGCGGCTAGGGTTTGAGTTTTAGAGAGAGGGTATTAGTAGGGGTTTTTTTTTTTTAATCTTGTTGAAACTTAGAGCTTGTCTCACTGGGTGGCCCAACGGGCTGGGTTTCAAGACCTTTAGCTCAAGCCCTGACTATAGGAATTGGGTGGCGCCTAGGGCCAAGCTAACATCCAGAGCTAGCCCGGGCAAGACAAAATTTCAACCGGCTTGGGCGACTTAGGGCCAGTGGGCCAAATTTTCATCCCTCAGAGTGCAGAGATTGGGACTACCACTTTTGACAATAAAGGCAATTCGCATTTTACTACTGAATGGTATAGAATCACTAGAATCAAATGGACCAAGTTATTCATTTTCTGACCTCTTTCGCAAGTTCGCAAGGCCAATACAACCCATATGATCACCACAGCATAAAAACAAATTTTGATCTATCTAAATCCAAAATATATATGAGGTGAAATTGAGGAGTATTCAATTACACATTTTCCAACAGTCTTGACGGAGTTAAGGGGTTGATGATGAGGAATAAAATGATACTATCAGTTAGCCTATAACTCTGACGGTTGGCATTCACAGACAGGAGATCCGGCAGAGAGATTTTAATTTCTTTTTAGTGTATTTGTCATGTAGCTATATTGTCTTTTTTGGGGTTGGTGCCTTGGAAACTTTGGTTAGAATTCGAAGAGTTGGACAATATGTAGTACCAATTTAGATGGAATATGTTTTTACTTGATGTTATTTTACCTCTCCCCTTATTAGCTTTTTGTAACTCTACTCAAGTAAAAAAAAAAAAATTTCTTCTAATCAAAACATTGATCATACAAACGATGGCTCCAAATTGTTATTGAAACTTGGTGGTTCTATTTTTAAGGCCAAAAGGGTAGGCATGTATAAATTCATTGCATTTCTTGTCCCTCATTTTATAAGGTTGTATTCTAATGAACTTAACTTAAATTTGGAATTTGTTTTTATTTGAATTTTTTTCGGCATTTGTTACTTTTGCGCCAAATTTTTGTGGGTTATTGATTCGTCTCAATGAAAGGAATCGGAAAAATAAATTTTTTTTTTTTACTTTTACCCAAGTATTTTGAGAAATAATCACTTTTTAGCTCAAAAAGTCCAAGGGACAGACCGGCCTTGCAGGGCCCGCTCCGGTCTTTCTCCGATGATCAGAAACATTCACTTTGTAGAGCTTGTCAAGTAGAACAACCATACAAAAAAAGTGCCTAATTGGAACACATACAACTTGCCAATAATGGAATCTAGTGAATTTGATTAAGTGTTTCGAATCTATTCTTTTCAAAATAAAAATGTTTCAATTAAGTACTTAATGATATCCGATCGAGCTGATTTTTCTCACAATTGTTCTACTCCACGAGCTCTACAAAGTGAATGTTTTTTATCATCAAAGTGAGACCGAAGCAAGCCCCGCAAGGTTGGGATAGCATTGTGCTACCCCTCAGTCCTTGTTGGGGAGTGGTATTTTTAGGTGTTCTCCTTGCTTTCAGGTGTGTTGTTTCAGTTGGTCTCCTGCCATCTTTTCGTATTGGTTCTCGGGTGGTGCTTTTGCCGGTGACCCGAGATCCGTTTAATTTTTGTATCGTATTCAAAGATTAATAAAAAAAAATTTGCTTATCTAAAAAAAAATTTGATGTACACGAAATACAAATATCGACACAAATTTCTCATATTCACATATACTTCACAAAATCTCCGACCTTTTAATGTTCTTCGAAATCTATCCTATAATAATAATAATAATAATGATAATAATAATAAGTACCAAACAAAAGTGTCTATTGGTGAGAAGGCCGGTGGTTGCAACAAGTGGCGGCAATCAATTGGCCAATACAATTATCTTTAGTATAATAATAAGGGAAAAAAATAAAAATGGTCCCCGTAGTTAAATGTTTGTGTCAACTTGGTCCCTGTAGTTGTAATTGGCTCGATTTATACTCTGTACTTTTCATTTTGTTCCAATTTGGTCCAATTACTTACTGCCGTTAGTCCGCCATTAGTCCTTTTAAATAAAGATAAAAATAAACCAATAAAAACAAAACTAAACCAATAAGCCAATTTTTTCATCTTTATTAAAAAAATGGATTTCGATGGTAATGTTTTACTTTTTAGATTCTTGTCATTATAACGAAGCAATAATCCCGAAAAAATTGATAAAAAATTAACAAATGCGAAAAAAATTTGAATAAAGACAAAAAAATAAGCTACTTGACTTATTTAGCCGAACAACCCCTGAGTTTATGTAATATTCTGACTTTTGGACATGGTTCTTTATCATGTTGTGACTTTTGGATCTATATAATGTTGTGACTTTTGGACATTGTTCTATATGCATTTTCAGTACTATGCAGAAAATAAGGCATCTCAATATTTGTCCACAAGATGAACAGGTAGACAATATGAGTGGTTATGTTGCCTCATGGCTGATCATGAAAATGCTGAATTAGAAGGTAACTTTTTGCAGAAAATTTTAACCAAATTTTCATCTCAGGTGCCTCCTTATCAATGGAAAATGAAAAAATGAGCTGTGTTTTGGTTCAGATGTATATTGGGTAGGCTTGTGCAAAAAACCCATCTACCCGCGGACTTGACCAACCCGAAGGGTCCCGGGCGGGGTCGAATATGTGCTTCGGACCGGTATGGGTTCATTTTCTGTTAAAAATCAGATTTTGGTTTGGGGTCCTGGTTGGTGCATTTCTTAACCGACCCGACCAATTCATAAAGATTAATTCAATTTTTGGTCAGACCCAACCTAACGTAAAGAATCAGCTCGTGGACAGTTCTTATCCCTTTTTGGTTCGGTTTGCAGGCCTAAAACATTTGTTACCCGCCATATCGGGTTGGGGTCGAGTTCGGGGGTCAAACCCGACCACCCAACCCATGCACACCCCTAATATTAGGGCAAGAGGAGAATGAGAGAATTACTGTTTTTAACTGCCAAAAAAGGCCATTTGATTTTGCTGTTAAAAGAACTAACGGCAGTTAATAATTGAACCAAGTTGAAACAAAATGAAAAGTACAGAGTATAAATCAAACCAATTATAACTACAGGGACTAAGTTGACACAAACACTTAACTATAGGGACCATTTCAGTTTTTTTCCCTAATAATAATTATTGAATGTTTGAAAGAATTCTTTTAGATTAACAAATCCTTAATTTATGGGATAATTTGTTCAAACGTGGAAACCATTTAAAAAGATTCTATTAATTGAGGTAGGATTTGTGGGAAGAAGGAAATATACTTAGAGCATCTGCAATGGAATAAGCAAAAGTGAATAATCAAAACATATCACATTAATTTTTGATTATCCATTTAGAGGTTGTTAAAGTTAGCAATGTCAAGTCTCACATTGGTTATTTTTTGCTCATAATAAAAACCAATAGGACCATTGCTTCTTTCCTTGAGTTTTCTCCAAATTTTTCCCCTTCATTTCCCTTAAATCTTTTGAAAAAACTAGTTTATGTTAAAAACAGTTTTTATAAAAAAACATTTGTTCTTGAAAAAAAAACAATTTATTAAATAGCTTCTGGAAGAAAAAAAAAACAGTTTAAGTTAAAAAAAACATTTAGATAAAAAAATAGTTTATGAAAAAAAAAGTGTAAAAATACAGTTTTGTATAAATACAATTTTTGTAAAAAAAATTTAAAAAAATTGAAGAAACAGCTTTTATAAAAAGGGTTACTTAAAGATCCATCCTCAATTCATACCCGACTTATGTTTTCATCCTCGTCATTTTGAACACTTATATTTTCATCCTCACTTTAAATTAAACCCAATATTGCCCTTCTACATACTAGTATTATATGGTATTGTATTATATAGTACTCCCTCCGTCCATTTTTTTGTGTTCAGTATTCCATCTTGGACTGTTCCTTTATAAGTGTCCATTTTATAAAGTTAAGGGGGTAAAAGTTGGTGCATTGTCTATTTTGTCCCTAAAAGTAGATTTTCATTTTGAAAAGTTAGTGAGTAAAAGTGTAATGATGATGGGTAAGTAGGAAAAGTGGAGAAAAAAGTTGATGTGAAATGTGTAATGATGATGTCTTTTTAATAAGTTGGAGTTACGAAACAGGACAGTTAAAAAGGGACGGAGAGAGTAATGAATTTTGGGATGGAAAGATAAATTCTGAAGTCCCAAATCTAAAAAATCTTACCACAATCAATTATCAAAACCCATAAATCTCGACACCGAAACCAATTAAAACCCCAACCCTCCTTGCCATTTCCGTTTCCATTAATTTATGAATCAAACCAAATGGGAAAAACACAGAACGAGATTTTGAGAACTGGCGAGTGGCGAAATGGACTTCGGACATTCTATTTCCATTTCCGAAATGGTCTTCGGGCGAGCGGCGATGAAATGGTCTTGGGCATTCCATTTCCATTTCCGAAATGGTCTCAGGAGAGCGGTGGCAAAAACAAAAACAGGATTTTGAGAGGGTTTGGCGACTGGGCAAGGTGTTTTGGAGGGCATTGGGGGTCAAAATAGCCACTAAGTACCAGATCTAAGGATTTTGAGGTCTATCAAGAGTCGCCAGTGGACAGAATACATTTGCTGGTGGTCGGCGTTGCAGAAGGTGGATGACGATGGTGACGACGTACAAATCTGTATTCATATTTTTTCAATTAATTTATTCATGTTTTTTCATGAATAAAACTTGGTGTATTCATGAATAAAATCACGTATATATTTGTATTCATGTTTTTTCATATTAATTTATGATAAATTATTTATGTTATTTACCATGAAATATGTTTGTCTATGTTCCTATCATTTCATGGTTAATTATTTGGACCGCTTACCATGAAACTATTTTATGATTAATTAATAGTTTGTCTATGTTCTAAATATTTCACAGTAAATGTAGATGGTTTATTTACCATGAAATTGGTTTAGAGATGGTTTATATACCATGAAATCGGCTTAGACATCGTTTAAAATAATTAGAATATTTGAAAATTTGAAATATTGAAATCCTTCTATGATATCTCATTTAATTGCAGAGATTGATATTCATCTCAATCCCCTTAATTTAGGAAACAATAAGTGCATATATATCTATATATAGATATTATAGTAAAAGGGTAAAAAGGGTAATTCACGCATTGAGAGGATGAAATCATAAGCATGTAAAGTGAACGGGATGAATTCTTACATGGCATGGATAAAGAGGATAATTATTTAAATTTTCCTTATAAGAATAAAATAAAATAAAAAGTTCATATAAAGACAGTTTTTTTTTTTGAAAAAGTTTTTGAAAAGAATAGTAAGAATTTGATGAATTGGAAAAAAATGTAGGAATCACTAAATTTGGTTATAGACAAAAAGTTGCTAGTTTTAATTATTTAAAAGCCAAAATTTGATGAATTGGTAAGAGCATCCACAGTGGAATAATCAAATGTGGATAATCAAAAGTTGCCACATCATCTTTTGATTATCCATTTAAGAGGTTATTAAGGTTAGTAATGTAGATGTTCACAATGGCATAATCAAAACTTGCCACATCACCTTTTCAACCTATAAAAATCAAAAAATTGTCACCATATAAAACAATTTTTTTAAAAATATATAGTTTTCAAACTAATAAAAAAAGGTTATTAGAATTTCAAAATAATTTTTTAAAAATTTTTATTTTGGAAAAAGTTTTAAAAAAAGTTTCTAAAAAAAAATACATTTTTTTTAAAATAACAATTTTTGAAAAAAAATAGTTATAAAAAATAGTTTTTGAAAAACAATTTTACTGTTTTGCAAAAAACACAAAAACTTCTTTTAAAATATTCTTCTTAAAAACGTTGGAGAGAGAGAGAGAGAGAGAGAGAGAGAAGGTTTTTGATTATTGGTAAAATGTTACTAGCTTTGATTATTCAAGGGCTAAAATTTGACAAGTTACTAAGATGTTGTCAAATTTGATTATGCCACTGTGACCACTTTTTTGAAAAAACATTGTTAACTTTAGCAATCCTATAGTTTTGGTTATTCCATTGTTGATGCTCTAAGTGGTTGTTAAGTTTGGTTATTCCAATGTGAGCACTTTTTTGAGCAAATATTGCTAACTTTAGCAACTTTTTATGTGGATGCTCTTATAATTGGCCGGGCATACGTATATCCTACATGGATACACTATCTTAACATGATTTGACCTAATTATAAGTTTAAATCGATTAGAACTAAGAATTTTTAAATCAAAATTTCGTGGTGTGATCTCGATCTCAGAAAAGGAAATAAAAAAGAAAAAGAACTTCCAGATTGATTACCCCGTGATTTACCTATCTACTGTAATTATAGATGTCCATATCCTCATTTTTTTCTCCTATCTAATAATTACTCCGTGATTTATTTATGTTTTGCGAAAGAAAACAACTTATTATCGCCATCATTTTCGTTTCTATCTCATTCCATTTCAAAGTGAAAACTGCATCTGCTCAAGGCCTTAATTAAAATCCCGCCCAATCCTCCTCAAATTAGGCAAATAGCTTATATATATATATATATATATATATATATATATATATATATATATATATATATATATGGCTTATACAACGACTTTATCAGTTTTTATTTAAACCGCTAATTCCTTTGTTTCCTCTTTCTCTCTTCCTCTACTGCATTGTTTAGAGAACAAACGAGAGGATTCCAGAAGATCATGAGTACTGATCCAAGAAGTCTTCAAAGTTCAGACTTAATTCAGAGTAATTTTAGTTCAATTTGGTTTGGTACTAACTAATCATGCATCCATGCATCAAGTTCAGATTTTTGGTGCAAAATTTTAATTTATGACGACAGGTGTAATTTCTTTTTTTCATGTATAAAAAAAAATCCATATATTTGGTTGGATTCTACATCTTCTTTCGATGATTATTATATGCATCTGATGCTATTTGTTGGCCCAATTTTTTGGAATTTAATTGAGTAGCACTGAATTTGGGGATCATTAGCAAACCACCTGATGAGCCTTCTGCCTCTGAAGTTGCATATTCAAACTCACTATTCCCCACAACCTCTGTACATTAGTTGCTTCAAAGTATTCCACCTTTGTTTCCTGAACCATCAAGATATTTGGGCAAACGCTCTTTGATCAATTTGGAGAGGAAACGTCTTTTCAAAGAGCTGCCCAAACCCCTGATGTTCCAAAGAGATGATCTATTTTTTTGAGCCAAGAACTGAGAAACGATTATTTCTCAGTAAACAGTTGTAGTCACCATCTTCCTCAATCTGCAATCAACTTTGCCATTGCCTTCACATGCATGTTTCTCTGAGAATTCAATTCCCAATCTTCTGCCCACTTCAGTTGTGTATTGAATTACGTTTAGAGATCTGTTAATGCTTGGGATACTACTCTCTATTCCAGTTTCACTTTCCTCAACGCTCAGACTCTTTATAAAGTTGACTTCTAACTTCTTTCCTGAAGAAGATTATTAATGCCATGTAGTTGGCCGAGAGCTTCTAATATTGTTTCCAGCGCCAATCTCCACTGGACCATTTAATAATAGTGGACCACCCAGACGTGCCAATTCATTCCTCTTCATTTTGATTGTTCCAAAATTGGGCCTTTGAACTTTGGGCCCCCTTACCTCTTGATCCACCCCTTGCTCCTCTTGTTGTAAATTGCAAGAAGAAAGCCCGAGAGAGTCTGACTGACACTCTTGATTCCAAATTAGAATTGGTTTCACTATTGCCTTCATAACTCTTCTCACCATTTTCCAGAGTCACTTGAATTACAGCTATGTTTGTCATCCAACACATTAGCCATCATTGGGCCCCGTACTTCCTCAGCATGCTTCCTCCATTAACTCACCTACCCCATTACTCTGCCTTGGTCCCTCCTCCATATTCAATTCAAATTCTCCAAACATTTATTCTACTTGTATCCATACATTTATCTGCCTTGTGATTGACTAAGATACCCTTTTGAGCTCCATGAGACTGATCAACGACTTCAAGATACTACTTCAACTCAGGGATTTTGCTTGCTTCTTTTGAATCCTCTATATTTTAAGATTGCTGGATTAATGAATCCTTTACGTCACAGCCTGGACATTTAATTGCAAAACGCTTTGACGAATGTGTTGATGACCATTTGCCCCTCACATACTCTCTAATATGGCTAATCTTACTATTATTTTCAATCTCCACCACCTGGTTAATAACATCCATGAAACTTGTAGTGATTAGCACTTTACCAACAACAAAAGACAGATTTTTAGTTGTATCCTCCCTCACCAATATTGATCACTTCTCCCCATTTCTCTCTAATTCTATGGAAGGTGCCCGTATTCCATAGATGCAGAGGTAAACCATAACAGTTCAACCAAACCAGTCTAGAGTTGGTTGCACAAGTATTTTCCTCCCAACTCTGAACTTCAAATAAACAATCTTTTAAAGGTTAATTACTTGTTGCCCCCTTTATCTATACATGTTTTTCACTTTACCCCCTCTTACTATAAAACGCTACAACCTACCCCCCTTTATCTTCCAATTCCTAACACATAAGGCTTGCCGTTAACAAAAGATATGGCAGAGCCACAACCCTTACATTCATCCATACAAACAAAACAGTTAACTAAGTTTGGCATAGTCAATTACATCCAGAAGAATTCAAAATTCACCAAAAGATAAGGCCACAAGCCTTAGTGAACTACGTCCAACTTGTCAAGTTTCCAGCAAAATATGGCAGAGCCACTACCCTTACATTCATCCATACTTAAACAAAATAGTTAACTAAGTTTGGGATCCCAGACTAACGGCAGGCCTTATGCGTTAGGAATTGGAAGATAAAGGGATAGGTTGTAGCGCTTTATAGTAAAAGGGGGTAAAATGAAAAACGTGTATATCTAAGGGGGCAACAAGTAATTGACCCATCTTTTAACCAAGCCATATCTTTATCCTTAAACATAGATTCCATTTCTTCCACACTTCTGAATGTAAGCACCACCATATTTCCACCCATTGGATGGACTTGGATGTGGATAAACCCCAGATTTTGCATTAGATCTTGAATGAACGTATACCATGGATCGAAGAGGTGACAATTTGGCTATAACGCTTCTACTGAGCCAGCCATTCCCAATTTTCTTCAATTTGATTGGCTGACTCAGATTAGGTTTCTCTTTTATGCCGCCCATATCTGGATTAACCTTCTTTCTCTTCCAAACCTTCTTTTGTGATTTAAATGTTGATGATTTCTCCTGTTTATCAAGGTGCCAAATCATAATCACCTGTTTGGAATGCAGATAACCAGACTTCCTCTGTTTACTTTTTATCGGAATTTGCCCCCGGCCTGGTTTAGGTCGATTGACCCAAAATTGATTCTGATTATTCATCTGCGTGAACTCCAGATTCGAGTTGAATCTAGCATCTGACTGCCTTTTCTTTCTACCTTGCTGATTGTAATTCTGAACCACCCTTTCGTTTTGTTGTTCATACCCTTCGTTCCTCTGGCTACTCTAAATATCCTCATACCTCACCTTTTGTTGATTATAATTGTTTCTCTCAGTCACTTTCAATTATCTAGCTATGTTGATCTTGTAATTCCATACCCATGAATCATTAACCCTTCAATAATAGCCTGAAACGCCTCCTTCCTCGTCCCGAATTTGACGAAACCGAATCTTTGGCCATTAATCTTGCTAGTCCTATTGGGGTTGAACAGCTCCAGGATTTTACCGAACCTCGAGAAGAGGTTGTAGGTGTTGGGATCCCATTTAGTGGGAAAGTATCCAGTATTGTCTAGTTTGTGGTCAGGATGAACTTCATCTAAGCACATTTAAATCAATGGCTATTTTTTAGGCCACACCATGCCTTCTGTCACGGGGCTATTTTTCGCCTAGAAATCTACTTGTGATGGCACCAAGTTTGCCAGCAACTTGGTCTCAGTCAACTAGCGTTTACTCACATACCCGATATGTTTGAATGTTTAGAAACACACTTGAGAGTTACGGGAACCGTCCCAACCTTTATTAAGCACCAACTTACAAAGGAATACATTGAAGAACCTGGACAGAACATCCCTATGCCTTAGGCTACGAAAATGCTTGCCTAAATAGGCTTACAATCATAAAAACGTGGCCACTAAGTACATGAGATCATGGGGCCAATCCATGATCTTACAGTTGACACCTCCAACTGTCCTAGGGCTGTGCTGGCACTGCCTGAATCTGCTGACACACTAAAATATGAAACTGCCTGGAGATAACTGCTGATAACTGCCTGTTTCTGCCTTGGACACCTGTCCCATGCTGCCAGCAACACATGCAGCCCGTTTCTGCCTTGGACACCTATCCCATGCTCCCAGCAACATGTGCAAAATGCTGTTAACCGTCAATAACCATTTTGCCTTAGCCAACTCAAGTCTACCAAGCCAATTTGGTGATCCAACACCAGCTCCCAATACTTAGCTGTTTTTCTCGATTGCCTTGTCCCACAAGCCTGCTTCCCGTTTAGCATCCCTGCCTCGATGTCATCGGGCCATCACGTGCATCATGACTGCCACTTGCCTTAGGGACCAGTGCCAACACCATCGGGTCACTTTGTAAAGACATGCCTGCCTCATGCCTTTGTTTCCACCAGTTGGCTAGGGTACAAGGTGCCACCGCTAGCCAAGCTGAGCAAGCCTTGGAAATCAAGGTGCTAACAAACCACCCCCACCAGAGGAAGCCGATGTCCTGGTCGGTAAGGCCCGTAAGTACTCCAGCACTTGCTTCTCAGACTGCCACAAAGTCCCATCCGTTTCCCATGTAGCCTCCGAGTCTTGCCTATTTTCACACTTCACCAAACAAGAGGGTCTACCATTTGCCTCGCTCTACCCTTCGCCTTATCATCCAGAATCCCGTGCATCTGAACTGCGAGAGAAGCCCGCTTCGCTTGTTTTCTTCCAGCAACTACCAACTTTGGAAAATTCTGCACTTGAATTGCCGATAGCCAGCCACCTATTCCTTCCCTTCCCTGCTTTCCTTTCTTTGCCTTGGAACAACACGGTACAAAGCAGGGCCGTTTCTCATCAGCAATCAAAATCCCATCGAGATGTGGCATCACAGCCACTTTTGCAGCCACAAAGTGCTCATTACCCAGTATAAGTTCGAAGTCATCAAGCGGATACACCATCAAATCCACTTGCCCGTTCCAGCCCCCAATCTTCAAAGCGACATTGCCTGTCATTCCATGACCCACCTGTGCATTGGAATTTACTATTTTGATCTGACTGAAACTTTCAACAACTTTTAAACCAAGTGACTGCACCACCCGTTTTGAAACAAAGTTGTGTGTGGCCCTCGTGTCCACCATGGCCAACACTTCCGTTTCACAAAGCAACACTTTGACATACATCAAACCTGATCTCTGCGAGGTTATTGCCTTGTCTGCATGAATCACGTTGAGCAATTGCAGAGGGTTGACCTGGACATGCACTTCCGAGTCTGAATTGCCATCTTTCCCTTCATCCACGCAAATAGCATTCGTCTTTTCACGCTTTGGGCAATCCTTTGCCTGATGAGGCCCATCGCAAATGAAACAACCTTTCCTGAAATTCCCTTTGCCTTGCCGTTTGTCCTCCGCAATCAATTTTGATTTCTGACCCTTGTCTTTCTGACTCTTATTCCATTTCTTTGAACCAGATTTTGATGTGCTGGACTCAAAAGAATTGGATTCGCATGTCAGTTTGAAATCTGTCAACCCGTCGGCAGCAGCAACAGCCGAAGGCAAGTCCATGATTCCCAGCTTTTCTAGTTCCAACTGTGCCCAATTTTGCAAACCCGACATAAAATTGAAAACCTTGTCCTCCTCTGACATGTTCTTGATATCCAGCATCAAAGAACTGAATTCCTTCACATAATTTCGCACTAAACCCATGTGCTTCAATTGTTTCAGTGACTCCCTTGCAAGCTAGGAAGAATTGCAAAGCAGGAATTGATCCTTTAATTCCTTCTTCAGCGTTTCCCACTGCTCGATCTTTGAACGCTCGCTGTCCTCACATCGAGTTCTCCACTAGAGTTTTGCATCACCCATGAGAAACATCATGATGATTGTCACTCGATCTGCCTCTAGAACACGAGTAGTAGAGAAGTACTGCTCCATATCCCACAGAAAGTTTTCCAACTCATTGGCATTTCGGGCACCACCGAAAGCCTTCGGTTCAGGGACCTTTACACGAGTCTCGAATCTGTTTGAGCGACCAAGGAAGGCCCTTTTCACAACCAACAATTCTGACTCTAAGTTAGAAACCCGCTCCCTTATGACATCTGAGAGTTTGTTCATATCCGCCAGTATCTCTGTAAGCTTGGTTTCAGTCTGAACAACGTGTGTTTCGTGAGTCATTTTCTGTGACTCCACCGAAGCCAACACGACGTCCAGGCGTTCAACCAAGGCAACGCCCTCATCAGAATCATCATCACCAATGAGCTTTTCCAACTATGTAACTCTGACCCATACCACCTCGAGTGCAGCATTTGCAGCCATCCCTCAAACTCGAAGTTCTGCAACTTTTGCTCGCAACCTAAGTTGCTCTGATACCAATTATCACGGGGCTGTCTTTTGCCTAGAAATCTGCCCGTGATAGCACTAAGTTTGCTAGCAACTTAGTCTCAGCCAACTAGTGTTTACTCACACACCCGATATGTTTGAACGTCTAGAAACACACTCGAGAGTTACGGGAACCATCCCAACCTTTATTAAGCACCAACTTACAAAGGAATACACTCAAGAACCTAGACAAAACATCCCTCTGCCTTAGGCTGTGCTGGCACTGCCAGAATCTGCCAGCACACTAAAATATGAAACTACCTGGAGATAACTGCTGATAACTGCCCGTTTCTGCCTTGGACACCTGTCCCATGCTGCCAGCAACACATGCAGCCCGTTTCTGCCTTGGACACCTATCCCATGCTCCCAGCAACATGTGCAAAATGCTGTTAACCGTCAATAACCATTTTGCCTGAGCCAACTCAAGTCTACCTGGCCAATTTGGTGATCCAACCCCAGCTCCCAATACTTAGCCATTTTTCTCGATTGCCTTGTCCCACAAGCCTGCTTCCCATTTAGCATCCCTGCCTCGATATTATTGGGCCATCACGTGCATCACGACTGCCACTTGCCTTAGGGACTAGTGCCGACACCAACCGACACCATCGGGTCACCTTGTAAAGACATGCCTGCCTCATGCCTTTGTTTCCACTAGTTGGCCAGGGTGCAAGGTGCCACCGCTAGCCAAGCTTAGCAAGCCTTGGAAATCAAGGTGCTAACACCTTCCCACTAACCCTTCAAACAGAAAGAAAGCAATAAGTATAAGGGAAAAAACCTGAAATGGTCCTTGTAGGTTAGTCTTTGTGTCAACTTGGCCCCTGCAGTTTGAATTGACTTGATTTACACTCTTTAGTTTTCATTTTGATCCAATTACTAACTGTCGTTAGACTTCGTTGACAGGAATGTGCTCCTTTTCTAGGGTTAAAACCGTAATTTTTCATTCTCCTCTTGCCCTAATATACCTCTGAAACAAAACACATAGCCTCATTGTTCAATTCTCCATTTTTTTTCATAGCTTCCATTCTCCATTTATCGCTCCTGGGATTTTACCTTCGATCGAAACGTCTCTCGTTCACCTTCAAGGGGAAGGAGCGAGAGGGATTAGGGTTTGGATAAGTGATCTGATTCTTATGAATTGCGACGTGGTTCTTGAAAAGAAATGAAAAATGAGGAGTTTTCTATAAAAGGAGTTCGGATATTTTTGAAAAATGTTTGAATTTTAGAAAACAAAGTGGGTTTTATTTTAAAAATGGACTGAGTTTTCATCAAGCTGCCTACATATCTCTTGGTAAAGGAGAATCTGGTCCGGCTCTGATTCTGGCCACAAAAGGGGTTTAGAAAAAAACTTAGAGTCTCCATCGGGCATAGAGTTTAGTTGTGTAGTCACCTCTTGAATGAATATTGGAAGAATAGTTCAAATATTTTAGAAAAAAGAACATGGGCCAGAGAACCCGGTTTCTAGAAAAGATTGACTCCGTTTTGCTTTTCAGGAAAAGGTTTTAGGTCTACGAGGTTAGAGAAGAAAGGGTTCGGTAATTCACTAGAAAAGGGACCCATTTGTGTCTGGGGTTAACGGAGGCTAATGACAGTTAGTAATTGGACCAAGTTGAAACAAAATGGAAACTACAGAGTATAAATCGAGCCAATTCAAATTATAGGGACCAAGTTGACACAAACACTAAACTACAGGGACCATTTCGATTTTTTTCCCTAAGTATAAAATAGTAAAATCAACAACTCTTGTTACTTCCGTTTAGGCCAAAATACTCCATCCCTCCGGATTTAATAGTCCCTCGTTCAATTCTAACAGGCTAAAAAGTGAGTTATATCTTTAAATCCGTAATAAATTTCATAGCAAATATAGATCTTATTTGATAGATCTTGATTAATTCTATAATACAATATTTTTGAAAGCACATAAAACATTGTAAAATACAAGATATAATCGATTAAAAAATGGTACAAACTCCAAAAAAGACTATTAAATCCGGACGGGGGGAGTAATTCAATTTTTCAATTTTTTTGGTACTTTTTTTTGGTATTAGTTAGTTTTGCATTGATTTTATTATTTATTTATGATTATTGGTTCTTCTAGACGATATGAATCTAAAAAGTTAAACATTATGAGCAAAATATTTAAAAAGTTCAAGCGATTCCGAGCTTGATTTTGTTTAAACAACTTGGCTTAATTTTTTGTCTTTATTCAAAAATAAAAGAACTTGCATTTGTTAGCTTTATGTAAAATTTTGGGAATTAGTGATTTGTCTCAATGATAGGAATTCAAAAGGTAAAATTATGAACCCATTTTAAAATCTTGTGAATAAAGACAAAAAAAATTAAAATTATTAGCCAAATTTAATTTTTTACTGTTTTGATTCATATCATCAAGACAAACCAATAATTTACATAAAGCTTACAAACACAAGTTTTTTTTTGAATAAAAACAAAAAAATAAAGCCAAGTCCCTTAAACATCAAGCTCACTTGAACTTTTTGAATATTTTGCTCATAATGTTTAACTCTTTAGATTTCCATTGTCAAGACGAACCAATAATCTTATAAAAATTAATACAAAACTAACTAGTACAAAAATAATAATAATAATAATAATAAATGAATTATTTAGGCCAAAACGGAAGTTGTAAGAGAGTTGTTGACTTTATTTTATACTACTCTGTACTTATTCCTTTCTTTCTGTTTGAAGGGCTAGTAGGAAAGCAATGTTGTGGCCAAAAAATAACCGTTGATTTCAATGTGGTTGGATGCAATTCATAATCACCACAAAATGGACAATACTGGATACTTTCACAATGGATGGGATCCCAACCCGAAGTTGTAGACCCAAAACTTAGGAACAAGTTTGGGTAAATTGTCGATGAAAAGCGATGTAACTTCATCAACCCTCTCCCTTACTCTCTTGAATCCTCTCTCATTATCAAAGCACACCCATCCACTTGTGTGTTCCTCTCATCTGTTTCCTCTCTTTTGCTAAGTTGGCTGTTGCATTTCAAGGTGTGTGAGTCGAATCCTAATCACTAATATTTTTACTTTCTTTCGGTGTGTGTACTCTTTGTCGTGTTTTCAATCTCCGAGAAAATGAACTTCCTTTTCAATTTCTCTTCGATTTCATTTTAGTTTTGAATAAAAATACTATAAAAACATTTGTGCTTTATGATTGTGGTTTTATATGTATAATTTTTTAAAGGTTACATGACACGATAACACATGAAAAAATGGTAATAATCTTTCATTTTCCAAGCCTGGCCCCTGTTAAAGTTTCATTTTCCAAGACCGTCCGACTTTCCCATTATTTTAAAGTAGAATTTACAAACATAATAATAATTAGAAGAAGGTTTTAAATTTATAAACTAGAATTTAAAAAAAATACTGTAATTAATTGTGTCGAGTCAAAAGTACTATTTTTTACATTTCAACTCCCGTGCATAGCACGGATTCACTTGTAGGGACATTCTTATAGATAGATGACGTACACCTATTTAAGTTGACGTACACCTATTTAAGTTGTAGATACATGGTAACATGGCGAGGGCTGCTACCCCACCCCCCGGCCCCACCTCTGTTTTCCCGATCCCTCCTCCCCCGCTCTCGCTCGCTCTCTCTCTCCTTACAGTTTCTTTTTTTTTTTCTTTTCTTTTCAGTTTGGTTTTTTTTTTTCATTTTATTTCCTTTTCTTTCTTTCCGGTTTGATTTTTTTTTCTCTTTAATAATAGGTTCAAGTCTAATTCTAGGTTTTGTAAAATAATTAAGAGAAAAAAAATGTTTCAATTGATCATGTTTATACGATTGTTTTCTTTTTCTTTTTTTGTCCTTTATAGATTAAAAAATATAGTTACAAAAATAAGTGTTTCAATTTTTAATCCGTTTGAACCAGTGCAAAGATGTTATTTTTTTGATCATTTACAACCATTTAGGATGAAATGATCAGAAAAATAACATCTTTACACTGGTTCAAACGAATTGAAATTGAAATACTTATTTTCGTAACTATATTTTTTAATCTATAAAGGACAAAAATAAAAATAAAACAGTCGTATAAACATGATCAATTGAAACACTTTTTTTCTCTTAATTACTTTACAAAGCTTAGAATTAAACTTGAACCTATTATTAAAGAGAAAAAAAATCAAACCAGAAAAAAAGAAAAGGAAATAAAATAAAAAAAAAATCAAACTGAAAAGAAAAGGGGAAAAAAAAAACTGTAAGGAAAGAAAGAAAGAAAAGGGAGAGGGAGGGAGGGAGGGAGGGAGGGGGAGGGAGGGTAGTTCGGGAAACAGAGGTTGTGGGGGGTGGGGGTGGGGGTAGTAGTAATTTACTAACATGGCCGATCACAAAATACATACATATTTTTTATATATTTAGTTTTTTCAATTTGTGTTTTGTCTCTTTTTGTATCTTAATCGTCTGACATAAATTTTTGCTTCGTCAATTGTTATGTTTTAAATCATGTTATGTAGATGTTATGATAATACCTTATTAATTGGTTTCCCTTTTGTCTGTAGGTATTGTATTGATATGCAGTGGCAAGACTATTGGTCTACGATCGACGATATTTGTGATTTTCTTCATTGTTCACATATAAGTGGGTCTTAGATTATAGTTCGCAAAAAATTTCTATTTAGTTTTTTCAATTTATGTTTTGTCTCTCTTTTTGTATCTTGAATTGCATGACATAAATTTTTGCTTCTCAATTGCTATATGCTTCAAATCATGTTATGTAGAAGTTATGATGATACCTTATTGGTTTGAGATTAAATTTTTTACACCGTTGGTGTGAATATTAGAGGTGTCAAATGGGCCGTGCCGGAACGGCACGACACGGGCACGGGACAGGACGGCACGTCACAGGCACGGTATTGTCCTGGCACGGCACGACACAGCACGATTGTAGTGGACCCGGGCCACGGCACGGGCACCGAAGTGGGCGGCACAGCACGGGCACGGCACGAAAGTTGGCCTGGCACGGCACGGCACGACACAGTCGTAAACGGGCACGACACGGGCACGGGCACGAAAAGTGGACAGGAACGGCACGGCACGACACGGTTCTAACAAGGCACGGGCACGACCGGGCACGAGCATGGGCACGGCACGAGGCACGGGAAAAAAAATTAATTAAGCCAAATGACTTTTTTTTAAAATTTTAAAAAAAAATAGACAATTTCTATTCGGTAAAAAATATTTGTTTACCTTTTTTTAAAGGTAAACAACTAAGATATTTAATTTTTTTAAAAAAATAATTTATTAAAAATCATGTTTTTAAAAAATCATTTTTTTACTTTTAAAAAACTATCAAATTTTATTTGGTAAAAATATTTGTTTTGTTTTTGTTAGTAAAATTAAATAGGCTTTGGACCTTTGGTTTGCAAATTTAACATTACAATACAAGATAACAAATAAAAATAAAAAAACTTATCAAAATATTTATGGTGCAAGAGTAATTTAATATGAAAGAAAACGTGCAAAAGTCACATATTATTTACCCCAAATTTAACAAGAAATAAGGAAAAAAGGTGTCAAACAAAAAAGAAAAAAAATACATAGTAGAAATAAGAGGAAAAAATAAATAAATAAGGGTTAGCTGGACAGCCTAGACTAGGACTTGAACCCAAGTCCTTAGGTCCTTTTATATAGAAACAAACCACTATGCCACCAATTAACTTGTATTATGAATTTGAAAAATTAGTATACATTATGTAGCTCTATTATATAAAAACGAGGCCATCAAGCAGCAGCCACACAATCGCAACGCAATCACAACGATCGATACCATTCAATGCATTCATTTTGTTGTGTTTAGTGTTTTAATCATTGGATCCAATTTTTTCGTGCGTCAGATTTTGATAGCTCTTTCATCGGCACACTGATCATTGTTTGATTGAATTTTTTTTACGTCTGATCAAGTATGTAGCGATAAGCATTTTACTTGATTATTGACATGAATAATCTAATTCCTTCCATATAAAAGTTAGATGGTTCTGATTTTTATAAAATAGCTTCGGCAGCACTTAAGTAGTGTATTATAGGACTTAAACGCCTCTAGAAGAACCGAATATGCTTCGATCACGTGGTTTCTGACATTCGATGATCACCTATTCAGGTGAGAATGATAAATTTGATAAGACGTGAAATCCTAACGGTTTAGATCGAACATTCAGGAAAAAGAGTCTGTAGCTACCTTTCAAATATATACATCGAACTTAGTTGGTCATGAAACAAGGTATTCTGCTATAATATAATGTACGTTAGCCACACGATCACAAAACAAAAATGACGATCCATACCGTTCATTTTGTTATTCTCTATGTTTAATGACTCTCACCAATTTTTGAGTCTACCGGATTTTTAAAACTCCTTCATCAGGACGTAGATTCATTAATAGAAAAATAAACGTTATAAACATTCAAGTATATAACGATAACCAAATTACTTTATTTTTTGCAAGAATGATATAATCGCTCCCACATAAAAGATAGACGGTTTCGATTTTCAAAAAAAAGCTCGGGCGGCCATCAAGTGATGCATTATAGGACTTTACGAGAATTTTCCGTTATTGGTGCATATGGATTATTGGCGTCTCGCACGCACATGATCATACCGTTCGTATAAAAGAGTAAGAGATGTTGCCCTAGCAGACATCTCTGGAGTCTGGACTCTGATTCTCTCTCTGCCTCTCACAATCTCACTCTCTCAAGTCTCTCACGACAGTCTCAGGCCAGAGCAACGTTCGGATTTGTCAACAGATAAATCTGATCTCTCTCACTCTCAACGTTTGAATCTCACTCTCGTCTCTCTAACACTCTCCACTCTCAAAGTTTCGATTCTCAACATCTCTCTCTCACTCTCTCCGTCTCTCGCTTCTCTCCACTTTCAACGGTAACTGGTAGTGGTCTGGCGGTGAGTCAAACCGTAGATCGACTGCCGTTTTCGATTGAGGTCGTTTGCTTGCCCGATTGAAAGTCTGAAACCCTAGATCTGAGTTTGTTTGCCCGACTGAAGGCCCCTGTCACGTTCAACGATTTGTCTCTAAAACGCGACGACTGAGGTCATTTACGGTGACAGACGTGTACGACAAGTTTCCTTTTCCGGTGATCGACGTCAACAGAGCTAGCCTTTCCCTTTCCAGATGTCAATAGGTACCTCTCTCACTTCCTTCTCCAGACGTGAACAGATCTGGGTTTATGGTTTCTATTTGTTGATCCTGATTTGATTTGAGTGAATTTTTTCAATCATTTGATGCATATATGAGATTTGATTTTACAGCAGTATGATGCAGATATGAAATTTGATTTTACTGAGGTCATTTGATGCATATATGAGACGTGAACAGTCTGAAACCCTAGATCTGATTTGATTTTTTCCTCTGATTAGATTTGAGTTATAGTGATCTCCATAAGCATGTCAGTAATTATGCATATATGAGATTTGATTTTACGGCGGTTTAATTTCCAATAAATCGACTTTTATACTTTATATATAATATATATAATATAATCAGAGGAAAGTATAGAGGCCATTGTATGAAACAAACTACAAGAAAAAAACTTACACAGAAAAGGAGGATAGCTTCTTTATAGTAGTAACTTGACAGGTTGCGAAGCATGCCAGCTATTCAAGCATTGTTGGTTCCGGCACCAATCAACCCCAAGGAGATGACAGCAGCTTGTAGAATCCAGAAATGTAAAATATTTGAAATATAACAAGAATTAGATAATACTAACACTAATTCTCAATTAAACAACAGTTAGAATACCATTGCTACTTCAGTATCAGTGTCATGACTCATGACTAAGTCTGCTTAATGTGTCCTTAACATTGACCTGGATCACAACATCTAATCGCAGATTTTCTTAGCAATATATTAACTGCACTCTAAACGCCACTTCAAGAGTGCTCAGCTTGCAAGATATCACTGGATAGGTTACCTTAGGGTTCAATATACAGAGGAGACCAAGAGCCAAAGGAACTGCCCTTCTGATATTCTACTCCCCATACTGCAAAAGATGCTCTAATGAGCGAATAGCCATTTCAATACCCAATTCTTCAGCCATTGCTACCATAAGCACATTGAGCACATTCCCTATACCAGTATAAGCACAGGAAAGTAGAGTCATGTCACAGTACTTCCTAATTTGCACATTAAGTGTCTTTGAAACCTCTGCCGTTGCCTCCACACTTTCCTGTTAAACGACATTCCGAAGAAAACCATCACAAACATATCAGGATATTAGGAACCAACTGACCAACATATACCAAGCCTAATGATAGGCCAAGTTCAAAGGTAATAGGATATTAGGATTTGGACTTGTTTTTTATTTCGTGTTTATAGTTATGGTATGCAAAATGTTTTTTGTTTTCCATCTCTGCACTGAACTGGTCATCTGCTTTTGGTCATCTGCTTTAGGATTTGGACTTGTTTTTTATTACCGTCTTGAATTCAAATTTCGAATACAGCTTATTTAGATGTTATTAATTAATGTTCTACTGTACTAATTTTCTCTGTTTTCAGTTTTTTGTAGGAGATGGATCCTGAAAACATTCATTTTGACAATGAGGGTTTAAACCTTGACCCAGATGATGATGAACCAACTCTACCAGCTGGAAGGGAGTCTGTAGGTGAAGCTGCTTCAAACATTGCAGCAGGTTTTAATCCTACAGGCGTAACAGGCTGTAGCCAATCAGCCCAGTCTGGTGGAACAAGGCGTTACTCTTGGGTATGGAAACATGCATCTATAGTTGATAACTATAAAAATGCACAGGGAATTGATTTAGGATCTAAAGCTGTATGTAATTATTGTCCAAATAATTATACTTGCGTAAGTAAGGGCGGTGTAGGGCATCTTCAACGACATTTAGAAAACAAACATAAAAAATTTAAACATTCCGAAGTTGGAGTCAGTGGTGAATCTGGTGGTTTTGATTCCGTCGGTGGTACGTCGAATTTCGTATATTCTCAATCTAGTATGAGAGAGGGATTGGCCCGTTACGTAGTTGCAGCAGAACAACCATTTACTTTTGGTGATGATATTAGATTTGAATATTTTGTCAAACATTATCTTAATCCTCTTTTTTCGAAAGTTTCTAGAAATACAACCAGAAGTGATTCTTTGAAAGCTTTTATTGAAATTAGAAAAATTTTGATGAGTGAAATTGCGAAACTTGGTAGTTTAATCTCTTTTACTTCTGATTTGTGGAGTGGTCGAAATAATCTTGGTTACATTTCTGTGACAGCTCATTATATAGACTCCAATTGGATTTTGAATAAAAAAATTATTGCTTTCCGTTTAATGGAGTATCCGCATAATGCTATGAATATTTTTCAATGTATAATGGGTGTTTTTAGGGAGTTTGAAATTGTTGATAAAGTTTTTAGTATTACTTTTGATAACCATTCTGCTAATACCAGTTCAATTGATTTGTTCAAACAAAATTTGACTACTCTTCATGCTGGACAATTTTTTCATGTGCGATGTGTTTGTCATATTATTAACTTAGTTGTGCAAGATGGTTTGAAACATATAGGACCACAAATAGAAAAAATTAGAGATGCTATTCTTTTTATTGCTACTTCCCCAGCTAGGCAACAAGAATTTGAAGGATTGTGTGTAAGTTACAATATTAAAGCAAAAAAAATCAAAACTGATGTGAAAACTCGTTGGAATTCAACATTTCTTATGTTAAAATCTTGTAGGAATCACGCTGATGTAATTTCTGCTTATATTAATTCCAAGCATATGCGTACTGATGGTGGTTTAACTCGAGGTGATTGGAAGATTGCTTTTGAGTTTATGAATTTTTTGAAAATATTTTATGCTGCTACCTTAGCTTGCTCAGGTGTTCGTTATCCTACTACTTGTATTGTGCTTAATCACTTGTATAATATGAGTCACACTCTTAAAAGTCATAGAATGAAACCAAATTTTGTAGCTGCTTGTAAGTCTATGGAAGATAAATTCAACAAATATTTTGAGAACATGCCAACAATATTTATTGTAGCTTCTGTAATGGACCCAAGGATTAAGGTAAGGGGTGTTGAAAAGCTCTTAAAAGGGCTGGGTGAGAATTTAGGGATTACATTACCTTCTATTTCTACTGTCACTGCGCTGTTGACTTCTATATATGCTTCATATGAGTCTAAATTTGCATGCACTACTGCTGCTCCATATTCTTCAAGTATTAATGACCCATGTTCTACAAGTAACAATGAGAATGACCCATCTTGGTTTTTGATTTCAGGGCCAAGTAGTAGTGAAACTTTATCACGATCTGAACTTACTCAATATTTAGAGATAAATTTAGTTACCAATGAGGAGTTTCAATTATTTGATATCTTAGCTTGGTGGAAAAAAACTGAAAAGACATTTCCTATTCTTTCTATCATGGCACGTGATTTACTAACACCACCTGTGTCTTCAGTGGCTTCCGAATCTGCTTTTAGTGTAGGTAATAGAGTGTTGGATGAAAGGAGGAGCAGACTAGCTCCCGACATTTTAGACTGTCTTATATGCTTAAAAGATTGGGAGGATGCACGTCTTGGAATTCAAAGATGCCATCCTAGAGATGAATTCAGAGATTATTTTTCGGACTCAGATATAGATGCTGATTAGGGGGAGATGCATTGATGATGTTGGTAACTTATGAAGGCCTTAAATGACAACTTAATGTTGCCGCATCCAGGTGCTATTCTTCATATATCTGAGTGTGTGCTATGATGATATAATCTGAGCCTTTGGTGTTTAGTGTGGCCAAGATGATGCTGGTAACTTATGAAGGCCTCAAATGGCAACTTAATGTTACCGCATCCAGGTGCTATTCTTTATATATCTGAGTGTGTGCTATAATGATATAATCTGATCTGAGCCTTTGGTGTTTAATGTGGCTATGATGATGTAATCTGAGCCTAATTGGTGTTTTGTGTGGCTATGATGATATAATCTGAGCCTTGGTGTTTAGTGTGGCTATGATAATGTAATCTGAGCCTAATTGGTGTTTTGTGTGGCTATGATGATATAATCTGAGCCTTTGGTTGTTTAGTGTGGCTATGATGATATAATCCTGAGCCAAATTGGTGTTATACTTCAAGCTTTCATTTGTTATTAGACTGAGCAGAAACTGAGCAAAAATTGAGCAGAAATGACTTTGTATGCTGCTGCTGTTGTTTGAACAACTCTGTGTGTCAGTGTGTGGGTGTCTTTCAATTCAAGTTTTAGTGTCCCAAGTGTGTGTGTATTTGCTGGTTTCAAAATGTGCAGTTTTTAGTGTGGCTATGATGATATAATCTGAGCCAAATTGGTGTTATACTTCAAGCTTTCATGTGTTATTGGACTGAGCAGAAACTAAGCAAAAATTGAGCAGAAATGACTTTGTATGCTACTGCTGCTGTTTGAACAACTCTATGTGTCAGTGTGTGGGTGTCTTTCAATTCAAGTTTTAGTGTCCCAAGTGTGTGTTTATTTGCTGGTTTCAAAATGTGCAATTTTTAGTGTGGCTATGATGATATAATCTGAGCCAAATTGATGTTATACTTCAAGCTTTCATTTGTTATTGGACTGAGCAGAAATTGAGCAAAAATTGAGTAGAAATGACTTTGTATGCTGCTGCTGCTGTTTGAACAACTCTGTGTCAGTGTGTGGGTGTCTTTCAATTCAAGTTTTAGTGCCCCAAGTATGTGTGTGTTTGTTGGTTTCAAAATGTGCAGTTTTTAGTTGGTTTTTGGTTCAAAGTTTGGAGGGTTTTGGCCGATTTTTGGTTCAAAAAAGTGCAGATGTGTGTGTGTGTGTGTGTGTGTGTGTGTGTTAAAGATACAGCAGTCAGCTAGTTTCAAAATGTGCAGTTTTTAGTTGTTTGTTGGTTCAAATGGGGAAGGCTCCTGGGACTTGCGATTTTAATGGGATAGCTGCAATCACTACCACAAATCCAAGTAAGATTAGAATGGCATTGTCAGCAGAAAAACCGGCTGCTTTCTTTCGTTTGTACATGCTTTATTCATGTCCCTAATTTCTCTTATTGCATATGAACTCCTACCCACAAGTATAAGGAAAACAGTTAGCAAGTTAGCAACTAATGAGCAACTCACGTTTCTTGCCTTTGGTCGATGTACTGGTGGCAACAATGGAACCTTCGTAAACACCACAGCCCCGGCATTGAATTCTTGGAGGTCAAGTTCTTCTTCCCACTACCTCCATGGCTGTGGTTCAACACGTGCGATTATTCTAGTTAGAGTCCTATCATTGTTTGTGATTTTCCTTTGATTCATATGTTAATGGGTTGTTTGCCAGTAGGGAATTTTAGCTAGATGGCAGTTTTTATTCATTATGTGCCCATGTAGAACTTTGTCTCGATGTACTGCTCTTAGCCAGTTTTTTCCTCTGTGAATATGTTGCAGTTGAAGGGTTGGGAATTCAGATGGGGATGTGTTTTGACTAATCATTGTAGAACTCTCTTTATCTATCCCATTTGGTTTATATAGATGTTTCTCTTAATGGAAAACAATCCTCTATGTGAATATGTTGCAGTTGAATAGGCTTGTGAATTACTTGAACTGAAATCTTAGAACTATACAAAGCAGTTGAAATTGCTGCCTTTTGAAGTACATAATGTCTTGACAGTATTAGCCCAATAATAACCTGCATTTATATAGTTCAAATCTGCGTAAGGCGGCCAGTTGGGATTTTTCTTACCTTTGCGAGGGCTATAAAACCAACAAAACTCTACTTTTGAAGTTGTGTACATTTTTTTGTGGAAATTGAACAGCGTTAGGTGGCAGAAATAACCGGAATTTCACCGGTACAACTGAAGCAGCTTGGATTTTGCCCAATATTGTGGCCTTAAAGGGACTTTGGCATGGCTGTTCCTTTTCATTTTTAACAAGACAATACATACAAACTTGAGACTACAATGATTTTCGTACTTTAAAATTTATCTTTTAGTGCCTTGGAGTGCACTGAGGCACACAAGGATTGACAATGGAAAATGGAAAGTGATTCCTATCATAAAATTAATGACATAGCATTTTTTCGATACTCTCCTATTTATTTTTAGAATTTACTACTCTCTCCACTTTGGATAGAGGTGTTAAATGGGACTTGTGCGACAATAAGGATTGAAAGCGCAAGCGTAGATTGACTGAGCCATTTACCAAACTCGCTTGTATACTAACCGAAAAGTTGTTTAGAGATTTATCAAGTAGGAAGTTGGGAAAGCGAGGAAAAAAAGGGGACGTTCAAAGAAAAAAAAGGAAAGAAGGGGCAATTGAAGTCGAATAGCAAATGGCACGGCACGACACGATTGAAAACGGCACGGCACGGCACGACACGATTTAAGAAAATGGGCCGGCACGACACGACACGAATTCAGAAACGTGCCGGCACGACACAACACGATTGGCAAATGGCACGGCACGGCAAGACACGATTTAAGTAAACGGGCCGGCACGGCATGACACGATTGACAAACGGCACGGCACGGCACGACACGATTTGAGTAAATATAGTAAACAGGCCGGCACGGCACGGCACGAAGCACGGTTAGCACGAAGTTAAACGGGCCGTGCCGGCACGGCACGACCCATTTGACACCTCTAGTGAATATTTGTTTTCTCCAAATCAATTATATTGCTTCACGTCACCATGTTTTGTTGATTGAGACTATTGTTTTGCAACGTAGCGCGATATAATTGATTAGGAAGAAACAAATGTTTACACCAGCGGTGTAAAAAATTTATTCTCTATTGGTACTATAAGAACCCGATTTTTTTTAATAATAATATCATTTAATTAGTGTTATTAATAATTAAATTAATTCTTTTCCTTAATAAGATAAATACAAATAAGAATTTTCCTATTTTAATTATTTTCAATTACATGCATGCATACATACAAATTCCTTCCATCTCTCCCTCTCCTACTCAGTCTCTACTTCCTCCCTAACCCTTTTTTTCGTCCATATTCCGTCCATCTCAAAGACAAGAGTTAGAATTCCATTAAAACACAATTTTATCACCCTTATCAAAAAAATTCCCTTATATATACCTCATAACTCCAACCCTCGGGGCACACTAGACCTGGGTAACAGGTCGTGTCGGGTCGTGTTCGTGTCGTGTCAGTCGGGTTCGTGTCACAAATCACCCAACCCTAACCCGACCCATTTAGAATTCGTGTTTCTCGAGTCGTGTCATTTTCGTGTTTCGTGTCAGAAATGCTCAACCCTAACCCGTTAACTTCGTGTCCGGTTCGTGTCGTGTTATCGTGTCTGTTGCCTAACTCTATATAGAATTGCAGATATACCATATATTATGTATATATGTTCGTGAAAATGGGTGACACAAATTCGTAACCGTGTTGGTCGTGTCAATTTCGTGTCTCACGTGTTCAACCCTAACCCAACCCATTTAGAATTCGTGTTCTCGAGTCGTGTTATTTTCGTGTTTCGTGTCAGAAATGTTCAACCCTAACCCGCTAATTTCGTGTCCGGTTCGTGTCGTGTTGTCGTGTCTCGTGTCTGTTGCCCAGCTCTAGGGCACACCATGCCACTCCCCACATCCCACCAGTCCAGAAGAGAGAGAAAATTTGAAGAAAACGAAGCTCCAATCCATGGAGTTTTAGAGAGAGAACGAAAGAGAGAGAAAAGTGAGTTTCATAGCCACGACCAACGGAGACCCAAATTGATCGTTCGAATCACTTCCCTCAACCCCAAGCATCATTCAATTCAAGCCCAAGGTTCTCCGATCGCCAAAACCGAAGTTGTCTTCTCCAAAAACTCAAGATTCGTTTTAAAATCAATTCGATCCAAACCAAGGTATTATAATCCCTTTTAAACACTCCTCTAAGTATATTAAGTATTTTTATGCTTAACCCAATAGCCCTCGTGGTCCCATGTATCGAAACTGTAGCGAAACAACAAAAAAATCGAATCTAGCGTTCAACCTTGTGGCTGCAAGGTACGGGCCGCAAGCACCAGGCTAAACCTCGCGGCCGGCTGCTTAGCCGCAAGGTTGACCCGAACCTTGCGGCAGGTTCTGTTTTGTTTCGAATTGACTTTTTGACATCCCGAATACCATTTTCGACTCCCGATCTATTTTTCCTAGACTTTTAACACATCAAAGATCATAACTTGTTAATTTCATATATTTTTTTATTTTAATATCTATTTATTAAAATTTTTTGTTTGTTTGTTTTCATTCAAAGATTTCAAACGAAAAATCTTTGCGACCATCCAAACAACGTTTCCAACACTCAAACTATTTTTCCTAGACTTATCACACCCCAAAGGTGATATCTTGTTAATTTTATATATTTTTTATTTAATTATCTATTTATTATTTTTCTTACAATGTTTCCAATCGAAAAATCCTTGCGACTTTATAAACCATTTTATTAATATCCGAATAATTTTTTTTAAATTCTTTACACTTCCAAGACAAAATCTTGTTAACCTTAACATATTTTATTTACTATATTATTTATTACCTAATTATTTTACTTACGGTAGTTTTCGGTAATAGTATTAATTTAAATAATCTCGCGACCCTCCGGACTCGATTTTTGACACTCGATCCCACCATGTAGGATCATAGAAACCCTTTTAAGGTCATGCTAATTATTTCTAATGTTATTATTTATTTATTGTGGTTATTAATCAATCTAATTTCCTAAATAAAATTCATACAAGCCTAGATTATTATTTTTTATATAAAAACTTTTATTAGATAAAAGTTTCTTGCTTTATTATTCACATGTTGATCATACATGACTAAGGGCAACGGCCCATTCATAAAAGGTTACGTGATCTTTAGGTTTATTGTTTATTTCAATTATTATTTTGATTGCTTATCTATTATTCTAACTGCTGATTGATATGTTAGATTGGACCTTAGAGACATTGGGTGGTATTACAAAATAGAATTCATCTAGACGATGCTAGATAATGGATAAACTGAAAAGTTTTTTATTTTTAGATTGCCTGCAGGCGGATTTTGTGATTTTGATGAGATTTGTGATGAGATCGAAACTGGCGGGTGCCCAGTGATGAATTAATACTGGCGGGTGTCCAGTGGTGATTGTGATGTGGTTTGTGAAGTGGTACATAAGATAAGCGAACCCTAGTCGTGATTCAGATGTGATAAGCTTTCCCCTTATTGTAGTTATTGGGATGTATACTCGGTATATAACTTTGGTGCATCTGCGACAGCAAAGGGAAGTGATCTCATGGGACCGAGCATGACTAGCGGTTGGGGAAGAAAGATCCCGCAGAGGAGATCTTAGATTACACGACAAGTTAATGGATAGCAATAAACTGATTTATATGGAACAAACTCTGTCTTGTTTTTTTTTTTTTTGCACTACTATTATCCTGCTGCTTGCTAACTGTAAAGTATGAGGGATAGTTGGGTTGTATTATACTATGGGGTGAACTCTTTCACTCAGGTACGGATTGCCTGGCTTCCGTGCTAGATTTGGTAGAAAATCAGGAAGAGACACAGAATCCCGAAAGTGAGCAATTCTATACAGAGGAGAATCCAGAGGTGGGAGTCGAGCTAGAATATGCTTGGGATCCGTATCAAACTTAGAAGACGGCTCGATTATTTTGTTTAGTTTATTACTACAAAGACTAATTTCAGTATTTCTACTATGATTTGTAATAGATGAATCTTTAGAATGAATTATCCGTTTTAGATTTTGAATTTAATTTAAAGAATTTTTAAAAATTAATATTTAATACCTTATCTTATTTCCAAAAATCAGAGCGTTGCAGGTACCAGTTTTCCCTTTTGTCTGGAGGTATTGTTGTATTGATATGCAGTGGCAAAATTATTGGCCTACGATTGACGATATTTGTGGTTTTCTTCATTGTTCACATATAAGTGGGTCCTGGATTATAGAAAAATTTAGAATCCAACTAGAATTTAGAATCAAATTTTGTTAGCGATCATTTCTACTTTCTGTGGTTTCTTCCTTCCTTTTTTTTTTGTGGGTTTGTTTTCTTATTGGCCAAAAGATATTGTACATGCGTGCGATACAAAAATTGATTAATCAGTTGTTATTGTTACCATCAAAACGGACATGTTTGATGTCATTGATCCCTTTTACGAATATTTCCCTTCAATTTCATTATCATTTAATTACCCAATTTTGGTTTGATTTAATTTAGGAGTAGCGATAAGCATTCATGTTAACTCACTCTTGTAACGTCATTGTATAAAGCGGTAAATATAAACATGTTAATGCATGAAATACGAAAATAAAAGAACTAAAAATATTAATTGCCGAAAGTATACATTGAAATTTAACTTTTTGAGTTGCGATTCCCGTGCATAGCACAGATTTGCTGCTAGTTCAGTATTATTTACATGTATACCTGGACATTATTCAACGTAAAATGAGCAGCAGACCTCTTTTAAAATGATGGCATCGAAAACAGAAAAAATTTACCCTAGATCCTTTGCTACTATATGAATCTTGGTCATGGGTGTTGCTGGGACTATAAGTTTACAACTTTTTGAGGTCTGTTTCCGTCACGAAAAGGCCGTGGAAGCCGTAGGGTACTCGACGTGGTAGCTTCACGACGGCCACCGTCTCGAGATTTGGCGATTTGGCATCCATCACCAAAAAACTCGACTCTCCCGTATTTTCGCTGTGAACATAAGTTACCAGGTAGCCGTCGTCCTCTTCGGCTTCGGGGTTATTGGGCTCCTTGACGACGAAGAAGGGCTCCCCACCATAACACCCAGGGCCAAAAATTCGGGTAGCCACTGTGC
Organism: Rhododendron ovatum; assembly: GCA_019656835.1. NCBI lineage: Eukaryota > Viridiplantae > Streptophyta > Magnoliopsida > Ericales > Ericaceae > Rhododendron > Rhododendron ovatum. The sequence continues at coordinate 20,471,969 of CM033794.1, read as the reverse complement.
AATCACAGCGGTCACTTTCGGACATGGATACGTCTAACTTCACCACCCCTGATATCTTTGGCATTGGATCCCCAATCGCAGCATATATGTACCTGCAATGTTGTTGGCAACAAATTCTCTTACATTTTAAAAAAATTAAAAATTGTTCATAAAAAACAAAAAATGAAAGGCTTCATACAGGGTATGATTTTAAGTGTCCTTTTTCTTTTGAATTTGAATACGAAAAAATTATACATCCAGGTTTGTTTGTACTTAAGATACGGCTCTTAGCTCATATGGTTGTATCTTTTGGCTTTTAAATGAGAGGCTTGAGGTTTAAATCTATAGAGAGACTTTGAACTCCGTTTAGTTGTTAATTTATTAACTTCCTTTAGTTGGAATGATGTTTTATATTTGTATTTGTAAAGTGCCATGACGTTGAGAAGCATAGACATTTTTTTTTTTTTTGGTTTTTTGGGTAAGTTGAAAAAAATATGTTCTTTTTGGACAAAAGGGGTAATAAATAATTTCTAAATAACAAAATTTCCGGCATATATATGTTCTTTTTGTGAACTCAAGAAACATGCCAAGAGGCTACAACTCTTACAAGAGCATCCAAAGCAAAAATTCTACTCCCTCCGTCTTAGGCCACAAGAAAACTACATGCAATTTTTAGTCTTAAAAATAAGGTACTTGTCGAAATAATTTTTATTTAATATAGATCTTATTTGATAGATCTTGATAAGATCTTTTGAAAGATGCAAAAAAAAAAATCATTTTTGTATAATATAGATTTTATTTGATAGATCTTGATGAGATCTTTTGAAAAATGCAAAAAAAAAAAATCAAATAAAAAAACTGTTTTAGTGAATATTTTATTTTTAAGTTCAGAAATTGCATGTAATTTCATAGGGGACAAGCTTTATAGGACAAAATGAATAGTAATAACGGTGATCAATTGATTCAATTTAGCCTAAATTTAGAAAAGTATTATTATTAATTAGGAAAATCTTCATTTAATTTTTGTTAGACCGTTTTTGTGTATTTACACCCAAATATTAGTTGTTCTCAAAAGCTATTAATTTAATTGAAACAACCCAATTAGGAAGCAAAAACATCCTGATCAGCAGAAAGCATACACACCTGTTTTTCTTCCCCACGTACTTCGGATTAATCACAGCGAAATCCAAGTTCCTCGATGCCACCGGGTGTCTCGACACGAACCCTGTTTTAAGGTCAATCCTGACCCTCTCCACCGATGCGTGGATCAAATCCATGCGCTCGAGTGTGTGCTCTACGGACAAAATGTTTGGAGCCACCATCACCACCGTGTCGCCGCCGTCCTCGTCCCACGCATTGATAGCGTGTATGATGTTGAACCCGGGCACCTCGAACCACCTCATCTCCGACTCGTCCTTGGCGTAGCGCGGAATCACTCCAAGTCTTGGAATCTTACTCGAGTTGGCTCCGACCGGTGACCCGGATCCGAATATCATTTCCACCGGATTCATACCTGTTTGATCAAAATTTTAATCGAAGTTTTTTTTTCTCTTTCAAATGAATGAAATTCGGATATTGGTATATATTTATCTTTTTTTTAGCATATTCATATATTTATCTAGTTCCAACGGATTTATGATTAAGTTTTAAAAAAAGCATGTTAATTACGTGTGATTAACAATTTCGGATTGGTCCCTTTTTATTTCGGATTGAAGGAGAAGATCAACCCATGTGATGAGTGTGACATTTGAGACTACTTCCTGTACTGGACCACACTGTCCACACCAACAGCATCCATATACTCATGTCCATGGGAAAATTATTTGCTGCTTCTACAGCACCGTTACGTAATGTCCTGACATCTTTATTCACAATCGTCATGTAATATCCTAACATTTTTATTCACAACATATTTCTATGAGATCCAGTAAAAACGCGTGTGGTAGATAAAGAGTATCAGTGTGATGCCCCGACAATCTTATTCATCACATATTTCTGTAGTATCGAGTAACAAAAAGTATACAGTGAATAAACATGTAAGGACATCAAAAATCCTATAGTGCAAGGCTATGCAAGGCACCATGTAGGACGCACATAGATCATCAATCTTGACAATAAATGGATGAAATATAATTTTTAATTATAACCGGTAATTAAGAATCATTTATTACCGGTCATAATTGATTTTTAATGTGAATCGTTGATTGATAAGATCGACGGCTGTGTGTCGCCCTGTACGTGCACTACAGCACCCCTAAATCCGTAAAGACATCACGTGACGTTGTCCCAAAACCACTAAATAATTTCGACTCATACGGAAACTAGCGTTTATTTGGGGAAATACTGTATATATTTCCTCGTATCTTCTTAAAAGGAAATCTAAAAAGTAAAACCGGAAAACGTGAATGGGGAATACAGAGTTTGTCCACACGGACATTTTGCACAGATTTTGCAGGAAAAAGTGAACAAAAATGAGTCAAACTTTCTTGTGAATATTGGCTTGTCTTTGTTTGTTTTAATACTCCATCTTTCACTGAATTTGATAAAGGAAATTACTCGTAAGTTATTTCTTCAATAAATTTTTTTTTGGGTAAATATCTTCAATAAAAGTTGTACGCATTAAAGTATGTCTTGTCACGTCGCCAGCTATTTCTTTAATCAAACAGCTGAAACTGCAAGTTGATTTTGACACTACGGGAGAGATCCACCGGGCCAAAACTAGAGGCCAACAAAACATGCCTTGGAGATAATTTTACCAAGTGGACCAAAATATCTTTGTATGGATTTCAAAATTAATATTCTTTATTTTACAGTATAAAAAAATGGCTCTTTTCATTGGACATGCCATATGTTTGGACTCACGAACTCTGCTATTAACAAAAAAATAATAATAATACTAATAAACTTGCTCAAGATTAATGGCTGCAGCCTTGTAAATTTATTTGTTCAAAACTTATTTTGGCATTTTTTAATCTTTCGTAACGTTTTGTTTAATTTTTCATCGTAATTTTTTGAATTAATCATTCATTTCGATCAAACGGATCGGAAGAATATAAAAATATAGACGGATGTTGAAAAAATTTCATAAAATATGGACCGAAGTTGAAAAAAATTTATATGACGGCACTTTTTTTAAACAAAGACAACTATTTTATACTTTTTCACCTTTAGTGAACCTTTTTTGTTCTGTTCTGATCATAATTTTTTCCTATCTTTCACTGTTTTTAGACTCTTCCTATCGAGACAAATAATTAATCTAAAAAATATAGTGCAAATCTAACAAAAATAAAATAAAAACCCTAACTAAACACGCAAAATGAAGAAAAAAATAAGTTTACAAGAACCCATTATATACGGAGTAATTTAGGATCAGGATGCTCTCCATTCCCTTTTTTGGGACCAGAAGTTCCTTTTAAGATATTTTGTGAGCTTTTCCAAATATTTTTTTTTAATCAAATGGAAATTGATGAGTTTTTCCAAATTCACTATATATAATAGTTTAACTTATCAAATAAAAATTCATATTCTTCTTGAGGAAAACAAAGTTTCGGTTTTATGGACTGAAAAGATCAATCTTATCGAAACGGCCGGCTAACGTACGTAATTTTGAAACCTGAATAATAATACAGTACTGTAGGAGTAATTACTTGCTTTGCTTCCAGCAACAGTTACCTAATTGTATCTCAGCGAAAACAGCGTATTTCCTGGTGATGGCGAAGTCATGCAGGAACGACGGCGTCGTCATTGAAAAAATCGGCACGTCAGCTTCTTTCCTCCCCTCCGAGTCGAACCGGAAAAACGTCAGAAACGGCGGAACCGGCCCATACCGGAACGCAAAAGTTTCGCCCGTCTCGTAATCGACTTTCGGATGCGCCGTCATGCTCATAAACAACTTTCCCTCAAAATCCCTTCGACCCAGCGTCACCACATCCCCGTCCGCCGTTAACTTAACGGCGTACGGCAGGTCCGACTCCCCCAGCGCGTACAAACTATTCCCGAAAAACGCCAAACTCGTGTTCGCTTGCCCGATTCCGTTACTCGGGTCGAACATCCCCGTTAAAGTCCTAACAGCAGATAGGGCCCCACGGGCCGCAGACGCTGTTAGGCCGTTAAACCCGGAGAAAACGTTCGGGAGCACCGGGGACCCAGTTTTTTCCTCGATCGTGAATTTGTATGTTTTGACGTAGCGGCTGCAGAGGGTGGCGCCGCCGTCGGAGATTCTGATGACGTGGAGCATGCCGTCGCCGTCGAAAAGGTGGTAGGGCCCGCGTGGGAGGAACTGGGGGTTGGGTCCGTTGCGGATGTACGCGCCGTCGAGGCACGGCGGGAGGCCGCCGGAAACCACCGTGCATTTCGTCGGCGGGAGCTCGTCCACGACCGGGGCGAAGTTGTCGGCGAGGACGTGCTTCGGGTCGACCGAAGGGCGGGTCGGAGGGTCGATGAAAGTGTTGATTATGTCATCGAATGCGTTGAAGATGGTGACCGCCAGCGACGGCGGTGGTTTAGGCGTCGGTGGTGGGTTTGTGGAAATGGGTTTAGTTTTTGTGGGATAAGGTGGTGAGGGGATTTGTCTTCTTGAAGGTTGAGGTGTTCTTGTTCTAGCGGTGGTGGAAGTCGAAGTGGGTGGTTTTTCTTCGATCCTAACCGCGGAGATGCGGAGGACGGAGGAGTTTGATGGTGGTAGCGTTAGAGGGAGATTTGAGAGGGAAAATGAGGAGAGAAAAGAGGATGAAAATGCGTACATTTTTTTTAAATGAAGGTTTTTGCAGAGGAAAAAATGTAAATTAGGAATGGGTTCTGCAATCTGTTAAATAGAGTGGAGTCCACTTTGCTTTATTTTTTGGCTCTCTTAAATGTCCTACTGTATTAGTTACTCCACTCAATTAGGTCAGATAGCTACGTTTATCAATTATCATAGATCATGTAGTGGATTTTTGTGGTTATAATTGAGAAATTTCATAGACTCTAGTTCTTTTCGTTTTTTTTTTTCCTAAAAAACTGTTATGTTGTTTTAACATTAAATTCTTTTCACCATAGGAGGAAAACTCCAAGTTTCCATCACCTATTATGGGTCTTCCGTGCGTTCATTGCAGTAATTGAAATCATTCATTCTGTAAGACCTGCAAAGTAATATACCCACGCGAAAAATTAGATTGATCGAACATCGATAGGTGTATGACAAATTAAATTTTGGTTTATGAAATATACAGCTATGGACAATTTAATTTTGAAAAATCTGACCACACATTTTACAGATCAAAATTCAATTTTTGATATACCTATAAATGTCTGATCAAATTAATTTTTTGCGTGATATGTGACTACATTAAATTTTTTTTTTTGACATGGGTTACTACATTAAATGAACTGTGTAAATTACTACATTAAATGCACTATGGTGTCGACAAAATGATGGGGGTGAAAACTTGGGGGTTTTCACCTATTTATGGCAGGGAGAATTAATCTCTTTACCTTTAGTATTTTTTTTGATCGGCAGCTTTGTGTAGCCGGTCCCACTTTTTTGGTTTGTAAACTATTCGAAATAACACGGTAGAAAACCATAATTAAAGTTCTAAAAGAATTACCTATTAACATAACAGTATATCATATTTTTTTGGTTTCAATATTACATTTCATGTTTAAGCTATGTTAATATTTCCGTTTTTGTTATGTGTACTTTCTTTATTGGCCTAGATTTCTTGGTTTTCAAGTTGTGAAGACTATATAAATGTGTGCTAGGATTACAATAATACACATTAATAAAAACACAGTTCTCATCAATTCTCTTTTAGGTCTCGGATGGTCTCACTCCAACATAGTATCAGAGAGGGAGTGTTAGACTTTATCCCACATCGCTCATCTAAGCTACCCAAACTTGGTCAATAAAATCTTAAGATTACTCTAAATATTGCCAATTGATTTTAGATTGGAATCCTCCAAGAAATCTAACGTAATATCAAAGCTATAAGGTCTAGATCTTGTGGGCCACTCGCTCTCTGGTGGGCGGTCTAAGCCTCGCTGCCGTTCCCTGGGCATTCAAAATTTCACCTTATTGTCATGGCTTCTCTCGCTCATGGCTGGTTTTGGCTCTCCTAGTTTTCTCCATGGTTTTTTTCTGATTTCTCTTGGCCTTGCTGCTCCTGATTTCTCTTAGCTTGGCTACTTCTAGTTTTTTTTTTTTTGAACGATGAAAGGATTTCATTAATTTTTGAAATTGCTACTCCTAGTTTCTCTTGGCTTTTTCAAACTCAAGTTGGTAGACCTACTTGTGTTTGAGGGGGATGTTAACATAATATTAAAGCATTGACAGTGGACTAATCAAATTTGGATAATTAAAAGTTGCCACATTATCTTTTGATTATCCATTTAAGGGTTTGCTAAGATTAGTAATGTAGATGTCCACTGTGGCATAATCAACATAGAATAATCAAAACTTGCCACATCACCTTTTCAATCTATAGAAATCTAAAAATTGTCACCATATAAAATATTTTTCTTTAAAAAAATAGTTTTAAAACTAATAAAAACAGGTTATTAGAAATAAAAAATATTTTTTTGAAAAATTTTATTTTGAAAAAACACTTTTCAGAAAAAAGTTTGAAAAAATCAAGTTTTGAAAGAAAGACAGTTTTTGAAAAACAATTAAACTGTTTTTGTAAATTAAAAAAAAAACTTCTTTTAAAAGTGATTTTCTTAGAAACATTGTTGAGAGAGAGAGAGAGAGAGAGAGAGAGAGAGAGAGAGAGAGAGAGAGAGAGAGAGAGAGAGAGAGAGAGAGAGAGAGAGAGAGAAAGAGAGAAGGTTTTGGTTATTTTCAAAAGATTGGTAGTTTTAATTATCCAAAACCCAAAATTTGATAATGAGTTGTTAAAAGGTTGTTAAGTTTGGTTATGTTATTGTGAGCACTTTTTTTGTGGGAATATCGCTAACTTTAGCAACCTTATGATTTAGGTTATTCAACTGTGAATGCTCTTAGAAAATATTATGTTACCATGTTTTCTAGGTTTCAATGTTATGTTTTCTGTTTAGGCTATGTTAATAAAGAATTACACGTAAAAGTTTCCCTAAAAAATAAGAAAGAGTGCATTTATCAAGAAAAGAGAGAGTGTAAAAATCATTTTCCTAAAAATATGTTGAGATCGAAGAGGTAAAACAAGTTCGAAACATCTACTTTCACTACAACTGTAACTTCGAGAATCCCAATGGTGTTGCTAAAAATTATGTATTATATGACATAAAGTGTATAAAATGGGTCCCTATTTTCGTTTGTTAAGAATGTATAAATTTAAAAAGTGAATGTGTGTTGTAATGACGTAATTAAGATATATGCTAGTGTGAGTTAAATGTGTGCACATGGATGTTTGTGCAGGTTGATAGAGACAAGTGGGCTCTCTCTCTCTCTTCCGTCCTTTGTTCATTTCTCTCTCCCCTCCTTCATTTCTCTCGAAAGGTGCTTTCCCACCACCCATCCCTCCGACACAACTCCTGGACTCCACCCCCTCCTTTCCCGTTTTAACCTCACCCTATCCCTATCCCTAATTCTATTTTAATTTTCTAATCCTTTATTTGTTTACTTACTTTATTTATTTATTTAATTTCATATCTTTATTTATTTAAGCACCACTCTTTAATTTTCATATCTTTATTTATTTAAGCACCACTCTTTAATTTTAATTTGGTTAACTCAAATTCTATTTTCAATTAAAATTGACTATATACTTAATAAATTTATATTATTTTAATTAGTTAATTAATTTGTCTTAATAATGAATAATAAAAATAACTTCTAATCAACAATAATAAATTTAAATAAAATTTTATTTTATTATAATTGAGTACGTATTGTCAAAACATGAAAATACATAAAAACACAAATTCTAATCAACATTTCCTCCAAATTCTGCTCTCGACGCGCATATACCCATTACTTCGTACCACAATTGCATACATGTTCCATAACTAACAGCCCATCATTTAGCTTCGTTCGATGCATGCTCCTCCCACCATGTTGGGATGGGTGGTATAAGGTAATGAAGCTTTAAGAAAATTTGCACGAAGTGATGGTTAACACAGGCAATAGCAATTTTCCGGCGGTCTTCGACTGGAACTGGAGGGGACCTCAATGGCAAATGAGTAAAACAACCGAAAACATTCTCCTCAAATGTATGCAGTACAATGTTGTACTTTGTTGCGATGACAACTCCCAAAGTCATAGCCTCCATCCAATGTACTTTTGATGCCCTAGGCTCGAAGTAATCCAGTAAGTGTAGTAGATGGTTTGCCCAATCATATGCTGGATAAATCACACTGTACAGATAATAATTTTGTCGAATCTCTTCAATAAGCTCCTCTCGTACTCGATTCCAATCATTTTCATTATACCCAATTTGTGCATCTATTGCCCTGAATCCACAATGATCGTCATCAAGCATGTCAACAATGTGGGAAATATAACGTTGATAAGTCTGAGGTAATCGTTGAATGTAGCGATCAGTGATGGGTGGAACTGTAGATTGAGTGTTGCGAACCCCCGACCTCCTCCCACATTTCCCTTTCCCTCTCACTCGCGATATTGCAGTCCTTGATCCGGAAGTGGATGCTTCTGAAAAAGAAGATATGTGGTGTGTACTTTGTTCATCTCTATCTGCAGGTCGACCTCTATGTTCTGTGTTGTACAATGGAGGTCGAACTGTGCTACAAGATAGATCTGCCATATTGATAAACCTGTTTATGATATGCTCTTGCATACGTGGATCCATCCCATCTAATATCTCAACAACCTAAGATGTCTTATCAGGTCGTGTTCCCTCGTCATTAAACTCGTTTGCATGCATGGTGATAGGCACGTGATATCGTAGATATAAGCGCTTAAGTAGAGAATATTAACGCGTTAGAGGCGCAGTTTATTTCATTTTTCACTTGATGCTGTGCTTTGTTTTGTTTTCATGTTTTTTATATTTTTGCAGGAAATAAGGTGATTTTTGTGCCAAGTTTGGATCACGAGGCCTTGAGGCCGTGTTGGACGTCATCGTGGGAAGTCGTGACGGGTGTGTGAGGAGTCCGGTGACATGATGGGGACATCGGGTGCCAAAGTTGCATGCAAAGCACGAAAATCTCACTAATGTAGGTAGTAGGGCTACAGCTCAAAAGCGTAGCCCTACAGAAAGCACCACGGGCAGAACAGGTTGAACCCGTAGCGCTACAGCTCTGGGTTGTAGGGCTACCGATGGGCTTAATGGGAAAAAAAATGTATTTTGTTATTTTAAATTTCAGACTTTAGGGGATTAATATAAATACCTCCCCGAACTTCGTTTTTAGGGTTCAAAACATTACATAGCAGTTTTTTCTTATGTTGTTTATTCCAGAGCTCTTTTCCTTTGAAGTTTTTGAAGTTTTGTTCAAGTATTCAAGTATTCGGTAACTTGTACCAACTTTTGTTCTTACTTAAAGTTATTCGTTTGTATCTTCTTAGTTTTAATCTTTCATTTATTTTTCCATCTAACAAAATAGAAGCATGTTTCAATCTAGAGTTTTATTCCTTTTATTTTTAATAATGAATGAGTAGTTTTTCTGAGGTTTGGTCGCTGGGTAAAGGCACGCCGCGACCCAATTAGGATTCGTCTCGCAATTTTTTCGGACATAATTTAATTAAATAATTTTAGTTGGTGAAAACTACATCCGTTGGATGAATCCAATGCATTGTCGAGACTCATGTGAGCAGGAATGGGGGACCAAAACTTGTTCACTGCTGTGTACGAGACTGACAACTTTAGAATTCACATCCTTTAGAGTTTTCAATTCTTCCTAAATTTAACTGTTGAGCCTTAAAAAGCGAATGGATTCTGATTGGGTAGCGAGCGCAGGATTTCCTATGACCGTGCCTCTCTTTTTAATCATTTAAGCAAGTTATCTATTAGTATTAGTTAATTAATCAATTAAAAGACAAGGGTTGGCTACCTAAGAGCTAATTTTAATAATAAAACGCGAGGTTCCACAGCACACACTTCACCGTCCTTAGTGGATTCGACTTCGGCCTTATCGGGTATTGTGCTACATCGGTCATAGCCCTATGCTTAGGGCAACCCATTATTTTAGATCTAAGAATCGGTCAAGTATTTTTTGGTGCCGTTGTCGGGGACGGTAACGTGTATTAAGAATTCGGGTAGTTGTTTTTATTTATTTTGTTTTCTTTATGGTTTTTTTAGTTTTTTCAAGTTAACATAGGTAGAGGTAGGCCATCCTCCATCGTAGGAAATCAATCACCTCTAAAACCTGAGTACTACCGAGACAATACCAGGCATCTTATAGCCATTGAGAGAGAGCCGAGAGTAACCGTGGAGGACCAAGAGTCTTTTAGTGGTGAGTTGTTTGATATCGGTGGCCTGTTTGTTGATTTAATAATCGAACCACCGATGGTAGAGCCGTAAAAGTCAATGAGTAAGCACATGCATCTTGAAAGTACCACTCCTCTCGGACCAATAATTCTGCCGACCGGGACGATGGAGGCACGTAATGCCTTCACCATAAAGCCTGGTACGCATAATGCCCTTCCCCTCTTCTACGGGAAGGAGAATGAGGATCCATATGACCATGTCCGCTATTTCGAGCAATTGGTGTGCACTCTTGCCACCACTGTCCAGTGGGAGAATGCTTGCCTTAAGCTTTTTCTATCCTCACTTAAAGATAGGGCGGATAAATGGTTACGGATGCAGAAAGCCCAAACTCTTAAGACGTGGGTTGCTATCCGAGATCTATTTTACAAGAAATATTTCTTGGAGAGTGAATCGAAGCACCTGACTCGCCAAATTCAGTCGTATAAGCATAAAGAGGGCTAGTCATTTTTAAGGTGCTGGGAGCGGTTTAAGGACTTGCTGTTGTCCTTGCCGCATCATGGGTTTGCGAAACACCAGTCGGTGTCATTTTTCTATTTGGGCTTGAATATTGCGATGGCCCAACAGATTGAATACCTCTGTAAAGAGGAGGATTTTCTAGATAAGTCCCTGGACGAAATGTGGGACTTTCTAGACGAGTTGGCTAAGAAGCACCGAAGTTGGGAACCTTCCAACCACGGTGATAGGGCCATGGCTTCACAGGGACCTAGTGGGTCCGGCATTTTTTCTTCGAGTGTGCAAGGACACAATGTCCAGTCTCAACTAGACAAGATGGCTAAATAGTTAGAGGACTTGAAGTTTAAGCAAGTCCATTAGGTGAATGAGGTAAGAGTCAAGGAAATGTGCATTATGTGAGTATCCGGGGCATCTAGTTACTGCTTGCCCCACTTTTCCCATGATAAAAAAGGCTTACCACAGTATTTCAGGCTAAGGTGAACACGACTAATTAGCGTTGGGACCCGTATTCAAATACCTACAATCTAAGGATGGCCCAAAACCCACTTTTGGGTTGGAGGGATCAAAATGCCCTGGCGCAACCCCTGGGACCACCTTAGCAGTAAGTTCAGCAATTTTGGTTTTCTCATGGCCAAATGACCCAGTTTCGTTACCCACCTTAATAGCAGCAGGGGTTCAGTCCTTCATCTTTTGGACCACCCCTGGCATTAACCATCTCCCGCGGGATAAGCAGAGTGATGAGATGATGAAGGCTCTCATGCAATCTTAAATTAGCTTTATTAAGCAGACCAAGCAAGCAATTGGTGACATTATGACCCAATTGACCCAGTTGACGGCGGCAGTTGGATAAGTCCAGTAAGAGAAGGCAAAGTTTCCTTCTCAACCTCTAGTCAATGCCGCTAGTACTCATTATGTGGGCGATTCTTCTGGCCTGAGTAGTTTGAATTCTAGTCTGGAAGAGCCTAAGGCAATCACCACTCTCAGAAGTGGGAAGGTGATCGACAAGAACTTACCTTTAAAGCAAAAATTGGTTCCACCCCCAGTGCCGGTAGCTGCACCAGCAGTCGTTCCAGACTTGGGAAGTGTTCCTGAGGAAGTGAGAGAGGCGGAGCCTCTTAAAGTGGTGGTGCTTGCACCTACAGCCCCCACGATTCCATTGCCACCCTTTGCCCCATATCCAAATCGTTTGGTGGCGAAGCCTAAGGTTAATGTGAACTTTCAAATGCTTGAGCTATTCAAGAAAGTTCAGTTTCCTATCTTCTTTATAGAAGCCATTGACACAATTCCTTAGTTTGCAAAGTTTTTGAAGGATCTATGCACGTTAAAGTGGAAAACTAAAAGTCAGAAAAAAGTGCTTTTGATGGAGCAAGTGACCTCCAACCTCTAGGATAAGATCCCACCAAGTGCAAGGACCCAGGTTTTCCCACCATCCTTATAGCTATCGCGGGCCAAAAGTTTGATAAGGCTTTACTGGATTTAGGAGCAAGTGTCAACTTCCTCCCTTATTTGGTATACTTGAAGTTGGGCTTGGGCGATTTGAGAGCCACTCCAGTCATGCTACAATTGGCTGACTGGAGTGTGAGAATTTCCAAGGGAGTGGTGGAGGATGTCCTAATTCATTGGCCTGGATACTTGCCCAATACCGGAGGTCTTTGAGAAGACTCCTATCATCCTTGGCCGTTCTTTTCTAGCCACCTCTAGTGCTGTCATGAATTGCAAAACTGGACAAGTCCAATTGTCGTTTGGGGATTTGAAAATGGAGGTGAATGTTTTTAACATGGATAGTCGGGTTGAGGATGATGAGGAGGTTTACGAGGTGAGTTTGATCGACAAGCTGGTACAAGAGCATGTCGATAGTGTGTTATTCAAGGATCTTCTGGAGATAGCCTTAACCGCCAAAGAGGCATCATTTTTAGATTCTCCAGGGGTAGGGAGTTTAATGGAGATGCTTGCATTGGAAGATGTGTATAGCGCCGCTTAGAACCTAGTTCTTGAGCCGCTGAGTGCCCCACTTCCTAAGGCTCTCCCATCGTCGGTCCAGCCACCTAAACCAGAGTTAAAGCCTCTGCTGGACACGCTTAAGTATGCCTTCCTTAAAGGCGATGATACTTTTTCGGTTGTGATCTCCTCATCCCTTGAGGTGGATTAAGAGGCTAAGTTACTTACCTTGTTGAGAGAGCACGTGGGCACAATAGGCTGGACAATAGCGGATTTGCAGGGTATTAGTCCAACGGTGTGTACACATCGCATTTTTCTAAATGAGGATGTGAAGCCTTTTAGGCAACCTCATCGTCGTCAAAACCCCAAATGAAAGAGGTGGTTCGGGCTGAGGTGTTGAAGCTCTTAGATGCGAGTATTATTTACCCGATAGCCCATAGTGAGTGGGTGAGCCTGGTGTAGGTAATGCATAAGAAGGCTGGAGTGACTGTCGTGAGGAATAGTGAGGCAAGCAAGTGCCGACCCGTGTTCAAATCGGGTGGCGAGTTTGCATAGATATTATTGGAAGCTCAATGCGAGCACCCGGAAAGACTACTTCTCTCTCCCATTCATTGATCAAATTCTGGAGAGAGTGGCTGGCCAGGCATTTTATTACTTCCTGGACGGGTACTCTAGCTGCAATCAAATAGAGGTAGCCATGAAAGATCAGGAGAAGACCACATTCATGTGTCCTTACGACACATTTGCCTATCATCGTATGTCTTTTGGCTTGTGCAACGCTCCCAAAACCGTTTCAAGGTGCATGATGGAAATTTTTAGCGACATGGTGGAGAAGATTGTGGAGATGTTTATGGATGACTTTTCGATTTTCAGGGATTCGTTTGACGAATGCCTTGAGAATTTAGGAAAGGTTTTGCAATAGCACAAGGAGAAACAACTTGTGCTTAATTGGGAGAAGTACCACTTCATGGTGACCCAAGAGATTGTGTTGCGACGCATTGTCTCATCCAAGGGTATTAAGGTGGATAAGGCGAAGATTAATTTGATCGCAAATCTTTCCACTCCAAAGTCTGTAAAAGACATTCAGTCTTTCCTTGGTCACGCCGGTTTCTACCGGCGTTTCATTAAGGGATTCAGTGCTATCTCCCGACTGTTGTATCATTTCCTGTCGAAAAACGCACCCTTTGTGTTGTCTGAGGCCTGTGAGGAGGCATTTCAAATGTCGAAGCGGAGTCTCACTACTCCGCCGATCGTGCAGCCTCCGGATTGGAGTTTGCCCTTTGAGTTGATGTACGATGCTTCCGACTATGCTGTCGGGGAGATTTTAGGGCAACGGAGAGGGAAAGATCCCTACATTGTGTGCTATGTGAGCAAGACTTTGAACGAGGCACAAATGAACTACACCACTACCGAGAAGGAATTACTCGTGATAGTGTTTGCCTTAGACAAGTTCCAGTCCTACTTAGTGGGTTCGCAGATTGTGGTGTATATCGATCTTGCGGCCTTGAAGTATTTGATGACCAAGCAGGCTGCGAAGGCTCACCTTATCCGGTGGATTCTTTTGCTGTAAGAATTTCACCTTGTGATTTAGGATAAGAAAGGGGTTGAGAATGTAGTGGCTGACCACCTATCTTGTTTGGAGTTTGAGGACCCCACCTCTCATTTTCCCATTGTAGATACTTTCCCTGACGAGCAATTGTTTGCTTCTAATGTGTGCCCATGGTTTGCAAATATCACCATTTATTTGGTGACTGGGCAGATTCCACCCCATTAGTCTATAGCTGAGAAACAACGATTTTTGAGAGAGGTCCGGTAATATATTTATGATGATCCATATGTGTTTAAGTATTGCGCGAACCAGATTGTACGTTGGTGTATCCTCGAAGCTGATCAAAGGGCAATTTTAGAGTTTTGTCACACTGAGGCGTGTGAAGGTCATTTCTCTGCGAAGAAAACTGCCGCCAAGGTCAATGAGTGTGGTTTCTTTTGGCCAAGTCTTTTTAAGGATGCGTACATTTTTTGCCTCTCCAGAACATTTTTGTGATAGAGGTCTTCGATTGTTGGGGCATTGATTTCATGGGCCCGTTTTCGGTGTCATACGGGTATGAGTACATCCTCCTAGCGATGGATTATGTGTCTAAGTGGGTTAAGGCAGTCCCCACCAAGATCAATGATTCTAAGGTCGTGCTAGAGTTCTTACGAACTAACATTTTATCGAGGTTTGGCATGCCACGTGCCATTATCTCTGATCAGGGCACGCACTTTTGCAATAGGTCTTTTGGGGTGTTAATGAACAAGTATGGCATCTCTCACAAAGCGAATAAACTAAGATAAAATGCAGGTTAGGTCTAAGAATTACTAACACTCACGACTCAAGTTAAACTGCATTTCTCACCCAATTACGCGGTTCAGGATACATAATTAAGGTCCCCAAAGCGGAAAATAGGATGGTTCGATTACCAAGCTAGCTCTAGAATTTATTTAGCAAATGCCTCGTGCATCAGAGCTCCAAGCATCATGTGTGGTAAGTAGGCGGTGCTCTTACTTACACATGATCAAGGAGATTAACACCTAAGCGATTTGACAAATAAACCCGAATCCTACATCGATTCTCGAACCAAAGGTTTAAACTTTATGGTGAAAAATGCAATTTTACTTGAGCCATGAGGTGCTAATCACCCCATGACCTAATCTTGAAAAACTACTCACACATATCTATTGAGATAAGAGCAAGCAAAAATCTACTTAGCATAATCAAAATAACAACACTAGAAGAATATTAGATTAAACGATAGATTGAAGGATTTACTACAACTTTAATGAAGATGACAATATCAAAAACTAATTAATTAAGACAGAAAATTAAAGATTCAAAGCTATAAAATGAAGAACAACCAAGAATAATTCAAAATCTATATCTAGATCTGAAAATGATGCAATTAAATCTATTCTACTTGTTTGTACAAGTGACATCATGGCTTTTATATCTTCCAAGTACGCGCATAGAATATTCTCCAAGATGCTCCAAAACGTCCTCCTAAAGCCCGCGGCATCGATGGAGAAGGGCTTAAACTGCTTCACTAATGGCCTCGGCATCGATGTAATTTTATTCTTCCCATCGATACCACTAATTGCTTCGGCATCGATGTAACCTGGCTTCTCCCATCGATGCCGAAGGCATTAGCTCCAGCCGTTTTGCTTTGCCTTGCTTTGGTCTTCTTTGCCTTGCCTTGGCGTCGGGTCACCTTCGGCACTTGACATGTCTTAGATACGCTTTATGCTTTAAAACCTCACTATTAGGTGATTTTTCTACAAAACAGGGTTAACAAGTCTTATGCGCCAAAGTAATTTTAAAACAACTAAGTTTAACAAAAAGATTGAACTAAAACTAGATAACTAGTGCACCCATAATTGTATTATCGGGTGCTTATCACCTATTTAATTCAAGTGCATGCATATATTTGGTGTCATTTGTGACATGTTGTACTGTAAATGATATTGAGTAAGTGTCCCCACTTAGTTAATAGAACATCCTATGAACAGTCTCATGTTCTTTAATTTCTCTTTCTCGCATTTGCGAAAAATAATAGGCTTTTGTTTCACAATTGAGTAGTTAGATATTTTGTATGTATTTGTGAGAGTTGGTAATGTGCATAAGGGATGAGACAAGGCATTTTTGTATGATTAGACCACATACGAGTCCCATTGACCAATCTTAAACCTGTTCGAGTCAGTTCCTAAGTCTAGCCTAAGAAACCGGTGTGTGGGGTGGATTGTAGTTAGGGGGGGGTCTAACTCTGTGCATCATGGGTGTCTCATTTGGAGCATCGGTTTTGTTGAAAGTGGAGTTGAAGAAGTTTTCTTGGGTGTCATGCTTTGGGAACGAAAAGCCTTTGAAAAAAAAAAAACTAACCAAAACCCTTGACAAAAAAAAAAAGGAGAGAAAAACGTGGCCAGCCGTCCATCTTAACCCGTACCACTACGACTATATGCTGTAGCACTGCCGACCCCCCTTCGATTAAAGAAAAAAGAAAGGATGTTGTGCGGGGTAAAAAGGGGGAGCCGGCCCTTGTTTCCCATATTCTCTCTCTCTCTCTCTCTCTCTCTCTCTTCTTTTCACTCTTCATCTTCTTCACTATTACAAAATGATATAAAGATCATGGTACAAAAACTAAAAAGATCTCACTTTTTGTAAAAGCGTAATAAAATGTTATAGACTATAGTTTTCATCTCAGCTATACGAAAAAATTGAGATGGAAAGATTTTTTAATCTCAATAATCTAAAAAGTGAGATTGTAACTTGAAGAATAGATCTTATTCTAAAAAAAATGAGATTATATATGAAAGAATATATCTCGTTTCGAAAAATATTGAGATGAAAAGATTTTTTAATCTCAGTAATTTAAAAGTGAGATTGTAACTTAAAGAATAGATCTCGATTTTGAAAAACTGAGATTGTATATGGAAGAATATATCTCATTTCAGAAAAACTGAGATAAAAGGAATCTTTAATCTCAGTCATCTAAAAACTGAGGTCGTAAGTTAAAAGCATATGTTTTATATTAAATATTTCAATTATACATTGAAAAGTGTGTGTGGTGTAGTTGGTTAAAACTTCTATATAAAACTCAAAAGACTTGGGTTCAAAACCCAACAGGAAAAATAGAGTAGGATTTTTTCCCTTAGGAAAACACCACTTTTAATCTCGATTTTTTCCAAAACTGAGATTATTTCTCTCTAAACAACCACAGTTTTATAATAAAACTGAGATGTTAAGTTATTAAAGGTCACGGTTTTATCATTTTAATCATAGTTTTTATGTTTTTAGTCACGGTTTAAATGAGTTTTAATCACGATTTTTATCCTATGGTTAAAAGATAGAAACTTTTAGTTACACCTTGATGGACCACGGTTTTGAATGCGAGATTAAAAGTGAAAGATCACACCAAATGACTGATGTCTTTATCTATTTTTGTAGTAGTGCTTGACCCTTTTTCCCCATTAAACCCCATACTCCATAACCAAAAAACTCCACTCATCTCCATCAAAACCCTTCCGAACTTCACCAAAATCCTGCTTTTCCCCATCTCTACTACATATATCTCTCAAACCTTCACTAAAAACCTAACCTTTTACCCACCAAATATATGGCACCCAAAAAGAGGACAACTGAGGCAGAAAAGGGTAAGGTTGCGGCAACTTCTAGCTGTGCTAGTAAGCCGAACATTGGGCAAGAGCACAATCCGGAGGAGAGGCATGCACCGCGTGGCTGGGTTCATAGGAGGACCCGGGAGCAAATAGCAAGGGATGAGCAGGTAGCTTGGGAGCTCTCAGGCAAGGGACGTAGGGCCAAAAGGCTGATGTGGTCATTTAGGCTATCGTAGAACAAGGCTTGTCTTTCTGGTTTGAGGAAAATCCTGGGTATAATACTGAGCTAGTTGAGGAATTTTATAAAAATATTGTGTTACCAGAGGCCGGGACTGACTTGCATCCCGGGGATCGGTAGGATGCCTATGACAGTGACTCCTGATATCATTGCTACTAGGTTGAAATACGAGAGGCCTACGCTGCCTACAAACTACCCAGCCCTTAATTCAGAATTTGATCAGGAGGAGGTGTTTGATATGATGTATGAGAGTAAAAAGCATGGTATGATCCCACATCGGCCCAATAAATTGAAGGCATCGTTCCGTTTGGCTTACTAGTTGGTGTGCTATAACTTAGACCCACAGGCGACCGAGGGTAAGCTTTCTAAGACCACGGGGAATTTGATGTTCGCATTTTTGGCAAAGGATACTATGCGTGATTGGGCCCAGTACATTTTCACAAAGATTATAGAATTCAGGGATGCCCCGACCCAGACTAGGATGTTGTTTCCGTGTTTGATTTCTGCTATTGGTAGGGCGACCGGGGAGCTAGGTCAGAAATGGTTTAAGAATGATGAGTTGAAGCCCGGTACCATAGATGTCTCTCTACTTAAGAAAAGCGTTGCCCAATCTAGCGTTTAGCGGAGCGCATTATTGAGTGAACCTCTGGCGAACGCTACTATGAACACTTAGTTGAAGAAGATATTTTGTCTTGGGGTAGCAACGACAAAGAGCCAACAGAAGATTAAAAAGGAGTTGAGGCAAGTTGGTTGGGCCCAACACATGCTGGCACATCAAAACAGGTGGCTGCACGGGCGTGTTACAAGACAGTCTTAAGCTCTGTACGAGCCGCTGATAGATGCACAAATGTGCTCATTTAGGCCCCCTTATTTATACTTGTCGGTCGTTAGTTGCGCTTAATTGGAAATTATAATTATCTTTTTGGTCATTCATGTCAAATTATTAATTTGCAGGGAAAGGATGATAACAACTATAATTTAGGCTCGGATGCATGAAGGGCAAAGTCGAATTCTCTATGGTCAAACAAAGTCCATGATCGAATTAACTCTAGTGGGCCGAAGTTCGTACCCGAAGAAACTACAAGATGCCGATCAGACTATGGGCATTTAACACTTATATTTGGGCATATAATTCATTATTTTCTTGGTGGGCCCAAGGCTTTTTATATGACTCAAGATTAATCAGATTCTTAAGGGAATTTTGGGGAGTATGGGCGGCGGGCCCACTGGTGATTGATAAATAGGAAAACAAGGGTTTTGCACTGGGATCTCTTTTTCATGCTATCACAGGATGGAAACAATGGGCCGGGGCTACTGAGATCTGATTTCCAACAGACGAAACAAAAAAAAAAAAACCGCACACAAGAAAAGTTTCGGATGGAAGTAAACAGAGAACGGGGGCTGCAAGCTTTTGTTCCGGATAGTTTTTCTTTCGAGTTTTGTTCTTTTCAAATTATTTAAAGCTTTGTTCAATTACTCGCACTTCGGTAATTCGTTTTAATTTTGTTCTTCATAAAAGTTATTCATTGGTTCTTGTTTAACTTAGATTTTTTGTTTATTTTTCATCTTTCATAATAGAAGTATGTTTCAAACTAGGGTTTCTTTTATTTCTTACTTAATAATGAGTGAGTAATCATATGAGTAAGGTTGCGGGGTGATTAGCACACCATGACCAGTCTGAGCACTACTCTTATTTTCAAATAATGAAAAAGATAATTTTATATTGGTAAAATATTTCCTGTAGACGAATCCGGGCATTGTTGGAGCCCATGTGAACGGGGGAATGGGGTTCCAAAAAACTCATTCTCCACTGCGCATGGGTAAACGGCGACCATTAGGGTTCGCATCTTGTGGGGTATCTTTTACAATCTAAAGTTGAATGTTTTTAAGAATACTGAATGGAGCAAGTAAATCTGGACTGGTTGCGAGTGCTATGAACCCTACGACCGTACGTTTTTTTAATTATTTGAAAAGTACAATCAATTTCTAGGTTTAGTTAATCCCAGCATCAAACTACAAGGGATGGCTACCTAAGAGCCCGTTTAAATTATAACAACCTGAGTTTTTAAGTCAGCACACATCACCGTCTTTGTGGATTCGACTCCGGACTTACCGGATATTATGCTACGTCGGTTTTAGCCCTATACTTGGGACAACCCATTATTTTAGGATTAGAAATTCGTCAAGCATTTTTGGCGCCATTGCCGGGGATGGTAACATGTGTTAAGAATTTAAGTAGTTATTTTTTTTATTTGTTTTCTTTTTAGTTCTTTGTTTTGAGTCATAATAGGTAGAGGTAGGCAATCCTCCATCGTAGGAAAGTAATCACCTCTAGCCTGTTTTTTTTTTTATTATTGTTGAAAAGAAAAAAAATGGCCCATTTTGCAAGGTGCTATGGAGGTTATGAAAAATAAATTGATTGTTCTGTGTCACTTCCTATATTTTATGGTTTAGCCTCAAAAAATTCTTTTTCGCATATTACTAACCTTGAGAAAGCTTTTGCTAGTGATGAAGTGGCTCTTTTACATGTATTTTCAGCATATTTGTGTCGTAGTGCTCAAGTTTGGTTTAATTTTTTGAGTCCAAGATTGCCATGGTGTGAGATAGTAATACAATTTTTCAAAGCTTTCACTTCCTCGTATGAGACTCATATGCTTTTACAAGAACTATTAAATTTCTATCAACAAGATGATGAGTCTTTTTCATAGTGTTAGGAGCGATTTAAAAATTCCGCATTCTCTTGATCGAGTTTTAATTGTGAGCTTGGCAGTCTTCTGGCTACCTTTTGCCATAGTTTAAATCCTAAGACATGTCAGGTAGATTTTAGGTCTACTGATGAATTCCTGAATAAAAACGCTGAAGAGGCTTAGGATTACCTTGATGAATTAACCCAAAAGCTCTAATTTTGTGAGTTGACTAAAAGTTATGAGGATACCAATTCTGATGCGAGGAAAAAAGAGGAAATGGAGCCGCTTGTCATTAGTGAAGGCTATATGCCTTTTGAGGAGTCATTGCTAATAGTTACACTGAATAATCAAATACTCTCGGCTCTAGATTGTGCCACCCCTTTTACTGAGTCTCCACTTTCGCAAGAGTTTTTAAATATGTAATTGATTGATTTTCTTGGTGTTGATGAATTTAATATAGTTTATCATCCCTATCTTGTGGATTTTGTCAACAATTTAAAATTGATCTAGTTTGGGCTGTACACTTGCTGGAACTTAAATGTCTAAAACGAATTCGGCAAATGTGCTACTCGAAGTATCTTATCTTGTGGCATGGCCGAGTTCAATTCTTGATAAAAGGTGTAGAATGGAGTGTTATGTTTATTGTCTTAGCTCTCGTTGGCATGATAAATGTTCAATACCTGCGTTTGGTTGCTTGTACATAATTTTTTATTTTTTTTGGGTCTGGTATAGCCACCCGTTTATCACTTGAGAAATAGGAAGAAAAGTAGTACCCGTATCTTTCGTGTGAATAAAGTACATTTTTTTTTTGTCTTTCATTTTATTTCTTGTCTTGTTTATTTATTTTAGTTTTTTCCCTCGCTGTCTTGGAGGCTAACATTTTACAGATTGTTCGATCCAAGTTGGGGGGTCTCCCTCTCTCTATAGTTTACTCTGCTTAGCCCCTCATTTTCGAGGTGATATCTTTCATCTCTTTTATGTTTCTGTCCTATTTTTTTATGCTTTTAATGCGGACATTGAATAGTTCAAGTTGGGGGGAGGGATCACTTTGTTCTTTATCTTTTTAATAAAAAAAATTTTAAAAAATGGTGGAAATCTTTTTGCATGAGACTTGAAGGCTGTTGAGATTGGCTCGTGATTGATTGAATTTGAGATATGATAGTCATTCTTTTAATATCGTGGTGGCATAATAGTTCTTTTTGCTAGCTTGTTGCGAAGAATTTGTCATGGCATTTATTTTAGCACATTTGCACTTCACGTCTATTCGGGTTTTGGTTGCTTGTGAGCTGTGACTTGATTATTCTCGATGGGTAGTTTAGTGGAGACTTATGCCCATGTGAGTTTAGTGCCTTATCTTTTCTTGGAGTGGTGTCAAATAAACTCTTGTTGTCACAAAAGAGCAAAGTCGTTGATCTCATTATTTTTGTCGTCAAGTGTTGGGAATATTTTAAATTGCCTTGGGTTTGAAATTTGCATGGTTGTATTGCCCCTTGGAGAGGATTATAGGCATCTTTGTTATTTTGAGCCGATTTGTTTTTTTTTTTTTATACATTTATCTCTTGTAAGCCCATTTGAGCCTCTCGCGTGATACCCTTTTCTTGTTGAGCTCCATCATCTATATTGTGTCTTGAGAAGGGCTAGTTAATGATGTGAAGACGAATTATTGAGAAAAGAAGGAGATGAGTGGAGTTGAGAATTATGCTTGACTAGTGGTGATCTTTCCCATTCAAAAATAGAAAAAAAAAACCAAAAAGAATGCGCTTGTAAGGAAAAAACAAGTGAAAAGGGAAGACACCAAATCATTGTGCAAAGGAGAAATACTTGTTCTTATATGGGATTGTATTAAAGAGTTAGGAAAGAGAGATGTGGCAAAGTTGAAAAAAGGAAAAAAAAAATTTAAGGACACACATTATTTTATTTTCCATATTGTTGTAAACCATTCTCGGACACTTGAATTTTTACCTAACCTTGAAACATTTTCTCTTATCTGATGTTATAACCGGAATTGAAGTTCTATTGGATCCTAGGGGCAATGGGTTGTGGATTGATGGATAGAGAAAGTTTTTAATACTTGGCATTCCGTTCATGAGATCGTGTGTTTACTTTGTAGAGCTTTCTTTTTGTGTCAACTTGTGCGGGATACTTTGCTTTCATTTACATAACGTCCACCCGCACATATTGAGAGTAATATGCACCATGTTTCGAGTGATTTCATTTGTTGAGTGCATGACATGGTGAGATTTGAAGTTGAGACTCAGTCCGGAAAGAACTTTTAGTTATTTTTCACTTGTGATCGGAACCCATGTTCACACATGCTAAGCTTATGCCGTTATCTCTTTGCAATGGCTTATATTCTTTGCTTGTGATATTGTTGAGTTGTCTTATAGGTTTTCGAGTTTCAGGTGAAAGAATTCTTGGTGTTTTATGGGTGATCACTGCTGAAAACCCTCACAAGAACTCGTCCTACCGGGATCGCCTAAGGGTTTAAAAGAACTATTGATTTTAATTTGTTTTCTTTAGTTGCATTTTTTTTCCTAGCAAGTTGGGGGGTGTGATAGGTGCATGAATATACTCATTTAGGCCCCCTTATTTATACTTGTCGGTCGTTAGTTGCGCTTAATTGGAAATTATTATTATCTTTTTGGTCATTCAAGTCGAATTATTAATTTGAAGGGAAAGGATGATAACAACTATTATTTAGGCCGTCGGATGCATGAAGTGCAAAGTCGAATTCTCTATAGTCAAACAAAGTCCATGATCGAATTAACTTCAGTGGGCCGAAGTTCGTACCCAAAGAAACTACAAGATGCCGATCAGACTATGGGCATTTAACACTTATATTTGGGCATATAATTCATTATTTTCTTGGTGGGCCCAGGGCTTTTTGTATGACTAATGGTTAATCAGATTCTTAAGGGAATTTTGGGGAGTATGTGCGGCAGGCCCACTGGTGATTGATAAATAGGAAAAGAAGGGTTTTACACTGGGATCTCTCTTTTCATGCTATCATAGGACGGAAACAACAGCGCTACTGAGATCTGATTTCCCACGGACGAAACAGAAAAAAAAAACCATGCACAAGAAAAGTTTCGGACAGAAGTAAACAGAGAACGGGGGCTGCAAGACTTTTGTTTCGGACAGTTTTTCTTTCGAGTTTTGTTCTTTTCAAGTTATTTGAAGATTTGTTCAATTACTCGTACTTCAGTAATTTGTTTTAATTTCTGTTCTTTATAAAAGTTATTTGTTGGTTCTGGTTTAACTTAGATATTTTGTTTATTTTTCATCTTGCATAATAGAAGCATGTTTCAAATTAGGGTTTTTTTATTTCTTTCTTAATAATTAGTGAGTAGTCGTATGGGTAGGGTCGCGTGGTGATTAGCATACCGTGGCTAGTCCAGGCACTGCTCTTATTTTCAAACAATGAAAAAGACAATTTTAGATTGGTAAAATACTTCCTGTAGACGAATCCGAGTATTGTTGGAGCCCATGTGAACGGGGGAATGGGGGTCCAAAACTCATTCTCCGCTGCGCATGGGTAAATGGCGACCATTAGGGTTTGCATCTTGCGGGGAATATTTTACAATCTCAAGTTGAATGTTTTTAAGAATACTGAATGGAGCAAGTAAATCTGGACTGGTTGCGAATGCTATGAACCCTATGACCGCACATTTTTTTTAATTATTTGAAAAGTACAATCAATTTTTAAGTTTAGTTAATCTTAGCATCAAACTACAAGTGGTGGCTACCTAAGAGTCCGTTTAAATTATAACAACCCGAGTTTTTAAGTCGGCACACATCACTGTCTTTATGAATTCGTCTCCAGACTTACCGGCTATTATGCTGCGTCAGTTTCAGCCCTACGCTTGGGGCAAGCCATTATTTTAGGACTAGAAATTCGTCAAGCAGCCGCCTCAGTTTCTGGAGTTTGAGGTTAGCGACGACTTTGCCGAGAGCAGTTCAGATTGATTTCGGACTTCCATGATGCATAAGGCTAGGTGGTGGTGTCATTTTATGTGTTTATTTCATGTTTTTCAGTATCAGTGGACTATGTTTGATTTTCTAGTATTTGGGTGTATAATAATCTAGTTATGGATGTTTAATTTTCTTGTTGGATATGGTTTGTTTGGCACCAATGGCTGCATGGTTGGTAGCTAAGGGTAAGGTGGCGGCCAATCTGGGTAGATGACCTTGCACAACTATAGGCCGCCGCCTAATTTTGCGGTTTTCCTTTCGTTTGGAACCATGGTCATTATAAGCCTAATTAAGTTCTTAGTGGATCTTGTGCACGTTGTTTAACTCTCATTCATGCATGTTTTATATTAATGTTACTCATTTTGTGGAATTGTGACTATATATATTTTGTGCTTTTATTCTTCTTGCGCGTTGTCTTTGGTTGGTGTGTGGTGGCCTTTGTTCCAATCCCACGTAGTTCACCAAGCCGTTTTTCATAGGATGTTTGAGTGTTCCAGTGAGCGAGTGTAGCATCGTTGCCTTCATGGGGCATTTTGTTCATTTTTGCCAAAGCATGCATGTAGTTGAGTTGCAAGTGAGTGAGAGGGCGAAAATCTTTTGCCTCGCCTAACTATTGTACAGTAAATATAACCTTTGTATCCCCATTCATGTCTTGTTAGTCTTTATTTCGTTATTTTTCTTTTCGTTCGTTACTAGGGACTAGTAACGCTTAAGTTGAGGGGTGTGATAGGAGCGTGATATCGTAGATATAAGTGCCTAAGTAGGGCATATTAGCGCATTAGAGGTGCGGTTTATTCCATTTTTTATTTGATACTATACTTTGTCTTGTTTTCGTGTTTTTTATATTTTCGCAGGAAATATGTTGATTTTTGTGCCAAGTTTGGATCACGAGGCCGTGTTGGACGTCCTGATGCGTGTTTAAAGCATCGGGTGACATGATGGGGACATCGGGTGCCAAAATTGCATGCAAAGCACGAAAATCTCACAAATGTAGGCAATAGGGCAATAGCTCAAAAGTGTAGCCCTACAGAAAGCACCACAAGTAGAACAGGTTGAACCCGTAGCACTACAGCTCTAGGCTGTAGGGCTACCGATGGGCTTAACGGGAAAACAATTGTATTTCGTTATTTTGAATTTCAAACTTTGGGGGATTAATATAAATACCTCCCCGAACTTCGTTTTTAGGGTTCAAAATATTAAATAGCAGCTTTTTCTTACGTTGTTTCTTCCAGAGCTCTGTTCCTTTGAAGTTTTCAAAGTTTTGTTCAAGTATTCAAGTATTCGGTAACTCATATCAACTTTTGTTCTTAATTAAAGTTATTCATTTGTGTTTTCTTATTTTTAACCTTTCGTTTATTTTTCCATCTCAAGAAATAGAAGCATGTTTCAATTTAGGGTTTTATTCCTTTTATTTTTAATAACGAGTGAGTAGTTTTTCTGAGGTTTGGTCGCTAGGTAAAGGCGCGCCGCGACCCAATTAGGATTCGTCTTGCAATTTTTTTGTACATTAATTTAATTAAATAATTTTAGTTGGTGAAAACTACGTCCGTTCGACGAATCCGATGTATTGTCCAGACTCATGTGAGCAGGAATGGGGGACCAAAACCTATTCGCCTCTGTGTATGGGACTGGCAACTTTAGGATTCGCATCCTTCGGAGTTTTCAATTCTCCCTAAATTTAATAGTTTTTAGAACCTTGAAAAGTGAACAGATTTTGATTGGGTAGCGAGCGCCGGATTTTCTAAGACCGTGCCTCTCTTTTTAATCATTTGAGCAAGCTATCTGTTAGTATTAGTTAATTAATCAACTAAAAGACAAGGGGTGGTTACCTAAGAGCTAATTTAATACTACAACCCGAGGTTCCACAGCACACACTTCACCGTCCTTAGTGGATTCGACTTTGGTCTTACCGGGTATTGTGCTACATCAGTCTCATCCCTACGCTTGGGACAACCCATTATTTTAGGTCTAGGAATCGGTCAAGCACATGGCAATCCGTGAGTGATTTTGATCGTACAGTTACAATAGCTGACTATGTGGGGGGATACTTCTAAAGCTCTTTCTAGCTGATCATGTATGAACTCCATTGCCTCTAATGAAATGCGACACCTTACTTGATCAAAAATGTCGTCACGGAATTGTTTGTGGTGTGGAATGTTCGTAGACTTTTCGAACAACTTCTTAATTTTTCCGAACTGATTTTTCAACATCTTTTCTATTTTATCAAAAGATGTTTGTAGCGAGGACATGGTATCCCCCAAATATAGCTTTAGCCTCGCATGTGCAGGTTCTGCCATGTAATAGAATAATATGATGTGTCTAAATAGGAAAGTATCAAAAAGTATTCCTTAGTGTAGTAGAGAAATGCACAAAATTTTAATAGTAAAGTTATAAAGTGATTATACCTTTGACTTCAATTGCTTTTGAAGTACATACATGTATCTGTCCATGTTGAAACAAATAGCTCTTTGTACGGCCTTAACCATGTTTGCCACAGGTAAGCTATGATAGTCGGGAATTGGCAAAACTCGTCGCACATGGCTTGCCACTTCTGTTCGAAAGACAACTATGTAGAAGAATTAATAAGTGAATGCCATGACACGAAAAGCGCTTCCATTCCAGACCAAGCACACGGTTGTAGTTCTTCATGACGCACTGATTTATACGCCAAATACATAGGATGTGATGTGCCGTGGGGAAACATACTTCTATGGCGTTCATAAGCGCTAAATCCCGATCTGAAACAAACAACAATGGCAACGATGCCCCCTTTTGAAGCATCTAGATTTTTAAGGTATCCAATGCCCATGTTAGTGTCTCTTCTCTCTCATTACTAAGATATGAGTGTACCACGCCGAATTTTTGGAACGTTAAATATGACAATTTCATTGAATATTAAAAGGAGTCTGGCTCAATATTACACCATAAACTTAATGAAAGTACTTTTCTTCAACAAAATAAAGGGGAACTAGGCTAACTAGGGTTCCTAACTACAGCTTCCCTGCTCCTCCATCCTAGCCATCTCTTCAGCTCCAAAGGCTTCCAAGGTGTACAGCTCACCTTGATCATCTACAAAGTCTAACACATTATACCGGCGCGCCACCAATATAATATGTCAGGGTCACCAAAGGTAACACCGTGAGCTACAAAAGATCAATAGAAAAACCCATATCCACTAACCCTTAACTTACAAACAATCGATCATGAATTCAATGATTTTCACATAGTTCATGCATATTTGACAAAACAGGTCACAATGGCACATCCACATTCATTATCTAAACTAACTTTCGTGTCCATTATTTTTTGAGTTTCTCCTACGCGACTCCTCGTAGACCTTGTCACCATTTTTCACTTTTCATATCCATATCACATTTTCAAAATCGTTTTAACACACCCAACCTCGGTTCTGCCGTTCCGGTCTCCCGAGTATCCTCACAATGGTTCCACCGTACTGGGTTCCCATTGGCACACATTTGCATTGGTTCCTTTCCACGGATAACCAAGCCTTACCTCACCATGGTTCCGCCGCTCCGGGTTTCCATGGGAACGCACACAACCTCACAATGGTTCCGCTGATCTGGATTCCCATTGGAACACACACAAACCTCACAATGGTTTCGCTATTCCGGACTCCCATTGGAACACACACACATTTTCACAATGGGCAAGTCCGGCCACATTGTGATTTCAAAACATACCTTGTCATTAACACACCCTAGGTGTCATGTTTCTATCTTCCTTGATTTTTGTGTCTCGTCACATGCATAGACTCCACGGTAAGACTTTTCACATACATAATCATAAATCATTCATTGTAATCTTGAAACTAAACCAGCAAGATCATCCAATTCTATATTACTAATCATGCTCAAATCACTGGTTAAAGCATAACGCCACATATACGGACGCATTTGGAGTGAAAATCACTTATGCTTTACAACAAGACAAGTAATGCAAGCAATTCATGTATACATACTCATAACCATCCCAAAGATCAAAATACAAATACTTTTACCAAACGATAAAGTCTTATCTTTCAAAAATCGTTTTTCTTCCTTTGTGGGAAGTTCAAAACAACATATGTTTATTAGAGTAAAAGTTGATTATTCCAACAAGCTCATTCTTTCATTAGCGAAAACAAGTTTGTTAATTATCATGCATTTCAAACCTTATAGGTGAATAGATAACCTAATATACTTAAAGAAAACGGTTAGGGACATTCTATGTATACTTAGAGATAGGGGATAAGGATAATCTACCGTTCTTCTTGGCGGTAGGGCGGCTACGGAAAAGTAAATACGTCAGATGGAGTATCTTCCTACGGTGAGCTTCCGGTAGCTTCGAAAAAGAAAGGTTTCTCTCGAAACTAACTCTTAACTATGCTACTAAACTTTTTCGATCGAAATGGTGGTTGAGTGGTGGCTTTGGATGAGTTTCTTGAAGAAACTCAAGAACAAGCAAGAACAAAGACCAAACTCAAGGTTTCTAGAGAGAGAAATTGAATGGGTAAAGGTGTGAGTTGAATGGCAAAGATGGGGTGCTATTTATAGCCAAACTAACTTCTATTACCCAATGAATAAAATTTTCCCTAACAAATATTGTATAATGGTTAAAAGGGTAATTATGAAAGGTATAGTTTTGTCTAATCAAGCTTTTCATGCATGCCAAAACTTGTCAATCCAACTTAGGTGTAAGAATAGGTAATTATGAAGATTTTCTAAAACTTAAAGGCAATCCTAGGTAATTATAACCTAGGTTGGTAAATCTTGCAAGTAAGAAGGAAATGATGGCTAGACTAATGTGTAGTCTTCCCATGTTTAGTCAATCCTAGGCTAGGTTGTAGTCAATTTCTAGGATGATTAAAGGCTAGGTAGTGTGCTTGAAATAGTTTAGGAATGGGTTTTCATGAAGTACTTAGGTTGAGTGTGAAGTTGGGTCAATAGGTAGCTTGATGGAGTGTACAAAATCACATGCACACACTGTAACGCTCCTAAATTTGGTCAGTAAAAATTTCGTTAAATATTTAAATTTTATTTGAATTACTTATTTTCTCTTGAGTGGCTATATGATTTCTTGTTAATTTCCGTCATAGTTAGATTTTGGTCGTTGGTTAACTCTCGACTAGAAACCCTACTTGACCAATATAGTTAGTTTTCAACCGACTACTTAGAGGAACCAAGCAACCAAACTCACCTAGTTATTAAATGAACATTTTGGACCTTTTGAACTTTTTGCCTTTACCCATTGGTCAATAGATGCTAGGGTAATCTTTGTCCATTGGACAATAGGCCTCCCATTTAAATATTTTGATAAGTACAAAGATATAGTATTTTAATGGGATATATCCACATTTGCAAGTACATTTATTCTTTGTTTATTTGGTATTCTCCCACCCCCTATTGTCCATTGGTTATTAACCGCTAGGAAAATTATTATACATTGGGTAATAGCCCTAATCTTCCTATTAAGTACAAGGATCTTATTAAATATTCAAAAGTTGATTTCCCCATGTACTTTTAAGCATTAAAAATTGGGGTATATCTAAACCCTAGATTTTCTAGTACTTTGTTGAATAAATAGTACTTGTAATTTATTATTATTTTAATAGGAAGAATCGTAGCCTTTTATTTTATTAGGGGTACTTGGTACCACACCTATATTTACATATAGGGCTTTTGTCACATGCTTTAAAGGACAACTTGATTTATTTTAATATAAAAATTTCCTTTTAATTTTTCTCCATTGGACGATAAAGGTTAGGGAAACTATTATCCATTGGATAATAGAAATCCAATTCTTTATATTGAAAAGGTTCAATGAAAGATTTGAGCAAAGTACTTGAATAGACTTTTATAATTGCTTTAAAGTACTTTTTGATTATTTTATTATAAAAAGTTTCCTAGTTACTATTGTCCATTGGATAATAAAAGTTAGGGGATTTATTATCCATTGGGTAATAGAATTATTCTTTCAACTAGTATTATGGTTTATTAAACTATTCTTTTTCCTAATTGCCCATGTGATGAGGTACATATATTTTATTATGTAAGTACTTAGTAGTCTTTAAGGCCTAAGATTCTTAAAGTACCCTTAATATTATTTTTTTGGGATTTTGTACCCAATTAGATTAATTTATTGGGGAGTTAATTTTCCTAGAGTACACTAGTCTAGTTGTTTAGTCAAACATGTGCCTAATTGTAATTCTTTATTGGGTATTTGATTTTGTAAGTGTTGTACTTTGTACTTATTATATATATTAGTGTACTTGAGAGAGAGAGAGAGAGAGAGAGAGAGAGAGAGAGAGATGAGGAGGAGGAGGAGGAGGAGGAAAGAGAGAAGAAGATTGGTTGTACTTTCTTTGATCTTTCTTCATCTTTTCAAATCCTTGGGTAAATCTTCTTCCTAGCCAAACTTAACTCTCCATTGTACTTCAATGATTTGTTTAAAACCAAATCTTGTACCATTGTCTCCTTTCTTCCAACAAATCTTCCATAATCAAATCCTTGGTACAAATTCTAGCCATGCAAGCCTAAAACCCTAACCCATCAAGCTTTCAATCAAGTTTGACAAGTGAAAGATTGAGTTATGGAGCAAATCCATGGGAGATATAAAGAGAGAGAGGGGCTGGCCATTAGAGAAGGAGAAGGAGCCAAGATTTTTTCTATAAATAGGACCTCATTCCAAACATTGAACTCACACCTTCTCATTGCTCCAACTTCTCTCTAGAAATTCCTTTGTTCTTTCTTTATTCTTCATGTTCTTGAGTTGTTCTTGTGTTCTTCAAGAAACTCAACCTAAGCCGCCACTAAACCGCCACTCGACCACCCTCTCGATCCAAAAGTAGTAATAGTAATAGTCAAGAAGAAGTTTCGAGAGAAACTTTCTCTTTCGAAGCTATCGGGAGCATTCCATAGGAGGTTACTCCGTCCGACCAACCTTCCGTAGCCGTTACTACCGCCAAGAAGTAAGGTAGGATCTCTTTATCTTCCATCCCAAGTATAAAGTAGGAATTTCTTATCTCTATTCCTAAGTATAATGTAGGTACCCATACTTACTCGATGAATACGTAGGTTATTTACCATGTGAATCGAAGTATTCGTATTTTGATCTTTCAAAGAGTTTTGAGTTGCATATATGAATTGCTTGTATTACTTGTAGTGTGATAAAGTATAAGTGATTTCACTCCAAAGGCGTCCGTAAATGTGGCGTTGTGCTTCGAGTAAGCATAAGTGATTTTACTCCAAGGGCGTCCGTACATGTGGCGTTATGCTATAAGTAGTGATTGAGCGTGATAAGTAATATAGGATTGGATGATCTTGTTAGAATGATTCATGCTTATTTTTGTCATACCGCGGAGTCTTTGCATGTAACGAGACATGAGAACCGAGGAAATAGAAACATGACACCTAGGGTATGGTTAACGAAAGGGAATGTATTCCGAGAATGAAAATATTTTGAAACTACATAATGACAGGTTTTGGGTGGCATTATGTGAGTTGTGAGCGTGTGTAAACGTAAGATTTGTGAAAAACCCAATGAGAACCCGGAGCGGTGCTTGACGATTTCCTAGACCTAAAATAATGGGTTGCCCCAAGCACAGGGCTGAAACCGACGCAACATAATATCCGGTAAGTTTGGAGTCGAATCCACAAAGACGGTGATGTGTGCTGACTAAAAACTCGGATTGCTATAATTTAAACGGGCTCTTAGGTAGCCACCATTTTCCAATTTGATTGAGAGATTAACTAAAACACGAAAAGTGAATGTGCTTTTTTTTAGAAAATTTAAAAGGAGGTAAAATCGTAGGGTTGATAGCACTTGTAACTAATCAGAATTAACCTGCTCTGTTTGGAGTTCTTAAAAACGTTTAATTTTAGATTGAAAAAGATACCCCACAAGATGCAAGACCCTATGGTCGCCGTATACCCATGCGCAGCGAAGAATGAGTTTTTGACCCCCATTCCCCCGTTTACATGGGCTCCAACAATGCCTGGGTTCGTCCGCGGGAAGTATTTTTTTCCAATCTAAAATCATCTTTTTCATTGTTTGAAAACAGAAGCAGTGTCCAAACTAGTCACAGCGTGCTAATCACCCTGCGACCCTACCTGAACGACTACTCACTAATCATTGCGCATAAAATAAAAGAAACCCTAACTTGAAACATGCTATTATTGTGCGAGATGAAAAATAAACAGAAAATCTAAGTTAAACAAGAACCAACGAAAAACTTTTATTAAAAACAGAAATTAAAACTAGTTACCGGAGTGCGAGTAATTGAACAAGACATCAAAAACTTAAAAGGAAGAAAGAATACTAAACAATATTGCCGCAGCCCTGTTCTTCGTTTCGTTCGTGCTTTTCTTTTTTTCTCCCAAAAGCTGCTGACGTTTTTTCCTTTTTTTTTCATGGGCTGCCAGACAGACCTAAAGTCAATTGGTAAAGTGTTTATATAGGAATTGAAAACCTTAATCACACAAAGGCTTTTGAACTTCGGGAAATAATAAATGAACCACTCGATTTTGGATCATTTCGCATTTTAACCCCAAACTTCTTTAAAATCTTCTTTTTATCCAAAGTCTCGGACAACGGGCTCGAACAACCTATAAACAACAAAAGAACAAAGTAAAAATCAATTAACAAAAATAAATGACTAACAAATGAAGTTTGGAGGGCCAAAATATGTATATTTTGGCACTTATCACACCCCCCCAATTTACACTTTGCTAGTCTCTAGCAAACCAAAACAAATGCAACTAATTAAAATGGATATTTCTTTTAAACCCCCGGGCAGCCCCGGTAGGACGAGTGAAGTCTCGTGAGGGTTTTCAGCAGTGATTACCCATAAAACACATTGAACCTTTTTACATGTAATCCAAAACTTGTCATACAACTCGTTGATCCATCAAGTAAAGAATGTGCAGCTACCACAAAGATAAAGAATGCACAAATAGTTCCAAACACTATCAAGTCAAGAAATAAACCATGGCACCTAGGATTAGCATGTGTGTGTGTGTGACATAGGCCTCAACCAAAAGTGTCCAATAACTAACCGCTCTCTTCGGACCGAGTCTCGACTTCAATCCTCACAGTGTCATGCACTCACAACTAAAATCACTCGAAACAAGGTGCATAGTATGAACTCTCAAGTGTGCGGTTAGAAGTTATATAAATGAAATCAAAACACTTGCACACTATGACATGAAAAGAAAGCTTTATAAGGTGAACACACAGTCTCATGAATAGAATACCAAGTATTGGAACTCTCTCTCACATCCATCAATCCACTTCCCATCACCCCTAGGATCAAATAGGACTTTAATTTTGGTTGTAACGTTGGGCAATTGAAAGTGTGTAAATGCTAGGGTAAAACATCACATGTCCGAGAATAGGCAAACAACTTGGGGCTAATTTAACAATGCGCGCCCATTTTTTTCACTCTTTTCAACTCCACCTTATCTCTCCTTCTAACCTTTTAACATTTTTCAACAATAAAGCACAATTCCTCATTTTCATCTATATCGGTGCCCCTTTTATTTTTTTATTTTTTATTTTTATTTTTTTTAAGGGGCACCACCAATTCAAGCACAAAAGTTCACAATTCATCCACAAATTGCACCTTTATATTTTTGCCTTTCCCCAAAACAATATGGAAGGTGGAGCTAACCAAGAAAAGACTAAATAAATAAGGCTCGAATTGGCTCGCAAGGGATAAATGTGAAAATAAAAGAACGAACTGGCCCAAATATCAAGAAAATGCCTATAATCCTCTCCAAGGGGTGTAACATCCATGTGACGAACCAAAACCCAAGGGATATTGTTATGCATTCAAGTTTCAACACTCAACAATCAAGAATAATGAGACCGCAACAAATAGATTATTTCCATGACAAACTAAGAGTTAAAGTGACACCACTCCAAAAAAAACAAGATAAGGCACAAAAGCTCACTAGGGCATAAGTCTCTGCTAATCCAGCCATCAAGATTGGTTAAGTCACGGCTCACATGTGGTCATGGCCCAAATAAAAGTGATGTGCAATAGTGCCATGATCAACTTCTTAAGACAAGCTAACAAGTAGAATTACCAAGCCAAAAACAGATATCACTATCGTAGGCAACACACTTCAACTCAATTATCCAACAAATAATTACAACAAGTGCTAAATCGCTTGTGAAATGAATTTTTTTTTTATATATATTTTAAGACTCTAAGAGTGAAAAACTTACCAAAGTAATCCCTCCCCCCAACTTAAACCATTCGATGTCCTCATTGAATACAAAAGAATAAAAATATAGGACATAAAAGAAAAAGAAGGGAAAGGTATCACCTCGGAACGAAGAACTACGCAAGAAATAACATAGTGGGAAGAAGACCCCCCCAACTTGAACGAAGCATCCTGCGATATTAGTCCTCACAAAAAAAAAAGATAAAATAAAATAAAAGTAACTAATCTAAGAAAGAGAAAAGAAAAAAAAATTATACAAAAAAATTAATGACATTTACTCCCATCACGTGAAATTCAATCATTCATCACACTCGAAGAGCAATCAAAATCAACATCTCAACCCACTTCAAGCACTCTGTTAAAAATTGTATGCGACCATGCCACAAAACCAAATACTTAGAATATCTTAATGGCCTTAGCCGCATTTGAAATATAAATTCCACCAATTGCATATTCCGAACCAAATTAACTTTCAAGTTGTTGATGAGTGTCAGAAAAAATGAATGGTAAACCATATTAAAATTATCAAACACCAAGAAAGTCAATTTGTTCTAACGTGATAATCTCTTGCAATGGTGGATGCTCAATAGGAGTGATGACATCAATATCTATGGCTGGGGGTATTTGATCATCAAGAACAAGTGAACTTTGCACAATTATTGACAGTGACTCCTCAGGAGTCGCGTCATAAAAATCCATCTCAAGTGTACTAGAATGCTGTTGCACTTCAGGTGAACTAACTATTTCGTCAGTTCCAAGTGACTCTGTTGTTTCATCTTCCAATGCACAAGAATTAATCACCTGAAAATTTTCAACTTGATTGCAAGAAAGAGAATCAGCTAATTGATCAAAATAAGGTGGCTCTATTTCCTCTTTTTCCCTTCCATCAAAACTGGTATCCTCAGAACTTTCAGTCAACTCACAAAATTGGAGCTTTTGGGTTAAGTCATCTAAAAAATCCCAAGTGTCTTCAGGGGTTTTATCCAGGAATTCGTCAGTGGGCCTAAAGTCCACCTCGCATGGCTTAAGGTTTAAACCACGGCAAAAGATAACCAGAAGACTGCCAAGTTCACAATTAAAACTCGACCAAGAGAATACAACAAATTTAAATTACTCTCAACACTGTGACAAAGACTCATCATCATGTTGAGAGAAATCTGATAGTTCTTGTAAAAGCATATGAGTCTCATATGAGGGATTGAAATGATTGAAAAATTGTATTACAATCTCACCCCATGTCAATCTTGGACTCAATAAATTAAACCAATCTAGAGCACTATCACGCAAAGATGGTGGGAATACATGTAAAACAGCCACTTCATCGCTAGCGAAAACCTCCTCAAGTTTATGAACATGTGAAAAATGATTTTCTGATGCAAAACCATAAAATATAGGAAGCGGCACTAAACAATCAAATTGTTTTGCATAACCTCCATACCTCCTTGCAAAATGGGTCATTTTTTTTCCTTTTCAACGATAAAAAAAAAAGAACTAAAAAGAAAACAAATAAAAAATAACTACGCAAATTCTTAACACACGTTACCATCCCCGGCAACGGCGCCAAAAATGCTTGACGATTTCCTAGACCTAAAATAATGGGTTGCCCCAAGCGCAGGGCTGAAACCGACGCAGCATAATATCCGGTAAGTCCGGAGTCGAATCCACAAAGACGGTGATGTGTGCTGACTAAAAACTCAGGTTGCTATAATTTAAACGAGCTCTTAGGTAGTCACCCTTTTCCGATTTGATTGAGAGATTAACTAAAACACGAAAAGTGAATGTGCTTTTTTTTAGAAAATTTAAAAGGAGGTAAAATCGTAGGCTGATAGCACTTGTAACTAATCAGGATTAACCTACTCTGTTTGGAGTTCTTAAAAACGTTTAATTTTAGATTGAAAAAGACACCCCGCAAGATGCGAGACCCTATGATCGCCGTATACCCATGCGCAACGAAGAATGAGTTTTGGACTCCCATTCCCCCATTTACATGGGCTCCAACAATGCCTGAGTTCGTCCGCAGGAAGTATTTTTTTCCAATCTAAAATCATCTTTTTCATTGTTTGAAAACAGAAGCAGTGACCAAACTAGTCACAGCGTGCTAATTACCCTGCGACCCTACCTGAACGACTACTCACTAATCATTGCGCATAAAACAAAAGAAATCCTAACTTGAAACATGCTGCTATTATGCGAGATGAAAAATAAACAGAAAATCTAAGTTAAACAAGAACCAATGAAAAACTTTTATTAAAAACAGAAATTAAAACTAGTTATCGGAATGCGAGTAATTGAACAAGACATCAAATACTTAAAAGGAAGAAAGAATACTAAACAATATTGTCGCAGCCCTGTTATTCGTTTCGTCCGTGCTTTTCTTTTTTTCTCCCAAAAGCTGCTAACGTATTTTCCTTTTTTTTTTCATGGGCTGCCAGACAGACCTAAAGTCAATTGGTAAAGTGTTTATATAGGAATTGAAAACCTTAATCACACAAAGGCTCTTGAACTTTAGGAAATAATAAATAAACCACTCGATTTTGGATCATTTCGCATTTTAACCCCAAACTTCTTTAAAATCTTCTTTTTATCCAAAGTCTCGGACAACGGGCTCGAACAACCTATAAACAACAAAAGAACAAAATAAAAATCAATTAACAAAAATAAACGACTAACAAATGAAGTTTGGAGGGCCAAAATATGTATATTTTGGAACTTATCAAGCGGTGGAATTATTGTGGGATACTCGGGAACCCAGAACGGCGGAACCGAGAGTTTAGATTTTGAAAACCCCAAATGGGAATCCGGAGCGGCGGAACCATTGTGGGATTACTCGGGAACTCGGAGCGGCGGAACCAAGGGTTTTGAATTGTGGCTTGGTTATCCGCGGTACGGAGCCAATGCTGATGTGTGCCAATGGGAACTCGGTGCGGCGGAATCATTGTGAGGATACTCGGGAATCTGAAACGGCAGAACTGAGATTGGGTGTGTGAAACAAATGATTTTTGAAAGATGGATTGGTATGTGAAAATTCTGACACGGTCTACGATGAGTCGCGTAGGAGAAACAAAGAGAATCATGGACACCTACGATAGTTCGAATAACGATTGCGGATGTGTTATTGATATTGTCTTTTGTAGCTGTGTATATATGTATCATGTGGAAATTGATATTTTATTATAACCTTGTTTGTAAGTTAAGGTTGGTGGATAAGGATTTCCTATTGAGCGTTGTAGCTCACAGTGTTACCTTTTAGTGACCCTGACATCGACGCCGGTATAATGTGTCAGACTTTATAGATGAACAGGACATGATGTACACCTTGGAGGCCTTCGGTGCCGAGGAGCTTGCCAGAATGGAGGAGCAAACAGAGCAGTAGTTAGGAGCCCTAGTTCCTCCCTTGTTGAATAAATGTACCCTTTTCTTATGATGTATTTATGATGTAATAATGAGCCAGACTCTCTTTATTATGTAATAAATGCCTCATTTAACGTACCCAAAATTTGGAGCATTACACACACCCACACATCTCTCTCTCGCCCTTGTATTACATACATACATACATATATATATATATACAATCCGGTTCCCCTCAGGGATCCCGGAAAAATCTGTGGTGCGGGACTCTACTGTGAGCCGTTGGATTTAAATCCAACGGCCAGCGTGAAAAATGGCAATAAAAACCCAACTAATTGCACTTTCCCCCCTAAAGCCCTCACACTTCCCCCTTCTTCGTTCATTTCACGCTGAAAGAGAGAGAGAGAGCGAGAGAGAAGCGCGAACCAAAGAAGAAACGCGAACCAGAGAACGACGAAGATCGGACGGAGAAGAGAACGACAAAGATCATAACGACTGAAGGTCTCTCTCTCTGGTTTTCATTTCACGCAGACAAACGAAAAGAGAAAAGCAGAGCAGAAAACCCACGCGACAAACGAAGACGAACGAAGAGGAGAAGAAGAACGAAGAAGATCGAAGAAGAAGAAGGAATATGAAGATCCACCGAGGTATCTCTCTCCCTCTCTCGAAAAAAAATGAAAAAAAAAAATCTAGATCTGGATCGTTCTGGTTTCTCAGAAATTAGGTTTTTTTCCTTTTAGGACAAACGACGAAGAACGAAGAGGAGAAGAAGAACGAAGAAGGACGACAAAGATTGAAGCTAGCATCCACCGAGGTATCTCTCTCAAAAATTTAAAAAAAAAATGTTTCTGGTTACGGCTTTTTTTGCCCATTTGAAATCGGCAAAAAATTAGTTTTTTTTTTTTTGGGATTCGAAATCAGCAAACTATTTTGAGGAGTGTTTCAATTTCATTGAGGAGTGTTCCCATTCGATTTAGGGTTTCATTTCTCTCAAAAATTTGGGGAACTACAGATTTTTTTTGTTAGGATCTCTCTCGAACCAGAGAGAGATATTTTCTGAACCAACTAACCATGTTAGGTTTTTTTTTTTCTGAACCAGTTTAGGGCTTTTTTTTTTGTTCCATCACT
Organism: Rhododendron ovatum; assembly: GCA_019656835.1. Taxonomy (NCBI): domain Eukaryota; kingdom Viridiplantae; phylum Streptophyta; class Magnoliopsida; order Ericales; family Ericaceae; genus Rhododendron; species Rhododendron ovatum. The sequence goes on along the minus strand of CM033794.1, from coordinate 20,432,455 downwards.
TTTGTTTTGTTATGAGAAATTAGTGTAAAAGAAACCACATCCACGACGAAGATGGCAGTTCTGTTAGGGTATAATTAGGGCCTTTTGTTCTGTTACTCGATTAGGGCTTTTTGTTAGGCTGTTATGCAAGTTTAACGATGTTAATTTAGAAACAAAGTCAAAATGGTTGGCCGATATTATGTTGATTTGTTGAAAAATAAGAGTTTTGATGGGGCCATTTGTTTTGATAGGCTTTGGTGCCACTGTGAATGTTGCCAAAACACTAAAGGGCTCAACTGTGGCTATTTTATTTTCGGATTGGGAGCAGTAGGCCTAGCGATGAGTTTCACTAGTTTCAATCCACAGTATTTTGTGGTATCCTTGTAAGCTACCACCAGTATTTTGTAGTATCCTAGTGCCCGCATTGAAGCTGAAGTAGTGAGTGCTTTGTTGCTATAGAAGATGTTTGTTACTGATCATATTCTTTCTCTGCATTTTCTGCAAAAACCACTGTCCTAATCACTGAAGAAAAAAAGAAAAACTTCCAGAAAAGGGAAAAAAAAGAAAAGGGTTTCAAAGCTATAATACATAAGCGTTAATATATTCTAGAGGCTGGGAATATTGCATATTTTTCCCAACCAAATATACGTGGTATTTGTTATTTTTCGCGAATATATACGTCTTTCTCTCGGCCTTTGTCTATATTCGGTTAAAGATACAGAGCTATAGTTCATCAATTTGGTATTTGTTATATACCAGTGAACTGAGAGGTATTTTTTTACCTATTGTCATAGGCAAAGGCAGCAACTGAGTTATTTTTAATAGGAAGGAAGAGGAAATATTAGTGACTTAGTGAAGATAACACATAACCTGATGAATTGGTCGTTCACTTATACTCAAAGTCAAATGCTCATTTTCATATCAAACAAGCACTACATGTTAGCTTATAACTTTTATTGCTCAAATGCTCAGATTGTTGATTTAGTGTTCCTTGTATATATGATAGCACTTTCTCTGCTAAAATGCCTTTGATTTAGTGTTCCTTGGAAATGAGAATTATGATATTTGGTCCTACCAATGATCTTCTGAATATGGATGGAAAGTTCCAGTTTGGAGTTTGCTATCAAAGTTTTCATTTATGTCCTTTACCTGTATTTGACTCCTTATTTTCTGTTATATTGGTAGGGAAGGGAGCACAGTGGAACAGACCAATCCTATGAAGATGTTCAGGATTTCAAGTTCTCGAAGAATTTTCCAATAGTTTTGTGCGCTGGGTGACTTTTGGAGAGACACTCAGCTATTGAGTATTGACTTGGTGGAAATAGAGAATTGAAAGAAACCTGTGGTGAAGGCATTCCTTTTGCTGGATTGTTTCCTAGGAGAGCAAACTAGACCTTGATGCAAAGTTGATGAGAGAGTAAATAGCCAACAGTTTTTAAGATTCTTTTAGAAGCACTTCTTGTCTTAATTTCTTTTTCTTCAGAAGTTTATATGGACTTGGTAGTTTTTCATGTCGTAAATATACACTAGTAAATAGTAAACTCATAGACATACTGAGACAGGGCAAAAGAGTTGCGATATCATTTTTTGAGTTTTTCTTCCCAATTTTCTCCTAGAGTAGTTGATAACCCAGTAAAACAGAAGCTAAAGAGAGCAAGAGTAAGATTGAAAAAGAAGGGTGATGAATCTGCTCCCAGATGGGATGTGGTCATTCCTTCTTTGGTTAAGTATTGTTTTTTGCGGTTTATGGATATCGTTCTTCTTTTTGGACAAGCAATTATGTTGATACCAAAATCCAGACCAGGAAACGTAACAAGCATTATATCATTTCAGCAAAAAGCAAAGATCAGAAGCCCTGAAACAATGAAGATTAAAAGTTCTCCACACACACGGCACTGAATGGGGAAAAATAAAAAAACTCATTCTGGGAATGGGAAAGATGCGGGTAATGCTATCTGCACTGCTCTTCTTCAACTCTGGATGGTTGAACTCATTCTGTGGTAGGATAATGAGTTGGCCCCTACCTTGACCCTTTTCGAGTATACAGCCGGAGTTTTGTACCCTTTTAGTTTGTGGGAGCATTGAGGCATAGTGATCTCTGAATGATGTATCTTTTGCGTATTCTGTCATCTAGGAACGTGTTTTTCTTTGGAAGTAGTTCCAAGTACGAGTGTCGCTTACAAACATGATTCAACTCAACTTTTAAAATCCATGTTCCATGTATTTACAGCCATAATGAATCATGATTCGGCATTCTTTTCCAGCTGATGAGGGGAGACCAACCACTGATCCCGAAACTGGTAGCTAGTTGTAGGAGGAAAATCAATCTTTTGATGGGTGTATACCTAGGATGCTCCTGCATTGTGATAACACAGGCCATAGTTTGAGATTTTCAATTAAACCAAACGTCGTTATGTTTTTTCAACTACCTCAACCAGGCTTTTCAGTTTGTCTAAATCCTAGTAACTTCTTTAATCTGGTTCATACATTTTTTTGGCTATGTGATTACTTGTCATGGTTGTGCACTTGTGTCAAATGTGGTTATTTGGAAGGAAGAGGACATACAAGACAAAACTGGTTACCTACATTTTTAACTTCGTGGAGGAGAATCGAAATTCTCGACAGTTCACACAGTATTGGAACTCCACCAACATTCTTCCTCGTGTTTTTATTCAACCCGGGAGAGTGATAGGACAAGAATGGAAAACAAAAAATTCCAAATACATTTCTCCAGAGCAGACTATCTGAATACATTTCTCCAAATACAAAAAATTCCAAATATATTTCTCCAAATACAAAAAATTCCACATTGACTATGGAAGTCAAAACAGCAAAAAGAAAGACACAGCTCCATGATCAACTAAGCTAAGCACAACTAGCCTTAGCGAAAATAGCAGGATTGAGCCCCAAAGCCACACAGCAGTCTTGGTTCCCAGTAGATACAGGAACATTTCTCCATGAACTCACCCCAGCCTTGATCTCATCCCAAATACATTTCACCAGAGCAGAGTGGTCCATACCATGTTGTGTAAACATACGACTATTTCTCTTTTTCCAAACTGCATAAATAGTGGCAGCAATGCATAAACAATGGCAGCAATGCATAAATAGTTTATAGACAGAAAACTTCAATAATTTTCCCTTACAGTGCTGACTGCCCCATTGAATCTCAGACACAAGGTCCCAAGAAGGCAAGCCTAGGCCTCAAAATGACTTTTATCTTTTTACACACCTGGGAAACATACACACAGTCAAAGAACAGATGGTGATGCGTTTGTACACTTACATAAGTTCAAATTACAAATACACAAGTACACTTACATGTTCATAAGTTTCGGACAATATTTTTTGGTCATGCGACTGCCCCAATAGGAGAAGCAAAGTGTCAATGGTGGTCATATTTTAAGTCCCAACTATGTCTTTGTAGCACCTTTTGCAGATTTGCATCACAATTCTTGATAATACAAAAGCCAAATTGGCAAACAAGAGGATAAAGGAAAAGCTCACAGATGACGTCGCTATCGAGTCCAGAACAACAACTTCCATTTGAAAATTAAGCTTAGAAAAGAATGGCCAAACTCAAACCAAGATCAAGTGCAATACATAATGAAGCCAAGCTTAAGCATCCAACTAGTGACTAGTCTGCCTATGACACTTCGTATGAAAATTAAAAGCATCAAATCATAGATTACCATTCCGTATGTCGACATAGATGCGTCAAGACTCAAAATTCATAAGTTCTTGTTTACGATCCCCACCTCCAGTGAGAGGAATCACCCACTACCATCCACAGTACAGTCCGGGGGTTCAACAGAGACAATGGGTACTGAACTTTTTATGATATTTCCCTTCACTATACATGAGATCCAAGAAACAATGTAAATAGTGTAAGAACAATCACCTTATGGATTTCCCGACAAAACAGTGAATCAATACACCACCACCTGTTTCTTTTAGCTTACTGATTTCGAATCCCAAAAAAAAGCCCTAATTTTTTGCAGATTTCGAATGGGCAAAAAAAGCCCTAACCAGATTTTTCGAGAGAGAGAGAGAGATACCTTGGTGGATGCTGGCTTTAATCTTCATCGTTCGTCTTCGTTCTTCTTCTCTTCATTCTTCGTCGTTCGTCCTAACAAAAAAAAAACCTAATTTCTGAGAAACCAGAACGATCCAGTTTTTTATTTTTTTTTCGAGAGAAAGAGAGAGATACCTCGGTGGATGCTGGCTTCAATCTTCGTCGTTTGTCTTCGTTCTTCCTCGATCTTCTTCTCCTCTTCGATTCGTTCTTCGTTCGTCCCTCTCTCTCTGTCTCTCTCTCTGGTCTGCGTGGAATGACAACAAAAGGGGGCAAGTGTGAGGGTTGAGGGGTAAAGTGTAATTTTCTGAGACTTTATTGGCTTATCTTTTCTTGGCCGTTGGATTAAATCCAACGGCTCACAATCAGATCCCGCACCATCTACCCATCCGGGATCCCTGAAGGGATCCGGATTGATATATATATAGACACACACACATCTAGTAAAGTAAAGCCTAAAATAATTAGGCTAAAACCTAGGTATGCATGCATGGCATGGCTAGACTTGCTTCCTTTAGAAGCAAAAATGATGGCTATGACTTGTCTAGTCAAGTTATACATACATTGACAAGTCAAAAGTTTATTAACCAAGGGATAATAATTTCCCTAGTATTTATTAACCAATGGTTAAAGAAATAAGGAAGGTAGGCATGGACTTGAATGACTGGTCATGGAGTATAATGATTATCTCTAATGGCCTAATGATTCAATTAGGGTTTTGGAAGGTTCATAAGGCTCAAAGATGGTCAAAAAGGTTCATCTAGGGTTACGGAAATGTAATTAGGTGAATTGGTGGTTCGGTTCCTCCAACTAATCAGTTGAAAACTAATTCTACTTGCCACGTAGGTTTTCTAGTCAAGAAATATAATTTTAGAGGACTAAAATATAATTATGACGGATTATAGAAATTTAAAAAAATAAATTTTAAAAGAAATCCAAGTAATTAAAATAAAATTTAAATATTTAACGAAAATTTTATTTACTGAAAGTCAGGGTCGTTACAATGAGAACATAAGCGAGTAAGTTCGTCATGTGGATGTGATACCCATAACCTCCGATAGTGGTTTTCGATACTCATTGGTCCTGTTTGTGGCATCAATGATCAATATGGACAGTAAGTTGACAGATAGCTCTAGGCTTATAAGATGAACCCAAATAATATCTATGATTTTGTTAGTATCTGGATTTGTAAGAAATTGATGGAGGTATTCCTTCTTAAGTAATTGACATATGACGTACTGAATGGGAGTTAGACCGTCCAGTTTGGCTTCTTTGTTTTAAAAAATGGCATTATAAATGCTCTTAATTCCTGTAGTGTTTGACGGGTCTTTTTGCTTCAAAATATTATGAATTTCTTGAGGTGCGGTGTTGTTGGCCATGTCAATCACAAATTGTTTCTCTATTAGTTTTAGCCTTGACGAGTACTCGTGGCCTTCAATATGTTTTTCTATTTCATGGTTATGGAAACCACAAATAACCTTTAAACCCCACATAACACCATATGGAGGTTTTGGTATACCTCGCAATTGAAATGGGCAATCGCATTTTTTAGTCCCAGTGTTTCTTTGCAAGGATTGTCCTTCAACCAGATACCGTGGCGATTCATACTTTCCTCATCTTTCACAACTAAGAATGCACTTCGGCAGGTTGCCACCTTTTAACTTAGCAGAATTTAAAATAACCACCACAATATCATATTTTAGACCAACGCTAGCTCTGCGCCCAATCTAACACATATCTTCTCTACTTTAATATATATATATATATATATATATATATATCGGAACGGTTCAAGGGACACCCTAAAAAAAACACCTAAAAAAACACCTATAATCTCAATCTCATAGTTTCCGATCAAATTTTTATGATCCGAACCGTTCAATGTGTGCAGAATGTGATTTTAAAGGTGCTCGTGAGAAATTAGAAAATAAAATGACCGGCAAAGGTTTGATTTGATCAGTTTTTATTTGAACCGTTCAATAAAAAACTATTCGAAACTGTTTGGATCAAGTCCTTCCCGGTCATTTTTTTTGCTGATTTCTCACGAGTACCGTTAAAATCACGTTCTGATCACATTGAGCGGCTCAGATCATCAAAATTTGATCGAAAACTATGAGGTATTTTTTTAGGTGTTTCCGGAACCGCCCCGTATAGACACACACACACACACACACACGCACGCACACATAGAGTCCTGCTCTTATGAGAACCACCTCATTTTAATAAAATGCGGACCTCGCTTTTCCGATTGAATTTTGATAATCCGAGGCGCTCAATGTGTTTAGAACGTGATTTTAAGGGTACATGCGAGAAATTAGCAAAAAAAATGATCGGGAAGAGCTTCATCCGAGCAATTTTTGTTTATTTTTTATCGAACAATTCAAACAAAAACTGCTCGGATGAAACCCTTCCCGATCATTTTTTTTGCCGATTTCTCGCATGTACTCTTAAAATCACGTTCTGAACACATTGAGCGGCTCGGATCATCGAAATTCGATCGGAAAATGAGAGAAATGAGGAGGTCCGCATTTTAGTTAAAATGCGAATTCCCTCATTTGAGACTGTCTGTCTGTATATATATATATATATATATGTACAACATTAACCAGTCTTAACATATTTTCTCTACTTTTAAAATATGGAATTGCTAATGCCTAAACAATTATAAAACTATACCCCTGCCTCATGCCTTCTATCTGCAGAGATGTGGGATAAGTTGTATGGTATTCTGTAACTAAACATTACATGCTACTATTGATGATCCGAATTACTAGGAATCGAACAAACATGATGGCCATAAGGTTTGTTCACTAGTTAGTTAACAGCATATGTAAATTACCAGCTTATGCTTATCAGACTGAATAAGACAATTTGTTTATATGGTCCTTCCATTAGACAGAGTAGTGTGTACTAGAATTTCTAAGTTTGTGAAGAGTTTTCGGAAAACAAAGTGAAAATATTATATTAAGATTTGCTCATGTATAATGAAATGTGAAAGAAAAATGATTTTTCATTTATTCAACCCTTAAAGTTGCAATAAACTTTAAGAAAAATGATTTGCTCATCTAACGGAAGAATGAGAATGAGAAACCCAAGACAGGAACAATTTAGGTTTTGATAGGAAAAATATGGGTTTTGGCATTATCAGCTCCCTTAAAATAATTAATGAATATGCAAAACAATAACAGTAATAACTAACCTGGTCAGTAGTAAATTCAGGTCTATAATCGCGACTATTGTGGGAGATGCTTTCCCCAATCCGAACATCATTTTCAAATGACCAACTATCTAAAATTGAAAAGTTGTAGTCATCTATTGTTCCGCCCCCAAATTTTTTGCTGCCCCAAACTCTTTCTTTCTTTCTTTTTCTTAAAGCAGTTTGTGACGAAAGCCTAAGGGAAATAGGAATAGATGACTTATTAGTGGAATCTGCGTACACAAAACTCTTTTATCCTTTTGAAATTCAAAGTCCTCTTTTTATAATCTCCAGAAATAACATTTTTGGCACACGAATCAACATTTTTTGACCAGTCGATCGCTGCCTTATCTTGGCACACGAAGCAACATTTTTGATACTTGTCCTTTGTTCACACTCCAGGTGTAAGCATGAGGTGTAATGAATCTGACTTATTTTTTCCTTTTTTTTTTCTTTTATATATATTTAAAAATATAGTTAAAAAAATAAGTGTTTCATTTTTCAATCCGTTTGAACCAGTACAAAAATGTTATTTTTCTGATCATTTCATCTTAAATGGTCGTAATAAATTTTTGGCTCTAAGGCTTTTCAATGGGCACCCTAAGAGAGCTCTGAAACTCATTAAGGAGTTTTAAGATGCCCATTGAAAGGTCTTAGAGCCAAAAATTTATTACGACCATTTAGGATGAAATAATCAGAAAAATAGTATCTTTGCACCGGTTCAAACGAATTAAAAATTGAAACACCTATTTTTTTACACCGTTTCTATATTAAAAATATAGTTTAAAATTAAGTATTTCAATTTTATAGTTAAAAAATATAGTTGAAACACAAAGTCCTCCTTTTATAGCCTTCAAAAATAACATTTTTGGCACACAAATCAATATTTTTGGACCAGCCGATCACTGCTTTATCTTGGCACACGAGTCAACATTTTTGATACTCGTTCTTTGTTCACACTCCAGGTGTAAGCATGAGGTGTAATGAATCCGACTGTTTTTTTTCCCTTTTTGTCTTTTATATATTTTAAAAAATACAGTTAAAAAAATAAGTATTTCAATTTTCAATCTGTTTGAATCGGTGCAAAGATGTTATTTTTTTGATCATTTCATCTTAAATGGTCGTAGTAAATTTTTGACTCCAATGCCTTTCAATGGACACCCTAAGAGAGTCCTGAAACTAAATAATAAGTCTTAGGGTGCTCGTTGAAAGGCCTTAGAGCAAAAAAATTATCATGACCATTTAGAATAAAATGATAAAAAAAATTCGATCTTCACCCCGGTTCAAATGAATTAAAAATTAGAACACTTAATTTTTGAATTATATTTTTTAATATAGAAAGAGTGTATTTATAGAAATTAAATAAATAAGATAAAAATAATTAAATAAAAAAACGAATTAAAGGGTGGGGGTACTTTGGTGTGTAGGGGTGGGTTTCGAGAGGAAAAGCATTCTACTTTCTGCCTCTCCCCTTCTCTCTCTCTCTCTCTTCTCACTTGTGGGCTAAAGGGACGGGTGGGACGCTTTGTACCTTCTCCACCCCTTCTTTTCAGAAGAAAAATTTATTTACTGTTTTGCTACTTTTGTTAAAGTTAGCAAGATGTTAACAAAATCACTAGAGAGCCAAAACTAGAGTTAGTTAATCAAGTCAGAAAAATTCTAACACAAACCAAACCCTTAACTCTATCACTAGAAATGCCTTTAGAGCGCGGCTTTAACGCCAGAGGTTGGGTGTGCGTGGAGTGGAGGTTAATTAAAATAGAGAGTGCCGCACCACCGGAAAAAACAAGGCACATCCCACACGCAAACAGTGTGATTGTGTGAGGGACCTCTTCTTTGTTGTCCTTTTGTATAGTGGTTTCTTCTTCACAAAGTGCCTGTTTGGCCGGCTACTTTTCGCATTTCTGTTTCCCTTTTTCCCCTTTTGGCTGTTTGGCTGAGATTGAAAAACCTCATTCCATGAGAATGAGTTTTTAGATTTTAACAATGGAGAAGAGAAGTGGAAAAGAGGTTGATAGGAGCTCTCCTCATTTTCAATTTCTCGTTCTCATTCGAAAGGCATACAGAAAGACCACCATACCCTCTCTGTTTCACCATAATCCCCCCAAAACCTCAATTTCGCTTAATTTTGTTAGATTATTTATATTTTAAAATATATGGTTAGAAAATTAAGTACTTTGATTTTCAATCCGTTTGAATCAGTATAAAGATCTTATTATTTTTATCATATTATTCTAGAGGGTCGTAATTATTTTTTGTCTTTAAGGCTCTTATTGAGGACCATGTGAAGCAGATACTTGATTATTAAAGTCATAAAGACAAAATGAAATTATGACCATTTAGAATAATATGATCAAAATAATAAGACATTCGCACAGGTACGAACGGATGAAAAATTGGAGCAATTCATTTTTTTAGACTGTTTATATATTAAAAATACGGTTAAGAAATTAAGTGCACTAATTTTCAATCTGTTTGAATCAGTGTGAAGATTTTTTTATTATGATTATATTATTGTAAAGGGTCATTATTATTTTTTTTTATCTCTAGGGCGCTTATTGGTACTTGATTATTACTATAAAAAATTAGTTTAGGGTCCATTATAGCATGTTTTTAACCCACTAGGTCCATTGATCAAGTTTCTAACCCACTAAGTCCACTAATATGTATTTGGTAAAGCATAAAGTCCACTACATTTAAAAAGGGATATAGTGCCTGACAGATTTACCTTTCCATTCAAATCCCATCCATTTAGCCCATTATCTCCCATTATCCCTTATACGTTAGAAATCACACAAAATTATCGGGAAATAACAGTTACGTTGGATCAGTTTCGTATCTAACGTTATTGTACTTATATAACGTTATATAACATTGTATATTCTGTTTTATAGAGTTACATCTTGATCTCAACTTTTTTGTTGAATTTTTTTTTGAGTTTCGCTGCACAAAAACTCTCATATAACATTATATTTTCACTTTATTGAATTGGTCCACGCAGCGGCCTCAATGACTTGCTTCTAGTAACAATAATACACACAAAACAACGTAATGCATGTGACAAAAAATAAACATATAACCTTATAACGTTATACATGAGATTTTGTCCTTTCTGACTCTAAAAAAAGAAAAAGAGGAGATCTCGTAACTTCTTTCTATTATATTTTCATTTTATTGAATTGGTCCGCGCAGCGGCCTCAATGACTTGCTTCTGATAACAATAATACACAAAAAAAAAACGTTATACATGAGATTTTGTCCTTTCTAACTCTAAAAAAATAAAAAGAGGAGATCTCGTAACTTCTTTCCCTTCGTCGCCGTCACCTTCTTCACAGTCAACTTCACATGCAACTTAATACTCTTCACCCCTTGAACAACTGCACAAATAACAGCCTTTAACAAAATTAGTATATAACCAACATTGATATAACCATATATACTATCAATCGAATCCCTAACTTAATTCAACCATACCATACCGGATCAAAGATTGATATAACCACATATACTCGCAACAAAAATACTAAATTAACTTAGCCATTTGGTAGGATTGGTGGTATAGACTGCAGAAGAAATAAGAACAATGGAAAATAATGGGAGAGTTTATTGATAGATCAGGAATTGACATATTGAGAGCTCTCGTCTCAACTGTTTTTGGTTACACTTTTCAACATGCCCTTCACAACTTCTTCTACCCCTCTTTATACACGAAACCGATACAAGGAGAAACTGACTCAATTAACCCAACTCAACTAATCCCTCACTTTACTTAACCAATTAAATTATAATGATTACAAACTAAACGGCTCAAGCTTTACTCAGTTGCGTTGCACGTGTTCTCCCACAATCCAATTAGGCCCACAATGTTGAGGGCTTTGCCAAAATTCAATCCAGCAAAGCCACCTTTATTCCGTAGTGTATCACCATTAATCATTAACTTAGCCAAACCAATAATCTAAATGTCATACATCTCATTATACACTATACCAGCAAAATCACCTGTAACCATATATGTAAGGAATGATGGCCCAATACAGGGTACATTATTGGATATATATATAACCATATGTATCTCATATACAGAGGGAAAACCATATATTCATTAAAGTTGGTTATATCTATAAAACAAATTAAATTAGATTATTGAAATGGTCCGCGCAGTGGCCTAATTGATCCGAATATATAGGGAACATTGATATAACCTTATATATTTGCAATCAAAACCCTAACTTACCTTGGCCAAACCAATTATATAACCATATCTACGAAGAGAAACATAAATTGGACTTCTCAGAGATTGATATAACCATATATACTCGCAACTAAAACACTAAATTAACTTAGCAAACTAGTCATATAACCATATATATGAAGAGAAAAACTTAGCCAAACCATTAACTTAGCCAAACCAGTTATATAACCAAAATTCAGTCCAGCAAAGCCACCTTTATTCCGTAGTGTATCACCATTAATCATTAACTTAGCCAAACCATTAACTTAGCCAAACCAATTATATAACCATATAAATTGGACTGCTCAAACATAAACATAAACATACACATAAATCATTCATAAAATTTTCCCATGATGCTCTGTACAAAAACCCTCAAATAGAAGGTACATAACTTGTTTGAACAAGGAATCAAAGAGGTCAACAAACTCTGAACCAAAAGAAATCTAATTTATGATATAACAAAAATAAAAACAATAAGTTAAATTAGTCAAACCATCCATATAACCATATATACGAAGGGAAACATACCTAGTGTATCAATAACAAACTCTGAACCAAAAGAAATCTAATTTATGATATAACAAAAATAAAAGCAATAAGTTAAATTAGTCAAACCATTCATATAACCATATATACGAAGGGAAACATACCTAGTGTATCGATTGCGTCGTAGGATCTGACGGCGAATAGAACGGGTGAAGAAAAGGCGACGAGCGGAGAAGAACTTCCGACTGAAACTAGAACGATGAACGGGTCCCCACCAATAGAATAAAGAAACCTCGGCCGACTCGGTATATATTTTCTCTTGAGATGACGGGTCACTGCTCCCTGGCCTTCGAGTTCATCAAAGAAAGGAAAACCAAAGAAACTTGAAGCCGACTGGGTATTAGCTTTGTCGACAAAGAGAGGAACTCGAGGCCGCGGATTTGAGAAGCGAGACGGTTGGTGAAGCCGAAGGTGATGTAGTGCTTTTTACAATAATGAATCGGGCTGGGAAATTTTTTTGTTCCTTCTGAAAAGTGGGGGAGGGGGGGAAGGGGGGGAGGGGGGGAGGAGGGAGGGGTTTTGTAGTGAATCGATCTGGAGTTTTTTTCGGGATTGGGAGAATTTTGAATCGGATGTTTTTGAACTGGATGAAAAAATGGGACAAAAAGTTTTTTTTAAAAACAAGGGTATATTAGACTAATCAGGATTATTATATCCTTACTAATAGATTAGTGGACCTAGGGGGTTATAGAATTTAGAAATGGACTCATGGGGTTTGGAAAGTGGTATAGTGGACGTATGAAAAATTCTCCCTATTACTATCCTAAAGACTAAAATTAAAATATGGCCCTTTAGAATAATATAAACAGAATAATATTATCTTCGCACCGGTTCAAATGGACTAAAAATTAAAACACTTAATTTTTTAATCATATTTTTTAATATATAAAGAGTCATAAATTATCATCAAAAAATTATAGACTTTCAAAAAAAATTAACAATATAACGATATATTACAAAATTGGTGACTTTCATAAATAGTCTCAAAAAATTAACCATATTTTTTAACCATATTATCAAAAGAACGAAAATTTAGTTGGAGATTTTTAATTAACCAAGAATGATAAATTTTCACAATATAACTTTTACAAAATTAGTTAAACCATTATTTATACACATGATAGCATAAGGTACAAAAAACTTAAGCTGCTCCAAATCAATCCATCATTGATGCCAGTAAAGCTCGTTTGAGATCGTAAACAAACTACAAAAAATGAAAAAAGAAAAAAGTACGTGACATATATAGAGGATGATTGGTACTGTATAAAACAAGGGTCACAGTCGGGGCGAATCTTAATCCCTTCCTGGGATGCAAAATCTTTCTTTCTCCCTAAGTTTGGATTTCTATCTTCTCTTTTTTTACACTAAAAATCCCTTTTATGCGGTTGTGCTTGAAGCCTGGTATCAATTTTATGCACAAAATCTTGATTAGAAATTTAGTTAGACACAATTAAAACTGTTTTCTATTGTCGTTGACAAAACAGCCTAGTTTGTGAGAACCTAACCGGAAACTTGAAATGAAAGAAAAAACGAAAAGTCGTTTCGACACTCTAGAAAGCTGTACTGCACCCGCGTGTCCGTGCTATGGAGATGCTATCTCTTTGGGCTATTTTGTCTTACAATGCGTCCATATATCTATGCTTCTTAGTTCTTATGCTGGCATCCCCATGACTTGCATAGAATTTTGTAATCCTATAATTTAAAAAGTGACAATTAAGTTTCTCTGACCATTAATATATATATATATATATATATATACACACACACACACACACACTGATTCTAAGACAAAAGTAGGAGTTTTTTAGTCATATCTCTTTAACTATTATTTTTTTTTTGCTCGGCAAAATGAAATAAATTATTCCAACTCGAAAGGATATATCGAGTGCTTGACCAAACTAAGTAGAACTTACTCGATCAAGAAAAAGAAGGAAGACAAGAAATCCAAAACTCCCTACAAAACCCACCAATAGTGACAATTAAGTATCTCTTTAACTATTATTACTAAATGGATTAAGAATTTTGATCATATTGATTGTATTGCAAAATTATAACTTCCTATGTGTTAATTTCGTTTAAATTTAAGTAACTGTTGTTTTCCTGATTAACTTAGTGCATGAATGATAAGATTTTTGCATATACTACAATATGTGTGTGTGAAAAATTCAAACGTATATAATACTACTCCCTTCGTCCCATAAAGTTTGATACTTTTACTATTCAAATCTTATGAAAAAATTAACTCTATATTTTAATCCGTAATGTTTTTTACATGAATATGGATTTTGTTTGATAAATTTTAATTTGTTCAATAACAAAGTTTAAAAAATCGCCTAAAACATTATGGATTAAAAGATATATGCAATTTAAAAGGGGCACACAATCTTGAAAATGTCAAACTTTATGGGACATAGGGAGTAATATATTATGAGAAGAAAATAACCCTTTTATTGTTAATCAGTGCTCACACTAATATTTTAGAATTCCTAAATTGGTAGTAATATGTCTGTGCCCTCACTGCGATGAAATCCAAGGTCTGCCAGACTTGCCTAGGTAGCCAATTTTCAGTACCATATGGGCATGCAGTACTATGGCCATGTGCATGGAGACAGAAGAGAGGAGGGAAATATCGGGAGTGAAAGGAGTGGTACATGATGAAATAGGACCCAGTAACCCCTCCTGATTGAAAGCGTGAATAACACGGCTTGTAGCCAGATTGGGGTGTGGGATTGGACTTATAATAAGGTGGCGGGGCTTCCAAAAAGCATGTTTGGTTTGATTTGAACTCCTTTTTCACTAACAAAAAATACTAAAAACGTAATACAATTTACCATCTTTTTTCCATTACAAATAAATTTCAGCATTTTATCATCTTATTTTCACTAACAAAAAAATTTTCAACAAAAATTATTTTTGCTATAGTAACTTTCTACTTATAAATCCATCAACAACTTATTCATTACCGAAAACAATTTCTCAATAATTTATTCACTACAGAAAACACCTAACAACTTTTCAATAATAAATAAAAATTTACAAATTTTTCACTACCAGGAACACTAAATTAGTTTTCATGGGGTGGGTTAGGAGTCCCAAGGATTCTCGCACGTTTCCGAACGATAAATATGTACTTAATTTTTAAGAAGACAATTTCAATCTCAAAAATTATGTGCTCATGCAAATAATTTTTCTATCACTATGGATTTTGTTTGATAGATCTTATTGAGATCTTTAATACGGTGCAAAAAAAAATTGAAAAATTATTTTTTATTTACATTATTTTTTAGTTTAAAAATATAAAATAAGTAATTATTTTTTAAGAAGGTGTTCTGAAACGGAGCCCGAATCCCACAAATTGACCAGATTAGCCAACCCATGTGGGGGCTGGTGTTACTGTTAATCCTATCCCAAGCGATTGAAGAGTGCAAAACCAATAAAACCTCTCTTTTGCAATTATTGACAGAATTTCCCTCTTCGTATACCAAATTACAAATATTATAAATGAAGAAACTCTAGTGAAAAAATAAAGTACTTTAATTTTTAATCCATTTGAACGGTGAAAAAATCTTAATTTTTTAATTATTTTATTCTAAATGATCATAATTAATTTCTGTCTCTAGGACTCACATAATTAAGTATCCGTTCTTTATTTAGGACCCTGTAGAGCAAAAATTTGATTATGAGAATCTTAGAGACAAAAATTAACTATGACTATAGAATAAAATGATCATAAAATAAGATTTTCTCACAGGTTCAAACGGATTAAAAATTATAGCACTTAATTTTTTAACTGTTTATAGTATTAAAAATATAGTTAAAAAATTAAGTGCTTTAATTTTCAATCCATTTGAATCGGTGCAAAGTTTTAATTTTTTCAATCCTTTTATCCTAATGTGTCATAATTATTTTTTATTTTTAGAGCTCTCATAATAAAATATCTGTTCTTTATTTGGGATCATGTAGAGTAGAAACTTGATTGTGAGAATCCTAAAAATAAAAATTAATTATAACTCTTAAGAATAAAATTATCAAAAAATTAATATCTTAATTTGCACCGATTCAAACGGATTAAAATTTGGAGCCCTAAATTTTTTTAAGACAGTTTTATACATTAAAAAATATGGTTAGTGAGAGAGAGAGAGAGAGAGAGAGAGAGAATAACATTTTAATAATAAAAAGTAGGTAAAATAAAAAGTATTGGTATAATATTGAAATAGATATAAATAGGTAAAATGTAAAATATGAAAAAAAAACAATTACATCAAAATATATCATCCAAATAAAATACTCTGTGGTGGAAAAGAGGGAAGGGAGAAGATATTTTCTTTGGGATTCATAATTGATTCATAAATGGTTAAATGCCTGAAAGGTCACTTTATTCTTTGGGATTCAAGTATAACTGCAGAAGAAGGGGGCCACTGTACTAAGCACCATGTTCCTTGCCTCCTTGGATACGATTATTCCAAGACAATTGACAGTACATTAAAGAGACAGCCTCTGTCCATTTTCCTCTGCCACGTGTTTTTCATTTTTGTACGCCAATAATGCTAGGGTTTCCTCTGCCACGCGTTTTTCATTTTTATACGCCAATAATTATTTTCACCAATAATGCTAGGGACATACACATCAATTTATCACACTCCAACTACACCCCTATCACATACATGTATGAGAATTCTACAATAAATGTGCATGAAATATTCTAGTTCGCCTAGAGTTCATAGACTTATGTGTTTCTATCTCTACTATTAATTAATCCACCAATTAATATATCAACCAAATTGTAGATACCCCAATCTGGACTTTCCAGTTTAGTTTACTTTCAGTTTTTGATTTTCCAATGATGAAATAGATCAAGAACACCCCGAAAATGATAAGTGGTAGAGCTTTGAGCGTTTTGAAACCCCTAAACTTTCCAGAACTCTACTGGCAAGCGCTGGTTGAGAACCAGTGCGCAGGTCCAATTGCAAAGTGTTGGTCAACGGTCAAAATTTGATCGTTGGCTCACGCGTGTTTGTTTTGTCCGCGACCCGCACGCGCTAGTTAAATTTGCAGCTGACCCTTTTACTTTCAATTTTTGAAAAGTTTCCATTAATGAAATATTTTCCATTAATAGAATAGCTTCCATTAATGGAATACTTTCTATTAATAGATGATTTCCATTAATTGAAGGTTTTTACCCTATAAATATCCCCCATATACTTCCATTTGAAGGGTTAGAAAAATACATACACATTGGGTTAGAAAAAAATGTTACAAAATGTTACAACCCATTTTCACACCTCATTCAACATTAAATCTCAAAACTCAATACTCTTTTAAACTCAAAAATCAAAAGTACAACACTATTGTTCTATTTACTAATCTGATCCCTGAAGAGGGCTGACAGGGTCAATACTGGTAATCAATACCATGCCCTGGCCCTAAAGCTGTAAAGGTTTCAAAAATCATAGAGGCAAGAACCAGCGCGCGTCGGTCCCATGTTCGCGCGTGCCACTTCGTGGTGGCACGAGCGGATCTGCGTGGGGATTGGTGTTGTAGACACCCCAATCTGGGCCTCTGAATAATCTTTAAGTTCCCTGATGAAGAAATAAGGAAAAATATACCTTCAAGGCTTGGATTGTAGCTCCTTTGTTACTCATTTTCTAAACCTCCAAGAAACCCCTTTCCAAATATGTAGAGTGGCCCCCGGTTCAATTGCAAAGAGAAATATGTGTTTGCTTTGTCAAAAATAACTTTTTCTATGACACACTGATGTTAAAATAGGCACAGATTTCAATGTATAAAACGTCTTTGAGTGAAATCAATTGGGTTAGAAAGAGGACGTGACAAGCTTTCCAACTCTTCGAACCGTACTCAAATCCGGGTTCGGGAGTGTCTGGGGCGCCCCCGCAAAATTTGTTGTGCTGTGTTGACACACAATACCGCGCAGCATTTCAGAAAATTCCAAATAAAAACACTCCACCGCACGAGATTTCAATACACAGCACGGCATTTCTCATTGTGTCGCGTGGCATTTCGGAAAAACGTCTGACAGTTGCAGAAAGTTATCGACCACACCTGCAGGTGCAATAATTCGGTCTAGAAGCCACCTCCCCTTTTTGTATTGATCATCCTTGGCCCTCTTGCTTATAAATACATCCATCTCTAGTTGAGAAGCACCCCTTCAACTCCAAATAAAGTTATTCTCACTTTCTCTCTCTCTCTCAAAATACATCTCTTGATTCTCTCTCTACAACCCCTTACACCCACTACGCAGACATACATTTTTTCTCTCTCTACGTCAACCCACAAGCTGGGCTATTACAAAATTAATTTCAAATTGATTTTTCTCTCTTTCTCTCTCTACACTCATTTGCTCACAAATCTCTTAAAACTCAGTCCAAATCAACCTCCATCCTTCCACTTTCAAGCACATCCAAGCCTCGACCAAAAGGTATTTAAAAATTCCTTTGGCTAAACCACGTTTAGTTTTGAGGGGAGCCGATTGAGACCCTTCTTGGTCTTTCTATACCGAGTTTGGGTCTCAAACGAGCTTTATATTTAAAAAGCACAAAAAAATAATTTTTGCACTGGATACTCTACATCGTGCGG
This sequence comes from Rhododendron ovatum, assembly GCA_019656835.1. Lineage (NCBI taxonomy): Eukaryota > Viridiplantae > Streptophyta > Magnoliopsida > Ericales > Ericaceae > Rhododendron > Rhododendron ovatum. The sequence continues at coordinate 20,413,831 of CM033794.1, read as the reverse complement.
CGTTTTGCAATATCACACGGCGTAGTGTATTATACCGTGCATTATTTTATTTCTTGTACATATTCCTTCTCATGTTATTTTGTTTAGTCTCTTTATTACTTTTCTGTACAGGTACATTCTAGAATCAAGTTTCATATTAAAAGTTTTTTTTTAATTAAATCCTTTAACATTTCAAAGAGTTTTTAACATTGATTTACATGAGGAGATGACAAAAGGGTCTCGTAAATCATTTTTCAAATATTCGAGAAATCTAAAAAACTATTTTGCGGACCTATGGTTTATTTTGTCATGTAAAAGCGAACTGATAGTGGAATATGTAGACAGGTGCACCGCACGGTGTTTTAGTTACACCGTGCGACGTATCCGAGTCATCGTGCAGTGTTTCACATGATATTGGCGGATTACTGTAATGCTATTATTTTATTTTATGTACATTGCTCATCCGTTTCATACTGTACAGTTCGCACCACAAGCATGCCAATGTGTTATATTTAATCCCGTGTCCTATTCCCGTACATATTTTAAAGTTAAGTTTTTCAAATGATATTAAATCCCCCATTTTAAATGCTTAGTAGAGACAGGTTTTTACTGGACGAGCAGGGTGCTTTTTCAACAAAAACTCCCCCGCTCGTAACGTGGCTCCCGGATCCAAAATCTCGACATTTTCGCTAGACCAAATCCATTTTTTTCTCTCAAACAAACTCTCGATTTCTCAGATCATCCATCTCAAAAATTCGGGTGGCGACTCTTCGATCGCGCCAGGCAGGGAGCCCACAATGGCGACTTTGCTGGGGACTTTTATTCAATATTTTACTTGTGTTTTCTTTTTCTTTTTTTTTGAAAAAAAGAAAGAATAAAAAGTATTGAATAATCAAAAGGGCCAAGTTTGAAAGGCATTTTTCTTGGGGGATTTAAAATCATTTGAAAATCTTAACTTTTTTTGGTTTACACTTTGCACCGCACAAGCCTCGCCAGTGTGTTTCGGTAATCTTGCCTAGTTTACCGGTGACAAACTCTTTCGGAATGCCTTGCAACCCTTGACTATGATGAGCCTTCGTACTGCTCGACCATTGTCTTGCAATACACTTGACAATGGAAAGTACATTTTGGCTCTAGTCCAGGGAACCCTCTTGAGACCCAAACCAGCCTTTGCACTCGTATATAGCCATAGAACTATCTCAACTAAGACAGGAACCCGGGGCTAGGACTTATGTAATATCCTTTTTATGTACATTTCTTTTCTGTGCATGCATATCATTCATACATCATTGCATTCTGAAGACTAGAGGATAAGATTCCTTTAGGACTCTTCGCCTTCCCTCGATCGGTCTAGGAGACCTTAAATCTATAGAGTTTGAGATACCTCCGGTGTTTGTCGTGCCCGAACGACCCATCTGATATGGATCTAGCCTTAGGATGTGCTTGTATCTAGGTTTCGGCAACCTCATTGCTTTGTCTCGGATGGTCAAGATAAGGAGATTGGCTCTGATTTCAAAGCATTTGAAATTTAACCTGCCTGACACGACTTACCTGTGGCTGCTGAAACCCTTGGTATAGCCATATCCTAAGTGAGATTTGGAGCTGAAATAAGTCTGTAGGAAGTTAGGACGGTGACAACAACGATGACACGTGAGCATAGAACCTTCCAAGGTTAAGACGTGGACCCATTTGTTAGAACTGTGTGTTATATCCTGCTTACTTGATGAATTTTCATGCTCATATCATCATAGTGTACTGCACTTGTACGGTTCGTCCACTAGGCACTTGTCTACTTGTCTTTCGGGACCCGCACTCACTCCCGCCTCGTCCTCCTCCCTTCTCTCCTTCCTCCTCGTGGTCCAAAAAGATTGCCACGACCTGATGAAGAGTCGTGCATCTGATTACATGTACATTATCTAAATCAATTAATCCTTAGAACGATAAAGCCTTGGGGATATCAAAATTTATTAAGTTGTCAATACATTTTTCAGTCAATAATTCAATGGAGATTAAGGAAACAATTAAGCTACAATGCTGTGATACTCACACCACCTAGGTTACGGTGCCAGGTCACTCACAGCACTCAGGTTGATGGCATCATGTAGCTTACGCTGCCTCGGTTACGGTATCACGTCATTCACGCTAAACGATTTCTAAAACCAAAATCGAAACTCTGAATGAAAAATGTTGGGGACTTAATTTGTTTTGCCATCTCCCGAGTCTTGTCCTTCCTAATCAAAGGATACGTTGTTAAAAGAAATGTTGAGGATCAAGGCAATCTTTAGGAATCGCACTATCGGTCTAGGAGACCTTAAATCTATGGAGTTTGCAATACCTCCAGCGTTTGCTGTGCCTATACATCTCCCCTGGTTTAGTCTAGCCTTAAGGAACATTTATATCTAGATTCTGGCAGTCATATTGTTCTGTCTCTAATGGTCAAGATAAGGTGATTGGCTCTGATCCCAAACGAATGGGATTTAACCTACCTGACACGACCTACCTGGACTGTCAAAAGTCATTTGTGCCATGTCGTAAGTGAGATTTGAACCACGATAAGTCCTTAGGACAGTCTATGAGACTTTAAATCTATGGAGTTTGCGATACCTCTGGCATTCACCGTGCCCAAACAGCCCCCGGCCTGGGTTAGCCTTAAGAACACTAGCATCTCGGTTACAACAATCTTATTACTTTGATGGTCATGATAAAGGCGTTGGGTCCATCCCTGCTGAGTAAATGATTTACCTAGAATTGTTGAAAAGCATCTATGAAGTGTCTTAACTGAGACCAGGCGGGGCTAGTCCTTAGGACAATATCGAGATCAACGGCACATACATGACATGTCCTTTCTTTTTCAGAAATGCATCTGGGACTCATCTAAAATTCACCTTTTGCTTTACTATCAGTATTGAGCCACCCATCCTACACAAAACCACACCACCTTCTCCAACCACCTTAATGGCAAGGCAAATGGAACCGAATGAGCTGAAAAAGACTGTGGAGGAAATGAGTCAAAAAATGGACAAGATACTAACTCTGGTCCAAGGGTTGGTCAACCTTTTCACCTCCATAATCCCGAACACAAATCTGGGACTGCATAATGATGTTGGGACTGCATAACTGGAAGAAACCAGCATGCATTGAACAAGTCACTGCATGCTGCTTACTCCTGCGCGCGCACAATTCCAAGACAAGTGCGCGCCGGTAAGCTCAAACCCACAGCTTTTATTCTCAAACCCTCTGGGCTCTGGAAGGATCAGTGCACACCCAGGACAAACCACGCAGTTATAAGCATCATAATATATAGTTTAAAGGCTGTAAAGCCCTACAAATTAATAAAACACCCTATAAACAGTGTGGGGACAAAATAATGGCCTAAGGCCGAGCTACCCATGCAAGGCCATTCATTGGTCAGAGGCAATCTATTGCGTGATGGAGCCAGTCTGGCGCGCGATGATGCACCCTGGCGCGGGATGGCTGCGCCTTGGCGCAACCAGACCAGTGCTTGGTTTACACATTTCTAGGTTCTGGGACAGGTCCAGAATGATCCCAAGGGTACTCCAAAACAATAGAAACTCATATTGAAATACAAACTAGCAATTTATACTAAAGAAAGCAGTAAACTGATTTTTATCATAGTTAACAGTGATCTACATGAAATAAAAGCATAAAACAGTAGGAAACCAATCCCCACACGGTCCAACGCGTGCAACAACAGAGTGTCGCACGCGAGAATGGGACCGTCGCGTGCTGGTCCTACCACGATGATTTTTGAAACCTTGCCAGCTTTAGGACCAGGACTGGTATTGATTACCAGCCTTGGCCCTGCCAGCTCCCATCAGGGATTAGAACAAAAGTAAGCTATGCCTGTGGTTTTTGAGTTTGAATTGTGTTGAGCTTTGATGTGTTTGAGGCTTGATTGAGGTGTTTAAGTATTTTGAGGAATGTGAATTTGGAAGAAAAGCACTAGAGCTTGTGCTTAACCTTTCATTTTTTGGAACCCTTTGAATGAAAGACCCATGGGGGTATAAATAGGGAGAGGGGGTGAATCTGGTTGGTGCCAGGAGAAGAGTTCAGCCAGTCCACGAGGCCTGCTGAGAGTTGCATTGGTGGCCAACTGCCCATCTCAAGAAAGGTTGGTGGGAGAATGGTCTGTCGCGTGACGGAGTGAGTCTGGCGCCCGATGGTGCGCCCTGGCGCTCTGTCGCGCGATGAAGTGAGTTTGGCGCGCAATGGTGCGCCCTGGAGCAGGATGGTTGTGCCCTGGCACGCATCAGTAGGGTTTTTGGTTTTTGAAGGGGCTTAGGCTAGTTTAGGTTCAATGGTTTTGCAAACACTCAAAGCTCAAATACGCTATCATTCCCAGGGTGTTCTTGATCCATTTCATCATTGGGGAATCAAAAATCATAAGTAAACTAATCTGGAAGCCCAGATAGGGGTGTCTACAAATATCTAGGATTCTTGTTCCTTTATCAGTTCATTTCCTTAGTCCTTTTAGAACTCTTTTTCATAACTGGCCAAACATCCTATTCTCATTAGGTATCTTCCCCAGATCCCACATTCTCAGGATCTTATTCCTTAATGAAAACTACTGTTTCTGGACCCTTCCAGAGCGTTCACTCTTCTCCAACACTTGATTGGAGTTCTTTGTTTATTCGGCAACCTCATTGCCGAATAGACCGCTTGGACCAGTCACTTCACATGCAACCAGTCTTTTATCAATTTACTTGGATCAATGTCCTCTCAGGAGCTCTCCTCCTGTTCGGCTTTCTCATTGCTAAACAAGCTATTTGGACCAGTGACTTCACATGTCACTGTTCCTTTATTAGTCTCTTGGTCCAATAACTTCTCATGTTTACTGGACCAAGACCCTGTACAACCTTCCTACCTTCCTGGACCAATGACTTCTAATATCAATGGTCCTTATCGCCGAACATCTTTTTGCACGGCGACTTTTCTGTCTTCTTTCAAACCATGGTCCCACGTACCACGTGTTCGGCCAAAATTGTGTTTGTCTGGGAATACCTCCCTACAATTGCTCCCCAGCTTTGCCCTTTGCCGCTGTTCGGGGGCAACTGGTAAAGCTAGAAATAGAACTTTGAGCCGAACTCCAACTCTTTAGATCCCGTACTTGTCATGGCATTGATGCTTTTGGTGCCTTAATCATTATGCCGTCTCGAGGCAAGAACTCCACGTGGCATATTTCGTACACCTCGTATTTAATTTTGAACTGACGTCTTAGCCAAACAGCGTTTGAATAGTATGCTTTCAAAGTTTACTTTTCGTTACCTTTATGTAACAGAGTGAGAGGAGAGGCTTCATTTTCGTCTTGTACTCTAAACCCCTCTGAAGGGATCTTTTTGGGTTTTTACATCCAAAATCAAATCTCCTCTTTCTCTTTCTTAAGAAACCATGTGAAAGCTCCAGCCACCATCATTGTCGTTGCCATCGTCTGCAACTTGCTCGTGTTGCAGACATCCATTTCACTAATCTCATAAGATTTCTATTCTCACTCCTTGTTCTTCTCTCTGAGATTTATCTTCTCAGATTTGTCAGTTTCTAGAGTTTGATCATACCCATTTCTGGTTTTGTTCCATTTGGTGCTCTTGAGTATATTCATGGCAAATGAGGATGATAATGGCCCGAAGCCTTGTTGTAAATTTAGGAAACTTTGTGAGACGCCCACTACCATGGCGGCATTTAGGGCTGAATGCCATGTCTTAGATAATGTAGGGCTTGAACTTGCCTCGTTACGAGCAGATAGGGATGGTGGCACTTGGGATAGAATGTGTATCCCCATTGTAGCTATTGTTGAAGGTGGAGTTCTTTTCCCCCTTCACCCATTACTTCGTCAAGTCCTGAATTGGTATCGCCTTACCCCCATGCAAGTTTCTACGAATGTATTTAGACTAGTAATGGGAATTATAGCCTTGAATCGGATCCTGGGAACTCAAATAGGCTTATAGGACATCCAATGGTGGTATAGCATTGTGCCTAACCCAGAGTATAACACCTATTACTTGAAGGTTAGAAAGGCAGAGAAGCGTTTCGTGCTAAACCTGCCAGATTCTGCTCGTGATCATGAAATTGACTTCCTTTACATTACTGGAGCATTCGAGCCAATGGAGGAAGATGGCCAAGTGGTGGGCCTCCATTGCCCCCACATTTGGGGCTACCCACATATGCTCCTAATTGTCTTTGCTCTATTTGTAATTTCTTTTTACTGTTTTTCTGCATTTTCTAACCTTTGTTGATTTATCAATTTGTAGCGGATAATGCTAACAAGCGTCGAAGACGAGAACCCAACTATGTCTGAACAAAAGAGATCAACAGGATCCTGACATACACAGGGGAGCCTGGCACTTCGACAGCTGGTAAGGGTCGCGATGCAAACATCTTATTGGGCTACGACCCTACCTATAAGGACAGAAGGCTTGCCAACCCAAGCACCAGTACTGCCTTAACTTCAACTACTCCCCAGCCGAGGAACTCAAGATCTAGAGCCGGAGTGACATTTGCTGGACAGCAAGGCGAAGTTCCAATTTCTGAAGGCATTCCGTTCCCCCACATGGTTCTTAGAAGGTCCTCCCAATGTCAGGCTATTTCTTAACAACAACTCGAACAGGTAGCTGCTGATCATGATACCAGTCAATCTTCCTCATCTGGTTATTCCCCATCTCCACCAAATTCTGGTACGATGTCTCGACAACCCATGGACCTAAGCTCTCTTGTGACTGTATCATCACGAGAACATGGTACTGGCTCGGTGGCATCTACAGGGAACGCTCCTCCTGCACCTCGCCGCAACAGAGGCGATTCTGTCCGTTCCTCTTTGTCTGCTCGGGGAGCAGACACTGTTCTCGATGTCAGTGATGCCCACCGAGACAAACGTCCTAGAGCTGAAGATCAAATAGGTACTGCCACACAGGCTGATTCGAATATCCGTCAACCCTAATCTCTAACCACTCAAGTACTTTCCCAAATGTGGGCTCCCCCTCTCATTAGGGGAGATCGTCCCATTCACGTTGGAGATAGTGCTAGTTCCTCGGAAACACCTTTCGCACTTGCACAGGGGCTGCTGCTTCCAGTGGACATGCAAAAAGAATCTGGATCTCTGCCTGATCGGCTTGTAGCCACTAGTCTTGTTAGTGGTATTAAGGTAAGGAAAATTGTGTCTTTGATTAAGTTACAATGTTTCTCTTATCATACTATATTTCATCATTAACTTCGTTGTTTCATACGTGGTACCTTCTCAGTTCAATCAAAATATGGTGGTGCTGGGCTAGAAATTTCAATTGGTGAAAGAAATGAAAGATTTAGTAGAGGATTGAGTGATTTGGGTGGATTTTTGGGTTAGGGTTCGTGGGATTATGGAGTTGAAGAGGGAGAATGGAGAAGATGAAGTGAAACGATCGGGCTTCGTTCAAACTCTTATTCGCCTGAAAAAAACTTGGTATCAATATGCCATTTTCCCCGTATCGATACCAGTTTGAAATGTAGTCCCAACATTCTGATCTAATTATGTATCGATATGATCTTTGTTTCCTTATCGATACCGCTCTGTTTTGGCCAGAATTTCACTTGGTCATCCCCTTTTTGCTTTGCCACTACCACCGCTCACTTTAAGCACACCCGACATGATCCCCGAAGCCTCAACATCCTGAAGATTTCCCTTTTCACTGCCACCACTCACCTTAACCACATCCGTTATTTAGTTTTAGAAACGAGTTTAATATCGTTAGGTGGGGAAGCATGCTGATTCGACAGGGACATGCTAAGGAACGTTTGTAGGGTACAAGTCTGCATGATGATTTGGTAGAAGTTTTGCATTTAACGTTGGCATTTATGATGGAAACCTCATCAAAGGTGTGCAACGAGGCAGGTTGTTCGATGGCTGAAGCAACTTCAACCCCGCTTTATTAAGCAGGTGATGAGGCTTAATTTGATTAACAAAACATGCAAAGGATTGTGATGGATGCCTGCAACGCTGTCGTCTTACTCCGAGATACTTTTAGGACCTGCCGGAGCCTTAGACAGTGGCCATGTGATGCCAAAGCGTTTTGGAATGTAGCGAATATGTCTAAACCGTAGTCATGCACCAATTTCGAGGACGAAATTATTTTAAAGAGGATAGGTTGTAACGACCTTGATTTTTGGTAAATAAAAATTTCGTTAAAAATTTGAATTTTTATTTTTAATTACTTGGATTGCTTTTGAAATCCCTTTTTAATTTCTAAAAATCTGTCATAATTAGATTTTGGCCTTTAAAATTCATTTCTTGATTAAAAACCCTACTTGACAAGTATAGTTAGCTTTTAACCAATTAGTTGGAGGAACCGAACTACCAATTTACCTAGTTATAATTCCTTAACCCTAGATGAACGTTTACCCAATGGACAATAAAAGTTAGGAAAACTTTTACCTATTGGACAATAGAAAACCTAGATTTTCTATCAAGGATATTTTGAGCTAAATTTGATAAAGTACTCATATATAGTTGTATATAGATTTATACACACATGCCTAAAGGACATTTGGTTATTTTAAATATTTTTCAAATATATATTTCCTTATTCCTTTTATCCATTGGTCAAAAAATGCAAGGGCAAATATTATCCATTGGATAATAAGTTAGTCTTACTAACTAGTACTAAGATTTATTAAATAAATCACTACCTAGATTTTTCCATGTGTTTATATGCATTAAAGATATGTGAATATCTAATTTTCTAGATTTCTAAGTACACTAATAAATATATAAGTACTAGTATTTCTGGAATTATTCTAATAAGAAAATCTTGGCCATATATTTTATTTGATACTTGGAAATCTTGATGGATTATATGGTACCTAATAGTACTTACATTTATATTTGAAAACTTAGACATGTGTGTATATATATAATAATAATAATATAATATGAACATGTGCTTATTAGATTAGTTTATTAGGAAATTTTGATCTTATATTTTTTTATTAGATACTTGAAAATCTTAAAAGATTATATAGTACCTTGTAAAGTATTTTACTAGATTTTCTAAGTACACAAATGTATTTTCATATGGATACATGTACCTTTTGGCCTATTATTTTTCTAAGAAAATCTTTACCTATTGGACACTAATTGCTAGAAAAATTTTTATTCCTTCGGTAATAGCCAAGACTTTTGCTATAAATAGCAACCCATTCTTGCCATTTAACTCACGCCTTTCAACCTTTCAACTTCTCTCTCTAGAAGTTCTTGAAATTTTACTTTGTTTTTTCTTGCTCTTGGTGTTCTTGAGTTTTTCTTGAAGTTCTTCTTGAAACTCATCCTAAGCCGCCACTAAACCGCCACCCGACCACCCTCTCAATCCAAAAATTAGTAGTTTTTAGTCAAGAACTAGTTTGGAGAGAAACCTTTCTCTTTCGAAGCTACCGGAAGCTTACCGTACGAAGTCACTCCGTTCGATAGCCGACTTACTTTTCTGTAGCCGCCCTACCGCCAAGAAGAATGGTAGATTATTCTTATCCCCTATCTCTAAGTATATGTAGAATCTCTTGACCACTCACTCTATGTATAGCATAGAACCGTATATTGAAAAGTATAACGTAGATCATTCTTATCCCCTATCTCTAAGTATATGTAGAATCCCTTGACCACTCACTCTACGTATAGCATATAACCATATGTTGGAAAGTATAACGTAGATTATTCTTATCCCCTATCTCTAAGTATATGTAGAGTCCCTTTGTCCACTAAACTCTACGTATAACATAGAACCGTATGTTGGAAAGTATAACGTAGAATCTTCTTATTCCCTATCTTTAAGTATATAAGGTTATCTATTCCCCATAAGGTTTGAAACGCATGATAATTAGTAAACTTCTTCTCGCTAATGGAAGTATGAACATGTTGGAAGAATTGACTTTTACTCTAATAAACATGTGTTGTTTTGGACTTCCCACAAAGGAAGAAAGAATGATTTCGAAAGATAAGACTTTATCGTTTGGTAGAAGTATTCGTATTTTGATCTTTAGGATGGTTATGAGCATGTACACATAAATTGCTTGCATTACTTGTCTTGTTGTAAAACATAAGTGATTTTCACTCCAAAGGCATCCGTACATGTGGCGTTATGCTTTAAGTTGTGATTTGACCATGCTAAATAACATAGAGTTGGATGATCTTGCTAGTTTAGTTTCAAGATTACAGTGAATGATTTATGTATACGTGAAAAGTCCTACTGCGGAGTCTATGCATGTGACGAGACACAAAAAATCAAGGAAGATAGAAACATGACACCTAGGGTGTGTTAATGACAAGGTGTGTTTTGAAATCGCAATGTGGCCGGACTTGCCCATTGTGGGAATGTGTGTGTGTGTGTTCCAATGAAAATTCGGATAAGCGGAACCATTGTGAGGTTGTATGCGTTCCCATGGGAACCCAGAGCGGCGGAACCATGGTGAAGAATGGCTTGGTTCTCCGTGGAGAGGAGCCAATGCAAATTTTGTGTGCCAATGGAAAACCGGAGCGGCGGAACCATTGTGCAGATACTCAGAGCAGCAGAACCGAGGTTGGGTGTGTAAAAATGATTTTGGAAATGTCTATTTTGAAAATGAAAAGTGGAAAATGGAGACACGGTTTACGAGATATTGCGCAGGAGAAACTCAGAAATCACAGACACCAACATTAGTTGAATAGTGAATGTGGATGTGTCATTGTTAATTATTTTGTTAAATACGCATGTACTATGTGGATCTCACTGATTCTATGCCCTACTATATGTAAGTTATGGGTTATCGGGTATGGGATTGTTCTGCAGAGCTTTCGTAGCTCATGGTGTTACCTTTGGTGACCCTGACATATTATACTGGTGGCGACGCTGGTCTAATGTGTCAGACTTTATAGATGAACAGGGAGAACTCTACACCTTGGAGACTTTCGGAGCCGAGGAGCTGGTTAGGATGGAAGAGCAGATGGAGGTGTAGTTAGGAACCTTAGTTTCCCTTCCCTTGTGTAATAAAAGTGCTCCCATGAGATTTATGTTGTAATAATGAGCTAAACTCTATTTAGTTTTCAATAGAAAATGTTTATTTAACTTACCCGGAAATTGAGGGCGTTATAACTTGGTATTAGAGCTTTAGGGTTAACCCTCGGCCATGGGTAGAATCAGTAGACCATAAGAGAGTTTGACCGTTGCACAAACGAGAATTGAGTTTAAGTTAATCATCCCAAATTGGGTGAAATTCTAACACAACAATCTTCAAATTGAAGCAAGGTGTGGAAATTGGCAGTATTATCGAGCTGAAAATTTTCGAACAATTGGATGATGACTTAAATCAAGAATCAATTGTGAAACCTAGAAAGCCTTCCTTAGTGTTAATAAAACTTTGTCTTTATAGATAACCACCTAGGCAACCTGTTAGCTCGAACTTCGTGAAGTGGTTGGGAAAGATTATAGGAATTGTTCTACCCTAGAGTGGAGTAGCAGTGGTGCAGGTTAAAACCTGATAACCTATAGAACCACGGAGTAGGAGTATGTAGGATAATTTCGTTTTAACTTGTATTAGGAAAAATCTTGTCATAGGTCCCTACTTGCCATTATAGTGAAACTCTATGCTTATGATTGTATCTTTCTGTGTATCTATAAAATTTTTGCTTATATTAAAGAGTACTGTTGCATATTGTTCGATAAACTACTTTCGACTTTTGAAAAAAACACCATTTGCAAAAAGAAAATTTATTTTAGTAAATTAAAACCCCCTTTCGATTTTCCCTCGTAAATGGTTAATACGCGCCACAGGTTAGGAAACGATAACGAAGAACCATCAAATGCAAACCCTGACCTGGCCCGAATCATGCAAGTGTTCATAACCGCCTGGAACGCCAACCGCCAAAACCAAAACCACAACGACAGACCTATGAACCGAACTCAAGCGATGAACGAGTTCTACAAATGCTGACCCCCGACCTTTCACGGAGACACCAATCCCATTATGGCCGAAACATGGCTAAACGAAGTCAAAATGATCTTTAGAACCTTAGGGATTACCCAAGATGGAGATCGGGCGGCCTTGGCTACATACCAATTAAAGGGAGAAGCCCGCTATTGGTGGGACCTGATGGAAGGAACCCATACTATAGTCACCATGACCTTTGCCGAGTTTGAAACCCTATTTCTTGACAAGTACTTTCCCACGCCTCTTTGCCTAGCCAAAGAGCAGGAATTTCTGAACCTAAAACAAGGGACAATGACGGTTACCTAGTACGCGGCCAAATTTGAGGAACTGTCCCGTTACGTCTTAACCTCCATACCAACTGAGGACAAGAAAGCAAGAAGGTTCGAGTGGGGGCTGACAACCGCTTGAAGGGCTGTGGTGGCTTAAGTTTTTACCACCTATGTCGAAGTCGTGAAGTGTGCACTCCGGCTAGAGAGTGAGGAAACTGACTTTAAAACCCGATGGAGAAAGACGACAAATGGCACTGGTGGACCGATCCGAACCTAACCCCCTAACAGCAACCGTGGACCCTACCCCACCAAACCCTCTAACCTGCTTCAAGGCAACCAACTCTGGAAGACTACTACATTAGGACGTGGCGAACCACAGAGAAGTGGTCAGGACTTAACGACAGTTCGCTGCTACAACTGTCAGGCTATGGGCCACTACAGCTGCCAATGCCCGCAACCTCAGAAGGAGGATAATGGGAGCTTTGGACAGACAGGTTTTGAGAAGCAAAACCCTAGAGGCCTATTGCAGCAACAAAACAAGGGAAAACAGCCCATGGGAACACAGCAAGGCGCTGGAGGGCGTATCTTTGCACTGCAGACTGAGGAACAAGACCAGGATCCCTCTGTGATCCAAGGTACGCTACTATTATATAGTACCTATGTACAAACCCTGTTAGACTCTGGTGCATCGCATTTAGTTACATCTACTGCCTGCATAGCTGCTCTAACACTGGAAATAGAACCCCTAAGTACGAGTATGAAAGTAATGTCACCGCTTGTGGGGAGTATAGCTGTTAGTCTAGTGTGTAAAGGGTGCAAACTAGAAATAGCCAACCTACGTTTGATCTACAATCTTAAAGTAATCAACATGGCGGATTTCAACGTAATCCCAGGGATGGACTAGCTATCAGCACATCGAGCGGTCATAGACTGCCATCAGAAGATGGTGACTGCGTATACCCCCGAAGGGACTCGTTTCCAATTTAAGGGGGATAGACAAACGATGAGCCCGACGACGAGAAGATCCAGGTGGCAGAATCAACTGTTTGGATGGCTAGCTAGTCTCCAGTTGGGAGAAGTCGATAGGATGGAAGTGGGATTACCACACATCATGTGCGAGTACGGCGATATTTTTCCCTGAAGAACTTCCAGGCTTACCACCCAAAAGAGAGATAGACTTCTCTATAGAATTCCAACTAGGAAATGACACCAATCTCTATGGCGCCGTACCGAATGGCCCCAGCTGAACTAAAGGAGCTCAAAACCCAATTGCAACAGCTGTTGGACAAAGGGCTTATCAGGCCGAGTACGTCACCATGGGGAGTACCTATACTGTTCACGAAGAAGAAAGAAGGGACGTTTAATTTCGATTATGCATCGACTACAGGGAGCTAAATCAAGTCACCATAAAGAACTAGCATCCATTGCCAAGGATCGATGACCTATTTGATCAATTAAGGAGAGCACGAAGGACACTTTTGAATGATACTACAAGTACTCCGAGATAGCCAACTTTATGCCAAGACAAGTAAATGTGTGTTTTGGTTAGAAGTGGTTAAGTTCTTGGGGCACACAGTATTCAAGGACGGAATCAAGGTGAGTGAAAGTAAGGTTGAAGCAGTACTGGATTGGAAGCAGCTGTACCTCTGAAATTACCGCCAGAAGTCGACGCTGCCAAAGGCTTATTTTCCCGTAACTGCACAGGTTCTTTCTGTGTCTTTGCTAATAATATCCGAGTTTGTAGAGTATCGTAGGGATTGCTTGATGATGTTCGATTTTTCCCGAAACAAGGATGGAGTACTTATGCCTTACGATTTTGGAGTGATTCTGCTCAAGTTGATCCGTTATATAGTTTTAATATCGTTAGGTGGGAAAGCATGCTGATTCGACATGGATGTGCTAAGGAACGTTTATAGGGTACGAGTCCGCATGATGATTTGGTAGAAGTTTTGCATTTGACGTTGGCATTTATGATGGTAACCTCATCAAAGGTGTGCAACGAGGCGAGTTGTTCTACGGCTGAAGCAACTTCAACCCCGCTTTATTAAGCAGGTGATGAGGCTTAATTTGATTAACAAAACATGCAAATAATGGAGGAAAGCCAAAAACAAGAAAGACTTAAAGTAGGAGATGACAAACTAATCCTAAGAAGAGAGAGAGAGAGAGAGAGAGAGAGAGAGAGGGGCCCTATTTATACAAAATGGCCAATCTCTCTCAGTCAAAAAAAATTTGAAAATATCCCAAAAATAGGAAACATCTCATAAGTAGAAAGTCCAAAAAGTAGAAAATATCTGCAGAAAAGCACCCGTATTGATATGGCAAAAATGCCCATATCGATACCAGTTCGTTACGGAATCCACTAGCTCTGAGCCAATTATGTATCGATATGGCTATTTTGCCTGTATCGATACTGCCTGCGTTCCACCAGCATCCCAGGCTGCGGCCTTGGCTTGGCACCTGACAATCCCCCAGCAACGACGGCCCTTCGGATGCCTTCCAAACAACGCCAGCCTTGCCTCGCACTGCATCCAGCGCTTGGGAAAATTCATGGCTTCAAAATGGCACCAAAAGGCAGCAAAACATGGCTAATTACCTGAAACGCTTGAGAAAACACCTCACGTGCAAACCTATATACAAGCTACCAATAAACATGAAATAATTAATAAAACCAGGACTTAATGCAGCAAAAACATATGATATTGGATGCTAATCACTCATCACAGATACTTAGCCTACCCTTCCTCGTGCCTCCTAAAAACCAGGCCTACGACCTACCGTGATCTGGATCTCGCGGAAGGTGTTTGCACAAAAGATTTTCGACAATCCGGGCAGGTGCTGTCTCTTAGGTTAAATTCCTAATGTTTCGGAACCAGAGCCAATCTCCTTACCTTGACCATCCAAGGCAAAGCAATAAGATTGCTGGAATCCAAATACATACACAATTAAGGTTAGTCCTAGACCAGGGGAGCCGTTCGAGCACGGCAAACACCTGAGGTATCTCAAACTCCATGAATTTAAAGTCTCCTAGACTAACCGAATCCTAAGGGAGCCCTACCCTTTAGCCTGTAGAATGCAATGATGCATGAATGATATGTATGTACAGAAAGGGAAACACGTAAACATGATATATCACATAAGTCCTAACCATAGGTTCCTGTCCTAGTTGGGATGGTTCTATGGTTATATACAAGTGCAAAGGCCGGTTTGGGTCTCAAAAGGGTTCTTCGGACTAAAGCCAAGATGTACTCCCCATGTCAAGTGTATTGCAAGACAATGGTCGAACAACACGATGGCTCATCATCGTCGAGGGTTGTAAGGCATTCCGAGAGAGCTTGTCACCGGTAAACCGGGCAAGATTGCTGAAACACACTGGCGAGGCTTGTGCGGTGCAGAGTGTACAGGATAACAAAGCGCTTTATTTTCCAAAAGACATTAAAAATTCCCTTTCGAAAAATGTTTTTCAAGCTTGGCTCACTTTATTAATCAATACTTTGGAGAAAACTACATAAGTGAACAATAGTAAAAGTCCCAGTTTGGATTGGTCGGATGTAAAATCCTGTCACGTCACCATTCCGTTCTTCAGCAGCATGGAGAGTACTGTTTTGATAGACTTTTGAAAAATTGTTCATTTATGTATTAGTTTCCAAATTTTTGATTAATTCAAAGTCCCTAGCAGAGTCACCAATGTGGGCTCCCCGACCGGCGCAATCCCGAGAGAGTCGCCACCTGGATTTTTGAGATGGTAGATCCGAGAATCGATGACTCATTTTGAAAAAGGCTTTTGGTCTAGCGAAAAACGTCGAGACTTTAGGTCCGAGAGCCATATTATGAATGGGGAAGATTTTGTTGAAAAGCACCCCACTCACCCAGTGAAACCGGTGACTAAACATTTTCAAAGGGAAAAATCTTCATGAATCTTTTGGAAAATAAAGCTCTTTAATAAACAAGTAAGTGGGGACATGGGAAAATATATCACGTTGACGTGCACGTGGTGCTGTCTGTACAAAGGTGATAAAGATGATGCAGTGCATAAAAGAAAAGAGAAGCTTCTGGACAAACTGTCTGGACCACTGTGATCTCCTTCACGGCATACTGTAATACAGCGCACGGCTTTCCAGTATTCCGTGTTGGGTATTTGTTCTGTTATCAGACTGCCATCAGCTCTCAAAATATTACTTATAACATTTTTGAAGACATCCAAAGATGCTTAGTCGTTGGATCTCTTTAGGACGGTATCATTTCATCAAGCCATGAACGTGAAACAACTTTTAGTATGTTTAATCACTTGAAATAGTCAAGAAAACCTTATTTAGAAAATGGAACATGGCTTGTAGATATGGTCTTATACTAAAAACACCGATGACTGATTCTTCAACAACAGAAATAGGCCTTATAAAAGATAGCTTTGGTTCAGACAGTTTAAACAAGAAAACAGTAGCTAATGAAAGGCCGTGCGCCTAAACACATTACGCCGCACGACATATTGAAACACCACGCGACGTGGTGCCTTCAGGATAGTGACTGTTTTATTTTCTGAAAATAATTTTTAAGTCAAAGCTTAACAAAGGGCCGGGGGGGGGGTCGGGTTTAAACCTGACAGCAGAAAAAGCTCCCTCAGGGTTAAGTCTGAAAGGAAACTTGGTTTTTACCTTTGATCTTGAGCTTGGATGATGACGAATGATAGTGGATGAGCGTTGGTAAGATCGATTGAGAAACGAGAGGTGTGGATGTGGGTAATAGATGGGTATATTGGGTAGTTAGGACCTTAAAGTGAATAAAAGTACTCATTTTCAATGGTGAGGAGAAAAATGAAGAACTTTCAGAAAGAAAGAGCCTAGAGAATATTTTTGGAGCAAACTTTCTCAAGACTTAAAAGTGAAGAGTGGGTGTGAAAGCATGATTAGAGAGAAATAGAGTTCAAGGCTATTTTCCCTTAAGTGGAGGGGTGTATTTATACGTAAGAGCCAGGGATTTTGAATTCAAATGGTGGAGGTATTTTTTGGGCAGGGCCAGAAGTGCTTTTTCAGCTTAGCCAACTTGTAGCTGTGGCTCAAGTGGGCGTGGCCGACAGCTAGCTGAGCAGTCAGAACTTTATCCAAAATGTCGTTCGGTTAACCTCATGACCTCATGCGGTATAATGAATTCTATTATGCCGTGCGGTGTAGAAGTGTTCCACGCGTATTCTAGGTCCAGTCCAGGGCTTATGGGCTTTTAGCCTGGGCTTTGGGGTTTGGGATGAAGGAGTCCTTTATCCAAGCTCTTAAAGATATTGTTTCCTTTATTTCATCATAGGGATGTTCAAAGACCCTCCGAGATCCGAATTGGGATGTCTACAATGATGAATTCCTTAGGCTCGTATGCATTGCATTTTGAGGAAATTTGGGATGGAGTCATTTTGTGTAACTTAACCGTTCGATCTACTTTGTCGACCCGAGTCGTTGAGGCCCAACAGCATGATGAAGACACAGGGGAGTTTCGCATCGAGTTTTTTAGCGAAAATGCTCGAGAGGGGTGGATGATTCATGTTGTTCAAAGTTTACGATACCACGGAAAATTATTCGTACCCATTTGCATAGACAATTTTGGTGGCCAGGAATGAAGAGAGATGTCGTCGTCTTCGTGTCTAAATGTCTCACATGCCAACAAGTCAAAGCCGAGCATCAACAACCCGCGGGAGAGTTACAACCATTGCTAGTAGCCGAATGGAAATGAGAGAACTTGACGGTGGATTTCGTTACCAGTTTACCGAGATCGCCGAGGAGGCATGATGCTGTATGGGTAATAGTTCATCGATTGACCAAATCCGCACATTTCTTACCGATTCAAGTTTCGGATTCAATAGATACGCATAGCCGTTTGTATGCCGTTTGTAGATCCGCGAGATTATCCGTCTTCATGGGATACCCGTTTCTATCATGTTGGATCCAGATCTAAGGTTTACCGCGCGCTTTTGGCAGAGTCTGCAGGCCGCTCTTGGCATCAACTTGTTGTTTAGCGCCGTGTATCACCCTCAAACAGATGGGCAATCCGAGAGAAGGATCCAAATTCTAGAAGACATGCTTTGGGCTTGCATTATGGATTTTCGGGAAAATTGGGAAGATCACCTACCGTTAGTCAAATTTGCATAAAACAACAGTTACCAATCTAGTATCGAGATGGCACCATATGAAGCTTTGTATGGGAGACTGTGCCGATCACCCGTTTGTTGGACTGAGTTAGGCGAGGCTACGTTAGTGAGGCCAGAATTGATCCAAGAAACTTCTGAAAGTATGAGAGGGATACATCAACGTCTCCTTGAAGCACAAAGGAGAACCTCCGGGCAAGTTAAATTGATTCACCAACGGTTGATAACCACGCAAAGTAGACAAAAGAGTTATGCCGATCGTCGTCGCCGACAGTTATCATTTGAAGTGGAGGATCACGTGTTTCTTAAGGTGTCGCCGCGTTGGGGACTATCTCGTTTTGGGCAAAAGGGAAAACTTTCACCGCGTTATGTCGGGCCGTTTAATATTATCGAGAAGATTGGGGAAGTTGCATATTAATTGGCTTTACCACTGAGATTATCGAACGTTCATGATGTGTTCCATATGTCGATGTTATGAAAGTATGAGCTGGATTCGTCACACATTCTAGAGTGGTCCGAGTTAGAGTTGGAAGCGGATGCATCTTATGGGGAGGAATCGATATGTATCCTAGATTCGCGTGAGCAAGTTTTGAGGGGTAAATCCATTCCGTTAGTGCAAGTCTTACGGAGTCATCTCGGGAAAGAGGAGTCAACTTGGGAAAGGGATGACGAATTGAGGGAGAAGTACCCACATTTGTTTCCGAGTTAATCAATGTGAGTCTTGAGATTTCAACCTTCTGATTGTTAGCTTATTGTTTGGTAATATGTGTTGTTGCATGAGCATGATTACTTGATGCATGACCTTAGTTGGCTTGTGTTGTAAATTTCGGGACAAAATTTCTCTAAGGAGGATAGACTGTAGAGACCCGTAATTTATTTAATTACTGAAATTGATTAATTAATGTTGAAATGAGAAAGAGTGGTTTATTGGATTGAGGATTGAGGTGATGAAATAGAAACTAGAGGGGGTGAATGCATGATTTTCATATAAGTTAGTATATATAGTGTGTGTGAGAGTGTAGGAGATAATTATATCTCCATATCTCACTCTCTCTCATCCGTCCCCCTCCCTTTCTCATCTGGCTATCTCTCTCTCTCTTTTTTTCTCTCTCTCTCTCTCTCTCCCTCCTCTTCTCTCACTTAAAACTCCACCTCATCTCCCAAAATCTTCAAGAATCAATCTCCCTCAAGCCTTCCATTTGCTTTCTTGAGCTCTGAGATCCGTGAGTCGAGGTTGAATCGAAGTTTTGGAGTTCAAGAGGCTAGGGCTCATTCAAAAACACTTGAATCTCAGCCATTGTTGCGACGTAGGGACTTCCGTAGCTCTTTTATATGTTTATATGTTGATTTGGTATAGAATCGTGCCTTTGATTGTTGGATTTTGGTTGTTGTACATGCCTTGAAAATCAGCCGAAATCGCTACCCGAAGCCCCGTGGTATCGATACAGATTTTGTGCATATCGATACAATAAGCTTATCTTTTTGGACAGTTAATATTGTATCGATATGGTTTTTGTGCGTATCGATACCACAGCCTTATCTCCAGTTTTGCTCCTGTTGTCCCTCCGTCGATTATTTTGACCCCTGATCACTTCTAAATCCTCTTGGACACCTCTTAACCTATCTTAAGCTTGTCTAATTGACTTCCTTTGACCCTTCGATGCTATCCTCGTTCCGTTGGTCTTTCGTTAGCAAGAACCGAATAAGAAATTATGTAGTTAAAACGTCGTTAGAGTGCATTCTATAAATTATTGGTACTTGTGATTGTTCATGGTGCATTTGTGATGACGTTGGCATAACGTATGATGTTTCATCTATGAATGTGGTCATTGGTGAGTCTTAGCTTGCATATTGTATGAGAAAATAGTCGAATGGGTCGGAAGTTGGTTTAGGGAGTCTCGTAATGCAAGGGGTGGTAATACGGAGACTTAGAGGGGTCTCATAACGCAAGGGGTGGTAATATGATAACCCGGGTCGTTAGGGATCACCGTGATGCATGGGGTGGTAACACGGTAATCCTTGTGGTGTTGTACGGTAACGCAAGGGGTGGAAATACCGATGGTGGGAGTTTGGTTTAGCGAGTCGAGTTCGGATTGTTGAATTGTCTGTGTCATATGACCTATGCATTCAATCTAGATAGAGACTCATTTACAAGTTGATTGATTACCACCTATTTTGCTGTGTTTCCTTATCATTTTATTTTGCTTGCACTTATCATCTTGTTTATATATAAGACTGGTAAAGATTTTCCTACTGGGCTAGTGTAGCTCAACAAAATCCTTTTTTTCAGGTTCAAATGCTGGGTAATAGATTGCATGCTATGGTGTGCTTGGACATGAAGATTTTTGGAAGCTAACCTCTTTTAGTTACTTATTCATCTTTGTAATAGACTTACTTTTGGTTAAAGATGGCTTTGTAACTAATTAGTTCTTGAGTTATCTTTTGACTAAAGTTTGTAATGTTTAAAACACGCTGTACTTGTATCTAAGCTAAATTGGGCCGTAGTGCCAAGGTTGCTATTGTTTAAGAAATGGGGACTTGTTGGTAAATTAATCAGGTGGGACACTCTTTTGGGTAATATGTATGATACGCAAGGCTCATTATTGAAATGTGTTATTTATTTATGTTGAAAATCGAGGGTGTGACACGGAATCTTTCAGAAGGTGTATTTCACGATTTCGGAATCGTTTAGAGTTCGTTTTATGCGTGTGAGTAGTTAATTTGACTATCTAGACGTTCCAGATCCAATCGCGAGCTCCATTTTCTGATTGGAGGCTCCTAGGCTGGGGCTATTGCTTAGTTGAGCAGAAATCGAGTGTTTGGAGGCGGTTTGGATTGTATGTAAGCTTGTTATAGCATAGTGATTTGTTCCGAATGGCCATGGGAGGTTGTGATCAGTCGCGGGAGACCTAGTGAGCAAGGATACATTCTTTCGAGTGTTGCATCCCGGTTCGAGGGCGCTAGAAAGCTTGTTTGGTAATGACACAGGCGCTTATTAGGGGCGACATATCGGAGATCAAGGGTTGTAGGGAAAAGCTTGGAGTGGAACAAGGATGGACCGAGTGGCAGGAGAAGACCCAAGAGAGATGACTGAGAATGGTAGGATGCATTGAGAGTGGCAGATGTGATGAAGACATATCATCGGGAGTTGCAGCTGTGATTCGAGTTGCATGAGAATGATGATGGGCAACTGAAACAAGCTTGTAGAGAGTACAGACAGATGGAGCTGATGTTTGGTACGAGATAAGTAGATGAGTTTTCGTGATAGTGAATAGGTGAAGCAACAGTTGTGGAAACACACAGGAAGGGCACTAGAGTACAAGGAGTCATGTCCTAAGATGTACAGGAGTGTCGATTGCCAAATCGGTTTGTGTGTGGAATAGTCTGCAGACGACGGGCAATTGATTATTGAGAGATGTTCACGAAAGCTCCAGATAGAGGAATGGAGAGGAAATGATGCATCGTTGGGATCTCTTCCTTTGTGGATTTTGTGATTGGATTCTCTCTATAGTATGCGGCTGCATAAGGAGGAGAGATGGAGTCACGGATCGTGTCTTGTGAGGATGCAAGCACTCCGGTCAAGGGGTACGACACTTTATTGAGGGGGTGCTTAATATCAGCAGAGATGTCGGTATTACAACCAGACAGCGCTGCGGGTTTAGCCTTAGAAGATCTAGTCGTGCAAGGAGACATTCAGTCAAGCAGGAGTATTTCGGCGAGGAGGTGTTGGCAGCTAGACTTGGAGTGACACAGGCACTTTGCTAGAGGGGTTAGACGGATGCAATGATTACCCACTCTGGGTGGAGAGGGTGATTGTTGGGGTCCACCCATAGTGGTGGGGTTAGTTTGTGTAACACCCTTAGTGTTGAGTGTTGAGCATATTTACCTTTGGAGTCCCTTATATGAGTTGTAAACCCCATTAGGGTTAGGATGTCACATAGTTGGAGGGAGAGGGTGAGGTGAGCGTGGGAGGGCCGGTCTATGGCCTCCTAAAGAGGAACCAGAGCGTGGTTCTCGGAGAGTTTTTTCATCTTTGTGTATATTGCGTAAATCTATATTCAAAGGGAGTTTTTTTTCTTTGAAATCACCGTGTGGGTTTGCGTGTGTGGTGTCCCTCCGGTCCTAACAATATTTGAGAGCTTGGATTGTCCAGAAAGCAAATTTATCCATGAAATTGGTTGGCTCGTGGTGCTTTTTCACATTCATCGATTGATTTGGTTTGTACGATTCCCACAGCTGCATTTTAACACAACACCTACCATCATCTTGTGTTTTTTTTTTTGATAAGTCACCATCATCATATCTTCTTTTTTTTTTTTCCAGAAACAAAATAGAATTATTGCTAACTTACTGAAGGGCCAGAGCCCGGAACATCATCAATCACTAGTGCAGATAGCCGTTGAGGAAAATCCACTCACCAACTATCCTTCCTAGCAACTAGCAGGACATTTTTAGCTGCCGAGTGGGCAACCCTGTTACAATCACGCATAACATGAGAGAAAAAGCTAGATTGAAAACGAAAAGCAAGTTGGATACAATCTGAAATGATTTTGAGTCACAGTTATACAGCCTAACCCTAGCTAGTGTTTGGAGGAAAGGAAAATATGGAAATTAGAAAATGATTGTGTTGTGAAAATGTGTGTGATATCGATGGATTGAGATTATGGTGTTTGATTTGGGTTTTATATATATACTAGTGCATGTTCGTGCCTGAAGGCACGGCGCAACACGTTTTGGTTATATGCTTGGCATTAGGGGAGAGAGCGATAGAAAGGGATGTGCTGGTCCTGTAATGATTTGATCATATTGTTACATAGGGGAAAAGGATGTGCTGGTCCTGTAGTGATTTGATCAAACAATACCATTCAAACGAAAGAGGAACAAAGTCCATAGCAAATAAACTCCCAATATGAATACTTTTTAAGATACATATGTTATCCTGGTTTTTCAGAATTTTTAAATTCACTTTGCCATGTCCCCAGCATGCCCCTTTGTAATATATACCTCATGTGGCATGTCCAAATATGTCTCCACATGTTTCCGACGTATCACGTGTCCTTGCAATGTCGGACCATAAAGTCTATCCAAAGACAACCAAAACAAAAATTAAGAGAGCTACAATAAAGTAGGCATAAATAATTAATTCAATCTCCACTAGTTTCACTTTGTCAAACATGCATTTTAACAAACACAAAGTGAACATCTTTGAAAGACAAATAACAAAAGTTGCAGATAAAAAAAATTACCATCCTCAAATTTGTGTTAGGGCCATTTAGAACTCAAAATATCCACACACCCCCCTCCCCCAGCTTGCAGCTTATACTATAAAGAGAAACTACCTTCTGATGTGTGATACTCAGTGAAATGACATCACTGGTCCATACTTCAGAATCACTATAGTTGCAAAAAATAAAAATAGAAAACGCATAAAATTAGAACGTAGAACCGACATACTATAAAAGTAGGTTGCTATCACTGTTTTCTCGAAGATGTTAATATCATTGCTTTTAAAAGTGAAGAAAAAGATGGGTAGAAATCACCTAATTTCATTCAATAGTCTTTAGAAATGTCTTAGAACTACCAAAAAAAAAGTATCTGAAGTTCCAAGGAAAAAAGAACTATCAGAGGTCATACTGCTGGACATAAATTTTCTTTTTCCTTCCCTATAGTCGTTACCTTTTTCTTTCCTTTATCTGCAACTGTTCCTTTTTTTTTCTTTTCCGTAGACATTACTTTAGCCTTTTGTTTATCCTTTCCGACAATAAAGAGTAAAATCAATTCCAAACTTTTAATGTATAAACCAAAAGCTTGTAGTATTACCTCACGCAAGCGCATAATGTTTTGCTCATCGCGGATCACAACACCAGTATTTCTTTCTCGAAGAACTTGAACATATATGTGCACAGTCAATAGAAAGGAAAAATTTGTTTAGGTAAGAGGTTGTAGATGACAAAAAAAAAAGAATAACTGTAAGAGGTCATACCACTGGACATGAATTTTCTTTTCCCTTCCCTGCGGTGGTTAGCTTTTTCTTTTCCTTATCTGCGACTGTTCCCTTTTGTTTTTCCTTAGCCATTGCTTCAGCCTTTTGTTTAAAAAAAAAATCTGTATAATTAAACCAAGAGACCATGACATGAAGAATTGGCTATACATAGACCATGACATGAAGAACCCATATTCTACCAATCCTAATAATCGAGATCCAAAAACTAACTCTAGAATTTGAAAGCGATAGCTGCCATCAGTTTAATTTCGAAGTTCGAAATCGAACAAAAATCCAAGTTGGAAAACTTCTTAGGCCTGTTTAGGCAATCAGAGTTTGGAAATCAAACTCTCAAACAAAGGCCATGTATTAGCAGTAGTAAATCAAATTCCTAAGCAAAGGCAATTAAAAAGCAATTTGTTTGTGGGCGCTGTTTTTTTTTGTTTGATCCGAGCACTGAGCTCTTCTGTGTGCTCCAAGGAGTGGTTTTTTTGGAGACAGAGAGGGGGAGGGAGAGAGGGAGGGAGGGAGAGAGAGAGAGAGAAGAGAAGAGAGGAAACACGATGGAGAAGAGGAAAACCGCCAGGTAGACAGACGTGGGAAATAAGTTGGAATCAATGATTCAATTCAACGGCTGTAACTTATATATTGAAAGTGTGATCCAATGGTTGGAGGGGTGCTCATGTTTATATAGGTAGACAAAAGACCGCTCTGTTTTATAATATAGAATCCAACGGCCGTAACTTATTGAAAGTGTGATCCGATGGTTGGAGGGGTGCTCATGTTTATATGGGTAGACAAAAGACCGCTCTATTTTATAATATAGATATTGAGAGGATTAGGTTGTAATTTGGCACCGGAAAGAGGATGGAAGGCCGATCGATGAGAGGATTAATTTGAAATGGTTTCTGATATCTGTCCACATGCAGCTTACTTTGACCAAGCTAAACCCTTTGCCTGCATGTGGATTCTAGAATAAATCCCCTTTAATTACTCCTAACTCTTTTTTTTTTTCTTATCGATCGGCAAGGAAAATTCATTTTCATATAGATAAAAGCCGAAATAAATCAATACAATAAAAGAAGAATTTCCTTTAGAGAGTTTCAGAGAATATAGAACTCTCCTACTCGCAAGAACTCAACGTATCCCTTGACCTCCCATTTTTTATAATGAAAAAACACAACAAAACAACATAAAAAAACACATCCATGAGATTATAATCCTAGCTCTAATCCCCTGCCCCTTAGCTCTAATGGCCCCACCAAACTTATAATTCTAGCTCTAATCCCCTTAGCTCTAATGTAAAGTTGGACAATGATTTGCTATCTGTGGTGTTTTGGTTAAATAATTGAGTCAGATTAAATTTTCTTTTGTCCTTATTCATTTTTTTTTTTTTTTTTGCATTTGTTAGTTTGTGTGGCTTATTGGTTCGTCTCCACGAGAGAAATCTAAAGCGTAAAAAATTATGATTCAAAATCTTTAAAAAGTTTATTAAAGATAAAAATAATTCAAAACTAGCTAACTTTTTGGATTATTTTTGTTTTTATTCAACAAAATTTACGTTTGGTTTACAATTTTTTACTTGTGAAATTCCTCTTGTTAATATGAATCAATAATCTACAAACAATTGATGCAAAACTAAATAAATGCAAAAAAAAAAAAATTGAATAAGGACAAAATACAATCTGACTCAATTATTCAGCCAAAACTCCAGCCTAAATAATGAATTAAGATAGATAATTGATCTCAATCTCCGCTTATTATATGTCTGCAATTCTTCTTTCTTTCTTTTTTTTTTTTTTCCTTCTTCTTGTATTTCAAATACAACATTATCCTTTCATACATAAAATGATAACAGAAAATAGAATACTCCTTCTGTCTTAAAATTTCAGTGCATTGCGAAAAACCAATATATTCATTTTCTTATTAAAAAAATAACATAATTTTGAAATCTTTTACTTCCATTTTAAAGAACACATGGAGAGTATATATAAATTGGGAAAAGATTTTCAGTGTTGGGACGTGGTTCCGAGGACCATCTGGGCCGTCCAAACGTGTTTTGGATGACCCAGATCTGTTTGGATAATTTTTAGTGTAAAATTAACAAAACACCTCCTCAAGCCCAAACAAATTTGGGCCGTCCAAAATACGTTTGGACAGTCGAGATGCGTGCTCGACACCACGTGGACCGTGCCCACTAGACACTGAAAAATTTCTCATAAATTTGTGCGTCGAAAAACAGAGAGCTTGTGGAAAATTCAACCTAAAATTGCCATGGAGATTCCAATCTTGAGCAAATAGGATTCCATGGTTTAGCGTTCAGACTGTTGACTTTTATGAATTCACACTGGGCATAGACAACTAAAGTGAATGTTTGGGAGGCACGTAAAGTCTGACCAAGGAGAGATTTTGGGTGCCGGGTTGCCGGGCAGATATCGCACACCAGGGGCGGACCCAGAATTTTTTATCACTGGGGTCAAATATCTTGATACACAAAGGCTCGTTGTGACTTGTAAAAATTGATAGTTGTGATGGTTCCTTCCTTTTAAAATAACTCTCCATAGTTATAGAAAAAATTTAAAATGTTAACAAACTTAATAGGGCCTGTGTTTATCCTAATTTTTAAAAATTTGCTAGGTTGGATTAATAGTACGACCCAACTAGGTACACAAAATTCAAAGTCTGACATTAGATTGAACCAACGCAGGTTGAAGGTCTGGTAGTAAAATAAAACTGAAGAAAAGAAGAACTCTTGCATATATAGTTATTATGAAACGTTGGGGAAAAAACTTGCCTACAATGCAATTAATTCACAACTCAATCAATTTCCCCAAAATACAATTGTACAATTCCAAAAGCAGAACAAAAAAAGAAGAAGTTACAATCATAATCAATTTTGTCTCAAATTGACCTAGGTTTTTTATTTCAAATTATAACCTAGGGTTTAGATTATTTACCAGCTCATATAATCATGGTTCATGGGCCATTGAATTTTAATGAAGTCTATTTTTTAGGATTCCATATAATGTTTACTTAAATTGTTGATGCACAATCCAATCAAGTTTTACAATCCACAATTTCAAAAAAAAAAAAAAAAAAAACACTCACACACACACAAATAAAGTCACAATCTAAGGAAAAAATCAAATTTCTCTCAAACGCCAACAATTAGGTTTTACCTCATAATAATCAAAGTCTTGTTTTGCAAAAAGATGGGAGAGAGATAAAGATAGGCAGTGCACTCTGAGTAAAAAAAACTCTGAAAACTTTCGGTTTTTTATCTAGAAATAGAGGAACTACTCTGAGAGAGAGAGAGAGAGAGAGAGAGAGAGAGAGAGAGAGAGAGAGAGAGAGAGAGTCACTGATTGGAAGGTGGGTGGGACCACAAAAAGCAAAAAGACAATGGGTGAAAAGTTGGACAAGCTTGTAATTTTTCAAGACCACTTGGGGCAAGATATAAAGGAGAGACGAGAGGAGAGCATAGGTCTTAGGGCAAAATTACAAAAATATCCAAAATCTATATACATTTATATGGGAAATTTTCATCCAGTGGGGTCACTTGACTCCTCTTGCCGCCATGTGCGTCCACCAGTGCCACACATGTGATACTCCATCAGCGATCTCAACCGTTTAAACGTATTTTGGTTGGTATATATGGATTTTAGAGGGGGGAAAAGAGAGAGAGATAGAGAGAGAGAGAGAGAGAGAGAGAAGGCAAAGAGGTTGGGTGAGGGGAGAAAGAGAGAATAAATTTGGATTGTCCAAAATATGTTTGGATAGCTAATCGCTACGTGTTAGGCACCCCAAAATTCCTCACTACCAAGACCAGACAATATAAATAATTATGTAGCAACAAAAGAGAGAGAGAATATGAATTCGACACTCCATTTCGACGAACCTTCCAGCGGAAAACGTAGAAATGTCCAACCCTCTGTGTAGTACTCATTTTCACATGAGCAATGCTAGCCTGCTTGGTACTCAATAAGTGGAGCGGGGTGCAAAAAAGAGACAGAGAGAATATCAATTCGACACTCCAGTTCGACGAACCTTCCAGCAGAAAACGTAGAAATGTCCTACTTTGAGTGTAGTAGTCATTTTCACATGAGCAATGCAAGCTTGCTTGGTACTCAATAAGTGGAGTGGGGTGCAAAAAAAGAGACAGAGAGAATATCAGTTCGACACTCCATTTCGACGAACCTTCCAACGAAAAACGTAGAAATATCAACCCTCAGTGTAGTAGTCATTTTCACATGAGCAATGCTAGCTTGCTTGGTACTCAATAAGTGGAGCGGGGCGCAAAAAAAGAGACAGAGAATATCAATTCGACATTCCATTTCGATGAACCTTCCAGCTGAAAACGTAGAAATGTCCAACCCTCAGACTAGTCATTTTCACATGAGCAATGCTAGCCTGCTTGCTACTCAATAAGTGGAGAGGGATGCAAAAAAAGAGACAAAGAGAATAACAATTCGACACTCCATTTCGACAAACCTTCCAGCAGAAAATGTAGAAATGTCCAACCCTAGTTTAGTAGTCATTTTCACATGAGCAATGCTAGCCTGCTTGGTACGCAATAAGTGGGGCGGATTGCGGGGAGAGAGAGAGAGAGGGAGGGAGAGAGAGAGAGAATATCAATTCGACGAACCTTCTAGTCGAAAACGTAGAAATGTCCAACCCTCAGTGTAGTAGTCATTTTCACATGAGCAATGCTAGCCTACTTGTTATTCAATAAGTGGAGCGGGGTGCAAAAATAGAGAGAGAATATAAATACGACACTCCATTTCGACGAACCTTCTAGCGGAAAATGTAGAAATGTCCAACCCTCGATGTAGTAGTCATTTTCACATGAGCAATGCTAGCCTGTTTGGTACTCAGTAAGTGGAGCAGAGTGCAATTGTTGCCTTCCTTATACACCTATTCACGTGGGCAAAATTCAATTTTCGAAAGCATTCATCACCCTCTCCAAGTTCCCTCAGATAGAGTAGATTAATTAGGTTTAAAGAATGGTAAAAAAAAATGCTAGGTACTCAAACAACTTATCTAGAAAATGCGCTGAAAAAGAAAATCCAGGGTCTAGATTCACTCAAAAGATAATCTGGACCTTTGTTTCCTTTTTTCGGAATACTTTCTGGATTAGTTTTTTAGGTACCTATCATTAATGTTTTCACATTTCTTGAATATTTATACTACTCAAATTCATATTACCGCAATTAATTATTAGAGTTGTAGCCTGCAATAACTCTCATCTATTTTATGTGTACATCAATTTATTTCACTATTCTTGCTCGTAATTAAAGGTTGTGGCTGCTATTAACGGCCACTGGACGTTCGATGGGAGGAACTTTTCATCAATTCCATGTCAGTACAGCACAATGTTCAAACTGGGGCAGTTGTAGTTTCTAATAAATCTTTGCTTCAAAAGACAATCTTACCCTCCAAATGCAACTCTGGCGGATGGCTATTGCCACCCACTTTCAGAGCCTTCCTAACATGCATGCACGAAGAATAGTAATACTAATTGAAATTGTTCTTTATTCAAAAAAAAAATTAAATAACTAATTTCATGTCAAAATTATATATTCCGGTCAAATTTTGACAAATATAATTTTTGAAAGACTAACAAGTAAGACAGAAAGAGCTACTATTTTTTTTTCCATGACTTTCAAACACACCCTAAAGTAAGACAGAATTGAAAAAAACAGGACCAATAATTGAAGTTCCAAGCACAAAGTAAGCAAAGCAAATGGGCAGAACATAGCAAAAGAAATGAAATGAAGATCGATAATCAAAAGGAAGTAGACAACGACTCATATATTTTGGCCATCCATCTTTTTGGGAAGACAACAAATCCAAAGACGTGTGAGAGCTTTTTGGACATCCAAACGAACGCAAGTTTCTCTATATTTTTTTTCTTCTGTCAAATGGAAATTTCATTAGATTAAACTAAATAAACCGAGTCATTATCATATTACAGACATGCCTAAAGAGGGAAAACAAGAACCATATATCTAGGTTCTAAGGTGGCCGACACCCATGGCGTCAGCAGCATGCAAGAACAAACTCCCTAGCCGCAAAAGGAACACTTCTTGTGATAATCGGCTCCTCCTCTTGTTGGAACCTAGCCATGCTAAACAGTCATCAGCTGCTTGGTTAGCTTGGCGAAATATGTGGGTAATGATAGAATTGGCCCTGCGCATGAACCAACACGAGGGACCTTCGTTACAGAGTTTCACTGCCAAACTATGGTCAAATTCCTTTCTCAACTATGATAGTCAAGACCCCATGGCCAGATCTCTATATTTGGGCAAGATTTAGATGTGCTTAGCTCATGCTATCTTCTCGGGCGACTTATCCGATGCTGTGGAGTTTCCTTGGGTGCCAAAATGCTGAATACAATAAAACCTAATTTAAATAATTGTACGCCTCTCAATCATACACTCCAATCAATCACCGTTAGCCTTTCTAACGTGTTAGCCTTTCTAACGTCGCTTCCTTCATCCTTGAAATTAATACCCCCAACACCTTCAGAAATTGTATGAAAACACTAAACGAAAAGAAAAAACACTCTCATGATTAATTAACCCCTATGGCAAAGATTAGAGGTGGCAAATGGACGGATTGAAACGGGTCGTGGGTCAAATATGGGTGGGTTAAATATGGGTCAAATAGTAAACGGTTTGAAACGGATTGGGTCAAATATGAGTCAAGTCAAACCCAAACCCGCCCCGTTCCCTCCCTCCGGGGCCTTTTTTTTCTTTTTCCCTCCCCCTTATTTTCCTTCTCCACTGTCTTCCCCCGATATGAGTTGAAGCACATTCACAAATGGGCAAAACCCCATGGACTCTTTCGGCTATATAAGCCAATTGTTTTTTTTTTTTTGTCTTTATTTAATTTTTTTTTGTATTTGTACATTTTGCGTCAATTTTTCGGCTATGTAAGCCAAACTAAAATTTAGGAGTATTTGAATAAAGACAAACATCAACCAAAAGGCCAGATTTTTTTTCATCTTTGTGTGTATGTGTAACAACCTAGTTTTTTGACCGAATTTTTTTTTTATAAGATTTACAAATTTTATTCCAGTATGATTATTTTTCGTAAATTAGTTATAAAGATTTTATTATAGTATAAATTTCATGTGTGTATTATGTGCCACATGCACCATAACCTTTTTTCAAAACAATTTTTTTGTTCTCTCATCTCTCAGTCCTCTCTCTTAGATGTGTCAAACGGGTCGTGCCGTGCTGGCATGGTGCGTTTAACTTCGTGCTAATCGTGCTTCGTGCCGTGCCGTGCCAGCCCGTTTACTATATTTACTCAAATCGTGTCATGCCGTGTCGTGCCGTTTGTCAATCGTATCGTGTCGTGTCGTGCCGGCCCGTTTACTTAAATCGTGTCATGTCGTGCCATGCCATTTGCCAGTCGTGTCGTGCTGGCCCGTTTTCTTAAATCGTGTCGTGTCGTTTTCAATCGTGTCGTGTCGTGCCAGCCCGTTTTCTTAAATCGTGTCATGTCGTGCCCTGCCATTTGCTATTCGACTTCGATTGCCCCTTCTTTCCTTTTTTTTCTTTGAACGTCTCCTCTTTTTCCTCGCTTTCCCAGCTTCCTACTTGATAAATCTCTAGACAACTTTTCGGTTAGTATACAAGCGAGTTCGGTAAAGGGCCCAGTCAATCTGCGCTTGCGCTTTCAATCCTTATTGTCGCACAAGTCCCATTTGACACCTCTATACAAAATGGAGAGAGTAGTAAATTCTAAAAATAAATAGGAGAATATCGAAAAAATGCTACGTCATTAATTTTATGATAGGAATCACTTTCCATTTTCCATTGTCAATCCTTGTGTGCCTCAGTGCTTGTTTACCAAACCTGAATCCGGTATTGTTTAGCTTAGATTCTTCATGAACATAATTTCAAGTTGGGTGTGGTCTCAAGTTTCTACGTATTGTCTTGTCAAAAATGAAAAGGAACAACCATGCCCAAGTCCCGTTCAAGCTACAATATCAGGCAAATCCAAGCTGCTTCAGTTGTACCGGTGAAATTCTGGTTATTTCTGCCACTTAACGCTGTTCAATTTCCACAAAAAAATGTACACAACTTTAAAAGTCAAGTTTTTTTTGGTTTTATAGCCCTCGCAAAGGTAAGAAAAATCCCAACTGGCCGCCTCACGCAGATTTCAACCAATTGCAGGTTATTATTGGGCTAATACTATCATGACATTCTGTACTTCAAAAGGCAGCAATTTCAAATGCTTTGTATAGTTCTAAGATTTCAGTTCAAGTAATTCACTAGCCTGTTCAACTGCAACATATTCACATAGAGGATTGTTTTCCATTAAGAGAGACATCTATATAAACCAAATGGGATGGATAAAGAGCGTTCTATGATGATCAACGATCAATTAGAACTGAAGGAATCATAAAACAACCTTAAAAGAATAATTAACCAATCAAAACACATCCCCATCCAAATTTCCAGCCGTTCAACTGCAACATATTCACATAGAGGAAAAAACTGGCCAGGAGCAGTACATCGAGACAAAGTTCTCCATGGGCACATAATGAATAAAAACTGCCATCTAGCTAAAATTCCCTACCGGCAAACAACCCATTAACATATGAATCATAGGAAAACCGCAAACAATGATAGGACTCCTGTCACGCCCTCGATTTTCAACATAAATATAAATGAATTTCATAAATGAAACCTTACCATAACCATACGATACCCAAAAGAGTTTAACGTATCTACTTCCATAATTGTACCTTCTTATCCACGAGTTTTCAAAAAAGTTACATCATTGGCTCCGAGGCCCAAATATTATAAGTACGAAGGTTATGAGAGTTACGAGTATTACAAATATCCTTGGTCAAAATAAAGCAACTCGAACTATATGACATCCTCCAAAATAAAGTCTATAAAGATGTTGGGAAATTCCTCGGTGTCAGCCTTCAAAAGGAGATGAAGTCATGCATGCACAACACTTCATGATGTTATCTTTGGTCCATACCTGAAAGTGATAGAAGGGTTGAGCAAACACGTGCCTAGTAGAGAATTCTTTACACAAACTATATGGAAATGTGATGAATCATGCACCATGGATGACTGAGTGTTGACAGATACGCCTAAAGTACGAATGATTATTAACGAGCATCACGCTTTAATCAAAAGATCCTAGACTTCACCTGAATGTCACTAACCGTCTACTTCTCAGACTAAATATATTAATAAATTCACATCAATTCACGTTAGTCTATATAAGCCATTCCAAAACATCTTATTATTTCTCGGACAATACCACAATCTTTCTTGTGTCCACATTTATCATCACCAATTCCCTTTATCGCAAAACCATTTCTTTCTTTAAATCAAGTACTTCCCATCAATAATCACATGGGTCACCTCGGGTCTAGTTCCCTCGAGTGTAGGGTCACCCCGAGTCTATTCCCTCAATAATAATAATCACATGGGTCACCTCGGGTCTAATTCCCTCGAGCGTAGGGTCACCCCGAGTCTATTCCCTTAATAACGACCACTTGGGCCACCTTGCACATTTTTCATAATCGTCATCGTTTTATAATCATCTCCATCATCAATATATCGGTTGTGCCACGAAACTTCAGTCAACCATTATATGACTCCGCAAATATACGTGTTCATGCCTTTTTATTAGTTTACATATCCTCATCCCACATAACATACTAAGCCCTTATATATAATTCCACAATACTCTATCCATTTGTTTCTAAGCTTGAACCTCATTGGACTAGTGCCAAAGGAATTGAAAAATTCGATGAGTCGTGAGGACACAAGTCATTATATTATCTTAACAGTTCTTTTACAACATCGATTCCACTTCCAGCATTCTAAACAATCAACTTTATTGTAACATCGGCTAATGAATAAACACATACCATTTCCCAAATTTGTCACCATACTCTAAGTAACCTACCAACCCATAGTAACTATATGACGTATGACCCGCCTGTATCGATACTTAAACCTTAGATAATGAATGCCATTGGGAATTAATAGTTCAAGAATCAAGAGGACAAGAGATCCTGCTAGACATGCTCACGTCTACCCATAATACTCACTACGGCACCCCATATATCCTACGGTACTCCTAACCAGCTTTACGGTACATTTCTCATTTACAACAAAACTAAGATGACACTTAATGATTGTTTGAAGAGTGGAAATGATCAACAAATCATCAAAGGATGAGTAACCAAGCTTAGAGATAGTTTAAAGGTGTTTTAGAGGTGTTAGAAGTGATCGGGGGTTAAAAAGATGAAGTTTAGGACAAAGCTGAAAAGCTGTCCCTAAGCCAAAGGTATCGATACCTAGCACAATGGTATCGATACCATTTCACCAAAAAGTATTCCAGACGCAAGGGTATCGATAACAAAGACCAAAGGTATCGATAATAAATGATTTTCTAGGTTTTGGAACACAAAGGTATCGATACCTAAGCAAATGGTATCGATAACAATTTCAATGGTATCGATAACGATTCACTTCAAACAGAAATTCTGCAAATTTTTGAAACTATTCCCAACAATCAAACCAACAATTTCAAGCACGATCAAAGTACAAATTCAACTCATAGGCATATAGAAAGAACAAGAAATTCCTACCTCGTAATCGGAGAGCAAACACACAAAGAGATCGGGCCACGCGAACCCTTGAACTCAGACTTTGAAATACGCCCAAAATACTCCTCTTTGAGCCAAACCGGATGAGCTACGAACCCAATAACACGTGAGGAAGATGGAGAAAGGGTTGGGTTCTTTGAGTTTTTAAGCTTTGGTGGAGGAATGAGTGAGAGAGAGTGAGAGACCGAGAGGGAGGGAGAGAGACGTGAGAGTTGAGAGAGAGAGAAATACATGGGATTTTTAATCCCCCCCACACACACTCCTCTATATATACTCATACACCCACCAAATTACACTAGCACTCCCTCCAATTACGATTCTAGCCACTAACCCCAAATCAAATAAACTTAACAAATTTCATATTTTCCTTCAATTATAATATCGGATAAACCTTTTAATAATTTCTGAAATTACGGGTCCTTACAACTCCAACTAGAATAACTGCACGTGTTGAACCACAGCCATGGAGGTAGTGGGAAGAAGAACCTGAGCTCGAAGAATTCAATGCCGAAACTGTGCTGTTTACGAAAGTTCCATTGTTGCCACCACTACATCGACCAAAGGCAAGAAACATGAGTTGCTCATTAGTTGTTAAACCTTGTTTTCCTTCTACTTGTGGGTAGGAGTTCATTTGCAATAAGAGAAACTGGGGACATGAATAAAGCATGTACATGTAAATTATAGAATTGGATTTTGATCCTCTCCATTTCACAACTAATGGTGTGAGAAATGGACACCAAAACTCTTAATTTCAAACTAAAAACTATTCCATAAAGTTAGCAACCACGTAAACGTCTGTTCAAAAAAACGTTCTCTTTCTATATCAGCTAAAGTCACTTGTTTCGGCTTTAAGACCCTTGGTTGCACAAAAAAGTTATTTTCCCATTGGTATTTTGATGTTAAGTTATTGCACTTTGTGTCGAAAGAGAGATAAGAATTCCGTTTATGAAATGGAGAGAAGATCTAAATCTGTACGTTCACCAGAAAAGGGTTGTTCAGCTAAAGAAAGGAATATTACCTTCCAAATAGACAATAATTATGACCTGCATTATTGTAATAACAGAGAAAAAAAAATCATATAAGTAAAAAATGTCAAAGTAAAAGGAACAGAGTACAAATGAAAGAAAGCAGATAGTTTTTTTGCTGACAATGTTATTCTAATCTTACTTGGATTCGTGGTAGTGATTGCAGCCACCCCATTAAAATTGCAAGTCCCAGGAGCCTTCCCTCTTTGAACCAACAACCAACTAAAAATTGCACATTTTGAAACCAGCTGCCTGCTGTATCTTTAACATACACACACACACACACCTGTTGGAACAAACACACACATGCACTTTTTTGAACCAAAAACCAACTAAAAATTGCACATTTTAAAACCAGCAAACACACACACACTTGGGACGCTAAAACTTGCATTGAAAACACCCACACACTGACACACAAAGTTGTTCAAACAGCAGCAACAGCATACAAAGTCATTTCTGCTCAATTTTTGCTCAGTTTCTGCTCAGTCCAATAACAAATGAAAGCTTGAAGTATAACACTAATTTGGCTCAGGATTATATCATCATAGCCACACTAAACAACCAAAGGCTCAGATTATATCATCATAGCCACACTAAAAACTGCACATTTTGAAACCAGCAAACACACACACACTTGGGACACTAAAACTTGCATTGAAAGACACCCACACATTGATACACAGAGTTGTTCAAATAGCAGCAGCAGCATACAAAGTCATTTCTGCTCAATTTTTGCTCAGTCCAATAACAAATGAAAGCTTGAAGTATAACACCAATTTGGCTCATGATTATATCATCATAGCCACACTAAACAACCAAAGGCTCAAATTATATCATCATAACCACACTAAACACCAAATAGGCTCAGATTTTATCATCATAGCCACACTAAACACCAAAGGCTCAGATCAGATTATATCATTATAGCACACACTCAGATATATACAAAATAACACCTGGATGCGGCAACATTAAGTTGCCATTTAAGGCCTTCATAAGTTACTAGCATCATCATGGCCACACTAAACACCAAAAGCTCAGATTATATCATCATAGCACACACTTAGATATATGAAGAATAGCACCTGGATGCGGCAATATTAAGTTGTCATTTAAGGCCTTCATAAGTTACCAACATCAGCAATGCATCTCCCCCTAATCAGCATCATATCTGAGTCCGAAAAATAATCTCTAAATTCATCTCTAGGATGGCATTTTTGAATTCCAAGACGTGTATCCTCCCAATCTTTTAAGCATATAAGACAGTCCAAAATGTCGGGAGCTAGTCTGCTCCTCCTCTCATCCAACACTCTATTACCTGCACTAAAAGCAGATTCGGAAGCCACTTAAGACACAAGTGGTGTTAGTAAATCACGTGCCATGATAGAAAGAATGGGAAATGTCTTTTTAGTTTTTTTCCACCAAGCTAAGATATCAAATGATTGAAACTCCTCATTGGTAACTAAATTTATCTCTAAATATTGGGTAAGTTCAGATCGTGAAGAAGTTTCACCACTACTTCGCCCTGAAATCAGAAACCAAGGTTGGTCATTCTCATTGTTACTTGTAGAACATGGGTCATTAATACTTGAAGAATATGGAGCAATAGCAGCAGTAGTAGTAGTGCATGCAAATTTAGACTCATATGAAGCATATATAGAAGTCAACAGTGCAGTGAAGCTAAAATAAATAGAAGGTAATGTAATCTCTAAATTCTCACCAAGCCCTTTTAAGAGCTTTTCAACACCTTTTACCTTAATCCTTGTATCCATTATAGAAGCTAAAATAAATATTGTTGGCATGTTCTCGAAATATTTGCTGAATTTATCTTCCATAGACTTACAAGCAGCTACAAAATTTGGTTTCATTCTATGACTTTTAAGAGTGTGACTCATATTATACAAGTAATTAAGCACAATACAAGTAGTAGGATAACGAACACCTGAGCAAGTTAAGGTAGCAGCATAAAATTGTTTCAAAAAATTCATAAACTCAAAAGCAATATTCCAATCAGCTCGAGTTAAACCACTATCAGTATGCATATACTTGGAATTAACATAAGCAGAAATTACATCAATGTGATTCTTACAAGATTTTAACATAAGAAATGTTGAATTCCAATGAGTTTTCACATCAGTTTTGATTTTTTTTTGCTTTAACGTTGTAACTTACGCATAATCCTTCAAATTCTTATTGCCTAGCTGGGGAAGTAGCAATAAAAAGAATAACATATCTAATTTTTGCTATTTGTGGTCCTATATGTTTCAAACAATCTCGCACAACAAAGTTAATGATATGGCATACACATCGCACATGAAAAAATTGTCCAGCATGAAGAGTAGTCAAATTTTGTTTGAACAAATCAATTGAACTGGTATTAGCAGAATGGTTATCAAAAGTAATACTGAAAACTTTATCAACAATTTCAAACTCCCTAAGAAC
The DNA here is from genome assembly GCA_019656835.1 of Rhododendron ovatum. Lineage (NCBI taxonomy): Eukaryota > Viridiplantae > Streptophyta > Magnoliopsida > Ericales > Ericaceae > Rhododendron > Rhododendron ovatum. The sequence continues at coordinate 20,375,412 of CM033794.1, read as the reverse complement.
ACCCATTATACATTGAAAAATATTCATAGCATTATGAGGATACTCCATTAAAAGGAAAGCAATAATTTTTTTTATTTAAAATCCAATTGGAGTCTATATAATGAACTGTCACAGAAATGTAACCAAGATTATTTCGACCACTCCACAAATCAGAAGTAAAAGAGATTAAACTACCAAGTTCCACAATTTCATTTATCAAAATTTTTTTAACTTCAATAAAAGCTTTCAAAAAATCACTTCTGGTTGTATTTCTAGAAACTTTTGAAAAAAGAGGATTAAGATAATGTTTGACAAAATATTCAAATCTAATATCATCACCAAAAGTAAATGGTTGTTCTGCTGTAACTACGTAACGGGCCAATCCCTCTCTCATACTAGATTGAGAATATACGAAATTCGACGTACCACCTATAGAATCAAAACCACCAGATTCACCACTGACTCCAACTTCGGTATGTTTAAATTTTTTATGTTTGTTTTCTAAATGTCGTTGAAGATGCCCTATGCTGCCCTTAGTTACGCATGTATAATTGTTTGGACAATAATTACATACAGCTCTAGGTCCTATATCGATTCCCTGTGCATTTTTAAAGTTGTCAACTATAGTTGAATGTTTCCATACCCAAGAGTAATGCCTTGTTCCACTAGACTGGGCCGATTGGGTACGGCCTGTTACGCCTGTAGGAGTAAAACCTGCTGCAATGTTTGAAGCAGCTTCACCTACAGACTCCCTTCCAGGTGGTAGAGTTGGTCCATCATCATCTGAGTCAGGGTTTAAACCCTCATTGTCAAAATAAATGTTTTTAAGATCCATCTCCTACAAAAAACTGAAAACAAAATAGAGAAAATTAGTACAATAGAATAATAGTTAATAACATCAGATCTGGTCATTTGAAAACCCTAATTTCAAAAACCTTTTCGGAACCCTAATTTCAAAAATTATTTCGGAACCCTAATTCCAAACACCCTAGTTACAATAGATAAGTGGAACTGGAGAGGGTAAAGAAAGACGTACTTGTGAGAGAGAGGTCAGATCTGTTGACGTCTGTGACCGGAAACGGAAACTCGCCGTTCACGTTTGTCACCGTTTGAGCCTCAATCGTCGAGTTCCACAAACAAATCAAGGGCTTTTGGATCTTTGAATGTAACGAACCCTGAAAGGCAATGACAACTCAGATAAGTCAGATCTAGTTCTAGGGTTTGAGTTTGACCGTGTCTGTTTGAGTCTTTGGGACTTGAGAGTTACTGACTTACTGAGTTAGAGTCTTAGAAGGAGAGAAAGAGAGTTGTGGCTCAATGGGTGAGAGTCTGAGAGACTGAGAGTGCATTGGTGACCGTGAGATGAGAGTCATGAGATTGTGAGAGTGGGAGAGAGAGAGACGTTAAGAGATAAAAAGTGAGAGAGAGAGAAAGAGCCGTTGAGACCTGAACAGCAACGGGAAACTCAGATATCGAAAAGATCTAGACACTCAGGCATCTGGTCTGGATTTCGTTTGAGACTTGGGGGGGTGAGAGAAAGAGAGAAGGAAGATTATAGGGCCTGCCGAGTCTCATCTCTTTGCATATATACTTGGCCAAGTTGTGATCATGTGCATAAGTCACACCACAATCTATATGCACCAAATAGCAGAAAATTCTCGTAAAGTCCTATAACGCATCACTCGAGGGCCACCCGTGCTGTTTTTTGAAAATCGAAACCGTCTATTTTTTATGTGGGAGAGATTATATCATTCATGCCAAAAATGAAGTATATTGGTTATCGTTATATACGTGATTGTTTATAATGTTCATTTTTCTATTAATGAATCTACATGTCGATGAAGGAGCTTTAAAAACCCGATAGACCCAAAAATTGGTGAGAGCCATTAAAACACAGAGGATAACAAAATGAACGGTATGGATCGTCATATTTGTTTTTGTGATTGTGTGGCTAACGTACATTATACTATAGCAGAATACCTTGGTTTATAACCAACCAAGTTCAATGTATAGATTTGAAAGGTAGCTACAGATTTTTTTTTCGAATGTTCGATCTAAACCGTTATAATTTAACGTCTTATCAAATTTATATTTCTCACCTGAATAGGTGATAATCAAATGTCGAAAACTACATCATCGGAACACATTCGGTGCTTCTAGAGGCATTAAAGTCTAATAATGCATTACTTGATGGCTGCCCAAGCTATTTTTTAAAAATCGGAACCATCTAACTTTTATGTGGGAGGGATTAAATCATTCATGCCAATAATAAAGTACAATGCTTATCGCTACATACTTGATCGGACGTAAACAAAATTCAATCAAACAATGAATTAGTGTGCTAATGAAAGAGCTTTCAAAATCCGATGCACGAAAAAATAGGATCCCATGATTAAAACACTAACCACAACAAAATGAACGCATTGAATGGTATCGATCGTCGTGATTGCGTTGCGATTGTGTGGCTACTGCTTGATGGTCTCGTTTTTCTATAATAGAGCTACATATTATATACTAATTTTTCAAATCTACAACACAAGTTAATTGGTGGCATAGTGGTTTGTTTGTATATGAAAGAACCTAAGGACTTGGTTCAAGCCCTAGTCTGGTCAACCCCTTTTTATTTATTTATTTTTTCTACTGTGTATTTTTTTTCTTTTTTGTTTTGACACTTTTTTTCTTATTTCTTGTTAGATTTGGGATAAATAATATATGACTCTTGCATATTTCCTTTCGTATTAAATTACTCTTGCACCATAAATATTTTGATAAGTTTTTTTAATTTTACATTTTATCTTATAATGTTAAATTTACAAATCAAAGGTCCAAAACCTATTTTACTAACAAACACAAAATAAATATTTTTTACCGAATAAAAATTGATAATTTTTTAAAAGTAAAACAACTATTTTTTAAAAACATGAGTTTTTTAAGAAATTGTTTTTTTTTAAATTAAATATCTTAGTTGTTTACCTTTGAAAAAAGGTTTCAAAGGTAAACAAATATTTTTTACCGAATAAAAATTGTTTAATTTTTGTTTAAATTAAAAAAAAGCCATTTGGCTTATTTAATTTTTTTTTTGTTTTTTCGTGCCTCGTGCCGTGCCCTTTTGTGCCTATGTCGTGCCGGGTCGTGCCCATGCCAGTGCCCGTGCCTTGCTAGAACCGTGCCATGCGTGCCGTTCCTGTCCACTTTCCGTGCCCGTGCGCGTGTCGTGCCTTGCCAAGCCAATTTTCGTGTCGTACCCGTGCTGTACCGCCCACTTCCGTGCCCGTGCCGTGCTCCAGGCCCACTAAAACCGTGCCGTGTCGTGCCAAGACCGTGCCCGTGATGTGCTATGCCGTCCCGTGCCCGTGTCGTGCCGTACCGGCACGACCCATTTGACACCTCTCTCTCTCTCTCTCTCTCTCTCTCTCTCTCTTTCCATTAATTCTCTTCCTTTCTCACCAAACCAAACATTCCCCCTAATTCAATTTTTCGGGTAACCTTTTTATCTTTTCCAACTATTCAATTGTCACCATTATCCTCACCCATTCCTTGCACCCTACTCCATTCCATCTCCATAAATACTTCTCTCCCTCTCCAAAATTCACCACACAAAAACACAACAAAGTACACACACCTTGCTGAAATAAGTAGGAGGAAAGAAAAAAAGAAAGAGAAAGCTTGGTAGCTCCATTAAATGGAGGTCTAGAGAGAGAAACCCGAGCGGTTCGGTTCCGCACAAGCCGGACACCAATTCCGGTTATCCATTTGCAGCCCAGTCTTTGAACATCTTAGAACTGTACCTCAATAATTCTGATCCATTCCCAAGGTCTTGCTCTCTGTTGTCTTCTCCAATTGTCAGAAAAACGTTCGGAACCGTTACCCTCTTTTCGACCAGAACCGAGGTATTATAATTCCTTTCCTACCTCTCTCTAAGTATATTTAGTGAATACAAGTTGAATTTTATGCTCCAGAATGAAAAGAAATCGAATCGAACGTCGCACGGCCAAAAATGGCCGTTTCCTCTGTTTTCCGGCGTTAACAGTGAAACTGTCTCTTGGTTTCAAAATGTTTTTGTAAAACTTACACTTCAACCCTTCTAATTTTATTAGTATACGATTTCGGCCCAAATAATAGTAAGTCCTCACCAAAAATTTCAGTCAACTCCCCTATAACTTTCCAAGGTTAAGTTTCAGCCCAAAACAATAAAGGTGTTCTCATTATAGATTAGTCTCAAATTTAATCAAAGTTTATATTTTAGTCTATTAAATACGTTTAGTTAAAATATAGTTAAGTTCCAAAATATTAAATTCTACTTTGTAGCCTAATAATCATGATATTTATGAAATGTTTTATATTGTTGTGAGAAAAAAAAACATTTTAAAAAATAATAAAGTTTTCAATTGAAAAGTTCTTGCAACCTTACGAACCAACATTAATAACGCAGGATAATTATTATTTTTTTATTCCTAAGAAAAGATCTTGTTAACCTCAATATATTTTATTAAATTATTATTTTGATAATATTTAAATAACTTTGTGACCCTCCGAAATCGATCTTTGAACATGACATGTAGGACCATTAGGGCTCCTGTCATGTATTGATAAATATTCTAATATCTTCTTTTTTTTATCTAATGTATCTTATATATATACTATCAATACAAGTCTAGAGATACTAAGTAAATGAACAAATCATTTTTATATATTACAATAGAAGAGATTCGTAACAAAAGAATAATAAAATAGTGATTAGTCAAACCGCTAATGCTTGTGTCCGACTATTCACGTAATTAACTTGGTAGTGGTTTTCCAAATCAATTGAGAGAGAGAGAGAGAGAGAGAGATATATATATATATATATATATATATATCTTTTTTCCAAATCAACTAACATGCTGTACAATGCCCACATTTTGCGTGAAGCTTTGAAATTTTTTTTTTTTCTAAAAACAACTTACGGGGATTTCACATTTGAGGAGTATAAGGCCATCCACAGCGGCATAATTAAAAATAGATACCCAAAAGTTGATACATCAGTTTTTGATTATTCATTTAAGAGGTTGTTAAGCTTAACAATGTTGAGGTCCACAACGGTCACTTCTAGTTCATAACTAAAATAAGGGATACACTACAATTTCACTCTCTCTCCTCTTGTGTTTTCCACCCATGATCACTTCCCTCCATTACACTTTTTTTGACAAAAATATATCGATTTTCTCCTTTAATTTTGGGGAAAATATTGGTGATTTCCTTCCCTAATATTATGAGAATTTGGAGAAAAAAAACCATGTACCTAAAAAAAAAAATAGATGTGTTCTTAAATTTGTAAAAAAATGTAAAGTTCTTTATGTACTCAATCATAGGAAGAGGAACGAAAAAAGAATAAAATAAAAACAAAAAAAAAGTGAAATACCTTAATGCGGCGACAAATGTTTTCCACCATTGATCACTTCCCTCCATTACAATTTTTTTTTTGGCAAAAATATATCGGTTTTCTCCCTTAATTTTGGAGAAAAAATTGGTGACTTCCTTTCTTCATATTATGAATTTGGAAAAAAAATCATGTACTAAAAAAAAAACAAAAACAAATATGTTCTTGAATTTATAAAAGAATGCAAGATTTTTTATGTACTCAACCACAAGGAGAGGAACGAAAAATTATAAAATAAAAACGGAAAAAAAAAGTGAAATACCTTAATCTGGTGACAATGAGTTGAATTGTAAATGATTGAAAGATATGAGATTCACTTTTAGAGGGAAAGAAAAAAAACAGTTTGTGGCTGAAGAAAATGAGATATAGAGCAGGCGAAGAAAATAAAAAGAAAATACCATTTGAAATACGCGTGTACATAAATTTTAGAACTAGTTAACTTAAGTGGTGTGAGATCCACAAATTTTGATTATTGAAAAAAGTTGCTAGTTTTGGTTATCCAAAGCCCAAAATTTGATTATTTCTTAGAATGTTGTTAAATTTGATTATACCATTGTGAGCCATCTTTTACCCTAATATTGTTAACTTTAAAAATAATTTGCTTTTGATTATGCTACTGTGGATAGCCTAACAACTCTTTTGGAGAAAATCAATCTTTTAATTCCAACCCATATTAAACTTATTTTTAACCCATCTAACCCATGTATATATGGGTTGAACCCATATAAACCCATCTATATAATATGACAGGAAAGTTCTCAAATCTCTTATATTTTGAACCCTAAGATTAGTACAAATGTTTTCTACAGCTGAGATCTACGGGTAGATCAAGGGCTAACGATATATTTGGAAAGAATCTATCTATGGAAAAAGGATGAAAGGAAACTTAAAATTGTTATTTCCTAATCTTATTTTGATTCCTTATTTCCCAATTTTAGAAGAGAAATCAAAGGTAAACAGAAAGAAAAAATATATGGCTCATAATATACACTACTACAAAAATGGATAAAGACCTCGGTTATTTGGTGTGATCTTTCACTTTTAATCTCGCATTCAAAACCGTGGTCTATCAAGGTGTAACTAAAAGTCTCTATCTTTTAGCCACAGGATAAAAATCGTGATTAAAACTCATTAATACCGTGACTAAAACATAAAAATTGTGATTAAAAAAGACAAAACCGTGACCTTTAATAGCTTAACATCTCAGTTTTATTATAAAACCGTGATTGTTTAGAGAGTAATAATCTCAATTTTTGAAAAAACCGAGATTGAAAGTGGCGTTTTTCTAAAGGAAAAAATCCCCCTTTATTTATCCTATTGGGTTTTGAACCTAAGTTTCTTGAGTTTTGCATAGAAGTTTCAACCAACTCCACTACACACACTTTTCAATATATAATTGAAATATTTAATATATAACATATGCGTTTAACACTAAAATATATTTCGAACATCATTTTGAACCTTCAAATATTAAAATTAGAAATTTTGATAAACATGAAAGTTGTAGCCCTTTGTTTTATTGTTCAAACTCAATTTGAATTATTTTAATTAATGGAGTTTTGAGCATAGTGTTGTACTCGAAATACAGTTGGTGACGAAACGCAACCTTTATAAATTTCATCACCAAAGGTATCCATTTGGCGATGAAATATATTTTCATCGCTAAAAGTACCCCATTTTTTGACGAAATATTTTTTTGTAGAATGGTTGAGAGTGACATTTATTTAGGGATATTGCGCGCGTAGTCGATTAAGGGGTAAGCGACTTTTAATTTTTCCTATATAAGAGCTTTCATCTCAAGTCTAAAAAAAATGTGATGTATTCTCTAATTTACGATCTCAATTTCTAGATGATTGAGATTCAAGGTTTATTTTTATCTCAGTTTTTCAAAAACGAGATCTATTCTTTAAGTTACAATCTCACTTTTAGATTATTGAGATTAAAAAATCTTTTTATCTCAGTTTTTTTCGAAACGAGATATATTCTTTCATATATAATCTCAATTTTTTGAGAATGAGATCTATTCTTAAAATTACAATCTCACTTTTTAGATTACTGAGATTAAAAAAATCTTTCTATCTCAGTTTTTTCGCATAACTGAGATTAAAACTATAGTTCATAACATTTTATTACGCTTTTACAAAAAGTGAGATCTTTTTAGTTTTTGAACCGTGATCTTTATACCATTTTGTAGTAGTGATACAACGTTTGCAACAATACCATATATACTTAGTTTGAATTTTTCTGATTGCCCCGAGGCCATAGTTTTTTTTTTTTTTTAAGAAAGGAAACAATAGCACTTCGACCATTAGTAAATTAGGGATGTCTACTTTGAAGTTTAAAATATTGGAAAGGAACCCAATCAATCAAAAACCATACATTTATCATCAAAAAGTGAAAATGTAAGGTAGGAAGCTCGAATCTATTCCTTTCAAATTATTGATAAGTGCTCAAAAACTTTTCTACGGGTTGAACATTCCAAAAAAGTAGTTTTTTTTTTTTTTGCCAATATTGTATACATCAGTTCGCGGGAGTTAGCGGAGAGTTAGTAAGTTAATCCATAGGGGGTTCAGAGGTTGTGTATAGCCCTGAACCCCAATCAACCACCCCTCATGCGACTTGAACCCCTCAGATGGATAATGCCAACTAAGCTGAAAAATAGTTTAAACTTTCAAATAATTTTATAATTATGGGAGTAAATGCATTTTCCAAATTAAGCATAACACACCTCTTTGATTTTATGAGATGAATGATATTTTTCTTAAGGAAACTTGAAGACTACATTCTCCATTTAACTACAAAAGATGAACCTGAGAAAGCATGACAAGTCCCTCCTATATTCTCTCTTCGATCCAATGCAAAAATACTAGGACCCCCTTTTTTTTCTCCTTGTTTTTTTGCAAGCAGTAGGAGAAAACAAGGTATGTATATTGTTGCAAGCGGCAGGAGAAATGGAAACCTTATAAAAAAGGGAAAAAAAAAAACTAATAGGTACTGACAAATGGACACCTTATAAAAAAGGGAAAAATTTAAAATACCCACTATTTTTCCATGAGAAGAACTATTTCACGGAGCTTTCCATGAATAGTGGTTTACGGAGGAGAATTGTATCTGTTCGAAGTGTATTTGGATGGTCCAAGTTTTATTGAAATTTTTCCCGAGGAAATGTAAACTTTTTTTCCGAAAAAGTTTCATTACAATCCAGACCGTCCAATGCCAAAACGGATGACTGATATCAAGTGGCTCTGTAAATTACATCTTTACAGAGGTTCCATGTGTGAATAAGCCCTACTCTTTCCCCATACAACCCCAATTTCTATATGCAACCCACAACCATTTTCTATTTTAACAAATTTACTAATACAACCCCATAAATCCCCCTATATCAATTTCCCAACATACCCCCTCACTCGAGAGAAATTTTTCAGTGCTGAGCGGGTACCACGTGGTGTCCACTCGGTGCATCTGAGTCGTTCATTTCGGTTTTGAAGGGCTTGGATCTAGAGAGAGAAAGAGAAGAGAGCGTGTAGGGGTGAGAGGAGAGAGAGTGTTTCAATTCAGACCGTCCAATACACTTTTGGATAGCTCGAATGTGCCCGCTCAGGTACCACGTCAGTCGAGTGACGTGGTGCCCACCCGTCACTGAAAATTTTCTCCTCACTCGAGGTTTACAACAATCCAAAGACATGCGAGGCTTTTGGACATCCAAACTGTGTCTTTATTTCTGGCCAAGATGTGCTTAGCTCATGCTCTCTTCTTGACTTGACTTATCCGATGCTGTGTTGTTTGCTTTGGTGCCAAAATGCTGAATACAATAAAATCTAAACCAGTGTCTCTCAATCATACACTCCAATCAATCACCGTTACCTCGCTTCCTTTATACTTTAAATTATTACCCCCAAGAATCGATTGAACAATATATATCACCACTTCTCTCTCTCTCTCTCGCTCTCTCTCTCATATTTTTCGGTTCTTATTGGGCTTGGAGTTACTCCAATGGTACCAGTATCAACAAAAACAAACCGGTCAGATTCGGGTGGGAAAGTAGCAGATCCAGTCGGCTGTCAAAGCGGCTTAACAACAAAAGCAGGTCTAAGCCAAAATGGCAAAGACGAGGTACGTACGTACACATCAGCACTTACCCATCAGCTCGATCTCCTTCCATTCATGCTTATATATAGGGGAAAGTCTATAATATATACCCCTTAAAATGGTATATCATATGCATTTATTTTATGGTTCATTCATAACATTTTAGTGTGTTTCGTAACTTTTGTTCTAGAATTCATAACCTTTTAACAGTACGATTCGTAACATTTTAATTATGATTCATAACATTTTGATGTATCTCATAACCTTTATACTTTCGTAACTTTTTAGTAATACGATTCGTAACATTTTCTTTATAATTCATAATATTTTGGGGGTGCATATGATACACATCTAAATAAGAGGTGTGTATTATAGTTTTTCCTTATATATAGACATATGCACTGAATATGATTAAGGCCCTGTTCCAGAACACATTTTTAAAAATAAGTACTTATTTCACATTTTCAAACTAAAAAATAATTTAAACGGAAAATAATTTTTCAATTTTTTTTTGCATTGTATTAAAGATCTCAATGAGATCTATTAAACAAGATCCATATTAATAGAAAAATAATTTACGTAAACACATGATTTTTGAGCTTGAAATTGTCTTATTAAAAAATAAGTACTTATTTTCCTTTCCGGAACGAATCCTAATTGTGTGCTTTCACTTTGAGTGTCGCTAGCCGAATTTTCAATGAGGTCTATAAATTGTACTTAACATAACATTTACGTGGATGACATTCTAATAAAAAACTTAAACATAAACTGTTCTTTCGACACGTTCTGGACCGTCAAAGTGACTGAAGTCAGAAGAGGATCAAGCCCCTTTAAATCCTAGTTCTACATATATATATTTCATGTACGGTGCGTTGCTAATCACATGCATTTCACTTGAGTTATGTTTTTTTGATAAGAGGAATTTAATAAAGAAAGAAAACAGTTGCATTTCGTTGCAAGACTCGGACTTAATATAAGCAACACTTCTTTCTTGCTAAACAATTGGATTCCAACACCTTCAAATAGTATGAAAAAAACTAAACGAAAAGAAATTATGCACCTCATGACTGGCACATATTGGGGTCATAATATTTGTGATCAATTTATCTTAGCTGTTTTAATTTTTGCTAGTTTATCATATATGCATCATAGTTCGTGTTGCAATATTAATGATAAATTATGCCCTATAGTGACGAACAGTGTTTCCATTGGTTTATAATAGTATATTTATCATATATTTGTGTCCAATTATATTGCTTATACGATTTTTTGATAATTTTTTTCCGTTAGGGTTTGTATTTTTATGAAATATATTTTATTTCTAGCGTTTGGGGAGAAAAGAAGAGAAGATAAGATTAAGAGAGAGAATATTTGAAAGATTAGAAGAGAAAAAAAGGTGATTATTTGGCCAAGTGGTCTTGGTCTGAGATTTAGGTGTTTGCTCCATCCTAAGGTCTCAGGTTCAATTCTCCTTATCAACAACTTTTAGAGCCATCTCACCCTCACGCGTAAGCCTATGAAATGATTGTGAGAAGAGCTGTAAGAATAAGTCCAAGATGTACGCAAGCTAGCTTAAAACACCCTGTATTAAAAAAGGGTGATTATTGATTTATTTGGAAGCCAGTATCAAAAGATAACCTCCCAAAGAAAGTAAAACCAACTCCAGGGAAAAAGAATACTAGAGATCATGACAATATTTAATTTGATTACATTAATCAATTATTTTTTGGTTCTCACTTGGCTCACATGCCTAGAGGTTTGAAGTTGCCGAGTTTTTTTTTTTTTTGACAAGTTGAAGTTGCCGAGTTGGTAAGTTGAAATATGTACTACTGATAGGTACCGACAATCAGACACCTTATCTATAAAAAATAAAAACTAACAATTCAAACTTTACTATCTTTAGGAGTTCGATTTATCGGGATTTTGATAGTGGGTCGTTTCCAATTCCTTCCTCCCTCACTCCACGCCCGCCGCCTGACCTGCAGCAAGTCACTAGGGCTGTGGTAGCCCAATGATCTTCCGACGATCAAGTTAGATGTAGGAAAAAGTGTAAAGGTCTAAGCTTAGGGTCGAATGGCATACCTCTCTAGGTTAGAGTGCCCTTATATTTATAGACATTGCTTTGCTTGGCCTCCAAACTAGCGCATGGAGGATACGCTCAGGTAACCACATCAGGTGACATCATATGTGACAAATGAGATAAGACGGTTACGGAGCACATGCCCAGGTCAGAACCCAATGATTATTCTCCTGGCGTAACCGTATGGGACCCTCCTGGCATAACCGTATTCCTTTCGGCAGCCTCAGGGAGTCGGAGTCGGGTATACTCCGTGCCCTAACGAACCGATAGAGCCCCGACCGGACCCCCTAACCGAGCGACATTCCGAGGGTGGCACTGTGATCCCGTAGATTCTCATACCGAATAGCGGGCGGGCACCCTCATGCTCACTAGGTGCAACATGACTCGGTCGACTGTCTGAGCTGCAATTTCGGAGCAACTACAATAGCCCCTCAACTTGCTGGAGCGTCATCTTCGAGCTTGGAGGAGTTGATTATGCTTCGTGAAATGCCACATGATTGGAGTCCTTTACTCATAGGTAACTGAAGCGAAAAGCGGCCTCAGTAATAGTCAGACTCTTAGCCCCAGTGCTAGGAACCACGTGTTGATCATCGCTAGGCTATTTCGTGATGCGAGGTGTCTTAGCACGTGCTGCGTCAGTTGATTGGTACGAAGCATCCTTCGAGGACACGCGTTAGCCACTCAGTGGCTTGGTAAGCGGCGCTCCGACTCTCGTGTAGGCTTTTTGGTATTGACCGTCCGATGACTGTCACGTGTCCAAGATTTGACGACTCGGTGCGAGACGCTTCATTTCCTGCACGCCCCTTCGATTCCTCCCTTATAAAAGGGAAGGTAGAGATAAATAAGTACGTTCCTCCTCCTTCTCAGAACTCCACCGCTACCACCGCCGTTCTTCATCATCCAATCGAGTTTTGAAGCGATTCAGTAGCGGATCTTCTTACGAATCTCAGGTATGTTGATGATCTCTTTGAATTAATCTTTAGTTTTTTGGACAATTTTTTTTGCGATTTTCATCATTTTTTGGGTGTGTTGAGGCAGAAAGGCCATCTGCTGTTGTCTGAGGCATGGCTTAGCACTATTCATTGCACTATTCACGTTCTTCTGGACTCGTATATTCTTCGTGAGGCGTATCTCCTTCTCGAGGCCATCAAAATATTCCCAACCCTAGGTGTTCTTTCTGAGGAAGGATATCCTATTATTGCCAGTGACCTAGAGGTTTCGAGGAGTGATGACGAGTCCGTCCCGAGCGTTAGATCTTTTTTTTCCCCCTAAGCATGTAGCTAACGAGTCTTACATATCCCTTTTTGCTAGGTAGGGGTGGATGGTCGTTGAGATCTCCTTGGACAGTTCTAGTAGCTCGTACATGAGACCCTTCGGATCCGAGTGTTCAACCGAACTCCAATCGATTTCATTGAGCCGTATGATCCTTTAAGAGCCCCGCGCCCGGTCACATCGTTTGACCCTTGGGAGATGGAGACTCCCAACACCTCGGATCATGGTTCGGGACCTTTTGCAATTTCTTCTAAGGAGGTTCAAGAACACATGAGGGCGGTGAGGCCATGCCCTTATCCGAATCAATTCTTTAACGGCGCATCGGGCACCTATGAAGAGTTTAGGAGGGTCTATAGCATCCCACCGGACATTCAGGTTCACTTACTACTAACCACCGACCCCTGTCAACTGCAGCACCACCTGGGAGAGTTGATCTTCCCCTCATGGCCATTACCGAGGGCAGAATTAGATTTCTCCTCCACCAATTCGTACGTCGGGTGCTTCGGACCTTGTCATTCACCTCTTCTCAGCTCACAGTTAATTCCTATCGGGTCATAACGATTATTATAGAGCTGAGGAGGTAGTACAACTTGATGTTCGATTTGGAGGAGCTATTCGGGGTCTACTAGTTCGAGGTCCACCGAGACTACAACTGCTACTATTTATCTTGTCGGTCGGGGTACAACAAGTTCCTGATTGATCACCTGCCGACTCCAAGGAGTGGGCTGGTATTTACGTCTCGGTAATCAAGAACTTCATGTTTGGTCCCTGCGAGAACCTTGACACTGGAACAACAATTCAGTTTAGGACCGGTACATCTGGTTAGTAAATTTCTTATCCCCTAGTATTGCATGTTTCTTTCTCTCCTTCTTGCATATGTCAATTTCTTTCTTTGTGACATCTTGCAAGTGAAGGGGTCATGCACGGCTATCGGGAGAGGGCAAACCAAGGCCTAATCAACATTGCTTACGCTATCCCCTTCACAAACTGATTCACCCCGAACCTGCTCGATTACATCCTAACTTACACGAGCTATCTGAAGAAGAAATCGAGAAAACAGGGGGTTCTGAGGGTAGGTCAAGGGAGAGGCAGAGGAATAGGGAGATGAGAAAAAAGAGAAGGAGGAGGAATAATGGAAGTCGAGGCGAACAACTCTCCCCCTTTGGGCATCATTCGCGAAGCGGTGGACTGTGAGATTCTCGAGCGGACCGGGCTGAGTGATGACATGATAGGTCGTACCGAGAGGGTGGTGCTAAACTTGAGGCAGAGGTTGAAGGGCCATGGTGTCGATTCACCACCAGGGACGGCAGGCGCAGGTAGTTCAAGGGTTGCTCCCATTTCGCTGAAGGAGCCGGGGAAGAAAAGGGCATGGATCGAGGAGGGGGGTAGCAGTTAGGGGAGGGAGAAGGAGATTATAAACATTCCGGAGGAGGAGGAGCAAGAGCAGGATAGTGAGTTTGCCAAGGGGGAGGCCAAAACCGAAGCCAGGGTTTGGGCGAGGGAGGTCCCCTGGGCCCCTAAGTTTCGTCACTTCAGTGGGTGCCAGATCCACCATGCTGACAGTGCGTCTTGGAACACCAGGATGGCTTGCGGGATGCTCCGAGCTTACATACTCCCGAGGGATGCCAAAGTTGTCACAGAGTGACAAATGATTTGGTGGGGGAGATGGCACAATCACTTCTCCATGTAAGCTTCCTTATTTCCCCTTTTTTACTTCGGTTAAAAGCAATACATTTTGTAATGTTTTTACCATTCTTGTTGGCAGACTGGCACTTGGGCTTTGGCTATCCATGAGAGGTGCAAGGGGCAGGTCTTGGAGATTGAAGAACAGAAGAGGGCATTGGCGTCAAAAGAGGAGGATCTGAGAGTGGCCTGAGAGGCTTATGACCGTTACCAAGTGGACTTCCAAAGGGTTGATGGGGAGCGGGTGGCTGTGGAGAACCGAGCCAAGAATGCCGAGGAGGCCGCGAACATTTTGAGAGCCACCCGAGCCTAGGAGGTCGAGGTTGCGAGGGAGAAAGGCTTCTAGGATGGAATGCGGTATGGTTATGAATTTCTGTAGAGCAAGCTTGATCTTCCCAAGGATTCGGAGCTTCGTGCCGTCCCCGAGCTGCCTCTTGAAGAGCTTATGCTGCCCGAGGAAGAAGAGGTGACAAACCCCGATGCCCAGGCCAACCCCAAAGACCAAACCGATCCCCATGCCAGTGCTAGAGCTGATGCATAAGATGACTCCGAACATTTGAAATTTGTCGTTTCTAGGGTTGTGTAATTAATTTGGGTGTGACTGGCACCAAACAATTGGCCTAAGCCAGATCACTATAATAGTTAAGTAGGACTGGTGCCAAACAATTGGCTTGAGCCAGATCCTTGGTAGGGTTTTAACTTGCACCATATACTTTTGTTTTGCAGCCTTTGCACATTAACATCATTTTCAAACACTTGTGTTTTATCTCCGAAATACTAGCATGTGCTTATAGTTGTTGCTAGGGTATGCCTGTGCCCCTGCTTCGGGTAAGCTTGTGAGTTGGAAGAACAAGTATTAACCAGAACACTAACCAAAGCATACTTAGAGAAATGATATGTTCAAAAAAATCGAATTGTTAGTGCCCCCTGTGTCGGGTGGGCTTGCTAACCATACGAGTAAGGTTAGAACCAAAGCAAAGTAGAAAGAAAAATGCTTTTGGAAAAAAGTGATTTTTTGGTGCCCCCTGCTTCGGGCAGGCTTGCACGGAGTCGGACGAGCTAAACCAAAAGCATTTAGATGAAAATTGTTTTAACTTCCCGAGCCCTTACTTCAGGTTAGGCTGCCTTGGCTATGCGAGGGGAATGCTCGAATCGAGGGGGTTGACATGTAATGTCACACGCTTGGACAAGTCTGCTAGGGGATTTGTGCTGGGGTCCCATATAGGGCTAACGTTGGCCAAGGGTTCAGGACACAGCGTATCCTAGCAGTAAGTGGCTTTATGATGGATCAGGGTAAAGGGCTCGGGGAAAAGGCCGAGTATCCTTAGAACAATCTGTCGAAAGCCCGAACGACCGTGCTGGTCAGGACGACTTAGTGGTAATTACGCCGGAAGGGTTTTACCTTTTGGAGGGCCAAATCCCAAAAGCCAAGATAAAATGGTTTGTGTGACATTAAACTAAGTGATGGAGAGTAAACAACAGTAGGGGGGATACGACTCTGCATCGAGGGAGTCGCTAACCATAGAATTTCTCGAGGTTATTAGCATTCCAAGATTTTGCAATAGGAGTGTCGTCCAGCTTTTCCAACTTGTAATTTTCCGAGCCTAGGTGTTTGAGGACACGGTATGGACTATCCCAATTGGGCATAAGCTTTCGTTTCTTGGACTTCTCGACCACCTTTTTCCAGACAAGATCGTCGGGCTTGAGCGAGCGAAGGCGGACGCTTCGGTTGTAGCTTTTGGCGACATCTTGTTGATACGAAGCGAGCCTGATCCTCACATTTTCACGCTCCTCTTCTGCCAAGTCGAGATTTGAGGCGATTGCATCATTATTAACCGATTCGTCAAAGTTTTTAGTACGGATCATGGGAAGCCCGACTTAGAGGGGAATGACGGCCTCCATGCCAAATGCCAATGAGAAAGGGGTGCGTTCGTTGGAGTGCCGGGGGGTAGTTCAGTTGCCCCAGAATACCCTTGGTGATTCCTCAGCCCATTTGCCCCGTCGGCGCTTGAGTCTAAAGGAGATAGCCTTGTTGGTGGCCTCTACCTGTCCATTGCCCTGGGGGTATGCCAAAGTGAATATGTCCCATTTGATGCCATACTCGTCGAGGAGGGCCCGGTATTTTTGCCCAGTGAATTGCTTCCCGTTGTCAGTGATGATAGTGAAGGGTACACCGAAGCAGGAGATGATGTTTCTCCAAACCAAGCAAATGACATCGACTTCCTCGATGGTCACCATGGGTTTGGCCTCGACCCATTTAGAGAAGTAGTCAGTGGCAGTTAAGAGAAATTTAAATCCCCCGGGAGCAACTGGGAACTTGCCCACGATGCCCATGCCCCACTACGAGAACGACCATGGACTGGTGAGGGGGCTGAGGTCTCAGGCGAGCTGGTGGATGATGGGAGAAAACATCTTGCACTTTCGGCACTGTTTAACGTACTCCTTAGAATCATGCTTCAATGTCGGCCACCAATAACCCTAAGTGATGGCTTGGTGAGCGAGGGAACGTCCTCCCGAGTGACGACCACTATCGCCAGCTTGAAGCTCTTCAATGATGCCAGACACCTGGTGTGGGTGTGCCACCAACAAGTATAGGTCGGTAAAGGACCGTCGATAGAGCTTGCCATTGGGCTTCAACTAGAAAAGAGCAGCCTTATTGCGGAGTTGGTGAGCTTCCTTTTTGTCGGAGGGAATGATATCAACCTGCAGGTAGCTGACGATCACGTCCATCCAACTCTATCCAAGCTCGATATTGAGGACTTCATGATCTAGAACATCGAGCTCAAAACTAAGTTTGTCGATAGTGCAGAAGGAAATAGAGCAAGGCCCCGAAGCCAAACATGCCGAGGTAAGTCCAGCGAGGGCGTCAGCGTGTGCGTTTTGCTCTTTAGAGATGTGTTCGATCTGGAAGGCTTTGAAGCTTTTAGTGAGTCGGATAGCTGAACTAAGGTATGTACGCATGCGCTCATCCCGAGCTTAGCATTCTTCTGTGAGCTGATTGACAACCAGTTGGAGTCGCTGTAGACGACGAGCTCTTCAATGCCAAGCGCCTCGGCAATCTTGAGTCCTGAGATTAGGGCTTTGTATTCAGCCTCGTTGTTTGAGGCTGGGAAACTGATGGAGAGGGAGCTTTCATGCAAGATTCCGGTGGGAGAAAGGAGTATGATCCCAGCCCTGGCGCCTCAACTGTTTGAGGCTCCGTCGACGTACATTTTCCAAACATCACCATGGAACAACTTCCAGGCGATATTAGGGTTAGCTTGGAGCGCTGCTTCTGGATAAGGGGTCGAGCCTGGGGTGAGGGAATTGCTTGGTGTAAGCTCGGCGATAAAGTCAGCAAGGGCCTAAGCCTTGATAGCTGTTCGAGGCTAGTAGTGAATTTAGAAGTTTGCAAGTTCCACAGCCCATTAGGACATTCAATTAGAGAGATCTGTTTTTCAGAAGAGAGATTTGAAAGGGAAATCTGTGAGAGCGATGATTTGGTGAGCCTAAAAGTATGGAGCGAGCTTTCGAAAGGCTGAGACGAAGGCGAGGACAAGCTTCTCCAAAGGTAAATAACGCGTCTCGGCAGGGGTCATTGTTTTGCTTGAATAGTAGATGGGATGGTGGTCTCGACCTTCCTGGCGAATGAGCACCGAGCTTATGGCCTGTGGAGAGATGATTAAGTACAGGAATAAGTCTTCCTGGTCCCGAGGTGTGACAATGAGCGAAGGTGCCGAAAGGTAAGCCTTTAGCTGTTGTAATGCTCGGTCACACTCCTCGGTCCAATTGAAACTGTGCCGGCTACCTTTCAAGAGAGTGAAGAATGGTTGGCACTTGTCAGAGAACTGACTGATGAATTGGTTAAAAGTAGCGGCCATGTTGGTGAGACGCTGGACATCCCTTTTATTGTGCGGAGCAGAAAGTTTTTCAATTGTAAGGAGTTGCGCGGGGTCTACCTTAATACCGCGTTGGGAGACGAGTTGACTGAGGAATTTTCCCGGACTGACCCCAAATGCACACTTTTCTGCATTAAAACGAAGTTTGTGAGTCTTGAGGATCTCAAAAGCTTCGGTGAGATGGGCTAGGTGATCATTGGCCATCATGTTTTTTACAACCATGTCGGTAATGTAAGCCATCATGGTGTCTCCCAGTAAGCGCTTGAACATTTTAATTATCATTCACTGAAATGTAGGCCTGGCATTTTTTAGATCGAAGGGCATGATGAGATAACCGAAAATATTGTGCGGGGTGATGAAGACCGTGTTTTCAACATCACCCTCGCTCATCGCTATTTAATGATAGCTTCAGTAAGCGTCCATGAAACTGAGTCGGTCGTGGCTGGCGGTGGTGTCAACTAACTGATCGATCTGCGAAAGGGGGAAGAAGTCCTTCAGGCAAACATCATTGAGATTGGAATAGTCGACGCACACATGCCACGTGCCATTCTTTTTCTTAACAACCACGGTGTTGGCTAGCCACCTAGGGTATTGAACTTCGCAGATGGCCCGAGCATTGAGGAGTCGACCGACTTCTTTGATAATGGCCTCGGAATAGACCGGGGAAGACCGCCTTGCCCTCTGTACAACTGGACATCTGCTTTTGTCGATGTTGAGCTCGCGGCAGATGAAAGAGGGGTTGATCCTGGGCATCTCGTATGGGGTCCAGGCAAACACCTTAATGTTACGATTTAGGAAATCGATCATCTGGTCTAGCTCGGCATCTCTGAGGGATGATTCGACAAGGAAGAAATGGGAGCCATCCTCGTTGATGGGAACAGTGACAAAGTCTTCGATTGCTTTTTCGTCGGCCCTTCTGCTGATGTCTTCAAGAATTGGGGCATCAAGGACCTCGATGAGGTTGACTTGGGACGTTTGTTTACTGCTTCGGATAGTGTTGACACAGCACCTTTTAGTAGCGGTCTGGTCTCCGTAAAGGTCTTCCTGACGTGCAAAAGTGCTAATGAACTGGACCACCTGGTGATAAGTGGAGGCAATAGCCTTCATCTTATGGACCCAAGTGCGCCCGATGATGGCATTGTAAGGACTAGGTACATCCACCACAACAAACTCCATATCGTGTGTCACTGACTCGGCGTGAACGGGAAGGGTAATCATGCCAAGAGGCCATATCGGAGCCCCATTGAAACCGATTAGGGGAACCTCCAAGGGATTGAGGTCGCACTCGAGGAGCTTCAGGTCTTTGAACAACGAATAGTACATGACTTCTGCCGAACTGCCCTGGTTAACGAGGACGCACCGAAAGTTAGAGGTTCCAATGCGAAGCGTGACCACAAGGGTGTCATTGTGCGGGCGCTGGACGTGGTCTAGATTTTTCTGGGTGAATGAGATAGTCCACTTAGAGCCATTGTTGGTTTGGGCACGTTTTGGCTCGGGACCCACTAACATGACTTGTTTGGATGAAAAAGCATCATTGAGCTTGGCACAGATGATGCGCGTAGCCTCAGCATTCAGGGACCATGGGTAACATGGATCGTTTGGATCTCATCTTCATTTTGGGTCTCGGCTCGCTATGCCCGAACCCTGGTTTTTTCGTGGTCGATGAGATTACCGAGGTAGCCCCCTGTGATAAGTTACTCCAAGTAAGCCTTGAAGGGCTTCCATGCGGTCGTAAAATGGCCTTGCTCGTTATGTTAACCGCATCGGACGATTGGGTTCTTAATCTTCCTGTTCTTAGTGCTAAGCTTCTGGTTCGGGAAGGAAAAGTAGGGCTGATCCTTAACCTAATCAAAAATATGATAGATGGCGACGGTGAAGACAGTTTTCTTGGCGTTGAGATCACTTAGCTTCGGTCCCTTCTTTAGAGATTGCTTAATATTGTTGACCTATTTTTTAGTGGAGATAGCTGCCTAAACAAAAGGGACCTTTAAGCTTGCTTGCTTCCCGATTCCCCGCTCGGCCTTCGACTCGATTAATTGGCACCATCCTTCGATGCGGGTCATGAGCTCTTTCATGGATCCAGATTTGTGCTGAGCTTGGTCGTCGTATACGTGCTCATCTTGCGAAGTGAGACCAAGCTGAAATCCTCGGGCTGAAATAACTACGTTGCATCCCTCATTTTTGTTAAAGAGCTCCCAGTAACGACCTGTATATTGGCGAAGCATCTCGTCGCTTTGTTTGCACAGTGCGAGGAGAGAGTCGATTTCCTTTTCGTGCTTGTTGCTGGGGATGAACCAAGCCATGAAGGCATCGCAAAGGGAATCGAACGAGGAGATGGACCAGGCAAGCAGCTAGTTAAACCACGTGAGGCCCAGGTTCCCAAGGCTTGCGGGAAAGACTTTGCATAGAAAAGCATCGTTCGAGTGCTCGTTTCGAAGGAACAGAGACACAACGTGCTTGTACTATACCAAGTGAGTGTACGCCTTAAACTTGCCGTTATACTTGGCAAACTTGGGTTGGGTGAATCCATTTGGGGGGGTGACCGAATCAATCTCTCTTGTAAATAAAGAGGTTGTGAGTCTCTTGTGTCGGGCGTCGCGATGAGGTCGGATCAAACGGTTGGGACCATCTGGGCGTTTGGTCGCGAAACACTTTTTTGGGATGAGATGGTCCAATCTTTCGTAATCTTTTCTTTTCTACAGAACTCTCCCTGACTTTTGGGGGGAGTGTTCGTGCCAGTCCATTCTGTAGCTATCTCGAGGGTGGTGCTAGAGGCACTCAGTGACCGGGCTTCTGTCACGACCATTTTTGGGGTGCTTGATGATTGGGTTTTTGTTGCGTCCATTTTTTAGGCGTTTGCGGTACCCCTTGCTTTGGTATTCCACGAGGCTGTTTTCCTCCTTTGCGATTTTCGTGAAACTAGATACGCCTCTTGCCGATTCTGATAGAATGGGTGGAGGAGGCAGAGACGCTTCTAGCTTCGATCATCTTGAAGGAGGATTGCTTCCCATGATGTCCTACGGGGTTGGGGGTTAGGGGAACAAGAGCGCTCCCTGCGCCAAACACCCTTTTCAACACGGCCTCCCTCCTCTGGTGGTGCAAGACGATCTTTTGCTGAGGGCCGAGGTCGATGCTCCACCAAGGGGCCCCCTTCACTGCTGCGAGGCAGGCTGCGCTGGCTCCTTCGTCCGTCATGGCTTCTGGTGTAGTAGAATGGGGAGATCTAAAGGAGGTGCTTGATCTTTGCCAGCTCGTTTCTTACGTACCTGTCCCGCTTCATGACTGTTGTGAGTTCTTCAATCTTCCACTCCAAGTGACAAATATAGGTATGGAGTTCAGAGAATGTCCCTACGTTTGGCGTCGCGGTGCCGACTTCGATGCTAATGGACATGTGATTTTTGCCCAGGACGTTGGCTCCGCCGGAGCCAAGGTGAAGGTCTCCGAGGGGGCCGAGTTTGAGGGTCGTATCACTGGGAAGTGGATCTTCAACTTCCATCATCTTGGTTTAGGAATTTTTTGAACGAAGCTTGGGAAAAAGAAGGAATGGGATGCTGAGAAGGTGGCTAGATCCCCAGCAGAGTTGCCAATTGTAGGGGTTCAATTTATCGGGGTTTTGACCGTGGGTCGGTTCCGGTTCCTTCCTCCCCTGCTACCTGACCTACAGCAAGTCACTAGGGCTGTGGTAGCCCAGTGACCTTCCAACGTTCAAGTTAAATGCAGGGAAAAATGTATAGGTTTAGGGCTAGGGTCGAATAGCATACCTCTTTAGGTTAAAGTCTCATTGTATTTATAGACCTTGCTTTGCTTGGCCTCCAAACAAGCGCGTGGAGGATACGCTCGGGTAACCACCTTAGGTGACGTCATATGTGATGAATGGGATAAGGCGGTTATAGAGGATATGGCCAGGTCAAGCACCAATGATTATTCTCCTGGCGTAACCATATAGGGCCCTCCTGGTGTAACCGTATTCCTTCATACGGCCTCGGGGAGTCGGGGTTGGGTATACTCTATGCCTTAACGAAGCGATAAAGCCCCGACCGAACCCCCTTACCGAGGGACATTCCGCGGGTGGTACTGTGATCCCCCAGATTCTCATACCAAATAGCAGGCGAGCACCCTCATGCTCGCTCGATGCCCCAGTTCCGGAGCCACTACACATTCCACCTACCGAATTTTAATATGAGATTGGAACAAATTAACATGTGCGGTTTTAGGCGGTGATTTTCTATTTTGATACTTCCAAAGTTGTGATAGTGTGTAACTCACCATTTTGACTCGGTGATAGTTTATATCTATTCTATTCCCGTAGGGCTCATTTGAATATGGGATAAGGATTGAGGGTGTTATTTAAAAAGGGGGTAAAATAGTAGGGAATATTGGTTAATAAGGGATGATCCACATTAATGTGATGTTTATAGAGAGGAATTAAATAGTAATTGATTTGGATGAGGTATTAAAAATGGGGGGATAAAATAGTACTTGGTTTGGATGAGGGATAAAACAGGGAGATAATGTTGTTTTGTAGTTGAAATAGAGGAGGAGAGGTTATTATTTCGGCCTTATCTAGGGATATTAACTAATAACACCCCAAAACCTACTCATAAATAATCCCCCGCAGGGGGTATTAGCCAGCATAAGAGAAGAGGGGGAAATCTAATACCCCTGCGTTTTTTGGTTGCCAAACTAGGTGATAAACCTGGGTCCACGGCCCAACATTGATTCCTCAGACTAGAATCTGAAACATTTTGAGGCGATTTCAGGTGATTCCTGCTCGGGGGGGAGATGCCCTCTTCCTCCTCCCCCAGGCCATCTTTTATTCCTATCCCTCTCTTTTTCCCTATCCTTTTCCCCTTATCCTTTCCCTTTACCCCCTCATTTCCGTTCATCTTCCTTTTTGCGTGGGTTCGGTGCCGTCGCAACTATTGGGTGCGTCGAGTTTCTGCCTAACGGTATGTCATTCCATTTCTATCCAATCGTGCACCCTCTACTCCTCATTGGTTAGTACCGGGTCTTTTGCTTAACAGCAAAGTGGGGCCGCAGCGGAAGGCATTGGGACTTCGGGCCAGTTACTATTGCTATTATTGAGCTTGACGATGGCGTTTGTGGCGGTGGTCTGTTAGTTTGGTGGTGGTTGGTGGTTGAGGGAATGGTTAGGATTTTGTGTTATTTGTTTTTCTTTTTCAGGTGGTGGTTGTAGAGGAAATGCTGCTAGTGGCGGCTCGGGTTTATGGTGATTTCCCATCTGTATGCTTTGGAGGTTGAGGGAGGAGATAGCTTTGGATCCACATGGTGGCTGTAGAGGAGAAAAAGGTGTGCGGAGGCTTGGATCCTTGGCGTCTGAATGGCGTTATGGCAACAAAGCCGTGGATGGAGGAGGACGGCTTCGAGTTTTGCAAGCAAGTGGAGGCTGAACAGGGGTGGATGGGATTTGAGGGACACGGCAGTTTCCCCGGCGGAGGCTTTCCGATCGTTTTTGGGACTGGCGACATACGACGGGTTCATGGCAGTCTTTGTTTCACGATAGCGACAGCTTAGAGGTTTGGATTCTAGATCTGCATTTAGGGTTTTGGATATATTTGGGCTTTATTGTAGGGTTAATACCCTTATATTTGGGTTTTCAAGCCTTTTTTGATGTTTGCTTTTTACTGTATTATCTGGGCTATGTGGCCTTTTAGGTATTGAGCTTTGGCCCTTAGGGTTTTCTCCTTGGTTGGCATCTTGCCAATCATGGACTTGGGTCTCAG
Organism: Rhododendron ovatum; assembly: GCA_019656835.1. Classification (NCBI taxonomy): domain Eukaryota; kingdom Viridiplantae; phylum Streptophyta; class Magnoliopsida; order Ericales; family Ericaceae; genus Rhododendron; species Rhododendron ovatum. The sequence continues at coordinate 20,351,265 of CM033794.1, read as the reverse complement.
ATAGGCACTTGTTGCCTTTCTCCTTGTCCTTTTAGTCTTTGTAATCTTTCAAAGATTAATAAAACTTTTTTACTGTTCAAAAAAAAAACCTAAGCCCACAGTCTTAGGAGGGAGGAAAACTAATACCCCTTCTCAAAACCCCATCCAAATGAGCCCTTAAAGTACCAAAACTACAATTGAGAAAAATTAGCTCAATTCGATGTGTGTAAGTGCTTGATGCCCTATAATCGAAATGAAAAATTAAAAGATTGGATCAAACACCTATACATATTGGATTGAGCTGATTTTTCATAAAGTCACTTGAAAATTTATTTTAAAATTATTAAATAGCTCGAATTATCAGTACGGAACCCGTAGTGGACCCCATGTGCCGTCTGTGCACCGCATGTGCACTTTTGGTTGGTTGCTTTAGCATTTTCGGACAATCTCAAAGAGAGGTCTTCAGTGTTTACAGAAAATTCTACCAGCAGATTTTGAGATTTTAGCTTTTAGAAAGATATTTAAGTGTTTTCGTTAGAAAAAATTAACATACTAGAATATGAAATGGAAAAATAAATTTGATTCTCGAGCAACTGGATTCGAAGTGCATTTTGGATCAAATTTTGGATCGGAAGTTGATTTTCAAGTTTTTACAAGTTAATACTTCTTTTGTCCAAAAATGTTTGTTGGGTCTGGATAACGAGAAGTATTATTTTTGAAAAATAATTTAAAAAATTCAAAATTTAAAAGAACTCATTGGATATCTAGCTAGTAACTTGTTGAGAAAATTTAAAATTTTTAATTTCTCGTTTTGCGAATTAGACAAACATTTGGGATAGAAGGAGTATCAGCTTTTACTATAACTTAATCATATATTTTTTTGAGCAACAAGCAATTCATTCCATTCAAAAGCTCGAAGGCAAAGATTATATCACAATAAACAGGAGTGAACCAAAACTACCAAAATCTAAGACACGAGCTACGTAGCTGACAAACTAGCACTAGGTGTTGGCATAGCATTTGTCAGTCAACTTGGAAGTAGAGCACCCAACGAGAAACCCAACTCAAACCATAGGTAAGAAGCACAGATGAAATCTTCAATAAACCCCATAAATATGCTCCTTGAAAACGTCTTCGGCCGGCTAGTGGCACAAGAAAGTGTCAACTAAGACAGTGAGCCCTCGCTACCACAAGCGAAGGACGCCACTTTGAGAATAGCCCTCGCTGACACGGCTGACTCTGGACGCGGGAACACAAACGTCAACAAAGCCGAACCTACGAGACCATGGCAAGCACGAAAGCAAAATCAGGGCCAAAACTCGAATCAAACAAAACTAAAGTTATTATCCACCATTAACCCCACCGAATCTGAGGAAACCAAATCGAGACGCAACGCTGGACAGTGAAAAATCCAGCCGGGGAAGAAAGGGCACAAACGACCCTGGAAACTAACTAAAACTCCCCTGCCTCTCCACTAAAACTAACTATAGCCTAATAATGCTCACCGCTATCGTAAACATATATGTCGGATTCTAATAAAGTCTAGAATTACAATTTGAAGCTAGAACTTAAAATTTGTATACACTATCGCAAACACGCCATAGTATAATTTTATACCTAACATAATTTTGGTGACAGAAAGCATATGGACATTGATTTGAAGTTTGTATCTAAGGGTAGAGATCTGTTTTAGACCCATTTCAGGTCGGAAAAATGGATACGAGCCTGCTCATTGTTTAAAACACTTTCTTTAGGGTTTTTGTAAAATAATCTGCTCAATTGGATATCGGTAATGACATTTACGATATATACAGCTTTAACTTGCTTCGGAATTCAAGACATTATTAGATGTTTCATAAACACCCTTACCCATATCCAATTAAGCTAATTCCGTATAAGAGAGTTGCATAAACCAATACCATCATACTTACGTGCATTATCAACCACTCGGATTGGAGAGCAAGTACTATTATTGCGGAAGAATGGGCGAAATAGATGCGGAAGCCAATGCTATATCTCCTTTTAGCTCTATCCCACGATTCGATCAAAACACTGACTCTTTTTGTACAAAGCCCTAAACAAAATATTTTAAATAAAATGAGCAGCTCCAATCATTATTGTCAAACTAGAGACGGGTTCATATCAAGTCTGTACGCGCGGGTACAGATTTGAAATCTCTACCGATACCAGTGTTGTTTGGTAACACATGTGGCAAGTTGAAAACCGCTTGCACCACGTGCACTCCAATGAGCTCTTCAAATCTAAAGTTTACTTCATCTTTTTTTTTCTGACAAAAAAAAAAAATATTAATCTTTGGAATAACAAACAAAGATTAACTTTCAAGAAACCCACTTTGATAGGAGTAACAAAAAATAAAATGATAAGGTTAACAATCCAAAATTATAAGTAAGTTTGATGAGCACTCTTAAAACTTGAAGAAATTAAGTTAGAGATACACTAAAAAGGTGTAGCAAATTTCCTGCTTTTGTATGGCTTTCGATGATATAGATCTGTAAATATAATTTAGTTTTTTTTGTTTTTGTTTTGCTACCTCCCATTGCGAGGCTCTTGGTGTGGCTTTATTTTCTAGTTTCTAATATATGAATTTTTCATTTGTTTGATGTGGGAACCTCTCAGATCTTAGTTCTGATTGCAGACTGGCGAGCAAACTTCCATTGCAATGGGGGTACACAATGGTGCCTCAAATGTAGCTATTAATGGCGCACCTTCTTCTCCCAGGGCTACTAAAGTTGGAAAAGTCTCGGTTTTGCCCCTTGTTTTTCTCATCTTCTATGAGGTATCGGGAGGACCATTCGGGGTTGAGGATACTGTACACACAGCTGGCCCACTTCTAGCCCTAATTGGTTTTTTGGTATTTCCATTTATATTGAGTGTACCTGAAGCCCTAATAACTGCAGAAATGGGCACCATGTTCCCAGAAGACGGTGGCTATGTGATATGGGTTTCATCCGCATTGGGTGAGTATTGGGGGTTTCAAATAGGTTGGATGAAATGGCAAAGCGGGGTCATCGATAATGCTCTATACCCGGTTATGTTCCTTGATTATTTAGAGTCAGCAATCCCGGCATTATCTGGTGGTTTGCCAAGAGTTGCAGCAACGCTAGGTTTGACTGCTATGCTCACTTACATGAATTATAGGGGTTTAAACATTGTAGGATGGGCTGCTGTTCTGCTGGGGGTTCTCTCATTCCTTCCTTTCGGTGTTATGGGACTTGTCGCAATACCCAAGTTAAGGCCTAAAAGATGGTTAGTGGTAGATTTACACAACGTTGACTGGAATTTGTTCCTAAACACACTATTCTGGAACTTAAATTACTGGGATTCGATAAGTACGTTAACAGGAGAGATGGATAACCCGAAGAAGACTCTGCCAAAGGCTCTATTCTATGCTTTAATTGTAGTTGTAAGTGGGTATTTCTTTCCTTTACTAATTGGTACAGGAGCTATACCACTCAGTCGAGACCAGTGGAACGATTTGGATTTCTCTGATGTCGCCAAGTTGGTGGGTGGAGTGTGGTTGAGGGTTTGGGTCCAAATGGCTGCTGCAATGTCAACTGTAGGAATGTTTGTGGCTGAAATGAGCGGTGATTCTTTTCAACTTCTTGGTATGGCAGAAAGAGGGATGCTTCCGGCGTTTTTCGCCAAAAGATCTCGTTATGGAACTCCTCTTGTTGGTATTTTATTTTCGGCTTCTGGAATTATTTTGCTTTCATGGCTGAGCTTTAAAGAGATAATGGCCGTGGAAAACTTTTTGTATTGCTTGGGAATGATTTTGGAGTTCATATCCTTCATAAGGTTGAGAATAAAATACCCAGCTGCATCTAGGCCTTTTAAGATACCTGTGGGAACAGTCGGATCAATTCTACTATGTATTCCTCCGACCATATTGATGGGCGCTGTGCTGGCTCTTTCTTCGCTCAAAGTGGCAGTTATAAGCCTCGTTGTTGTTGTAATTGGACTAGTGATGCAGCCTTATCTCAAGCATGTTGAGAAAAAGAAATGGCTCAAGTTCTCTGAGAATTCTGATCTCCCTGATCCTCTATGTCGTGGTGCTCATGAGAATACTGAAACATTGGTTCAGTAACTAACCATTGTCGAATGGACGACAAAAGAAATGGTATTTGTTCATCAAGATCTCAAAAGGCTCCAATGGACGACAAATATTCTCTGACCGGTATCTCATTAAGGTATTTGGTTTGCTCAGAGGGCGGTAGCTCTAATCCATACAGTAGAATAGATGCATGTTGAAGCCAAGACCGCAGGTCCCCAATGAAATGACCCAAATTCAAGTCTCTTTATCTTACCAGCCAAAAAATATGTAATGAAGTTCGTTGAATCTTACTTCATATGACATTACACAAAAACATTAAGAACTAGAAGCTTCTAAAAAGTTCATTTATCATTAGTGCTTTCATGTGCCCCAAGGATCGAAACCTAACACATACGAAACACACACAACAAAGAGTTTTACATGATTTCCCAAAATCAGACGGAGGAATCGAAGCAACATTTACGGAAACGAGCTTTAACAAAGGAGTTCTCAACTCCTAACTCACTACACTCTGTATCTACATTGCTAACCTTGACTGATACAAAATCTGAGAGCTCAATTTATAGGTAAAGATTGAGCTTTGTTTACAAGCAATGCCAGGAAAGAGAATTCCCATAAGAATTCTTCTTCAGTTTAAGCCAACAAACATGAATTCCATGTGTGGAAATTCAACTGCTTCTGGTTACAGCATCTCATAGGGGCTCAATTGGCAACCCGAGATGCAAAATACCTCTTGGCAATCTCGGTAGCCATTCGTAGCCAGCGAGGCAACTCTTGTTTACAGATTTCACAGGAATGTGTGGTTGTAAATTGGTTCGGACTACCACGCGGCAGTACTTCCGGACTATAGTATAATTTCACATGAAACTCTTGTTCACAGATTCGGCCACAGCCCAATCTATACCAATCCTAAAAGGGGTTTCCGTCCAGAATTCAGATAGCTTTTTTTTCCCTTGAAAAATCCTTGATTTTCTGGCTGTATATGTTTCATGAATTATCTCCCCACCTAGCAAAAACATCCTTCTTGTGTTGATGAACCATAGGGGATTTGTCCTTACCCCTAAAAAATTAAAGAAAATGAACTTACAATCAAGCACTTATTCAAATTCTTGATTAGTTTTCTTAAACTTTTCCATCGGCAATTAATTGTTTTAAACAACAAGCAAATGAAAAATAAACTACTGCAAATAAATAATTAAGATTCTCGATGTAAATGCAAAAAATAATTATTTGGAAAAATAGACATTTTAACATTGAATCTATTTAGCATTGATGCATTTCAAAATTATATCAATCATGATAAATTTGATTTCTGGGGTAATCCCTTCATTATTTTGACATGTTCTAAAAAGTGAAAATTTTCTAACATAAAAGAAGCCCGGCAAGAATCCACAAATTATTGAATAAGAGTAACCAAAGATGATCCTTTTACATTATTTTTTTTTTTGAAAAGCCGGTTATTCCCTTTGTCCCAAATTATGTATTCCTCGTTCTATTTTAACCGGATAGAAAATTATTTATCACCCATTCTATCTTAACTTGCTAGAGAATTGTTTGTATTTGAATTGAGAACACTTTTTTTATATAAAAATAACGGGTCTTGTTTGGCATAGACCTTTAGTTCCGTACAGACCTTCCATTAGTTCCATTAATTAAGTGATAAAACTTTCTATCTCAGTTAATTCCATTAGTTAAAATTACAAAAAAAAATTCAAATGATACGAACCTTCAAAAAAGACTAATTTATTATTGTTGTTTTATCAGACCCACATTTGCTTGCCAAACTCATTTCTCTAAAATAAAGGATTTGATTTGTCTAGAGTCCAAATTGGACGGCAACAACATTCCGGGCTCTAGCTCCTAGCACTACCGACGCTTGTAGTGACATTGAACCTTATAGTAATAGAAGCAGTCGTATTTCAATGGCTGATTTTGTGAATTAATTATTCAAATTAGTCATTAAAAAAACTATTATCACAAAGATATTCATAAATATTTTTTTAACAAATATAAATTTTTAAAATTATTTTCAGAAGATCCAAATTGGAAGACTGTATTTTCATTAAATTACATAGTCCCAATCTCTACAGTGCAAACCAAAACTGGAAAGAAGCAATTCCTAACCAATAATGCAAACAAAACAACAATTAATTTGCCTTTCAACTTGGCTCGCTTGTCCTTGAAACTGCCAAAGTCAACAGCACACTCCTCTCTCTCTCTCTCTCTCTCTCTCTCTCTCTCTCTCTCTCAATTTTTTTTTTTTGGGTTGACACCAACCTGGGGGTATTATTCTTACAGTGATGGTGATAGTTCAAACATAAACAGAGGAAGTAGAAGATCAAGTTGGCCGTCAAAGCAGCGTAAGAAGAGAACAAGATGTTGGCCCCAGCCAAGAATATGGCAACACTAGCACCAACGACGACGACGAGCTACTTGCAATCAATAGCAAGGTACTACGAATTCAATCCCTCTAAAGGTGTCAAATGTGTCTATCGTGCCGTGTCATGCCATTCAACTTCTTTGCCAACCGTGCTGTGTTGTGCCCGTTTACTTCATTGTGCCATGGCATGTCATGACATGCCGTGCTTTAAGCGTTCTGTGCTAGGCCATTTTACTTTATCGTGCCGTGTTGGGCCGTGCCTTTTTTATATCGTGTCGTGTTGTGCCGTGCATTTTTTATCGTGTCATGTTGTGCCATGCTTTTTTGAATCGTGCCGTGTCGTGCCGTGCCGTGCCAGGATTAGACCGTGCCTATAGCGTGCCGTGCCAGGATTAGACCGTGCCTGTAGCGTGCCGTGCCGCCTTCAAACATGTCATGTGTGTCGTGCCCGTGCCGATTAACAAATCTAAGGCTTGTCTTAAAAATCAGCTCCGTAGAACATTTTTCAGGTATGAAAATGAAAACAATCATAGTCTGTTCCATCAAACTAACTATCGACAAATGTTAGGAAAGTAAGGAATTTCATTCTATTACAATAGCATGACAAGGGTGACCAAACCTTACAAACTCAGGTTTTCAATTGTTTAGTGAAATAGAAGGTATATGGTGGACTACTAGGCATGATGGCTCTGATCTGTCTAAAAGCCACTGTTAGAAAAAAAGAAAGAAAATGCACAACTTTTAGTGCATAAATTATGAGTAATCAATGATTACTGTAGAATCTGAATTCAAAGGCAATTAGGTGAATGTAGTGTATAAAAAAGCCACTGTCAGACTAGAAAACGATGCACAAGGTGTAACCCATAATTCGTAAAAGCGAACCCATTCTCCTATCATTTACCTTGTTCATTAAGGGCCTGAACAATGGTCACACCATCCATACTTCCTTCGTGTCACTAATTGGAATCAGGCGACCATCACCTAAAACATGTTAATGAATAAAGCATAACACAATGATGAGGCCTCTAAGAACATTCCAAAAACTGAAAGGAATTAGCAGCAATGCGGCGGGGAGGGGGGGGCGGGGGTTGTGGGGGAAATCATTGGCCCTCTGAAGCCAATATGAAGACTACCTTAGGCTTCCAGCCACTTCGGTGGAAACTCTACAATTTTGCTACTTCAATTTAATTGCAAAGATTTGTTTCATTTGAAACTTCAGAGGAAAGGGAAGTTTTAAGAATTAACCTGGAGGCAAACATAGAACGAAATATTCTGTCAAAAGAAGAAAAGAAATACAATATGTCATTGCACATTTTGTTATTCCAAATTCAGTACATTTTCTTTAAGGACTTATATCAAACACCTGGTGGAAACACAATAAGCCTCAGTTCCGTATCTCCACAAACCAATATGAAGACTATTCTTATCTTGACCTTAGGCTTCCAGCCACTTCGGTGGAAACTCTACAATTTTGCTACTTCAATTTAATTGCAAAGATTTGTTAAACTTCAGAGGAAAGGGAAGTTTTAAGAATTAACCTGGAGGCAAACATAGAACGAAATATTCTGTCAAAAGAAGAAAAGAAATACAATATGTCATTGCACATTTTTTTATTCCAAATTCAATACATTTTCTTTTGAGGACTTATATCAAACACGTGGTGGAAACACAATAAGCCTCAGTTCCGTATCTCCACAAACCAATATGAAGACTATTCTTATCCTGACCTTAGGCTTCCAGCCACTTCGGTGGAAACTCTACAATTTTGCTACTTCAATTTAATTGCAAAGATTTGTTTCATTTGAAACTTCAGAGGAAAAGGAAGTTTTAAGAATTAACCTAGAGGCAAACATAGAATGAAATATTCTGTCAAAAGAAGAAAAGAAATACAATACTGTATGTCATTGCACATTTTTTTATTCCAAATTCAGTACATTTTCTTTGAGGACTTATATCAAACACCTAGTAGAAACACAATAAGCCTCAATTCCGTATCTCCACAAACCAATGTGAACCACAAAATTACAACAAACAACACTAATTTATCAATTCCCCAAGCATGCAAACCCATTCCCCAAATACTTGCATTATGAAATGCAAAATTCAACAACTCCTCTACTCCGTTCAAATATCCTTTTCAAAAGGAATTCTTGAACAGTTCTCTAGTCAAGTATCCAAAGTGCAATTACATAGGAAGGGCAAATTAATAACAAAAGGAAAGCCCTAGGTCAACATGAACTTGTTTATTGGCAATGCATGTGCAATATTAACAAGGACTAAAGATCAATTAATGAAAGGAATCAGTAAAATTAACCTTAACTCACAGTTGCAAAGCAAAATCGAGCCCTAATCTCGTTGCTGTGAAACAAAATCTAGAGATTAAATGCCGTTGTAGACACTCTAATCTGGGCCTCCGAATAATCTTTAAGTTCCCTGATAATATAAAAAAAAAATACCTTTTGAGAGCTTGGATAAAGGACCCCTTCAACTCCAAATAAAGTTACTCTGCCATTTTGTAGACTCTCTCACTCTCTCTTTAAAAATACCCTCATTCTTCTTCTCCTCTTAAGTTCAGTAAACTACTGACCTAGAAAGACCTCCACCTCAAAGCATCCAAACAATCTCACATCCTTCAATCCCCATTCAAGCATTTCAAGTCCAAATCAACTTCCATTCCTCCATCTTCAACCACATCCAAGCTTTGATCAGAAGGTATAAATAAATTCCTTGGGCTAAACCACGTTTAGCTTTGAGGGGGAGCCGATCGAGGCCCTTCTCGGTCTTTCTATACCGAGTTTGGGTCTCAAACGAGCTTTATATTCAAAAAGCACAAAAAATAGTTTCTATACCAGATATGTTGCCCTGTGCGACGTTTTACAATTCCGCACGGTGTAGTGTGTTACACCGTGTAGTATTTTATTTCTTGTACATATTCCTTCTTATGTTATTCTGATTAGTCTGTTTAATATTTTTCTCCGTGGGTACATTCTAGAATCAAGTTTCATGTTAAAAGTCATCTTTTTGACTTTATTAAATCTTTCAACATTTCAAAAAGCTTTTAACATTGTTTTACATGATAAGATGAACAAAATGGTCTTGTAAATCATTTTTTAGAGATTCGAAAAATATAACAAACTATTTTGCGGACCTATAGTTTGTTTTATCATATAAAAGCAAACTGATTCTGGAATGCATAAACAGGTAAACCGCACGGTGTTTTAGTTACACCGTGCGATGTATCCGATCCGTCGCACGGTGTTTCACATGATATTGGCAGACTACTGTAATGTTATTATTTCACTTTCTGTACATTACTCATCCATTTCATATTGTACAGCTCCCACCACAAGCACTCCAATGTGTTATATTAAACCCCATGTCCCTTTCCCGTACATGTTTTAATCAAAGTTAAGTTTTTCAAATGATATTAAATTCCCTATTTAAAATGCTTAGTAGAGACCGGTTTTTACCGGGCGAGCGGGGTGCTTTTTCAACAAAACCTTCCCCGTTCGTAGCATGGCTCCCGAACCTAAAATCTCAAGATTTTCGGTAGATCAAAAGCCTTTTTTCTCTCAAACAAACTCTCGATTTCTCGGATCATCCATCTCAAAAATTTGGGTGACGACTCTTCGAGTGCGCGTCGGGCGGAGAGCCCACAGTGGTGACTCCCCTGAAGACTTTTATTCAATACTTTACTTGCACTTTTTAAATAAAAAAAAAGAATAAAAAGTATTGAATAATCAAGAGGGCCAAGCTTGAAAGGCATTTTCTTTGGGAGATTTAAAATCGTTCGAAATATTTCACTTTGTTTTCTTTTACACTTTGCACAGCACAAGCCTTGCTAGTGTGTTTTGGCAATCTTACCCGGTTTACCGGTGACAAGCTCTCCCGGGCTGCCTTGCAACACTTGATCATGATGAGCCATCATACTGTTCGACCACTGTCTTGCAATACACTTGACATGGGAAGTACATCTTGGCTCTAGTCCGGGAAACCCTTTTGAGACCAAAACCGGCCTTCTGCACTTATACATAACTATAGAACCTTCCAAACTAGGACAAGAGCATATGGTTAGGAATTATGTGTTATACTGTGCTTACGTGTTGCATATATCTTGCTCACATGACATATCTCATCATCATGCTACATTGCACATGTATTGCTTGACCGTTAGAGTAGTTCTAGGACTTCTCTCTCCCTCCCACGTTTTTTTTTTTTATTTATAAAAGAAGGTTGCTAACACCCGATGAAGAGTCGTGCCCCATGGGACGCACGTTGCTTAATACTAATTAGTCCTTAAAATGACGCATTTGGGGGAAATCAATTCTTACTAAGTCTTCGATGAATTTTTCAATCAAATGTTCAAAAAGAAATGAAGGAATGACTAAAGTATTAATGATGTGATACTTACACCATCTAGGCTAATAGCGCCACGTCGCACATGTGTACTAGTCACAATACCGTGTCATTTTTACCATGTCATTTCAAAAATGGAAATTGAACCTTTGAAGAAAAAAACAAAAAAAACAAAAAACAAATGAAGACTTAGTTTGTTTTGACATCTCTTAAGTTTCGTTGTTTACAAATGATACATTGTCAAAAGAAACTCTGAGGATCGAGGCAAATTTTTTTTTTAAAAAACCGTTTTCTGTGAGTCTAGGAGACTTAAAATCTATGGAGTTTGAGATACCTCCGGTGTTCAACGTGCCCGAACGGCCCCTCGGATCTAGATCTAGCCTTAGGATGTGCTTGTATCTAGGCTTCAGCAACCTCATTGCTTTGTCTCGGATGGTCAAGATAAGGAGATTGGCTCTGATTTCGAAGTATTCGGAATTTAACATGCCTGACATGACTTACCCGTGGCTGCTAAAACCCTTGGCACAATCATACCTAAATAAGATTTGGAGTTAAGGTAGGCCTGTAGGAAAGTTAGGACGGTGACAACAACAATGACACGTGAGCATAGAACCTTCCAAGGTTAAGACATGGACCCATCGGTTTGAACTATATATTATATCTTGCTTACTTGATGCATTTTCGTGCTCACGTGTATCATCGTACTACACTGCACTTGTACGGTCCGTCCACTAGGCACTCATCTACTTGTCTTCCGAGACTCACACTCAGTACTCTCGCCTCATCCTCCGCCATTCTCTCCCTCCCCCTGTGGTCCGAAAAGATTGCCAAGACCCGATGAAGAGTCGTGCATTTGATTACACGTACGTTGTCTAAATCAATTAATCCTTGGAACAATAAAGCCTTGGGGATATCAAAATTTGATAAGTCGTCAATACATTTTTCAATCAAGAAGTCAATCGAGATTAAGGAAATTATTAAGCTATAATGCCGTGATGCCTACACCACCTAGGTTACGGTGCCAAGTCACTTACCCCACTTAGGTAGATGGCACCATGTCGCTTACGTTGCCTCGGTTGCAGTATCACGTCATTTACGCCAAAACGGTTTCTAAAACCAAAATTGTAACTTCAAATGAAAAATGTTATGGACTTAATTTATTTTGCTGTCTCCCAAGTCTTGTCATTCTTGATCAAAGGATACACTGTTAAAAGAAACGCTGAGGATCGAGGCAGTTTTTAAGGATCGCACTGTCGGTCTAGGAGACCTTAAATCCATGGAGTTTGCGATACCTCCGGCGTTTTCCGTACCCATACGGCTCCCCTAGTTCAGTCTAGCCTTAAGGAATACTGGTATCTGGATTCTGGCAGTCATATTGCTCTATCTCGGATGGTCAATATAAGGAGATTGGCTCTGATTCTGAAGCATTCGGCATTTAACCTACCTGACACGACCTACCCGGATTGTCGGAAATCATCTGTGCCACGTCTTAAGTGAGGTTTGAATCACGATAGGTCCCTAGGATAGTCTAGGAGACTTTAAATCCATAGAGTTTGCGATACCTCCGATGTTCGTCGTGCCCAAACGACCCCCGGTCTGGGCTAGCCTTAAGAACACTTGTATCTGAGTTATAGCAATCTTATTGCTTTGGATGGTCATAATAGAGGTGTTGGGTCTGTCCTTGCTGAGTAAATGATTTACCTAGGATTGTTGGAAACCATATGTACAGTGTCTTATGTGAGACCAAGCCGAGGTAGACCTTAGGACAACATCAAGATCAACGACACGTACATGGCATGTTCTTTCTTTTTCAGAAATGCTTCTGGGACTTATCTAAAATTCACTTTTTGCTTTACTGTCAGTATTGAGCCACCCATCCTACACAAAACCACACCACCTTCTCCGACCACCTTAATGGCAGGGCAAACGGAACTGAATGAGCTAAAAAAGATTATGGAGGAAATGAGTTAGAAAATGGACAAGATGCTAACTCTGGTCCAAGGGCTGGTAAACCTTCTCACATCCGAAATTCCAAACACAAATCTGGGACTGAATAATGATGTTGGGAAATTAGAGGCCGACGGGGCTGACAAACTTTGCTCAAAAGTGAAGCTCTCAGAAATGTTCAAGGATCTGGCTGAAATTCATGATGCTAGGCTCACTCGAAGGAAGATACTGGACCCCTATTCAAAACCAGTGCCAACATGAATATTGTCTCGGCAGAAATACATGAGATCAATCCCAAGGGCGAAGGGGTTTGTCCCAAAAGGCTATAGAGTTGCAAGGCAAGTAAAGGTTCCGTTAGAGGCACCACGGGCACCACCGTGAACCCTCAACTCAATTGGGGAACCAAACCAAGGGCCTTCTCCCATTTCTCTTAATCTCAATCCATGGTTTATGAAAAGCTCGTCAAAACTAGCGTCATCAAGCCATTCCCCCAAACTCCTTTACCTCAAAAGCTTTCAGCAAATCACAACCCAAATGCCGTCTGCACCTTCCATCAAATACCTGGTCATGCTACCGATGAATGCAATCATCTCCGCCACAAGATTCAAGACCTCATCGATGACAGAATCATCCCTCCACCACAGCCAGGCACCAAGCCCAAGCGCAATCCTTGTATCAACTCCACCTTTTTCATTAAAGAATGGTAAACCATCAAGAGCCATGCAACCTTCCACGAGTTTGGGAGTTTTCAAGCTTTTAGCCCTTGTCCTCTAAACAACCATCTTTGTGTTTGAGTCAGTTTGTACCTCGAGTCTGTCATGCTGTCACTGTTGTGTCTGTGTGTTCTCAATTTTAAGTCTACAAGAGTCAAAAAAAAAAATAATAATAATGTGTCAGTTTCGTGGGCCTGAACTACATTGTGACCTGATTCCTTTACAGGATACATAGGCAGCCTCATCCCGAGGCCCGGTCACGAGCATTTGAGTCAATCCCAAGATTCGGTCATGCTCTTTTGAATCAACCCATAATGGTTCGGTCGCTGTCCTTTAAACGTCGCATCTCTGTAGTAAACTCAGGGTTTCAAAATTGTTTTCCACCATCAGTTGAAAATCATGATAATCACTCCAAAACACGAGATGATTTTTGATTGAACCCTTCACCTCAGGCAAGAAGAAGAATTTCAAGGGACCGCTTCCTGATGCCATATCCATTCTAAGAAGCGTTGTTGTGACTCTGAAAAGGCTCTCTAGGTCAAAACTTCAAAATCTGACCTATGCAAAAGTTAGAGCATGCAAACAAAAGCCTCTAGGATTCAGTTGTTAGGTTGCGCAATCTAAAATGAAGAAAGGCCATCATTTCTTTCATCCTACGCATAAAGATATATCCTTTGATAGCCTCTTTGAGCCACAATCAAATTCTTTGAAAAAGAACCTCAGTTAGCTAGCTATCCCCCGCATTGGGGTAAAATGAAAAATAAAAGTGCCAATACAAACATTGAAAGGATGAAATTGCCAAACGCAATAACAAATGCCTATTGAAAGCAAATGAAAAATCAAGAGAGAACACCTACCAAAGCAAAAGGGCACAAAAAGTTCAAAGATAGCTGCTAGCTTTGAAAACCCAAAAGAAAGTGAAATTTTTTAGCCAATTGTCCTTTCTTTGTTAAGCCCAAACCAGTACCCACATTACAACCCTAAAAGTCCTTTCAAATTGGAAACTGTGACTTGATAGCAAGAACCCTAGACGTTAAGAGACATGATCGAGAAAAGTCAAAGCATTGCTCAAAGCAAAAATTCAAACTGGGGCATTTTTGATCCACGGGCCATTATCAGCAACCCAGGGCACAGTTCATGATTAAAACTCTCGTGTTTTAACAAAACAAAATCGAAAGATTTGATTGAAAATCAATTGATGGAATAAAACAATTTTTGAAAGGAGAATTCCAAGAACCAGGGCATGTCTGCTATTTTCTTCGCCCAATCAGGGGCACCGTTCGAAAGTCGCTTCGTCTTTCCCTCCCTCATTTGTGTCATCATAGTCTTGTCAAATTCCACCCCTTTTGCCAAAAGCCAAAAGAGTCATCTTGGTTTTGTCAATTCTCGACTCGTGGAAGCCATTTCAACGCATGAAAGAGTACCACCCCTAAGAGAAGCTCATTGGGCTGAAAACCCCAAGGGCAGGTTGACCTAAGAAAAAATTAGAGCAAAAACCTGCTAGGACGAAAAACCGCAAAGGTGGCCTAGGCAAAAGTTAAAGCAGGTAATCAAAAGGGCTCGCTAGACCGAAAACCCAAAAGGGCGATACTAGGCAAAATATAGAGCGCAAAAGGAGAGTGTTAATACCCGAGCGAAACCATAACCTGAACTGCGTACATGGTCAACTGGTTGCCAAAACCATCAGAACAGGGGTTCGTCACTCATTGGGCACAACAGCTCGATGTCATCTATCGAGGCAAGTGTATGCACAACTTCAAGACTTGGCCACAAACTTCAGTCCAAAGCTCAAGCCTTAACCAAAGGCAAGTTCCAGCCCAAAGCTCAAGCCCTGACCAAAGGCAAAATCCAGCTCAGAATCCAAAAACAAACTCCAGTTCAAATTTAAGCTCCGACCAAAAATAAACTCCAACTCAAATTCAAGCCCTCATCATAGGTGAATTTCAGCCCAAAATCACCAGTCCACTGGTCAAAGATAGTAATGCAAAAGGGTACTCAGATGTGTCCCCTATTTTCCTCAAAAAAAAAACAAGGAATGTTGTACACATCGTCATCAAGTGTCAACTCGCGAATCTCGAATGTTGTCCAAAAGTCATAACCGATCTAATACTTCTTAGTCTTCTAAGCTATGATCTAAAAGACTTAACGCTCTCAAGCAACGGTCCAAAAGACCTAGGCTACTCATTTAATCAAGCTAGTGACGATCCAAAAGACCTAAGCTTCTTATTCAACAAGGCTACGGTCCAAAAGACCTAACGCTTTGTAGTCTCCCAAGCAACAGTCTAATTGACCTAATGCTTCTTAGTCTCTCAAGCGACGGTCAAAAGGACCTAAGCTTCTCATTCAATCAGCAATGGCCAGAAAGGCCTAAGCTGCTCTATTTATCAGGTGATGGTCAAAAGGACCTAAGCTTCTCATTCAATCAGCAACGGTCAAAAGGACCTAGTCTTCTGTCTATTATCTATCAAGTGACAGTCCAAAAGACCTAAGCTTCTCATTCAACAAAGCTACGGTCCGAAAGACCTAACGCTTTGTAGTCTCCCAAGCAATGGTCTAACTGACCTAATGCTTCTTAGGCTCTCGAGCTATGGTCTAAAAGACCTAACGCTTCTTAGTCTCTCGAGCGATGGTCCAAAAGACCTAACGCTTCTTAGTCTCCCAAGCCATGGTCTAACTGACCTAATGCTTCTTAGGCTCTCGAGCTACAGTTCAAAAGACCTAACGCTTCTTAGTCTCTCAAGCTATAGTCTGAAAGACCTAACGCTTCTTAGTCTCCCAAGCAACGATCTAAAAGAGCTAACGCTTCTTAGACTCTTAAGCGACGGTCAAAAGGACCTAAGCTTCTCATTCAATCGGTGACGGTCAAAATGGTCTATGTTTCTACGTTTATCAAGCAACGGTCAAAAGGACCTAAGCTTCTTTGTCTAGAGCAACGGTCAAAAGGACCTAAGCTTCTCATTCAATCGGCGACGGTCAAAATGACCTAAGTTTCTACGTTTATCGAGCAACGGTCAAAAGGACCTAAGCTTCTTTGTCTATCGAGCAACGCTCAAAAGGACCTAAGCTTATCAGTCAATTGGCAACGGTCAAAATGACATAAGCTTCTTCGTTTATCAAGCGATGGTCAAAAGGACCTAAGCTTCTAACCGAGCGAAGGTCCAAAAGACCTAGGCTTCTCAATCAACCGAGTTACGGTCTAATTGACCTAAAAGCCTCTTAGTTTCTCGGGCTACGGTCTAATTGACCTAAAAGCCTCTTAGTTTCTCGAGCTACAGTCTAACCGACCTAAAGTCTCTTTGTCTCTCAAGCTACGGTCTAACCGACCTAAAAGCCTCTTAGTTTCTTGGGCTATGGTCTAACAGACCTAAAAGCCTCTTAGTCTCTCGGGCTACGATCTAACCGGCCTAAAAGCCTTTTAGTTTCTCAAGCTATGGTCTAACCGACCTAAAGTCTCTTTGTCTCTCAGGCTACGGTCTAACCGACCTAAAAGCCTCTTAATTTCTCGAGCTACGGTCTAACCGACCTAAAGTCTCTTCGTCTCCTGGGCTACGGTCTAACCGACCTAAAATCCTCTTAGTCTCTCGAGCTATGGTCTAACTGACCTAAAAGCCTCTTAGTTTCTCAAGCTACGGTCTAACCGACCTAAAGTCTCTTTGTCTCTCAAGCTACGGTCTAACCGACCTGAAAGCCTCTTAGTTTCTCGGGCTACGGTCTAACCGACCTAAAAGCCTCTTAGTTTCTCAAGCTACGGTCTAACAGACCTAAAGTCTCTTCGTCTCTTGGGCTAGGGTCTAGCCGACCTAAAAGCCTCTTAGTTTCTCGAGCTATGGTCTAACCGGCCTAAAGTCTTTTCGCTTCTCGGGCTATAGTCTAACTGACCTAAAAGCCTCTTAGTTTCTCAAGCTACGGTCTAACCGACCTAAAGCTCCATCGTCTCTTGGGCTACGGTCTAACCGATCTTAGTTTCTCGAGCTATAGTCTAACCGACCTAAAGTTTATTTCTCTCTTGGGCTACGGTCTAACCAACCTAAAAGCCTTTTAGTCTTTCAAGATGTGGTTCGTCCTCCGGGACTACAATCTGTCTCGTACATTGTCCTCCGGGACTTGCACTCTATCTGCACTTCATCCTCTGAGACTCACTTTTGTCATACTTACATTGATTTTACATGCTCACGCGACATTCCATGACATATCAACTTGCATCATCATTCATGTATTGTCTCAATCGAACGTCAAATTCAAGCTCTTCAAGTTCAAGCCACTTTCAAAAATTCAAGATTCAAATTATTCAATCTCAAGTCTCTTTCAAAACTCAAGCTTCTTTCAACATTCAAGCCCCCCTCAAAACTCAAGCTATTCAAACTCAAGTCTCTTTCAAAACTTAAACTTCATTCAAAATTCAAGATATTCAAATTCAAATCTCTTCCAAAATTAAAGCTTTTCTAAAAATCAAGTCTCTTTGCTGTCTAAGCATTAAAATCTGTCCAAATGATCATGCCTTGGTCAAAAGGTGCATTTTTCGTCCTCCAGGACTCGTCGCAATTTTAATCCTCTGGGACTCATCTCAATTTTTAGTCCCCCTGAGGACTCGTCTCAATTTTTAGTCCCCTGAGGACTCACCTCAATTTAAGTCCCCTGAGGACTCGTCTCAATTTTAGTCCCCCCGGGACTCGTATCAAGAAATTTAATGGCACTCAAGCACTCTATCTTCTCAAGTTTGCTATTTAATCTGTCCTTCGAGACTCGTTTTATCTGCATTGTCCAGACTAAACTACGTTGATCTGATCCCTACAACAGGGTATGTAGGCAGCTCCATGAGTGCGACCAACATTATTGTATTCTTACATTTAACTTAAAGACTTTGGAGTGATGGATTGGGATGTCTAATCTTTAACGTCACTTATACCAAACAATAGTACCTAAGTTCCGTTAAAGAGGGATTACTGTAGACACCTCAATTTGGGCCTCCGAATAATCTTTAAGTTCCCCGATGATGAAATAAAGGAAACAATACCTTTTGAGAGTTTGGATAAAGGACCCCTTCAACTCCAAATAAAGTTACTCTGCCATTTTCTAGGCTCTCACTCTCTCTCTCTCTCTAAAAATACCCTCACTCTTCTTCTCCTCTTAAGTTCAGTAAACTACTGACTTAGAAAGACCTCCACCTCAAAGCATCCAAACAACCTCACATCCTTCAATCCCCATTCAAGCATTTCAAGTCCAAATCAACTTCCATTCCTCCATCTTCAACCACATCCAAGCTTTGATCAAAAGATATAAACAAATTCCTTGGGCTAAACCACATTTAGCTTTGAGGGGGAGCCGATCGAGGCCCTTCTCGGTCTTTCTATACCAAGTTCGGGTCTCAAACGAGCTTTATATTCAAAAAGCACAAAAAAATAGTTTCTGCACCGGATATGCTGCACCGTGCAACGTTTTACAACTCTGCATGGCTTAGTGTGTTACACCATGCAGTATTTTATTTCTTGTACATATTCCTTCTTACGTTATTCTGTTTAGTCTGTTTACTGTTTTTTTGTACGGGTACATTCCAGAATCAAGTTTCATGTTAAAAGTCATCTTTTTTACTTTATTAAATCTTTCAACATTTCAAAAAGTTTTTAACATTTTTTTATATGATAAGATGAACAAAATAGTCTCATAAATCATTTTTCAGAGATTCGGAAAATATAACAAACTATTTTGCGGACCTATGGTTTGTTTTGTCATGTAAAAGCAAACTGATTCTGGAATGCGTAGACAGGTGAACCGCATGGTGTTTTAGTTACACTGTGTGATGTATCCGGTCCGTTGCACGGTGTTTCACATGATATTGGAAGACTGCTATAATGCTATTATTTCACTTTCTGTACATTGCTCATCCATTTCATACTGTACAGCTCGCACCACAAGCACTCCAATGTGTTATATTAAACCCCATGTCCCTTTCTCGTACATGTTTTAATCAAAGTTAAGTTTTTCAAATAATATTAAATCCCTCATTTAAAATGCTTAGTAGAGATCGGTTTTTACCTGCCGAGCGGGGTGCTTTTTCAACAAAACCTTCCCCGGTCGTAACATGGCTCCCGAACCCAAAATCTCAACGTTTTCGCTAGACCAAAAGCCTTTTTTCTCTCAAACAAACTCTCGGTTTCTCGGATCATCCATCTCAAAAATCCGGATGGCGACTTTTCGAGCCCGCGTCGGGCAGGGAGCCCACGGCCATTAAAATTTAAACCTATATAAAATGAGATGTGAGAATAGGGTTACCTGGTGAAACACATATGAGAAGAGAGAGAGAAGAGTGAGTTGCTTTGTTTGTATCGTGCGGATGGCTTCCCAATACCATTGAACATTTTGAACTGTGAGAAAAGGGCACTGCTATTTGCAACCACAAATTTTCTAAGCCTAGCCCATGCTAAAATTAATGATTTTCAGACAAAAATGCCCTTTTTAAAATGGACAAAAATACGCCTAATGAAATGATGTCATTTTGGGTCATCTACTCCCCCACTCTTCTTCCCTAACCCACCTCCCGCCTACAAGTCTTTTTTTTTTAATCTACATCTCCCCACCTACCAATCCCACCACCTCACCCGTCCCCTCCTCCTCCTCCCCCCATCGCTGCTGCTGCCACCGTTACATCACCGATTCCGTCGCCACCGACAGAGTCGCTGCCACCGACTTTGTCGCCAGCTTTTGCTTTCAGATACCACAATGCTTTTACCCAGTTCTATTGTGCATTAGCAAAATGTGTGATGTTAATCGCGCATTTTGTGAATGCATTATACGAAACAAGACGCATTTCGAACTTGCGTTTTTTGCGTTTTTAACGGTCAGAATCTGTGTTTTTTTAATAAAAAAAACATGACGCATCTAAAGGTTTCAGATATTAGAATCTGAATTTTATGAACATTTTCAGAAGTTAATTTTTTATTTTTGTACCGATTTTCTGGATTGGATGTCCAAATAGTGTTCATCATTTTTTTTCCATGGACAGACTACCTTTGATTTTACAGTCCCAACAAAACTTTCTGGCTTAGATTTTGAAACAAATCTTTAGCACAGATAGAGATTTTGAAACAAATCTTGCTTGGATTTAGCACCGAGAGAGAAAGAGTAGGAATGGAGTCCAGTCCGTTGAACCAGACGACGTCAAACTAGAGTCCAGTTCGGATTGACGTCATTAGTTCCTCACCCTCTGCTTGGATTTACTACAGAGAGAGATGGATGGATGAAACGGAAAAGATGGGGGTTAATCTGGCGGCGGTACTGGTGATGGTGGCGTTACTAGTGACAGAGGTAGTGCTTCTAGAGGTGGTGGTGGTGGGGTGTGTGGTGTTAGGTAGAACAGGAGAAAAACGGAAGAGAGAGAGAGAGAGAGAGAGAGAGAGAGAGAGAGAGAGAATGGGTATTTTTGGAAGTTTTGGGATATTTGTTAGGTTGCATATAGAAAATTGTTATAAGATTTATGAGTTAGGTTTAGAATAGGCTACCCTTAGAAAATTTGTGGTTGCAAATAGTCCGGCCCGTGAGAAAATAAGAGCGCCAATTTTAGAGGGGAAAGCCCAGAAACGACGTCGTCTGATGAAAGTTTTGATCCCCCCCTTCAAGAGCTTTTAAGGCACACAAGAGAAAATGCCCTATTACTTGGGTTCATGAATGACGTGTTTTTTTTTTAAACATCAAGAATGTCGTGTTTGATGTTTGCTCTCAGCCTCTCATCTCTTTCTATTTATACTAGTGCGTGATCATGTGCAACAATCGCACCATAATCCATATGCACTTAATAGAGAAAAATTCTCATAAAGTCCTATAATGCATCATTCGAGGGCCGCCCAAGCTATCTTTGGAAAATCAAAACCGTCTACCTTTTATGTGGGAGTGATTATATCATTCGTGCGAAAAATGAATTAAATTGGTTATCGTTATATACTTGATTTCACATAACAAAAAAATTCCTATTAATGAATCTATGTGCCAATGAAATGGCTTCCAAAACCCGATAGACCCGAAAATTTGCGAGAGTGACTAAAACACCAAGAATAACAAAATGAACGGTATGGATCATCATATTTGTGTCGCAATCATGTGGCTAGCGTACATTGAACTATAGCATAATACATTCGTTTAGAACCAAATAAGTTGTATGCATAGTTTTGAAAGGTAGCTGCAGACTCATTTTTTTGAATGTTCGATCTAAACCGTTACAATTTAAGATCTTATTAATTTATGATTCTCTCCTAAATAGGTGATAATCGGATGTCGAAAAGCACCTGATCAGAACACATTCAGTACTTCCAAAGGCATTAAAATCCTATAATGCACCACTTGAGGGCCGCCTGAGCTATTTTTTGAAAATTGAAACCATCTACCTTTTATGTGGGAGTGATTATATCATTCATGAAAAAAATGAAGTAAATTGGTTATCGTTATATACTTGATCGCACATAACAAACAATTTCTTATTAATGAATCTACGTCCCGATAAAAGGGCTTCCAAAATCCAATAGATCTAAAAATTTGTCAGAATGATTAAAACACCAAAAACAACCAAATGAATAGTATGGATCGTCATAATTGTGTTGCAATTGTGTGGCTACCGTACAAGAGGCCCATTTTTATAGAATAGAATTATATAATATGTATTACTTGTTCTAATTATAATCACAAAAAAATTGTTGGCCTTAGTGGTTTGAGATTTGTGTCAAGTCGCTAAGGACTTGGGTTCTAACCCCATGGAGAATATTTTTTAAAACCAATTTTATTGCTTATTTATTATTAGTTGTTACAAGTACAAACATCACATGATTAACGGCCTTAGTGGTTTGTGATGTGTGACAAGTTCCATAGGACTTGGGTTTAACGGCCTTGGTGGTTTGTGATGTGTGACAAGTTCCATAGGACTTGGGTTTGAATCACATGGAGTTTTTTTTTAAAAAAATTAGGTTTTTTTCTTATTTATTTTCTATGTATTTTTTTTTTTAAAAATCTTTATTAGATAAAACACAGTGTATATCAATATATGTTTGGTAATTGGTATATTATCAAGTTTGAATTTTGATTCAAATTTTATTAATCATATAAAATATTTTAAGAGCTTATTTTAGTTAAATAAAAGGAAGATATTAACAAATTATTGAATTATCAAAAAATACATAAAAATAAAGTAAAGTATAATCTGAAATCCTTTGTTTATTTAATAACATTTTTTTTGGGTTTTTCCATGCCTCATGCCTTGTCGTGTCGTGCCCGACAAGAACTGTGTTGTGTCGTGCCATGCCCAACTAGAACCGTGTTGTGTTGGGCCATGCTCGTCCTACTTCCGTGCTCGTGCCGGTGCCATGCCGTGCTTGGCTAGAACCGTGTCGTGCCGTGTCATGACTCGTGCTCATCCCACTTCCGTGTTGTGCCCGTGCCATGCCCGTCTAAGACCGTGTCGTGCTGTGCCGTGCCAAGCCAACTTCTGTGCCGTGCCCGTGTCGTTCTCGCTCACTTCCGTGCCCGTGCCGTGTCGTGTGCCCACTAAGACCGTGCTGTGCCGTGTCAGGATTAAACCGTGCTTGTGCCATGCCGTGCCGCCTTCAAACGTGTCGTGCTCGTGCCGTGCCCGTGCCGATCCGGCCCGTTTGACACCTCTAAACCCCTCATTACAGTCTTCAGCGTACAATTAATTTTTTATTTTATTTTTTATCCTCAGCGTACAATTAATTGGTTCCACATTTTTAAAGCACAAAATCATCTTTAAAGGTAATTGCTAGCAATGGATGTGTAATAATGTGTAGCTGAATATGACTAGTCCTTAGAAATCTGAGAGTATTTCTCAAGTTTTATAAGTAATGTACATGAAAGCTTGCATATTGGGTCGATCTAGTTTGATCAAAGTAAGTCAACTCTTTAGTCTTTCCCCAATCGCTAAATGGGTCGATCTAGCCTTTTTACTCTATCAAGCCATCTGCTTTATTAAGAATTTTGATCATATTGATTGTATTGCAAAATTATAACTTTTCATGTGTTAATTTCCTTTCAATTTAAGTAATTGTTTTCCTGATTAACTTCGTGCAAGAATGATAAATTAAAATGTGTATAATACTAATATATCATGGGAAGAAAATAACCCTTTTATCGCTAATCATTGGTCATACTAATTTTGAATTCCTAATATGTTTGTGCCCTCGCTGCGATGAAATCCTAGGTCTGCGAGACTTGCCTAGCTAGCCAATTTTCAGTACTATATGGGCATGCAGTGCTATGGCCATGGGCATGGAGACAGAAGAGAGGAGGGAAATATCAGGAGTGAAAGGAGTAGTCCAAGATGAAATAGGACCCACTAACCCCTTCTGATTGAAAGCGTGAATATCACGGCTTGAAGCCAGATTGGGGTGTGGGATTGGATGCTTATAATAAGGTGGTGGGGCTTCCAAAAAGCATGTTTGGTTTGATTTGGGCTCCGTTTTTACAAATAAAAAATATTAAAACTTAATATATTTTACTATTTTGTTTTCACAAACAAATAAATTTCAGTAATTTACCATCTCGTTTCTACTAACAAAAAAATTATCAACAAAAATTGTTTTTGATACAGTAACTTTCTACTCACAAATCCATTAACAACTTATTTATTACTGAAAATATCTAACAACTTTTCAACCATAAATAAAAATCTACAAATTTTTCACTACCAGAAACATTCCAATGGTTTTCATGGGGTGGGTTAGGAGTCCAAATGGATTCTCAATCCCACGAACCAGATTAGCCAACCCATGTGGGGGCCCGGTGTCATTGTTAATCCTATCCCAAGGGATTGAAGAGTGAAAAACCAATAAAACCTCTCTTTTGCAATTATTGACAGAATTTCCCTCTTCGTACACCAAATTACAAATATTATAAATGAAGAAACTCTAGTGAAAAACAGAAATCCTATTGGTACCGACAGGTACCATAGGGAAAATGCACCGACGGCCACCGGACGGCCGATCCGAGCCGTCCAAAAATTTTAAAAAATAAAACCGAGTTGGCCCGCGCGAGAATCAATGGCATCCGAGGTGTGTAGGGTACTTGATCCGAGTACCCCTTTTTCGTGTATATTTGTATATACGTGTATATACACGAAAAAGGGGTGCTCGGATCAAGTACCCCACACACCTCGGATGCCATTGATTCTCGCGTAGGCCCACTCGGTTTTATTTTTTAAAATTTTTGGACGGCTCGGATCGGCCGTCCGGTGGCCGGAGACGGCCGCCCGGTGGCCGTCGGTACATTTTCTCTCCCCCATGGTCGGTACATATAGCACAACTCAGTGAAAAAATAAAGTGTTTCAATTTTTAATTCATTTGAAACGGTGAATTTTTTTTTAATTTTTTAACCATTTTATCCTAAATGATCATAATTAATTTCTATCTATAGGGCTCTTATAATTAAGTATCTGTTCTTTATTTAGGATCCTATATAGCAAAAATTTGATTATTAAAGCCTTAAAGACAAAAATTAACTATAACTATAGAATAAAATAATCAGAAAAATAAGATTTTCTCACCGGTTCAAACGGATTAAAAATTATATGTAACGCCCCTAATTTTGGGAACGTTTTAATAGACATTTTCATTAAAAAAAACTAAATAGAATCTGATTCGATATTACATCATAATCTTAATATAAGTACTTTTATTCAACAAAACAAGGGAGAACTAGGGTTTTTTCTACTGCTCTGCTTGTTCCTCCATCCTAACCAGCTCCTCGGCTCCAAAAACTTTCAAAGTATAGAGTTCACCCTGTTCATCAATAAGATCTGACACATTATACCGGCGTCGCTACCAATATAATATGTCAGGGTCACCAAAGGCAATACCATGAGCTACGAGAGCTCAATATAATAACTCATACCCACTAACCCTTAACTTACGAGCAAACAATCATAAATTCAATGCTTTGCACATAGTTCATACATATTCGACAAAACATTTAACAATGACACATCCACATTCACTATTCAATTAATGTAGGTATCCATGATTTTTCGAGTTTCTCTTACGCGACTCCTCGTAGACCGTGTCACCATTTTTCACATTTCATAACCATATCAACATTTTCAAAATCGTTTTTAACACACCCAATCTCGATTCTGCCGTTCCGGTCTCCCGAGTATCCTCATAATGGTTCCGCCGCACCGGGTTCCCATTGGCATACTTTGCATTGGCTCCTTTCCGCAGATAACCAAGCCACACACTTACCCTCGATTCTGTCATTCCGGTCTCCCGAGTATCATCACAATGGTTCCACCGCACCGGGTTCCCATTGGCACACAAAACACACACCACACAATGGGCTACCAGGTCCGGCCACATTGCGATTTTCAAAATATTTTACCTTTTCAAAACACGCATTTTCATTAACCACACCTTAGGTGTCATATTTCTACTTTCTCAATTTTCGTGTCTTGTTTTCATGCAACGACTCCGCGGTAGGATTTGTCACATACGTAATCATAAATCATTTATTGTAATCTTGAAACTAAATTAACAAGATCATCCAACTCTTTATTATTCTATCATGCTCATATCACAACTTAAAGCATAACGTCACATGTATGGATGCCTTTGGAGTGATAATTACTTATGCTTTAGCACACCACAAGACAAGTAATATGCTCATAACCATTATAAGATCAAAATACGAAAACTTCTAAACAAGCGATAAGTTTTCCATCTTTCAAAATCCATTCTTTCCTCTATTGTAGGAAGTTCAAAACAATATATGTTTATTGAAATAAAAGTCGGTTATTCAACATGCTCATACTTCCATTAGCAAAGTAAGTTGTTAACTATCATGCATTTCAAACCTTATAGGTGATAGATAACCTTATATACGGAAAAATCTACTTATACTTCTAACATACGGTTCTACGTTATACGTACAGTTAGCGGACAAGGTACTCTACCTTTCTTCTTTGCGGTTGGTCGGTTTTGAGAATAGGTCGTTGGTTTTGCGAATCGGCGGCGTAACGGCCCCGAAGTGCTTCAAAAGGAAGAGAGACGGATTTTCTCTTCCTAGAAATAATTTTGCTAACTAAACTAAGCTACTTTAAAGATCTAGGGGTGGTTTTTGGAGGTGGTTTGGTGGCAACTCTCAAGAACTTTAAGAAACTTAAAGAAACTTGAACTTTGGAACTAAGAAAGTTTAGAAATTCTAGAGAGAAGTGAGAGCAATGAGTGAAGGTGTGAGAATGACTTGGGTGAGCTTGCTATTTATAGGCCAAGGCTTCCCTCTCTCTCTCTCTCTCACCCGAATCTCTCTCTCTCTCTCTCTCCATATCCCATCTTTTTCTCACTTTTTATGCTTGATTGAAAGCTTGATGGGTTAGGTTATGGGGTTGCTTGTACATCTTCTACCTATTTCTTGGCTTGCATAGCTAAATTTGGTACTATGGAGTTGATTTGGAAGATTTTGTGGAAGAAAGATGGGATGGTCCAAAGATTTAGTTAGTAAGTTATATATATATAAGGACAATGATGGATAGATTTGACTTAAAGAAATGTATAAGTAGATCATATCAAGGTACTCTCCCAATCCTTCCCATATCCCTCCATCTCTTTCTAGTACCAAGTACTTATATATATAACTTGAATTTGGTAGAAGAAAATCTAGGATGGCTTGTTCTTCACCCAACAAGGTACAACAAGATTCTCTCTCTCTCTCTCTCTCTCTCTCTCCCTCTCTCTCGGCCACTCCCTCTCTCTCGTACCTTGTATGAGTGTGTGTGTGTGTGTGTGTGTGTGTATATGTGTGTGTGTGTCCAAGTATATATAGAAGTACACAAGGTACTATGTAATCTAATAGGATTTTCAAGTATCAAAGTTTCCTAATAAAATAGTCCTACAGGCTCATGCTCCACTTAGAATACTATATTTGTGTACCTAGTGAATCTATGGTAATAAATTTATATGGTACATTTACATACCTTAAAGTATACAAGCACATGAGATATCTAGGAAGTGATTTATTTAATTTATCCTAATACTTGTTGGTAAACTAACCTTATTACCCAAGGGGTAAAGTTTTTCCTAGCATTTATTGACCAATGATTAAAGAGGTGAGATAATATATACTTGAATAATACCTAGAAATGACTATAAGTCCTTTAAGCATACTTATAATAGTCTATGAAGTACATAGGACTATATATAATCTTATGTATGTACTTAAATAATCTAGGATGGTACCTTTGGTGGAAAATCTAGGTTTTCTATTGTCCAATGAATAAAAGTTTCTTAACTTTTATTGACAAATGGGTAAAGGTTAAAAGGTTCTTCTAGGGTTAAAAGAAAGTAACTAAGTGAATTGATAATTTGGTTCCTCCAACTAGTCAGTTGAAAACTAATTTTACTAGCCATGAAGTACTTCTAGTCAAGAAATATAATTTAAAGGACTTAAATCTAATTACAACAGATTATAGAAATTAAAAAGGAATATTAAAAATAATATCGAGTAATTAAAAAGAAATGATGAAATTTTTATTCATTAAAATTCCGAGTCGTTACAAACTATCTCCCTTAAACAATTTCGTCCTCGAAATTAGGTGCATGCTCGGATTCGAACAGGTGAGGGTAATTCATCTTCATGGTTTCTTCTCTTTCCCATGTAGTTTCTTCAGAACCACGGTGTTTCCACAAAACTCGTACCAACTTGACGGTCTTGTTTCGAATCGTCTTTTTCACCTCGGTCCTGAATTTCTATGGGATCTTCTTCGTACGTCGCATCTTCCTCGATGGTGAGGTCTTCCCAGTTGAGGACATGCGTGGGTAATGCGAGATACTTGCGGAGCATTGAAACGTGACACACGTTATGTACTCTATCTAGCTATGGTGGTAGTGCTAGACAATACGCAACCTTCCTTATTTTCTCCACTATGTCGAAAGGTCCAATGTAGTGTGGGGACAACTTTCCCTTCTTCCCAAATCTGATGACTCCTTTCTTTGCTCTGATCTTTAGGAATACATGATCTCCGACTACAAAGGTTAGTGGTCAATTCCTTTTATCCGCATAACTCTTCTGTCGGCTTTGCGCGGTCTAGATCTTTTGCCTGATGGTCTTGACCTTTTTCGTAATATCCTGTACTATGTCAGGCCCAATCGATCCCGTTTCTCCAGCATCTGTCCAGCAAACTGGAGATTGACAGGGCCGACCATATAAAGCTTCTTACGGTACCATCTCGATACTTGCTTGGTAGCTGTTGTTGTAGGCAAACTCTACCAATGGTAAGTGTTGCTCCCAATTTCTGGAAAAATCCAAGGCACAGGCTCTCAGCATGTCTTCCAATGTCTGAATAGTCCTATCTGTTTGTCCATCTGTTTGCGGGTGGAAGGCCGTACTATGCCTTACGTCTATTCCCAGCGCCTTCTGTAACCCTTTCCAAAAGTGCGATACGAAACGTGGATCCCTGTCAAATATAATTGAGAGAGGTACTCCATGTAGGCGTATAATCTCACGAATATACAATAGGCTCAGTTGTTCCACTTTTTCTGTCATCTTAACAGGAAGAAAATGCGCGGATTTGGTGAGTCGATCCACAATTACCCAAATGGTTGTGTTGGACTTGGCGGATCTTGGCAATCCAGTCACGAAATCCATTGAGATGTGCTCCCACTTCAAGGTTGGTATTGGTAAAGGTTGGAGATCTCTTCTCGGTTTCTGATATTCAGCCTTGACATGTTGAAACACTAGGCAGGTGGACACAAATTGGCCTATGTCCTTCTTCATCCTTTCCCACCAGTACGTTCTTCACAGGTCATGATACATCTTTGTACCGCTAGGGTGAACCGCGAAGTTTGAATGGTGAGCTTTTCGGAGTACAGCTTCTCGAAGGGTTCCGATATTAGGTACGAATCCCTTTCCCTTGAATCTTAGGCTGTTATCCTTCTCGATTGTTCATCCTAGTAGCGCTTTTCCTTCTCGGATTCGGTATTGAATGAACTCATAATCCTGCTCAAAGGTTTGAGCTTGTAGGATTTCTTGGTGAAGTGCTGGTTCTACAACTAGGGCATACAGTCATGCATTCCCATTTTCTGATGATGGCCGAAGGTTGAACCCGTTGAGGGTGTCTACCATCTCCCATTCCTTAATGGTTGTCTTGACCGTCTATGCTCTATCCTTTCGGCTTAGAGTGTCAGCTACCACATTGGCCTTGCTAAGGTGATACTGAAGTGTAAACTTGTAGTCCTCCAAGTATTCCATCCATCGACGCTGCCTCAGGTTCAACTCCTTCTGATTGAAAAGGTATTTGAGGCTCTTGTGGTCGGTAAAGATTTCAAATTGTTCTCCCCACAGATAGTAACGCCAAGATTTGAGGACGAATACCATTGCAGCCAATTCTAGGTCGTGCGTGGGGTAATTCTTCTCGTGTGGTCGAAGTTGTCGGGATCCGTAAGCTACAACTTTTCCATTCTGCATCAGCACGCATCCCAAGCCATCTCTTGACGCATCACAGTAAATCGTATAATATACACCCCACTCGGGAATGATGAGTATCGGTGCACTAGTCAGTCTCTTTTTCAGCTCCTGAAAAAACTTCTTGCAGGCTTCATTCCAATCTAGCTTTACTCCTTTCTGAGTCAGCCTGGTCATTGGTTTGGCTAGGGTTGAGAAGTCCTGTATGAATCTTCGATAATATCCAGCCAATCCTAGAAAACTCTTGATCTCGAACACTAAGGTTGGCTATTTCCAGTTCAGCACTGCTTCGACCTTACTCTCGTCCACTGCAATTCCATCCTTGGATACTACGTGGCCCAAGAACTTAACCACTTCTAGCCAAAACTTGCATTTACTCGCATTGGCATAGAGTTGGCTATCTCAGAGTACTTGTAGCACTATCCGAAGGTGTTCCTCATGCTCCTCCTTATTGGCAAAGTATATCAAGATGTCATCAATGAAAACCACTACAAATTTGTCCAAGTAGGGTTGGAAAATCTTGTTCATGAGACATGTGTGTGGCCCGTGATTCGTTGACCTGCAATCCTCCTCCATTGGCTCGTGGGTTTTCTAGCCTTCTCACCCAGTCCTGCATAGTGAACGCATGACTAAGACCTGGCCGAGGTTACCCGGCAAGGCCCTCCGGCGAGAGGATGAGAATATGCAGAGAATCAAGTGAGAAATCAGGGTTTTGAGATAGCGTAGTGCGTACCTCCACTCTGGGGTACCTCCTTCAATATTTATAGGGCCTTCTTGACTTGGTCCGCAAGTATGAGCATGTGCCTTGCACGAATTAGGTGACGTCGCCCTGACGTCACTGAATAGATCTGGAAACCGCTTTTGGGTGTGAGCTGGCAGCCCCCATGTGCTTCCATCGTTATCTCTTAGCATAACCGCTTTGTCACGTGGGAGAGCACATGACTCAGCAGGTGGCCGAGCCCATGGCTTACTGACCCTGGCGGACGACACGAGGTAAGAGGCCCAATGGAACCATCATGCTGGGGGTGGCCAAGCCTGAGGAGTCTAGTAAACGTTAGCCGCGGCCGAAAGTTTACTTCTTCAAGAGGGTTGCCGAGCTTGATTGAGCCATTCGTGTCGTAATCTTCCAAATAGCTGAGCTTGATCTCGGCATGCTCCTTGACAGACTTGGACTGTTAAATTCGGTGTACTACAACATGAATACTGCCGAAGCGTTGGTCAGTCCGAATGGCATCACCACAAACTCGTAGTGTCCGTATCTAGTGCGGAAGGCTGTCTTGGCGATATCCTCCTCTTGAATCCTTAACTGATGATAGCCTGATCGGAGATCGATTTTAGAAAAGCAAGTTGCTCCTCTTAATTGATCAAATAGGTCATCGATCCTAGGCAACGGATATCGGTTCTTGACTGTGACTTGGTTTAACTTTCTATAGTCAATTCATAGTCAAAGTGTTCCTTCTTTCTTTTTAACGAACAATGCCGGTGCTCCCCATGGTGATGTACTCGGTCTGATGAATCCTTTGTCCAACAACTCCTGTAATTGGATCTTGAGCTCCTTTAGTTCTGCAGGGGCCATTCGGTACGGTGCCATGGAGATTGGTGCTGTTACCGGTTGAAGTTCTATAGAGAAGTCTATCTCTCTTTTAGGTGGTAAACCCGGAAGTTCTTCAGGGAAAACATTGGCGTACTCGCAAACGATGTGTGGTAATCCCAATTCCATCTGGTTGGTTTCTTCCATTTGGAGACTAGCTAGCCATCCAAACAGTTGATTCTGCCACCAGGATCTCTTCGTCGTTGAACTTGTCGTTTGTCTATCCCCCTTAAATCGAAAACAAGTCCCTTTAGAGGTATGGGTCGTCACCGTCTTCTGATGGCAGTCTATGACCGCTCGGTGAGCTGATAGCCAGTCCATTCCAAGGATTACATCGAAATCTGCTATGTCGATCACCCTGAGGTCGCAGGTCAAACGCAGGTTGGCTATTTCTATCTCGCACCCTCTACACACTAGATTAACAGCTATACCCCCACCCCACCAACGACAATGTGACTTTCGTACTCATACTTAGGGGTTCTATTTCTAGTGATAGGGCAGTCGCGTAGGTAGTAGATATAAACAAATGCGATGCTCTAGAGTCAAACAATGCTTGTACGCAAGTACTGTACAATAATAGCGTACCTTGGATCACAAAAGGATTCTGCTCCTTAAATCTGTAATGCAAAGATACGTCCTCCAGTACTCTGCTACATTCCCATGGGCTATTTCCCCTTGTTCTGCCCATTCAGTTGCTGCGATAGGCCTCCGGGGTTCTGCTTTCCAAATCCGGTCTTTCCCGACTATTGAGCTCTATAGCCTCCAAAGTTCCCATTCCTTTCCCTCTGGGGTTAGGGGCATTCCCACTTGTAGTGGCCCATGGCCTGACAATTGAAGCATTGAACTGACGCCTTGTTTTGGCCGCCCCTATGTGGTTCACCACGCCCTAGTGCAGCAGTCTTCCATGGTTGGTTGTTTTGGGTCGGGGTAAAGGGTTTGGTAGGGTAGGGTCCGCGGTTATTGTTAGAAGGTTGAATTCGGATCGGTCTGCTGGTGTTGCCTGTCACCTTCCTCCATTGGGTTTTGAAGTCATTTTCCTCACTCTCCAATTGAAGAGCACACTTCACAACACCGGTATAGGTGGGAAAGGCCTAAGCCACTACAGCCCTTCTAACAGTTGTCAGCCCCCACTCGAACCTTCTCGCCTTCTTGTCCTCGGTTGCAATGGCAATTTGGGCGTAACGAGACAGTTCCTCAAATTTGCCCGCATATTGGGTAACGGTCATCGTTCCTTGTTTCAAGTTTAGGAACTTTTGTTCCTTGGCCAAATGAATAGGCGTAGGAAAGTACTTATCGAGAACAGAGTTTCAAACTCGTCAAAGGTCATAGTGGCTATGGCATGGGTTGCCTCCATTAGATCCCACCAATAGCGAGCTTCTCCCTTTAGCTGGTATGTGGCCAAGGCCACACAATCTACATCTTGGGCGATCCCTAAGGTTTTGAGGATAATTTTGACCTCATTTAGCCATGTCTCGGCCACTACGGGGTTGGTATTTCCGTGAAAAGTCAAAAGTTGACGCTTACAAAACTCGTTCATTGCCCGAGTTTGAGTCATACGTCCATCGTCGTGGTTTTGGTTTGGGCGGTTGGCGTTCAAGGCTGTTATGAACGCTTGCATGATCTAGGCTAGGTCGGGATTTGCGTGAGATGGTTCTATGTTATCGTGTCCTACTCCGTTACGTCGATTCACCATCTATGACTAAAAATTGAAAGGGGGAGTTTTAGTCTATCTAAACAATTTTCCTTTTTGCAAATGGTATATCTTTCTAGAAGTCAAACGCAATTGATTACATAGTATGCAATAGTACTCTTAAAACAAGGAAAGCTTTTCATAGATAGGCAGGATATTACAATCACAAACATATAGTTCTACTATGAGGCAAGTAGACTTAAAACAAGATTCCCTAATACAAGTTGAAACGGTCCTACACGCTCTTACTACACGATCTTATGACTTACAACTTACAAAGCTTTATTCTACTCTATGGCCACAACACTCTAGGGCGGATTGATTCCAAAAACTTTTCTTAGCCACATCTTATTGCTCCTCTCAGCAGTAGTCTCGGCCTTAAGAAGACACTCACGTTCCTGTGCGAACAGCTCTTCCATAGTTAGGACGGGTGGTTCTTCCACTGGCTCTAGGTAGTACTGGAAGAGATTCAGCTTTACAGCCTTCAATTCTTGGTCAGACATAACATAATCAAATGGTTGCTTGAAGTTCTGCACTAGTGGTACAGGGACTTAGGTAGGTGGAAGGGGCTCATGGGTCACAACTGGTGGGGGTATCTCCCAAGTGATTAGGACATCATAGAGCTCCATGTCATCCTCGGATGGGATGGGGTCCTATGTACTCTAGTGCTAGCAATGATCGGTAGTTGGCCAAATCTCATGGAGCGAAAGGTGGGCATCCTTCTTGTGGTACGTTCGACATATATATCAATAAGGAAAATTATATATTAGACTTAAGGAAAATGATAAAGGTACCGAAATTAGGGGAGGGATTTCGTACCCACGGCCGCCAGTGGGCCGTCTCCGGCCACCGGACGGCCAATCCGATCCGTTCAAAAATTCTAAAAGAAAAAACCGAGGGGCCCAACGCGGGAATCAATGTCATCCGAGGTGTGTAGGGTGCTTGATCGGAGCACCCTTTTTTCGTGTGTATTTTCGTGTGTATATATATACACACGAAAAGGGGTGCTCCGATCAAGCACCCTATACACCTCGGATGACGTTGATTCCCGCGTGGGGCCCCTCGGTTTTTTTTTTTTAGAATTTTTGAACGGATCGGATCGGCCGTCCGGTGGCCGTAGACGGCCCACCGACGGCCGTCGGTACGAAATCCCTCCCCTAATTTCGGTACATATAGCACTACTCTTAGACTTAATGGTGTAATGAGTGGATTGCACACAAATAAATACAAGTACACACATAAACAGTGATCATATGTTAAGAGGAAACACAAGTCTTTCATTACTTAATAAAACAAGTACAACATAGATGGCTTACATTAGCCTAACTTCCTACAATATTCCAATGATAACAAAAGATTCAACTGCTTGCTAAACCTTCCTAACTAGTCTAAAAGATATCCGGGAATTCAACCCTATATGCACCTATGTCAGTCTCGAAAGGTTGCGGGGGTACATCTCCAGAGTCAGCGGGTATGTCCATGAAGTCAGGCATAGCCCATTCTGGTGGTTCCACTTCGTAAATCAATATTTCCTCATCGTCAGATTCCCAGCCCATTGGTTCCTCCTTGGGAAACTCTTTAGGATCTTCTTCCTCGAGATCTTCTTCCTCAACCATGTTATCGGGGGGTGCTATTGGAGCTATGGCGGGGGCTACTTCGGCATCATTTTCTTCAATTAGAAATTCCACATCATTGGCGGGTGCCAACTGGACTAAGACTGGTACTGCTTCGGCATCATCCTCCTCCTCAGGAAGTATGATAGTGCCATGTTCTTGTTAGTAGTCATGAGTATAGGGAAAGACATAAGGAAAGTAAGGATCTCCCACTAATTGGTTTGTCATTGGCCTTAAGGTACTTGCAAGATGGTGAGCTTCAGCTAGCAGGTTAGCTTGATAGAGATTTGGTTGGCTCATCTACAAGGAAAGAGTTTAACCTCAATTAGCAATGTTTTTAGACAAAGGTTTACTAACACTAAGAAAACTTTCGAGTTTCTAAATTCCACGTTTGTTCCTTGATTTAAGTCATCATCCAATTGTTCGGGAATTCCCAGCTCGGCGGTACTGCCAATTTCCTACACCTTACTTCAATCCGAAGATTGTTTTGTCAGAATTCCACCCAATTTGGGATGGTAAACTTAAACTCAATTCACGTTTGTGCAACGGTCAAACTATCTTACGATTCTACCCAATCTACCCATGGCCGAGGTTTTGAACCTTTTGAACCTAAAGCTCTGATACCAAGTTGTAACGCCCCCAATTTTGGGAACGTTTAAATAGACATTTTCATTAAAAAAAACTAAATAGAGTCTGGCTCGATATTACATCATAATCTTAACATAAGTACTTTTATTCAACAAAACAAGGGGAACTAGGGTTTCTTTCTACGGCTCCGCTTGTTCCTCCATCCTGGCCAGCTCCTCGGCTCCAAAAGCTTCCAAGGTATAGAGTTCACCCTGTTCATCTATAAGATTTGACACATTATACCGGCGTTGCCACTAATATAACATGTCAGGGTCACCAAAGGTAACACCGTGAGCTACAAGAACTCAATAGAATAACCTATACCCACTAACCCTTAACTTACAAGCAAACGATCATAAATTCAATGCTTTGCACATAGTTCATACATATTCAACAAAACAGTTAACAATGATACATCCACATTCACTATTCAACTAACGTTGGCGTCCATGATTTTTCGAGTTTCTCCTACGCGACTCCTCGTAGACCGTGCCACCATTTTCCACATTTCATAACCATATCAACATTTTCAAAATTGTTTTTAACACACTCAACTTCGGTTCCGCAGTTCCGGTCTCCCGAGTATCCTCACAATGGTTCCGCCGCACTAGGTTCTCATTGGCACACTTTGCATTGGCTCTTCTCCGCGGATAACCAAGCCACACACCCAACCTCGATTCTGCCGTTCTGGTCTCTCGAGTATCCTCACAATGGTTCTGCCGCACCGGGTTCCCATTGGCATACAAAACACACACCACACAATGGGCTACCACGTCCGGCCACATTGCGGTTTCCAAAATATTTCACCTTTTCAAAACACGCCTTTTCATTAACCACACCCTAGGTGTCATGTTTCAACTTTTTCAAATTTCGTGTCTCGTTTTCATACAACGACTCCGCGGTAGGATTTTTCACATACGTAATCATATATCATTTATTGTAATCTTGAAACTAAACTAGCAAGATCATTCAACTCTATATTATTCTATCATGCTCATATCACAACTTAAAGCATAACGCCACATGCACGGACGCCTTTGGAGTGATAATCACTTATGCTTTAGCACACCACAGGACAAGTAATATGCCCATAACCATTATAAGATCAAAATACTAATACTTCTAAACAAGCGATAAGTTTTCTATCTTTCAAAATCCATTCTTTCCTCTATTGTAAGAAGTTCAAAACAACATATGTTGATTGAAGTAAAAGTCGGTTATTCAACATGTTCATACTTCCATTAGCAAAGTAAGTTGTTAACTATCTTGCATTTCAAACCTTATAGGTGATAGATAACCTTATATACAGAAAAATCTACTTATACTTCCAACATACGGTTCTACGTTATACGTAGAGTTAGCGGACAAGGGACTCTACCTTTCTTTTTGGCGGTTGGTCGGTTTTGAGAATAGGTCGTTGGTTTTGCGAATCGGCAGCGTAACGGCTCCAAAGTGCTTCGAAAGGAAGAGAGATAGATTTTCTCTTCCTAGAAACAACTTTGCTAACTAAACTAGGCTACTTTAAAGATCTAGGGGTTGTTTTTGGAGGTGGTTTGGTGGTAGCTCTCAAGAACTTAAAGAAACTTAAAGAAACTTGAACTTTAGAACTAAGAAAGTTTAGAAATTTTAGAGAGAAGTGAGAGCAATGAGTGAAGGTGTGAGAATGACTTGGGTGAGCTTGATATTTATAGGCCAAGGCTTCCCTCTCTCCCTCTCCCACCCGAATCTCTCTCTCTCTCCATATCTCATCTTTTTCTCACTTTTCATGCTTGATTGAAAGCTTGATGGGATGGGTTATGGGGTTGCTTGTGCATCTTCTACCTAGTTCTTGGCATGCATAGCTAGATTTGGTATTATGGAGTTGATTTGGAAGATTTTGTGGAAGAAAGATGGGATGGTCCAAAGAGTTAGTTAGTAAGTTATATATATAAGGACAATGGTGGATAGATTTGACTTAAAGAAATGCATAAGTAGATCATATCAAGGTACTCTCTCAATCCTTCCCATATCCCTCCATCTCTTTGTAGTACCAAGTAATTATATATATAACTTGAATTTGGTAGAAGAAAATCTAGGATGGCTTGTTCTTCACCCAACAAGGTACAACAAGATTCTCTCTCTCTCTCTCTCTCTCTCTCTCTCTCTCTCTCTCTCGTACTTTGTATGAGTGTGTGTGTGTGTGTATATATATATATATATATGTCCAAGTATATATAGAAGTACACGAGGTACTATGTAATCTAGTAGGATTTTCAAGTATCAAGGTTTCCTAATAAAATAGTGAAATAGGCTCATGCTCCACTTAGAATACTATATTTGTGTACCTAATGAATCTTTGGTAATAAATTTATATGGTACATTTACATATCTTTAAGTATACAAGCACATGGGAAATCTAGGAAGTGACTTATTTAATTTATCCTAGTACTTGTTGCTAAACTAACCTTATTACCCAAGAGGTAAAGTTTTTCCTAGCATTTATTGACCAGTGGTTAAAGAGGTGAGATAATATATACTTGAATAATGTAGAGACACGGATAAATTTTTATTTTTTTTATTATTGAAATATTTATTCAATGACTTATTGGGAAAAGTAGGAATTATTTAGTGGTTATTTAAATTGAGGGTTGAAGTGAAAGAGTAGAGACTTGAGGGAGTGTGAGTGTGATATAAAGATGTGAGAGTATAAATAGAGTGGATGTGTGTGTAGGAGATTATATATCTCCATATCTCTCTCTCTCTCTCTCTCTCTCTCTCTCTCTCTCTCTCTCTCTCTCTCTCTCTCTCCACCGATCTTCTTTCTCTCTCTTCCTCTCACTCAAAAACTCCTCAAATACCTTAAGAACCTTAAGGATCAACCTCCCTCTGGCCTTCTAATCGCGTGCTCGAGCTCAAAATTTCGTGGGTCAAGCTTGGAGGGAAGCTCTCGTCGATTTCGGAGTTTGGGGAGGCTAGGGCTCGACCAAATCGTTTGAATCTCTGCCATTGTTGCGAGGTAGGGACTTCTTTACCTCTTCTATGTGTATATATGTTGATTTGGCGTGTGGATCGTGCTTGGATTGTTCCCCTTTGGTGCTTCGAAAGTCTGTCAAAACTGCAGAAAATCGCCTTGAATCTGCGTGGTATTTATACCCAAATAAGGGGTATTAATACCCCTTTCTTTTCTGGAAATTCAGCAGCCAGGTATTGATACCCACATTAGGGGTATCAATACCCCTTGCTTTTTTGGTCAGCTTGTGTTGTTTTGGTGCCTCGTTGATTGTATTGAGCTCCAATTGTCCCTAAGCCCCTTTCGAACATCTTTTAACTTTTCTCACATGCTCAATTGACCTTCTATGATTAATCATTGCTAACCATGATTCATTGGACTCCGTTAGTAAAGATCGAAGAAAGATTATTGTGATAAAAGCTTTGTTAAAATACATTATGTTGGTTAATCGATTACTTGATGATGTTTGTGGCATGATTATGGCATTGTTGGCATATCATATGACGTTTCATGTGAACGTGTGACTAGAGTAATGTCTTAACTTGCTTGTTGAGTACGAAGGTAGGTATGTGAGTCGGAAGTTGGATTAGGAAGTCTCGTAACACAAGGGGTGGTAATACGAAGACTTAGAAGGTCTCGTAATACAAGGGGTGGTAATACGGTGACCAGAGTTGTTAAGGATCACCGTGATGCAAGGGGTGGTAACACGGTAATCCTCGTGGTGTTATACGGTAACGTAAGGGGTGGAAATACCGATGGAGGTGATTGGCAATAGTGAGTTGTGTCGAGATTACTTGAGTTGTTTAACTTTGTGTAAACTTGGTGGTACATTGAGCTATGGGCATGCGTTAAGATGATCTTATTGAACGTTGGAAAGCCTTTGAATCAATTGTTATCTATTGATTAAGTCGTACTTCCTGTCTTCATTTCATGTGCTCATTTCATCGTGTTTACATATAGAATCGGTAAAGATTTTCCTACTGGGCTAGTGGAGCTCAACCTAATCTTTCTTTCAGGACAAAATGCTGAACGATAGACTGTATGCATTCATGTGCTTAGGTATGAAGACTTTTGGGAGCTAATTCCGTTTTAGTTACTTAAACATCTTGTATTGGCTTTCTTTTGACAAAGATGAGTTTGTAACTTATTGTACTTAAATTCCTCTTGATTATAAAGTATGTAACATCTTAAACAGATTCGTACTTGTATTTAAGTTGATTTGGGCCGTAGTGCCAAAGTTGTAATTACTTAAATTTGGGGACTCGTTTGTAAAGTTAAACTGTTGGGAAATCTTTTGGGTAATATTTATGTTAACCGAGGATCTTTTAGCCAAATGGATTATTTATTTATGTTGAAAATCGAGGGCGTGACAAATAATACCTAGAAATGACTATAAGTCCTTTAAGCATGCTTATAATAGTCTATGAAGTACATAGGACTATATACAATCTTATATATGTACTTAATCAATCTAGGATGGTACCTTTGGTGGAAAATCTTGGTTTTCTATTGTTCAATTGATAAAAGTTTTCCTAACTTTTATTGTCCAATGGGTAAAGGTTAAAAGGTTCATCAAGAGTTAGGAGAAAGTAACTAAGTGAATTGGTAGTCCAGTTCCTCCAACTAGTCGGTTGAAAACTAATTTTACTAGCCATGAAAGACTTCTAGTCAAGAAATATAATTTAAAGGACTTAAATCTAATTACGACGGATTATAGAATTTAAAAAAGAATATCAAAAGTAATATCGAGTAATTAAAAAGAAATGACGAAATTTTTATTCATTAAATTCCGAGTCGTTACATTATAGCACTTAATTTTTTAACTGTTATAGTATTAAAAAATATAGTTAATAAATTAAGTGCACCAATTTTTCTAGCTAATCCTTTTATCCTCATGAGTCATAATTATTTTTCGTTTTTAGAGCTCTCATAATAAAATATATGTTCTTTATTTGGGACCATGTAGAGCAGAAACTTGATTATGAGAGCCCTAAAAATAAATATTAATTATGACTCTTAAAAATAAAATAATCAGGAAATTAAGACCTTAATTCGCACCGATTCAAACAGATTAAAATTTGGAGCACTAAATTTTTTTAAGATTGTTTATACATTAAAAAATATGGAGAGAGAGAGAGATAATAATAATAATAATAATAATAATAATAATAATAGAGAGTAGGTAAAATAAAAAGTATTGGTGTAGCATGGAAATAGATGTAAATAGGTAAAATGTAAAATATGAAAAAAAAAACAGCCTTGTGTTGCTAACAACCACTATATATAGCAACCAAACTGACACACACACACACAAATAACAAGCAAAACTAGACTACAATTAACCCAAGAAGCTTAGCTTCTTTTTTTCTTTTTTTTTTGTCGATTTTCTCCCGATTGGTCTCCCAATTCAGTGACTGTACCGGTCTAGTTCTCCGTATCAAATGCCTCGCCCTGGTTGCATGGTTTCGTCGACTTGCCGGCTGCTGCTTACCCGCATGCTAGAGCTTGACATACGTAACAGTGGGGCTTGCACCGGAGTGGCACATGTTAGAGTGGAATCACCCGTTGGAGTTTTGATCTCTGGCGATTCGTGTCCGTTGACATAGGTGTGTCGGCGATTGGCTTTATGGGTAGCATATGCACGATTGATTTTATCTTGTGCTTATTTCGGGTTTGAGCTATTTTTCCTTGAGATTTCTACTATCATTTCGAAGATTAGTTCTACGCCTAGCAACTTAGTTGTTGGTCTGCTTTGGCAAAGGGCGCCATTAAGCCTGCTAGTTTCTGCATGTGCTCGCGTCTAAATTTTGATAGTTTTGTTTCACTCTTGTATTCTATGATGAAATCTGTAATGTCTTTGAGCGTTGATATAGAAGAATATTGCCTCTTGTATAAAAGAAAAAGGGGACCATTTCAAAGAAGAAGAAAAAAAAAAGGTTCAAAGGTCCTATTTCTGGATCCAAAGAGGATACGCCCACAAAATAATTATCCACTACAATAGTGTGTGGATATGGGTTACCCTAATAGTCCCAGATAACCTAAATTTACACAATACCAGAGTATTTTATCCGCAAAATATTTTATGAGACAATTTCAACAATTGTCGGATCCACTCCCTTTGAATACTTGGATTTATAGCAGTTTTTTGCTATTATCTTTGTTTATACGGATTTACAATATTACTCCTTCGTTAGACAAAAAAACAAAAATGAAGGCAGATGACAAAAATAATTGTACAAAAAAAAAATTCTATTTATAAACCACCCAAATTAAAACGAAAAGATAAATCACCCGAGTTATCAGAAAACAATAAGAATATCAAAATATATCATCCAAATAAAATACTCTGTGGTGGAAAAGAGGGAAGGGAGAAGATATTTTCTTTGGGATTCATAATTGATTCATAAATTGCCTGAAAGGTTACTTATTTTCTTTCGTATTCGAGGCCACCGTACTAAGCACCATGTTCCTTGCCTCCTTGGATATGATTATTCCAAGATAATTGACAGTACATTAAAGAGACAGCGTCCGTCCATTTTCCTCTGCCACGTGTTTTGATTTTTATAGGCCAATAATTATTTCCACCAATAATGCTAGGGTTTCCTCTGCCACGTGTTTTTCATTTTTAAACGCCAATAATTATTTCCACCAATAATGCTAGGGACGTACACATCAATTTATCACACTCCAACTATACCCCTATCACATACATGTATGAAAATTCTACAATAAATGTGCATGAAATATTCTAATTCGCCTAGAGTTAATAGACTTATGTGTTTCTATCTCTACTATTAATTAACCCACCAATTAATATATCAACCAAATCAAGAAACAGAAATTAATAAATGATGACCAATACCGAACACAAGATATATGTGAAAAATCCCTTAAATGGGGTAAAAACTATGGGAGGAAATCAAACCACTAAAAATAATCATCGTGCAGTTACAAGACGATCTTTTTTTTTTTTTTTTATCGGCAAAATGATTTTATTGAAAATGGGAGAAAGGGGAAGGGAATCCAACCAAGAGTTGGAAGATACACCACAAGAGCAAAGCCCGAAATACCCAGTGGTCTAAAAAGGTCCACAAAAAATAAACACTAAAACCCAACCCTACATCCAAAATAAACAAAGAAAGCCCAAAAATTCAAACCCGGTCCAAACCTTGGGCCGGCCCACCCAAACCAACCCTCAAACCCTAGCCACCTTCAACATCCACCGCCGCACAAATCACCAAAGTCTAACCTCGCTGTTAAGCCAAGCTGACTTCTCCTAGATGTAGAAATTGGCGGCGGGAACAGACCTACAAAAATGATCACTGAAAACAGATAGGGCGAAGAGGTGCACACCACCACCAACACCTAACCCATCAAAACAGCCCCAATAGCAACACGAAACGAACAGCAGCAGCAAAATC
This sequence comes from Rhododendron ovatum, assembly GCA_019656835.1. Lineage (NCBI taxonomy): Eukaryota > Viridiplantae > Streptophyta > Magnoliopsida > Ericales > Ericaceae > Rhododendron > Rhododendron ovatum. The sequence goes on along the minus strand of CM033794.1, from coordinate 20,308,444 downwards.
AGACTGACGAAATGATGGCCCCTCGCCCTACTGAGATCTCGGATTGGCCGCAGGCCAGACTTCAGCACACAAAGACGACCTGAAACACTAAGCCATGGGAGCCACATCCACCTCACCACCACCAGAAATAATCATCACCGAAAACACCATTTTTATCGATCATTTTTTAAGAAACCTGCAAACACAAAAGTTAGAAGAAGCCCTAACCCACTGTCACAACAAACCACCACAGCCACCCACACTCCCCACACCCATCCTCAACAACCACCAACCCCAAACCATCGGAGAACAGCACACCCACCATCGCGACCAACCAGACAGCCACCACCACCGAACGGTTAGACCCCAACCCATCACGCCACCAACCGGCAAACACCAAATCTAAAACCATCCGAACAGCAATCACGCCGTCATGAAGACCCCACCTCGACGTTAAGCTAAACCGGTTCCCCCAGGGAAAGAAACCGGCGGTAGGCCTCGGACCCAACGCGTCCAACGACCACAAAATAGGGGAAAGGGTGCGGCGGCAATGCTAGAGAAGCCTCGATCCACGCCCCTATAGCCTCCAGCTCTGCCACGAACGACGAACCCAAAGGGACAGAAAAGGAAACGCAGATTGGAGGAACCATGGCGCGCCTACAAGAAAAAACACATTTGGTGACCAACTTTCGGCGACCAAATTATTTTTTGTGGTTGATTGTCAACTTTTGGCAACTAAAATATTTTTGGTCGCCGATTGTAGACATTTGGCGACTAAATTCTTTTTTGTCGCCGATTTTGTAGACCATTGGCTACTAAAACATTTTTAGTGGGCGAAGTGCTATCATTTGGCTACCAACGATCATTTGGTCGCCGAAAACAAACAATTGGCGACCAACCAATAGTCGGCAAAGAAAAACATTAGGCGACAAAAATATTAGTCAGGGAAAGCTACCAATAGGCAACTAAATTCATTTTGTCGCCAATTGTGTGAACCTTTGGCGACTAAAACATCTTTAGTCGGCAAAAGGCTACCATTTGGCTACTAAAGATCATTTTTTCGCCGAAAATTTAAATATTATATCATAATAAACTTATATATTTATTCCATCTACTTAACTGAAATTTAACCCATATTCCACTATTAACTCCTTAATTAAATCTCACTTTTTTTAAAATGGTAACTCCTTAAATCTAATGTTAATTAAATGCTACCAAAGTAACCAAAAAAAAAAGCTCCTTATTTAAATCTCACTTTTCTCCTTACACTTTTTTTTTATAAAAGAAATTCAGTTTCTCTCTCTTCCATATATTCTCAACAAAGCAAAAAAAAAAAAAAAAAGCTCCTATGAATGGAGAAAACCTTCGTTTAAAATAAGGAAGAGGAAAAATCTAATAAAATTTATCCAATTAACTCTTATGCTAATCTTTACAAGAATCAATCAAATTGCATAATCTTGTTATTCAATGAATCATATATAGTCCAACTTCTAGCTACTGTAAAATGAGTTACCGATATCATTTTTCCCATCTACACCGATGAAAATATTTTTCAATTGCGGCATGACATTGTTGGAATTCAAACGGCAATGACATTTTTGCTTTGGACTCTTTTGAATTTGATTGAACGTCCAAATTAGCTATTCCAATTTTTTCTTTTTTAAGGTTTTCCATTGGCGTTCATCTATTGGATACGTGTTGTTTCGTGTTTTTTTATTGGTCTTTTTAGATTTTTCTCTATTATATTTTCAAACAGAGAAAGATTGTCTAGCCTTATAATTAATTCCTCGATGAGAAAAAAAGGACATTGAATTGTTGGAGTTAATGGTGAAAAGGATTAATTTCCCTATGGTGGAATATGGGTTGGGCTAACTTTTGTTAGGTAGAGGTTAGGCAGATTAAGGAGAAAGGAGCTTAGGCCAATGAAAGGTTGTCATGTGTCTGAGGTTGAAGGAAGTCCTCCTTCTGGGATAGGAGGAGATCCGCGTTCATCATCTAATCAAATAGCTCGCATCTACAAAATGTACCCAAGCGGATGAAAATAACATGCCGTTTGTGGGTCATTTAGTTTTTCTAAGATGCCCATTGGTACATTGCACAAATTCTCGTCATAAAAACCCCACTATGAAAAAAAATTAATTACGAAGAACTTCTCAAATCTCTATCTGGTCATGGTTTCTCCATTTTTAACTCCAATGAAAAAAAATCTTCCTACGCTACTAAGGCACTAAAAAAATTAGACACTAATTTAATTTACGCTTTTCAGGTCCATTAGTAAGACATAATCACAAGTCCATGAGCCGTTTAAAAAAAAAACAAGACAGGAAAAAAGTTACGTTAAACTCATTTGATATGGGACATGTTCGAATATTATGACCTTAGGCATGCAACAAAATTATATATAAAAAAAAAAAAAAAGAAAAGAAGAAAACGAAGAAGAAGAAGAAGAAGGTTGCTTCAATGTGATAAAGAAACAGAGTGAAACAAGGATAATTTTTTTTAGAAGTTAGAGTTTTTTTTTAGATGCCGCCGAAGACTCAAAGGTAGTGTTTTAGAGAGTCCTTTTTGGTAGAAGAAAGGATTTCGGTTGGGGTCTTGCCATAGTGGACTATTAATTTAGATTAGGTTCTTAGGAATTTTCAAATTTTAATAAAAAAACAGTTATATCAGTAATTGAAAATATAAGAAGAAGATTTCTGATTATTTTATGCTAAAGGGCCATAATTAATATTTGTCTCTATGGCTTTTATGATTAAGTTACAATTTTTATTTGTTCATATGGCTCTAATATGAGAGCATAAAGTTAAAAATTAATTATCACTATTTAAGAGTAAATTATAAATAAATGTAATTAATCTAACCATATTTTTACTATATATATTATATCATAATAAACATAATTATATTATATATATAATTTTTCGTACATAATATATAATATAATATAATATATATTATTATATATAAATATTGTTTTATATATTTTATTTTATTTTCGTATGTAATAAATATATTATCTTTAGGAATAAAGCACAAGTTAAGTGTGTAGCCCAGTGGTTGCGCGCCCTTATAAGGTAAGGGAGGTCGGCGGTTTAATTCTTGGCAAAGACATGCAGTTGGATTATTCCACACGTGCCACGTGGAGGATCCGTGTTGATCCATGTGGTGGTACAAAGATGGGGCCATGTGGCACCCAAAAAAAATTTAATATTATTTATTTGGCATGACATTTGGCGACAAAAATATTTTAGTCGGGGAAAGTTGTATTCGGCGACCAAAAGTTTGGTCGCCGTATGTAAATATGATTTTTCAAAAGGGTTTGAATTAATTAAATATGATTTTTCAAAAGGGTTTGAATTAATTAGATACGGCGACTAAAGTTAGTCGCGAATACCTTTCGCGACAAAAGTGTTTTGTCGGCAAAAACAATCTCCGGCGACAAAAAATTTTGGTCGGCAAAAACTTTCCCAGATCAAGTGTCGCCAACTAAAGTGGCGACCAAAAATTTAGTCGCGGAAAGGTTTTGGCTACTAAAAACAGCCATTTGGCGACTATTATTTTAGTCGGCAAAAGTTTTTTTTCTTGTAGTACACGTCGACAGTGACAGAGCAACGGTGGAGAGAGGACAAAACGGGCTAGGGAAAGGGGGAGAAAAAGAGTAAAAAAGAGAGAGGGAGATCAACAAAAGCCTACGGGGAGGAAGGAGGAGGAGCCCCCCCCCCCGGGGGTAGGAAGCCCTAACCAAAGAAAAAAGAGAGAGATGCACCTGAAGAAATTCTAGAGAGAGAGAGAATTTACTTGGGGGCAGACTTGAGATGCATAGTTACAAAATGATCTTAACTAAAACAATCGTGAATCATCACCAACTGACTGAAGACCGAATTGTCGAATCCACATCCATCACACCAAGTGGTTGATTGTTGCATGTCTTGAATCCACAAATTCTCCGAGATACTTCCACAATCCACTGGAAGAACGATTCATTCAATCAAATCAAAGTTTGAAAATAACTCTTGGAGTTATTTTAGGGTTATTTTCGAAGCTCGATGATCAACAGATCATGTGATTACTCTAAGAGACAAGCCACAATTCACAATCTCCCACTTGTTGACCCCACGTGTATGTGAGAGATGTGTGGTTGAGATGACAAATTGATATGTCCCTAACATCTTTTTATTCTTCCACTAGTTCACAAAAGCATGTTGGGTAAATGGTTAACCATTTGCAACATAACTATTTGTACAACATGCATATGTGGCATAATCATTGCAAAGTAAATAATTTGCAATTCTTTTGTTTAAACTCAATCACCAATGAAATAATGCCACATAGACATGTTGTGTAAATGTTTTTATAAATAGTTGTGTTAGTAGACTTTCCCTCCAACTAAATTCATTTTCTTGGAAAAAATCTAAAGGATGGCAGGAATAGTTGCGAGCAGTGGACAAAATCAAATATGAACCGATAACCAGTAGGAATTGGAGGATATGTTGTGAAATTTTGAGTATCCGGACAGATTAGAGTACAACGATTCTGTAATTGAGATTATTTTTTTTTATTGACAAAAGTGATATTTTATTAGGAGAAGAGAAACGTAGTCCAACTAACTATAATTGAAATTATACCTAAGTTACCCGATTTTATTCAGGGAGATAGATGTCCAAAGATTCCGTAAGCAATGTAGTGGGAACGAATGAATTTAACTAAACCAGAGGTGATGTAACCGCGCATGATCCAAACCACACAGGTATAAGTGAAGTTTGCCCTTTCAACACCTTCATCTAAAATTTCATAGAGGACATAGATGGTCATACAAGAACAGTCTCTCTCTAGCCAGCCAAACAATGTACATTTATTTCTTCGTCTTATTTTTAATGCAATATATATATATATATATATATATATATAGAGAGAGAGCGAGAGAGAGAGAGAGAGAGAGAGAGAGAGAGAGAGAAAGAATACACCATTAAACTGAAACCAATTGAGAACTTCGAACATTATACAGATGCACAGAGACAGAGACAGAAAATTTTAGAAGCTTCTGTCTATGGCCTTCAGTGATATCCAATTGGGGCAGGATACTCCCGTAGCTCCCGTCCTTGGCATTGAATGTCCTGCAATTGAGATTATACGTAGTTGCTCAACCTAGTATATGCGAATCATACATAGGATATTTACAAACACGTACTTATGCCACAAAAAATAATGTTTTACCATGTTTTTATGTTTTACTTATCTGAAACAAAAGATTAGCAGATTCAGAAAAAAGTATCAAATCAAAGTGCATGTGAAGAATACGAGAAATTTTTGGGTGCCGGGTAGATACCATGTGGGCACGAAAGAGGAGAGAGAGTGATGGGGTGAGAGAAGAGGGAGAGAGTTTTAATCAGGACTGTCTAACACACTTTTTGATAGTCCGAATGCGGTGCTCGGGCGTGGTGCCCCAGCTCAGCATCCAAAAATTTCTCGAATGATACAATGCCTTCAGCACGCAACATTCTATCGTAAAAGCTATGCATTTAACATAAAAGACTTACCGATGCAAAATGATTAAGGTCTCGGTGATGCGCCTCATCAGCTCTTATAACAGCGACGACATCCTTGAGAGTCGATTCAGGAGGCAACCTCCAGTAATCAATGGCAATTGCTGGAGCCGGCACGTCCTCGAAATCGCCCTTCTCCAAGTCATTCAGAAAATCGGTGTACGAGTTCACAGCCTCCTCTTCCAGGTACCCAACGATGCGGTGGGCCAACTTCGGGGATGCCAAGTAGGCCAAGAAGTAGGCATTGAAAAATACGCCTTGGACGGCAAAGACTAGGGCACGCTCGTACCACTGGGGCTTGGCTATCTCGATGAAGGTCATGAGGTGCATCCGCTCGTTCTCGGCTTCTTCTAGTAGGGCTTTGATCCAGCCGCCACTGTGCTCGAATCGACGTAGGGATTTGCAGTGCAAGAGCATTCCACCTACCATTCCTGGTACGGCGGCCACTGTTTCAAGCAACATGGCGTGGCACATGTGGCGTCTCTGTTACAATTGAGTAGATAGAAAGTTATAAATTAATTTGACCATAATTAAGCTCTGGCTACGCATTTATATATCAAGCCTAGCATTTAGACAAGGTTATATAATCTTGACTATTTTCTTTCTTTAATAAAGTAACATTTCAATGATAACAATAACCTTAACTAACTGTAGTTGTGACCCGTAGTTACAAGTAAACCATTAAGGTCTCCACTAAAGTACATGTGGAGGTACGTTTTACTATCTACTGTCTATCTTTACCTGTAGGGAGCTAAGAATCCAATAAAACCACTAATATATAATACCTAATTCTATAAATGCTAAGAAATTATCCGAGAAGAAAAACCTTATGGCCTGTATTAGTACGTAAATTAATACAAAAAAATATAAAAATCGGATTATTGGTTTTTTTTTTTTTTTTTGATCATCAATCGGATTATTGGTTGTTTGCAGAAATCAAAGGGAATTAATTCGCAAAATAATGGGAAGAAATTAAGAATGTATAAGAAGTACCTGAAAGAACATGTGGGTGGGGTATTTGAGAGCTTGGACTGTCCAGAAAGCAAATTTATCCATGAAATTGGTTGGCTCGTGGTGCTTCTTCACATCTATCGACATATCTGGTTTGTACGATTCCCATGGCTGCATTTCAACACAACACCCACCATCATCATATGTTTTTTTTTTTTTGATAAGTCACCACGTTTCAGACATACAAAATTTATGGTCTCTATATCTTTATTTTTTTGCCAAAGACAAAATAGAATTATTTTTAACTTACTGAAGGGCCAGAGCCCGGAACATCATCAATTGCTAGTGCAGATAGCCCTTGAGGAAAATCCCCTCACCAACTATCCTTCCTAGCAACTAGGACATTTTTATCCGCCGAATAGACAACCCCTATTACAATCGCGCTTAACATGAGAGAAAAAGCAAGATTGAAAACAAGAAGCAAGTTGGATACAATCTGAAATGATTTTGAGTCACAGTTATATAAAGTGCTATACACACAACGGTTGTGTAAAACACAACACACAACCAATCTTTAGCCGTCCATTGTTGTAATAAATAGTCAGGATTCGCTCAAACTCTTCCCCATAAAAATTAATCTTTTCCTTTGAAGAGTTTTTATAACATCTAGACCGTCTAAATACATCTGGACGGTCAGAATTACATACACAACCAACACAATGGTTGTGCAAGTAGCATTTTTGTATAGCCTAAACCTAGCTACCATAAATATGTGGCAAAAATAATTGATTCGGGAGGATTGCACTGGATAGTTTTAACTCTAGTCAAAGTGGCAGTAGACTGCATAAATTGATGTGGTCATTTCGTTTTATAATTTTTTTTTTTTTTACTATTGGTGCTGATATTCATGACTTCAAAAGATCCATTGACAATTTGACACATCATATTGAAGGAGTTTTTTCCTTCGTATGAAACTTATTTTGTAGTCCGGGGCAGAGGGAAGTAACTAGTTACAAGGGCAAATGCGTCCCCACCGAGTTTTTCGAAATCAAAATAAGTAAGGACAAAAAATGATCCTTTTTTGTCTTTAACTTTTTCTCTAGAGATGTATAAAGAGCAGTACCACAAATACAGATGACAAGACACAAATTTGAATAAAAATGTGTTTGAAATCGTTTGATACTCATGGGGCCGGCCACACAATGCGCATGGATCTCACACTCATGGATGGCCGTCAACTAATAGGTGTCCAGACACCTTTGCAAAAACAATTTTCAAGTAGAAAGTTTGTGAATTTTGACAACAAATAAGTTTATTGAAAACATAAAATATTCAATAAAAAAAAAAGGAGAGAGAAGTTGCATATATATATATAGCTCGAGACATACGCTGAAACAGTTCCACCTCCATGGGGAACCATCCTCCTTGGTAAACTGAGGCGGCGCCACCCCCCAATAACTAACGATAGCCTTCTCATCACCACCACCACCACTCATCTTTCCGGCAGCCGCGCTTGGTGGCTTCGCCGCTTTCTCTTCATCTTTTCCGGCACTGGAAGCCAAATTGCTGAATTTCCTAGCTTCTAGCATGGGTATCCTCACCCACTCCATGCCAAGAGGCCTTGAAAATGTTGAGGCCTCTCTCATGACAGGCCCAAGTGATGATGTCGAAAAGAACCGTGGGCCGAGCTGCCGGAGAAGCAGCCCGGACATCTTTGACGTGGCACTACGACTCATTGGTTGTGTCAACTAGCTAGCTTTTGGAGGAAAGGAAAATAGGGAAATAAAATGATATGAGGCAGCACAAGAAAATGATTGTGTTGTGAAAATGTGTGTGTTATCGATGGATGGAGATTATGGTGTTTGATTTGGGTTTTATATATACATACTGAGAGGAGAGGAGAGGAGAGGAGAGGAGAGGAATAGGTAGCACTGTAATTTGGACCGGAAAGAGGATGGAAGGCAGATCGATGAGAGGATTAATTTGAAATGGTTTCTGATATATATCCGTCCACATGCAGCTTACTTTGACCAAGTTAACCCCTTTGACTGCACGTGGAATATTCTAGAATAAATCCTCCCCCCTTTAATTAACTCTTTTTTTCTCATCGGCAAGCTAGGAAAGTTCATTTTCTCATATAGATAAAAGACGAAATAAATCATTACAATAAAAGAAGAATTTCCTTTAGAGAGTTTCGGAGAATATAGAACTCTCCTACTCGCTCGCAACAACTCAACCTATCCCCTAACCTCCCATTTTTTATAATGAAAAAACACAACAAATTAAACAACATAAAAAACATCCACGAGATTATAATCCTAGCTCTAATCCCCTACCGCTTAGCTCTATTGGCCCCATCAAACTTGTTATTCTAGCTCTAATTCCCTTAGCTCTAATGTAATGTTGGACAGTGATTAGCTATCTGTGGTGTTCTGGTTAAATAATTGAGTCAGATTATTATTATTTTTTTGTCCTTATTCAAGTATTTTTTTCGCATTTGTTAGTTTTGTGTGGCTTATAGGTTTGTCTCCACGAGAGAAATCTAAAAAGTAAAAAATTATGATTCAAAATCTTTAAAAAGTTCACTACAGATAAAAATAATTCAAAACCAGCTGATTTTTTGGATTATTTTTGTCTTTATTCAACAAAATTTAAGTTTGGTTTATAATTTTTTACTTTTTAAATTTCTCTCATTAATATGAATTAATAATCTACAAACAATTGACCCAAAACTAAATAAATGTAAAAAAAAATTAAATAAAGAAAAAAATACAATCTGACTCAATTATTCAGGCAAAACTCCGGCCTAAATAATGAATTAAGATAGATAATTGATTTCAATCTCCGCTTATTTTATGTCTGCAATTCTTTTTTTTCCTTCTTCTTGTATTTCAAATACAACATATCCTTTCATACATAAAATGATAACAGAAAATAGAATACTCCTTCGTCTTAAAATTTCAATGCATTGCGAAAAATCAATATATTCATTTTCTTATAAAAAAAATTAACGTAATTTTTAAATCTTTTACTACCATTTTAAAGAACACGTGGAGAGTATATATAAATTGGTGCGTCAAAAAACAGAGAGCATGTGGAAAATTCAACCTAAAATTCCCATGGAGATTCCAATCTTGACCAAATATGATTGCATGGTTTAGCGTTCAGACTGTTGACTTTTATGAATTCACATTGGGCATAGACCCTTCTAAAGTGAATGTTTGGGAGGCACGTAACGTAAGTCCGACCAAGGAGAGTTTTTGGGTGCCGGGCAGGCGGGTACCACACACGTGGTACCCATCGGCGATCTCAACCGTTTAAACGTGTTTTGGCTGATATATATGGGTTTTAGAGAAAAATAAAAAAGAGAAGAGAGAGTGGTTGGGTGAAGGGAGAAAGAGAAAATAAATTTGGATCGTCCAAAATATGTTTGGATAGCTAAAATTGCCGGTGGGTACCACTACGTGTTAGGCACCCCAAAATTTCTCCCAACCAAGACCTGACAATATAAATAATTATGTACCAAAAAAGGAGAGAGAAAATATCAATTTGACACTCCATTTCGACGAACCTTCCAGCAGAAAGCGTAGAAATGTCCAACCCTCAGTGTTGTAGTCATTTTCACATGAGCAATGCTAGCCTGCTTGGTACTCAATAAGTGGAGCGGAGTGCAATTGTTGCCTCCCTTATACACCTAGTCACATGGGCAAAATTCAATTTTTGAAAGCATCCATCACCCTCCCCAAGTTCCCTCAGATAGAGTAGATTAGGTTTAAAGAATGGTCAAAAAAAAATGCTAGGTATTCAAACAACTTATCTAGAAAATGCCCTGAAAAAGAAAATCCAGGGTCTAGATTCACTCAAAAGACAATCTGAACCCTTGTTTTCTTTTTTTTCGACACTACAAAAAATTTGATCAACGCCAACGCTTTTTTTACCAGCGCTTGCAAAAAGCGCTACAATTGAAGGTCTATACCAGCGCTTTTTTTAGCCGCTGTTAAAAAAGAGATTTCCCAGCGCTCAAACCAAAAGCGCTGGAATAAACCGACCATTTTCCAGCGCCCAAGTAAAAGCGCTGGAAAAGGCCCCTCATTTACCTGCGTCTAGAAAAAGCGCAGGAATAGACTCCCCATTTCCTAGCGGCCCAGGAAAAAGCGCTGGAGTAAATCCAATGAAAAAATAAATTGATCGACCAAAATCTAATAATATTACTCTATGTTATACATTTTTTAATACTCTTCAATCAAATGTGTAGCGATACCCGATCAACTTCATTCTTGGTACGATTAATGAATTACGTAATATGTAAAAGATAGACAATTCGGATCGAAAAATAAAGACTCTTGTGGGGGTCGGGTTGCGATCTAATACTTTAATGCCTAGGGATGCATCAAATGTTGTCCGATCAGGCGGTCATCGATATCCAATGATCTCTAATTTTGGTGACAATGACGGAATAAATGATACGCGAAATCCAAACGGTTCAAATTGACCAATATAAAAATTGATTTGGTAACGACCTTTAAATTCTATACATTCAATGCAACTGTTAATAAACTAAGTCTTGTGCTGTACTTGAATGTATGGTAACCATTCAACCGCAACACAATTACAATAATTTAGATCGTTGATTTTGTTTTTCTTGTTGATTTTATCATTCTCGTAAAAATAGATATCTCGATTGGGTTTAGAAAGCTTCTTTCTCGAGACACAATTTCATTAACAAAATGGATTTTTTTGTCCGATCAAGTGTGTAGTGATATCTGATTAACTTTGTTCTTGATAAGAATGATGATCTCTGTAATATGTAAAAATAGGCGGTTCAAATAAAAAAATAAAGACTTTGTTGGGGGTCGGAATGCATCTAATACTTTATAATGCCTTGATCGCGACACAATCACGATGATCCAAATCCATTCATTTTGTTGCCGTTGATTAAATCATTCCCGTAAAATTTTGCCTCAATCGAAATAAGCAAATATTCCCATTAGATTCATTATTTGCGGTCGTGGTGATAGTGGTTGGAGAAGATCTTGTAAAATACAAATATAAAAAGTGGAACAAAAATAGAGCATAGAACATAAAAAATAATTCTCATAGGAAGAGTGATTCACCCATTTATAATAATAATCTACCTAATAGTTAACCCAAAAAAATATATGTTAAACATATGTTATATATATTTAATATTTCAAAACATGTAACGAAAATGATGTTTGGTGCAATGGTTGGAGAAGGTATGCGCAGGTGATGTTGAGTCCAACGTCCAGAGTTCGAAACCCGGTAACAGCACAGGTTCTCCCGCCTCCCTCATGTTGATTTTTGGTTTTTGGCAAAGGGGTCTATGCCAGCGCTTGCGACCGCTGGGAAACAAACCGCTGGTAAAAATTAATAGAAAATTAGAAGCCGGCCCTATTTTTTAGGTTCGGTTCTATCCCAACCCTAAATTTTTTCCTCCAAAGTTGTAGGTTCGGTAATAGTATGTAATGACATCTTTATCCCAAAAATCTAAATGCCTCTCCCCACCTCTCACATAAATTCCTCCGACTTCTCATCCCTCTGCTTAATGCCCAGCGCCGTATCTTCATCGTCATCGTCGTCGTCATCGACCTCTACGAGGAGTCCGCCTTTGTCGTCAATTGTGATGGGCCGTCCACCACTACCTCCGCCCCGGCAACGCCGTCATCCTCCTCCTCCTCCATCCCACCTCCGTCCTCTATGGCGCAGATTGGGCGCCGCCAAGAATTCCAACAAATATTTGAGGACGAGTTCGACACTGCATTACAGATTGATTCGGTTTTAGTGTTGTTCATCTATCCCATGCCTTCAATCACCGCCACCACTGGTGCCGCCGATGATGATGTCGACAATATTCGATCATTTCGGATCTGCATTCTCCACCATGTGAAACCGACCGTGATCGTGGACGAAGTTCATCGTCGAGTAGTTCTAGCGAGGTCTCTGTGGATTTCGAATTAGAAATTAAAAAAGCAGAAGATGATGATGCCGCCAATCGGAGTGGAGCTGTTCCCGCGATCATTGCGATCAGACTTTTTAACTTGTTCCTAAACTAGAACAGGTTCTCAATTTCATTGTTTGCTTCTCTTATTAGCCAAAGTCCTAGTTGCTATTTTGAATGTGAAATCTAAATTTAGTAAAAATGTTAAAGTTGTTGCTGTGCAAATGGTGAAGCTGTAATTTAATTTCAAGTTTAGGAGTTTAATCTCTCACTAATTTCAAGGTTAATTTCAAGATTAGAAGTTTTCTTCGTGTGTATTTTCTATGAGAACTATATATTTTTCTATGAGAATTGTCTATGAGAATTGTGTATTTTTTGTGAAAATTATAAATTTTTTATCAGAATTGTCTGTGAAAACTTAGCACTTCTCATAGAAGTACTGACTATGAGACTTGGATCAAATAAATTTGACACTGTAAACTAGAAGAATAAGCTTCAACAAGAATAGCAACTAATTAATCTTATTTTTGGCATGACACAATACTAACCGAATAATTTCAAGGTTAATTTCAATGTTAAAGCTAATTTCTTAGTTGCTATTTTTGTTCATGTGTGTATTTTCTATGACAACTGTATATTTTTTTATGAGAACTGTGTGTTGTTTACGAGAACTGTCTATGAGAACTCTGTATTGTCTATGAGAACTGTCTATTAGAGCCGTGTATTTTCTATGAGAACTATATATTTTTTATGAGAACTGTGTATTTTAGTGTGTAATAAGACTATGTGAACTGTGTATTTTTTATTTCACACAGTCCAATTCTCATAACCAGTTTACAAAATTAGTTCTCTATGAAAACAATCACTTCTTATGGCCAATTCCCATAAAACTGACTATAAAAACTGTCAGTTCTCATAGAAATGACTATGAGAATTGGTAGTTCACATAGCCAGTTTGCATAGCCAGTTCACATAACTAGTCCTCTATGAGAACTGAGCAGTTCTCATAGAACTGATTATGAGACTTTGGCAGTTAAAAATTCAATTCTAAATCAATTTATTTCCTATGTGAACTATTATTTTTTTACTTTGATTACTTTTTTAAGACATGGTGGTAAGAAGATTTATAACTATATTTGATTTTGATTATCCTTTTTATTTTTGTTCAATTTTTGTTCGTGTGTGTATTTTCTATGAGAACTGTGTATTTTTCTATGAGAATTGTGTGTTGTTCATGAGAACTGTGTATTTTTCTATAAGAACTGCGTATTTTTCTATGAGAATTGTCTATTGTCCATGAGAACTGTCTGTTAGAGCCGTGTATTTTCTATGAGAATTATATTTTTTTTTTGAGAATTGTGTATTTTAGTGTGGGGGTAAGACTATATGAACTGTGTATTTTTCAGTTCACATAGTCCAGTTCTCATAACCAGTTTACAAAGCTAGTTCTTTATGAGAACAGTCACTTCTCAAGCCAATTCTCATAGAACTGACTATGAAAACTGTCAATTCTCATAGAAATGAATATGAGAATTGACAGTTCTCATAGCCAGGTCATATATTCAAGGGTATTTTTGTCCAAAATAATATGATTCAGGAATTGATTCTAAAAATACAGCTCTCATCGCACCAATTCTCATAGTCACAGTTTAGGGATATTTTTGTCCAAAATATTATGTTAACTCGGGCTATGTGAACTACCGGGGATATTTTTGTCCGAAATATTATGTTAACTGGTTATGAGAATTGACAGTTCTCATAGCCAGTTCACATAGAACCAATGGTATTTTTGTCAGAAATAATATGGGTCAGGAGTTGATTTTAAAAATATAAATTTTTACAAAAAATGGACATGTACATAAAAAATTGAGAAGAATGGGCAAAATAGTAAAACTGCATGAAAAGTCAAGAAAAAGGACTGAAACAAAGAAGGAATATTTTTGTCAGGACTAAATCAAGTCCAAACCTAGAAAACGGGGCCGGCCTAAAAATTCCCCAAAAATTAATCTATACCAGAGCCCACAAAAAACGGTGGTACAGTGCTATTGCGGCGGTCATGCACCAGCGTTTTACTCAAGCGCTGGTATAGGGCACAAAGGTCTATAGCAGCGCTTTGCGACACCTTTGCCAATGCTTTTGGCCGCTGGCAAATCCCGTTTTTCTTGTAGTGCGGGATACATTCTGGATTAGTTTTTAGGTACCTACCATTAATGTTTTCACATTTCTTGAATATTTATACTACTCAAATTCATATTACAGCAATTAATTATTAGAGTTGTAGCCTGCAATAACTCTCATCTATTTTATGTGTACATCAATTTATTTCACTATTCTTGCTCGTAATTAAAGGTTGTGGCTGCTATTATCAGCCACTGGACGTTCGATGGGAGGAACTTTCCATCAATTCCATGTCAACAAGGATGGAGACAGAATGGGGCAAGTAGGGACCGTTCCCCCCCCCCCCATACGATTCTAAAAAAATGCTATTACATCGGAAAAAAAAACATATTATCAAAATGTATAGTCTCGCCCCTCTCCAGAAATATAACTCGCCTCCCCTGCACGCAATGTCAGTAGTAGTGAATAAATACTCATTGCAAGATTTTTCAATGAGCCAAGTTCCATATTAGACACTAAAATCGATGGAGACAGATACGAAATCACCAATAAATATCCACTACAAAAAGACGTTACCAAGTCTGGGCTACTTTATGTATGGAGTCTGATTGCAAGATTTTTCCAACAAGTTCTATTCTATGATAATGATACTGAATTGACTTTGACAAGTCTTTGCATGCTAGCTATTGTACAGAGTGGTAAGGAATGATAAAACATGAGGTTCTCAATCAATGGTTGCAAGATTTTTTGAACCATGAGGTTCTCAATCAATTGTTGCAAGACTTTTCTAAAACAAAACAGAGATGGAAAGATGAGGAGATGTTATTCTTGTCTATTCTTTGATAATTACATATGTATTTTCCAAGTCTTTGTGGCTCTATGGAATCTAAAGAAATATGCCATGAGTGATCGTAAGATTTTTTGAACGAGTCAAGCTCACATTGTTATACAAACGGAATCAATACGGAATGATGAAGAAAGACTCTTCTCATCAGTTCTATGATATAATGACATGCGACTTTGCTAAGTTTTTGTTATTTTATGGAGTTCTAGTAACATGGCCGTTAGTGATTGAAAGATTTTTATAGTAGAGTCAAGACTTAAGACCTATCTAACAAACATGGACAGAGAAGTGAAGAATTCTATCGAAATTGATAACTCTGGCATGCTACCTTGCTAAGTTATTGTCACGTTGTATTTGGTCCCCCAAAGATATTATTAGTCAAGGTGCATACACAAGGATGGAGCTAAAGGGGTCTAATAAGAGCGACCACCACGACAAAAATTTTAGAAATGCAATTATTATATGTAAACAAACGTTATCCCCAACTTATATAGATTCGCCACCACTAGACTTTTTGAAGAAAGGAGATCCAAAATAGTATTCCAAAACTATATTAGTCTTTTTCGTACTCCATGTGCAAACGACAAACATCATTTTCTATAGTTTTTATTATATTATTTTAATTTTTCCTAGAGTCGATGACTATTCATATTGCAATGCATGTTTTTTTTACTATAAATTTAATTTGCAAACTCGAGGATACTGCCAACCGGGGGTGCTTAGCAATGATGTCAAGCGGTCAATCCGGCTATTTATGTACTTGGATTAGATTCGGGCCGTCCGTGCCGAAATGAACGGGCAGATTGGCCGCTCGGCACCGCTGTCAAACACCCTCGCTTGGTAGTATCCCCCAATCCTTCGCATTTTGCCACTACTGGGGTAAAATCCTGGCTCCGTCCTTGCATGTCAGTACAGCACAATGTTCAAACTGGGGCAGTTGTAGTTTCTTACTCTTTTGCTTCAAAAGACAATCTTACCCTCCAAATGCAATTTTTGCGGTTGTCTATTACCACCCACTTTCAGAGCCTTTCTAATGTGCATGCACGAAGAATAGTACTTCAATACTAATTGAAATTGTTCTTTATTTAAAAAAAATTAAATAACTAATTTCATGTCAAAATTATATATGCCGATCAAATTTTGACAAATATAATTTTGGAAAGACTTAACAAGTAAGACACGAAGGGCTACTATTTTTTTTTCCACAACTTTCAAACACACCCTAAAGTAAGAATTGAAAAAAACAGGACCGATAATTGAAGTTCCAAGCACAAAGCAAGCAAAGCAAATGGGCGCAACAGTGCAAAAGAAAAGAAATGAAGATCGATAATCAAAAGGAAGTAGACAACGAGCTAGTCATATATTTTGGACATCCAGCTAGTGTTGATCTAGTGGGAGGGAGTATATATAGTAACATTTTGGACATCCATCTTTCGGAAGACAACAAATTCAAAGACATGTGAGCCTTTTGGACATCCAAACGTACGTATGCGTCTCTATAAGCAAAGCAAATATGAGTGCACATGTGTAGGATTCACGCACGCAGGTTTGAATCATATGCAGTGATCCGCGTGAACTGGATCAATGCATGTAAATTCTTTCTTGTGCACGTCAACTCAATACAATGCATCGGGGTTTTGCTCTGTTAAACAGAACATGGCCTTTATCTTATTTACTGCTTTCGCATCCATGTTGTCAATCACATCCTGCAAACCATGTTATAGCTTTAATCCCCATTAAACTGTTCCCGCCTCTAAATGGATAAAGAAATGATTAATCAAATAGAATCGCAAATGTTTTCGTAAATATCTAAGTAAAGACCGATCTTCGGATTGGGCGAAAGAGTTGCCATAAAACCCTTCCCCTCTTGTAAACTGGCTCCCGAACTCAGATATGGTTATGACGAACTGGTGCCTTCACCTTTTTCCAATCAAACAACGCAGCGAGCATTTCAAGTTTGGTTCCTTGGGTGTCGGACCTTTAAACCCAAGTGACGACTCTGAATTGAGCGCTCGTCCCGCTAGCGCTCCCTCGATCCACCTATTTTTTAGGGCACGTTGCCCTTACAAATCAAGAAACAAAAATTAATAAATGATGAACAATACCAAACACAATATATATGTGGAAAACCTCTTAAAAGGGATAAAAACTATGGGAGAAAATCAAACCACTAAAAATAATCATCATGCAATTACAAAATCATCATAACTAACACAATCGTGAATCTTCACCAATTGACTGAAGACCGAATTGTCGAATCCATGTACATCGCACCAAGTGGTTGATTAATGCACATCTTGAATCCACAAGTCCTCCGAGATACTTCTAGAATCCACTGGAAGAACGATTCACTCAATCAAATCAAAGTTTGAAAATAACTCTTCACTACAAGAAATTTGAGATCTCCCAACGGTTTTTTTAGTAACGTTTGAAAAAACTGTCGATATAGATGGTGTGTAGCAACGGTTTGCAAAACGTTACTAGAAACAGGACTATAACGACGGTTTTCATGCAACCGTTACTAGATTACAAGACTATAGCAACAGTTTTCCATAACCGTTACTAAAAACCGGACTGTAGCGACGGTTTCCAATAACCGTTACTATAAACCGGGCTAGTGCGACGGTTTTCATTAACCGTTAGTAGATTTTCACACCGCCAAAACCAATTTTCTTTCATGCGATCGGTTTTCTAAATCCGAACTAACGATCGAGACGGTTGACTTTTTTTTTCATTTTGATTAAATCATTCTCGTAAAAATTTGACTCAATCGGATTTGTAATTATATTTAAAATATATACGTTTCATGTAATTTATGATAACAATTAAACTACGTCTTGTGTTGTATTTGAACGTACAGTAGCAACTCGACCACAACACAACTATGATGATTGAGACCATTGATTTTGTTTTCCTTGTTGATTAAATCATTCTCATAAAAATTTGGCTTGATCGAGTTTAGAAAACTTCTTTATTGAGACAAAATTTCATTAGTAAAATAAATTTTTCTGCCCGATCAAGTATATAACGATACCCGATTAATTTCATTTTTCGTATGAAGGATGTACTCTTTACTATGTAAAAAATAGATGGTTCCAATTGGAAAAAAAAAGTAGGTCTTTGTTTAGTATAAACCGAATTTAAAAACTTGGATTAAGAATAAATCGATAAAACTCTAATGACATAAGCTAGCCCAGCCAGTTTGCATAGTATAAATATTAGAAGGCCCTTGATATTACACAAGTGCTGGGCTAGCCCAGCTAGTTTGCACTCGCGCGCGCATACGCGAGGTCCTGGGTTCGATTCCCAGGAGGAGCAAAATTGTTGTGTTGCCTTCCATGCGCCACGCGGCAATAGGTGGGGGCCACGTCAGCGCCACGTGGTTGCCATGTCATATTTTACCCCAGATTTAAAAAAAAAAAAAAAAAAAACTTGCCTTTAGCAATGGTTACAAGCGTTGCTAAAAAAAAAATCTGTACCAACGCTCATCAAAACCGTTGATATACCTCTACACCAACGGATATCTCGCAACGGTTGGTGAATCGTTGGTATTATCATGTAGAAACTTTATGTCCATCTCAAAACCAATTGGCAATGAGTGGAGAGGTCTCATATGTTATTAAGTGATCATCCATTCCACTCCCAAGCAATGTGGGATTCATTTTCTTAACATCCCCCCTCACATGTAGTCGCGTTTGAGGTCTGTCATGTGTGGCCACTTTTTGAGTCCTATCATCGTGCAGTCTTTTTGTTGGTCTGTCATCGTGGGGTGTGGATTGTAAATTTTTTTTATAAAATGTGGGGTGGAACGGGCCCCGCTCTAACACCCTAGCCTTCAACCACCACTGTCGTACATCTCCAACCTCAACCAAATCAATTGAAAACCATTCCCCAACTTAACCCATCCTCGAAAAAAACTTCTGTTATTCCTAAACTAGTCAACATCGATCCTCAACAAACCCAATACAGTCATCATTACCCTTGTCGGCGCCGAAAGAACTCCAGTCGGCATTGTCCAGTCATCGTCCAGTCTCCAGCAACACCAATCGACATCATCCAGTCTCCAATAACACTCGCCCACCTTAGCCAACCATTCGCTGACTACCGTCGGCCACCCTTCACCCTTGCCAACCACTGGGCTATGATTTTCGGACTGCGACGACTGTCCGTTGTGCTCAAAATTGACTGGGTTCTTCCGTTTTTCCCCTGAATCACCTGGGTTTTGCTTGTTTGAGGTATTATTGCTAGTATTTTTCAGATCTCCTGTGATTTTCGA
This sequence comes from Rhododendron ovatum, assembly GCA_019656835.1. Taxonomy (NCBI): domain Eukaryota; kingdom Viridiplantae; phylum Streptophyta; class Magnoliopsida; order Ericales; family Ericaceae; genus Rhododendron; species Rhododendron ovatum. Next base: position 20,288,774 of record CM033794.1, on the reverse strand, counting down.
ATCTTGATGTAAGTTAGACCCTTTTATGTTGTTCAGAGCTCCATTGGTTAACATTGCAGTCTGTTAGTGCGGTTGGATCATGTTACAGTCAGTTGGATATTGCTGGTTTATGTTATTTTCTACTCCTATTGTGTGGATTATGGTTTCTGCGGTTGTTACTTCATTGGAGATGTTGGGTTACAGTTGGTCATGTTGGATTTGAGCAGTAGCAGGTTCATACACGTTGGTATTGGTCGTTTGATCTGATGTTAGTTATTTTTGGTTTATTATACATGGTTGGATTAGTTGGTCGTTGTTGATTAGTTGGTGATTATTGTGTTTGTGGTCCTTGTGTGTTTGGAAAAATGTCTGAGGAGAAAATAGGTTCAGGCCATCTTTCTACAGTTGTTGGTACTATTTCTAGTTCTAATTCTACTAGTATTGGTAGTCTTTTTAGTGGCTCTCGGTCTCGTAAGCAGCACTCAATTACCTCCACACCATTAAATGGGGGCAATTAAGTTCTTTGGGATAAAGATGTTGAGGTGTATTATATGGGTCAGTCGGAGGACTCTTATTTGACTGATGAGCCCCCTGCTACAGATGCACCCACATATGGGGCCCAGAAACTTGTTGATGCCCGCATTCGTTCAGAGTTATGGAATAGTATGACGGAACAAGTTGCTAGTACGCTAATATTTTGTGAAACAGCTAGAGAAGTGTGGACATAAGCAAAAAAGTTGTATTCAGGTGTCGACAATCTCCGTCGTACGTATGATCTTCATCAGTCTTTCTTTAATATATCTCAGGGTGATGATTCTTTTAAGGATTATTATGCCACTTTCTGCTGATATTCAAGTCATATGGCGCCAGCATGAGCACATGAGGGTTACTCGTTTCTTATATGGTGCATCATCCACTTTCAAACCTGTGAGTAACAGATTTTGGAGAATCGTGATTTACCTCCTCTCAGTGAGGTATTCAGTCGTCTCCGGCAGTTATCGTCTATTTCTGGTACACCGGCTCCTGACCGTTCTTCTTTGACTTCCGCTGTTTCTGATAGCTCTGTGTTCTCAGTCAGTCGTGGCCTTGGTCGCAGCCGTGATTCTGGCTTTCGAGGTCGTGGTCACGATTTTGGGATGAATGGTCGTGGTTCTGGTGGCCGTAAAGACACTGTTATTGGTGGTCGAGGTGATCGTACATTTAGTAGTGGTGGCCGCATGACAGGGGGAAGTCGCGGTCGTGGCCGTGGTGCTCAGTTGTGTACTTACTATGGGGTGACCAATCATTGGGTGGACACATGTTATGAGTTGTACGGCTTCCCTCAGGCTCATCAGGCCATTGTCTTTGAGGATACTAGACAGTTTGCTCAATCTTCTACTAATAGTGTGGTTGTTTCAGCTGATGAGTACAAGCGCTTATTGTCATTTCAGATTGCAACAGGATCTTCCACTGCTATGCTTGCTCAGATCGGTACATCTATTGTTTGTGTTACCTCATCTTCTTCCTCTCCTTGAGTTATTGACTCAGGCGCCACTGATCATATGACTGGTACATCTATTTTCTTTGATTGACAGCCAGTTGGTAGATCATCTCATGTTACCTTGGCTGATGGCTCTACCACAACTGTTACTGGTTTTGGTTCCATCCCTGTCACTTTCTCTCCTACTTTGTCATCTGTTTTACATGTACCTCATTTACCGTTTAATCTTATGTCTGTTAGCCCCCTTACAAAATCTTTAAACTGTTCCATCAAATTTCTTCTTCATGACTGTGTTTTTCAGGATCTCAAGACGGGGAAGAAGATTAGTGGGGGCACTGAGCGAGGTGGCGTATATTACCTAACTGATCCTCAGCCTACAGCTCTTCAGACATTTGAATCTCCCTACTGACAACACTGTCATCTTGGTCATCCTTCTCTTTAGAGTCTGAAGCATCTTGCGCCCTTCTATCGTTCCATTAATAAGTTGGTCTGTGAGGCCTGTGAGTTTAGTAAACACCGTAGAGTCACTTTTTTACCCCGGGTTGAGCGTTGTGCGTCACATCCTTTTCAATTAGTTCATTCAGACATTTGGAGGCCTATTCATATGCCCAGTGTTTCTGGTTTTCAGTATTACGTTATTTTTGTGGATGATTTTTCTTGTATCACATATCTTTATTTAATGAAAGAGAGATCTGAATTGAAATCAAATTTTCAAACTTTTTACATGGAAGTCAAAACTCAATTTGATACTTTTGTTAAGATATTTCGTTCGGATAATGCCCGCGAATATTTTTACCATTTACTTTCTCAGTTTTTTGCTGATCATGGCATTGTTCACCAATCGTTTTGCTCTCGGACTCCACAACAAATGGAGTTGCTGAGCGCAAGATTAGGCACTTATCTGAGGTTATGCGTACTCTATTGTTTCAAATGCAGGTCCTAAGTCCTATTGAAGTGATGATGTTCTCACTGCATGTTACCTAATCAACCGTATGCCTTATACGGTCTTAAGTGGTCAGGTTCCCCATACAGTGTTATTTCTTGGTCAGCCTCTCCACTCTCTCCCTCCTCGAGTTTTTTGGTGTACTTGTTATGTTCACGCTCTTGACCTTGATAAGAGTCAACTTAATCCTCGGTCTTTTAAGTGTATCTTTTTGGGACACTCACACACCCAGAAAGGATATCGTTGTTACTCTCTTTCTTTACGTCGTCACTTTGTCTGTGATGATGTCACGTTCAATGAGTCGTTGCCATATTACTTGGATCCTGTTACTACCACCAACCTTCTTCCCCTTGAGTCTATATTACCTATGTCTATTCCTACTGGCACTGTTTCACCCAACCCTTTGCAGGTATATGTTCGTCGTTTCCCGGCACCAGTACCGCCTCCGCCTCCGCCTCTGCCTCCACCTCAATCTGTTGAACTCTCCGTGCCCACGCCTCTGTCTTCTCCCCCGTCATCGGATCCGCCTGCCCTTCGTTATCCGACTCGTGAGAATCATCGTCCCCCGGTAAAATATGGTTATACTACTATCTCGAGCACTTTTCATCTTATTTCTCGATTTATCTCTTATGCTCATCTCTCTCCATCCCTTTGTGCTTTTACTACTACTATTTCCTCCGTTTCTGTTCCTAAAAATATTCATGAGGCATTATCCCGGTTTAAGTGGCGGACAGCTATGGTAGATGATAGGTGCGTAAATATGCCTATTTGCGCTCCCTAACTTAGGCTTGTTATGTCCGTTTAGTATGTTATTTGGGGTTTAATACTTGTTATTTATGTTTCAGAACTCATGGAGCCGGTGAATAATATTTGGAGCTAAAGTACCAAGTTGAATTTTATTTTGTGTCAAGCAAGCCAGCGTCGATGAAATTAATCAAGAGATAGATAAAATAAATCGAGAATCATTGGATCAAATTCTTGCTAGCCTTTGCACGTGGATGTGGCTGGAAATTATCATTGGCCAATGATGTTGGGCTGATTTTGGAGAATAGGAATATGGCTTGTGGACACAAAGGAAACGTGGAGGCCGAGAGGTAATATGATTAAGATTATCAATGGGCCAATACTAGGACTTCTTGTCTAAAAAGGTTTTACACAGAAAGGATATAGAAAGGAGGCAAGGGCTTTTGCGGAGAAAAGGTCCACGCACGCACAACAGAAAAAATAAAAGGGCTGAGCTCTCGGCTGTGTAATCACGCTATCAAAGAACGAGGGCTGCCGAGCCGATTTCTTTGGTTCCAATATTGTTTAGTTTCTTCCGAGTTTTTCTTTCCTTCAAGTTACAAAGTCTTGTTCAACTACTTGCATTCCGGTAACTCATTTTAATTTATGTTCTTCATTAAAGTTATTCGTTTGTGTTTGTTTAGTATTGATCTCTCGTTTATTTTTTTATCTCAAGTAATAGGAAATATGTTTCAATTTAGGGTTTCTTTTATTTCTTATTTAATGATCAGTAAGTAGTCGTTCAGGTAGGGTCGTGGGAGGATTAGCACACCGTGGCCAATTCGGGCAGTGCTCCTTTTTCTTCAACAATTAAAAAGATAATTTTAGATTGAAAAAATACTTTCCGTAGGCGAACCCGGGCATTGTCAGAATCCATGTGAACGGGAGAATGGGGGTCGAAAACTCATTCTCTGCTGCGTATGGATAAACGGCAACCATAGGGGCATCTTACGGGGTATCTTTTTTAACCTAATATTGAACGTTTTTAAGAACACCGAATGGAGCAGGTTAATCTTCGAACTGGTTAAGAGTGCTATGAACCCTACAACCGTACCTCATTTTAATTATTTGAAAAAAAATAGTTATTTCGTAAGTTCAGTTAAATCTCATTCAAAACGACAAGTGGTGGCTACCTAAGAGCCCGTTTAAATTATAACAACCCGATTTCTTTTAATCAGCACATATCACCGTCTTTGTGGATTCGACTTTGGACTTACCGGATATTGTGCTACGTCGGTCTCCGCCCTACGCTTGGGGTAACCCATTAATTTAGAACTAGGAAATCGTCAAGCATTTTTGGCACTGTTACCGGGGATGATAACGTGTGTTAAGAATTCGGATAGTTATTTTTTATTTTTTTTCTTTTTAGTACTTTATTTTTTTTTATCGTTGAAAAGAAAAAATAATGGCCCATTTTGCAAGGTGGTATGGAGGTTATGCAAACCAATTTTATTGTTCAGTGTCACTTCCTAGATTTTATGGTTTGGTCTCAGAAAATCCTTTTTCGCATATTCATGACCTTGAGAAAGTTTTTGTCAGCGATGAAGTGACTCTTTTACATGTATTCCCAGCATCTTTGCGTGCTCTTGATTGGTTTAATTTTTTGAGTCCAAGATTTACATGGAGTGAGACTGTAATACAGTTTTTCAAAACTTTCAATCCCTCATATGAGACTCATATGCTTTTACAAGAACTATCAGATTTCTCTCAACAAGATGATAAGTCTTTGTCACAGTGTTGGGAGCGATTTAAATTTGTCGTATTCTCTTGGCCGGTCGAGTTTTAACTAGGAGCTTGGCAGTCTTTTTGTTATCTTTTGCCGTAATTTAAATCCTAAGCCATGCCAGGTGGATTTTAGGTCCGCTGATGAATTTCCAGATAAAAACCCTGATATCAATTATTAGGACCGTGAGGGACACCACACACACAAACACACGCAATGATTTCTGTAGGGAGGTATTCCCGAACAGATATATTTAGTTGCCGAACACGTGATATTTGGTAACATGTGGTAAGTATGACAGGACTTATCGCCGAGCAGTATGGTGAACGGCGATATGGACCAATGACATGAGAAGTCATTGGTCCAGGAAGGTTGTACGGGGTTTAGGTCCGGTTGACATGAGAAGTCGTTAATCCAAGTAGCTTGTTCGACAATGAGGATGTCAAACAAGAAGGAGAGCTCCAAAGAAGACAATGATCCAAATAAATGATCATAGACTAGTTGCATGAGAAGTAACTAGTCTATGCAGTCTATTCGGCAATGAGACAGCCAAACAAGGAAAGAACTCCAATTAAGTGTTAGAGTTCAGGGAACATTCTGGAAGAATCCAGAATGAATGGTATTCCGCTAAAAGATGAGATCCCGAGAAAATAGGATCTAAAATAGATACCCAATGGGAATGGGATGTTTAGTTCTTTATGGAAAAGAATCCGAAGAGGACTCTTTTCTTATAAACTGATAAAGGAAACGAGAATCCTTGATATCCTGGATTTCCTATACGAAATGGGAATCCTATGGCAACAGGGATGCTTGGGTAACAAGCATACGCAAATCTATAAATATGAAATAAACCTAGAGGCAAAAGGTATGCAATACATTATATTATTCAATATTTCCTACTGATAATTAGGGTTTCTCTAGTACGTGATACTAACTTTGCCATCGGAGGGCCTTTGGCTCGAGAGGCAAAGGTGTACTTACCCCCTGTCTATTTTGCAGATTAGGGTTTCGACAACGAATTAGGGTTTCGGTGAAGAGGCACGAACAAGCCGTTGTAATCCAAGGTGATCCAAAGCATCAATTATTTTCATCCCCCTACAATTGGCGCCGTCTGTGGGAAAGCGAACAATCTTTCAGAAAAATAATCATAATGGAATAAGATCCAGTTACGCATTTTAGTCCAAAGGACCAGTTGGGTGGGGGAAGAGATAAATCTCCACCAGGTGCTCCGAGAAAGCCCACTGGTAGACATGATAGAGATAACTCCAAAGAAAAAGGAGACAAAACTGCTACTGGCTCCACGAGAAGAAGTAAGTCTCATAGAAGAGAAGAATCAGTCACCCATTCGAGAAGTATACACAATGATAATGACGTCCTCGATAAAAAGAGAAGGGAAATCGAGGAGTACGCTCGTTTGATTAGAAAACGAGAGTACGAGATACAAGAGCTGCAGCGGGTACGAGAGCACCCAGAAGATTTTGGACTTTCTCGAAGAAATTCCCAGAAGGACAGACGGACTCTGGTAGTCCATAAGCAGGCTCATTCACGAGGGAAAAGGAGCAGCAGTCCTAACAAAGGGCGATACGAAGCTTCTCCATGAAAAAGGAGACGTTGAAGTAAAAGTCAAACACCGGATAGAAGGGCTTCTTCACAAAAAAGGAGAAGCAGAGATCGAAGTTCCACCCCAGAAGAGGAGGAAACAAGGAAGCATCATTGAGACAAGTACGAGAGGCCTGATGCTGATTTGGTCAAGGCTACGGCTCACAAATCGAAGGAACTCAAGGATGGGACAGTGACTGCACGAGAAGCAACACGCAAGGCCCTAAGTAATATTGCAGCCTCCCCCTTTGCAAAAAGGCTACAAGAGGCTAGGTTGCCGAATAGAGTGAAGCATGGTACTTTCATGCTTTACGAGACAAATACGGATCTCGTAGCTCACATACAGCATTATCAATAGGCTATGTTCATGCATGAGGGAGATGAAGCCATCTTATGCAAGATGTTCCCCTCCAGCTTTGGCAAGGTGGCTTTAGCTTGGTTTCATAAACTGGCCCTACGATCCATACGAGGATGGAGGCAGTTGGCTGAGGAATTCACTGCTCGGTTCCTAACAAGCAGAAAAGCCCCAAAGACCTTTGAAAGTCTTTCCACCATGAAACAAAAGAAGAACGAGCAGATCAGGGATTATGCAAAGAAGTACTGGGAAACTTTCAAAGAAATTGAAAGCTACAGTGAGGAATATGCAATTGCCACCTTCAAGACTGGTTTGCCTGTTCGGGGAGAGTTGCGTCGCTCATTGAATAAACATCCGGTAGCCACACTGGCTAAACTGATGGAACGGATAGAGCAACATGCCAGAATAGAGGATGACATACTCCGTGAGGATGGCAGGACTGTTGCCGAACAGCCAAAGGCACCTGCTAAAAAGGTGGATAAGCTAGAGCCCAAAACTTATAGAGAGAGAGAAGGGAATATGGGCAGGCTAAGAAAGAGCCGTACAAGGATAAGCAAGCTCCTGACCCCAAATCTTTCTTTTCTATCACTATGGTTTGGAAGGAACCAATCTATAGGATTCTTTATCGAATAAAGAATCAGCCATATTTTAAATGGCCCCCGAGTCTAGATGGAGATAAGGATGCAAAACGTGCTACGAATCAGCACTGCAGTTATCATAAAGATTGGGGCCATATGACTGAGGATTGTGAGATATACAAGAGACACCTTGATGATTTGGTCTCTCGTAGCTATCTCAAGGAATTTATCTAGGAGAATCCAAAGGAGAAAGGGAAAGCCATGGAACTGGGTTACGAGCAAAATCCTAAAGGAGTAATCCACATGATACATGGGTTGGCCACACCTTATACGAAAAATGAGGTTAGGCTGTTACAAAGGCATGCCAAGCACGATCATCATGTAATGCGATTGGAAAGCTAGAGAGGGCGAGGAAATGATGTATGCAATGAAAGCATAGTATTCACAAATGATGACTTGGGAGAAGTCCAAATACCCCACAACGATGCTTTAGTCATAACCCTACGAGTTAGGGAATACGACATTGAGAGGATTCTAGTGGACTCAAGGAGTTGTACAGAGGTGTTGTACTACGATGCGTTCAAGAAGCTGGGACTGGCCCAGACAGACTTCGAACAATCAACAACACCTCCGATTGGGTTCGGTGCAAGAGCAGTCTGGCCTCTTGGAAAGGTAACACTACCTATTCGGGCTGGATTTGTGGTGTTGAGGATAAATTTTTTAGTTGTCGATGTTCCTTCGTCCTATAACGCGATTATAGGGAGGACATGGTTGCACAATATGAGAGCAGTCTCCTCGACTTATCACCAGATGGTAAAATTCCCAGGATCGAATGGGGTTGAGGTACTTAGAGGCAATCAGAAAGTGGCACAATAATGTTTAATTTCCATCATTAAAAGAGCCCCAAAAGCCCACCATGTTCATGCATTGGAAGTACCAGATCAACCAACTATCGAGGATGTTGGAAGAAGTCCTGCTGAAAAGGTGGTTGAAGGCTTGGAGAAAATTCAGATAAACGAGACTGATCCTAAAAGATATTTCTTAATCAGAGAATCATTGCCAGCGGACGAAAAGGCTGAGTCAATAAGATTTCTGAAGGAATATGTTGATGTATTTGCAAGGGTACCAGAGGAAATGCCCGGAGTGGATGCAGGTATGATCTGTCACCATTTAAACGTTGATCCTCAACATAAGCCGATCATTCAGAAAAAACGGAGGGCAGCCGTGCAGCATGTGGATGCAGTAATTGAAGAGGTCGATCGTTTACTAGAGGCTAAAGCAATACGTGAAGTCTACTACCCAGAATGGTTATCCAACACCGTTGTGGTGAAGAAAAAGAATGGGAAGTGGCGTGTCTGCGTAAACTTCACAGACCTAAACAAGGCGTGCCCAAAGGATAGTTTTCCTCTTCCAAGGATTGACCAGTTGGTTGACGCAACCGCTGGTTACGTGCGAATGAGTTTTCTCGACGCATATCGAGGATATCATCAGATTTCTATGTTTGGGGCCTGATCAAGAGAAGACTTCATTTATCACACCACGAGGTTTGTACTGCTATAGTGTTATGCCGTTTGGGCTAAAGAATGATGGGGCAACATACCAAAGACTTGCAACCATCATGTTCAAGAAGCTCCTTGGAAAGACTATGGAAGTTTACATAGACGATATGGTGGTAAAAAGTCAAGATAAAAGAGGGCATATTGCTGATTTAAAAGAAACTTTCGAAATTCTGAGGGAGTACAAACTGAAACTCAACGCCTCGAAATGTGCGTTTGGAGTTGGTTCAGGAAAGTTCCTGGGCCATTTGGTGACCATGAGAGGGATTGAGTCTAACCCTGATCCAATTGCAGCCCTACAGAGGTTACAAAGTCCCAAAACCACTAAGGAAGTCCAGAGGCTGACTGGAATGGCTGCAGCACTTAATAGATTTATCAGCAGGTCAAGTAACAAGTGTAGACCCTTTTTTCAATTATTGAAAAAGAGGGAGGGATTTGAATTGGGAGCAGAGTGTGAACAGGCCTTCCAGGACCTGAAGAAGTATCTGACCGAGCCCCCACTTTTGTCAACTCCACAGCCAGGTGAGTCTTTAGTTTTGTACTTAGCTGTTTCCGAGCATGCAGTAAGTGCAGTCCTGTTGAGAGATTTGGGAATCGAACAAATCCCTATTTATTATGTTAGCAAGACGCTACTGGAAGCAGAGACAAGATATTTGCCCTTAGAAAAACTTGTCCTAGCACTTAGGATAGCCACGAGGAAACTGCCACACTACTTCCAAAGCCACAATGTTGTGGTTTATACTGAGTTTCCATTGAAATCACTGCTACGAAAAGCAGACTTCTCGGGTAGGATCTCGACGTGGTCCGTCGAGTTAAGTCAGTACGATCTCGATTATCAGCCACGCACGGCAATCAAAGGCCAAGTATTGGCAGATTTTGTGGCAGAATTTTCTCCTACGGTGGCTCCCCTACCTCCTACAAGAAAGGAACAGGCGACTAAAACATCACCCATGAAGAATCAACCTTCAGCCGAACAAGATCCTATGGAATGGAAACTATTCGTTGATGGATCAGCATGTAATACTGGTTCAGGAATTGGGGTTGTCCTTTTTCCTCCTGAAGGAGTACTAATTGAACTATCTGTTCGGCTCGGTTTTAGTGCTTCGAATAATGTGGCTGAGTATGAAGCACTCTTGGCTGGATTAAGGAGTGCAAAAACCCTAAACGCAGAACGGGTTAGGGTGTATTGTGATTCACAGCTTGTAGTCAATCAACTGTCCGGGGAATATGAAACCCGAAGTGAAAAAATGGTAGCCTATGTACAGGCAGCCAAAGACCTGCTTGATACCTCGAAAGGGTATATATTAAACAGATAAGTTCTAAACAGAATGCTCATGCAGATTCATTAGCTTGGTTGGCTGCAGCTGTACCAACTGAGTTCAAAAGGAAGGTGGCAGTAGAATATCTGAATGAGCCTAGCATTGGGAGAAGTGTGGACCTGGTCTTGGACGTGAACTAAGGACCAAGTTGGATGGAGCCAATCGTGGAGTTTTTACGAGATGAAACACTCCCTTCTGACAAAAAAGAGGCTCATAAGATAAGGATCAAATCTGCTAGGTTTTGGCTGTCCCCAGAGGGTAAGTTATACAGAAAATCCTTTACAGGACCATATTTGCTATGCGTACATCCTGAGATGGTGCAGAAGTTTCTTCATGAAATCCACGAGGGAACAAGTGGGAGCCATGCTGGAGGCAGATCCATTGCCCACCGAGCAATTACCCAAGGTTACTGGTGGCCACACATGTAGGAAGATGCAAAGGTGTATGTAAAGATTTGTGAGAAATGTCAAAAATTCTCACTAATGATTCGAACACCAGCCGACAATCTGGTGCCTTTGACAAGTCCCTGGCCGTTTGCTCAATTGGGAATGGACATCGTGGGTCCACTACACAAAGCAACTGGGAATCGAAAATTCCTGCTAGTTGCAACAGACCATTTTACTAAGTGGATTGAGGCAGAACCACTAGCCAAAATCACTGAACCCATGATAGAAAAGTTCATGTGAAAGAGCATCATCACTCGCTTTGGGGTCCTTTACTCATTAATTACAGACAATGGATCCCAATTTCAGAAGAAATTCAAGGCTTTTTGTGTCCAGTATGGAATACGAAATTATTATTCAACCCCAGCCTACCCTCAGAGTAATGGGCAGGCAGAGGCATCTAATAAAACTATCCTTGATAGGATCAAGAAAAGGCTGGACAAAGCCAAAGGGAAGTGGCCTGACGAATTACCATTAGTGTTGTGGGCTCACCGAACAACACTTAGGAGGTCTACGGGAGAGACCCCCTATTCATTGGCATATGGAACAGAGGCTGTCATACCTCTGGAAGTAGGTCTGCCGACCAACAGGACCGTTTTGGTTGAAAGTGGAGGCAATGACAGGGCCCTTGAAATTGAGCTTGATCTCGTCGAGGAAAGGAGGGAAAGGGCTTTGACCCATCTGGCTTCCTACCAGGAACAGTTGATGAAGAGCTATAATAAGCATGTTCATCCTCGAGAATTTGGTGTTTGGGACCTAGTGCTACGGAAGGTGCTCGGCAATACCAAAGTGGCCAACGAAGGCAAGCTGGGGGCCAATTGGGAAGGCCCGTATCGAGTAACCGAGATTGTAGGCGTAGGGGCCTATAAATTGGTAGATTTGGATGGTAATTCAGTTCCGAGGCCTTGGAATGTCCATAATCTACGAAAATTCTTTGTTTAGAAGCATTAAGTTCTGTTTTAGATTGCACTACGTGCTTGTGTGGGAATTACAAATATAATTCCCTTGTTCTAGTTTTGTTATTTTAGTTGCAAGGGGTACGAATAACGCCCTCTTGAGTTTCACAGATTATCAATATAATCACTTTTTGCAGTATAACTATTGCGTTCTTGGTATTTGTCTTTAAAATACGAACTACGAGCTAGGTTTCCCTTATTCGTATTGGGGAGTAGAAACCAGGCACCTATGATTTTTTAAGTATGTGAAACTTAACAAACACAAGTATAAAAACACTTGTAACAAGTATGAACAAACTTGTATGGTTTTTAAGTACATGAAACTTAACAAATACAAGTATGAAAACACTTGTATGTTTTAAAGAATATAAGTATGAAGTACTTGTATGTATTTTTTTTAAGTACGTGAAACTTAACAAGTATGAAAATACTTGTATGATTTAAAAATACAAATATGAATACACTTGTATGTATTTTTTAAAAGTACGTAAAACTTAATAAGTATGGATACACTTGTATGTCTTTTTTAAGTATGTGAAACTTAAAAGTTAAACAAGTATGAATACACTTGTATGTCTTTTTTAAGTACGAGACACTTCGAAATTCATAAGTACGTGAAACTTAACTGCTGTTCACAAGTACGAGAAACTTAGAGAGTTTGTTTCTAAGTACGTGAAAGAGTACAAGAAAGTATGTTCACAGGATTTGTTACAATACTGAACAAACTTATACACAAGCAAACGAAAGGATAGGATCAAAGTACGAAATACTTAAAGCTTAAACTATTTGCATCCGAACAGATGTAAAGACGAGGGTAGCCGAGCAAATTATAAAGTTATGCCTCAAGGGGCTGAATACTTGTATCATCAAAAGTTTTTATAGTACTGGTGCCACGCACGGCCAAACAACTTACGGTCACGCAGGACCAACCCAAACGTTTCCAAAAAACATTAAAATAGTTCATGTCAAACCACTTACCAATCAGTCCACATTCAGGACCTCTAGAGGAGTTTCATGTGGAACATCAGTACTGGTCCCGGTCACAGCACCATCTCCAACTAGATTCTCCTCCAGGTTAATAGGTTCATTAGTCGTATCTTGAACAAGTGAATCATCAACAATAATACCATGTTGTCAGCAGGGGTCTCCTCATCTGCCTCAGCAAAGTCTTCGATTTGCTGATCAACGTCTTCCTCCAAATCATCTACAGTGGTTGAAGCTTGTTTGCTCGGCAGATCATTTTCCACCCACAAGATTGAGTCTTCAACAACACCAACCTTTGTCAGACAAGCCTCCCAGCTGGAAGCCCAGATCTGATCTTGTATAGCCGGCATTTGTTCCACGTAGCTGGCAGTTGCAGCATCAAACCCTTTCTGATAGCCTTCCTCGTGAGAAGTAGTTTTTGTTTTTTCAATTTCTACCAAGGCCTGGTGGAGGTTGTCTTCGGCTGTCCCAAGTTTGTCTTTTGCCTCTTGAAAGTCGGCCTTGGCTTTGTCTCTCTCCTTCTCTAGTCTGGTTATGGTGCGGAGCAACCTGATATTGTTTAAAAGTGTGATCCGTTTAGTATCAACATCTTGGAACTTCTGGCCTAATGTAATCATCTTTTGAATAAACTGCAAGGAAATCAATAAAGTGATACTGTGAGAAAACAACAAGAAAACATGAAGTATGCCTACAAGTGACGAGAACATTATACCTTGATCCCACTAACGAGACCAGTGGAGACAAGCCGGTCAGGTGCGGCTTCGTTTTCTTTTTGCATATCAACAAGAAGAAGCAGACCTTGGGCGAGTGCGAGTGCTGTTTCTGAGGAGCTGGCGCTATCTCCAATATGGACAGGCCGATCACCCCTAATGAGTTGGGGGGCCCAGTTTTGAGGAAGCACTTAAGTGCTCGGAGAAGAGGGTTGTTGAAGTGAGGCTGCGGCTTGGGTAGAAGCGTCTCCAACTTCTTCACTCCTGGGACATTTGTCCCGATGAGCATCGACAACCTCAAGGGAACTATCGTGTTCCCAAGGAGAAGAAAATGATCAGGTTGATCCCCCCCTAGTGCGACGAGATCGTGGGGGGGGGGGGGCGGGGGGCGCCAGCTGAGGCCGCCCTACGGGAAGCACCACGTCCCCTAATGGAGACGGTGAGAAGGGTGCTGAGATTAAGGGGTTGACGGGTCATAGTACCTGGATCTCGAGGAGATGGAGAATAACAAGAAGAGGAAGATTGGCTGGCGTCACGATTTGAAACCAACTGTTCGGGCTGTTGTTGTTCAGAAACTAGTCCACGCGTAGATCTTCTAAGTCTCAAGCGGGGAAACGGCACGCCTTCTGAAATGGGAACTTCACCAGGTTGACCAGCAACGATAACACCAGCTTGCAGTCTTGAATTACGTGGTTGGGGAGCAGTAGAGGTAGAGGCTGTACTAGTGCTTGGATGAGCAAGCCGCCTGTCAATGACACCTCTATACGAAGGGACGTATCCCAGCAATATATCAGCGTCACGACCCCGACCTGCTGTTCGGGTACCAGGTTCGCCTTTATACTTCAAGATCTTGTTGATGTTCTCTGTTCGGACGTAGCTTAGCTCTCGTCTAGGATGCCTGTTAGCGTTTTCAACTGCAAGGTAAACATCAAAAAAAAAAAAAAAAAAAACCAAACTTAGAAAAATCATACAAAAAGCTACGAGGAGGCAGTAAAAAAAATTGCAAAGATCAAAAGCGAGAGCATATGTGGATAGCCCCATATATGGGGGCAATGGAGCCCCACCACATGGCCATCTTCCCCTATAGGCTCGAATGCTCCCGTTACATAGAAGAAATCGATCTCGTGGTCGCGAGCAGAATCAGGCAGATTAAGTACAAGACGTTTGTCTGCCCTCCTAACCTTGAAGTAGTAAGTATTGTACTCGGGGTTTAGTACTATACTATACCACCATTGGATATCCCAGATTCCTAGTTGGGTCCCTAGGATCCCATTTAGGGCTATAACCCCCATTATTAGCCTGAAAACGTTGGTTGAAACTTGTATGGGAGTAAGACGATACTAATTCAAAATCTAGCGGAGTAATGAATGTAGGGAGAAACGGACTCCACCCTCAACGATGGCTACGATTGGGATACAAATCCTATCCCAAGAACCAACATCCCTATCCGCTCCTAATGGAGCAAGTTCGAGTCCTACATTTTCAGGAATGTTATACTTAGTTCTAAATGCCGCCATGGCAGTAGGGATGTCGCAGAGCTTCCTAAATTTACTGGGTTTTGGATCATGTTCATCCGCCATGAATATACTCAAAGAAAAAATAAAACTGAAAATGGACGCGACTGAAACCCTAGAAATGACCAAAATCTGAGAATGAGATCTCAGATGGAAACTAATGGAACAAAGGGAGAAACCTTAGTGGGAAACCTAAATAGGAGAAATAGAGATCTTACAAATTTGAATGAAAAGGTCCCTGTAGCACGAGCAATTTACAGGCGGCGGCTATGGCGGAAGAAATGGAGTTTTTCGCCTGAAGAAGACAAGACAATGCTCTGAGTTTTGGATAAAAAATCCCAAGAAAACCCCTTTTAGGGATTTAAGTGAAAGAAACGGAGATGAAGCTTCTCGTCTCACTCCGTTATAAGTTAAAGTAACGGAAAGCAAATACCGTTCTGACGCCGTTTCATAGAACGTTAGTTCGAAATTAATGATAGGCATACGAGACGTGCCACGTGGACTCATTACCCCGAAATGGTATAATGACAGAGGCGCCAAAAGGCATCAATGAAGTGTTAAAAACAATAACCGCTCGGGATCAGAAGAGTTTGGTCTAAACTTTCGTTTCTAAAAGCTTCATATATTGCCCCCGAACAGTGGCATGTAAATAAAGCTGGGGAGCAATTGTAGGGAGGTATTCCCGAACAGATACATTTAGTTGCCGAACACGTGATATTTGGGAGCACGTGGTAAGTATGACAGGACTTATCGCCAGGCAGTATGGTGAACGGCGATATGGACCAATGACATGAGAAGTCGTTGGTCCAGGAAGGTTGTACGGGGTTTAGGTCCGGTTGACATGAGAAGTCATTAATCCAAGTAGCTTCTTCGGCAATGAGGATGTCGAACAAGAAGGAGAGCTCCAAAGAAGACAATGATCCAATAAATGATCATAGACTAGTTGCATGAGAAGTAACTGGTCTATGCAGTCTGTTCGGCAATGAGACAGCCGAATAAGGAAAGAACTCCAATTAAGTGTTAGAGTTCAACGAACATTCTGGAAGAATCCAGAATGAATGGTATTCCGCTAAAAGATGAGATCTCGAGAAAATAAGATCTAGAATAGATACCCAATGGGAATGGAATGTTCAGCTCTTTATGGAAAAGAATCCGAAGAGGACTCTTTTCTAATAAACTGATAAAGGAAACGAGAATCCTTGATATCCTAGGTTTCCTATACGAAATGAGAATCCTATGGCAGCAGGGATGCTTGGGGGACAAGCATACGTAAATCTATAAATATGAGGTAAACCTAGAGGCAAAAGGTATGCAATACATTGTATTATTCGATAGTTCCTACTGATAATTGGGGTTTCTCTAGTACGTGATACTAACTTTGCCATCTGAGGGCCTTTGCCATGAGAGGCAAAAGTGCACTCACCACGAATTAGAGTTCCGGTGAAGAGGTACAAACAAGCTGTTGTAATCCAAAGTGATCCGAAGCATCAATTGTTTTCATCCCCCTACAATTTCCAAAAAAAAATAATGGTGGGGTTATTTTGTGTAACACCCTTAGTGTTGGGTGTTGAACGTATTTACCCTTGGAGTCCCTTATATATAGTTGTAAAACCTATTAGAATTAGGGTGTGACATAATGTGAGGGAGAGGGTGAGGCGAGCGTGGGGGGCCGGTCTGTGACCTTGAGAAAGTTTTTGCCAGAGATGAAGTGACTCTTTTACATGTATTCCCAGCATCTTTGCGTGATAGTGCTCTTGATTGGTTTAATTTTTTGAGTCCAAGATTGACATAGAGTGAGACTGTAATATAATTTTTCAAAACTTTCAATCCCTCATATGAGACTCATATGCTTTCACAAGAACTATCAGATTTCTCTCAACAAGATGATGAGTTTTTGTCACAATGTTGGGAGCGATTTAAATTTGTTGTATTCTCTTGGCCGCTTTCTAAGGATACCAATTCTGATGGGAAGGAAAAAGAGGAGATAGAGCCGCTTGTCATTAGTGAGGGCTATACGCCTTTTGAGGAGTCATTGCCAATAGTTGCACTGAATAATCAAATACTTTCGGCTTTAGATAGTGCCACCCCTCCTACTGAATCTCCACTTTTGCAAGAGTTTTTAAATGTGGAATTGATTGATTTTCTTAGTGTTGATGAATTTAATTTAGTTTATCATCCTTATCTTGTGGATTTTGTCAACGTTTTGAAAATTGATCTAGTTTGGGCTAAGCACTTTGTTGAACTTAAGTGTCTAAAACGAATTCGGCAAATGCGCTACTCGAAGTATCTTATTTTGTGGCATGACCGAGTTCAATTTTTGATAAAAGGTGTAGAATGGAGTATTATGTTCATTGTCTTAGCTCTCGTTGGCATAATAAATGTTTGGTACCCGCGTTTTGCTGCTCATAAATAGATTTTTTTATTTTTTTTTTGGTCTGGTATATCCGCTCGTTTCTCGCTTGAGAAATTGGAAGAAAAGAAGTACCCGTGTCTTTTGCGTGAAAAAAGTGGATGGATTTTTGTATTTCATTGTATTTCTTACCTTGTTTATTTCTTTTAGTTATTTTTCTTGTTGTCTTGGAGGCTAACATTTTGCAAGTTATTTGTTCCAAGTTGGAGGGTCTCCCTCTCTTTATAGTTTACTCTGCTTACCCCTCCTTTTCGAGGTGATATCTCTCATCTCTTTTACATTTTTGTCTTATTTTTATTTTTCATGGTTTCAATGCGGACATTCAATAATTCAAGTTGGGGGGAGAGATCACTTTGCTTTTTATTTCGTTAAAAAAAGTTAAAAAGTGGTGGAAATCTTTTGCATGAGACTTGAAGGCTATTGAGATTGGCTCGTGATTGATTGAGTTTGAGATATGATAGTCATTCTTTTAATATTGTGGTGGCATTGTAATTCTTTTTGCTAGCTTGTTACGAAAAAAATTTCATGGCATTTATTTTTAGCACATTTGCACTTCACTTCTGTTTGGGCTTTGGTTGCTTGTGAGCTGTGACTTGATTATTCTCGATGGCTAGTTTAGTAGAGACTTATGCTCCATGTAAGTTTATAGCCTTACTTTTTCTTGGAGTGTTGTCAAATAAATTCTTATTGTCACAAAAGAGCAAATTCGTTATTGATCTCATTATTTTTGTCGTCGAGTGTTGGGATTGTTTTGAATTGCCTACTTATCTCTTGGGTTTGGAAAACTTGTGTGGTTATATTGCTCATTGGAGAGGATTATAGGTCATCTTTGCTATTTTGAGCCGGTTCATTTCTTTCTTTCATACATTTATCTCTTATGAGCCCATTTGAGCCTCTCGCATGGTACCCTTTTCTTGTTGAGCTCCTCCATCTATATTGTTTCTTGAGAAAGCTTAGATAATTGTGTGGAGGTATATTATTCAAGAGAGAGAGAGCGTAAATGTATTGAGAATTGAGCTTTAGTGATTGGTGATCTTTCCCATTAAAAACAATAAAAAAAAAAAGAGAAGAAAAAAAAGAAGCAAAAAGGAAAGACACCAACTTATTGTGAAAAGGAGAAACACTTGTTCTTAATGTGGGATTGTATTAAAGGTAGGAAAGAGAGATGTGGTTGAGTTGAAAAAAAGATTTATAAAAAAAGGGCACGCATTGTTATATTTGCCATAAGTGAGATGTTATTAGCCTATTCTTGGACACTTGAACGTTTTACTCTAACCTTGAAATATTTTCCTTACTCTAACATTATCACCAAAATTGTGCTCCTATTTGAACCTAGGGACAATGGGTTGTGGATTGATGGATAGAGAATGTTTCAATACTTGTCATTCCGTTTATGAGATCTTGTGTCCACTGTAAAGAGCTTTCTTTTCGTGTCATTGTGTGCCAAATATTTTGCTTTCATTTACATAAGTTCCGTCCGCACATATTGAGATTAATATGCACCTTGTTTCGAGTGATTTCATTTGTTGAGTGCATGACACAGTGAGATTTAAAGTCGAGACTCGGTCCGGAGAGAATTTTTAGTTATTTTTCACTTGTGATCGAAGCCCTTATTCACACACGCTGAGTATAGGTGCCATGACTCATTTTTTGGACTTGATAGTCTTTAGAACTGCTTTTGACCGTTATCTCTTTATGATGGCTTCATGTTTTTTGTTTGAGGTATCATTGAGCTGTCTTACAGTTTTTCGGATTTCATGTGAAAGGATTCTTGGTGTTTTAAGGGTGATCACTCCTGAAAACCTTCACGAGACTTCACTCGTCCTACTGGGGCCACCTGGAGGTTTAAAAGAACTATCTATTTTAATTTGTTTTCTTTAGTTGCTTTTGTTTTCTTTGCTCGGGACTAGCAAAGTGTAAGTTGGAGGGTGTGATAGGTGCGTAAATATGCCTATTTGCACTTCCTAACTTAGGCTTGTTATGTCCGTTTGGTATGTTATTTGGGGTTTAATACTTGTTATTTATGTTTCAGAACTCATGGAGCCTGTGAATAATATTTGGAGCTAAAGTACCAAGTTGAATTTTATTTTGTGTCAAGCAAGCCAGCGCCGATGAAATTAATCAAGAGATAGATAAAATAAAGCGAGAAGCATTGGATCAAATTCTTGCAAGCCTTTGCACGTGGATGTGGCTGGAAATTATCATGGGCCAATGATGTTGGGCTGATTTTGGAGAATTGGAATATGGCTTGTGGACACAAAGGAAACGTGGAGGCCGAGAGGTAATATGATTAAGATTATCAATGGGCCAATACTAGGACTTCTTGTCTAAAAAGGTTTTACACGGCAAGGATATAGAAAGGAGGCGAGGGCTTTTGCTGAGAAAAGGTCCACGCACGCACAATAGAAAAAAGAAAAGGGCTGAGCTCTCGACTGTGTAATCACACTATCAGAGAACAGGGGCTGTCGAGCCGATTTCTTGATATTGTTTAGTTTCTTCCGAGTTTTTCTTTCCTTCAAGTTATAAAGTCTTGTTCAACTACTTGCATTTCTGTAACTCATTTCAATTTCTGTTCTTCATTAAAGTTATTCGTTTGTGTTTGTTTAGTATTGATCTCTTGTTTATTTTTTTATCTCAAGTAATAGGAAATATGTTTCAATTTAGGGTTTCTTTTATTTCTTATTTAAAGATCAGTGAGTAGTCGTTCAGGTAGGGTCGCGGGATGATTAGCACACCGTGGCCAATTCAGGCAGTGTTCCTTTTTCTTCAACAATTAAAAAGATAATTTTAGATTGGAAAACTACTTTCCGTAGATGAACCCGGGCATTGTCAGAGCCCATGTGAACGGGGGAATAAGGGTCCAAAACTCATTCTCTGCTGTGCATGGGTAAACAGTGACCATAGGGTCTCGCATCTTACGGGGTATCTTTTTTAATCTAAAATTGAACGTTTTTAAGAACACTGAACGGAGCAGGTTAATCTCTGGACTGGTTACGAGTGCTATGAACCCTACCACCGTACCTCATTTTAATTATTTGAAAAAAATAGTTATTTAGTAAGTCTAGTTAAATCTCATTCAAAACGACAAGTGGTGACTACCTAAGAGCCCGTTTAAATTATAACAATGGGATTTCTTTTAATCAGTACACATCACCGTCGTTGTGGATTCGACTCCGGACTTACCGGATATTGTGCTACATCCGGTCTCCGCCCTACGCTTGGGGTAACCCATTAATTTAGGACTAGGAAATCGTCAAGCAGTGGATTAAATGTCTGCTCTTCATACTAATGGCACATGAGAATTGGTTACTCTTCTTGCTGGAAAATCTACTATTGGCTGTCGTTGGGTCTATACTGTCAAGTATCTTCCTGATGGCACTGTTGAGCCTCACAAAGCTCGCCTGGTTGCTAAAGGCTACACCCAGACTTATGGTGTTGATTATTCCGATACGTTCTCTCCTGTTGCCAAGCTTTGCTCTGTGCGGATTCTTATTTCTCTTGCCGCCAATCTTGGTTGGCCATTGTTTCAACTTGATGTCAAAAATACCTTTCTCCATGGCGATCTTCAGGAGGAAGTTTATATAGAGTAACCACCTGGGTTTGTTGCTCAGGGGAAGCATCATAAGGTATGTCGTCTTCGCAAGGCACTTTATGGACTTAAGCAATCCCCTAGAGCATGGTTTGGCAAGTTTAGTGAGGCTGTTTTGATGATTCTGTATTTTCCCTTATGTCAACTCGAGGGAAAGTATTGCTCATTGTCTATGTTGATGACATTATTATTACTGGAGATGATCAGAAAGGGATCGAAGAGCTAAAATAGTTCTTACATAGTCAGTTTCACACTAAAGACTTGGGTAAGCTATGGTATTTCTTGGGTATTGAGGTAGCAAGGTCTAAGGATGAGATTAGTTTGTTCCAGAAGAAATATGTGTTGGATGTTCTAAAAGAGACAGGTTTGTTGGGAGCCAAACCTGTGGAGACTCCGATGGATCCTAATGTCAAACTTTGTGTAGATCAGGGGGAGAAGTTTCCTCATCCAGACCAATATCGTCGCTTGGTTGGTAAGTTGAATTATCTTACCAATACTCGTCCTGATATCTCGTTTGTTGTTAGTGTGGTGAGTTAGTTCATGTCTACTCCTCGTCTTTCGCATTGGGAAGCTTGTATTTGCATTGTGAAGTATCTTAAGGTTCATCCTAGACGTGGCTTATTTTATCGTTCCAATGGTCATCTGCGTGTTGAGGCGTTTACTGATGGAGATTGGGCAGGGTCACCTTCTGATAGACGTTCAACAATTGGTTACTGTACTTTTATTTGTGGCAACCTAGTTACCTGGAAGAGTAAGAAGCAGACTGTGGTTGCAAGGTCTAGTGCAAAAGCAGAATATCGTGTTATGGCTCATACTACATGTGAGGTTGTTTGGCTGAGATCATTTCTTAAAGAGTTGGGATTTTGGGTGCAATTGACCATTCCTATGAATTGTGACAATCAGGCAGCGATACACATTGCCTTGAATCCGGTGTTTCATGAGAAAACCAAGCATATTGAGGTAGATTGTCATATTGTTCGCGAGAAGATTGATAGTGGTGTGTTAGCTACTCTGTTTGTGTCTAACGGAGCTTAGTTGGCCAATATCTTCACCAAATCCTTGTTCAAACCATGTTAGAGTTGTTACGTAACAAGCTGAGACTTTTTTATATTTATTCTTCAGCTTGAGGGGGAGTGTTAGAATAGTTTAGTCCCGCATCGGGTAGTCATGTTATATAATGGGTCTCGACATAATATAAATAAAGCTCTTTATGTGTTAGGGTAAGTTAATACCCAATACACTTCTTTCTTCCTCTAATAACAGGCATAGACCCTTCTAAAGTGAATGTTTGGGAGGCACGTAACGTACGTCCAACCAAGGAGAGTTTTTGGGTGCTAGGCAGGCGGGTACCACACCCGTGGTACCCCATCAGTGATCTCAGCCGTTTAAATGTGTTTTGGCTAGTATATATGGGCTTTAGAAGAAAAAAAGAGAGAAGAGGGAGTGGTTGGGTGAGGAAAGAAAGAGAAAAAAAATTTGGATCGTCCAAAATATGTTTGGATAGCTAAAATTGCCAAAAGGTACCGCTACATGTTAGGCACCCCAAAATTTCTACCGACCAAGA
Source organism: Rhododendron ovatum (assembly GCA_019656835.1). Classification (NCBI taxonomy): domain Eukaryota; kingdom Viridiplantae; phylum Streptophyta; class Magnoliopsida; order Ericales; family Ericaceae; genus Rhododendron; species Rhododendron ovatum. The sequence goes on along the minus strand of CM033794.1, from coordinate 20,266,289 downwards.
CCTGACAATATAAATAATTATGTACCAAAAAAAGAGAGAGAAAATATCAATTCAACACTCCATTTCGACGAACCTTCCAGCGGAAAACGTAGAAATGTCCAACCCTCAGTGGTGTAGTCATTTTCACATGAGCAATGCTAGCCTGCTTGGTACTCAATACGTGGAGCAGAGTGTAATTGTTGCCTCCCTTATACACCTATTCACATGGGCAAAATTCAATTTTCAAAAGCATCCATCACCCTCCCCAAGTTCCCTCGGATAGAGTAGATTAGGTTTAAAGAATGGTCAAAAAAAAAATGCTAGGTATTCAAACAACTTATCTAGAAAATGCCTTGAAAAAGAAAATCCAGGGTCTAGATTCACTCAAAAGATAATCTGGACCCTTGTTTTCTATTTTTGGGGTGCTTTCTGGATTAGTTTTTTAGGTACTTAGCATTAATGTTTTCACATTTCTTGAATATTTATACTACTCAAATTCATATTACCTCAATTAATTATTAGAGTTGTAGCCTGCAATAACTCTCATGTATTTTATGTGTACATCAATTTATTTCACTATTCTTGCTCGTAATTAAAGGTTGTGGCTGCTATTATTAGCCACTGGACGTTCGATGGGAGGACCTTTCCATCAATTCCATGTCAGTACAACACAATGTTCAAACTGGGGTAGTTGTAGGTTCTAACTCTTTTGCTTCAAAAGACAATCTTACCCTCCAAATGCAATTTTGGCGGATGTTTATTACCACCCACTTTCAGAGCCTTCCTAACATGCATGCACGAAGAATAGTACTAATTGAAACTGTTCTTTATTAAAAAAAATTAAATAACTAATTTCATGTCAAAATTATACATGCCGATCAAATTTTGACAAATATGATTTTGGAAAGACTAACAAGTAGGACACGAAGAGCTACTATTTTTTTTCCACAACTTTGAAACACACCCTAAAGTAAGACAGGATTGAGAAAAAAACAGGACCAATAATTGAAGTTCCAAGCACAAAGCAAGCAAAGCAAATGGGCGGAACAGGGCAAAAGAAATGAAATGAAGATCGATAATCAAAAGGAAGTAGACAACGAGTCATATATTTTGGACATCCAGCTAGTGTTGATCTGGTGGGAGGGAGTATATATAGTAACATTTTGGACATCCATCTTTCGAAAGACAACAAATCCAAAGACATGTGAGCCTTTTGCACATCCAAACGTACGTACACGTCTCTATATTTTTTTTTTCGTCAAATGGAAATTTCATTAGATTAAACTAGATAAATCGAGTCATTATCATATTACAGACATACCTAAAGAGAGAAACAAGAACCATGTATCTAGGTTCTATGGCGGCCGACACCCATGATGTCAGCAGCATGCAAGAACAAACTCCCTAACCGCAAAAGCAACACTTCTTGTGAAATATGTGGGTTCATACCCAGCCATGCTAAACAGTCATTAGCTGCTCGGTTAGCTTGGCGAAATATGTGGGTAATGATAGAGATGGTCCTGCGTGTGAACCAACACTTCGGGGGACCTTTGTTACAGAGTTTCACTGCCACACTAGAGTCAGATTCAATAATGACATTTGACATTCCTTTCTCAAGTATGATAGTAAGACGTTTATAAAGTGCCCAGATCTCTATATTTGGGCAAGATTTAGATGTCCTTAGCTCATGCTATCTTCTCGCATGACTTATCGGATGCTGTGGAGTTTCCTTCGGTGCCAAAATGTTGAATACAATAAAGGGAAGTTTATAGAAATGGTCCTAGTTCCACCCGAGTCACATTTTTGTCCTCCAACTCTCCAAGTATATCAATTGCAACTCTTTTGACCTTCAAGTTTGATTTTCGTAACAAATTGGTCCAATTAATAACATTTGTCAGCCAAACTGGACAGAAAAAATTAGATTGAGAGTAGATGTTATCAACTGGACCAACTTGGTACGAACTGCAATGTCCAAATTGACATCAATCTTATATTTTTCTTCTAGGTAGTTTGGCTGACAGAAGTTATCAATTGGACCGATTTGATAAAAAAATCAAACTTGAAGGTCAAAAGAGTTGCAATTGATACTTGGATAAAAACAATGAAACTAGGAGGATCATTTATATAAATTTCCCTACAATAAAACCTAATTTAAACAATTGTACGCCTCTCAATCATACACTCCAATCAATCACCGTTAGCCTTAATTTCCACGTCGCTTCCTTCATCCTTGAAATTAATTAATACCCCCAACACCTTCAGATCGAAACTGTATGAAAAAACTAAACGAAAAGAAAAAAACACTCTCATGATTAATTAACCCCCATAGCACCGATCGATGTTTCAATTACTGGCTTATGATACATTTATATCATATATATCTGTGACAAATACTATTGTTTGTATGGTATTTTGGTAGGGTTTATTTTAAGGATTTGTATTTTGGTTGAAACATTTTTTGATTTCTAGCGTTTGGGGAGAGAAAATGAGAAGATACAATTAGGAGAGAGGATATTTGCAAGATTTGAAAAATGAGAAGAGGGAAAAAGAAAAAGTAATTATTGATTTTCTTTGAAAGCTAGCCAGGACCAAAATTAAGATAGTTTTATTGAAAGGAAAACCAACTCTGAGGGAAAGAATACTTTTTCATACTACTAGAAGTCATGACAATTATTTAAGGTTTTTTTTTTTTTATCCACATGACAATTATTTAAGTTGATTATATTAATAACGTAATAGTAATTATTAGTATTTGTTTGTCACATGACTTGCATGCCTAGAGGTTTGAAATACATAAACTAATAGGTACCGACAAATGGACACATTATAAAAATAGAAAAAAATTTAAAAAATACCCCACTATCTTCCCATGAGAAGAACTATTTCACTGAGCTATTCATGAATAGTGGTTTACGGAGAAGAATCGTGCATGTCCGAAGTGTGTTGAATGGTCCGAGTTTTGATGAAACTTTTCCGGAAAAAATATAAACTTTTTTCTAAAAAAATTTCATTACAATCCGGACCGTCCAATGCCGAAACAAATAGCTGATATCAAGTGACTCCGTAAAAATTACTCCCTCTTTATGGAGGCTCCGTGCGTGAATAAGCCCTACTCTTTCCGCATGCAACTCCAAATTCTACATGCAACCCACAACCATTTTCTATTTTAACAAATTTGCTTATACAACCCAATAAATCCCCCTACATCAATCCCAACATACCCCTCACTCGAGGAATACAACAATCCAAAGACATGTGAGGCTTTTGGACATCCAAACTGTGTCTCTATCTCTGGGCAAGTTGTGCTTAGCTCATGCTATCTCTTCTTGACTTACTTATCCGATACTGTGTTGTTTGCTTTGGTGCCAAAATGCTGAATACAATAAAATCTAAACAAGTGTCTCTCAATCATACACTCCAATCAATCACCGTTAGTTACCCTTTCTACGTCGCTTCCTTTATCCTTTAAATTAATACCCCCAAAAATCGATTGAACAATATATATCACCACTTCTCTCTCTCTCTCTCTCTCTCTCTCATTTTTTGGTTCTTATTATTGGGCTTGGAGTTACTACAATGGTACCAGTATCAACAAAAACAAACAGGTCGGATTCGGGTGGAAAAGTAGCAGATCCAGTCGGCCGTCAAAGCGGCTTAACAGCAAAAGCAGGTCCGAGCCAAAATGGCAACGACGAGGTACGTACGTACCCATCAGTTCTCTTTCCCATTCATGCTTCATTATTTATAGACATATGCACTGAATGTGATTAATTGTGTGATTTCACTTTGAGTGTCACGTGCCGAATATTCCATGAGGTCTATAAATTGTACTCAACATAACATTTACGTGGATAACATTCTAATAAAAAACTAAAACATAAAACTGTTCTTTCGATTATCAAAAAGAGACCGAAAAGGTTCCATACATAGACGTTATGGACCGTCAAAGTGACTGAAGTCATAAGAGGATTCAAGCGCCTTTAAATTCTATCTCTTCATATATATATATATATATATATATATATATATATATATATATATATATATATATATATATATATATATATATATATATATATATATATATATATATATATTTCATGTACAGTGCCTTGCTAATCATATGCATTTCACTTGAGTTATGTTTTTTTGCAATTGGTAAGAGGAAATTAATAAAGAAAGAAAACAGTTGCATTTCGTTGCAAGACTCGGACTTAATATAAGCAACACTTCTTTCTTGCTAAACAATTGGATTCCAACACCTTCAAATAATATGAAAAAAACTAAGCGAAAAGAAAAATGCACCTCACTCGCACATATTGGGGTCATAATATTTGTGATCAATTTATCTTAGCTGTTTTAATTTTTGCCAGTTTATCATATATGCATCATAGTTCGTCTTACAATATTAATGATAAATTATGCCCTATAGTGACGAATGATGTTCTCACTGGTTTATAGTATATTTATCGTATATTTGTGTTCTATACAATTTTTTGATAGTTTTTTTCATTTAGGATTTGTATTTTAATTTTTGAAATATATTTTATTTCTGGCGTTTGGGGAGAAAAGAAGAGAAGATAAGATTAAGAGAGAATATTTGAAAGATTAGAAGAGAAAAAAAGGTGATTATTTGGTCAAGTGATCTTGGCCTGAGACTTAGCTGTTCCATCCTAAGTCTCAGGTTTAATTCTCTTTACCAAAAACTTTTGGGGTTACCTCACCCACACGCGTAAGCGTATGAAACGGATGTGGTAGGGACTGTAGAGATTAGTTTGAGGTACGCGCAAGCTAACCTAGAACACTCTCCATTCCAAAAAAAAAATATGGTCGTTATTGATTTCTTTGGAAGCCAGTATCAAAAGATAACCTTCCAAAGAAAGTAAAACCAACTCCAGAGGAAAAGAATCCTAGAGATCATGACAATATTTAATTTGATTACATTTATCAATTATTATTTGGTTGTCACATGGCTCACATGCCTAGAGGTTTGAAGTTGCCGAGTTGGTAAGTTGAAATATGTATAAACTAATAGGTACCGACAATTAGACACCTTATAAATATAGAAAATAAAAACTAACTCCTCAAACTTTACGTTCCACCTACCGAGTTTCAATATGAGATTGGAACAAATTAAGGATACATGTGCGGTTTTGGGCGGTGATTTTCTATTCTCTTTTTTTTTTATTTTTTATCCTGAAAGACGCCTCACGGGCTTGCATTAACATCTAACTCCAGCACAGATACAAGGTTTAAAGGGGGATTACTAATAAAATTTCAAGGGAGAGAATTACATAAAGCAAGAGCAGCTAAAACATGGGGGGCTTTGTTGGCTGCCCTCCTAACCCAGTTAAAGCTAAAGCTACCCTCTTCAGAGAGATGACGGATATCCAACACCACAGTCCTGGAATCCCACGGAGGGACCAATTCAGAGACGCTAAAAAGAATGGTCTGCTTGTTGTCCGACTCGATCTCCACTCCTTTCAACCCCAAGTTTAGGGCCATAATGCATGCATCTCCAATCGCCAGGAGTTCCCCACGGAGGCTGGAGCACATCTTCACTGTTCTAGCAAAACCATCAAGAACTAATCCCCTACAGTTCCTCAGAACCCTTGCTATTCTACCTTCTCTCTTGTTCCTCGGCAAAGCCTCATCACAATTAATCTTGAATGAACCAAAGTCCGAAGCCCTCCAGTGGTGTGAACCTTCCTGGGTTATCCATGTGGACTTGGGAAATCTCTTACACCGATGCATTCTCCAAACTACTGAATCTTATAGATGCCAGCGTTTCCAATGGGTTAACTAACTTTCCCTTGAAAATGCAATCATTCCTAGCCTTCCAAATGTTCCACCCAATCATGGCAGCACGACCTAAGAGGTTCGTTGCCTCCTTACTGCTTAATTTTTCCACAATCTCTGCTGTCCATTTAAGAGTAGAGGCATTTCCCTCTAAATCACCCTACAGCTTAACACTGCTACCGAGCCAAACAGCTCTTGTCCATGGGCAGGCGAATAATAGATGTTCCATTGATTCCACCTCCAAATCACACATTGGGCAGTATTTGGTAGGGGTGCATTTGCGTTTGAATAGATTCTCCCTCGTTGCCAAACTGGTCCTGCATGCACGCCACCAAAAGCACTTTATCTTGTTTGGAACTTTCATTTTCCACAAACACTTCCACACTTCTTTGTTAGGCTTGAAAGAAGATTCAGGATTATCCTTTGATTTGCTCAAGATCTAACTGTGGGCTATATGGTAACCTGATTTAACAGAGTAGATTCCATTGGAGTTAAAATGCCACACAAGCTGACCCTCCCTATCTCTCACAGGAAGAGGAATGTTGAGAATTGTTTCCAGCTCTCTTCTCGGGTCAACAGCATCAGACACCTTCTCAATGGTACTGCTAGGAGACTTAGTTGAAGAAATCTTGAACCCTGGAAGTGAGGGAATCCAAGCATCCCCCCAAAAATTCGTGTTTCTCCCATTCTGAATCTGCCACCTCAGACCTTTTTTCAAAAGTTCTCTACCATGAAGATGGCTTAGCCAAGCCAAAGACGCTCTACTACCCCTTGCTGCATGCAGAAAAGAAATATTAAGGAAGTAAATCCCTTTTAGAACTCTGGCCCAGTAGGAATGAGTGTTCATCACCAATCTCCATCCTTGTCTTGCCAACATGGCCTCATTAAAGGCTCTATAGTTCCAAAAGCCCATTCCTCCTTGCTCATTTGCTTCTAACAGATTATACCAAGCCACCCAGTTTATCCTTTTATCCTCCGGATTGCCTTTCCACCGAAAGTTGCGAGACAGATAGTTCAATTTATCACACAGACTTAACAAGAGTAGAAAGCACACCATAGCATAAGAAGGAATCCCTTGAACCAATGACTTGATCAAAGTTTCTTTACCCCCTAAAGAGATAAGCTGTGTTTTCCAACCCTGCATTTTCCTCATAGCCTTCTCCACCAAAAACGTATATGCTTCAGCTTTAGATCTACCCCAGAATGAAGGAAGCCCCAAGTATTTAAAGTCCCCTTTAATAGGTTTAATATTAAGAAAGTTGCATAATAGTTGTTTATCTGTATCACAAAGGTTAGCAGAGAAACAAATACCAGATTTTTCAAAGTTAATCAATTGCCCGGAAGCATGGCCATACTTCTCTAATATCTCTTTAATCAAAGCACATTCACGCAACTCAACCTTAAGGAACAAAATAACATCATCCGCAAAGAAAATATGAGACAAAATAGGGCAGCTCCGATTGATTTTCATACCTGATAAAAGACCAGAGGCAATCTCCTGCTGAATGAGTCTTGACAGAACGCCTTTCACAAGAACAAAAAGATAGGGGGATAGTAGGTCCCCCTGCCACAGTCCTCTACCTGGGGAAACCCTGGTCTTAGCTTCTCCATTGGCCTAGACCTCAAAATCCACTGAAGAGACACACTCCAATGTCCATTTCGCCCATTTCTCATCAAATCCCATTTTCTTCATTAAGGCTTCCAGAAAGTCCCACCCCACCCTGTCGTAGGCTTTGTTGAAATCGAGCTAGCTTCAAAGCCATGAAAACTTCCTTCCCTCATTTTTTACGGCGAAGGAAATGGAAAGCCTCATGAGCAACTATGATGCTATCCTGGATCATTCTATCTGGGACAAAGGCAAACTGAGTGGGTGAGATCAAAGTTTTCAAGACCACCTTGAGTCTGTTCGCCATAACCTTCATAATAATCTTGAGGAAAAAATTACAAAGACTAATAGGGCAAAATTGGAAAAGAGTTTCTAAGAATTGAGTTTTCAGAATAAGGACCAGATTAGTGGCATTAACGTCTCGAAGCAAACCACCTTCATTGAAAAACCTCTTCACAGCCAGGCACACATTCGGACCCACCAGGTCCCAGAAACATTGATAGAACATGCTGGAAAACCCTCCAGGCCTGGGGATTTAAAAGATCCGAGCTGGAAAGTGGCCCCCTTAATCTCCTCATCAGAGAAAGGGCGAGCAAGAGAGATATTCATGCTTCAAGTGACTGAAGTCTCTACTTGCCCCAAAACTGAATCAAAATCTCTAGGTCCAGTAGCTAGGAAAAAGAGAAGAGAAATAATCATGTAAATGTTCATTAATCTCACAATCCGAAGAAACCCAGCTGCCCCCCACCACTCTAATATTAGACAATTGGTTTCTCTGACGCCTCTGAATCATTGTTGCATGAAAGAAAGCAGTATTTTTGTCTCCATAAGAAATCCAGTTAAGCCTCAATCGTTGGTGGAGATACATCTCTTCTCTAGCCATAGTCAGCTCCATTTCCTCCTTTTAAAGCTTTCTCCTTGTTAAAGATAAACGCCAAATAGGGTTGTTGTTGGACCCAACCCGGACTATTCCTTAGGCCTTGAATTCTATCCCGGTCGTTCCCAAAAGTTCTCTTGCTCCACCCCTTCAGAGAATCTCTACACGTGAGCTTCTGGACTAGAGAGGAACAATCAGAGTTGATATTATTGGGCCCCCACGCCTCAGAGATTACCCGTTCACATTCATCACTAGTACACCACATTGACTCAAACTTGTAAGGGACACGCTTAAGAGGAATACAACAATTTATAATAAGAGGACAATGGTCAGACCCAGTAACAAATCATGAAAAACTTGGGCATAAGGATACAGGATTCTCCAATCCACGCTCGCTACAGCTCTATCCAATCTCTCTCTTATATTTGCACCTCCCCCTTGGTTGTTAGTCCACGTATAAAGCGAGCCTTTGAATTCCAAGTCCATCAGCTCGCAATCCAATATATAGCAATTGTTGAAAATCTTCAATTCTAGAGCGCCTACAAACTTCCCCCCTTGTTTCTCCATAATAGACCTTACTTCGTTGAAATTCCCTGCACACAGCTAGGGAAAATTGCTTTCTCTATGAATGGATCACAAATAATCCCAGAACTCCCTTCTACATTATGCTACCGAAGGTGCATAGATGAAAGAGCACAACCACCTGTCTAGAGTAATGAAATCCTTCGATTCCATGATAAAGAGAAGAAAGTACTAAAGAGAAAAGGGAAGAAAAGACCTTGGATAGCCCAGGATAAATTGACGAGAAAACAAAGAGAAGAAAATCAAGATGGGCGAAACAGAGAAAAGAGACAAAAGAAATATGAGTGACTATGGAGAAGGGAACCAAGACGTGGGGTGTGCGAGGAAAAAAAATCGACAAAGAAAGAAGATATAGACAAGGCTACGGTTCAATGAAAGGGAACGTATAAGCTGAAAACATGGATAAACCAAAGGAATTTCCAGTTTCAGGGGAAATCCCTATTTTAGATAGAGAAACTCTCATTTTAGAGAGAGAAACATTTGAGTAATGGAAGATCTTCTTTGTTGTTTTGATTTTCTATTCTGATACTTCCTAAGTTATGATAGCGTGTAACTCGCCACTTCGACATGGTGATAGTTTATCTATTCTATTCCCTTAAAGTACCAAAACCACAATTGAGAAAAATTAGCTCAATTCGATGTGTGTATATACTTGATGTCCTATAATCTGAATGAAAAATTAAAAGATTGGATCAAACACCTACACATATTGGATTGAGCTGATTTATCGCGGAGTCAGTTGAAAAAATATTTTAAAATTATTGAATGGCTCAAATTATCTATACAGAATCCGTAGTGGGCCCTATGTGCCGTTTGTGCACCACATGTGCACTTTTAGTCAGTTGCTTTAGCATTTTCGAACAATCTCAAAGGGAGGTCTTGGGTGTTTACGGAAAATTCTACTAGCAGATTTTGAGATTTTAGCTTTTAAAAAGTTATTTTAAGTGTTTTTGTAAGAAAAATTTATCAACATAGTTTAGGAATCTACGGATTCCTAGAATATGAAATGGCAAAATATATTTGATTCTAAAGCAATTGGATTCAATTCCATTCAAAAGTTCGAAAGCAGAGATTACATCACAATAAACAAGAGTGAACCAAAACTACCAAAATCTAAGACACGAGCTACATACAACATGAAACACTACAGGCTAACATACTCTACGAAGCGTACTGTTGACAAACCAGCACTTAGTGTCGGCATTGCATTTGTCGTCAAGTTGGTAGTAGAGTACCCAATGGGAAACCCAGCTCAAACCATAGACAAGAAACACAGATGAAATCTTCAGTAAACCCCATAAATATGCTCCCTGAAAGCATCTCTGGCCGGCTCATGGTGCAAGAAAGTGTCGACTAAGATAGCGAGCCCTTGGTGCCACAAGCAAAGGACACCACTCCGAGACAAGCCCTCGCTAACACGGCTGGCTCTAGACGCGAGAACACAAACGCCAACAAAGCCAAACCCACGAGACCACAACGAGCATGAAAGCAAAATCAAGGCCAGAACTCGAATCAAACAAAACTAAAATTATTATCCACCACCAACCCCATCGGATTTGGGGAAACCAAATTGGGATGTAACGCTGGACTGTGGAAAATCCAGCCGGGGAAGCAAGGGCACAAATGACCCTAAAAACTAACTAAAACTCCCATGCCTCTCCACTAAAACTAACTATAGCCTAATCATTAGCTCACCGCTATAGTAAACATATATATCGGATTCTACTAAAGTCTAGAATTGAGAATTTGAAGCTAGAACTTAAAATTTGTATCCACTATCGCAATCATGTTGGTGACAGAAAGCATATGGACATTGATTTGAAGTTTTGTATCTGCGGGTAGAGAGATCTGTTTTGGACCCATTTCAGGTTCGAAAAAAGGATCGGAGCCTGCTCATTGTTTAAAATACTTTCTTTAAGATTTTTGTAAAATAATCTGCTCTACTGAATATCGGCAATGACATTTACAATATATCCGGCTTTAATTTGCTTCAAAATTCACGCTGAAACTCAAGACAAAATTAGATGTTTCATAAACAACTTTACCGATATCTGATTAAGCTAATTCCGTATAAGAGAGTTGCATAAACCACTATCATCATACTTATGTGCATTATCAACCACTTGGATTGGAGAGCAAGTACTAATATTGCGGAAGAAGGGGCGAAATAGATGCAAAAGCCAATGTTATATCTCCTTTTAGTTCTATCCCACGATTTGAACTAAACACTGGCTCTCTCTGTATAAGGCCCTAATCAAAATATTTTAAATAAAATGAGCAGCGCCAATCAGCATTGTCGAACTCGAGATGGGTTCATATCAAGTCTGTAAGCGAGGCGGTACAGATTTGAAATCTCTACTTGTGGTGTGTTGGTTTTTGCCAGACTCCTTCAGATCCTCTTCCTTCGCTCCGCTTCGTACCTGCACCAAGGCGTGAGGCCGTTGGCTACCTTACGCCCCTCTGATGAGAAAGTAAGTATACAGGAGAATAAGAGGGTACTGTAGAATGGGGTGAGAATGTATACCTCTCTTAGGGTTTATCCTCTCCTATTTATAGACAAATTTAGTTGCTCTCCAAGCCAGGTGTGCATGGCACATGCCCAAACTAGCCCCAACTCTGGAATGTTCTAGAACCGACTAGAGGGACCTCCATGCAACCCCCACCCGGGTCGAACCGACCCTCTAAGCCCAACCGGCCCATTCGCCCAACCAGAAGGTTCGATCCTTGGGCTCGTGAACTAGGCCTCTGAAAATGGTGGGCCGAACCCCTCGGTCCGGTCCACCTCTTCTCGCCTCAACCCACTACTCGCATAGGGCTTAGGCCCAAACCGCGTACAGAGTCCAACCCGTCACGCTCATCTCCTAGCCTCGCCATATGAACTTGCGGGCCAACCAGTGGCCAAACTGGGTTTGGCCCACCGCACTACCCATAGCAGTGCAAATGTGGCAACTTGAAAACCGCTTGCACCACGTGCACTCCAATGAGCTTTTCAAATCTAAAGTTTATTTCTTCTTTTTTTGAACCCAAAAAAAAAAAAAAATTCAATCATTCTACCACCACACCCAACTACACACTCTCAATCACACATCCCCACTCACAATATGAGTAGAGCTTGCACACATTACACACCCAGTGTATGTGAAACCCACCTTTATTGTGAGTGTGAGTGTGAGTGTGTAGTTGGATGTGATGTTAAAATCTTTGGAAGAACAAACAAAGATTAACTTTCTTGAAACCCACTTTGACAGGAGTAACAAAAAATAAAATGATAAGGTTAACAATCCAAAATTATAAGTAAGTTTGATAAGCACTCTTAAAACTTGAAGAAAGTTAGAGATACACTAAAAAGGTGTAGCAAATTTCCTGCATTTGTATGGCTTTCGATGATAAAGATCTGTAAATATAATTTAGTTTTTGTTTTGCTACCTCCCATTGCGAGGCTCTTGGTGTGGCTTTATTTTCTAGTTTCTAATATATGAATTTTTCATTTGTTGGATGTGGGAACCTCTCAGATCTTCGTTCTGATTGCAGACTGACGAGCAAACTTCCATTGCAATGGGGGTACACAATGGTGCCTCAAATGTAGCTATTAACGGCACAACTTCTTCTCCCAGGGCTACTAAAGTTGGAAAAGTCTCGGTTTTGCCCCTTGTTTTTCTTATCTTCTATGAGGTATCGGGAGGACCATTCGGGGTTGAGGATACTGTACACGCAGCTGGCCCCCTTCTAGCTCTAATTGGTTTTTTGGTATTTCCATTTATATGGAGTGTACCTGAAGCCCTAATAACTGCAGAAATGGGCACCATGTTCCCAGAAGACGGTGGCTATGTGATATGGGTTTCATCCGCATTGGGTGAGTATTGGGGGTTTCAACAAGGTTGGATGAAATGGCTAAGCGGGGTCATCGATAATGCTCTATACCCGGTTATGTTCCTAGATTATTTAGATTCAGCAATCCCAGCATTATCTGGTGGTTTGCCAAGAGTCGCAGCAACGCTAGGTTTGACTGCTATGCTCACTTACATGAATTATAGGGGTTTAACCATTGTAGGATGGGCTGCTGTTCTTTTGGGGGTTCTCTCACTCCTTCCTTTCGGTGTTATGGGACTTATCGCAATACCGAAGTTAAGGCCTAAAAGATGGTTAGTGGTAGATTTACACAACGTTGACTGGAATTTGTTCCTAAACACACTATTCTGGAACTTAAATTACTGGGATTCGATAAGTACGTTAACGGGAGAGATGGATAATCCGAAGAAAACTCTGCCAAAGGCTCTATTCTATGCTTTGATTGTAGTTGTAAGTGGGTATTTCTTTCCTTTACTAATTGGTACAGGAGCTATACCGCTCAATCGAGACCAATGGACCGATGGGTATTTCTCTGATGTCGCCAAGTTGGTGGGTGGAGTGTGGTTGAGGGTTTGGGTCCAAGTGGCTGCTGCAATGTCAACTATAGGAATGTTCGTGGCTGAAATGAGCGGTGATTCTTTTCAACTTCTTGGTATGGCGGAAAGAGGGATGCTTCCGGCGTTTTTCGCCAAAAGATCTCGCTATGGAACTCCTCTTGTTGGAATTTTATTTTCGGCTTCTGGTGTTATTTTGCTTTCATGGCTGAGCTTTGAAGAGATAGTGGCCGCGGAAAACTTTTTGTATTGTTTCGGAATGATTTTGGAGTTCATATCATTCATAAGGTTGAGAATAAAATACCCAGCTGCATCTCGGCCTTTTAAGATACCTGTGGGAACAGTCGGATCAATTCTACTTTGTATTCCTCCGACCATATTGATCGGCGCTGTGCTGGCTCTTTCTTCTCTCAAAGTGGCAGTTATAAGCCTCGTTGCTGTTGTAATTGGACTAGTGATGCAGCCTTGTCTCAAGCATGTTGAGAAAAAGAAATGGCTCAAGTTCTCTAAGAATTCTGATCTCCCTGATCCACTATGTGGTGCTGCTCGTGAGAATACTGAAACATTGGTTCAGTAACTAACCATTGTCGAATGGACGACAAAAGAAATGCTATTTGCTCATCAAGCTCTCAAAAGGCTCCAAAGGACGACAAATATTCTCTGACCAGTGTCTCATTAAGGTATTTGCGTTGTTCAGCAGATGTTCACGAGTGGGTTGTCAACAGAGGGCGGTAATTCTAATTGACACAGTAGAGAATGGATGCATGTTGAAGCCAAGACCGCAGGTCCCCAATGAAATGACCCAAATTCAAGTCTCTTTATCTTACCAGCCAAAAAATATGTAATGAAGTTTGTTGAATCTTACCTCACATGATATTACACAGAAACATCAAGAACTAGAAGCTTCTAAAATGTTCATTTATCATTTGTGCTTTTATGTGCCCCAAGGATCGAAACCAAACACATACGAAACACACACAACAAAGAGTTTTACATGATTTCCCAAAATCTGGTATATCCATGGAGGAATCGAAGCAACATTTATGGAGACAAGCTTTAACAAAGGAGTTCTCAACTCCCAACTCACTACACTCTCTCTGTATTTGCATTGCTAACCTTGAACTGATACAAAATCTGAGAGCTCAATTTAATTATAGGCAAAGATTAAGCTTTGTTTACAAGCAATCCCAGAAAAGAGAATTCCCATAAGAATTCTTCTTCAGTTTAAGCCAACAAACATGAATTCCATGTGTGGAAATTCAATTGCTTATGGTTACAGCATCTCATAGGGGCTCAATTGGCAACCCGAGATGCAAAATACCTCTTGGCGATCTCGGTATCCATTCGTAGCTAGCGAGGCAACTCTTGTTTATAGATTTCACAGGAATGTGTGGTTGTAAATTGGTTCAGAGTACCACGTGGCGGTACTTCCGAACTATAGTATAATTTCACATGAAACTCTTGTTCACAGATTCGGCCACAGCCCAATCAATACCAATCCTAAAAGGGGTTTCCGTCCAAAATCCAGATAGCTTTTTTTTCCCTCGAAAAGTCCTTGATTTTCTGGCTATATATGTTTCATGAATTATCTCCCCACCTAACAAACATCCTTCTTGTGTTGATGAACCATAGGGGATTTGTCCTTACCCCTAAAAAAATTAAAGAAAAGGAACTTACAATCAAACACTTATTCAAATTCTTGATTAGTTTTCTCAAAACTTTTTTTTATCGGCAATTAATTGTTTTAAACAACAAGCAAATGAAAAAAAAACTACTGCAAATAAATAATTAAGATTCTCGATGTAAATGCAAAAAATAATTATTTGGAAAAATAAACATTTTAACATTGAATCTATTTTATTTAGCATTAATGCATTTCAAAAATATATCAATCATGATAAATTTGATTTCGGGGGGAATCCCTTCATTATTTAGACAAGTTCTAAAAAGTGAAAATTTCTAACATAAAAGAAGTCCGAAAAGAATCCACAAATTATTGAATAAGAGTAACCGAAAATGATCCTTTTACTTTTTTTTTCTGAAAAGCCAGTTA
Source organism: Rhododendron ovatum (assembly GCA_019656835.1). Taxonomy (NCBI): domain Eukaryota; kingdom Viridiplantae; phylum Streptophyta; class Magnoliopsida; order Ericales; family Ericaceae; genus Rhododendron; species Rhododendron ovatum. The sequence goes on along the minus strand of CM033794.1, from coordinate 20,250,990 downwards.
TTCCCTTTGTCCCAAATTATGTATCCCTCGTTCCATTTTAACTAGATAGAAAATTATTTATCACTCATTCTATCTTAACTAGCTAGAGAATTGTTTGAATTTGAATTGAGAACACTTTTTATATAAAAATATGGTAATAATTCCCACACATACTTTTGTGCACATATCGTGCACATACATTTTTGTGGGGCCTATATCAGGGTCCCACAAAATGATCCAAATCGCTCATGTTTTTTAAAATATTTTTTGGAGGGTTCCTGTAAAAAATCAGCTCCAACGGATATCGGTAAGGGCTTTCTCAGAAATTGTAAGGCGAATCATTCTGTTTTGTCATACAATTTCTGAGAAATCTCTTACCAATATCCGTTGGAGCTGATTTTTTACAGGAACCCTTCCAAAAATATTTTTAAAAAGTTGAGCGGTTCGGATCATTTTGCGGGACCTCGATACAGGCTCCACAAAAATATATGTGCATGATATGTGCACAAAAGTATGTGCAAGTAGCATTGTCCGTGATAAAACTTTCTATCTCGGTTAATTCCACTAGTTAAAATTACCAAAAAAAAAATTCAAATGATACAGACCTTCAAAAAAGACTAATTTATTATTGTTGCTTTATCAGACTCACGTTTGATTGCCAAACTCACTACTCTAAAATAAAGGATTTGATTTGTCTAGAGTCCAAATTGGACAGCAACAACATTCCGGGCTCTAGCTCCTACCACTGCTGACGCTTGTAGTGACATTGAATTTTATAGTTATAGAAGCAGTCGTATTTCAATGGCTGATTATGTGAATTAATTATTCAAATTAGTCATTAAAAAAACTTTTATCACAAAGATATTCATAAAGATTTTTTTAACAAATCTCAATTTTTAAAATTATTTTCAGAAGATCCAAATTGGAAGACTGTATTTTCATTAAATTACATAGTCCCAATCTCTACAGTGCTAACCAAAACTGGAAAGAAGCCATTCCTAACCAAAAATGCAAACAAAACAACAATTAATTTGCGTTTCAACTTGGCTTGCTTGTCCTTGAAACTGCCAAAGTCAACTGCACGCCTACTCTCTCTCTCTCTCTCTCTCTCTCTCTCTCTCTCTTTGGGTTGAAACCAGCCTTGGAGTATTATTCTTACGAGAGATGCTACATACACTACACTAAACTACTACACTATCCACTATATTTTTTATAAAGCTCATTCAGAATTTTAAAAAATATATTCAAAAATTTTAAAATAATGTTTTATGAGGCCTTGTAAAAAATTAGCTCCAACGGATATCGGTAAATATTATTTATGGGTTCGTATGTCCGAAACTGCGCAGTTGAGCATTTTCACTCCTACAAATCTAGAAATAATACTTATCGATATCCGTTAAAGCTGAATTTTTACAAGGCCCCCTAAAATATTATTTTAAAATTTATGAATATTTTTCTGTATATTTTGTAGTACCCGAAATGAGTCTCATAAAAATTATAATGGATGAAGTAGTAATTTAGTGTAGTGTACCTAGACTTAATTAATGTATTCTTACAGTGATGGTGATAGTTCAAATAGAAACAGAGGAAGTAGAAGACCAAGTTGGCCGTCAAAGCAGCGCAAGAAGAGAACAAGAAGTTGGCCCCAACCAAGAATATGGCAACACTAGCACCGACGACGGCGACGAGCTACTTGCAATCAATAGCAAGTTACTACTACGAATTCAACACCTCATTACAGCCTTCTGCGTACAATTGGTTCCACATTTTTAAAGCACAAAATCATCTTTAAAGGTAGTAATTGCTATCAATGGATGTGTAAGAATGTGTAGCTTTTAGTCCTCAGAAATCTGAGAGTATTTCTCAAGTTTTATTAGTAATGTACTTGAAAGCTTGCATATTGGGTCGATCCTGCTTGATCAAATTAAAGTCAACTCTTTAGTCTTTCCCCTATCGCTAAATGGGTCGCTCTAGCTTTTTAACTCTGCCAAGCCATCTACTTTATTTAGATCTTGTAAATCCATCTGCAGCCAATGATTTATTTTCCGTGCCTGATAACTCTGGGTATTATATTTGTTGTCGGAAGTAATAAAATCTTATTTTAAAGAAGTTCGGCTCGAAGGGCTTTTCGGATTAGATTTTGGCTTCTCGGTACTCTGGAAATTGATTTTCAACTTTTTCTGTAAAAAGTAGAAGCTTTTATTACAATTTAATCGTAATCTCACCCTATAGAAACAATTGTCTAATCCTATCTACTAGAATCAGACATCTTGAACTTTGTTCAAAACTCTTTCATCAGTTTCATGTGACATCTATAATAGAGTCTGTTTCAAACCCTCGAGCAATATGTTGCTTAATACAAGTGATCAAAGAATTTGCTAAAAACTCTTCATCTATCTTGTTGCGGAGTCTTGTCTTCTCAGATCTTGAACATTTCGAGGACCTCTTTTCTTCATGAATGAGTCAATTGTTTTTTCTTTTTCTCCTGAATGCATACCACGTTATTGGCAAATAACCCCACCCAAAACGAATTCAACCATTTTATACTACCACTCTCTCTCTCTCTCTCTCTCTCTCTCTCTCTCTCTCTCTCCATGGATGGATATTTCGGCGGTTGGAGCTATGGACAGTCCGGAGTGTTCCCTTTAGAGAATCGTTCTACAAATACCATGACGACGGAGATCTTCTACCCAATCCCACAAATTAAGACGCATTTCTTCTCTCGTGGTTTGTTCGTTTTGTTTGTTTTTTCCTTTACCGAATTTTACTCCGTTTGTACAGCTTTGTTTCCTTGAATTTTTTGTTGGAAATTTGTACTTGTCAGTGGTTTCTTCACATCTCAATGCACCGTTTTAGGGACAGTTTTGAACCCAATATGGTTTTGTTTAAACTTCTGATAAACCCTTCATTGATAGTTGGGACTAATTAATGACAAGTCTCTTTGGTTTAATATTAGTTTATGTTTGATAATACGATTTAGGATGCAGTAATTGAGGAATACAGCTTACAGGCAAACTTATACTTTTGCGATGGGGCAAAACACTAGCTTATCTTGGCTGCTATTTTAGGAACCCATTTGGTATGTCTAAAAAATTATCATCTCTGAATTATTTATGGGAGATTTAGTGATAGATCCACTGTAGACATTTTATAAGCCCACAAGTCTACCTAATAGTTTTGTAAAGCCACAAGTCTACACAACTTAAATCCTAGGGTACCCTATGAAAGTGCCTAAAACCTTAAACCCTATGAAAGTGTCTAAACCACTAAAACCCTATAGTAGGAAAGTGCACCCTAAAACCCTATAAAAGTGCCTAAACCCTAGGATACCCTATTCTATAATAAAAATGTACACAGTAAAATCTTAGGAAGGTGCCTAAATCTTAAGGTACCCTAGCCTACTTTAGGTTACCCTAGGATGGACTTGAGACCTTACAAAATTAATAGGTGAACATATGGGCTTATGAAATTCACATAATGGACTTAAGACTAATTTTCTAATTATTTAATCATCTCTGAATTATTAAAAGGGTAATGATTTTCGCACTCCGCTTTTATCATAACTGTAGTTCAAAGTTTGTCTTTAGTGCTTAAAATTGTATACAAAACAAGCACTAAAAGACAAAGTTTGGAATGCGTTTATGAGAAAGATGAGAAAGTGTAGGGCAAAAACCGTTTTCCTTGTTCAAATTAGCCAATTCTTCTGTGTTATTCCTATGACTACATGAGAAGTGTCTTTGATGATGTGAATTTCTCAATTGTTTGATCTGGTAACCTCCCAATAGATATTTATGTTTCTTGGTTTTCAATGCAGAAAATGGGGGATACAACTGACATGCGGACTTCCATTGCAATGGGGGCAATGGGGATACACAACGGTGCATCAAATGTTGGTATTAACAGAGTACCTTATTCTCCTAGGGGAACTAATGGGAAAGTTTCAATATTGCCCCTTATTTTCCTCATCTTCTATGGGGTATCGGGGGGACCATTCGGGGTTGAGGATACAGTACACACAGCTGGCCCCCTTCTAGCCTTAATGGGTTTTTTGGTATTTCCCTTTATATGGAGTGTACCTGAAGCCCTAATAACTGCAGAAATGGGCACCATGTTTCCAGAGGATGCTGGCTATGTGATTTGGGTTTCATCCACATTGGGTGAATATTGGGGTTTTCAAATAGGTTGGATGAAATGGCTAAGCGGGGTCATCGATAATGCTCTATACCCAGTTATGTTCCTCAACTATGTAAAGTCGGCCATCCCGGCATTATCTGGTGGTTTGCCTAGAGTCGGAGCAATGCTAGGTTTGACTGCTATCCTCACTTACATTAATTATAGGGGTTTAACCATTGTAGGATGGGCTGCTGTTCTGTTGGGGGTTCTCTCACTCCTTCCTTTCGGTTTTATGGGGCTTATCGCGATACCGAAGTTAAGACCTAAAAGATGGTTAGTGGTAGATTTACACAGCGTTGACTGGAATTTGTTCATAAACACACTATTCTGGAACTTAAATTACTGGGATGGGATAAGTACGTTAACGGGAGAGATTGAAAATCCGAAGAAGACTCTACCAAAGGCTCTATTCTATGCTTTGATTGTAGTTGTAAGTGGGTATTTTTTTTCCTATACTAATTGGTACAGGAGCTATACCCCTCAATCGAGACCTGTGGACCAATGGGTATTTCTCTGATGTTGCCAAGTTGGTGGGTGGAGTGTGGTTGAGGGTTTGGATCCAAGTGGCTGCTGCAATGTCAACTAAAGGAATGTTTGAGGCTGAAATGAGCGGTGATTCTTTTCAACTTCTTGGTATGGCGGAAAGAGGGATGCTTCTGACATTTTTTGCCAAAAGATCTCGTTATGGAACTCCTCTTGTTGGTATTTTATTTTCAGCTTCTGCTATTATTTTGCTTTCATGGCTGAGCTTTGAAGAGATAGTGGCTGCAGAAAACTTTTTGTACTGTTTCGGAATGATTTTGGAGTTCATATCCTTCATAGGGTTGAGAGTAAAATACCCAGCTACATCTCGGCCTTTCAAGATACCTGTGGGAACTGTCGGATCAATTCTACTATGTATTCCTCCGACCATATCGATTGGAGTTGTGCTAGCTCTTTCTTCGCTCAAAGTGGCGGTTATAAGCCTCATTGCTGTTGTAATTGGACTAGTGATGCAGCCTTGTCTCAAGCATGTTGAGAAAAAGAAATGGCTCAAGTTCTCTGAGAATTCTGATCTCCCTGATCCACTACGTGATGCTGCTCATGAGGATACTGAAACATTGATTCATTAACTAACCATTGTCGAATGGACAACAAAAGAAATGCTTTTTCCTCATCTAGCTCTCGAAAGGCTCCAATGGACGACAAATATTTTTGTGACCAGTAGCTTTTGTATCTCATTAAGGTATTTGCAATGTTCAGATGTTCACGAGTAGGTCATTAACAGAGGGCGACGGAAGGGAATAGTGATTTTGTTCTAATTGACACTGTAGAATGCATGCATGTTGAAGCTTAGACTGCAGGTGATTCCCAATGAAATTACCCAAGTTCAAGTCTATTTATCTAACCTGCCGAAAAATTTGTAATGAAGTTTGTTGGATCTCGTAGATTGCTCAAATGTGTATGTTGTTTTTGAAGAGTTTTGGCTCAATTTTGGAGTTGCCTGAATTTTTGGCCCAGGCCAAAATTCAGTTTATCCCGGGCCGCCTGTGCTGCCTGCGATCTGCCTAGCTCTCTGAAAAATTGGCCCAGACGGGTTTCAAATTGGCCCGGGCTGTCCGTACAATCATGTTATCCAATTTTGATCCTCGCTCTCTAAACTTCTGGCACAGGTGGGTTTCAAGTTGGCTCGGGCCGTCAGGCGCAGAACAAAACCCTATTTAAGCCATTTTTAGCTTATGGTATTGCATTCACAGCAACTTTTTCTGTGAGAGGCAAGAGAGAAACTCTGAGAGATCTCATATGTAGCCCTTTGGGCAGCCGATTACTTCCATATAGCGAAACCCTTGATCGTCTGACTGCCCCTGGAGTAGGTATTCATTACCGAACCATGTATATCTATGTGTTCTCTCTCTCTCTCTCTCTCTCTCTCTCTCTCTCTCTCTCTCTCTCTCTCTCTCTTCTCTGGTTTGTTCAATTACATAGCAATAATCACGTCCGTTTCTATGTTTGTTAACGCTTTCGCACAACTGTTTTATGTTATTACTTTGTATTTGTTTCTGTAGCTCTTATCTCATGATATTACACAAGAACATCAAGAACTAGAAGCTGCTGAAAAGTTCATTTATCATTGGTGCTTCTGTTGTGCCTCAAGGATCAAAACCAAACACACACGAAACACAAACAACACAGTTTTACATGGTTTTCCAAAAATCGGGTACATCCACTGAAGAATCAGAGCAATATTTACAGAAACCAGCTTTACAATCAACTTTTCTCTCAACTCACTACACTCTCTGTGTATCTACATTGCCAACCCTGACTGATACAAAATCTGAGAGCTCAATTTATAGGCGAAGATTGAGCTCTGTTTACAAGCCATGCCAGAGAAGAGAATTCCCATAAGAATTATTCTTCATTGATGGAGTCTTTTATCTTCAAAGCTCGCAAAGTCCACAAAAGGGGCTATACTCAATCTGGGTCAGTTTGAGCCAACGAACATGAATTCCATGTGTGGAAATTCAATAGATTCTGGTTACAGAATCTCGTAGTGGCTCAATCGGCAACCAGCGATGCCAAAATACCTCTTGGCAATCTCGGTAGCCATTCATAGCCAGCGAGTGATGCAACTGGTACGGATGGACTGGTGAAGATTGTTACCCAATCCATCTCGAAGCTCGAATGAAACTCTTGTTCACAGACTCGGCCACAGCCCAATCTATACCAAACCTAAAAGGGGTTTCCGTCCAGAATCCAGGTAGCTTTTTTTTCCCTCGAAAAGTCCTTGATTTTCTGGCTATATATGTTTCATGAATCTCCCCACCTAGCAAACATCCTTCTTTTGTTGATGAACCATAGGGGGATTTGTCCTTGCCCCAAAACAAATTACTCCTAAAAGAAAATGAACTTTTACAATCAAACATGAACTTGTACAAATTCTTGATTAGTTTTCTTAAACTTTTTTTTGTTTTGATCGGCAATTGATTTATAAATGGAGAAAACTAGCATAAAAATCATATTTGTTCATTCAACAAACAAGCAAATGAAAAATAAACTACTGCAAATAAACAATTAAGATTCTCGATGTAAATGCGACAAATAATTATTCAAAAAAAAAACATTTTCACATTGAATCTATTTTACTAGTAGCATTATTGCATTTCAAAAATATCTCAATCAATACCTGATAAATTTGATTCGTGTGGTAATTCATTATTTAGACAAGTTCTAAAAAGTGAACAATTTCTAGCATAAAAGAAGGCACGAAATAGAATCCACAAATTATTGAATAAGAATAACTGAAGATGATCCTTTTGAAAAGCTTTTTGTTAAAACTACAATTTGAAAAGCAAGTTACTCCCTATATCCCAAATTGTTTATCCCTCGTTCTATCTTAACCGGATAGAAAATTGTTAACCCTCGTTCTATCTTAACCGGCCAGCTAGAGAATTGTTTATATTTGAATTGAGAACACTTTTTAGGTACAGATCTTCAATTAGTTCCATTAATTAAGTGATGAAACTTTTTATCTCAATTAGTTCCATTAGTTAAAGTTACAAAAAATCTACCAATGATTCGGACCTTCAATTATTATGAAAGGTAACTAATTTTTTATTGTTGATTGCCTGCCAAACTCACTTCTGAAATAAAGGATCTGATTTGTCTAGAGTCTAAATTGGACGGCAAGAACATTCCGAGCTCTGGCTCCTAGCAATGCCGACGTCTGTTGTTATAGAAGCAGTCGTATTTCAATGACTGTATTTTCATAAATTACACTGTCCCAATCTCTACCGTGCAAACCAAAACTGGAAAGAAGCCACGTACTCCTAACCAAAAATGCAAACAAAACAACAATTTATTTGCCCTTCAACTTACCTTGCTTGTCCTTGAAACTGCCGAAGTCAACTGAAGAGTAGCACGCCTACTCTCTCTCTCTCTCTCTCTCTCTCTCTCTCAACTGAAGAGTAGCACGCCTACACTCTCTCCCTCTCTCTCTCTCTCTCAACTTTTTTTGGGTTGGCACCAGCCTTGGAGTATTCTTACAGTGATATATGGTGATAGTTCAAACAGAAACAGAGGAAGTAACTGATCAAGTTGGCCGTCAAAGCAGCGTAAGAAGAGAACAAGAAGTTGGCCCCAGCCAAGAATATGGCAACACCACCGAGGACAACAACGACGAGGAGGAGCTTCTTACAATGAATATCAAGGTACTACGAATTCAACCCCTTATTACAGCCTTCTGCGTACAATTGGTTCCACATTTTTAAAGCACAAAATCATGCATGTTTGATGAATTGAATTGAAGTCCTTCTATTTCGTTTCTTTGCTAATTGCTAGCAATGGATGTGTAGCTGAATATGACTAGTCCTTAGAAAATCAATAGTTTTTCTCAAGTTTTAGTAATGTATATGAAAGCTTGCATATTCTTGAATCACGTAGATGAGAAAGGAATTCAAATTAAGTTGCACTGTATTGAACAAAGTCAACTCATCCCCTATCTCTAAATGGGTTGACTCAATATTCTTGGAAGTTGGAGAAATTCTTTAGCTACAATCTAGCGTTTTTTCTCCACCGAGCCATCTGCTTTTGTTATATCCTATAAATCCACCTGCAGCCAATGGATTGTTTTCGATGCCTAAAAACTCTGGGTATTATTTTGTTGTCCTATATTAACAAAATATAAAGAGTGTAATGCGGATGCTCTTATATCCTGTAAATCCACCTGCAGCCAATGGATTGTTTTCAGTGCCTAAAAACTCTGGATATTATTTTTGTTGTTCTATATTAACAAAATAAGGCCATTATTGGGAGTAGTGTTTTTTCATTTTTTAGTTTTCACTCTAGTATATACGTAGGCCTCGTTTGATTGGGGGACTAAAACAGACAGGATTAAGAGTCCTGGGATTAGTAATGCTGGACTATTTGTCCTAGTACTAATTTAATCCTGAATCCTATACAATCCCCTGTTTGGTTCGCACAGGATTAATATTGGGATATCCCATGCTGAGGCCAATCCCATGTTTGGTTCTGTCACTAAATTTCGGGATTAATTTCAGGACTATTTCTCTCTCTCCCCCTGTCTCTCTCTCTTAAGCAATCCAACCAATTTATGGGCATTCCATCCAATTTCTCAAGCAATTCAACTAATTTTTAGGCATTCCAACCAATTTCTCAATCAACTGCTCTAATTCATGAGAGTGAGCTGATGATTGATGAGAATCATGAGAGTGAGCAATTGGTGGTGTTCCTTCTCTCGTCATTTTGTGGGAGCAGTAATATATGATACAGCCAAAAGAAATGAATCTCGACAGAATCAAGGAAAAGCATCTACAATTACACTGGTGTATTTTCTTGAGGCCACAGACCATATGTACACATATTTTTAGGCCAGATGAACCTATTGTAGATAAAGATAAATAACAAGAAAGAGAGAAAAGAACACAACAAAACCAAAAAAATTTACAGCAACCAGAATTCCTCTCAAACCGAAATTCATAACCTGGGCATGCTAACCAACAAGATGTGATATAACTTGTGCATTGTAACATGCTAAAGCCAACCAAACAAAAACAAAAACAAATCTGTAGACAGCTAAAGCCATCACATAAAATGCTAAAGCCATCACAAAAAGGCATAACATAAAGTTACGCTCCTGTTCCAAAAGTGCATCACAAAAGGCATCATATTTGTTAAAAGTGCACCCCACACTGGCCAACAAAAGCTAAAATAAACATAGTTTTAAGTTTTTGTTCCCAGTAGACTTGAAATTTAAGGACACAAGTCACACAACTTCTTCACCACCCAACTTCTTCACCATTACCATTTTTTCCTCGTCATCAAGGCTGAAAAAGTGATCAACCTTTTGTGCATCTTGGGTGATTGCCATTCCGACAACGACCCTAGACTCAACTGTGATTGGAAGTTTCCTAAGTGCGTCATTAACTTCACCTCTTTTCTTTGAGAGGTCATGTGCATAACCCATCCTCCCTCCAAGCATCTCAATCTTAGCATCAGACCTCTCAAAATATATCCCTAACTTGTCGGCAAAATTATTCATTCCAGCCAAGATGTTCTCAGAAACCTTAGCCTTTTTCTTCGAATGCTCTTCAGGTGACTTGTCAATGTTGTTCACCGTGGTCGAATTACCACCACCTTCATTGGCAGCCTCATCTAAGTTCTCAACCATATCTGCTGCACTCTCAGCCATCTCTCCCGTTGCTCTGTCATTCCCAAAAATCATGCACCAATCATCATAGTAAGGGAATGACTTGAACCTTAGCCCCTGCGCATTATTGTCTGTCTACAAAAGATTTAAAATGCAATTGTTATTTACATGATTAACATGCTATAAATTGGTAGACTTGATAGGGAAAAAAGATTACCTTGCAGTAGTCCTCCCAAATTTTATCATCTGCTACTTCTATCATATGTGTTGAGTCATTCCATCCGAACCCACTAGAGCCACGCATAGCCTTGACAGAGTAATAGTTTTTTTTCCAAACCTTCAACTTAGACGAAATATGAGGACTGGCACGAATGCTAGTGCCAGGCAAAGCAACAAGTAACATTCCCTCAACTTTCCTCAAGTATCCAGATTTGAAAGAATTTTCAATTCTTTCACCTTTGACAACCATTTCCTTCATTGCATTAAGAAGTGCATCTTCCTCCCTTTGATTCCATGAACGCCTAGTTGCATCAGCAATGTTTTCTTCAGCATTCCCTCCTTCCTTTGCCTTCCCTCCCTTCTTACGAGACTTAGTAGGCTTCTCCATCCCTAATATAGTCAATGCCCACATTCATTTTTACACAATTCAAGGATTGGTATTCCAAATTCGCAATTCAAGGATTCAAAGAATTTGTCCTAGCACTGTTTTGGATCAAAAAGCCTTCTCAATTATAACATGCTAAAGCCAAGCAAACAAAAAAAAAATCTGTAAACAGCTAAAAGCCTTCACATAACCAAACAAAAACTTATACTGAAGCCATCACATAACATGCTAAAGCCATCACAAAAAAGCTTATAATAAAGCCATCACATTACATGCTAAAACCATCATAAAAAGGCATCACAGTTACATAAAGTCGTACAAATAGTATGTGATCAAAGCCACCAATAAAGTCTTACAAACAAATACATGATTAATGACATGATGTTACAAATAACAAGGGCACTCTAATTTCCACCATGGCCCCTTCGTGCTTGCCACTCTTGATAAATATGCTGTGCAAAGGCATCCCTCCAATCAGTCCATTGACCTGATGTCTCGACTGTATCAATGTAGTCATCATCATTATCTTCCTCTTCGAGATTATCAAGTTCATGTTCATGTGGGTCAACACTCATCTCTTTTCTAATGTGATTATGGACTAGACAACATGCCGTAACAATACGAGATTGCGTTCTAATGGGGAAGAATGAGTAACTCCTAAGAATAGCCCATCGAATTTTTAACAAACCAAAAGTCCTCTCAATGACGTTACGGGCTTGGGCATGCTTCATATTAAAGTACTCCTCATGGTCCTGAGGAGCTGGACCATCCCATTCTTTCAAATGGTAACGCTTTCCTCTGTATGGAGCTAAGAATCCTTCTGCATTTGTGTAGCCGGCGTCAACAAGGTAATACGAACCTGTGTATGATTGATTTACTAAGTTACGTACTTTTTATTAAGAAATATGTTGATAAAGTTACATATGTAAAAAAAAAAATGCTTACCAGTGGGAATTTTTAGCCCATTAGTCCTAGTAATAGCATCGCACAAGATTCTAGAGTCTGCTGCTGATCCTTCCCAACCAGATAAGACATAGATTATGTTCATATCTGTGTTACAAACACCCAACACATTTATAGCCAACTCTCCTTTTCGATTCCTATACCTTGGTCTGACAGATGGACCAACTCGAACATCAATGTATGTGCCATCTAGTGCCCCCAAACAATTCTAAAAATATTGCAAGAAGTTAATTATTTGTACTTAGAAACATAAAATAACCGTACGAGTTATGTACTCAATTTCAAATGTTACCTGAAAAATTTTCCACCTATCATCTGTGCATGCTTGAGTTATAGGCTCAGGCTTGACGAGTAGTTGACCTTGCAGGCGTATGACAGCCCGAAGAACATCATTAAAATGCCTACTAACAGTTTGACCCGACCGGAAGAAGTGGTGCTTAACAACTCTATTCTTATGGTAGTGCGCTATGGTGTACAAAAACATCGCAACTTTCTCCTCCAAACAAACTGACCTTGAATGGGACAACCCTCCAACTGTTTCAATTAGGTTACACAGACGCATAAAGCAATTCCTATCCATCCGAAGTTGCTCCAAACAATTTACGTCGCTACGACGCACTAACCGATTGATGTTATCTATTTGTTCTTGGAATGGGTTCGGTTCCATAAACCTAGATTCATGTCGAGAGTAATATCTCTCAAGAGCAACTTGGACCACAATTATAGCCAAACCACACACCACTTTTTTCTGCCTGATCAAATATGTCACTATGGTGAACACCTCGGTCTCCTCCGAAGTATAATCCAACTCATTTCCAGTGATATCCATCTACTAACAAAATATCAAAGCAAAAAAAAATATTAGAACCCGTGAACCCCCCCCTTTTTTTATACTTTGTCATGATCTTGTTTGCACAAATTTTGACTTCACATAATTAGGAGCCAAGGAATCAAACCCATTAAAATATCTTGTTTCCTTTTGCGACACGACCAGAGGCTTTGAGGAAATTAATATGAACTTTTCCAAAATCCCTCTTGCTTCAAGCATATTTTGTTTTGATTACTAGATACTGGTGTTTGAACAAAGTATGCAAGTGTTCTAGATCTGGACCCGCCTACACTGGTCCGTTCGGAAGTACCATATTCTAGGGTTTCAAAAAATCAACTGAAACAGATTCTAGGGTTTAGAAATAGTTTGTGACTAAAAATTATTAAAACTAAAACACATGAAGCATAAATCAAAGCAAAAATCTCAAGATCTCAAACGAAAACAAAGCAAGTTTCTCAAACGCACTCATCTCCAGAAATCGAGAGAGAGAGAGAGAGCGAGAGCGAGAGAGAGAGAGAGAGAGAGAGAGAGAGAGAGAGAGAGACGAAGTACCAGGTTCGGAAGACAATCGCCACGAATCGCCTGCTCTGGTAAAGAGAGAAGGTCGGCGAAAGAATGGGAAAAGTGAAAGAAGCAGCGTGAAGCGATGCTTTTATAGCAGTGGCAATTTTGCAATTCTTGAGAAGTTCACTTCCGTGTTTTTTTTGTCCGGGATAAATAATCCCAACCCCCCCCATGGAATTATATAATACACCCCATATAAGGATTAAAACAATCCCAGGATTGCTTATCCCAGCGCGCAAAACGGGAACCAAACGAGGGAAAATACGGGATTAGACGCGCTTAGTCCAATCCCAGGCAACTAATCCCTGAATCAAACAAGGCCATACGTAGGGTTTTGTTATTTACCGCCCAATGAGCGTTCAAAATTAAGGAATAAAGTTTCTTTTTCCATCAAATCAAGTCTTTTCATCCGTCCAAAAGCCTATTGCTACAGTAATACTCTACCAACGCAGCTTTTAAATTGTCAGAGTGTCTTCTAACTTTTTAAAATGGCAAGGCTACCCTTCAAATAGTTCTCTCTCTCTAGTAAACTTTTCGTTCTTTCTTTTTTTTTTTTAATTTATGCCTTGTTTGGATTAAAATTTGGAAAAAAATTCCTAACTCAAAAAACACTTATTACCCCTATCTCTTATTATTATTCTTTTTTTTTTATCTCTTTTCACTCATTATCCCTACTTTCAATCATTACTCTCATAAAAAAATTCTCAAAAAATTCATTCAAACACAACATCAAAAACTTTTCCAAACACTGCATAAGATAGTCCAATCATAACCATCTCACTGATAAGTAGGCCCACCTACTCAATTCAAGAGAACAATCAACTAAACCAAAAAGTTGCGTATGACCACATAAACACGTTCTGAAAGAAGAAAAAAAGTAAACCCATGTAAACACGAAACTCTTGAGGGAGATTTTTGATGTAATTAGTGGTGAGAGAAAAATATAGAAATAAGTGTAATAATTTAAGAGAAAACTTATTAATGGAAACTGTGCACATAGATAATGGTATGTTTTAGTAATTTTTATAGATACAAAGTGAACACAGTTGTAAACTTCATAATATATACTCTCTTTTTTCTAGAACCCTAGTTTTCCAAAAAAAAAAACTACTTGGCTTTTGTGTTTTTTTTTTCATTTAATTTTTTTCGCATTTGTTAATTGCACCAAATTGAAAAAGTAAGAAATAAACACTTTTCCTTTTGAAAAAAATTCAAGATGATGACATTTTTCTTGATTTTTTTGTAAAAATATTTGGATTTCCATCATAATTTTTTGAGAATTCAAATCCTTTTGTCGAGACAAATCAAAAATTAATAAAAGTTTGACATAAAACCAAGAAATGCAAAAAAAAATTCTCCCTTCATCCCTAAATAAATTTCTGGCCTGCAATTTTAGGCCTCTAAGTAGATGCTCGTTCAAAAAATTTGAAAAAAATTAGGAAAAAAGAACAAAACAAAAATACTCCCTCTATCCCTTACGGAAATTTGTGCATTGAGTACTTTAATTTGATGTAAAAAATTAAAATAAATACTACTTCCTCCGTTCGGATTTAATTGTCTTTAGTTCTATTTTAACTGGCCAAAAAATGGGTTATATCTTTAAATCTGTAATGAATTTCATATCGAATGCAGATCTTGTTTGATAGATCTCGATTAGTTCTATAATATAATATTTTCGAAATCACGTAAAATATTATAAATTAGAAAATATAATCGATTGAAAAATTATACGAACTCTAAAAAATGAATATTGAATCCGGACGAAGAGAGTAATATATAAGAATTTATTTTTAAGAGGTCTAAAAATGCATGAATTCTTATGAGAAACATTTACTCTGACACGGAGTGGGTATCAAATTGACTTTTTTAGAAAAACTCAAAAGTTTTTGTTCTTGTCTTGCACAACCACTATTGGGGAAAAGTTGCTGGGGTTATTTTTGTAGATTACTCTCAGCATTCAATGTTCCAGCAAAAAGTGGAGATTGTACCAACAAAGGGTCTAAGTTAATGCCAGAATTTCCGCACGTGGTGCTTACCTCCCCCTGCCCACTGGGTTGTCCGTAGCTTTTACCATATATATATATATATATATATATATATATATATATATATATATATATATATATATGTATATATATATATATGTATTACACCATTGGTAATGAACCGGTGCACGTAAAATTAAAAATAATCTCACGATGACCGTTTTTGAATTTTTACTATACTTTCACATGCAAAATTAATTTGTGAAAATGATTTTGAACTTATCATTCAAACACTTTCAGAGATTTTGATTAAAATATAAAATGTACAATCTACACTTTAAAGTTTATGAATTTTTTTATCAGAGGAAATTTCGAATTGATAAAATATCATCTAACACTTACAACAAAAGCCCAGAGGCAAACAAAAATTTCATCACAAATACAAGAATCAACCAAAACTATCAAAATCTAAGGCACAAGCACAAACGCTACTCCTAATAGGCTGAGAGGCTCCAAGATGCGTACCACAAAATCAGACCAACATGAGGTATCAGCATAGGGTCCGTCCGAAATTTAGTAGTAGAGAATCCGTAAGGACAACCCAGCTCAAACCATAAACAATTAATACAAATGAAATCATCAACTAACACAGCTTTTGTAACGCCCCGAAATTTGGGTACGTTAAATAGGCAATTTTATTGAAAAACTAAATGGAGTCTGGCTCAATATTACAGAATAATCTCAAAAAGAGTAATCTTATTCAACAAAAGGAGGGTAGACTAGGGTTCCTATCTACTGCTTCACTTCTTCCTCCATCTTGGCCAGCTCCTCGGCTCCAAAAGCCTCCAAGGTGTAGAGTTCACCCTGTTCGTCTATAGAATCTGACACATTATACCGACGTCGCCACCAATATAATATGTCAGGGTCACCAAAGATAACACCGTGAGCTATAAAGCTCAATAGAATATCCAAATCCACTAACCCTTAACTTACAAACAATATATCATAAAATCAACAGAGTACAAGTAGGTTTAACAAAAACGATTAACGATAGCACATCCATATTCACTAATCAAGTATCGTTGGTGTCCATGTTTTTCTGTATTTCTCCTATGCGACTCATCGTAGACTGTGTCTCCATTTTCACTTTTCATAACCAAATCAACATTTTCAAAATCCGTTTTTAACACACCCAACCTCGGTTCCGCCGTTTCGGGTTCCCGAGTGTCCTCACAATGGTTCCGCTGCACCGGGTTCCCATTGGCTCCTCTCCGCGAATAACCAAGCCACACACCCAACCTCGGTTCCGCCGTTCCGGGTTCCCGAGTATCCTCACAATGGTTCCGCCGCACCGGGTTCCCATTGGCACACAAAACACACACCACACAATGGGCTACCATGTCCGGCCACATTGCGGTTTCCAAAATATTTCACCCTTTCAAAACACGCCTTTTCGTTAACCACACCCTAGGTGTCATGTTTCTAACTTTCTCGATTTTCGTGTCACGTTTTCATGCATAGACTCCGCGGTAGGACTTTTCACAAAAACAAGCATAAATCGTTCATTGAAACTACACTAGCAAGATCATTCAACTTAATATTACTAAGCATGCTTGAAAAGATCAAAAATATGACTACTTCAAATCAAGCGTTAAAATCTCTTTTTTCGAAAATCGTTCTATCTTACTTTTTGAGAAATTCAATACAACATATGTTTATTT
Source organism: Rhododendron ovatum (assembly GCA_019656835.1). Classification (NCBI taxonomy): domain Eukaryota; kingdom Viridiplantae; phylum Streptophyta; class Magnoliopsida; order Ericales; family Ericaceae; genus Rhododendron; species Rhododendron ovatum. The sequence continues at coordinate 20,234,027 of CM033794.1, read as the reverse complement.
AAAATAACGTCATTTATCTAACATGCTCATACTTCCATTAGCAAGATAAACTTATTGATAATCATGCATTTTAAACGATAGATAACCTTATCTACTTGAAACCAAACAATAGATAATCTTATCTACGATATCGTTACTTTGAATCAAGAACATTCTACTTTCTAACGTACGATTCTATATTATACGTAGAGTTATTGGACTAGGATTCCTACTTATACTTTAGGGAAGTGAGTAAAGAAAATCTACCTTGATCCGAAACTTAGTCGGGGCCGAATAAGCTAGTTGGAAATTTCCTACGGGCAGTGAAAACTTGCAATCTGGACCGAACTTCGGACGGCAGTAACTCGGTCAATATTTGGCCGAATACGATCGTTCTTGGGTCGAAATTGAAGCTCTCGAAGTGCTCTACAATTTTTGTGAAGGAAGTTGATCCTAGAAACTACTCTAGGTAGGAGAAAAATGGTGATAAATGAGAAAACAGTATGCTGTCTGGAAATAGGAATCCGAGATTTTTACTGAACTTCGGATGCCAATATCTTTGTCATTTCTTCACCGATTTGGATGGTTCTTGGGTCTAACTTGAAGGTTTCGAAGTGCTCTACAACTTTTTCGAAGGGAGTTGGTTCTAAAAACTACTCTAACCAGGAGAAAAATGGAGATTCGTGGAGGACAGTAAGCTGTCTGAAAAATGGAAATGGCAAGTGAGTGAAGTGTGAGTTGAATGGAAGGCATGGGGTGCTATTTATAGCCAACACTTGAGCTCCACCTCCCTCCTCTATGGCCAGCCATATCTCTCTCTCTCTCTCTCCCATGGATTTGCTCCATTGAATGGTCATTTCAAGCCTTCAACCAAAATCATAGCCTTCCATGACTTGTCTTTTCCATGTTGGGCCAAATCTTAGACCATCATGAAGGGTTTTTGGCTTGTCAAGTCTATGAGGAGGTTGCTTGCAAGAAGAATAGAATCATTGTACTTTGAAAGACTAGAAATGGGTTGGCATGGTCAAAAATAGGCTTAAGGCTATAAAGGTTGCTTGTGTAAGTGTCCAAAAATTGCACACACACACACACTCTCCCTCTCTCTCCCCATCCGGCCTCCCTCCTCTCTCTCTCTCTCTCTCTTTCTTTTGTACATATATATATGTGTGTCTAGGAAAGTAAGTCTAGGGTTATCCTAGGGTTGCATGCATGCATGGCTAGGTTAACTAGTTTTGGAAGTAAAATGATGAGATTCCTTGGCCTATGATTTTGTATGGTCAAATCAAAACTTCATTGGCAACTTAATTGCTATTAACCAATGGTCAAAAATTCTCCTAGCATTTATTAACCATTGGTTAAAGAAATAAAGAAGGTAAGTATGGGCTTGAATGACTAGTCAAATCTAGGTTCTCATTATGGCAAGTCTAAGGTTGCTTCTTTGGAAGCAAAATGATGGGATTCTTTGTATGACTTATCTTGTCATGCATTTTGGCAAGTCAAAGGTCTAACAACCAAGAGACAAAAATTTTCCTAACAATTATGGACCAAGGGGTAAAGGAATCTTGGTAATAATTTGATATGACTAGACATGGGAATCTATTGTCCAAGGGATAATATTTTCCCTAACATTTATGGACCAAAGGGTAAAGTTTTCCCTTGCCTTTATTATCCAATAAGTAGGGTAAGTAATGATGCTAGGTAAAGTGAAATGACTAAACATAGGAATAAAATGATTACTCCTATGGTCTAATGGTTCAATAGGGTCCGGAGGGTTTCATAAGGCTCAAAGACGGTCAAAAAGGTCCATCTAGGGTTAGGAAATTGTAACTAGATTGAAACGGTAATTAGGGTCTTCTAACGAATTGGTTGGAAGCTAATTCTACTTGCTAAGTAGGATTTCTAGCCAAGAAGTATAATTTAAAGATTTTATTTAACTCACTAGAAAAAAAAATACAAGTGCTTCTACAAGCATACTTGTCTTTAGAAAAGGACTAGATTGCTCGGCGTGAAAATATATAATTTTATAAATCTCAAATCTAATTATGATGGATTATTAAAATTAAAAAAGAAATTTTTAGTAGCAAATCCAAGTAATTTAACTATTTAACGAAATTTTTATTTACCAAAAATCAGGGTCGTTACAGCTTTGCTAACCAAAAGCACACATGTCGCCCAATTGGTTACGAGAGTAAAGACAAATAAATAATTTTTTAAAAATTTGGACCATTAATTGTCGAAATGAACGATCCAGATGACCTGACCATGTTTTATTACTATCTTCCTCTCTACTCCTGTCTCGAGTAGACAGATGGTACAGAGGCCAGAGAGCGCTCAACTCTGTAAAAAGTCACTTTGCAACGGCTCCTTTAAGTTTCTCTCTTATAAATAACCAAAGAATAGTGATGAATCAAGGCAAAAAGTTAGCTCTCTAACGTAATCGGAGCAACTTGGTCAAATTTTTGCAAAACAATGTTGTACCGAACAAAAAGTACCATGGTTTGTTTGTTTAATTTGTTTGTTTATTCCTCATCTATCTTCCCACAGCTTAACTTTACTATGTTTACACTTTTCCGCCTTCGTTTTCCTATTTCCTTGAATTTTTTGTTACTGGAATTGATACACGTTAAGTCGTTAGTGGTATTTTTGGATAACCGAATGTCCTGATCAGCTTTCAAACACCTCGATTAATTCTGGGCTATAAAGTTAACGATCGAATAAATTTCCAATGGTCACAAGTTTTGAAATATTTGGCCTTCACGGTGTTGTCAATCCCGTACCGTACTGCAATAAAATGGTACACATACTTGGGTCAACCGCTGGAATTAGCAGCCACAGGAAACGTCGGCGTTTGGGGCCAACTAAGACAAGCCACTTCAGCTTTCGCTCTTTTTTACTCTGTCTCTCTCCCCCTTTATCTCTTAGTGCATGTACACTAATAAATAACTACCCCATGAACAATGCATATTTTTGTTAAGCTATCAATTTTTCCTTTCACAATTACACCAACACTAACTATTTTACCTAACACCTATTAAAATATACATTTTCGTCTGTTTAATTTTTTTAGACTGCTTATACATTAAAAATATGATAAAAAAATTAAGTGATCTAATTTTCAATTCATTTGAACCGGTGTAAAAAATATATATATTTATCATTATCCTAAAAGGTCATATTACTTTTTGTCTCTATGGCTCTCATAATTAAATATTTGTTCTTTATTTAGAATCCTATAGAACAGATGCTTAATTATAAGAGTATTAGAGATAAAAATTAATTATGACCCAATATCCCTATAGAATAAAATGATCAAAAAATAAGATCTTCGCACAAGTTCAAAAGATTGAATATTGAAGTATTTAATTTTTTTAGACTGTTTATATATTAATTATGAGAGCCCTAAAAAACAAAAATTAATCATCATTCTGTAAAATACTATGATCTTAATAATAAAATTTTTACACCAATTGAAACAGATTGTAAATTTGAGCACTTAATTTTTTTTAAAACTGTTTAATAATATATAAAGAACAAGAGAGGATGAGAGAGAGAGAGAGAGAGAGTAATATTTTAATGGGTATCTCTTTAACATAAAAATAATATTTTAATGGTCAAAATAATTCATACAATAAAGAGAGGAGCAAAAGATAACAGTATGGGTACTGCTGTAAACGAACCAAGCCGAACCAAGCTTTACAGTATTCAAGCTTGTTTATTAAGTTTTTAACGAACACAACCTCGAGCTCAGTAAAAACTTAACGAGTCGAGCTCGAGTCGAGTGGGCCTTGGCTTAACTTGAGCTCAAGTTTGTTCACGAGCCTCAACGGACCAACGAAAAATGTATATATATCATCGCATTGGCCTAATACAACCAAAAATATTTTGATTGTGAAGGTATATATCTTTCATTTTCCTATGGAGCGGGGGTTTACTAGTATGCGTGTGCTCTTGCCTTCCTTGGTTGACTGAAAACTGAAAACGGAAAGAACAAATTATGAAATAATAATAAAAATCGTAAACTTAAGTGTATATATCCCGGCTCTCGAGCCGACTCGAGCCGAGCTTATCCTAGCTTGAGCTCGGCTCGTTTACAAAACGAGCTGAAAAAATCAGCTCGAACTTGTTCGTTTAACTTTCGAGCCGAGCTTGAACGAACTACTAACGAGTCGAGCTGGCTCGATCCGTTTGCAGTCCTAAGTATGGGAGAGAGGAGCAAAAGGTGAACGAATGGCCTGTCTAACTAGGCCCCAAGCGACGACTTTTTCAAGCGCTGCTTTTTCCAGTGCTTTCCAAGCACTGCAGGGCCTCGGCCTCCCGCTTACCTAGCTGTTTGGTACCACCTAAAATACTGGCTTGTACCGGGCATACCCACCTGTACCGATTAATACTAGACTTGTAACTGCATCTTGGCCGGTGCAAAAAAAAAAAAAAAAAATTTCTCATTCTAAAAAATGTCTTGAATTCTAATATATATTGACAAAACTTGGAGTCTATAATGTTACTCAACTTAATATGTTATTAGAACAAATGTTAAGGTATATCAAAGTGTTAGAATTTGTTTTATTTTTCTACTTCAATAAAGTATAGATTGCGGTCAATCTGGAACGGCACCGACATACATACCGGTACACACCGTCCCAATAAAAAAAAATGGTACACTTGCCGATGAAGATTGACAACTTGCGACATTTTGGGACAAGCATTTTAGTTATTTTCTCATATTCACTCGGCCAAACCTATTCGGGTTCCCATCTCAATGCTGTGATCATTTGGAATAAGTAAATAACCTAAGTATTCGATATGTTGACAATTTGGTTATGGATCAGAAACTGAGGAATACAGCTAATGGATAAACTACCATTATATTTGGGGAATACAATGGCTTATCTTATGTGGATGTGGGTTTTCCGGGAATATTATGAACCCAGATTTTTTTTTCCTCACAAACTATGCTCACTAAATTGTTTAAATTGACAAATACTTCATATTTATGCATAAGGCTCTAGCCTCTATAATAAGTCTCTTTGCTGGTGTGAATTTGTCAATAGTTTGATGTATTAGCCACCATATGCGTATCACCTTGGTAATTCGATTCTGAATGCAGAAACTAAGGAATGCAGCAAATGGGAAAACTTCTATTGCAATGGAGGAATACAGTGGTGAATCATATTTGGAGATTGATAATGTACCTTCTCATAGGGGAAATAACGTGAGGAAAGTCTCAGTGCTGCCCCTTGTTTTCCTCATCTTCTACGAGGTATCAGGGGGGGCATTTGGGGCTGAGGATACCGTACACGCAGCTGGGCCGCTTCTAGCCCTAATCGGGTTTTTGGTATTCCCATTTATATGGAGTGTACCAGAGGCCCTAATAACTGCAGAGTTGGGCACCATGTTTCCAGAAGACGGTGGCTATGTGGTTTGGGTTTCATCCGCATTGGGTGAATATTGGGGGTTTCAAGAAGGTTGGATGAAATGGCTAAGCGGGGTAATCGATAATGCCCTATACCCGGTTATGTTTCTTGACTATCTTAAATCGGCAATCCCAGCTTTATCTGGTGGTTTCCCAAGAGTCGGTGCAACACTGGGCTTGACTGCTCTCCTCACTTATATGAATTATAGGGGATTAAACATAGTGGGATCGGCTGCTGTAGTGTTAGGAGTTCTCTCACTCCTTCCATTCGGTCTTATGGGAGTTATCGCCATCCCGAAAGTAAGGCCTTCAAGATGGTTAGTGTTAGATTTACACAATGTTGACTGGAACTTGTACCTAAACACTCTATTCTGGAACTTGAATTACTGGGATTCAGTGAGCACATTAGCTGGAGAGGTGGATAATCCGGAAAAGACTCTACCAAAGGCTCTATTCTATGCTTTTATCCTTGTTGTTTGTGGGTATTTTTTTCCTTTACTAATTGGTACAGGAGCCGTACCACTTAACCTTGACTTGTGGACTGATGGGTACTTTTCAGATATTGCCATGACGGTTGGTGGAGTATGGTTGAGGTTTTGGATTCAGGGGGCAGCCGCAATGTCAAATATGGGGATGTTTGTGGCTGAGATGAGCAGCGACTCTTTTCAACTTCTTGGTATGGCAGAGAGAGGGATGCTTCCCGAGTTTTTTTCCAAGAGATCACGATTTGGAACTCCTCTAGTTGGAATCTTATTTTCAGCTTCTGGGGTTATTTTGCTTTCATGGCTGAGTTTTCGAGAGATAGTAGCGGCGGAAAACTTTTTGTATTGTTTCGGAATGGTTCTAGAGTTGGTATCATTTGTAAGGTTAAGGATGAAATACCCAGCTGCATCTCGGCCTTACAAGATACCTGTGGGAACAGCTGGATCAATCCTCTTGTGTGTTCCTCCAACCATGATGATTTGTGTTGTGTTGGCTCTTTCTTCGCTCAAAGTGGCGGTTATATGCATTGTTGCTATGCTGATAGGGCTAGTGTTGCAGCCTTGCCTCAAGCACGTTGAGAAAACAAAATGGCTCAATTTCTCAGATAGTTCTGATCTCCGTGATCTTCATGGTGTTGCTCAAGAGGATACTGAATCTTTGATTAAGTAATAAATCGCAGTCCTACACCTGCCGACAAAAGAAATGTTATTTCTTCATCAAGCTCTTGAAAGGGTTCCCGTGGAGGACAAGCTAGAATCATAGTTTTTGTATGTCATCAAGGTATTTGCCCTGCTTAGATGTTTAAAAGTGGTCAATATATAGAAGCGACGGATTGGAATACTGACCGAGTTTGAATCGACACTGTAAGTCTGTAACTATGCGATGAAATTTTAGTCATCTAAAGAGACTCAAGTTTGAGTCTTCTTTCACTTTCCTGTGAAAAGAATTGCAATGAAGTCGATCAGTTGAACCTTGTAGATTGCAGTTTTGACACAAACACATTTAACTATTTGATCTGATGATATTCTCGGTGACTTTTGTTTATTGATAACGTCAACTGTCAACAATGTCATAAGCGAAGTATGCAACTCATTGTGGAAAACTGGAAATCTGAAAGAGAGAGACTTATTTGTTTACAGCTAAGTGAATCCAGACCGTCCAAAACACTTTTGGTCCTTTGGACGGTACGATTCACCTCTGTAAAACTTATTTATGAAACCCTCCATAAATAAGTTTTTCAAAATCTGAAAAACTAGAATTAGCTTGACTCATTTTACTTGATCTCTTCAAACTCCTTCACTCAAAAGCTCTCACCGGTACAATGCGCGATTATTTTGTAAACCACAAGTTCATATTAACTTGACTCATTTTAGGAGATTCCGATGGTTTCCTCTTTCATTGAGCGTTTATATGACTTCATAAACGGTGGAAGTTTAAGCAGTCATTTGTTTTTGGCTTCGCGCCTTGGTTCCTTCTATACATGGAGGCATTCACTTCGGCCTCGTTTAACTAGCATGGAATGGAATTACTCAATCCAGTGTTTGGTTGCTGTTTGTCTATTTTTTACTTGTTGTCGATAATCGACAGAGAAACGTTTGAAGTGCTGGAATGTGGATATTTGTGGTGGTTGTTTACACCATAATTTAGTAATTTAGTCCAATATGATTGATTGGGTCAAAATGTTACACGTGTCAACACGTTTTATACTAATTAATGTAAATGCAATGTGACGCCTATTAAGGAAAATCAAATGGATTGATCAACGGTTCATATTCAACTTCGGAACACATTTCAGAGCATGAGTTACATACAGATCGTGGACAAGACAATTAATGCAGGCAGGCAGTTGAAGCAATTACAACATTGGGAACGTGTGAGATCATGGAGAAGTAACCGCCTCGTGCAGATAGTGGAGCAAGATAAGGAAGTATGGAAGTAACCACTCAATTCAAATCAAAGGAGGGAATTCCATTTGATTTGAATTTCAAGTATTTCAAATCGAAAACAGCCTATAAATACAAGAACAGAAGATATTTAGAACCCCCAATCAATCGCCCAAAGGCTTCTATTTTTATCTGTACTTTACATTTCTTGCTTTAAAAGTAGCTTGTAACGTAATTGTCTGTTCGATTGTGTTCCCACAATCGATCGACTTCTATTCTGAAGAATAATAAAGTCCATTTTGTTATTTTTCTTTCATCTCCATTCACTTCATTAAGTTTGCTTCCAGAGAAGTCCTGAAATACGGCAATGAACCAAACTCCACCACCACAAACACCCACATTCCAGCACACACGCACGCAACAACTCTTAGTCGATTCATCGACTGCAAGTGAAAAAATAGATAAAGAATTTTGGCGCTAGAAGAAGGGCTCTTACTAATTTGGAAGTAATGGCACCAGCAACAAGAAAGCAAAGCGACCGACCAACAGAGCCTCAGAATGAAGGCTTAGAAACCCAAAACGATGTGATACATCCTGAACAAAGGATGCCTGAGAATAGCCAAGGGAATTGCTTGAGTGCACCAACGGATATACAGAGCCTTTCCAGGCAGCTGGAGCAGGTTTTGTCTAACCCAGAAGACGAAGCAGCACAGGAATTGATTACCCTAATGAGAAGGGTAGTTACACCCCTATCCATCATAGATGTTGATGTGAATGGTGTGGTCTATAAACAGTTGCAATCTGGTGATTTGCCTAGACAGGCCCCTCAACAGTTATATTCAAACCCAATATTTGATTCAAATATGAATGTGCATAGTCAACCATTTGTAGACCCAATTGCTCTATGATCCACAGTAAAGCCAACCAGTTTTTATCAGAATATTCCATCTATATATGAAGTTGGAAACAATAGTGGGAATGGTCAAAATAGTAGTCTAAATCCTGGTCAGAATCCTCAGAATGGTTTTACAGAAGTCCATGTTATGAACAATGGTCAGCACATATACAGCATTGCACAAACTTTGCCAAATCATGGCAATTACACGTACCATACTATGCCAGCTGTGTCAAATAATGGAAATAGTGGCCAGTACGTTCACAATCTGCCAAATATTGGCAATGGTAACGGTCAGAATGTCCCTTTCGCACAACCTCATGTACCAAATGTTCTTAGAGCCCCGGATCCCATAAATATTAACAGGGACAAATATTGGAAGTCATCCAAGATGTGTACGGACCAGGGCTACGCAGGGTAGAGAAACCTATGCCCACATTGGGTTGACAATGTTCCTTTGCCAAGGGGGTACAAATTGCCTGAGTTATCACTTTTTAGTGGTACAGAGAACCAATCGACAATCAAGCATGTAGGCCGGTTTTGCTTTCTATTAGGCAAACTGGGTTCTGATGATGTTTTCAAATTGAAATTGTTTCCACATTCGTTAACAAAAACAGCATTCACGTGGTTCATAAGCTTACCTGCAAATTCTATCCATACTTGGCAAGATATGGAAGAACAATTTCATGCTCAATACTTTAGGCAAGAACCAGATGTTTCAATCGCTGATTTGGCTAAGTTAAAACAAAAGCCAACTGAAATAGTAGAACAGTTCTTAACTAGGTTTAAAAGATTAAGAAACCAGTGTCACTGTAATGTGCCAGAGACCGAGATAGTTCGAATAGCTTAAGATGGTCTTGAGTTTAATTTTAAAAAGTAGTTTAATGGATCTAATTTCAAAGATCTGTTTGAACTCTCTATGAGAGCATCTCAATTTGAAGCTATTCTCTAGGAAGAAGAGCAATTAAAGAATACGTCTCTGGGAACATATTACCAAGATGTGGAAGGGATATTGAAATCGATGTAGCACAAGTTGTTGGAAAGTCCCCCATAATTTGTGACACTTTGGTTAAAGCAGAAAAACCAATGAATATGCCTTCATCCCAGCCCAATAGGCGTGGGGGGCAAGCAAATTATAAACAATATTCGTTTGATTTAGCACAAGCTGACCAAATATTTGATGAACTGTTAAAACAAAAGTTTATCACTTTAAGTCCTGGGCATATTATTCCTTCTGATAAAGATATAAAAGGAAAGGAATATTGCAAATGGCACAATTCGTTTAGGCATAATACTAACAATTGTGTTACATTTCGGAATTGTGTACAGGATTTGATTCAAAAAAGGTTGCTGCAATATGCTAAAAGTGATAAGGACCCGATGGGTATTGAATCAAACCCTTTTCCAAAGATTAAAGTGAACATGGTGACAGCCAGCCTAGCTAAAAGGTTGGCTTCTACTGTTGCGAAACAGAAGCAAGGGGACGAAGATCAAATGCAGATTGAAGAAGAATCAGCAAAGTCTCATTCCTCCAGATTTCCAAATGATTACCTTTGTATCAAGTGCAGACACGAGATCCAGTATGGAAAAGCAATTATAGCAGAAAAGGAGCAGAAAAGTGCATTCTCTAAGTCCGGAATAAGGTTCAACACAATGGGGGGAAACGATCTTCAAATATATGTTGAGGCTAAACTGATTTATGAAGGAATAGACCCAGGGCTTTTCAATAAGATAGAGTCAGAACATTGTTATGGGCCAGATGATGGACCATTCTTATTCAGAGGACACCCAGTGGTACCTGCAAGGCCTAGGGTACCTTCTTGCCAAGACCTTGAAGCAGTGGGGTACCAATTTCCCAATCGAGGGAGATACCCTAATCAAAGGGTTGTTGGTTTCAGAAGAGGTATTGGACCACGAGGTGGAGGACCTTATGGACGTGGGTGGCACCAACCTAGGATGGTAATGCCGCCTAATCATGATCATGAGGATTGGAGCACGCTTAATCACCCAAAATTCCTAGCGGAAGGTTGGTATACCAAAGTATCCAATTCACAGAAGAGAAGACTTCAAAGGAAATTTGCAGCCAGGGCTTATGGTGACCCATGGGATCATGTTTTCGAACCAAGAGAAAGATTGGAACCATCAAAGGTTTCAAACATGGTATGGACCCAAGAGCAGGGAGAAACCAGTGGTCCAAAACAGCCAATTCTCAAGCATGGGGGGCAAGAAAGTAATGCTGAAGCTTCTCCCCAGTCGACTGCCCAACCAAAGGGTAGGAAAGAGTTGAAGCAGAGCTTGAAGAAGAAGATGGAGGAATTCCAGAAACTTATGAAAGCAGATGATGATAATCTCTTTGACGAAGAATCAGAACAAGAAGATCTGATCAAAGATGCATCCCCGTCTCCACAGAGATCTGCAACATTTGGTGAAAGTCTGGCCGCAATCCAATTCGGGTCAGTACCTATAAACTATCAATGTAATATGATCTTAGTTCTGCTAAAGCAGTTTAAGGCAAAACCAAATCAGCCTATGAACTTTGCAAGCAATGTTGAGGATACCACCCAATCGATTGTGAAAATACTGGATAAAGAGAAACATTCTCAATCACAACCCATTAAGGTTGAGACGGATGAACACGAAAACAATATCGTAGTTCTCAGAACACCTGATGATGCCTCAATAAGGCATTTGAAACCACTATATATCAAACTTCATAAGAATGGCCAACCTATCTCGAAAGTGTTAGTCGACAATGGGGCAGTAGTTAATATTTTACCCTCTAGAATGCTGAAAGTCCTAAACAAAACCAATGACGATTTGATCCCAACAGAAATTATAGTTGGCAATTTTGCTGGAGGATGCTCTCCTGCTAAGGGAGTCATATCTTTACAACTGCAAGTTGGGACTAGGAGGATGAATGCAACATTTTTTGTAATTGATTCTTCATCTAATTACAATGCCTTACTAGGCAGAGATGGATCCATATAAACAGTTGTGTACCGTCTTCTTTGCATCAGGCTTTGATCTTTCTGAAGCAGGAAGAAGCAACAGGAATGGAGGTCTTTTGGGCAGACCGACATCCATTCAAAACAGAGACCAACAATATCGAAGCAGATCTCTACAATGAACATTTGTGGCCAACGAGGATAGAAGACTCAGAAGTCAGATCTAGTCAAGTTGGGGTAACTGAGAGTTAATTTCTCACATACATTAAGGAAGAATTCCAGGAGTTGAGCAAAGATTTCACCAGGCCTAACATTATATCAAGGCCTGTCAAAATGAACCAACAAGTTTTTAATGTTTAGAAACCTATTAAATATAGAAAGTGAAGAGTTGGCTACTGTTAAAGCCACTTTTAAGAGGTTGTTTTTTTTTCTTGTCGACAGGAAGTTACAGGCAGATGAGCCTATTTCTTGTAATTGGGCTAAGTGTGTTTTTTATGATAGCCCACTAAACATGAAAGAATTAGATTTATCAGACTTGAAATCAGCACCGGCTAAGCTGGATGATGATGGGGCCCCGGTTAAGGATCTCACAGAAGAGGTAAACTTAGGAACTCTAGAAGATCCTAAGATCACATATGTAAACGCTACTTTGCCTGATGAAATAAAGAAAAAGTTTAAATATTTGTTGCGTAAATTTAAAGATTGTTTTGCTTGAAGTTATGATGAAATGCCAGGTTTAGATAGATCTTTAGTCGAGCACAAAATACCTATAAAAGAGAATTATGTACCTTTCAAACAGGCACCCAGGAGAATGAAAGATGACGTTCTTCCTCAAGTCAAAAAAGAAATAAAATGTTTATTCGAGGCAAAGTTCAGTCGACCGGTCAAATATACTGAATGGGCCTCAAATGTGGTCCCAGTATTAAAAAAAGAATGGAAAAGTTAGAGTTTGCGTTGATTTCAGAGATCTTAATACAGCATCACCAAAGGATGAATATCCAATGCCTGTTGCTCACTTGCTAGTCGATGCAACGGTAGGGTACCAAATACTGTCCTTCATGGACGGTAATGTTGGTTACAATCAAGTGTATATAGTAGAAGAAGATACACATAAAACAGCGTTTAGATGTCCTGGATACATAGGACCGTTCGAATGGGTGGTTATGGCTTTCAAATTAAAAAATACAGGAGCAACCTATCAAAGAGTTGTGAATTTGATTTTTCATGATTTTCTACATAAATTTTTAGAAGTTTATATAGATGACGTTGTTGTGAAGTCAAATTCAATTGATGAGCACTTACATCATCTTGAACAGACTCTAGAAAGGATGAGGCATTACAATTTAAAAATGAATCCCTTAAAATGTGCATTTGGTGTTACAGCAGGAAACTTTTTGGGATTCTTAGTGCATCAAAAAGGGATCGAGGTTGATAAAACTAAAGCTGATGCTATTTTGAAAGCACAAGCCCCAACCAATAAAGAAGAGCTCCAACAGTTCTTGGGAAAGATTAATTTCCTTCAAAGCTTTATTGCCAATCTATCTGGAAAAACAATGGCATTCTCCCCGTTGTTGAAATTGAAGTCAGAAAAGGATTTCAAATGGGAACAAGAGCATCAGAAAGCTTTTGATATTTTAAAACAATCATTGGTCACGCCTCCTGTTCTGATGCCTCCAATAAATGGAAAATCATTGAAGCTATATATATATATATATATATATATATATATATATATATATATATATATATATCGGCGACACACCATTCAATTGCAAGTCTGTTAGCTCAGGATAATGAACAAGGCCGAGAGCAATCGATTTACTACCTAAGCAGAAGGTTAAATGATTGTGAAGGTAGATATTCATGTGTTGAAAAGATTTGTTTAGCATTACATTTTTCAGCAATTAAATTGAGGCATTACCTTTTGCCAGCTAGGGTAAAGATCATTTCCCAAACAGATATAATAAAGTACATCTTGTCTCAGCCCATTTTAAGGGGAAGACAAGGAAAATGGATATTAGCCTTAATCGAGTATGACTTCGAATACGTGCCTCAAAAGGCAATGAAAGGACAAGCTTTGGCTGATTTCCTATCTGAGCATCCAAATCTACCTTTGGAAGATGATACCTTCGAGGTGCATTTTTTGGAGCTTAAATCTTGGTAATTATCTTTTGATGGTTCAAAAACAGACAATGGAGTTGGGGCAGGTGTTGTCTTGACATCTCCAAAAGGAGAAATGTTGCAGTTCTCTTTCCAACTCGACGAGAATGGAGTTCTGACAAATAATCAAGCAGAATACGATGCCTTAATAATAGGCTTAGAAATAGAAAAAGATCTGAATATACGATATTTGAAAGTCTCTGGGGATTCACAGTTGATCATCTGACAAGTTACAGGGCATTATAAATGCAATCACCCCTTATTGAGTTTACAGCTTGAAAAAGTTCGACATCTTGCTCAAAACTTTGATGAAATACGTTTTCAGCAAATTTTGAGACTTCAAAATAGTGAAGCCAATAAAATAGCCCAAGTAGCCTCAGGAGTTGAAATTCCTGAAGGGGACACAGAGAAAATAATCAAAATTCAAAAAAGGTTTTTACCCTTCTCAATGGAGAGGGAGAAGAACCAATTGGATGTATTAGTAATTGATGTTTCTGATGATTGGATTGTTCCAATAAAGAATTATTTGATAAATCCTAATGAGAAAGCAGAAAGGATTGTTAAATGCAGGTCCGTCAATTATGTTCTGCTAGGACAGGATTTGTATAGGAGAACTTTTGATGGCCTACTATTGTTGTGCGTCAGCAAAGACCAATCGATGAGAATCATGGGAGAGGTCCATGAAGGAACCTGTGGTTCATCAAGCCGGTGATAAAATGAGATGGTTAATTAAGAGACACGAATATTATTGGCCAACCATTCGGGCTGATTGCATTCAGTATGCTAAAGGTTGCCAACAATGTCAAAAGCATGGACCTATCCAAAGAATACCTGCTCATCAATTGCAATCGATTATTAAACCTTGGCCATTCAGAGGTTGGGTGATCGATATGATAGGAGAAATCCACCCAGCATCTTCATTGCAGCACCATTTGTTGTAGTAGCAACTGATTATTTCACAAAATGGACAGAGGCAATACCTTTAAAAGGTGTTTCACAGAAACAAGTGATTGATTTTATTGAGTAATATCTTTTATGTAGATTTGGGATTCCTGAAACCATTACTGTTGATTAGGCATCTATATTCAATGGTAGAGAAGTTGTCTAGTATGCACAAAAGTATGGAATACAGATTTTGAATTCCACTCCGTACTATGCCCAAGCTAATGGGCAAGTCGAATCGACTAACAAAATTATAAAGAACACCTTAGCAAAGGTAATCGATGATAACCCAAGAGAATAGCATGATCTGTTGCTCAGAGTTTTGTGGGCATATAGAACATCACAAAGAGAGAGTACTAGGGTAACTCCGTTCGAATTAGTTTACGGGCACGCGGCAGTTTTGCCAGTTGAAATTAATGTTCAATCGTTAAGGTTGGCACGTCATTATGATCCATACTTGCAATATGAAGAAGCAATGTATTTGGACATCGATGGATTGGAAGAAAAAAGGTTACATGTCCTAATCTAAATTCAAATCCAAAAGGAAACAGTGGAAAGGGCTTACAACAAAAGAGTGAAACAAAAATCTTTTGCAGTCGGAGACTTAGTTTGAAAAACAATTCTCCCAATCGATTCAAAAAAGGAAGAAGGGGAGATTTGGGAAATGGTCTCCAAATTGGGAAAATCCTTTCCGTATTGCTCAAATCTTACGAGGAGGTGCATATCATTTAGAATCAATCGAAGGGGTTCTTCAAGAAAGAACTATTAATGGTAAATATTTAAAGTATTATTTTCCGTCTATATGGGAAAACATGAGTTAAAACAAAATATTTTATTCCATAGTCAAAAGCTGCCCATGGATAGGGCAGCATTAAAAGAGGCAGTCCATAAACAAAAAAAAGATCCTAAGAAGGATCTAACAAAATAAAAAAAAGGAACCCAAAACGGGAACATAAAAAGAAAAGACCCCTGTGGTGACCAAACTACAAAAAAAAAAAGATCTCAAGCGAGATTTAAAAAAAAAAAAACACCAAGACTTCCCCACGAAAGAAGGCCTATTCTTTGGGCCATTCTTTCCACTGACCAGAGGTGCCAGCCATGGAAGACCTGATGTCAGCAGGATCGATTGGAGGAGGCTTGTAGTCGATGGTGTCCCAGTTTGCCACCACGAGTTTAATGGCAGACTCCATCTTCTCCATGCGAAGTGCCATACCCTCCACTCGATCGTGAATAGCCTGAATCCTTCGTTTACACTCGTTGTGGTCTTCCATGAGTGCCCACGAGAGTTCAGTGGCTAACTGCTTGATGTGAGCAAGAGTGATTTGGGCAGAAAGAGGAGTAGAAGAGCTGTTGTTGGCCATCACGTAGAAACACAAGTGCTTGATCTTGTACTCAGTGTTGGTATTTATAGACCAAAGAAGGTCTAAAGACATGGGTTGTGGGCAGTTGCCTCGAGGGAAAATTAAGAGACGTGACAACTGATAGAGTTAGTGGGCACTCAAGTGTTGTTTCCCAAGGTAAGGCGGCTAGTTTATTGCAGAACGGCATCATTTGCTGTACTTAACCGTCATTAATTACTGTGCATGTTCCCTAAAAGTAGAAGGGAAACGTCGCCATGAATCATGACGTGGTGATATCATGATTATGGGCGCCCACGATCCGGATATATAGGGATAAAAGGTTTTGATCGTGTGATTTACTTACATTACATTTGTAAGTAAAAAGGATATGAACCAATCATGTGGGTTTATTACATTACATTTGTAAGTAAAAGGGATATGAACCAATCATGTGGGTTTATTCCTTAATTTGGACATTCACAAAATTTTGTTAAAAGGATAGTCATTCCAAACAAAAGTAAGAGAAGGGCCATTGAAGGCTTAACACTAGTTCGATTGCCATTCATAGTTTTTGGCATGCCACCTGCTGATAGGTAATAAAACAAACAGTACTTACAATTTTGTACTGACAAAACTAGTCGATGACTGTAAAACTAAAGTTACCCATGAAAAAAGGAGGACTTAAAAGCCTCCCATTTAATTACAAGTTCATCACATTTAATCCTGCTCCTTTGCAAGTCCTCACGAGCGGCAGAAACATGGACTGAAACTCCTCTGCCTTCTTCTACTAAACATTTGAAGTCCTTGTCAAGTTGGTTTGCTGTTACCAGAAGATGCTCTTTCTCAGATTGCAGTTGGCCCAGTCGATGTAACAATTCCCGTTCTTCCTGATCAATGGCCACAAGTCTCGACTTCAAAGTCGAAGCATCAATATGCATAGTCGATAACTTAACCATCAGGTTGGAAAGGTTACCAATCAACTCCTGCTTTTGACTTATCTCTTTCTGGTAATACCGGAAAAGGCTAATGTTATCACCCAGCGATGATGCATAATTTTCCAAAATGATTTGTTCATGAGGGGGAAGACATGCCTTTGAGACAGAGATTCAACACAGGCACTAAATTCTGTAGACTTCACTGTCATCAATTCCTCAAAAGGAAGTTGTATGAAGTCAAAAAAAACTTGAATTTCTTTTTGAGTTTCCTCACTAAATTGGAGGGAAAAGAAGGAACTACTGGATTCAAAGACCTCAGTTAGAGATCGAAAGGCTTAAGAAGTCGACTTTATTTCTTCCATCAGATGGTCTAATGAATCACTTGAAGACTTAACCTGAGCCGAATCCTCCATGCCTACAGGATTTGTTGTAGCTTTGTTCACTGAACGGGGGGATGTATTTAAAGCAAGAGCCCTTGGAATACTTACAGGGTTAGGATTATTCACATCTGCTGGTGATATGACTTGATTACCAGAAGGATTACCCGAAGGACTAGAGGCTACATCCTCTGCACCTTGTCCACTTCCTTTGTTAGGATTGGTTTGGGCAATGTGGGCAATCTGGACAGGACCCTCTAATGGTCCCTTCTTTTCCAATTTTGTTTCGATTGGTGCTAGTGGAGCCTCTAAATTAGGCACATCCGCCATCCAAGGGGAAGCCAAATCCTCCCTACTGTCACCCTGTTGATTCAAATCAATCTTCTGGGTTTGTTGTTGAGAAGTTGGGTCAACAGTGGTTTTCCTCCCTGGTACAGCATTGGCTTAGTCTGATGCAAGTTGGTTTGTTGTGACAATGCATTGTTGGGTGGAAAGTACACCAAGCTCAGTATCATCTGGCATCGAAACCATGCCCTTACCAATTTGTAGAAAAGAACTGTCGTCCTACAACAAAGGATTTTCTTGATGTAACAGTTTTTCTTGCAACTCTGGTAACCAATCAGCTTGATCCAAAGGATTTGATACTACTGTATCGAAGGACTCGAATTGGTCAATCGCCAATTCATTGTCAACCGTCTCTCCTACTGAAAAGGAAGACTTCTGAATTTGTGAGGATTTCGAAGAATTTTCATCCTCCTCCATTTCTTCAAAAGCATCCACAATTTTTGTTCCTTTACCTTTCTATAAAAAAAGGGGAACAGTTAAGAAAGGCCTACGAAGAGTAAATCAATAAGAAATAAGAAAAGCAGAAGGTGAAAGTGTACCCTTGGAGTCAATCCTTTATCACTCGAACTTTGTTTCTTGGTATGATTTCTTGTCGATTGCTTCATGGGGGTAGAGGCTTCGTCAGCCTGTCTTTTGGATTTACTAATGGAAAGGCTTTTAGAAACTTTCTGGCTTAGAACACCTGACTTGATTCTGAGAGTCTGCGTTCTTGGCCCAGTTTCAGAGTCCTTGACTGATTCTGCTTTCCTTTTCCTGGTACTCCCACTTGGCACAGATGATATGGGAATGACTGCTCCTGCATGAGGCACATCAGCCTTGGAAGGTTCATCATCAGGCAGTCAAGCTGTTACCTCTGCTAAGGAAACAATGTTAGTAGAAGAATAACTAATGGAATTAAAATCCAATGAATGGTTTTGCTTACCAGCCTTGTCCTGAAAATACTTGTATTCTGGGTCAAGCCTGTACAGGCAATCTGAAAGTGGAGCACTGAAATAAAGGGCTTTCATAGTCGACCACCATTCATCAAAAGCAGGCAAGGTCACACCATTGGTCTTAAAGTCAATAAACTTAAAAGCTTTCACACGATGATGAAAATTGCTAACCACCAAGGATATCATTTGCTAGTCCTTAGCCTTAATCGTTGGTCTGCTTGAAGCCATCTCAGCAATGTCTGGGTGAACGAAAGGCATGGGAATGCCTTATGAAAGGCCAAATTGTCGAGCAAATTGACAGGGAGAATAATTTTCGAAACTACAATTTCCAAAAGGAGTGTTATTCGGGGCAAAACCGACTGGGATAAGCATTGGAAGGAGGATGCTGGCCCAAAATAACCGCTCGGAATGAGTCATTTTCTCTACAAGTTGAGGAGAGGCTGATGGAATGCCCTCAAAACATGGCCGTAATCTTTCAGATGCATATTTGAATTTATCGAATGGATAGAAAACAGGCAAATTCTTTCTGTTATCTTCATAGAAGAAAGTGAAATACCTTTGAAAGGATGACTCCTCTGTTTGAGTTAGAAAACCTAAGAAATGTTCAGTATAGCTATGGCATGTTTGCAAGGTCTCGTCTAATCGAAGAGGATTATTTAGCTTAGGTTTCAGCTAAGGAAAATATGCATACAACCAAGCTTGAAAAATCCAAAAGGGACCACCACAAGAGTCTACTATTTTCTTGTCAACAAAGGTAAACAGGCCCTTATACAGGGATCCTAGAACGAATGGAGCAAGGGCCAACCTTTTTACTTAAGCCATACAAATGGCCAAATTGAGATACTCTTTGGTAACCCTGAGCCCAGGAACTGCCATAAGAAATCTACAAATCCAAAATAGATAAAATACGACTTTCTCATGAAAGTAAGGTCCAGATGCTTTGGCTTTATAGTGAGTCTTTAACCATTTTGAGTAACTAACCCCAGATGATGGAACAATACATGGAGGATCATATCAATTAGGAGAAAGTAGAGCATTTACCTCACGGCCTAAGGAAGGAAGGCCGGTCAAATGAGAAATATCCAAGAGTGTTGGAGATAATAAACCACAATGCAGAACTAGGGTATTGGATGATTTGGACCAGAAACAAGCTGCAGCGGCTAGAAGTTCAGAGTTCATTTCTAAGGGAAATTGTAAGAGTTCGATTGTCTCGCGAATTCCCATTGTCTTTCAATCCTCGAAAAGAAACTTCATCATACACCTTACCCAGTCTACCCCCATCCCATTTCAACAGTATAAGGCCAGGAATGAAGGCAAGTGTTCTTACCCCAGCCTGACCATTCAAGCATTGGAAGTTGTAGGAGAAGTGGATCACATTCCACCACAGTGTAAACTTCTGGAAGGCCATTCGGAAGAGCTGACGAAAAAGCTGGACCCAATATACAGTGAGAGCTGACATTATCGTCGGGAATCAGGACTTGGGTGTTCTGATCAACCCCATTTCGGTACGACTCTGGGAATCGGAAGGAGTCCTCCATATCCGACTCGGTAGTCGGATCTTCAACTGGATCGCTAGAAACCTTCAATTTGGATTTCGGTGCCATTTAGGTTTGAGAGCTATTTCAGGGTTTTGGTTTGAGAGTTGTTTCAGGGTTTTGGTGTGAGAGCTGTTTCAGGGTTTTGATATGAGAAGAAACTCAAATTCGTGCCCTAAAATTTGAAGTGCTCTGCTTTATATAGGCGGTGAGTTACTAAGGGATTATTTACCCAAGTTATTCTTTAACTCAGGTAAATAGGTGGGCATTGTTTACACCATAATTTAGTCTAATATGATCGATTGGGTCAAAATGTTACACGTGTCAGCACGTTTTAGACTAATCAATGTAAATGTAATGTGAAGCCTATTAAGGAAAAATCAAATGGACTGATCGACAATTAATATTCAACTCCGGAACACGTTTCAGAGCTTGAGTTACATACAGATCGTGGACAAGACAATTAATGCAGGCAGGCAGTTGAATAAATTACAACATTGGGAACGTGTGAGATCATGGAGAAGTAACCGCCTCGTGCAGATAATGGAGCAAGATAAGTAAGTATGGAAGTAACCACTCAATTCAAATCAAAGGAGGGAATTCCATCTGGTTTGAATTTCAAATATTTCAAGTCAAAGACAGCCTATAAATACAAGAACAGAAGATATTTAGAACCCCTAATCAATCGCCCAAAGGCTTCTACTTTTATCTGTACTTTACATTTCTTGCTCTAGGAGTAGCTCGTAACGTAATTGTCTGTTCAATTGTGTTCCCACCGTCGATCGACTTCTATTCTAAAGAATAATAAAGTCCATTTTGTTATTCTTCTTTCATCTCCATTCACTTCATTAAGTTTGCTTCCAGAGAAGTCCTGAAATACGGCAAGGAACCAAACTCCACCACCACAAACACCCACATTCCAGCACACACACACGCAACAACTCTTAGTCGATTCGTCGACTGCAAGTGAAAAAATAGACAAACAGTGGTGGAGTTTGGTTCCTTGCCGTATTTCAAAACTTCTCTGGAAGCAAACTTAGTGAAGTGAATGAAGATAAAAGAAGAACAACAAAAGGACTTTATTATTCTTCAAAGTAGAAGTCGATCAACAATGAGAACACAATCGAGTAGACGGTTACGTTACAAGCTACTCCTAGAACAAGAAAAGTAAAGTACAGATAAAAAATAGAAGCCTTTGGGCGATTGAGTGGGGGTTCAAAACGTCTTCAGTCTTTGTATTTATAGCTTGCTACTTCGACTTGAAATTCAAACCAGATGGAATTCCCTCCTCTAATTTGAATTGAGCGGTTACTTCTTTACTTCCTCATCTTGCTCCATGATCTGCATGGGGCAGTTATTTCTCTCATGATGTGCTCCTTCTTTAACTACCCAGTCCACCCATCATCACATCTCTAAATGTGTCTTGCTTGTATATTGTTGGTTTGCCACGTCCCTGATCAATCGATAATTAGTTCATTTTTACCTTGTTATGCTCATGTTACAGCCGATTTGATTTTCTGGTCGTTGCCATGTGTCATTAGTCGATCTATTCGACCAACAATTTTGACTTACTAAAATATGGTGTAAACGGTTGCACAATAAAGAAGGTTCAAACTCATAAGCTAACCGGCCTGTTAATTCCTCTCAGCCCGAATTCGTATAACCCCATGAACCAGGTATTCGTAATCCCATCCCACCTCCCCCGTTGTGCCCCAAGAATTAAAACCACAGAGGTAAACCAGAGCAATTATTCAAACGAAGGAAGCTTTACAAGTGAGGTCTCTCACCTCACCACACTCTCTCATCTCTGACCTACATTTCTACAACAAATAGACCTCACAATTTCCCTCAATGGTCTCTCACTCAAGAGAGATACAAAACCATGGAGCAAAGCTCCCAATTTATAGGCAAAACCCAAACCATTGTTTAAATGCCATACTTGTGGCATTGACTCCAGTATCCGTGCCTAAGATTTTCCAAATCTTTGCCAATCTTCAACAACACATAGCTGATCTTTCCATTGTCAAGAAAGGCTGCCCAAGCATTGACAAAGGAGAACGAAGCCCAAAATCAACAATCTCTACCTTGGCGACAATTCTCCAATCAATGTTGCCATAGGTTCGTAACACAGACAACAGAACATACAAAACTCTCCAGAAGCTCAAACTGATGACAGTTAAGACAGCCAAAATCAGGGGAAGCAAAAACACCAAACTCTCTTCAAACAAAACAGAACAAAACTGCATATAGATATCCATGCTCTTAAATGGATTACAAGAAACTCAGGTTACCTGAATGATCTAAATAGAATAGCCAAATTTCTGAAGTCTCGGGCAAACTTCAGAACCAAATTTAGACAGGTTGTGACAACTCCAAATACCAGATTCCGATAACAAATCCAAAGTACCAACACAATGGCACCGAAACAAATGACACCTGAGACGTGTCACCATCTCCAAGCCTGTCACCAATCGCCGTAAGTTGTAGGCACCCAACGAAGCTTTAACAAGTTTCAACAGATCTGAAGTAGCAAGTATCAATTCAAACGACTAACAACCAGGTTAGTCGTTCAATGATCTATCTCCACTGGTGCCAATGCCAAAATGCAACTGATTGCATCCAAATTCAGAGAAATAGACCCAAGTGTAGTGGAACACAAATTGACTAACAAACCAGAATGACACATACAACCAAGAGAAGCAAAATAACATTGCCCAAGACAATCTTGGCTCCACGTTGCCTCCCCTAAGCATCATGCCGAAGCTGCTTCCCAAAACAATTCAAATGCATGTGCTCCAAATCGGTAGTATCCACAAACCAAACGATGAATACAAAATAGAGCTCTTCAAACAATGGGTCGTCGGATGCAGTGAACAGAAGAGCTAGGTTTCTGAAGTTCCAAGCTAACTTCCATAAACAAATTCCAATTGAGTAACTCTTGCTATCAACCATTGAAAATTTCCTAGGACAGAATGGTGGGGACACAGCCTCCTTAAATACCATTCTCCTTTAACCCTCAGGTTGTTTTGACAGAATTTCCAATGTTGCAAGATTACCACATTCCAAACAAGTTCCGATAGTAGACAGACGAATAGATGCAACCTGAGACCACCACAGTCTCAAATGGCAATGACGAGATTGAACAAGTCCAGTCCATACTGAACATAAACGGCTCCATCATGAAATACAGATGGACTCCACCTCTCGCAAAGTCCCATAGATGTGATCAGTATCTACAAGCACCAATTGCGCTTGATAAGAACGCCAGATTTGATAGGAAAATCCCAAAATACCACTCATAAGAATGGTCAACAAATGATGAACACCAACAGACAAATTCAGAATTTTCGTCTTCAAAAAAATTGTAAACAAACGGTTTAACAAAATTTGCTATCAAACAAACAATCCATGATTGAGCAACCATGGCACAAAACCGGCGACAACAGACAAAATGCCAAACACTCCAGGAGGTCAAACCGATGCCTTGCTCACACCAAGACTTCCAAAATACCTCCAACGAGCTTCACAACAGCATCAAACAGGTTCCCCTTCCAAAACCGCAGCTAACAAAGGATGCACCATCCTTGAAACAAGAGAATTGACCAATCAATAATTTACGGAGTCGAATCTCGAGAAATGGAGTGTGGGGTTGGATCCGAAATGTCAAGATAGTCAACATTGACTACTCACGGGAAAAAAACAGAGTCCGAATGGCTCCGGAATTGCGAAAACAAATTTTTGGAATATTCCTTCCACCAAGGAATTATTCTACTGAAGGTGCATGCTAAGTTAGTCCATCAGCTGACATGGCAGCCATGTGGCACTTTCGTGGCTCTTCAAGTGGGTCCGGACTAATGACGTGGCGGGCGACTGGGCAAGTGACATGGTAGATGACTGGGTTATGACATCACATTATGTCATCCTGATGTCATCATCTTCTTCAAAGCAAGTCACGAACATAACAAACTGAAAATTGGGCTTTGACCCAAAAACTCCAATTTTGACCAACAGATTCGGATTACCCTGAAGTTGAATAGAGGTATATTATACTTTTTCGGAATCTTCTCAACGAGACGAACAGGATGCATAGATCAAATCATCTTTTCAATCTGTTTCGAAAAAACGCAAATTCAGACATAGAGGCAAAAAACAGAGTGTTGCTTTGTGTTTTGGCCACTTGAGCTTTGATACCATTTGTTGTGCCCCAAGAATCAAAACCAAACACACCAAGCACACACAAATATAGAATATACGTGGTTCTCTAAAATCGAGTACATCCACAGAGGTAAACCGGAGCAATTATTCAAACAAAAGAAGCTTTACAAGTGAGGTCTCTCACCTTACCACTCTCTCATCTCTGACCTATATTGCTACTACAAACAGACCTCACAATTTCCCTTTATGGTCTCTCACTCAAAAGAGATACAAAACCATGGAGCAAAGCTCCCAATTTATAGGCAAAACCCAAACCACTGTTTAAATGTCATGCTTACTCCAGTATCCACGCCTGAGATTTTCCAAATCTTGCCAATCTTCAACTGCACATGGCAGTTCTTTCCATTGTCAACAAAGGCATTGACAAAGAAGAATGAAGCCAAAAATCAACACCACCTTGTGTATTTACCGGACTCCCTAGGGCTATGGTTATCACCCGTATTGCCAAAACTACCCGAGATTACAAGAACCTTCCTTTATACACAAAACCGTTCTTCCCCGCCTCCACCTTGAAACCACTGCGCGGGCGAATGCTGTGACAGTACTGTAAAGGAAGGCCGGCCCGATCGCTACGAATTCGATGGCAACGCTATCCCTTTCACTTCCCTCTTCATGTCATCTTTCTTTCATGAACATTTTTGCAAAAACGGAATGAGCAGGGATGGAGCTAGGAAGGGGCCAGTAGGGGCGGTCACCCCTGCAAGAAGAAAAAAAACTCTACTTATTATATGTAAAATTAAAATTTCCCATGAAAATATAGAGGCTCGCCCCCCTCTAATATTTTGGGAAAAAAAATCAAATAATAGTAAGTAGTTAATAACCTTTGAAATACAAGATACCAACTTTAATTTCTAAACATTATAGGTTAAATATAACAAAACATAAAATTTGGGAGTTAACATCGTGAGTACTCAATTATTTGACTCCCATTTTTTACCCACAAAATTCCCCAATCGTTAAGAGGATTTTACATGTTTTCTTCTCTCTGCCTAAAAAATCTACATGACACACCAAACCCCTCTCTCTCTCGGCAAAACAATTCCACATCGTCAAAACTTTGAAGGCAGTTTTGAGAAAATAAGAACACTAGGAGAAGAGGTTTTGGAAACCCTAAGTAACTGGGTAAAATCTAAGTTGTAACTACTCCACAACACGATGGGGGATAAACTTTTAGCAAGTTTTTAAATCACTTACATAGAGAAGGATATTGCGAAAATGTTTGATGTTGATTCTATCATCGATACTTTTAATGACATGGAAGAGCATCGAGTGCAATTGAAGATGCCTGGTTTTACTAGATAGGTAGGTAAGTCGTTAATGCTTTTGCAATATGTTAATTTATGAAAAGCATAATTAAGTATGGAGTGTTGCTATTTTGTACATTTTTGAGTTTTAATGTATTCACGTTGTTATGCATGTTTTTCTTTATTTTTTTTTTGTCTCGCCTATATGGTCGCCCCCATGTAATAAAATTTCTGGCTCCATCCCTAGGAATGAGGATTTTTCAATCCAACTGTTTTTCAAACAGTTTTTCGTTTACATTTTGTAGCTGTACGATCATGGGGTACGATCATGGGGTATATTGTTGCAATCTTTTCTTGGGAGAAATACTGTTGCAATACTTGTTATGGTTGTTGGGGTCGTTTTTGCAGTTGGGTGACTTCACGTTATATTTTTGGTCTTCGGATTAATGCCAAAATATTCCTTATTTTCACTAAAATATCAAAAATAACAGTTAGTTCATTTGGATAAGAAAAATGAATTGTCTTGAATAGTGAGTAAATTTGGACTAACTGCGTTCTTGCAAAATTATTTGTTCAGAACTTATATTTCAGTATCGTTTACTTGTCGTAATTTTTTGTTTAGCTATTTGGAGAAATTTTTGGAGTTAATCGTTTGTCTCAATGGGGCGAATCGGAAAAGTATAAAAATATAGACCGATGTTAAAAAAAATTCATATAAAACGACACTCTAGTGAATTTTTTTTGCTTTTGTTTCTCTAGTGAATTCTTTTTTTTCTTTTGGTCATAATTTTTTACTTTTTAAACTCGAAATGAATGATTTGTCCAAAAAAATATAACGCAAATCCAACAAAAATTTAAAAAAGACGAACAAAACATGCAAAATAAAGAAAAAAATAAGTTTATAACAACCCAAATACCGATAAATATCGTTTAGTCAATAGCATAATTTAAACTCACTCAGTATACTTGGATTTTTATTTTTATTTGTGTGAAATGGTGTCCCTGTTTATTGTAAATCCAGAACTTGGCCATGGATTAGTGATTGGGTAGATGGCAGTCCATGCACAGAAGAAAAGGGCAAAAGCAGAAATTGTGGAGGGTCCATCCAGAACTCACCCAGAATTTTTTTTTATCAAGAGATAATTTCATTATCAGAAAGCCAAAGGCAATACAAGATTTCATCACAAGAGAATAGGAACGAATCAAAACTACCAACATCAAGACGCGAGCATAAGCTGGATAGGCCCTATCAACACATAACAGACCGAGGCGCAGTCGAAGAGCATGCAGTGGAGGGTCCAATAAGAACACCTAGCTCAAACTAGAAGAATCGCATATGGAATCTTTAGAACCACTCCAAGGGGTAGTAACCGAAAGCCAATGCTAGCACTCGCCACCCAAGAGA
The DNA here is from genome assembly GCA_019656835.1 of Rhododendron ovatum. Taxonomy (NCBI): domain Eukaryota; kingdom Viridiplantae; phylum Streptophyta; class Magnoliopsida; order Ericales; family Ericaceae; genus Rhododendron; species Rhododendron ovatum. The sequence goes on along the minus strand of CM033794.1, from coordinate 20,207,002 downwards.
ACACAACACCGTCAGGAGTGTCAACGATCCCTTGTTGCCATGAAAATGAACCCAACTCCGATGCAAGCTCTAATGTCACGGCGAGCTCTGGGCGTGGAACAAGATCACACACCACTACAGTTGACGGCAAGAAACCACTCCAAAGATCAAACCCACAACCAGTCAAAACCCATAACCAAGTTACCCTACCATGGAAGCCTGTCACCGAGTCACACAGAGCCAAGACAAGTCTAAGAACCTTGAACAAAAACCTAGAAAAATGGGTTTATTTGCCCACCACCTCGACCCACCTGATATGGGGGAGACCCTGGCAAAGACAAAACCTGATATAGGGGAAACCCAAACAGGGATAAAATCGAACTAGGGAGACCAACCGGTGAAAGAAAGGAAAAAAACTGCAAGAAAAGAAGAAGCCCTACCCCACCCTCATTGTTTATTGCCGCCCAAATCCCACCATCAGCCACACACTATCAGATCTGAGAGACCAAGGAGAATTCAGACATAAGATAGGTTAATTGACCCACGACCGGTAACCAGCTCGTAGATAATCAAATCGAAGAGGCAATACAAACGGGAACGAGAAGGGAGCAAAAGAAGAGGAAGGGAGGAAGAGAGGGTGGAAGGAATGGGTGAGAAGTCCACTCCCCCAATGTAAACCCTAGTTGTTGGTCTCCAGAGAGGAGGAGGAAAAGATTTTAGAGAGATAGAGAGAGAGTATGAGGACTGATATTTGATCAACGAGAATTTGGATGTGGTTAATGGTCTCAGCAATCTCTTAAAAGTTAGAGGAAGAACACATTCGAACATTAAAGTGGATTTTGCATTTTTTTTTCCTTTTGGGTGGTTGGGAGCAAATTCTGGAGTCCGTCAATATGCATTATGACTAATGAATCGAAGAATGCATAATTTAGTAATCACATCCAATGAGCTTTTTTGAATTTTCAATACAAACTTGCCTATTGTGCTTTTATAAAATCTTTTCTGCACATTGTTATTCAAGTATATTTATAGATTCTCATTACGATTCAAAATGACTAGTGATTTTTACACTCCTTTGTACATGCAACAATGATATTGTAAATTTAGATTGTAAGAGGACAAAAAAAAAAAAATTATTCGTAGAAAGGAATGTAAGAGGCAATTACAAGATTCAAAAGTTGTGTTAAATCTCGTTTTCACTAACAAAAAATACTAAAAACTTTACACATTTCATCATCTTGTTTCCACTAACAATAATGTTTTAGCATTTTATTATATCGTTTCCACTAACAAAAAATTGTCAACAAATTTTTTTTTTTTGCTACAATAATTCTATTCATAAACCATCAACAACTTCTTCTTTTTTGATCCGCATCAACAACTTATTCACTATAGCAAACAATTTAACATTTTTCAACATTTACTACCAAAAACACCTAACAATTTCTCGACCACAAGTCAAAATCTATAAATTTTTCACTACCGGAAGGGGTCTTCCAAAAAAATGTTGAGTTGCGGGCTCCCTAACACCCCTTCTCCGTGTTTGGTTTTAGGGTAATGAGTGGAGAAAGAAATAGAGTAATGAGTAGATATAAAGATAACGAAGAGAGAGACAAAGATAGAAATAAGAATAATGATCGATGAGTGAAGAGAAAAATGATAATAATGATTGAAAATATGAATGATTTTTTCGTTAAAGAAACCAAACAAAGCAGCTTGGAAGGGGGGGTTTACTATCTCGTTCTTCTCCAAGGGCAGCGAAAGAAAGAAAGAAAGAATGGCGAAACCCCAGAAATCATCAAACCTGACGGACGATCTACACGAGGCGGCAAGGTCAGGCGACCTCATAGCCGTTCAGACAATTTGTAGCTCCAACCCCTTGGCAGTCAACTCCAGAGATAAGCACTCCAGGACCCCGTATCCTCCTCCTCCTCCTCCTCCTCCTCCTCTCTCTCTCTCTCTCTCTCTCTCTCTCTCTCTGCCAATATTATATACAATGGAGTATAGCGAGAATTAGTGTGTTAACGAGTAAAGGGGTAAGATGTCTCTCTTAGACTCGAACCCAGACCTCCCCTTGCAAGGCAAGAGGTACAACCAGATGGGCTAAGAGCCGCATCTCTCTCTCTCTCTCTCTCTCTCTCTCTCTCTCTCTCTCTCTCTCTCTCTCTCTCTCTCTCTCTCTCTACTTCTTTCTTCTATCATTTCTAATTGCATCTGTACTTATCTATACTGCGTATTTTTGTGGTGTTTGGCTTTAATTTTCTGATGGGTTAGCTATTCTCGGAAGTTTTGAACTGGGTTTTGTGGAATCGCTGTATGGGCATGTTGAGCTTCCTGTGAATCTGTGCAGTCAAATTAATTTGCAACAAGTATGTGGTTTACTTGGATTGAATTGATGAGGTTTTGGAAGTGAATTTGAAGTAGGATTGACTTGTGTGTGTGAATTTTCGGTATCTTGTGATGGTTTAGGTATTTGAATTTCTGTTAGGGCTTGTTGGGATTCCTGTGAATCTGCACTCCACTGAATCTTCCACAAGTATACGGGTTTAATTCCATTGAGTTAATTACGTTTCAGGAGATTAACCAAAATAGGATACATGTAACCAAAAATTTTGGGCGAGCAAATTGAGTGCTAGTAAAATTCTTGAATGTCCTCTTTAAAGCTTGTTTCCCTTTTCCTTATTGTGTGTATATTGATTTATCACTTCGTAGATGAAGAAATGGAATGGTACATTTCATAGTGTGCTTGTTTGTGCTCTCGTTGGTCTGGATTGTTCCTTCTTCTCAATAGAGTATTTGTGATGGTTTGATAACTTTGATTTTTAAACGGTTTTCCTAATTGCAGCGGTAGGCTGCATTCTGTATAAGACCCTTTTCCACTAGCTTGAGAGTCTTTTTAGGTGATTAATTTTGCACTCTTAATAGTGTAAGAGTGCTTCAAAAGGTTAAATGCTTGAATTTTCCGGTCCTTATATGAACACGCTATAATATAGGCTAGTGCAACACTGAAACTTATGTTCATCATTATATCTTCCCACTTGTTGATGTTCATGTGGGCTGTTCTTGATGGTACTTGGACGGTGGATGGCATTTTTGATCAATTTTGAAGAGCTGCATTACATTTGAGATGTCAAATGAGTGGGTCAAGGCGTCAAGCCAAGTAATTGTTATTGCATTTGTTATGAGCTTATGACTGTAGACTGTAAACAGGAGCACAGGAAGCTATATATCCATATCTGGAGAAGGAAAAATGTGCAGATAGTTCCAAATTGTTCTTATATTCTGTCTGAGTAAAGTTATTCTTGTTAGATCATTATATAAATGAAATACTTGAATTCCGGTAAGACATAGCATTCGGATTTGTTACTGTTTTTCTGTTTGTGGAAGGTTGTCACCTGACAAGAAGTTCTAAATGAAACTGTTCCTGAACTCTTTGGCGTTCTGAATTTTCCTTCTCCTTCTGTTTATTCCCATTCTAGCAATGTCATTCTCCTATAAATGTCATATCCATGTCTGTCCACAAATGGAAACATCTCTTAACAAGTTTAGTGTCTAGGATGTGATTGCTCTTTCTTGTGAAGCCAGGGTTGCATTTTCTTCGTCCACACGTGTATCTGACTTTTTGGTTATGTATATACTATTTTCAATCAAAACAACCTCTGATATTCTTCTGGTGGGCCGCTTTGGGCTTCTCTCGCGGAAAATGTCCATGAATTGGATCCCTCGCCAGCTAATCTTTTAATAGACCAAATCAGAAATACATCTAAAGATAGCAAGAAAAGATTTATGTTTCCCAACTGTGAACTTCTTCCCTCTGTGGTGGGAAAGTAAAGGTTCAGCCAAGACTGGTCTTGGTCTAGGGTTAGCATTTACATCTTATTTGTTTGGTTCCTTGATTTGATTGGATCCTAGACTACATTTAGCAGCGTGGTCTGGGCAAGCACAGGTGGTGAACTATCTCTGCAAGAACAAGGCTGATGTTGGTGCCGCAGCTATGGACGACATGGGTGCCATCCACTTCGCCTCCCAAAAGGGTCATTTAGAAGTTGTGCGGACACTTATTTCATCCGGGGTCTCAGTCAAAGCTTCCAATCGCAAGGGTATGACTGCTCTTCACTACGCTGTCCAAGGGTCTCATCTGGAACTAGCCAAGTACTTGGTGAAGAAAGGCGCAAGTCTTAGTGTCAAAACAAAAACAGGGAAAACTCCACTTGATCTAGCTAGTAGTGAGGAGATCCGCTTACTTTTGGTAGAATGTGGGAAGCAATCCGAGAGAGGAGATTTAAAAGGTGAAGAGAAAGCGACAGAAACTCATTCAAAATCACCACCGCTGGGAAAAGCAGAGGGCTTTGAAGGTGAAGTTGCCGTGGATAGGCATGAAGAAGAAGAAGAAAGTAAGAAAGATGAATCGATCAAGAGGAAAGGTGATGAAGAAGGTATCAAGGAAACCACGCCAAAGCCAAAGAAGGCAAAGGTCAATCTTAATCATCTTGTAGCCTCAGATGACACAGGAGGAGAGGAAGAAACATAATAGACTTTTTTTTTTGGTTTTCAGGTTTATTGACCTGCAGTTGAGAAAATGGCAAAACATTAGGTTTAACTTGTGTTTTTTGGTTAGCTTCGCCCTAATATGGGAAAATGACTCCATTCAAGGTGCAGTATGTATCCTTCTAAGAATAGCTTCACCTTATTATGGCTTTTTATGTTGAAAGAGTTAGTTTTTGCATGACCATTTCGCTTGGCTTCATGTTTAGCAAAATTATGGTATGATGGTAGACAGGATTGCAAATGTGAATAGATGCAAAGGTTTTCTGCTAATAGCACATATACTGGTGTTTTTTGGACGTCAAGCGGTAGGAGCATTCTTTTCAAAAGGTTATAATAACATGCCATTACATAAATTATGTTAAGTTTGTAATAACTAAATCAAGTTTAATACACAACCACCCAAGAAATAGTTGCATGCTGTGATCAAATAATTAACAGCGAAAGACTCTTCTTATACAGACAGATTCACTACGTAATTCTCCTGTAAGATTTGACCATTGACAGCACGAACTCTTAAAAAGGCGAAGTCCGGTAGGAATACTTTTCAGATCATGAGTCAAAACGGTCAGTTATAAGATAACAAGAATGCTACAACCGCAAACACTAACATAAAATTGCACACACAAGCGCACATAGTTCATGGACTCCACACAATGTATGGTAGTATCATTGTACTAGTAAACGTACATGAGACCTACTCTCTTGTATCCAAGGTGGGAAAGTAAGCACAAGAATGCCTCACCATCACTCAACTTGAGACACACAATTCTGGATAGCCTTTTCCTAGATAGAATGAAATGACAAGATACAAGAACTAAATAAAATAGTATTGCCTTTCCAAATTAAGATTGTCACCTTCACTCAAACAATAGTTAACCCTTGATTTAATAATAAGCTAAGAAATAAAAGTACAGCAACGCCTCATTGACTTCAGACCATGCCTCCATTTGGAGTAGTGTTATCATCCTCTGCAACATACCTCTTCCAGAACCAATGGGTTTTCCATACTCCAGCCATTTCTTCAATTGGGATACCCTTTGTCTCAGGCAAGAAAAGCTTGATGACAATGCTCATCACCACCATCCAGAAAGCGAAAAAGATAAACAGCCCAAACTTTAAGCCGCACAGCATTGCCAAGAAGACCTGAGCGATGAAGAAGGTGAAGAGCATGTTGACCGATACGTTGATGCTCTGAGCTGCAGACCGGATTTCAAGTGGGAAGATCTCACTCGGTACCAACCAACCGAGTGGACCCCATGACCACGCGAACCCGGCGACATAAACACAGATGAAAAACACCACTAGACCAGCATACCACTTGGGCAGATCAACAGAGTTCCCACTTGTTCCGAATTTTAGCGCAATTAGAACTGTTGTAGCAACCTGTACACAAGCAGAAGTAACACCAATCAAACATGGAGAAAATTCTCTAATACTTCTTAAAACAATAAGGAAGAATGAAAAGGAACAGAGTAATTGGTAAGGAAAACACTACTGTATTAGAACAAAAATTGATCCAAAGCCTATCAGCACACTGTTAGCACAAAAATACTTCTTGTATAAAATTTACTATACGAACAAAATTGAAAAAGAGACTTGAATTACGTACCTGACAAAGAAACATTTGAGTTCCACCCTCAAGAAACAGAAATCTCCTTCCAAGCCTATCAACAGAAACAATGGAAGCCAACGTAGCAACACAATTCACAATGCCAGTGATCACAGCAGACATGAGAGCAGCATCATCTCCAAAACCCAAGGTCTTGAACAAAACAGGAGCGTAAAACATAATCACGTTCATCCCTGTCAGTTGCTGAAAGAAAGGAATCAAAACGGCGAATGTCAACTGAGGCCTATACTTCCTCTGCAGCAGCTTCGCCCACGGGTTGTCCACTTTCCCCGACACCTCACTCGCTGCAACCAAATCATTGAACTCTTTGTCGACGCTGTCAACGCCGCGAATTTTCTTCAACTGTTCTTTGGCTTGCTCGTGGTTCCCACGTTCAATGAGGGAGTTGGGGGTGTCAGGAAGGCATGCAGAGCCGGCAATGAAGATCAAAGCCGGGACCGCTGCACCGCCAAGGCTGAGCCGCCACCCCCAGCCGCCTTCAATCTTGGCGAACAAGAAGTTGAGGACGTTGGCGGCTAGGATTCCGATTGTGATCGACATTTGGAAGCCGATGTTGAGCGCTCCTCTGTATTTGTATGGAGCTGTCTCAGAGAGGTAGAGTGGCACAGACTGGATATGCAAATAAAAAAAGGAAACAACAAATTGATTAGTCACTAGAAAAGGCAGAAAATTTGTCATTGAATTTGTGGATCAAATTAATAAAAATTAAATAGAAAACATTGTCCTACTGAAAGTAAGTATATATACCTGATTGGCGAATCCAATACCGAGACCAAGAAAAATCCGTCCCACAATAAGCATAGCCACATTAACCGCAGCGCCGTTGAAAGCCGCTCCAATCAAGAACAAGATCCCTCCGCTCAACATCGAGGGCTTCCGTCCATACTTACGAGTCACGGCTGAGGCCACGAAAGAGGATAGCAGAGCAGCCAAATACAACGACGACGTGAACATGGTCAGCGTCTGGCTGTTGAACTTGCAGTATTGGTTTGTACCGGCGTCGAGTGCCTGCTTCCTGTAGACTTCTGGGAAGAATTTTTCCAGGAAAGGAGCCATGGATGTAACCCCACCTGAGTACAACACCATTCACACAAAAATAGCTCATGTTAGTAGTAGTACTACTCAGTGACTGATTCTGCATAATTGTGTCATCCTTATGTTTCCGGTAGTTCCTGAGAGGGAATTTATTTCAACTTTTGGAGAAAAAACAAAAAACAAAAAACAAAAAAAAAACCCCTTTTTTTGGGTTTAAAAAAACCCTTTTTATTCGTCCTAACAAGAGAGATTACCAAAGAAAAAAGGTCTAGAAAAATAAAACAAGGAAGTATTGTATTTATTCCCTTAGTAGAATGGGTCCTCTTAGTCTCTTTTGAATATTTTTACATATTGAGTACTAATTTTAGAGGCGATCCGAGAACATTGTTGAAGTGATTAATTATAGTAGAAGATCATAATGAATTAATAATCGTAATAATAGTAACCTGAGATGCCAATGTCATAGCCAAAGATTAAACCTCCCATGGCTGCCACAATGCAAGTCACCAAAACTTTTCGCGTGAGCTTTCCCGGATACTTTTTCCTGTTCGACGGACCCATGTCTCCTCCGCCCGCCATCTTCAACCAGAGAGAGAGACCCACAGAGAGATATTTAGAGAGAGAGAGACCCACAGAGAGATGTTTAGAGAGAGAGAGAGAGAGAGAGAGAGAGAGAACCGGCTGACAGAAGAAAGGGTGAATAAGATTAACTTAGGTCATATATATATAGGCCAGTCTCCTTAGTTTAGTTTTGAACAACTTTGTGGATAAGCCAATTATCTTTTGGATTACTCCACTTATCCTTGTTGAGTTATGGTCGGATTAGAAGTCTTTAATGGATGTATCTTCGTATTATCGTATCTTCTCTAATTAGATTTATTAATGTTTTCTTTCTTAAAGTTGGCCTTGGATTTATGGAGGCGCGCGGAGTTTGAAAACTTGAAGACCACGGAAGATTTGCAATCCTGTGTAGTAATCCTGTAAGAGCATCCACAATTGGAATAATTAAAACCAATAATCAAGCATCCGCAATGGAAATAATTAATAATTAATAATTAATAATTAAAATATGTCACGTCAGTATTTGATTATCTATTTAGTTCATAATCAAATTTAATATCATCTACTTTCACATTGGTTATTTTTGCATTCCTAACCAAAAAAAACCCACAATACACAATGCACATATGTCCAATCGCAAACGAATTCCAATCACACATTCAATCACACCAAATTATTCGTCTCGATGAGACGATTTTTATGTGGGGTGTTTTGAGTTATTGAGTTTTGAATTTGGTTATTGAGTTTTGGTTATTGGTAAAAGTTGTAAAGTTTGGTTATAGAAATGATGAAATTTGGTTATTTGCTAAAAAATTTGTAACTTTACTTATTATAATATAGGGTATTTTTTGAGCATTGTTGTTAAACAGATCGGGCACACAGACACGACACGAGCACTAACACGGCATAGCACGAATGCACACACTATATCCACTCTTACATATTTAATTGTTTTATTTTAATTACTATTTGATACTGTTTTCAGTCCCCAAAAAAAAAAATCAGCAATTTATTAAAGAGCGTCTTCAAGACTTCAACCAACCTTCGTTTCTTCAAGAGAATCTCTTGAAAGGAATGTTGCCGATAAAATAAAAAAAAAAAATTTGTAATTCTTCAAAATGAAGATTTTGGTGCTCTCCAAGACTCCAACCGTACTGCATTCCCAATTTTCATATCAGTAAGCCTGTAGACACAACTTTGCACACAAATTCCGTACAGATTTTTGTTTGGGGCTCATTACGGGTCTCATACAAACAATCCGTTCAATAAATGTAAAACATTTTTTCAAGGGCTCTCACGAAAAATCAGCTCAATCTGATACCTATAGGTTCTTGATCGAATCATCTAATATTTCATTATCCTGAAATTCGAATGAAAATTTTAATGATTAAATCGAGCATCTATAGGTATCGGATTAAGCTGATTTTTTGCAAGGGCCCTTGGAAAAATATTTTCCATTTAATGAACGGCTTGGATCGTTTGTGTGGGACCCGTAGTGGGCTCCATACAAAAATCTGTGCACGATCTATTACCTATTTATCTGTGTGAATAGCACAATTGTTTTCATATCAATAAGCAGCTTATTGCACACAGATCCCGCACAGATTATTGTTTGGGGCCCACTACAGGTCAAATAATTTAAGTCGTTCATTTAATGTAAAATATTTTTCAAGGGCTTCCACGAAAAATCAGCTCAATCCGATACCTATAGGTACTTGATCTAATCATCTAATATTTCATTATCCTAAAATCCGAATGAAAAGTTTGATAATTGGATCGAGTATATATAAGTATCGCTGATTTTTGCAGGGGCCCTTGAAAAAATATTTTTCATTTAATTAACAGCTTGGATTATTTGTATGGGACCCATCATGAGCTCCATACAAAAAACTTAGGAGTGAGCAAAATAACCATGAAATCGTGAATCTAGTTCAAACCAATCCAAACCGAATAGTTTGGTTTGGTATTTTAAAGATGTGGTTAGGTCTTGATTTAAAAAAAAGAAAAACCTTGTTAAATGGTTTGGTTTATGGATTTACGTTAATGGTTTTAGTTCCAAACCGATCTAAACCGTGTGATAATATATATAGACACACACACACACACACACACACACACACACACACACACTTAATAAACTGAATTTCCTTATCTAATACTCTATTCCACCACCTTATTCTTTTCTTTCACTTTCAATATTAATTTCCCAAACTTCCTATTCCTACAATTTCATTACACTAAACATACACAGTTTGGGCTTAGTAAAGTGATTTCCTACTCTCTTTTTTCGGTAACTTATTTTCTAATGTATTCTATTCTTATTTAGTTGGTTGAGGTTAATGAGTTTTGATGATTTTAATATATTAATTTCAATATAACTTTTAGTTTAAGTTATCTATGCAATTTTAAGTACTTAAAATAGTTTATAGTAATGATATCTCAATTTTAAGGGAACCGTGATTCAAAACCGAAACCAAACCGTCTATGAATGGTTTGGATTGGTTTGGTTTTATGAATTTTATGGGTTGGTTTGGTTCTCTAAATTTATAATCTGTAAGTAGTGGTTTACTTATCGGATTACTATAAAACCAGACTAATTCGGTCCATACTCACCCCTAAAAAAACTATGCATGATATGTTACCTATTTATCTGTGTTAACAGCACAGTTGTTTTCGTGTGTGTGTGTGTGTGTGGAGAACCATCTCTCTCTTTTTTAGGCAATAGAAACATGTATTGCTAACAACATAAATACAAATTAAGGACTCAGAGATCAAGGAAGTACAAGAAAACAAAAATAAAATACAAGGAAAAAAACAAAAAAAATTAAGCTTCAGCGTTGGAACCCACAAATCTATACATCTCAATGAGTGAAAATATAAAGATCTGCATCAAACTAGAGCCCATTTCCGTCGCAAACACCGCCGCAATAATGCCTTCACCGTTGTTGGAGAGCCCAGGAGTCCGTTGCCAAGACTAAACGAATCCAAGAGTTAAAAAACCCAAATCTCCTAATCCAAAATTGAGGGAGAGGGTGGCAGATCTTCTCTCCTTAAAGAGACTTCAACCATCTCAAACACATGAAAGTAGGAAAGGAGGAAGGGAAGACCGCCAGGGGAAGCAAGGAACAGAGACAACTGTTACTCGCTCTCAATATTCTTCAAATCCAATTTGTACTTTGAACACATAACTTGCTTTAAGTATATCACTTTAAAATCAGTCAAAATAGTAGTGCCAGAAAATAGAAAAACACAGCCTTCTCTTTATTTAGTAGTAGCCTATTATGGCATGAATGCCATCGGAAGGCTTTCAGCATTTCCATCTAGTCAACATAGTGCTGGACCTGGTGGTGGTGGTGGTGATGACAGTTTCTTCTCTTCGTCATCGTCAATTCCAAAAATACAAAACTTGTTGAATAATTTATGTTGTACACAACTAGTACCACTAGAAATGTATTATTAGTACCATAAAGAACAGATCGTAATCAAAGAACAGAAGCCTCCATAACGTATTATTCTGTAATTTTGCCATATGAAAGTGCTCAGTTTTCGTGATTGGTAATCAGCCTATCGTACATAACTAGAAGCCTCCATAAACTCAATGTCAATCATTGAAGAGATGACAAATTCCCATCATCTGCAGCGCTTCAAAGCCAATGGCCATTTGCATATGATTGCTGACCTAGTGGTGGTGGTGGTGATGACAGTTTCTTCTCTTCGTCATCGTCAATTCCAAAAGTACAAAACTTGTTTAATAATTTATGTTTTACACAACTAGTACCACTAGAAATGTATTATTAGTACCATAAAGAACAGATCATAATCAAAGAACAGAAGCCTCCATAACGTATTATTCTATAATTTTGCCATATGAAAGTGCTCAGTTTTCGTGATTAGTAATCAACCTACCGCGCACAACTAGAAGCCTTCATAAACTCAATGTCAATCATTGAAGAGATGACAAATTCCCATCATCTGCAGCGCTTCAAAGCCAATGGCCATTTGCATATGATTGCTGACACACAATGAAGGATACTTGCAAATTAGGGACATAGCAGCATTGTGTGTGTTGAAATATTCGATCAAGATTTTATTCTTCTCACAATGAGGCTTAATATATAGACTGATTACAGAGTGAATAAGGAAACACAATAAGGAAAGGAATCTCTAATTATGCTACCAAATTGACTGTTTACATATCTTCCTAATTGACTGATGGAATCTCTAATTACGCTACCTACCGAATTGACTGATTAGGTATCTTCCTAATTGATTACAATCTATACCAGAAGAATGAGTAGCAGCCCTTCGAATACAAGCAAAGGCCTCACCAATTGTAGGAACTTTCTTACTAAATAAAATCTGAGGACCAAGAGTAGCAAGGTCTTGATGAAGTCCGGACAAAAATTTGGCAACTCAAAATTCATCTCTGTACTTATGTTGTATCTTGAGATCTGTGGTTAAAAGTTGATAGACATTTAACTTATCTCACATCCTTTTTAATGTGGAGAAGTAGTCATCAATTGATCTCTCTCCTTGTTGGAAAGAGAAAATATTCTGGTAAATCTGATAAATACAAGAGATATTCTGATCTGAGGAGTATAACTCTCATAGAGTGTCCCAAACAGCTTTGGACGTCTCTTGGCAAGCAACATTATTGAAAATATCAGGTACAAGACTGTAACGATCCAAATTTTTTACCCAATTTTTTTTTCTAAATATAATATTTTTAGAATTATTTTCCTTAATGCAATTCTTTTTTTTAAATACAGTTATGCATGCAATATATATATGCATTCTTTTTAAATTTTTCCCACGCACACATGCGTACATGCACACTCCTTCTCCTCCCTCACCTCAAACTCCTTCCGTCTCTCCGTCTCCTACTCAGTCTCTACTTCCTCTCTAACCCTAAAATCAAGTCAAATTCGTCCATTCCAAATTCTATGAACCCAACCCCATTAAATTCACTCTTATCTTCTTTCATCAAAATTCTCCTATAAATACCCCACACCCTTGACCCACGAAATTTACACCACAATATTCCCTATGCCCCACCAGTCCAAAAGAGAGAAAAATCAGAGAAAATCAAGTTTCAATCCATGGAGTTTTAGAGAAAGAAAGAAAGAAAGAGAAAAGTGGGTTTCGTACCAAGACCCAACCGAAACTCAATCCGACCATTCCAATCTCTTCCTTCTACTCCTAGCATCACTAAGCATCGTCCAATTTGGTTCCAAAGTCTCTCGATCTAAAAAATTCCGAAGTCTCCTTTCCCAAAATTCAAGATTAGTTTTTAAATCAATTTGATCTGATTAAAGGTACTATAATCCTATCCAACATCTTCTCTAAGTATATTAAGTGTTTATATGCTTAACCCTATGTCCCGGACGAAAAAAATAGAGTTAATCGAACGTTTTCTGCCGTATTTATCAATATGATATTATTTTTGAGCCCTATATATTATTTGTAATTATTTACAAAGAAGAAGACCTATGTGATATTAATTTTACAATCTTTATGATATTAATATTATAAAAAACTACTGACTTGATATTATTTTCTTACAATATAATATCATCTTAGTATAAAATGTATCAATTATATCAGTTTAATTTATCTGATAAATTGAGTTGGTTTTAAACGTTTCGAAATAATTTTGCGACCTTCCGAATATCATTTTTGACACCCGGACTATTTTTTCTAGACTTTAGACACTTCAAAGATCATAACTTGTTAAGATCATATTTTTTTATTTAATTATCTATTTATTAAATTATTTATTAGTTATCTATCAAAGTTTATAAACGAAAAATCTTTGCGACCTTCCAAACAACGATTTAACACCCAAACTAATTTTTCCTAGACTTTTTGCATCTCAAAGATGATATCTTGTTAAATTAATATTTTTTTATTTAATTTACTATTTATTGTTATTTCTATAGCTTTTTCAATCAAAAATTCTTTACGACCTTATATCCTTATTATAAATGTCCAAATAATTTTATTTAGACTCTCTACATTCTGAAGGTGAAATTTTGTTAACCGCAACATATTTTAAATTGTAAATTATTTATTATCTATTTACTTCACTTTTGGTCACTTTACTTAACGTCTTTATTTAAATTAATCCCGTGACCCTCCGAACCCAACTTTCGACACGCAACTGGTTGCATAGGACCTTTAGGACTCTTATTAAAGTCATGATAAATATTCTAATATTTTTATCTAATAAATGTATTTAATTAATTTTTAATTAATCTATTATCTTAGAATTAATTAATAAAAAGCCCAGAAAATTTTTCTTTTAATTTGTTTTAAATATTTTACTTTATTATTGACATTGTGACCCTACAAGATTAAGGGCAATGGCCGTTCATAATAAGTTGCGAGATTACATTGCTTATTAATTATTTTAATTATTATTGATTTGTTGTATATTGCATCGATATTTGATTTGAATGCTAGATTGGACCCTAGAGACATGAGGTGGTGTTGCGAAATAGAACTCATCTAGACGATGCTAGATAATGGATAAATTGGAAAGTTTTATTTTTAGATTGCCTCCAGGCGGGATTTTGAGATGTGATGAGTTGGATGTAATGGTTTGAAACTGGCAAAGTAAGCCCAGTGTTGATTGATGAATGATGATTGGCAAAGTAAGTCCAATGATGAATGATGTATTGATACTGGCAAAGTAAGCCAGTGATGATTGTGAAGTAGTATATAAGATAAGCGAACCCAAGTTATGATTCGGGTATGATAAGTTTTCTTTTGTTGTAATGAGAGGGATACACGCTAGATACATAACTGAAGTGCAATCCGCGACAACAAAAGAAAGTGCGCTCATGGGACAGGGCATAGCTAGCGGTTGGGGAGGAAAAATCTCGCGGAGAGATCTTAGATTTCACATTAGGTTATGGATAGTAATGAACTGGCTTATGTGGAGAATATTTGTTTGGTTTCTTTGATTCAATATTATCTTGTTACCTGCTAATTGTAAAGTAAGAGGGGTGGTTGGATGGGTTACTCTACTAGGTGATTTATCACTCACGGATACGTCTGTATCCTGGCAAATCATTTGCTTCGGCGATCAATTTGCCAGAAGGCGCAGGATTCAATGGAGAGGATTCAAAGATGTTGCAGTTCAACATGGAAAGAATATCAGGAACGAAAATCGAGTATGTTTCGGATTTGTATCAAGCCTAGAATCAGCTCTGAAATTAATATATTTTGAATCAGTAAATTTATCTTGTGACTGTAATAGCTAAACTTTATTTTGAAAAATTATATTTATTTAGCAAATTTTCTTAAGATTTTATTTTATATTGCTTCCGGAAAGTCGGGGCGTTACAAAGACCCTTCCAAAGTAAAGTCATTATATAAGCATCATTTTTGAGCCCAAGTAGGATCAGTAGATGGGGCATCAGTGATAAATGAAGTCTAACTGCTTGCTTGCAGAGAGCGCATGACCATGACAGATAATTGGATCCATTTAATTTAATAGTAGTTAGACTCCAACAATAGAATGGATCCCTAACAGTTTCCTTGATGTTAGATGCATTAAATTCCTTGTTTTTATCACCCATGAGAAGAAATCCAAAAAAAGAGATTACCAGAGACTAGCGAACAGAAAATTAGTAAACAGTGAGCCAAAGTGTCGCCGGAGATCAGCAAATCAGCAACAAGTAACAGTTGTAAATCTGACCAATGAACACACCACATAATGCAAAATAAAAAATTTCGGACCAAAACAAAAAGTCATGCCAGTCAGAAATTGTCGCCGGTGATCGGCGAGTGAGGTATTGTTCCTCAGTTAACAGAGAGGAGAAGAAGAAGATCTACTGATCGTTATAGAGAAGAAGACAAATCAACTACAGTATTAGAACTCGCTCTGATACCATGTCGAAATATTCGATCAAGATTTTATTCTTCTCACAATGAGACTCTATATATAGACTGATTACAGAGTGAATAGGGAAACAAAATAAGAAAAGAATGACTGATTACATATCTTCCTAATTGATTACAATATATATTTACATCAATTATATTCAACAGTGTATATAGTTACCTGAATAAAAGTCAGCTATTCAAACATATGATAGAATGAAAATAAATAGTAGTAAAAAACATCTAAAGCTATACATGAAGACAACACAAACCTTCAAGTACATTCAAGTACGTTCATTTCATAAGATAATGCTGCGGGGCTCAACCATCTTTTGGCTTTCAACTGGAAACTGAATTTGATGCCAAATCTCAAGAAACACTTCAACATTTCATTAGGATAATCAGCCAATGAACACAACATGCCAACAAACCAACCCCTTAATGTTTGTAATTGCAAAAAGTAGTACCGAAATGAAAGTTTTGATTGGGCACCATGCAACATCAAAAAACCAAAAACAATGATGCACACCATGTAGTAAGCTCTTCCTAACAGCAAGTCGTATGCTAAATTGAATATAAACCAAACCATATATTCGGGTGCTGCTGCTACTACTTCTATATCAAATGTGAAGTAGGAATCAAAATAGAGACATTACATGAAGGAGATTACATATGTGACTACCAACACCATCCTATATGGTGTCACCAATCAATAAAAAGCTCCAAATTTTGCTGGGTGGATTTACTTGTCCTAACCTCACCACGCAAGTGGTCCAATTTACCTTACTTGAAGCTTTCTATTAGTATAAGTGACACCACGTGAAAATGACACTAGTTGCATTGTTGCCCAAATACCTCCCCCACTATAAGAACTTGGCATTCAGGCTATTACACAAGCACATGATCCCATCACGAAATTCTACCTACTTCAACTCCATTGTTCCAGCAACAACCTTTATGATTCTATACTCAAAACACCCCCTGGACAAAACTAGCATATCGGGAACTATATTCTCTGCATATGCTTGTAAAATAGAATGAGCAAAATTTAAAATAGTGAGATTGCATTGTCCATGATATATAATGGATACAGATTATTTTCATCATAACTTGATGATCTATGGTGGAATCCATGCCTAAAGTTTAATGTAAACATTACTTCAAAAATTAGGCATAATATCAAAAGTAAGTGCAAGTGGGAAGAAAAGGTTAGCCAAGATGACATTCACTACAGGATCAATCACAAAGTTCGAGAACCATGGCCGAGTAAACAGCTTTCAATTTTGGCACCATAGCCGCATATGATACAAGTGCAAAACAATAGCCCCAGCAGTGCTACTCAGACTCATAATTGCTTTTTATTCCCACGTTATACATACTCATAGGTATTTGAACAGGATAGTTTGGGGGGAAGAAAACAATTTCAGTGACTTTTCAGAGCAAACTTGCATGGATATCACAAAAAGTTGGCATTTTGTCTCAATTCTCTTCTCCAACTAAACTCGAGTCCTTTTAGCTTCCTATAATAGCAAGAGTAGCTAGTCTAGTTTAACAGTTTGTTGACATACTCTCATACAAAGGCCCTTAACAAAAGTATATTTCCAAATCTCATGTGCAAATCCAATCTTGTACTTATGCACAAGAGTTCGCGACAGCAAATTCCCATTTTCCTAATTCAAGACATGGCCGTCCATTAGAGGGCCCAAGACCCCTCTTCCTGGGTTTCATTCCCGTAAAATATTTCAACAGAGCTTCAACAATGCCAAGGAATTTTCCTCAATTTGACAGTCACGGGTGTAAGGCAATCTTAACCTAACTTGTTTGTACATGAACAATATCAAAAAGAGGCTAAACAAATATAATGCAATCCATCCAAAGAGGAACTTGGAAGGAAAAGATGGGAAAGTAAACATCAAAAGAGCATGGAACTAGCAACTACATGTAAGCTCTCATCTCCTTATTTCCAAGGATATGTGGTCCTCCAATGACCCCTTAAATCCTAAAAATTTGCTTGCTAAAGTCCAAAGTATGCATAGTTTAAGTGATATTTTTCACAGATTAAGGAAAAATGACAAAATGATTATGACCAAGTCAATTTCAATGCCCAACTCCCGAAAAGAACTTGGATAAGTTCACAGCAACGGGAGGTGTAAAATATGAGATGGAATCAGTAGGCAAGTAGCAACAAAAGCCTTTCACCAGTGGATCCATCTCTGCAGTTGTCTGGCTGCTGTTGATTTAACAGCTTTCGTTTTATGCACCTGGCTCAGGCCAAACTTACCATACTAAGATAGGCCTATGATACAAGTGCAAATTTTGACACTACAAGGGTAATGCAATTTTGGTTTCCATAATCAATGCAAAACAAGGACATCTTCAACTACTCAATGATGAAAGATGAAACAAAAGGACTAGCTTAACAAACACACAAAGGACCACATATACTTCCTAACCGATTTTTCCTTCCATTTCATCAATCAAACACCATGCGTGTATATACATACACGTACATATACGCACGTATTATATCAATTCCATAACCTTCAGATAAACAGAGCCCTTCAGATACAGCATGGAACTCAGGAAACCCTAGCCTCCAAATAAATTCCACTAACGTCTTAAAGCAGAGAGATACACAAACGCATATACTTCTCCTCTATTTATATAGAGACTTCTTGATGAAATGGGTCGAGACTAGGGCTTTAGCCTTTAGGTACCTTCAAAACTTACACTTGCTTTATGGCCCAATGATCTGGTCTAGTAAATTAGTTTTGCGGCTCACTTTTATTTTTTCGATTCTCGTCTCATCAAGACGAATCAGAAAATTTTAAAAAATTATTTTTACCTAAATATTTTGAGAAATAACCACTTTTTAGCAACAAAAAAAAAAAAGTCAACTTTTTTGACTTTTCTTTTACTTAAAAGTGGTTATTTCCCAAAATATTTGGGTAAAAGTAAAAAAAAAAAATACTTTTCCGATTTGTCTCGTCGATACAAATCAATAAGTCACAAAAGTTTGGCGCAAAAAACTAACAAACGCAAAAAAAAAAAAAAAAATTCAAATAAGGACAACTAAAAATTATAGGAAAAAGTTAAGTGGAATGGGGTATATGGACTAATGGGGTGTTTCCACTAACAAAAAATACTAAAAAGTTAACACATTTTACTATCTCGTTTTCACTAACAAAAAAATTTCAGCATTTTACCATCCTGTTTCCACTAACAAAAACTCATTTTGCTTTAGTAACTCTACTAACAAACCCGGCCATCAACAACTTATTCATTACCGGAAACAATTTGACATTTCTCAACTTATTCACTACCATAAACATCTAACAACTTCTCAACCATAAATAAATCTAAAAAAATTTCATTACCGGAAACACCCAGTAAATGAACTACAGTAAAATTTATGTTTTGATGAATTTCTAAGCAGATCATTCTCCTCATATACATCAACTAAAATATCATTTAGCGAAAACAAGTTAGACTATTTTCGTTTGCTTGTAGTAAAAATATATAATGAAACGCACCATAACTTTTGGATGAGAGATTCTCGCCGGTGCTTTTTTTTGTTAAATACAGCATGAATTTTAATATGATTAACATTTCTTAGCATTATATTAACGAACTTTATAAAATAAATCTTTTTGATAATCAAAATGGGAAACTAGTAAGAGTGGCGCATAGCCGCATAATATTGCCGGGGTGGGCTAATTTTGTATTCTCTCGGTTATGAATTATGATCAATGAAGTTTATAGCTTTCTGAAAAAAATCAAAAGGACAGGGATCGTTCTTGTTTCTTATTTTATTTTTTGATACTTGAAACTAGGGAAAAAAAAAAAAAACATCAAGCTTTAATGAGGCCCATGTTTTGGTCACAGCAACTCTCAAACGAGATTGCTAATTTTGCATTTTTTTTATCTAATAATATTGAAGTTTTAGATCAAAAAATAAATAAATAAGTTTTTAATTTGCTAAAACAAAATATGTTTCCTTGTGGCCTCCTCTCCAACTTTTCTCCTCGAGGAGGTGGGGATGCTGCTACCACCACATCCGCTGCCGCCTCCTCTCCTCACTAGCCATCCCCACTTCCATCTTCAAAACCCCGCCTTCTTTATGCCTCAACCTACCACTTTTCCCTTGGCACAGCTCCACATCTCTCTTGGCTTCGCTTAGATGGGTCAGATCTGGAAATGTAGTGTAGTTAGCTTGCTTCTTGATGTACCCTTTATCGAGTTTTAATAAAAATTTGTTGCCAACAAAAAAAAAAAAAAAAGAATAGCTTGACTTCAACGACTCCTCTGGCAAATAAGTCCCCAAATTCATTGTGGCGTTTTTGACAACAGCGACTAGCGTCTATGGCTGGGTTTTCATTTTCTTTTCTTTTTACTTCTACATCCCGTTGTTGATTTCGTCTATCAGCGAAAGTTGGCATACCAAATACTTTCGCCAATGGGAAAAAGCTAATCCATCAAAAAATTAATGTTCCTATAGTTGATGGATAAGTGCACCTCAACTAATTGTAAAAACTCAGGAGAACACTAATACAGTAAAAGCCCAAGCACCAAGCTTTGACATGAAATAGAGAATTTTATTGTAAAAATCCTACAAATTGCTATGTACCCAGGTAGAAATTAGACAATAGATTGGCCTCTTAAACATATATGCGGTTGAACCTAAACCCCAAACCAGCATCATGTCTGGACGTGATATACATGGACGGCGAATATGAATACAAACCACATATCCCTCCTCTCTTGCTCTCGCAAAAAGCAGACAGAATGCTTACAAATTCTGCGTGTGTATCTATTGAAGGCATGAACTGATAGACCCTCAGTCAGACTTCTCGATCTCTCGGAATCGCTGATCCCACTCTTGCGCTTCATAGTCTTGCTCAAACAAGTCCTTGTCAGTGCTGTAGACAATCCTATCTCGTCCAATGAAGGTTTTTTGAGCCATATCCCGAGCGCTCAGAAGCTGAAGGCATGCCAAGCAAGTCTGATTAGTGATCAGTCAATTGGACACATAGAAGGTGAACAACAATTCCACACTAGCAAAAGTAAAGTCAATCTTAAAATATAACCATATCATACTAAATAGTCAAGATAGAGCTTGGAATTGGAAATAACAATATTCGGAAACAAATAGCCTACCCACAGTTTCGTTAAGTAATGTCATTTCCATATTTTTGTAGATTTTGTGAAATTTAAATGGTTGCAACTAGCAAATTGGCATTACATTGCACTCAAAAATCTTACCATATATGCACTTATTGTCATCCTCAAAAACTTAATTGGAGTCTCTTTAGGGTATTCAAGTTCATTTCCAACTCCACAAGAAGTCCAAATAATGTTAACTAGATTGTTGTGTAAAAAGATTGTCTAATCTTTATACGGCCATAACATTAAAAGTACCAACACAATATCCAGAACTGAAATATGTATTTTCCAGAAGTTAATTTCATTTTGCGGTCTTCTGTGATAGAGACTAAAACCTTAGTCAGACATTTTTGTACTTCCTGCCGAAAAAATAGAAGTAAAAAGAGAGAATACCACAAATCTGGATTGAAAATCTTTTGAATCCAATGCAACGTCCTGCTTTTTATCGAAAATTTCAAGACATGCCTTCATATCTTCCAGTTCAACTAAAATTTGCTTACCATTTGAAATTGTTTTCTCATCAATGGAACAAATGATGGGCAAATTATTGTTGATCAATCGAAAGATATGAAGCCAATTTGTCAAATTTGTTATGAAGCAGGACATGCACTTAATTCAAAGGAGTCACTGCAATTGAGGTTCGTAGTATTCTCTTATTTAGTTCTATCATTTTTCAAGATGTACAAAATATTTGACAAAGCTTCAACAATATCACGAAAGAATTCGAAGAATGAATGGAACTATAGGAGATTATTTACTCTATTTTCGGATATTATGTTGGTAACTTAACGATTTCGTAATGTCACAACAAGAACAGTTTAGTTCAAATAATTTAAAGGTGTTTGGAATATGAAATAATCCAGAAAGGTATTTACAGATGTAAACAAAAATATTTGAGTACCCCTAATGACTCCAATTAGGTTTTGAGGATGACAAGAAACACAACCATGATAAGGTTATCGGATGCAATGTGTTCACTAGTTTGAACCCTTAAAGTTCTATACAATCTACGACAGGCAAAAAACGGAACTTACATTAATTGCGAAGTGTTGTTATGCTCCAATTAGGTTTTGAGGATGGCAATATTTTCAGCTATGCCATCCTATCAAGAATAAGCAGAGGACACTATTTGTGAAAGACCTTTCTATTTGTGGTTTCTTGTCCTTTGCGGTTGCTTGACGTAACACAAGGATTGATGTGTAGTTAAGGTCCATGGCTGACTTATATTAACAACTCAGTGCAACTGAAACACCTTTCAAGTTGAAAATAACCAAGCATTTAACACATCACTTGTATCAAGACACTCTGCATTTGCATCTATTCTTCACAAGGAAAAGTAGAAAACAAAAATACAAGCAACAAATTGAGACCTGAGAAGTAAGCTCGAAGAAAGTTATCATATAGGTACTCATAGATGCATACATACGAAGGGGACAAATATACACTTGTGTAGAACTTTCGAGACTTGTAAATAATACCACACAAAACTGAAAATTAGATTACACGTTCCTCATAACCTCATCATGTACGCCAAATTTCTGGTCAATTTAAGACCAAAAGGTCTCACTTCTACAGAAAAATAACCTACGGATGAGAGAGTTTCTGATTTACCTGAATTGGCAGAAGGATTAGCATAGGAGGAACACATCCCGTTGCGTCAAATTTAATTCTACATAAGGGGTCTGTTTACCTTGGGGTCTGTTTACAAATGCACAGTATCCTTGTCATACACCTTTTCATAACTTCTGTTTTTCCCTCTGAAATTAAATATTTCCAATCCTAATTGTTGGATTATATTCTCCTCCCTTGGCAATCGTGAACACGAAATATCACAAACTAATTGTCGAATGCAATTATCCAATGAAAATCAAAACTTGAAGCTACAATTGTTATCATATGACATTATGATATGTAACAGGCCTTAGAGAAAGATGTATACCTTCCGCCTAAGAGATAGATCCGGCACTTCAAGAGCTCGAGCACATTGTTCCCTCGCAAGATTTCTCTTCTCTATCTCAGCATTTCTCATGCGGATGAAAAACCATCGGACCAAAGGAATTGCGAAAAAAGAGGCAGCATAAACCTGTGAAATCAGACATTATAAATATCTGGTCAATCCAAATCCAATAAAATCTAGATGTGCTTCCAGTAAATAACTAAATATAAATGACCAGCATTTTCAAATCAGGATATGTACGGTGTATTGGAATTTCCATTTTATGAATCGTAACAGGATAAGTATTGCGCATCGTAAGATAAATACCTGATTGCAAAAAATATGTTGTATCTATGAAAAATAAGTGTTTTCAGTACAAAAAAATAAGTTCTTAGGATGAAAAATTCCATGTCTCCCAGGTGGGGTCTATCAAGTTGAGGCTTTCGAGTGCCTTGGTCAAGGGGAGAGATTCAGAGAAGATGAGCTGTTATCTAATTCATGCAAAATATGATCAAAATAAATTCATTCTGCATTCAAGCTCTAATGCAGGGTGGCAGGGCGCGCCTCAGACTAATGCCTACAACTCCTCCCGCAGCCTTTTCACATGCTTCCGCATGGAGAAGAAGTGGCCCAAGAATTACTGGCCAAGAGAATCTAACCTGAAACATTAGGTGGGAACAAACCCCCAAGTCCCAAGTCAAGACCACCAGGTAAACCCTTGGGGTTGAGGTTCAACTACCTTGATTTACAATTGAGCATGCGTCTTTTATATTCAGTAAAAAAACAATGAAAAGTGAAGATAGTACAGACATGACAACAAATGACATCTATCCTTTTCCTGGATTAAAAAACAAGTAATCACTAGAAAGCAATGACAATGGGCAAAGTGATGAACGGCATAAATAAGAAGCCACATTACAAGATCTGGTAAAATCACCACAATTAGATCAAAGGATTTAGAACGCATTTGGAGTTCCGCTTCTTAAATTATGGCATAACTATATTCATTAAGTAATCGTAAGATACGTACCGCATTAGGATACATGAATCTATCGTAGAATTTTTGTACAAAAAGGATACGGGGTGGGATGCGTATAGTTTTTGGAAGGGGACGATACAAATCGTAAGATACATATCCTGATACTGAGAACAAACACTTCCACAGAATTCGGAGAAATACTAAAGAATTAGTACAGTAGATTCCAAGCATACACTGAGAACTTCATCCCAATTAAATTCATCAGCGGTAAAACTTGAATTAACAGGCATTGAAGAAATTAACAACTTCACATCATGCTAGTATGGTTGGATCTCTGCCACCAAACAATTTGTCAACTTATTTAGGGAGAAAAGGGTATAGGGTTAGTAACTGAACCCTAATACACGCATAACATTAATATATTGTGAAGTATAATACGATACAAACACCTAACTACCCCTCACTACATTCTAACTCCTCAAACCAGAACATAGATATCACAAAGACCCAGCTTGTTACACAACAAATCTAGACACGGTTTGAACATCAATTTGGTGAAGATATCCGCTAACTGAGCTTTCAGTAGACACAAAGTGGGTAGCCAACACACCATTATCCACCATTTCTCGAACAGTATGGCAATCTACTTCAATATGTTTGGTTCTCTCATGAGATTGGAAGGTGTGAATAACAAGAGGATGTGATCAAGCAGAGAGAGAGAGAGAGAGAGTAAATGGGTCGCTGAAGATTGGGGTCGCCGGAGATGGGTTGGCGGGTTATGCATTTGCTGGAGTGGGAAAGGGGAGAGGTAGAGATTTGGTGAGATGGGGAAGGGGGAGAAAGAGAGTATACTTTTAAGTTATAATCTCAGCCGTTGGTTTCAAAACTTGGGTCCGTGGAACCGCCCCTATAATATATATACATATATGTTCATATATGTATACACACGCACACATACATGGGCTTTGTAGCCGTATTTTGGTGATGGGACCAACGTTTGCTCTTTGGGTGTAGAACGGGGTGGCTATCAATGGAGGGAGGTGGTTTTGGTGTTGGGATGCAATTTTCTGATTGTGCTGATTAGTCTCCAAATTCTTTCCGAAATTGGCTACTGTTCAATCTGGGGGTTATAAATGGTTGGCACCTGACGCAGTCTAGAGGTATGTGTGGGTGGTGATTCAAGGGTAAAAATGTAAGTTAGTATATTCTACTAACTGTGTTAATCACATTCAGGACCCATATAGTTGAAGGGAGTTAAGTGTTAAACATGAGTGAGGCAACTTGAAAAAGAGGCAACTTGAAAAAGAGCCGTAGTTTAGGCCCCGTGCCGTTTCAAGGAAAGGAAAGTATGTTTTCCTGCACTTCTTGGGTGTTCAATTAGCAAGAAAGTCATGGGACCACATCACTAACTTTCCAACTAGGATTAGTTTCCCTTCAAACTCATCCTGCAAAAAACACTATGTTCGCTTTGGATCTCTAGAACCAACCCATCTCTCTACACACGGTTCCCAATAAGTTCTCTCTCCAATTATACTCAAATTGCTCTATCTCTCCCCACTTATTACCCCAAAAACCTCCCTCAAAAGGCAAAACCCAAACCAAACAAAGTCTTTTGCAGGAATCTTGTCTTTATACTAGTTTCGTATTAAATTACACAAATTCTTTTTAACTTTTTCACAAATTTTTTTTATCAAATTAACACAGGCAGAAAAATAATTTTCCTATCTCTTTTTACTTCAATTCACTAAGAACAATCTTCCTGCACCAATTTCTTGACAATTGAACGCCTTATGGGCGATTAATGTAATTTAGATGGAAATTCCTTTTGTTCTGGTAAGATTCCAACATTCTCAACTTCAAAATGCATTTTCTGATTCCACTTTGAGAAAAAGCGGGTGATGTGGGTGCTGAATTATAGACAGCAGAGGTATTAGGAAACAACAATACCCACCTGAAGTAAAGGAAATATGTCAGAAACAAATGTTATCAATCCACTCGGCTTGACGGCAACATTCCTTCAAAGAAATATGTAATCAGAGATGTTAGATAGGTATAGACGACATTATAGAAATTAAGGTGTATTGTCGAATGCAAACATACTTTAACATGGTACCAAGTATAATAACCCCGAAGAGATTAAGTCCCCCCAGTCCAAAGACCATCGCCTTCTCAGACGTGCTAGCTTTACTGCATTATAATCATGTATTCATTTTGGTAAAATGTCTGATATGAAACCTAACCTTATCAGTAGGACAAGAGAATGTAAAAATACAAAACCTAAATTGCCATTGCTTCTCCTTGAAAAACTTCTCAACCCCCCCGACCCAATCAGCCCACTTTCTTCCCACATATTCCTTCCGTCCGCTCCTCTGAGGAGAAGCTGTACGTTGTAGTGATGGAAATCGATAAAGAATATTTCCCTGTTTCAAATACAGTTAAAAGGTTCAAAAACAAAAAGAACAAAGTTACTTTTATAATCAAATGCAGACGTGAGTGGAACTGAAGACACATTTTGAAGGATAAGGTAAGGGGCATTGAAGCAACTTAAGCTTTGGGTTAAGACTTAAGAGTTCAGGTGATTAAGGACTCAGGGTGGGACTTTCTATTCATAAAAGTATATTCACGAGGAACAGGGAAAATAGAATGAATATGAGTGACAAACATGTTTACAAACAACTTAAGCAAAATAACAAAATACCACAGAAATAATTTAAGGACCTTTTAAGTGCCACTACGGCTTCCCAAAGCAAGTTAAAAACAAACTTCTCTGAAAACAGAAACTACTAACTGAGTGCTTTGCAGATACAGCAATTTAACACACCTCCTCGTCTACTTCTGGCTGACCATCAAAACGTAAGAGCACGGGTAAGATGTATGAGTCATCCCCCTGGAAGCAGCAAGAAAACGAGACAACAATGAATAGAACAATAAGAACTTGAATGAATGCAGTTAAAGAAGAGCCAAAACTTTTCAACCAGGTTCACTAAAAGAAATATAAGTGAGACCAGGTTCATAAGAGGAGAATACAATGCAGAATATGTCTACACACAATTCATTGCAATTGCAATTGAGAAACAAAAACGCAAATGAAGAGAACATTGTATTTTATAGTCTAATATAAGAAACCTCTAGTAAACAAGAACATGGAAATATTAAAACAGAGCCATGGCGGAGATAATACAAAATAAGAAGAAAAATCAGTTCTTTTCTTGCAAGCATAACTGCAAAGCTTTTGATATCACATTTCAGTAGTCAGACTTGCCTTGAATTAGACAGAAGAGGTTAAAAAATATTTGATTCTGAGGATTCACAGTGCGAAAAGAAAAAAAAAATTGTCAGTTGACAAAGCACTGTCAAGCTTAAACAGTAAGTGGTATCAAACTCTTCTTCTTCCAATATTGACTAATCTGAGCTCAGTAAAGATTCTTCCACAAGATTGTAATCAGGTATTATGCTAATCAATCTGGCTATAAGAATCCTACGAAACACTATTCCTAGCTAGAAAAGATCATAAACAAGCATTGCAAAAGCAAGAGGAGAACAACAACTAGCTGTAAATCATCAAGCATAAGATTACCGTTTGGTTTGTCGTCTCTAAATCAAGATATGGAGCGAGTTCTTCAGCTGTGACAACACCACCATTTGATGCTATGTATTCTCCAATCTGCAAATAGAATTTAAAAAAAAAAATTGAAAACATCAGGAGTCAAGAAAATTATTTCAACTACTCCTTTCAAAAATGAGAACCTCTTAAGGAAAGAAGATAGCTTCATTATTGAACATGCTGATAAACAACCCTTCAATGAGAAACCCCAAAATTCTTTAATGGTTTACAAATTAGAACTTGCTTTGCAAAAAATTACTTGATCATATGCACCACCTAGCAAATTGCACAATGACATAAAACAATATTATAAGGCAACCAATAAAATACATGAGGACTGACAGGCTTGACATAGAGCTGACCTACCTGACCGCCATAACATAAAGGAAATTACTGATTCACTGTGTCCCATAATTTTGGTCCACTACTCAAATTTTGGATGTCCCCTAATACATGTTCATTTTGACAATCAAAGAGAAATTTTGTACAGATTTGCTGTTTTGCCCTTCCTCTTTTGAAGTGGAGTAATAGCTCCCTATTTCCAAAACAAAGGGCAATTGTGAAAACTTGTACTCCCTCCGTTCCAAAATGACTGACCTTTTTGGGACTTCGTGTCATTTTCAAATGCTTATATCTTTCGATTTAAGAAGTTTTATGTGATTTTGAAAACTTTGTTTAATAGAACTAATTATAATCTATCAAACAAGATCCATATTGCATATGTTTTGACATTCACATTGAAAGATATAGGGAAAATTACTCAAATAGTCCCTGTAGTTTGGTCTTTGTGTCATTTTGGTCCCTATAGTTTTAATTGGCTCGATTTTAACCTTGTAGTTTTGATTTTGTGCCAATTAAGTACAATCACTAACTTCCATTTCCTCCTACTAACGGAACCAATTGTGCAAATTACACTTGACCCCCTGTGATTTGCACTTGGCATAAATTTTTCCTTATTCTTTTACAAACTTCAACACAACCCATGGTGATTTTGTATATTAAAGTGAATCGTTACATGCGTTAATGACGAGCTATTTATTCTACTTTTGTTATTTTTGAGTCAAATATTTCTTGAATTATTTATTCGTCTTGACCAGAGAAACGTAAAATTTAAAAAGTTGTATTTGACTTCTCTAAGTCGCTAAGTACAAATATAAACCAACATATATTCGGGAAGTTTTTTCGCGTCTCAATCCCACTGTCAGAAATCACTCTTGCATCTCGTTGTCAACTTCTTCCAAAACCACCATATCAAAAGCTCACAAAACCATAAAGTGGTGCTAACAAAGAACTATATACTATAGTTTATAAATATATACATATATATGTCTGTATTGTATTATTTTTTTCGTTAGTGAACTTTTTTTAAGGATTTTGGACATAATTTTTTACTTTTTTTCATTCCTCTTGTTGAGACTATTAATAACCTAAAAAAATTGGATTAAGAAAAATTAATCAGAACAAAAAATGAATGTTGATAGTTTGAGATTTCATCCAATTTTTTGTTCTGATAAACTATAGTACATAGTTCTTTGTTAGCACCACTTCATGGTTTTGTGAGCTTTTGATATGGTGGTTTCGGAAGAAGTTGACAACGAAATGCAAGAGTAATTTCCGACAGTGGGATTGAGACACGACAAAACTTCCCGAATATATGTTGGTTTATATTTGTACTTAGCGACTTAGAGAAGTCAAATACAACTTTTTACATTTTACATTCCTCTGGTCAAGACGAATAAATAATTCAAGAAATATTTGATTCAAAACTAACAAAAGTAGAATAATTAAATTGTCATTAACGCATGTAACGATTCACTTTAATATACAAAATCACTATGGGTTGTGGTGAAGTTTCTAAATGAATAAGGGGAAATTTATACCAAGTGCAAATCACGGGGGGTCAAGTGCAATTTTTACAATTGGTTCCGTTAGTAGGAGGAAATGGAAGTTAGTGATTGTACTTAATTGGCACAAAATCAAAACTACAGGGTTAAAATTGAGCCAATTAAAACTATAGGGACTAAAGTGAAAAAAAGACCAAACTACAGGGATCATTTGAGTAATTTACCCAAAGATATAAGCAATTGAAAATGACACGCTTTCCCAAAAAGGTCAATCATTTTGGAACAGAGGGAGTACTTTCCAAAGTGTAATGACGACTCCCTACATAATTGGATTCCCAAAGAGAACCTAAAATTAAGCGATGGAGGGAGCATTACATGATCGATTTTAAAAAAGTCATACCGCAAACAAATGAAATGATAGCATCTATACCCAAGTAAAGAGCAAAAACTCCCTTCTCCACCTTTATGGAAGATTAAATTAATTTCCCTTCTTCCCAATAGACATTCAATTTTCCATATTTTTTCACTTCATTGCTGTTATGGGGCTTCCTAAACGAAATCTACGCACTTCAGCCGTCCCTTATTCACTCACTGATTTCCCAAGAATTCATGTAAGTTCCCCTTTGTCAAGCAAATTGTTTGATCTAAAACATGATGGTTTTCAAATCTATAAGAACCAAGGTCATATTTCGGATTTACATTGTCCATTATCCTAGCTGTTAATATGCAGCCATGTAAGGCAATCAGTTAAGAGCATATTTGTAACAAAAAAAAAAAAATACATAACTGGATATAACTAAAAGCTCCAGAATTCCGCGCAAGTTGCTCACAGGGTTAGAATGAGAAGGATGGAAGAAATGGAAAGCGTGAAGGCATCTAAAGACACAGCCAAAAAGGTACAATGAAAACATTGAAAGCAACGGACCACTGAAATCAGTGCTCAATTATTACCAACTTCCACCGCTCTTCTTCAATACCTTGATTTGGATCACCATCCCCAAATACAAATGAGAAAACCTACAAAGCATTCAAAAATTGAACATAATTGGTTCTGAAATAAAGGCGAAAAGAGTA
This sequence comes from Rhododendron ovatum, assembly GCA_019656835.1. Taxonomy (NCBI): domain Eukaryota; kingdom Viridiplantae; phylum Streptophyta; class Magnoliopsida; order Ericales; family Ericaceae; genus Rhododendron; species Rhododendron ovatum. The sequence continues at coordinate 20,176,762 of CM033794.1, read as the reverse complement.
AACCATATAGAGGCATTCCATATGTGCACTTACAGATTCAATGAAGTTCATCCCTTCATTATCTTTCCGAATTCGTTGCCTCCTATAGTAATATGGATCCCAATACCTACAAGAAATATTTACACAAGTCAAAACAAGTAAAAGAACATGGCAAATGATAAATCATTCTCATTCTCAGCACCTAGTCTTACAAAACACTACCAGTGGCTAGGACTTAAGCGTGAACCTGTATTTCCAGCGTTCAGGGCCAAGAGATTGTAACTCTTAAAAATGCCCATAAATAGGGAAAGGTCAAGAAGCACAAACAAAAGAAAACAAAAATAAGAGAACAAACCTATATGACATCACATATCTGTGTATTCAACCATTTTGAAAACCTTAGAGAATTCAAGGGAAATTTCATTTAGGGGGAAAAAAAGGTCCTTTTTTTTTTATCTGCAAAAAAAAAAAAAAAAAAAAAAAAACTCAAAGGTCATTACCCATTGACGGATTTTAAGATCCAGGGTGCAGGGGGAAATATCTAGATTAGACCTAGTCTCTGGCATAATATGCACAAAGGAGCTGCTCCTAGAATCAAACCCACATTCTTTAACAGCCGAAGCTTCACCAAACAACGGCCCCACTCATGCACCATACACAGTGACACCAATAAGTTCAACTGAATCAAGAAACCGAAGGGTAGTGCTAATACAAGAACTAATGTCTGAGACAGCCGCAACCATATCGAACCAGATGGACATCTACATAGTAATTAATTCAAGACATAACAACAAGAATTGGTAAAAAGAATATAGCACAGTTTACGTAGTGATCTAAGTCATAGGAGAGAGGAATATCAGGCCTGATTACACAAATCAAACTACAACCTGCATTTGGGGGTAAAGTGTAGCGGGGAGACTGCGTACAGTTCGATAGAAACAGGAAATAAATGTCAGAATATATGGCCACAGCAGACCTAAAAAGGATGGCTGGAATAAATATTACACAATCAAACAGTTCTACTATGATTTTACTTGAGTATCCTGTTTTAAACTTCAAAACACCCTTATCATATACTTAATTGGGGAGATCCATCTTCTCACCCTTATCTCCTATAATCCAAGCAAACAGAATTTGTATAACTATCAAGACAAACACGATATTGGTGCACTATTTCCAGTTCTCACAAAAAAAAATTGTAAAACCTCAATCTTTTTACCTTTACCCACTTCACTACCCCAGCAAACCTTGTGTAAGCAAATTTTAACCAGTTAAGACAGATATAACTTAGATGTGGCTCTTAGCCCATCTGGTTGTACCTCTTGTCTTGCAAGGGGAAGGTTTGGGGTTCGAGTCTATGGAGGGACATAGAACCCCCATTGGTTGTTAACACACTAATTCCCCGCTAACCCCCCACTGATGTATACAATATTGCCAAAAAAATAAAGACAATAAGAACTTAAATCCAAGTGAACTTCAACAAATGCCATCTTCCAATCAAATTTCAATGAAGCAGACGAATAAAAGCATGAGAACTCTGCAACTTTACGAGTCGTGGGGGAATATGGTTCATTGGAGAATATAGCCTACATAAAAATCTTGGATGGTGAGTATACTATATCCTTCTGTAACATATGGTCTAAAATGCGCTAGTTATCCCAGGTTGTAAGGACCACTTAATTAGCCCAAGAATAAACTCTCAACCTATGACGTAAGGCCTTTCTACCGTGATTGCAGGAAGCAGCAGCGCGGGACGGCAGAGGCAGGATGGGGGTGCATAAAACAATTGAGATCAGGAGAGCCTAAGAGCATCCCCACTGTAAAAAGAAAATGGGTGTGGATAAGCAAATTTAACAACAATTCTCAAAAAACACCCCACATTGTAATAAGCAAAGTTACAAGTCTTTTAGCAAATAACCAAATTTCACCCATTCCATAACCAAACTTAACTTTTACCAATAACCAAAACTCAATAATCAAACTCAATAACTTAAAAATGCCCCACATTGGAATCGTCTCATCGAGACAAATAATTTGGTATGGTCGGGTGCATAATTGGAACTAGTTTGCGATTGGACAAATGTGCATTGTGCATTGTGCGGGGATTTTTTGGTTAGGGATGCAAAAATAACGAATGTGGAGGTAGAGGTTGCTAAGTTTGATTTGGACTAAATGGATAATCAATGCTGACGTGGCACATTTTGGTTATTGGTTTTGATTATTACCATTGCGGATGCTCTAAGAGAAACCTATTTTACACGGCTAGAAATACCGTATTTTGCCCAGTACCAAAAACATTTGATAAAATATGAACAAGTATTGGAAATTGGGGTTAACTGCAAAAAATATCATTAATAGAAGTATTGGGAGACATTTTGGCAACACTAATCAAGGTTAGGCATCAATTCTTGCATGGCTGCCTTTCTGTTTCCAAGAGGCAGCCAATCACCAGCGCTTCTCACTTTTTCATCTCATCCTCTGCCCTCAAGTTCATAGATTTCGAAATCTGATGATTGCTCCATGTTTTTTTCTTATTGGTTGACGAAATATGTCTGTTACATGAATTTTATTGCGTGTTTTATGAATCCTATGCAATTGATATGTTTCAATGCTCCGATTATTATGATAAATGAGTACCATGGATATTAAGTGGTTTATAAAGCATGTTTTGAGATCTAACAGTGCTATCGCTCGTGTCCCATTTAAAAGGGGACAGTTTAAAAGGCTAGTGAAACAAGGATATGAGATATAGCATAGACATCTAACTTATCCATGGCTTGGGTCACCTGGTATGTGTATGAGTGAATGGGGTCATCTAAAGCATGTTTTTGAGATCTAAAGTGCTATCCCTCGGCGTCCAAGTTAATAGGGGACACTTTAAAAGGCTAGTGAAACATGGATATGGGATATAGCATAGACATCTAGCTTATCCATGGCTAGGTTCATCTGGTATGTGTACAAGTGAATGGGCATCATATAACGTTGTGCTTAAATAGAGTAAACATTTTCTTGGAAAATGAACAGGAAAAGATATGTGGAATTGTAGCTTTTCTTTATGTATAAGTGCAATTTACATGCTTCAAAGGTTCCAGTTGAAATGTTGTTCTTTATATGTGACAATCCAGTTCTAAGTCGATTCTTTCTTTGAACCCTGAATCATGGTTCTAGAGCACCATGGCAATCCCAGTACGCAATTTCCTGAAACTTAGCTTTGAACAAATCAAGAAGTAACCAGGTATTAACAAATCAAGTAGAATGTAATCGAGACCTTACCAAAATAAATCAGATGGGCTGAGGTAAAATGTGAAACCAGAATCATATGATCTGCCTCCACGTCTTCCACGATTGTCTTCATCACTATTACCAAAAATGGTTAGAGAAAAAAAATTCTCGTTAATGTCTCGTAATCTTAGGAGTGAAAAAAAAAAGTTGTTTTGATCAATCAAATGGAACAAATGAAATATCAAGGATTGACGAATAAGATACCTTCTACTCGAAAGGAGGGCAATAATTGTTGTATACACAATCACAATTGAAGCTATTAGTGCTGTCCCAAAGGAAACCCTCACTACATATTCAGTTGCCGACTGCAAAAATACTCAAAATCATAAGTTGGTCAAACATATAATTGTGGGAAATACGCCTCATCATTGAGGAGAACAGCCATGCTGCACATGTATCTAAGTTGAAAGGTGAATCGGCGAGGAGAGTGGGATAGTGGGTGCTTAGTACCTTTGCCTTGTCAATAAATGGTTCGATCTTCATCCTGAAAGACTTGGCTGCAAGCTTTGACCGATAATCTTTTGGGAAAACATAGAGAACATCGCCTTCATCTGATACCTGTTGAAACCATCTTGAAAAGGATTCCACTAGAAATCAAGAACTTCAAAGAAGATAACATTCCAAATGGTAAAATCAGTAGCCCACCGATTTTTTAATAGATATGGTCTTGACTAATATTCAACCCAATCAAAAAAAAGGTAACAAGAGAAAAAGCAAGCTTTGAATGTTTGACTTATTTCAAATAACTACATGTATGCAATATGAAACCTTGCCATGCAATTATCAAATAACTAAACGAGACAAATCTACATAATCATAGTCATTAGCACAAGTTGGACAGCCACGGCCATTGCCAATGAAGTTCTCACCAGCCATGGGGGTCACCTAAATTAGTTGTAAATCATGTGTTATGCATGGGGCAAACATTAGAGTCATCAGTTCCAAATAAATATTTCGGAGTAAGCACAAATTCAATCCCATACCGACGGGCCATGAATAGAGTAGCATCCACAAATGTAATAGTATTTGTTATGGCCTCTTCAAAGTCGACAATAGCAAAATTTGCTAGCATTTGAAAAACAGTTACCTACTTCTTGAATATTAAATCCACAATAAAGGTCAAAAGATGAAGATTCACTAATCATGTGAGTACAAAAGATTGGTAACATAAGCACATTAACTTGGTGACTGACAGAACTGTCCAAATAGGATGTTGCTGTTTTCTACTTGTCTCATCACAACTCAAATCTCGTAAGTTTAGCTAAAAAGAACTCAAAGGCCCAAACTTTTCATCTTGAATCCAGCCCGATAAATAGATGGAAATGAGAAATAACAAAAGAAGGAAAAGAGAACCTACACTTGAAGTTTCAGTTTATAAATTACCGGCCTCCCTAAGCAGATTGAGTATCCTAGATCATAAGGTATAAAATGAATTTCAAAGCCACACTGGCAAACTGGTGGTGGTAATTCACTTTTGTAGTTTTCATTATCTACATTCTACAATTTCAATCTTTATAAAATCAGGCCAATCGACTGCTATTTTCAACCAATCTTGGACATGTGCTCTAAACACGAACTTCGATAGAAGCGTGATAATGGACAGTTATTGCATTGAATATTTCATGGCATGCTACAACACATAATAATACACAAAGTACAGCACACCTTCACCCCATAGTCAAGAACTCATAGTCTCTATAAAATGCCATTCAACTACAAACATTCAGCTTGTTCAATACTCCAATTGCTACTCCATAGAGCCATAAGCTTAGCCAAGTCCAAGGAAATCATTTGTTTGTCACGTATTCAATCCACATCCGTTTTTTGCTCTCTCATCCTTTTGACACCTTCTACTTAGATGACATAACTACCCTTTACCAATGAGTTTGTTAGTCCAGGATCCCAATTATCTTACCAAATATATCAACATTTTCCTCACGTTTCCTTCCATCACTTCTACTTACATTCCTTTCTTATCACGCCCTTTATTGCAAACATTCATTCATCATTCAAAAAATATCAAAGTAGAGATGGATCTAGGAGAATACAATTGGGCGCAGGACCTGACGTTGAAATGGAATTCATCCTCCGCTCCATGAAAAGATTACTGTTTAACTTTAAAGACTTACCAACATAGCATCAAACTAATATACGTCATGTTTTCAACTCTCAATGACCCCTGCCGCAAAAACAATGGCTCATACATTTTTTGAATTTTTTTGGGTGTTTTCTCACAAGCTTTTAATAAATTTTGTTCATAATTGCAAAATTGACTCTTTAATTGTACTACTTTTCTTTGACTACTTTCCATGTCCTTAATTTTGAGTCACAATATAGCACCACTGTACGTTACTACATTCCTATGCCCTGTTTTATGGCCGCCCTCCGAAGCCCATCCCTGATTCAAAAGGGGCATGTGCAGGTAGCCCAACCACCAAACCTACGACAGTAGTCATGCATTCAACGCCAATATTACTGTTATTTATGCTTTGTTTGGTTTGTGTTTTGAAATTTTTTTTGAAAAATAGTAAGGGTAATAAGTAGAGAGAGATAGAGAGAGAATGTTGGAAGTAGGAGGAATCTAGGACGAATTTTTTGAAAAATTCTTTTTGAAAAGGGAAGAGAACAAGGCATTAATCTTTCAAATTATACAGCAAACCCACAAACCAATAGTGAGTTCTCAAAACAGAGCAGGCATAATTGAAATCAAAGAGTAACTGAATGAAGTGTCCCACATGAAATGTCCCAAAACTTCTCAAACACAATGCAACAAAGTACCAACTACCTATTCGAATTAACCCCAAGGAATTGGCCTAGACTTGGGGGTTTGCCCTCCCCTCCATCTCTCCTAGGTCTCAGGTTCATAATTCCCTAGGTGCCAAAAGCTTAAGCCGTTAGAAATGGGCCCAACAATGTATATCAAGCAATTCAACACTTTCAAATCTTGTGGGACCAATCTACACAGGAATGATTCTCAAGATTACTCGAGTTGCACCTATACTGGCCAGGACACCATGAGTTATCCAAGAAAACAACAAATTCGAGTACCATAAGCTCAATTACACAACCGAAGCCAGAATTAATCAAATGGGAATACCTCCAAGAACCCATTAGTATCAGCAGCAAGTGCCTGTAAAGCTTTCTCGGCCTCGTTCAACTTGAGCCCGGCCTTGCTCGCCACATCCCCAATCATAACCCTACCTCCGCACGCATCCACGGCGTCCATCGCCTGCCTCCGAACATCCGCCGGTAACTTGTCACTCTCCACGGCTCCTCCAGGCCTGATTGCAGTGGCCGAAACATCAACACTCGCCCTAACAACTAGACTGGGAACTAGTAAGCCGCCCCTACTGCTGCTGTATCGAACTCTGTTGTTGTTGGTGAAAACTGGGGACCGAAAAGAGTGGAATTGGGGAGTGGGTTTGAGGAGGATTAAGGGTTTGGAAGAAGATGATAAGGTGGAGTGAGACCTGGGGGTTACAGTGAAGCATGTGGATATGGAGGCCATTTCATGGGATTATGTGGTTAGTTCAGATTGTAGCCATGGAAGAGGGGTTGGGCAATTGGGGGATGATATAATGATAAATGTATCAATGTCTGTACTGAGATATTATCGGAGGATTTTGCGAGTGGCTCAAAATGGGTTCTTTCGGATTTTTCTCTGTTTCTTTTCTTTCATGTGCGTTTGAAACCTTTCCCTGGTGCTGAAGTGAAAACATTGCTAGACAATGGGGCCACGGGGAGTTTTTTCTAGAGCTACAATTATATTGTCATAGCGCACCTGTAATTTCTGGTTATTATGATTGAGTCCCTGAATGAAAACAATTCTCTTGGCACTCCCTTACCACCAAACACCCCCCCAAGCCCCTTCCCTTCCATATATCATCATCGACAGCCCCACACCCACCTCCCCGGCCGCACTAGTCCTCCTCTAGTGTTTATCAAACTCACTACCGCAGCACACGGGTACAAGTGTGTAATTATTTTGATATTCGTGAAACTTTAGCCAATTCTATCCAATGCCCTCTCCTCCTTCCTTATCCATTGAATGTCATGCCCGAAAAAATGATTAGAACTTGTTAGTAAAATTCTTAACTAAAAGAGATGGTACGAACATAGGCAATTGAACCGAACAATCGATGGTTGTTTAGCTGCAGGATGTTAGAACATTGGAATAATGTCCAAGCATTGTGATCCAAAATAAAGAAATGAGTTTGACTATGCATTTACAATCTTGCAGATAATACAAGTTTGTCTCGTACGTCCATAATTTCTCTTTCTCTGTGTTATTCTTTCATCCTCCCATCAGATTCATCCACTGCCTCTCCTCTCAGTAACCCTCCTCCTTTGTCACCAATTTCAACCGCCCAACGCTGGAAGCTTTACCGTTCGACATTGGAGGGAGTTGATAACCGATAGCATTCCTCTGTTCATTGCCCCCTTCTTTTCTTTTAGGTTATATGGCGGTTATTGCAATGAGACTATGGCTTCTACTTTTTGCATTAAATTAAAATCATCTAATTAAAGCTTCTGATAGCAAATTCCAATTATTCTTGACAGTAGATTCTTAACCGCCTGCCCATTTCACTTAACTTTTTTTCTAAAATTTTTAATTTTGTCCTTATTTAAATTTTTTTTCGCGCTCGTTAATTTTGTGCTGGGGGGAGTTTTATTTGACCTTAGTCCTTTTTTTATACCCCATTGGTAATTGTTTCTTTTTTTCGGGTTTGAAAATTGTTTAGGCATTCAGAACTCTAAAAATTTTATATTGCATTTAAGGTGTTTGTAAGAATGCCTAGATAGAATAAAAAAATATACAACTACCTTTTGTTTACTCCTTTCGGTCATTCACCTAATAGTTGGGCCTAATTTGGCTTCTCCTATCAACATCAATAGTAACAATGGATAATTGATTTTAAATTGATTTTGATTATATTGCATAGTGCCTTTAAATACAAACAATTAAAGCTTGCTAAAAAGTGATTTTCGAGCCATGGCGATTTCTTGAATACCAATGTTCTAGCAGTGCCTTTAGGCACGGGCATGCACTAGTTTTACACACTATGATAAATATGATTAATTGCATACGACTACATATGTAACGAACATATCTTGCATGGAATGAATTGATAATACTGTGTCAGGTTAAGCTACCCGACGTCCTCCCGGTATAGTTTTGCTCAAACTTTGTTCATTTATTGTGTTACTACTGCAGTTTTTATTCGAAGAAACATAAAGCATTCAACGCCATCCATGCTAATAAAAGCTTGTCGGAATGAAACAAATACTCCCTCTGTCCCTAAATAAGTGTATGACGAGCAAAACTAGGCCTTCAAAAAGATGCATTTGTTTCATTAAAAAAATTAATTTTTTTTTACAAATCAATAGATAGCAATGAGTTCTATTAGATTGTGAAAAAAAATTAAATTTTTTAATAAAAAAAATGCATGTTTTGTAAAGCCTAATTTTGCGCGCCGGACACTTATTTAGGGACGGAAGGAGTACCAAATTCGCAGAATCAATGGAGTTGAAAGGGTCAAGAATAGATTAATCAGCACTGAGAATCAGAGTTTACCAAACACAGGTATGGAAACATCAAGGTAAATAGGACGTGAACCTGTGTTGCCGATTATTGTCAGAGTTCTGTTGAATTGAACTTTAACTAAAACATTTGAAAATAGGAATTTCACCGTGTATTCATGTTCCAGTAAAGTTCTGGCTGTAAAATGACAGCATGAAAACTTGTTTAGGTACCAAAGGAGATCGCTACGATCGTTACCGTATTCGTATCGAAGAGATGCGACAAAGTGTTCACAGCATTGTGCAATGTCTTAATCAAATGCCTAGTGGCATGATCAAAGCCGATAATCGTAAGCTATGTCCTCCATCACGATGTCAAATGAAAGCTTGATTTATCCTTTGCTTCAAGCTTAGGGGAGCCTGTTTACTTGGACACCATAAGTCATCCAGGGATGCAATCCCATAAAAATCTTGGACAACTACACCCTCTTTTGTCGAGGCTAAGAGAGCCAAAAATAGATCTTCCCCATTATTCTGTTTCACATGTACAACAAAGTTGCTGACTTCATGACCAGCTTGCCCTCCTAAGCTTACAAATCTCTGCACTTCCCTGGGCACTTCACCAATCTCCCAGGATTCTACTTCATAAGTTCCCAATACATAAAACAGTTTTCACACTTGACTATGTATGATTAAGTACAACAGAACACCTACCCAGAAACACTCTTTGCCAAATAAAGTTACGACGAGTGCTACCTTGTATTAGGGTACTCTGAAAATCTCTGGGAGGCCGAGCTTTTTCCCATACTGGATCGCCAACCAACCCACAAATGAGAAGTACGCCACAAACAAAGACACCTGCTTCAAGCGGGTCAGCATCCTGACTCCACACATTTGAGGTAAACAAGACTTCAGTTGTTGGAGAAATCTAATCAAGCTTAAGGAGATCAAGGAAGTTGAAAAACCAGCTACAGCACCAGCTATTGCTTCCCACTTTTTGAACCAAGCCCTCCTGCTGGCAAACCAGGATTCTAATATCCTAGGAGACCTGTCAAACATAAAAGCCAATATTATTACCTAAAATTAACTTCTTAGAAAAAGTAGGGCACGTACAAGAGAGAAAACACCGCCATGCGCAGTTGTATGGGAACACATTCTCCTCTATCGATAGTCAATGATGCCCTATAACCATTATAAGAATAGTTTCATATAACCAGATTCGAGATCAACAACTATTCCTTTCCAATTAAGAGAACAGGACAGGATGGCACATGTATCTAGATGAGCAACATATGCACCACGGTTGGTCCGTATGATTATTTGCTGTTTGCTTGGGGAGGAAAATAAGTAATTTGACTTATTTTCCCCTAGCCATAGTTTCTAAACTCAATTTAAAATGCTTTATCGTCTTTCATCAGTGAATTATCACAAAGCAAGATGTACCCTAGCTAGCTTGGCTGCTTATTCGGCTCCACTGTTCCAGCTTAGGTGGCTGACAGATGGACTAAAACATAATTTATCAGGACCTGAGATGGGTCGGTGAGTTAAAGTATCATTTAGTAAAACCAGTCTATGTGACTTCGCTGAAAAAAGAGTTGTTTATCTGTCAGTTTAGGAACCTAAATCAATTGTAAGGTAAAGGGTGACGGAGATATGCTTGCAGAGGAGGGCACAGGTACGCAAATGATGCTCTCAAATGTTGGGTTGGACTTTCATGTTTCCTAAGGGACGGAGTTATGGAAAAGGTTCAGAGAAAAGAGGGGCAGATTTCTTTGGACAGGAGGTGATGTGATCAGACTTAGATCTCCATCAGAGTCCATCCTGTGTGGTGCTAGACATAGGTAAAACCCAGAGTTCTCACCGAGAAAGGCAAATACCATTAAGAATCAAAAGTTCCTTGAAATTAGATCGTCGAAGACTTGTGCACAGAACTTGCTATCTTTTTTTCCCTTCCTCTTTCAGAGAGATGTGGATGTCCGCTGTTCGAAGAATTTCGTTTGCATCTTTGACGTATTACCTAAGCCAAATTTACCATCTGTTCATAATCCTTTTGAAGCTCACTCGAAGAACCTGTCATGAACAAGGTTGTCAAGGAACAAAAGAGACAATTGCAACTATTGCATGATTTTGGCCTCCGTTTCAACAGCAAAGGCTTCCATATGAATCGATCGTGTAAATAAGGGCTGTGACATGGAAATCTATCCATCTATCAATACAATACACAAGTGTATTGCTCCTCCAATCTCCCAATTTAAATCCCTTCCCGCGTTTCTCTCCTAGTTAAAAATAAAAACAAATTCTAGGGGGTGGGGATTTTCAGAGAGACGTTTCTGGGGAGTTGAGCTTTACTATTTGTTGAAGATAAATCAAAATCACAGCTTTGGTCCTTGTTTGTTTTCTTTGTTCATATATTTCATAAATTTAAGTAATTTGAGTTAATTTTACTCATACTTCATTAATTCACAACAGTAGATATATGTTATCCCGTGCACAGAAGGGAACAACGTTGGTAAATTAATAAACAAATGTAAGAAAATGATAAACAATAGGAAATACTTCATTCTACTCACAGGATAAAGAACCGTCTGAGCATCTCAACCGTAGAAGGATTTTTGGCATGGCAATTGAAGAAACTATTATGATAGATGTACACTTTGGAAAGGCCAAATGTGTACCAGCAGTCATAAGTTTCATTCACCTAAGAAACACCAGCAAGGATGTCAGAACTACATCATTGTATCAAACTGAAAAAGAGTGATCAGGAATGGTTTGACCACAATCATTTCGTAAATCTGACAGAATCAATGACCGACACACATTTATATCAAGGCCCATGGTCTAGCCTTAAATCAATATAGTAGTTTGTTTCTGTGCCACAAAATGTTAGCAACCATGTGGTTTGCAACACCTACCTTGAATGTATCTTTTGTTAACCATGCAACACCAAAGTTAGGCCTGCAGTCAAGGGGAAGGGCCTCATTTGGAGCTTCTGCAAGTGAAATCCGTGTCTCGCCAGAACGATCTTTGTATTCGACCTGTAATTATAATACCTGATTCAGAAGCAAAACAAAAGGATACAGACATTTTATTCCACTATAGGGATTGTCTCCCACCAAAACATGCTCCACATGAGAGGAATACCCTCTCCACTCAGCTACCCAAGTTCCTTACTAAGCCTTTTGAGGCTGATTCGAATTTTTAATAGGGCAAAAAACTCAAATAGTATATAATTTTTTCCTTACAAGGAAATACATTCCAGAAAGCCAATAAAAAATAGAATTTGCAAACAAATTGTAACTGATACTCAGAAATCTTAAAACACATGCAAAACAAACAAACAAACAATAACAATAACTGAAAACAAAATAGCATCATGATTCATGACCAGATGGCTATTCACCTTGAATATAGAAGCCCAATAGTAATCATGACGACAGCGAAATTTCTTCCGTTCAAAAGGGTATAACACATGCTTTGCTTTATAATTGAGCAGCCCAAGTTCACACACCTTAGATGACCTAAGATCCACACCTGAAGGGAAAACAAAAACAAAAAAAGAAGATTGCGTAAATAATGCATGAAATTTGAAGCCAATTTTTGGAATAAAGCAACAAATAAAGGCACACCCAGTCAAAATGCATATGTAACAGCCATAAGCCATCTGTATCTATTAAATTACCCCAGTCCAACATTCTTTTCTGTGACTGCTGACTTCAATCATTCTCCTATAGGATATGTTCTTTAAACCAAGAATTCCACCTCTTATCTAAAGTTACGGGCATAAAAATAAACCAAACCTACAACATGATTCATGCATTATGACTTATGAGACCAAAAAAGAAAACAGAGAAGGGGAAGGGGGAGAATAATAGGCAGAAGCATAAAGTCTTGTTCCGGGGGATTACATTCAACCAAAGAAAATGAATCTATATGAAACTTTTGCATTACCATAGGGCTCTGGGCTCATACTAATTAAAGAAGACAGCTCCTGAGATGTCAGTTCAGGTGTAAAACAAAACCCAGTAAACATGCCATTCGATTTAACTTTGAGAAAGAGATCTTTTCTCAGGTATGGTAGATGTCAGATAATCCAACTGATGATACTGTTCATCCATGTAAAATCAGTAATTTTTGAAAACATTTTTCATTGTGCAAAAATGAGGGCCAACAGCTCAGTCAGATTGATAACTGATCGATATGCTTCTTCCATAATATTCTGCCCTTGCAAATTGTTAGTTCAGATAAAGAAATAATTAAGGACGCATAACTAATAATTCAAACCAGCAGCCAATATAAGATTGCAGGTGGGGGAGGCCATAAGAAGCTTCCATCACTTCATAACTTAAATCCACTCATAGCTGCGGAGACAAAATTATTCAAAACTTTTTGGCACACTATTATTTGGGCACAAAATCCAAAAGTTGTATCCCATAATGGGCAAATGATAAAATTCAGTGTTTTGAATTAGAAACCAATGGTGCCTAGAGTGGAGAGCAGTGAAGGCAGAGGACGACATAACTTAAGCAAATTAATCACAGGTATAGATCCGACACAAAAAAGAAAAACCATTCTTGGGGGGAAAAAAAGGAAAGAAAAAAAGGATAGATACAATAGAATGACGGCAAAGACACAATGTGTCTCATTGGGACTCAAAGGGCTGGGGAAGCCTTCTAGGGAGTATGGCAAGCACTACGGAGCTGTTGGCCAGAGGAGGGCTGAAATAAGAGGCAGCCTTGAGAGGAGTCCGAGAAAGGACAATAATAGAGATTTTGGGGCTGACTTTTGGCGCTAAAGTTTTAGATGGCTATTTTGCCATTCGATTGTTGAGACAAATAAAATGATCTTGATTGATCATACTCAAAATTCCTCAAAGCCTACAAATAAAAAATGGGCTCACCAAAATAGGGTGACTTATTAGTTGGCCAAATGGGTAAGGCCATCAGGCTAGCCCAAAGGTGCTGCCCCCGACAATTTTCTACCCTAAGTCAAAGTATGCTCTTTGATTTAAAGAGATTTCCATAAAGAAGAGACAAATATCTTCTTGTTTGGAAATTAACTCTTTTCAAACCAATCAGGATACTGATTGAAGGGGTTACCAAAATTACCATCCCTCTCCTTGAGCCTATAAATAGAGACTCTTATTCATGAAGAAAAGAGACCTTTTGGCTACCATTCTTGCAAGAGCTCTCAAGCACCTTCAAGAGTTCAAACATTCTACAAGGCTTATGCATATGCCGATTCTTCTACAAGTTTCACATCAAGCACTCTACATCTCAAAACTCACATAGCTTTCAAGTTTAATCTCTATCTTCAAGGGCCCTTTACTAAACTCATTTCCTTCGATCTTCTTGACACAAGAAATCATCAAGCAGTTCAACTCAACACAAGCTTCAACAGATGTTGGATTAATACAATACTAAGAGATTGAATCAGAGGTTCACCAACTGTAACGTTGTAAAACCACAGAGGATTGTACTCACAACTTAAAAATTATTGAAATGGATAATTTGTGCGTCTCTTTCTTGTTCTTTATTGCATGACTCAAAGTTTTTTTGTTACGTGATGAACCAAGTCTTCATGATAGAGTATTGAGATGATTATTTTGTTTGGAATAGAGGAAGTTGGTCACTATACATGGTTGAGCCTGACCATGAGTCCCACCTAACCACAAGCGTCAAGGGTACATCACCATGGGACAATGCACTAGAAGACATAAAAGGGACAAGCTCATTTTGAGGACCATTGAAACGAACCATATACAAAGCCATGTGAATTGTTGCCAACAATGGAGGAGCACTCAGATAGAGACCACTCAACCAGAATGAGAAAATCAAATGCGTCTTAGCAAGAGTACCAAATGTTGTTTCTTGAAGTTTGCCCCTTAGCACATAGGTTGAGGAAAAGGCAATTCAGACATAGGCCTCTTCCATCGTGACTTGATAAAAGGACCAACCATGACACATAACTATGCCTGAGTAGCCAGCACCACCTCACAGGCCTAATACATGGACCTGAGCACAGGAAATGGTGATGCAATGTTCGACATGCCATATAACTCACACAAAATAAGGGAGAAAAAAGAAGAGAAAAGAGCATGTAGATAGTCGTTAATACCACTTTGCCCTATGCTGGAACGGTCTAGTGTGTCTTGTTCCAGTAGGAAATTGGTATAGTTCTCTTTACGTCATGTATTAATGATTTTCAGGTAGTACTGGCTTAGTCCACCCATCTTACGCTATTTCTTACATTTTTTTCCACCAACAATTTGGCTGCTACCAGTAAAATGCAACACTGAAAGATTCCAGTTGGACATGTTTCTTGAAGCCAGTTGATGGAAGAAGGTTGTTGGTTACATTGCATGCTTGCAGGGAGGAAGAAAAGTCCTTTTATAGGAGGGCTGATCCAGTGGACCAGCTCACCCTTACACAGTGTCTCATGCTCAGGAATAGTTATCTTGACCCTCTTTGCTGCCATCATTATATTCCTAAAGACCTCAACTACCAACTAGAATCCGAATCAGAAGTCGCGGTACAATACACTAATGATAAACCTTGGAGATTTTGCGTTAGGGAGTTGCAGCAGTTGAAACATTCTGACATCGTGTCTAATGCCAGGTTCTATTCTCCATTGAAGTTTTTTTCTCTCTGTAAGACAGTTCAAACTGCACATCCCCTTGCGAGAGGCGATAGTCTCAACAAACCTTCAATTCTATCCTCAAACCACAATTCCTGTGGTGGTCACAAGTGAGGCCATGAGTTACTAAGCTGTCCCACAGGGACCACGAGTATTCCTACTAACAGTCACAGACCCTTACCAACTCATACTCCAAAATCATAATCCCTTGACCGAGAAATTGAGTAGTTCCAAACCACCCCCGCCCCCCCAATCTTTTGGGGGCGTGCATCAGCAAACAAGTATGCATCCCACAAGGATTAGTTGAGGTGCGCAAAAGCTGACCCGAACAGCTGAGTTATAAAAATAAAAAGACGCACTTTTACATGAGAAAACCTAGAACGTGAACTCCACCAGTACACTAAAAAACCTGTAGTATTGGAAGAAAATGAAAAGCAAGTGGATAGAAGGACTCAACTTTCGCTCAGTCAGGTGGAAGTTTTTTCACTAATAACAGTGTCATCGTTACATTTCATTTTTCCTTCTTACAACCAACTAAACAGACCCTTATGGATTTCTACTAAAATTTTAGGGATAAAGAGAGAGTTAAAAACAACTTACTGCTGGATACTATCTTGCATCGGGAGGGAACAGAGATCGGGTTGGAAATAGCTGTGCTCCCGACGAAAACAGCTACAAACCCTAGAACAAACGAGAACGACAAGAAGGCTATGAGAGAGAAGACAAGGGAAAGGGAGCGACGCAACCACGAGTTGCGATGATCCTTGCTCTCCTCCTCCTCGGTGGTCTCGGCGGAATCCATTGGCTGTTGGTTTGATCGAGGATCAAGGGTAGGGTTGGGATCTGTTGCGAGAGATTCCGGCCACCGGAGGTGTCATCCGGTGATCGGAGGTGGTAGGGGTGGGCCTTTAGTTTTCGTTCATTGGACTTTTCAAGGTAGGGAAGAGACCTGGGGAAGATATTTTTTTAGGGAAGGGAGCACTTTGGTTTGGATGGATTGTGGACAAAATAGGTAATGTATCATTTGTCAAACTTCAATAGTGTTTTTTTAAATAAAAAAGAAAAGAAGAAAAAAAAACACAGAAAAACGTTCAAATTAACTTACGCGCTTCTCATTTCTTTTTGAAGACCAATTCTATTGTTCTTTAGCAGGTGTATGACTCAACGAGAGTTAAGAGCATACAACCGGTTTTCAAATATGAAATTTACCTAATAAGTAACACTAAGGTGTTTGATTAAATTGAAAGCTCAAATATTAAGTATTGAAACTGAATATTACAATTATTAAGCGGAAAAGATATTTGATAAACATATTAAATATTGAATCAAAACAAATAATGATTAATTTAATCCCATTAGTATTTGTGGTAGTGCTGGTGGTATAACCCCTTCAAAATGGTGTAACTCAAATTTGGTCTCAACTCCATTCGACCCACTTAAAGTTAGGGAGTGTTCGAGATTATTTCTTAAAAAATAAGTACTTATTTATAATTTTTAAGTTTAAAAATAATAAGTTTATTGAAATTAAAAAATACACAATATAGATCTTGTTTAATAGATATCGATGATATCAAACCTTGCAAAAAAAAATTTAAAAATTATTTTCGTAAGCCTATTATTTTTAAACTTGAAAATATATTCTTATTTGCCTATTATTTTTAAGTTTGAAAATAGATTCTTATTTTTCAAGTACTTATTTGAAAAATCCACCGCAAACAAGAAACGAAAGCAGAAATATCCATATGTGCAATTCTGACCCTTTTCTGGCACACTCTTGGTCACATTATCCTTCAAAATGTCTTGCACTCACACTTCCAATCCTCTTCGCTCTCAATCCTTGCTTTCGCGAATTTTCTGTAAGTTGATAGGTGTTTCAAAGACTCTTTCACGCTCACACTTGCACTTTTGCTCCTGCACGAGAACTATGTGACACAAGTCAAACAACCCTCTCAAAAGAGTTTTCTCAGCGGGAAGCGGGGGCTGCTGTGCTCGATTTCTAGGCCCACTCCGGTCTCGCTCCGATGATCAGAATCGTTCACTTTGTAGAGCTCGTCGAGTAGAACAATTATGCAAAAAATCAGCTTAATTGGATATCATTAAGCGCCTGATCGGAATCTTTTTATCTTGAAAAGAATGAATCAGAAACAATGGATCAAATCTACTATAACCCATGGACCGAGAGTTATATGGGCTCCGATCAGGCACTTAATGATATTCAATTAAGCTAATTTTTTGCATAGTTAATCTACTCGACGAGCTCTACAAAGTGAACAATTTCGATTATTGTAGCGAGACCGGAGTGAACTCAGAAATCGGGCACAGCAGCACGCTGTTGTCCCCTTGGGGACAGCAGCCCCCCGCTTCCTTTTCTCAGTTATCAAAATCAACAATAGAAGTTTGAATCACCAAAGAAAAACTCTTAAAATTACACTTGCATGGCAAATGGGGAGGTTGGGGTGGGGGGGTTTATTGAGGATCCACAACGCTCACAAACCAAACTGACGAATCTATAGCCTCATATATTTGAAACAGTGACAACTAAAAAACATCCACACCCGGTACCTGCATCGTCTACAAAACTGACACTTCTATAGTCTGCCAGCATCACTGCATCAGATTATCATAGTACCAATTTGAGAGCATAATCACGTACCCGATTTTTGTAAGATGAGAGCAAAAACACATACAAATCTGCTTAGTCTGCAAAGGTGACGCGACTATAGGAAAACATTCCTCCAACGATGCATATAGCACATTCTGCTTCATCCATGATATGTTATAGAAATAAAGGGATTTTCCACTGGAGAAATATCTCAATAGTACCATGATGGCGGTACATATGAATTCCATAGTTTGTCACAAAAAGAAGGAAAAGAATTATAATCATGATACATAACTTGAAATCTTGGTCCTTTACACACCTAGTAGCATTTTTCAACCCACTCTCTTATTTCTAATACTACTTAGTAGTACTCACTTTTTTCGGTGGCCATCACACACTCAGAAACACACGTTGGCTGCCGTCCCGGGGCCAGCAACCTTGACGGGAAGCGGGTCCCACTTCAGTCCTTCTGTGCAGCAATGAGCACCTGCATTAGCTGCCTTTTCTCTCTCCTCCTTAGCTTTCAGACGTATACGCTCTGCCCTAGACCCAATGACCTGTCCCAGAATAGAAGCCCCAATCGTTACCGCCATAGCATTCTTGGGCATCAAAACGGACTTCCTAAGCATCGCTATGAACGGCACGGATGCATGTATCGCTGCAAACCATGAGAGAGAAAATTTTGTAGTGTGCTCCTTCCATATCCCCAGAGGAATGTTAGCCAATATGCCCAACAATCCGATCACGAGCATCTTAGAAAAAAGCGGCTGAGGGCGGAGGGTCTTGACAAAGGCAGTCTGGGCCAGGGCAGCTCGGGCAGCAACTATTGCTGGAGGGCATTTGAACTTCATGCCAGGTGGTGGCTGAAAAGCTTTCGCGACGAGTGGAAGAACACCGCTGACTGCTCTATAAGACTTGGCGATTGGGCAGTTACCAGTTTCTAACCACTCATTTCCCAGCGCCTCGTGTCCCTGAAAGATGTACAACAGGATGCGCAGTTCATACCTTGAAGAACTATGAAGCATGGACACGGACATGAGGATTGCGACAAGGATACATTGAATATAAAAGACATAGATGTTTGGTATACAAATTAGATTTTAACTTTTTTCTTTCAAATTGAGGATGAAAAGCAAATAATATTAGCATGAAGCTACACAAGCAACAAGAATTAAATAAATATCCAATACCTAAGCTTCCATGGCAATTTTGATGTTGTCCCAATTTTTTTAAAGGACCTTCTGCCATGCTAATGTGCTCCTATCATGTCCCCAACGTGTCCAACTACTAATCAGTGGCGGAGCCAAGATCTGTATTTGGGAGGGGCCGAACTAAGAGAGAAAAAGTACAACAAAAAATGAACTTTTGAATATTTATTAAGTATATTACCAGTAGAGTCCATAATTTAGTTGAGTATACTAAAAAAACAAAATGTGGTGTTTCATTTGTTTTTTTGGTTTTGCGTTAAAAAGAAAAATTTTAAACTAACTATGAGAGTCTTATTCCACCTTTTTTTTTAATCGGGAGTGTTACTCCACTTCACATATGGCAAATTGAGTTACAGTCAAGTCAAGTGGTAGACGCCCTATACTCCTTGCACCATGTGAGTGTTCAAACCCCAATAGTCTCCCCTTTCCCCTAAATTAGTTGTAGAATAGGATTTGTCTTGTCAAATAAAAATTTGCATGCATGTGCTTTGGCTACCCCCCATCCCATACACAGCTCCGCTACTATCTAAGAAGCATAGATAGGGACACCGAACACTGATGACACACAGATACTTTCCGTCTCAAAAATATAGGATACAAACATGCTGGGGATATGTTCAATCATGTATATATCTGAATATAGTACTGCCTAAACACATATATCTACTTATTTTTACTTCCAAAATCACATGAAAGACACAATCTGTTATGGTACATCTAGACACAGGACTCAAGAAATTCCTATAAAATAGGGCATGGTCACAGCAAAGAATTCTCAAGACATCTTTAAATAATTTTCCAACTTTGTATATCAAAGCAAATGTCAAAGTTGATTAAATTTCCATACACTACTCTTCATGAATGATTAAAAATAGTTCTAAAAGTAGAGAATAAGGGGTAATGTTGGAAGTCCAATAAAAAATCCCAAGGCAACAAGCATTTATTGCATGTCCCTTACAAAGTTGAGTTACCCACAGCCAGCAATATGAGAAAGAGGGAGTACGAATGACTTTCTCTTATGACTATATTTTGTTGTGAAAACTGAATCAGTTCTCCTTTACTTGCAAAAGCACAAAATAAATCAAATCATTCCTACTTACAAAAAAAGAATTTGTGCATTATGTACATTCAGTCAAACAAGTTTACCTTAGAAGATGGGTCTCTGTTCTTCGATGACCCGGAGTTCTTTTTTTGATTATTCCGGTTCTTATTGAAGAAATCAAATCCAAATGGCCACCCTGGCCCAAATCCCGTCAAACTTATGGTGGCAGCCTTTGCAGCTAAAGGGTTAAACTGAGGTGCAGACTGAGGTGCAGGCTGAGGTTCAAAGCTGTTGTCACGAGAATAAGACTTCTCCGAGAGCGGGACTACTCCATCCTTCCCATGAAAGATTTTAAAAGCCCTATCAAAGTTGGGCCCGTCTTCAAAAATTGGACCTTTGGCTCCCCTTGACTGAAGAAACAAAAGAAATGAGAGAAGTCTTGTGGGATTGGATCAATATAGCAGATCAGAGACATGGTTAAATGAAAGGTAAATACAAACTAAACAAACTTTAAGTACCAAACTATCAAGCATGGTTTAGAATTACAAAAAGATTCACACATAACAGCAGAAATTTCAAAAGGCAAAAGCTAACTTACAGGAATAGGGATGTTCACCGCAGAGAATGAGAAGCTAGTGGGCTTGTTAATGTTCCTTAAAAATGGACATCTTAGGATGTCTTGCCCATTAAAGGGGCACTCGGATGTCCCATCATTCATCCCCTTCAAGAAAAAGTCCATTGCTTCCTTTTCGCTGAGAACTTCATGTACAAGCAGGTAGTTAAGTATTTAAATGGTACAAACAACGGAATGACATAAAGTAAATACTACGACCATTTGCAGGAAAGAAAACCTATAACAGCCAAAGAGGTTGACAACAAATACATAGTGAAAATAATGTCTTGCGCAAAGCAAAAGCAACACAAAACCAACAACGGGATGTAAAAAACCAAATAAATAAAAATTCATCATCAACTGTCCAAGCCTCCACTAAAGAGTCAGTTCAACCGCGGACCAGAAAATTGATCTAGGTAGGATATTCATTATCACTGCATTAAATGCTTTGTATTCACTAGCTTCTGGATAGATTCGGATCCTCGTCCTCTGTCCATATTTTGCCTGTCCACATGTGGAGGGTTTAACCTGAGGCTCCTAGCACATATACAAAGTGATCCCGCCAACAGCCCACGCATGCTCTGAAGTTAGTTTTTGGGCAGCGTCTTATTGGACATTCAATGATAGAAGAACAGCCTAGTGGCACTGCTGCGGTTAATTGAACTGTCTTCTGGTCAATCCCCTCTCTGTAGCTCTTGCCCGTCTCCTCTCTATCTCCCAAGAGGTAAGAGCTACAACTCCATGACTTCTGAATCATGCTTCTTTGCATAAATCAATCTAATACGTATGTGTACATACTCAGTACAAAAGAAAAGCATAATTTAGATCTGCATATGACCTTAGTTTATGTTCGATTATAGTATTAGATCAGGTTTGATGCTGCAATTGATGGCATCATTTCATTTCTCCCTTTTCCCGTAAACAAAACCTCATTAGGGAGAAACATTCTTCTTTTTTTTCGTGTGCGTGTAGGTAGGAGGGGAAACATTCTTTTGATCAATAATTACGGAACTATGACCCCAACCAGGATTCAAAATTAATAGCATGTATGAATAATCATCGGAGGTCTATACACAGTGGCTAGCCAGAAATAAAAATTAATGAATCATATATAGTCGCCTGGTCGGCAACGCCACAATTCAGCACTAGCTACCTAACCTGCAAGATATTTGAAATAAACTTCACCCAAATACTGGCAGCCAAGGTGGTGATGGATACACACCATGCCAGCACCATAAAAATTAGTATTTCCCCAACTGGTACCTTAAACCTATTCATCAGACAATGTCAACTGAACGCCAAGAGACAAAGTTGCACAAGCCTGCCTCCTTGGTGGTCTCCGACTCTCCATATACGGGAATGCGCCTTTGGCTATCAAGCTATATACTAACAAAATTATGAATAGCCTATATTATACTCCATATAGTGGAGTATAAAGGATCTAGGATGTATAAAAACAAGAATCCCATAAGGTGATTACTAATATATCCAAGGTGGATGACTGGCAAATTCCAGGCTTTGGTCGTGAAGCCTTTGACCACCCACAACAGTATTTCTTCCAACCTCGAGCTCAAATGTCTCGAAGAATGATTTGGGGAGGAAAAATTACACGAGTTCCCAGATATTTGTCAGATTGTGATCATACAACTTCGTGCACGTGTAGGATGGCCTAGATATCAACAGATCAAAATCCATTTCATATCATAGAGAACATAAGAATACTAGAACAATCAAACATAAGAATACTACAACAATCAAACATAAGAATACTAGATCCAGTAACCTGAAAACGGACAACCCCAACTGAAACCCAAAACCCAAATACTTAGGTATCAGTACCATCAATCTGAACTTTGCGGATCAAAAAAAAAAAATCTGAACCTTCAAACAAACCAGCACGAATTTTGCACTCACATTTAACAACCACCTAAACAAAATCCCCTTCAAACCCAAAAATGAAACCCCAAAACTTGAAGATCTCTATCGTAAATTAAAATCAATAAATAACCCATAAGCTAATTTGATACAAGAAAGCAAGAGAACAATTGGGTCAAAAGATCTACAGTCATCAAAAAAAAAAAACCAAAGCTAACCGAAACAATCAGAATCAAACCATGAAAATACAGAAATAAAAGTGAATTGGCAAAGAGAAATATACGAGATTTTGGGAAATCGGGGAACAAATAACATACGTCGGAAAGAGTTGTGGTATTAGCTGGATATTCCAAAGCTGGAGGAGAAGAAAGAAACAATTCGTGTGGAGAACACAGACAAAAGCCGGGGTAATATGGGACCCGACTTAGCCGGTTAAGAGGTCGGGTTGCCGGTCAGAATGGTTGTTGAACGGTTGAACTTGAACCGGTCCCCTTGCACGCACCCACTCCCCATGCGTTCCACGCGTTCCCCTCAAAACCAAATAAACAAAGAAAGTCAATAATGTCGCGGGGGGGGGGGGGGGAATATTGAAAAGAGAACGAGAGAGAGTGCTGGTGCAGCACAAGTCGGCTTTTTGGCGTCGCCCTATTTTCCTGGAGACTAATGTGTGGTCAGAATTTCTGTGCCGAAAAGTTTTGGATTTTGTGCCAAAAGGTATTTGGCCGTTGGAGTGCGTGTTTTCAAGACCCAAAATCCAATGACCGAAAAACTTCTCGACACAGTAATACATGAGTTTTCTGGTGCAGATGATTTGATTCTACACAAATGTCAACAATTAGGTAATGGGAGGTATTTTTAGTGGTGGCATGACTCACGAGTTACGGCAGAGCTCAAGACCTGTGAATCCAAATTTCTCTGTACATCTGTTTCTATGCATTTTCAAACGTTTGATCAAGTTAAAATCTTTAATATACTTTAAAAGTTTCAAATAATCCAATGACCAAAAACACATTGGTACATGGGTACACCTAAATTTTGGTACAGAGGATTTGAGGGGCTCACGACACCTCAAAATATTTTTGGTTGAATTATGAATTTGGTCGGACAAAAATTGATTATCGATAGACAATGGGCATTTTTCATGTTAAATGATTTTTGTTTAAGTCTTTCGTTTAAAATTTGGGGGATTAATTGTTAGTTTAGACTAGGGGATTTGAAAAGGCGTTAAAATATTGACTAAAATAAAGAAAAATTTAAACAAGACAACTCTAGTACTTAAGACAGAGAAAATTTGATTTTTCAAATTTTTTTATTTAGTAAACTTTTTGGAACTGTTGAACATAATTGTTTTACCTTTTAAATTTGTTCCACAAGACAAATGATAAATCTAAAAGAAATGATCCAAATCTAACAAAAATCCAGTAAAAACAACCAAAAAAGCAATGCTAAGAGTATTGAATAACTATGTCCAAACACAAACGATTAACTACTCCCTCCATCCCTATTTAATTGTCCACCACGGTTTTGCGTGCATTTTTAATGGTTTATATCTCTCAACATATATTACATTTTATGTTTTTTGAAAATCATTGTCTTATAGAAAAAATTGAGATCTATTAAACAAAATTCATATTACATAATTCTAGCAATATATATTGAGTGATATAAGTCGTTGAAAATGCACATAAAACTGTAGTGGATAATTAAATAGGGACGGAGAGAGTACTATATAAAGTGTGTGCACAATACAAATATTACTTTGGGTAAATTAACAAAATCACCCCTAAAGCCTCTAAAATTATAAATTGCCCCCTCACATATGGAAAATTGTAAAATATCCCTTGTTGCATAACAATTACTCTATTGTCGTGATGTAGACGCTAGAAAATTCAAAGAAATCTATCCAACATCATCAAATCCTATTTACAACGGAGTAAATTGTCTTTTTATAGCATGTGACAGTTATTTTCACACCTCTACAAGTTTACAACCTTTTACAAGCTACAAGAGGATAGTGTAGTAATTATAATTAGGATTTTTTTTTATTAAGATTTGATGATGGCAAAAAAAATTTCGAATTTCCTAGCAGCTATATCACAATAGGGATAATTTGTAATTTCTCATACATGAGGGAGCAATCTATAATTTGTAAAAACCATGAGGGTAGTTCTGGTATTTTGCTCTATTAGTTTTGTGGTATTTAATTAGAACTACAATGGTGAATGTATATTTTTGTAAGTTTCCGTTTGTCCAAAAAAAAAAGGAATGTACATTTTTGGTATTACCATCACGATATAGGGAATTATAAGTCAACAATGAATCACACAATTAATAACAAATGTATTTACATGGTTCCACTTGAATTAAGCCTAGTTTATATCCATTAGCGAAAAGCAATAAAGGAATCATTAGCAATGAGAATAGAATACAAAGACCAGATTGTGCTGTAACTCTCCAAGAGCTACGAAACAAAAAACTCTCAAGGAACAAACTTCGTAAAATAAAGGTGTCAGAAAAGACTTTCAATTATCCCATTAAATTACTAAGCCCAAACTATCAAGGGATTGTAATCAACATTCTAACACCTCGATGAAGAAATTTTTTCCTCAAGTGGTAACAATTTAAATATTCGAACAAGAATAAATAACTTTGAAGACTGCTAGTCCGAGTACAATAGCGAAACCTATAATTAAAATTGTAAATATTTACGCAAGACGATTTACGATCGAATTAGATAAAAGAATACAAAATCAAGGAGGGCAACTACTTCTACTGTTACTTCTATTGAGAGATATCTCCGTTGATACCTCTATTATTATAATTACTCTTTACCTTAGGCTACAGTTATTGTGCTGACAAAGAAAAGAACAAGTTTTTATGCAAGAATTCGAGAGGGTTGTTTCTTGAACCATTTCTCTTTTTATAGACGACGAAGAAACAGTTAATAATTGTCAATCCAACTATTTCTTCTGTGCTCGACACATATCCTCCCTTGTTTAAATATGAATTTGGATTTTATCGGAATATCTTCAATATTTATTCTCTTTCTTTCGCTGAATTAGTACTGGTATTTCAATTCTACAATGTGTATTATTTGTCCTTCACTTGCTCGGATTACTAAACAAAGGAAACTTGTCTTTTTTGACAGTTTCGCTGAACACTTCGTTGGCCGTCATTTTTCCAATTTCTAAACAACGGAATAAGGTATTCAAGTGACAGAAATTTGTCTTTTTTGACCTTGTCTTTCTACCTCATTAACAAAGTGGTCCCCTGCTTTCTAGCTACTATCCCGATTCCCCGCGCTTTCTCCCTCCAAGCTAGCTGTTCAAGGTTTCTAAGAAAAAGGAGAGGGGATGCCTTGTGACTGCTAGACTGCGGAAAATGCTGTGGACACGCCTTTCAGCCACTCTTCAGATACTTCTCTCTCACAAGCAATGGGCTCCACACATTCGCGGGCTCTACTGCTTGTGAAAGAAGAGTGTCTGGGGAGTGGCCAAGAGGCGTGTCTATAGCATAATTGTTGTGACTGGCTGCTTTTGGTTTACATAAATAATTGTGGACGTTAAACACATTTTTCTTGTGTGAACAATTTTTTTTAAAAAAAAATAAAGGATTTCTGCAAATCTCTTTCTTTTCTCTTTTGGCAAACAAAGAACTTGTTTTTTAATTACTAATCATGTGAAAGTTATAGGATTCTCCTTTGATTTTATCAGTTCATCTCACAATTCATATTGTAATTTGATTCACCTGTTAAGAAAAAATAATTGAGAGCACTTGGGAAAAAGATGCGTGCACGAAGGTCACTTCCTTTTTTTCTCTCTTGGTCATTACTAGCTCCGTTCAGTTATTAAGATTGTTGTATGAGAAATATATTCTTAGGAAAAGTGAAGTAAAGAGAGATAAATTTCTTTTCATTTGAGTGCTCTATTGATAAAGAATTTTGTAGGAACATTACAATTCATTCTTTATAGAAAGTTACATGTAAGTTGATTTTTTTTTTTTTTTATCATTTTCTATCCTTTCCGATCAATTGAATGGGCCTTGGCGTACTCGGGGTGGTGGTTTAGGCTTGAGACTTATGGGTTTGCTTCCTCAAGTATTGGTCTGATTTTTTGGAGGCCTAATGCAAAAATCAAAGATGAGGACTTTTAAATATTTATACAGACAAAATTTAAGGTTGATAAATTATCTTTCTAAAAAATGGAAGATATTCTAGTAACTTATTGTTGGGCCTTTAATTGGTGAAGTTGAAAAACAATAGTGAGGCTATAATAGAACCAAACCAAAGGATGCGTTACAGAGCCCAAAGTTTAGCGCAATAGCTTCCATATTGGCGACGCCCAGTACCTATATCTAATAAGTAGGCCGAATTGGAGCCGAAGGTAATAATGGCTTACAATAGGGCCACCCACCCTAGGTGGAAAAAACAACCTAGCTAATTGGAATCGTCGACATAGACACGTCGTCATTGAGCCCTTGGGACTGCTGCCAATTTTATTTGTTGAAATGTAATTTCATTACAACCTCAGTTCCATTAGCGTGCCCAGTCCATTCCATTCCATTTCAGTGAACGAACCAGCTGCTAGAATGATGAGTAGAGTAAGGTCTTGCGTTTATATTATAGGATATTTAGGCATTTTGAAAAGAATTTAGATAGCAATAGAAAATGATTTTCACACCCTCTTTTTTTATTTTTTTTATTATGACACTCTTTTTTTGTCTTTTAGTAAAAAAAAAAATATACACAAAAACTTCACTAAAAGACAAGAAATGAATTGCCTTAAAAAAAAAAAAAAAGAGTGTAAAAAACATTTTCCTAATACAAATTCCATTAATAAATTAAGTTTTGGAGCAACTAGAAGCTCGTTGATGCCTCTGCCCTGTTTAGTGTAATGCTTTTGATACATCATGCTTGGACAAATCTAACATGTGTGACACGATGAACCAAAGGCCATTGGCCCAATGGTTGTGTAACTATACCGAGGTACAACATATGTGAGTTTAACTCCCATTCTGTTGTTGATGGCTTCAGTTAGTGGTAGGGCAACATAGCTAGAAGAAAAAGGAAAAAAAAAGACATGATAGAGATGGCCGGTTTGATCAATTCATTCAAATTTTCTCCATGTGAATACAGGACGAAAATCAATTAAGGCCGTACAGACCTCCAAATGAGTTGATTTTTTACAATGACTCTTAAAAATATGTTTTAAGCAAATTAAATGATCACTTTGATCATTTGTGAGATATGATAAGCCCTCGATAGTGTAAATAAATGGGCTTATCGATCCCTATTTTGTCACTCTCACGTGCATAATTTACTTTAATTAGTTGATATTGCGCGGAGTTGGTGTTTTTGGCCCTTATAGGTTAAAGGGTAGAAAATAAGGCATTTCGTACACCAAGGAAACCAATCCGGGATCATCCAAAGAGTCAAGACCATGTGGCATCCCGCCACCAAGTCCCAAGGAGCATGTAAAGAAGGGTCGAAGGCTATTCGGGGCATCAAAGGGGCCGTTGGAAAGAAGAAAACAATTTGGAAGTTTTCTGCCAGCAATGCACCGGTACCGCGGATCTGTGGTACCTGTACAACTCGGACAGATTTGGTCCAAAATGCTGAGAAACAAGACTTGTACTGGTACCGAGATTTCATGGTACCAGTACAACCTGGAAAAAATCTGCTTTTTGCGCCCGACTTTTGTAGCTTTCTAGGGGCATTTAGGACCTTTGTAACTCATTTTTAAGGGGCTATAAATACCCCCAGACCTGATTGGGTTAGGTTGTCTTTCATTTTTGCACTTTCTCTCTCTACCTCCATTAATGGAGCTCCAACCTCTCTCCTCATTCATGTCTTGAACAAGGATTTTAGGTACGATCTAATTACTTTCAAAACTTTTCGCCTTCATTAAAGTTGTAGGGAATCTTCTCCTCTTCGAGGATCTTGTATTTATTTCGAATTTAATCAATGTTTAGTTTTCTCCTTCTCTTTACCCTTGCTCATTTCATGTCTTCTTTCGATATGTGTGAGTAGTGTAGTAATGCTAGGTTGTGGGATGGTTAGCATCCCGTAACCATGGGTGTTGCTTGCTCTTCTCTTGTAAAACTTCATTTTCTAGTTTAAGCATGTGTTAGGGTTGATTTTATGTATCAAAACTTAGAGGTGTTAATCTTCTTGATCAAATGTAGGCAAGGGTTAGGCTACTTGCCACATTTGATACTTGGAGCTATGTCCCTGTTTGTGTTTGTCTAAATGTCTCAAAAGAACCCTAGACTTGCTTAACATCCTTGCTAAAAAGAGAGGAATCAAGCTTACCTTTGTGTTATGGGTGTTGACTATCCCTAGGCCTAGCCTTTAGATTAATCTTCAGTTAAAAAGCCGTAGTTAGGTTAAGTAGCCACTTTACCTAGATCTCTCAGTTGGCCGTCTCAACGCCGAAGTTTGGTTGGCGATCCTAACGCTAAAATCTCTACGCAAGCTAATCTCCGAATCGAGTTATGGATGCGCTCCCTGTGGATTCGACCCCGGACTTCCGGGTATTATTATGCTTTCAACCGACCTAGCCCTACGCTTGGGGCATTCTTATTGCAACACACTTTAAGGTCGCAAGCATTTTTGGCGTCGTTGCCGGGGAGCGCTTTCTTTTATAGCTTATTTTGGAGGTTCGCCAATCCATTGTAAGTATCTCGTTAATTTCTACTTTGCGTGATTTATACTTAATCTAGCGGATACCTTTAACTTGAGTTTCTCAAACGTGAGGTTTAACGAAGTTAGAGTAAGTACAAATCACCTTTTCTTTTATTGTCTTTTCTTATCGAGGCGGCGGCATAGCCCCTCGAAGCTGTTGTTAGGAGGTGGCGGCATAGCCCCTATTGTCTGTTTACTTTATCCTTGTTGGCCATTAATTCTCGAGAAGGGTTTTTAATTTGTATGCGTGGTGGTCATCGTGGTGCCTTTCGGAGCCCGAGTTCTAAAAGGCTTCATAGATCTTTTTCCCCTCCTCGACCCAAAACTCCTCGTCGGGTTCAAGCAAGGACACCACCACCCCAAAGAACTCCATTTTCTGTAAGAACTCCTCCTCGAGAAAGAATGGCCGGAAACGGTGAAGGCGAGATGCCGCCGATTGTGCTCGAAAGGACTATGAGCGACTGTCTAAATCCGGCCCGTACTACTCCCCGGCGCACTATAGTCCTTCCGGCCGCAACCGAGGCGAATACTTTCACCGTTAAAATGCATCACATTAACATGATGCCATCTTTTTATGGCAAAGATAAAGAATGTCCGTACACTCGTATGCGGGCATTTGAGGAGTTAGTATCCACAATAGTGTCTACGCCCGCTCAGCTTGAGTCCACAAAGTTAAAACTCTTCCCATTTTCCGTGAAAGAAAAAAGCCAAGATTTGGTTGAATAACATGAGGCCCCAATCCTTGGCGAATTGGGTGGATTTATCCAAAGCTTTTTACATGAAATTTTTTCCCCCACATCTCACAAAGGAACTCATGAATCATATTCAAACTTTCAAACAAAGAGATGGGGAATCTTTTTATCAATATTGGGAGAGGTACAAGGATTTGCTTAACTCCATCTCACATCATGGCTTACCGATTTTTCAAAGAGTCGAGTATTTGTTAAAGGGATGCTTTCCAAGCACCTGACTTCTTATGGATAGCACGTGTGTGGGTGGAGTCATGGCTAAAACCCCTGATGCGGCGTGAGACTATTTTAAAGAGTTATCTGAAAAAACTCAAAACTGGGATTGCTCGAACCCTTCTAACAAGAACGTGGTTAATTCGGTTCCAAGCAATTCCGATAAATTTCAATTGAATGAGCAAAATGAGTTAGGTCATAAGGTTGCCGAGCTTTCCTGCCAAATTGAAACTTTACAACTTAACAAAGTTGCTGGGGTGGCCTCTGTGGTCAAGGCAGAGGAATTTTGTGTGTTGTGTGAAATTGCAGGTCATGCTACGGGAGATTACCAAATGCTCCCTGCCGTTAAGGATATTCTTCAAGGAACCGGGCAAGCGGAGGTCAATGCCGTTAATCAACGGTTTGACCCTTATTCTCAAACTTTCAATCTGGGGTGGAAGATGCATCCTAATTTTCCGTGGAGCGATTCTCAACCTCCCGAACCTCCACAAATTCTACCACCTCAACAACACCAAGCTTTTCGGCCTCCTCAATCTCAAGGAGCGCCGAGATTCTCTCAACATCAACAACCTTCGAGGTTTGCACCTCCCGGACCTCCTCAAGGGCCAAATCAATGTCAACCTCAAAAGCGATCAATAGAGGATATTATGTCATCTTTCATGCAAAGTCAAACGTCCCTCAACGAGCAAACCACTCAAACGCTCGAGAAAATCAAGAATCAAATGGCAAAGTTGACCAATACGGTGGGGATGCTCCAACAAGAAAAGGGAAAACTTCCGACTCAACCCCAAGCGAATCCGCAAGGAACCAATTATGTGGCGAGCTCTTCGGTGCTTAGTCCTGAGCAAGCCAAGTCTATTACAACATTGCGGAGTGGCAAGGAGATTGATAAGGCCATTCCTCCAAAGCCTATCAAGCCATGGGTTACACCCATTGTATCGCAAGCTCCGGACCCTCTTATTCCCTCTCCCGTTGGCAAGCAATTGGCAAAATCTCCCGAGGAAGAGCCGAAGGCCTCCGACACCAACTTTTCGGCTCCTTTTCCCCAACGTTTGAAAGTTCCGGCCCATGCCAATACCAACTCCGAGATCTATGAGCTTTTCAAGCAAGTGAGAATCAATATCCCGTTGGTGGATGCCGTCAAGCAAATTCCCACGTATGCCAAGTTTTTCAAAGACTTATACACTCAAAAGCGTAAGTTGAATGTTCAAAAGAAGGTTTTCTTGACAGAACAAGTGAGCTCTATTATTCAAACCAACGTGGTTCCCAAGTATAAAGATCCGGGTTGTCCAACCATCTCCATCACCATTGACGATAAGAAGATTGAAAAAGCCCTCCTCAATTTGGGGGCTAGTGTGAACTTGCTTCCGTATTCAGTTTATGAACAACTTGGATTGGGGGAGATGAGGCCAACACCAGTGACACTTCAATTGGCCGATAGAAGCATCCGAGTTCCACGAGGGATGGTGGAGGATGTACTCGTGCAAGTAGACAATTTTATCTATCCCGTGGATTTCGTCGTATTGGATACTTGCCCTGTACCTACCTCCCAAGCATCAACGTCAACTTCGATCATTCTTGGGCGTCCATTCCTAGCCACAGCCGATGCCGTTATTCATTGCCGAAGTGGTTTGCTCAACCTTACTTTTGGCAACATGAAGATGAAGGTGAACGTTTTCAATATCGGGAGCCAAATGGGGGACGATGAGTGCATCCATGAAGTCAATCTTATTGATTCTTTGGTCCAAAAGCATGTGGACACTTTCTTGTACAAGGATCCGTTGGAGGTGTGTCTTACCGCCGTAGAAGAAAATTTTCTTGACTCACCGGAGGTGGAATATTTATGTTCTTTGCTTGACATGGAAGATGTTTGTGGGACGGACGTATGGTCTCTGAAATTTGAAGAGTTGCCTCCTCTTGAGTGCAAGACCGTTCCCTCGAGCATTCAACCACCAAAACTCGAGTTAAAAGTCCTCCCGGAAACATTGAAATATGTTTTTTTAGGCGAACATGAAACCTACCCGGTGGTGATCTCCTCATCTCTCAACGGCTCGCAAGAATTCCAACTCCTTGAAATTTTTAAAGCGGCATACCAAAGCCATTGGTTGGTCTATCGCGGATATTAAAGGAATAGATGCTTCAATTTGTTCCCACCACATTGCCCTTGAAGATGATGTCAAACCTTCTCGCCAACCCCAACGCTGATTGAATCCCATAATGAAAGATGTGGTGAAGGCAGAGGTTTTGAAACTCTTAGATGTGGGAATTATCTATCCGATCGTCGACAGTAAATGGGTTAGTCCTATCCAAGTGGTCCCCAAGAAATCCGGTGTCACGGTGGTATCCAACACCAACAATGAGTTAGTCCCTACCCGAGTCACCACCGGGTGGCGTGTATGTATTGACTATCGGAAGCTTAATGCTAGCACCCGGAAGGACCATTTCCCACTTCCTTTCATTGATCAAATTTTGGAGCGGGTGGCGGGACATGCTTATTATTGCTTTCTTGACGGATACTCGGGATACAACCAAATAGAGGTCATCTTGCCCGATCAAGAGAAAACGACATTCACTTGTCCTTTTGGGACGTTCGCTTATCGACGCATGCCATTCGGCTTATGTAATGCGCCCAGAACCTTCTCACGGTGTATGATGGGCATATTTAGCGATATGATTGAGAAGATCGTCAAGGTGTTTATGAATGATTTCTCAGTGTTCGGCGACTCATTTGAATCCTACTTGGAAAATTTGGAGAAGGTGTTGGCGAGGTGCGAGGAGAAAAATTTGGTGCTTAATTGGGAAAAATGCCATTTCATGGTGACTCATGGTATCGTCTTGGGCCACATTGTATCGTCGAAGGGTATCGAAGTCGACAAGGCTAAGATTGATCTTATTGCCACCCTCCCGACCCCTAAATGTGTCAAGGACATCCGCTCTTTCCTCGGGCATACCGGTTTCTACCGGCGTTTTATCAAAGACTTTAGTGCAATATCTCGGCCGTTATGCCACCTCCTTTCAAAGGATACTCCATTTGAGTGGACTCCGGCCTGTGAAGAAGCGTTCAAGAAGTTGAAATCAAGCCTCGCTTCTCCCCCCATTGTGCAAACACCGGATTGAAATTTGCCCTTTGAACTCATGTGTGATGCTAGTGATTATGTGGTTGGGGCAGTTCTCGGGCAAAGAAAGGACAAAAATCCCTATGTTATCTACTATGCCAGCAAGACTCTCAACAAAGCTCAAATGAACTATTCCACCACGGAGAAAGAGTTATTTGCCGTCGTCTTTGCCTTAGACAAATTCCGGTCATATTTGGTGGGGTCCCCTATTATTGTCTACACCGATCATGCCGCTTTAAAGTACCTTTTTACGAAGCAAGATGCAAAAGCACGGCTAATTCTGTGGATCTTATTGCTTCAAGAGTTCAACATCACGATAAAGGATAAGAAAGGGGTGGAGAATGTGGTGGCGGATCACTTATCTCGTCTTGAGTTCGAGAACTCTTCCTCCAAGCTCCCAATTGTTGATACATTTCCGGACGAATAACTTTTTACCGTTTCGAGTTGCCCTTGGTTTGCCGATATCATCAACTATCTTGTCACCGGGCGAATTCTGGACTATTGGACCCCGCAAGACCGGAGGCACTTTCTTAGTGAGGTGAAAAGATTCTTTTTTTATGATCCTTATCTTTTCAAATATTGTTCGGACCAAATTATCCGGCGATGTGTGCCCGATGAAGACCAACTGGGGATCCTAAACTTTTGTCACACCGAGGCGTGTGGTGGCCATTTCTCTCATAAAAAGACCACCGCCAAAATTCTCCAATGTGGACTCTATTGGCCAACTCTTCAAAAGGATGCTTATGCATTTTGTCGGGCTTGTGAGCAATGCCAAAAACTAGGTGCGGTGACTCGGAGGAACATGATGTCCCTTACCAATATCCTACTCATGGAAGTATTTGATTGTTGGGGAATTGACTTTATGGGCCCATTTCCAAATTCTTACGGGTTCCTTTATATTCTCTTGGCGGTGGACTACGTGTCCAAATGGGTTGAAGCCATTGCTACGCGCACCAACGATCACAAAGTGGTGCTTGATTTTCTCAAGGAGCATATTTTGTCACGGTTCGGAACTTCTCGGGCCATTATAAGCGATCAAGGCTCACACTTCTGCAATCGGCCTTTTGCGGCTCTCATGAAAAAGTATGGCATTACCCACAAGGTATCCACCGCCTACCATCCACAAACCAATGGCCAAGCCGAGCTCGCCAATCGTGAGGTAAAACACATTTTGGAAAAAATCGTTAATCCGAACCGGAAGGATTGGTCACTTCGTTTGACCGATGCTTTGTGGGCATACCGAACCGCGTACAAGACTGTGTTGGGTGCTTCACCCTGTCGGCTTGTCTACGGTAAGGCATGTCACCTCCCCATTGAGTTGGAACATAAGGCATATTGGGCCATAAAATCTTTAAACTTTCGGCTGCCCGATGCCGGCGTTCATCGTAAACTCCAACTCAACGAACTTGAGGAAATCCGGCGGGATGCGTATGATAATACCAACATTTATAAGTCAAAATTCAAAGAATTTCATGATAAGAATATCCAAAGAAAGAATTTTGAAGTTGGGCAAAAAGTGTTGTTGTACAATTCCAAACTCCATGTTTTTTCCGGAAAATTGCGATCTCGTTGGGAGGGGCCCTATGTTGTGCACAAAATTTTTCCACACGGTGCCATTGAAGTTGTGAATCCCACAAATGGTCATATTTTTAAAGTGAATGGTCAACGTTTAAAACCGTTTTTGAAAATTTTTACGGTAGAGGAGTTAATTGATCCGGTTTATCCGGATGATCCGTTGGTTTGAAAGGCTCTAAAAAAAATGTTTTCACGGGGAGCTTTTGCGTACTTTTGGACTTAATTGTTTGGAAGGCCCGACCTCTTCAGGGGTACCCATCATTGACTTGGGTTATAGCTTCGCATGCCGCTATTCAAACAAGGTTCGTGTACGCAGCTCCGGTTTGTAAGGGCAAATTTTTTGTGGTCCGGTATAGCCACCCGTGCTTCGCTTAAGATGTTGATAATTTGCTTCGCGACACCTTAATTGAAACGTGGCGAGAAAAGTAGTACCCGTTTAATCACGTGACGATTCAGTGGTTTAAATACTTGTTAATAATAATTTTTTGGGGCCGGACTAACACGAGCCGGCGTTACTCATGTCATTTGTCTCCTCTTTGGAAGTTGGTTCTTAACTCTTTTGCAGGGTGGTACCCTTCGAAGCCTTTCCGTGGACAAACGGTGGCGATGAAAAAAAAAAAAACCCTCCAACTTGGTCGAGGGATCAGGTGGTTGACATTCCACCCCGTAGGTACATTTTTGTTATCCCTCTCTTATTTACCGTCTTTTTGCATCGAGGGCGCTACATATTTCAAGTTGGGGGGGATGGTTTATGCTTTTAGTTTATTTTCTTGGTTTTGCATAGAAAATTTTAAAATTTTTTGTGCAATTTTCCTTTGAAATTAAGTGATTTCAAGTGCTAAATACTTAGATTGTGCTCAATTTTTCCTAAATAATGGCAAGAGTCATGCACCCCGTCAAATTTGATCATGTGTTGAATCCACGTGCATGCATATATGTGAACTTTGTTGAACAAATTGAGCTCCAAGTTGTGTCAAGTAGTATGCATCACTTAGAGTTGAAATTCGTCGTGAAGCATCCCATGCTTGTTCGTCTCTTTTTCCGCACTTGCGTAAATAATTTTTGTTTGTTCGTACTTGAGTAGTGTTGATATCTGTTATGCATCATTTTGGAGTTGATGGGCGTGCTTAGGAAATGATTCAAGGCAATTTTTGCGTGATAAAACCTCAAATGTGTCCCCTCATTCCAAATTATTGAACCGTAGTCCGAGTCCCCATTTTTGCTCAAGCTTAGGAAGCCGGATGTATGGAGGGTTGTGTGGGATGGTGTTTAAATTGTTGTGAGGTGGTCTGGGGATGTGTTGAATGTGTTAGATTTGATTGGAAGTCGAAGCAGAGGAGCGTCGGAAATTTTTTTGGTTCTGCCCAAGATGTACCTGTTCTGAGAGTTACTAGTACCGGTACAACTCGGCCAGATTTCAAAAAAAAGAAAAGAAAAATCTGGGCCGGTTCTTACATGGTCTTGGCCCACTTGTTAAAAGAAAAAAAAAAAAAAACCAAAACCCACCTTTTTCATTCAAACCCACGGCTCCAAAGAAAATAATAATAATAAAAAAAAAACCCTCCCCCATTCTCTCATCTCTCTCTACATTCCCAACCAAAACCAACCCTTCTTCCTTCACACCCACGGCCCCAGAAAATTCTAACAGCCTGCCTTTCATCTCTTTCTCTTAAACCCACTCCAAAAATCCATCAACCCTCCACCAATCTTTAAGATTCAACAACAAATCCTTCAAGAATTGTCCAACCCTCGACCAAGCAAGAACCCTCTGCCCCATTCTCTTACCTTCCTCTCGATTTTCAACCAAAATCCCAAATTTCCTCCGAAAATCAGCCAAACCCACTTCGGATCTTCACGTTCTAGCCTGGAAACCACAAGTTCAAGCTTCAATCATGGCTGTTGGGGGTCATAATCAGGGATTCAATGCCAAAATCAAGGGTTCTCAACTGGGCTCTCTTCTCTAGGTCCAAAATCCCCTACTTGCGAGGTAATCCGAAACCCTCTATTTCACTTACGGATTTTGAAGTTTCTTGTTTCTTCCCATGGAATTTCAGCCATCACCACCATATTCCTACCCTTGCACATAATTGAAACCCTAACTGAAAACCCCTGAAAATCGAAAATCCTAGCCCCATTCCTGAAATTTTCTGGCATGGACTGAGCATGGGCTGTGTTCTCTGATTTCCATGGTTTTGGGAGTTGTGCTTACTGCTGTAGTTCGTTTTTGGGTTGATTTTTTCTGTTCAGTTGATGTGTGTGGGCTGTGATTTCTTTCTCTCTTTGGTTCTAGAGGCTGAAATTTACTGCTTTTACTTGGTTTGGGGCTGAAATTTTGTTGTAAGCTGCGTTTGGGCTGGATGTTCTGTCGATTTTTGCTGTGATTACGGTGGGGTATTGTTGTCTGTTTGGGGCTGTTTTTTCGGCAATTTTCTGGCGTGGGCTGTCTGTTCTGTTCTCTATTTGATTTTGGGGTTGATTTGTCTATTGTATCCTCTGCTTTTCGTGGTTTTAGAGGCTGAAATTTTTGTTGAAATCTGCTGATTTCTGTTTTTTGGTGTTATTTGCTGCAATGGGTTGATCAAAACTAATGGCAGATGGGATTAATGCTTTGTTCTCTTTGCAACTTAAAAAGAATTTTTTTAAAAATTCTCCCTAGATTCCCCCTACTTTCAATATTTCTCTCTCTATCTCTCTCCACTTATTACCCCTACTATTTTTCAAAAAACTTTTCAAATTCCAATCCAAACAAAGCATAAGTCTTACCGGGCAAACGAAACTAGAGTTCCAGGGTATTGCAGGCCCGTAGACCCGGAGGTGGCTGCTGAAAGGGAAATAGAACAGGAGAATAAGGGGAGGAAGAGAAAAAGGGATGAGGAGGAAGCTGAACGAAAGAAGTGGGGGGATGGACTAAAGGGCCGAAAATTCACGTGCGAAAGACAAGTGGACAGTGCCAAGATGGGGGCTCACCCTATAATTGAAGTCATCAATCAGAATGGTTTACCTTTCTTCTTCTCATCAATTAAGGGCTATAAACCCAATCTAGTCATGAATTTTTATGCAAACATGATTGTGTACAAAAGTGAGGAAAGGATAGAGTCCCACATCGGGAACAAGAAAGTAACCGTTAACCCCACAGTCATAGCCAAGTATTTGGGGAATTATCGTCGCCCTGAAGCCCACACTGTCACTTACACATCCGATGGGTGGTCCAAGTCCGAAACTGAAATTATGAACACCCTCATGGTCAAGTCACTGGTAGAGAATAGGTTTGTTCATGGGCGTTTGTTTGAGCTTTATCGTGCGATTAACAAGGTGGTGCACTTCAATTTGTTCCCCCATGGTTCGGAGAAAAGGCCGCATAAGTCGGACGGGGAAGTTCTTTATGCTTTTGGCTCTGTGGATGAGGTGGTTGATTGGGCTCGGTGGATTTGGTTAGAAATGATGAAATTCAGGCAACGTAGTACTTTTGGCGCCAAGGTCAATATTCCCTTCCCCACCATGATCACTGTAATCTGCGAAAGCCAAGGAGTTCGAACCACTAAAAAATTTACCCCTGGATCCCCCGGTCCCATTACAGGAGGTTCGGTGGAGAAAAGCAAGTCTATGTCGAAGCCTTCGTTCTCAACGGCAAGCAGCTCTCACCCCATCGCACCAAGAGGACCCGAAAGAAATGAACAATGGTGGGAGATTTTGATGTGCCGCTGTGACACAATTCAGAAGGAACAGAGTGAGTTGAGGAAAGAAATGGTGAAAGAGGTTAGGAGATGGAAGAAGAAGGAGGATAAAATGATGAGAATGTTGAAACATATGTCAAGTTGTGGTGTGGGGAGCTCTAGTGACCCTTATGTCCCCACGCGAGAAGATGAAGAGAACACCACATAAGAGGAGGAGGAGGAGGAGGAGGAGGAGGAGGAGATCATAGCAGATTCGAGCGAGCCTCGTCAGAAGGGAAAGGAACAAATGAGAGAGGATGATGATGAGGACAATTGAGGGGTTTCTTTTGGGCTTTCTACTTGGTGGCCGGCACATAGCCGTGGTTGGGTAGTTTAGGGGATGGTAGTGGCCAAGGGTAGTTGAAACCAAGCTAAAAATTTATGGCCGCTACCCTTTTTGTTTCCCTTTTTTTTTGGCACCATGGTCATTATAAGCTACTAAAGTCCTTAGTTGATCCTAATGTACGCTCGTCTAACTCCTTTTGATGCATGATCGATATTGAAAGCTAACCTAGTATGAAATTTCCGTTTAACTTAGTTTGTTGTGAATAATTAATTAGTTTTTTTTTTTTTGCTCGGCGCTCTTTTGATTAGCATGCATAGCTTTTTGTTTCCTGCTATTGCGATTCTTGTTAGCGCTTATCATGGGATGTTCTAGCTTATTACTTTGTGCAAGTTCATATCAGAGTACTTCCTTTTGAGTCCTGGAATTGAAATTCAAGGTGAATGTGTGTTGCTTGGCAATTGGCATGATTTGTTCACCTTAGTTCATTGTAGGTGTGTGCGTGGGTTGCATGTGAGTGAGTTCGAAAGGGTGTTATTTTGGACTTTTGCCCAGTGTCGTTGACCATAGTTGTCGTATCTTGTTCTGGGGGAAGATTGCATAGCATTAGTTACACACTTTTTGTTTAAGTTTGCTAGCGACTAGCAAATCCAAGTTTGGGGGTTAGATAAGCCATCAATAGTGTAAATAAATGGACTTATCGATCCCTATTTTGTCACTCTCACGTGCATAATTTACTTTAATTAGTTGATATTGCGCGGAGTTGGTGTTTTTGGCCCTTATAGATTAAAGGGTAGAAAATAAGGCATTTCGTACGCCAAGGAAACCAATCCGGGATCATCCAAAGAGTCAAGACCATGTGGCATCCCGCCACCGAGTCCCAAGGAGCATATAAAGAAGGATCGAAGGCTATTCGGGACATCAAAGGGGCCGTTGGAAAGAAGAAAACAATTTGGAAGTTTTCTGCCAGCAATGTACCGGTATCGCGGATCTATGGTACCTATACAACTCGGACAGATTTGGTCCAAAATGCTGAGAAATAAGACTTGTACCGGTACCGAGATTTCATGGTACCGATACAACCTGGAAAAAATATGCTTTTTTTGCCCGATTTTTGTAGCTTTCTAGGGGCATTTAGGACCTCATTTTTAAGGGGCTATAAATACCCCCAGACCTGATTGGATTAGGTTGTCTTTCATTTTTGCACTTTCTCTCTCTACCTCCATTAATGGAGCTCCAACCTCTCTCCTCATTCATGTCTTAAACAAGGATTTTAGGTACGATCTAATTACTTTCAAAGCTTTTCGCCTTCATTAAAGTTGTAGGGAATCTTCTCCTCTTCGAGGATCTTGTATTTATTTTGAATTTAATCAATGTTTAGTTTTCTCCTTCTCTTTACCCTTGCTCATTTCATGTCTCCTTTCGATATGTGTGAGTAGTGTAGTAATGCTAGGTTGTGGGATGGTTAGCATC
This sequence comes from Rhododendron ovatum, assembly GCA_019656835.1. NCBI lineage: Eukaryota > Viridiplantae > Streptophyta > Magnoliopsida > Ericales > Ericaceae > Rhododendron > Rhododendron ovatum. The sequence goes on along the minus strand of CM033794.1, from coordinate 20,136,204 downwards.
CCGTAACCATGGGTGTTGCTTGCTCTTCTCTTGTAAAACTTCATTTTCTAGTTTAAGCATGTGTTAGGGTTGATTTTATGTATCAAAACTTAGAGGTGTTAATCTTCTTGATCAAATGTAGGCAAGGGTTAGGCTACTTGCCACATTTGATACTTGGAGCTATGTCCCTGTTTGTGTTTGTCTAAATGTCTCAAAAGAACCCTAGACTTGCTTAACATCCTTGCTAAAAAGAGAGGAATCAAGCTTACCTTTGTGTTATGGGTGTTGAATATCTCTAGGCCTAGCCTTTAGATTAATCTTCAGTTAAAAAGCTGTAGTTAGGTTAAGTAGCCACTTTACCTAAATCTCTCAGTTGGCCGTCTCAATGCTAAAGTTTGGTTGGCGGTCCTAACGCTAAAATCTCTACGCAAGCTAATCTCCGAACTGAGTTATGGATGCGCTCCATGTGGATTCGACCCCGGACTTCCGGGTATTATTATGCTTTCAACCGACCTAGCCCTACACTTGGGGCATGCTTATTGCAACATACTTTAAGGTCGCAAACAAGATACCTTGAGATAGATCCCACACAATCCGGTGTACACCAAGTGGTGTGTACCCATTATTTGATCTTTCGCTTTTGTTAGTGAGTGAGAGACAAAAGATGACCCACGTAAGTGTATAACTGTAATGCCCTGATTTTTCAGGAGCAATAGAAAGTAATATCTTAAGAAAATTTTGCTAAATAAATATAATTTTCAAAAAAAAGATGTTTAATCATTACAATCTCAAGATAGATTTATTGATTCAAAATACATTAACTTCAGAGCCGACTCTAAGCTTGATACGGATTCCAAGCATACTCGATCTCCGCTCCTGATTTTCTCCTGTCTCAAAACTGCTCCACCATTGAATCTTGCACCCGTTGGCAAATTGATCGCCGGAGCAACCGATTTGCCAGGATACAAACGTATCCGTGAGTGATAAATCACCCAGCAGAATAATCCAACCCAACCACCTCTCTTACTTTATAGTTAGCAAGTAACAGGATAATAATGACGTGAAGAAGTAAAACCGAGATTTTTCACATAAACCGGTTTATTACTATCCATTAACCTAACGTGAAATCTAAGATCTTATCCACGAGATCTTTCCTCCCCAACCGCTAGCCATGTCTCGTCCCATGAGATCACTTACTTTTACTGTCGTAAATACACTTAAGTTATGTACAGAGTGTGCATCCCAATGACTACATCAAAGAGTAAGCTTATCATGCCGGGACATAACTAGATTCGCTTATCTTATTCACCACTTCACAATCATCACTAGACTACCGCCAGTTTCAATTCATCACTGGGCTTACTTTGCCAGTTTCAAATCATCACATCCAACTCATCTCATTTCAAAATTTCGCCTGTGGGCAATCTAAAAATGAAACTTTCCAATTTATCCATTGCCTAGCATCGTCTAGATGAATTCTATTTGCATACCATCCCATGTCTCTAGGGTCCAATCAGCATTCAAATCAAACATTGGTGCAATATACGATTAATCAAATAATAATTAAAACAAATAACAGGCAATGCGATCACACGACTTTTTATGAACGATCCGTTGCTCTTAGTCTTGTTTGGACACAATGTCAACAATAAAGTAAGAACTTTTATAAAAGAATTTAAAAATAAATTTTCTAGGCTCTCATTAATTAATTCTAAGAAATTAGATTGATTAAAAACTAATTAAATACAGTAATTAGGTAAAAATATTAGAATAATTATGATGACATTAATAAGAGCCCTAAAGGTCCTATAGAACATGGTCAAGTGCCAAAAGTTGGGTTTGGAGGGTCGCGTGATTAATTTAAATAAAGAGATTAATGAAAGTAGCCAAAAGAAAATAAATAATTTAATAAGTAAAATATATTGAGGTTAACAAAGTTCCATCCTTGGAATGTAAAGAGTCTAAAAAAAATTACTCGGGCATTAATGACATGTTTTATAAGGTTGCATAGTAATTTAGATTAGAAACTTTGTAAAAAATTAAATAAATAGATAGTTAAGTAAAAAATATATGAAATTAACAAGATATCATCTTTGAGGTGCAAGGAGTCTAGGAAAAATAGTTTGGGTGTCAAAAACATTGTCCGGAAGGTCGCAAAGATTTTTCGTTTGTAAACTTTGAATGAAAAAAAGTAAAAATTTAATAAATAGATATTCAAATAAAAAAATATGATATTAACAAGATATGATCTTTGAGGGATGAGAAGTCTAGGAAAAATAGTTCGGGTGTCAAAAATGATGTTCGGAAGGTCGAAAAGTGGTTTTGAACCAAAATAGTGAAAACTACAAGGTTGGACTGAGTTGACCTTGCGGTCCGCAAGGTCAGAGACTTGGTTCTTGCGGCTGGAGCAACCCGAAGGTTGCGGCCGCAAGGTCACGACTAGAATTTTTTTTTTGTTCATTTGGCTATGGTTTCGTGCATAGATTCGCATGGGCTATGTCTTAGGCCTAAAAATACATAAATATATGGCTTAATTGCAAGAACACCCCATAAACTATCACTTTTTGGCAACTTCACCCCTCCTAACTACCAAATTTGAGCAACTTCACCCCCTCCCCCATTTTCCGTCCAATTCTGTTAGGGATTTGGATGAATGGAAAAGTAATTTAACATACCAAAATGCCCTTTGTACACCCATTATAGACACCTCCCCCTCCCCCTCTCTCTCTCTCTCTCTCTCTCTCTCTCTCTCTCTCTCTCTCTCTCTTTCTCTCTACCTCTCCTCGATTAGAGATGGGAGGTGGGAAATGGGGAGATCGGTTCTAGAGTCTCGGTCGACCTCGACCCATGATGAAAAAAGTGAGACAGAGACAGAGATGAAAAGGTGGTGGGAGTGATCAATCGTTTTTTTCTTCCAAGTATAAACCGTGTTTTTTTTAAACCTTAGGGGTACATTGGTCTTTTTATTTCAATCCGTACAAGAATTGGATGGAAAATGAAGGAGGGGGTGAACTTGCTCGAATTTGGTAGTTAGGAGGGTGAAGTTGCTCGAATTTAAATTTAATGAGGTGAAGTTGCCAAAAAGTGATAGTATAAAGGGTGTTGTTGCAATTAAGCCTAAATATATTTACAGAAGAGATTGGATAAGATTATAGTATCTTGGGTTGGTTGAATTGAATCAAAAATCGAAATTTTGAATTTTGAGAAGATGACTTCGGGTTTTTCTATCGGGGAACCTTGGGATTGAATTGAATGTTGTTTGGTGATTCTTTGGGGTGTATGAGGTGATTTGAATAGTCGGTTTGGATTTCGGTAGGTCGTAACTATGAAACCCACTTTTCTTTCTCTTTCTTTCTCTCTATAAAACTCCATGGATTGGAGCTTCGGTTGGCCACGGTTTTCTCTTGATTCTTACTCAGTGGAGTGTGGAGGGTTTAGCGGTGTGCTCGTGGCCGAAGTGGTGGGGTATTTATAGGTGAATTTGAAGAAGAAGGATAAGATCGAATTTAATGGAGTTATAGATTGCTCCCTCACATATGGAAAATTGTAAAATATCCCCGGTCACATAACAATTACTCCATTGTCGTGATGTATACACTAGAAAATTCGAAGAAATCTGTCCAATATCATCAAATCCTAATTACAACGGAGTAAATTGTCTATTTATAGCATGTGACAGCTATTTTCACACCTCTACAAGTTTACAACCCTTTACAAGCTACAAGAGGATAGTGTAGTAATTATAATTAGGATTTTTTTATTAAGATTTGATGATGGCAAAAATTTTGTCGAATTTTCTAGCAGCTATATCACGACAGGGATAATTTGTAATTTCTCATACATGAGGGAGCAATCCATAATTTGTAAAAACCTCGAGGGTAATTTTGGTGTTTTGCTCTATTAGTTTTGTGGTATTTAGAACTACAATGGTGAATGTATATTTTTGTAAGTTTCCGTTTGAAAAAGAAGAAGAAGAATGTATATTTTTGTTATTACCATCACGATATAGAGAATTATAAGCCAACAATCAATCACACAATTAATAACAAACGTATTTACATGGTTCCACTTGAATCAAGCCTAACTTATATCCATGAGCGAAAAGCGATAAAGAAATCATTAACAATGAGAATAGAATTCAAGGACCCGATTGTGCTCTAACTCTCCAAGAGCCACGAAACAAAGAACTCTTAAGGAACAAACTTTGTAAAATAAGGGTGTCAGAAAAAGGCTTTTATATAATAGGTGTTTGGCTATTTTCTCTCAAGGCAAAATTTGTAAAATAAGAGTGTCAGAAAAAAGATTTTAATTATCCCATTAAATTACTCAACCCAAACTACCAAGGGATTGTAATGAACATTCTAATACCTCAATGAAGAAATTTTTTCCTCAAGTGGTAACGATTTAAATATCCGAACAAGAAGAAATAACTTGGAAGACTGCAAGTACGAGTACAATAGCGAAACCTATAATTAAAATTGTAAATATTTACGCAAGTCGATTTACAATCGAATTAGATAAAAGAATACAAAATCAAGGATGGCAACTACTTCTACTGTTACTTCTATTGATATCTCCGTAACTACGGTGATACCTCTATTACTGTAATTAGGGGGTGTTTTGGTTTTGTAAAAAAAGTATTTTTTTTAGAAAAAGAAGGTAATTTCAAACTTAAATATAATGAAAATGAAAAATATTTTTTTAATTTTTTTTGCACCTTTTAAAAGATCTTAATGAGATCTATCAAACAAGATTCTTATTGGTAGGAAAATTATTTGCGTAAACACATGATTTTTGAGCTTGAAATTACCTTCTTTTTTCAAAAAGTACTTTTTTTTCAAAAGTGGAACACCCCCTTGACTCTTTACCGTAGGCTACAGTTATCGTACTGACAAAGAAAAGGACAAGTCTTTATGCAAGAATTCGAGAGGGCTGTTTCTTGAACCATTTCTCTTTTTATAGACGACGGAGTGAAGAAACAGTTAATAATTGTCAATCCAACTTTAACTATTTCTTCTGCGCTCGATACATATCCTCCCATGTTTAAACATGAATTTGGATTTTATCAGAAGTTGGTTATCTTCAACATTTATTCTCTATCTTTCGCTGAACTAGTACTGGCATTTGAATTCTACGATGTGTATTATTTGTCCTTCACTTACTCGAATTACCGCAACTTCCACCATGTGTCTCGAACCTCTGAGCCTGAATTCATCATGTTGCCGTACGTGGTGGCATTATAACATCATTCCTATAATTTACATACCAACATTCGAGGTTTAATTTCATAAGCGGTCGTGTCTTTCTTAGCCACACGTTGAGTTTTTTTAAAGGGTGCGTGATTTTAGTTTAGTACTCCAGTAATCAATAAGAAAGTCCTAATAACAAGTCAAAATGGCTTACGCGTCTAGTCCTTGTAACATGCTACTCCAGTATTCGGCAAGAAAAAGCTAGCTGCTCGCGTTTGGACAACAGAAATACTACCTGGCTTCCGAATACTATCAAAAGTTTCTTTAGGGAGGTTGAATGGTACAATTGGTGTAGTCGATCAATGATCAATTTGAACTTTTGATCCACCAAATGAGTAGGGACGAGAACAGTCAGTCTTTATCTACTCCAATTAACCAAGTCTTTTCACAGTGTTCTCACGCCCATCTGAATATCATGTTGACTGTTCAACTACTCTGTGATGAGACCATTAATGCCTTGTTCGGTTGTGGGTTTGGAAAAATTTTGGGTTTGGTTTTTGGGTAACGTGTGAGGAGAGAAAATAGTGTAATAATTGGGGATATGAGTAATGAGTGGAGAGAAATAGAGAGAAAAATGAGATTAATGTTTTGATATAGGGATAATGAGTGAAAATAAAATGAAAGTAATGATTGAAAATATTGATAATCAGTGGATTTAGGTTTGAAATTTTTTTTCCAAACCCATAACTGAACAAGGGCTAAGGTTTTTTTTTCCCATTATTATATATATATCAACGGGAATTATTGAAGAAAGTTAGTAAGTCAATTTATAAGGGATTCAGAGGATATCTATAATCGAACCCTAGTCTCCCACAAGGGAGAGTGAGGAGTTAGCAACCGGGCTACAAGCCCATTTGTATGATACCATTAAGTTCAATATCTCCTTTTGGGAAATTTCTTAAGGAAAATGACGACCCAAGACGTGTTTTGATAATTAATACCCGTCAATGACATGCTAAGAATATTTATTAATGCTGAAAATATTCTTAGCAGATATTAATTATCAAAACACGTCATTGGCCGTCGTTTTCATAGAAAGTCTACACTTCCCGACCCATTTTCCCGATCGGAATCCCGATGCCCTACCGGGCCTACTCCGGCCACCGGACGGCTGATCCGAGCCGTCTAAAAATTCTAAAAAAAAAATCCGAGTGGGCTTATGCGAGAATCAACGGCATCCGACGTGTTTAGGTGGCCGATCCGAACACTCCATTTTTTGTGTATATATACAAAAATATACACACAAAAAATGGAGTATTTGGATCGGTCACTTAAACACGTCGGATGCAGTTGATTCTCACGTAAGCCCACTCGGATATTTTTTTTTTTAGAATTTTTTGACGGCTCGGATCAGCTGTCCAGTGACCGAAGTGGACCCGGCGGGGCATTGGAATTCCGATCGGGATTCCCCGGTCGGGAACTGTAGCTTTACTCTTTCCCAATTTCTAATCAACGGAATAAGGTATTCGAATAAGGGATTCAAGTGACAGAAACTTGTCTTTTTTGACCTTGTCTTTCTACCTAATTAACAAAGTGGTCCCCTGCTTTCTACCGACTATCCCGATTCCCCACGCTCTCTCTCTCCAAGCTGTTTGTATTTTCAGGTTTCTAAGAAATGGAGAGGAGATGCCTAGTGACTGCGAGACCGCGGAAAATGTTGTGAACACGCCTCTCAGTCACTCTCCAGACACTTCTCTCTCACGAGCAATGGGTTCTATACATCTGTGGGCTCCACTGCTTCTAATAGAAGAGGGTCTAGGGAGTGGCTGAGAGGCGTGTCTATAGCATGACTGTTGTGACAAGCTGCTTTTGGTTTACATAAATAATTGTGGAAGTTAAACACATTTTTCTTGTGTGAACAATTTTTTTTTTTAAAATAAAGTATTTTTGCAAGTCACTTTCTTTTCTTTTTTGGCAAAATAAAGAACTTGTTTAAAGAAAATGATATTGACACTCCAAAAATTGATGGAGGCACTCCAAAAAATAAAGAAAAGTGGTTTTGAAATTATACTGATTTTGGAGTGCATATATCAATATTTGGAGTGTCAATATCATTTACCGTTTTTAATTGTCATGTGAAAGTTATAGGATTCTACTTTGATTTTATCAGTTCCTCTCACAATTCATATTGTAAATTGATTCACCTGTTAGGAAAAAATAACTGAGAGCGTTTGGGAAAAAGTTGTGCGCGCAAAGGTCACTCCCTTTTTGTCTCTTGTTCATTACTAGCTCCGTTCAGTTATCGAGATTGTTGTATGAGAAATGTATTCTCAGGAAAAGTAAAGTAAAGAAAGATAAAATTTCTTTTCCTTTGAGTGCTCTGTTGATAAAGAATTTTGTAGGAACATTACAATTCGTTCTTTATAGAAAGTTACATATAAGTTGATTTTTTTTTTTTTTATCATTTTCTATCCTTTCTGAGCAATTGAATGGGCCTTGGGGTACTCGGGGTGGTGGTTTAGGTTTGAGACTTACGGATTTGCTTCCTCAAGGACCGGCCTGCTTTTTTGAAGGCCTAATGCAAAAAATCAAAGATGAGGCCTTTTAAATATTTATACAGACAAAATTTAAGGTTGATAAATTATCTTCCTAAAAAATGTATGATATTCTAGTAAGTATGTTTTTTTTTTTTTTGATCCGCTTCTAGTAAGTATGTTGTTGTGCCTTTAATTGTTGAAGTTGAAGAACAATAGTGAGGCTAGAATAGACCAAAGCATACGTTATAGCCCAATAGCTTCCATTTCCTTGCCTAAACAGGGGTTACGTAATGCTTGGGGCCTTTTCCAACCAGGAGCATGAGGTAATAATGGCTTACGCTTGGGCCACCCACCCACCTTAGCTTGGTGGAAAAACAGAAACACTACAGTCACCGACCGGGAGGGTCGGTGACCGGCCACAGACCGCGTGTGGGGTCCACTCCGAGCCCCGCACAAATGATCCGAGCCGCTCAATAATTTTAAAAAAAAAACCAAGTGGGCCTCAATGGAAATAAGCTCAAATCTGATGTGTGTACGTGCTCGTTCCAAACTTTTATTTTTGAACAGCTCGGATCATTTAATTTTGGAACGGCTCGGATCGAGCACGTACACACATCGGATTGAGCTTATTTCTGCCCTGGCCCGCTCGGTGACTGTAGCACTGCTGGTGGAAAAATGCCTAGCTAATTGGAATCGTCGACATTGACACAAGGTCATTGGGCCCTTAGTACTGCTGCCAATTTTATTTGGAATTGTAATTTCATTACAACCCCAAGGGTGTTTCCACTTACAAAAAAAATTTAACGCATTTTACCATCTCGTTTTCACTAACAAAAAAGTTTCGACATTTTACCATCTCGTTTTCACTAACAAAAAAGTTTCAGTTTCCACTACCAGAAAAGTTTCAGCATTTTATCATCTCGTTTCCACTAACAAAAAAGTTTCAGCATTTTACCATCTCGTTTCCAATAACAAAAAAATTGTCAACAAAAACTCTTTTCGCTACAGTAACTCTACTCATAAACCCATCAATAACTTATTTACTACTTAAAACACCTAACAACTTCTCAACCATAAATAAAAATTTACAAATTTTTTACTATCAGAAACACCCCCTTAGTTCCATTAGTGTGCCCAGTCCATTCCGTTTAATGAACGAACCAGCTAGAATGATGAGTAGAGTAAGGAGTTGCGATTGTATTAGGATAAAAGAATTTAGATAGCAATAGAGAAAATGATTTTCACAGTACTCTTTTAATTATTATGACACTTCTTTTTGTCGTTTAGTGAAAAAAATACACAAAAAAATTTCCCTAAAGAAAAAGAAAGAAATGGAGTGCCATAATAATTAAAAAAGGAGTGTAAAAATCATTTTCCTAATACAAATCCCATTAATAAATTAAGTTTTGGAGCAACTAGAAGCTCGTTGGTGCCTCCGCCCTGTTTTTTGTAGTGTTTTTGACAAATCATGCTGGGACAAATCTAACTTTTGTGACATGATGAACCAAAGGCAATTGGCCCAATGGTTGTGTAACTATACCGAGGTACAACATACGTGAGTTTAACTCGCATACTCTTGTTGATGGCTTCAGTTAGCGGTAGGGCAACATAGCTAGAAGAAAAAGGGAAATAAAAAAAAGACATGATAGAGATGGCCGATTTGATCAATTCATTCAATTTTTCTCCATGTGAATGCAGGACGAAAGTCAATTAAGGCCGTACAGACGTTCGGATGAGTTGATTTTTTACAAAAACTCTTAAAAATATGTTTTAAGCAAATTAAATGATCACTTCGGTCATTTGTGAGAGACCCTGAGATAGATCTCAGACAATCCGGTATACACCAAATGCAAATGATATACGTTCAACCATTGTGCAAAATGCTTTACACAATCAATTTTTGACCGTCTATTGTTGTAATTAATGGTTAAGATTCATTTCATAAATGATCTATGACTGGTAATAAATTATTTTTAATCCGGACCGTCTAAAGCACATCTGGATGGTCAGAATTAATTGTACAACCAACACAATGATTGTACGTATAGCATTTTTGGCTAGTATTTGGGTATGTCAGCTTGCGTGTGGACTTTTTTTCAACATATAATAGCGACATTTTCCATAAATGATATTTATCAACAATATTATGGACATATATAAGATCGACTAATGTAACACGTCTCTATTCAATTATTGCACGGGTAATTGATAACGCGTTGAGCTCATGCATATGGCCACCGGCCCACCCTCATCTTCTATACTAATGGGCACCGTTTCGAAGCTTGCCAACCCATGTGAAGACTGAAGCACAACTCCTTGAAAAACTCTCTCTCTGGTTCTCTCTCTCTCTCTCTCTCTCTCTCTCTCTCTCTCTCTCTCGGTACGTGTAGGTCAATAGTACGTGTAGGTCAATATCAAGGATTAGTACGTGTAGGTCAATATCAATGTATGTCTATCTATTTGGAAATGAAACACAGTAGTAGCTAGGAGTAACTTTTTCAAACTAATCCCTACATCTCAGTCGTTTTTGTTGACCAAGTTTTCAAACTATTACCCTAAACAATTGATGATTCAGAACTAGAAATAATGTTGTATATACATGTCCAAATTAAATAGTTAAATTAGACTAGATCATTTAAATATATATGAAATAGAATTATTAATCGATCGTGTACCTAATATGCATTTTTTATGATATGATCACATGCGATTGTTTTGTTGCATGTTAGGCAGTAGGCACAATACATCGTCCTCAATGAATCACAAAATCAACAACACATCGTGATTTAATTTCATTATTCTTTCAAGAAACCAATAGCACATTGCTCTCAATGAATCCCCCTACGATATATTTTGAGTAAAAAATTGTTTGATTATCAATTTAGCTTTTGGTTATAATTACCACGCAACTAGCTAGTAATTAATGATGCCGTTGAAAACGAAAACATGCCATTAATGAAATGGAACGGTGAATTTCGTGATAATTAATTCCATAAGTTTGGTTGTTAATAGTGGCGGAGCCAAGATTCAGATGCAGGGGTGGCACCGTTCAATGGAAATCTAGTTACATGTTGTGCAAAAAAATATAAAAAAAAATAATTATGAAATATAATTAGGTTTTGTTTTGAAAAAGAAATAAAGGCTTACTTCACCTCTCTTGTGGTATGCAAAAAGCATAATAATATAAGATTAATTATTCTTGATCCGAATCTACCATTTTTTAAGTTGCATTTTTTCAACAGTATTTGTATTAGGTTTTTTTTTTTTTTTATACCCATAAATACTTTGTCAAACCATATTAGTCTATAAAAAAATTATGTGTTCAAATAAATCATGGAAAAGTTTAATTTCCAAATGGATCATATTCCTTTCCGATCAGTGGGAAAAAAAATTACAAATCTTCCAAGAACTTATGCAGAGAGAGAGAGAGAGAGAGAGAGAGATTTGAAAAAGGGGAAAACAAATAGGGTGCATGCCATGCCACAGAGAGAGAGAGAGAGAGAGAGAGAGAGAGAGAGATTTGAAAAAGGGGAAAACAAATAGGGTGCATGCCATGCCATAGAGAGAGAGAGAGAGATTTGAAAAAGGGGAAAACAAATAGGGTGCATGCCATGCCATGGATTCAAACCCTGGCCCAATGGTGCTAACAAGGAGGCATTTTACAAGATCAAAAAAGAAAAGAAAAAAAGGTGGCACTTTACCACTCTAGCAAGCATGCGTTTGAAGAGACGAAAATAATTGAATAAAAAACTCAGCTAGTAAAGACTTTGCTTTTGCGTTCAAAAGGTCGTCAGATCGAGTTTCTTAATTTAAGGGTCACTGAAGTTTAGTCTGTTTCATCGTTAGCTTTAATATTTTCAGATACATAGTACTCTCTCGGATGTAATTGGGTTGGGTGAGGATACTGGGCCGTAAAAAGAAGGAGAGATTGGCCAATAATAGAATCAAGGTAAATAAATTATTGAAGGATAAGTTTATTTTCCAGATTCAGGTTTTTTTTTTTCTTTCTCCTGAGTACATTTAAGTATTTCATTCTTATCAACACAAATGATTTAAATATTTCACTGCAGTCATATATAATCCGGACATTTTTGGTTTAATTTTAGACGATATATAGCTATCATAAGATCAATTAGTATAAGGATCAGTTATTACTCGATCTCTAGAACTTAGCAATATTGTCACATGCATCATAAAGTGAAGTTAGGGCAGGCTTTCTTTTCTACGTTACGTCTCAATCCGGCGAAACCCAAATGATTATAATGTGCAAATTAGGCATAATTAGTTATTGATAATAATTGAGCAAAATTAAATTTTGTGCTTTAGGACAAAAGCCCTATGCCACTACTGCTTCCTATTGGTATTATTAGGTTGTTAATATTATTAATTAAGGAGAATTTACGTATGTACTTTTCATGATGGTTTCTTGCTTCTAAGGTAAGATTAATTGGTATTCAATTGAAAATGTGCGCACATTAGAACTCTAAAACCTAACTTGATCCGCATAGTCAAATTGATTTGGCCCGGCCCCTAACCACCCTAGCGATCATAACTGCCCTAGTCAAATTGTATGAAGACAAATGGAAAATCAATTATGGCAGGTAAGCGGATCAAAAAAAAAAAAAAATTATGGTAGGTGAGGTGGAATTTTTTTTTTTTTTTTGCCAATGTGAGAAGTTGTATTGATGTAAGCTTAACAGCACTTACAATACAAAATTCATTACAAATATCTTGGACAAAGACAAACTAATCGTCTAAGATACAAAATGAGAAAAGTACAAGGCAGTTGATGTCTTCTACCTCAACCCATACAACGTCTGACGCATATTCAGTTGAAATTTCATATTTTCTGATAGTCCCAAAAAGAGATAAAGTGCTAGCCAAGAAAAAAAAAATAACAAATACCCAGACGACCTCCAACCAAGTATGAAGGTGCCAATGAACTCCCAAAGTTACAGATCTAACAAACCATCACGAGTTGCTCCATCAAAGAAATTTTATGGGGATACAATAACATTGTTGACATGGATACCCTTGTGAAACAATATTATCTGAAAGAACCCGATCTGTAGATGCAATATTTGCCCACAGATGAAACTAAAACCTCTCACAAAAGAGAGAGACAAAACTCTCACAGAAAGGAAACGCAAAACTCTCTTCAGATCAACCGACGGTCGAGAAAAAGAAAGGGAGATCGAAAACTAGTATCATGTCCTTCTCCTCCCACTACCGTATTAGTGTTGTAAAATCCTAGGTGGAGGAGAAGAGAGAAGAAAGATAAATGCAGCGGCTAGGATTTCAGGAGAGAAAGAGAGAGGCCAACTTAAGAGAAGTATTTGTATTCCAAAAATGTACTCAACATGGTGGATTAACCAACGGGTTATCTTGTCGGGTCAAGTCCAATGTGTCTCACTCGAGACAAGTTCCTGAGTTACAAAACGTGAGATGTACATATATCTAGAGCTGCTCGCGGTCCGGTTCGGATTTCTAGGAATCTGAGGACCGAACCACTAGTCACGGTTTTTACAAAATGAAATCCGTGTCCGGACCAAAAGTCCTATGGTCCGGTTCCAATCCAATCCGTGACTCACGGATCGGTTACGATTTTGTCCATGGATTTTAGCAAAAATAAAGCTCAAACATATATCCCACAATAAAAGAGAAGAAGGTTATATTCAGAATTAAGTTTAACACCACCAGAAAGTACTTGTTACATAAACTACCAAAAACTTACTTTAGAAATCAAATTTAAAAGAATCTAAAACACTAGTAGGATTGTATCATTATAGTACACTACATAACATAAAGGAATCAGAAAAGAAACAAACTACTGAAATTCAACTAGAGTTACCCGTAATTTTTACGAAAAAACTACGATTTACATTCTATCCCATTATTAAGATAAAATATTAAAATTGGTGGAAAAAAGTGTTAACATTACTAACAATTTATTATATAAATACACATATATATATTATTTATATAAAATAAATATCTCACGGTCCGATTCGGTTAATCCACAGTTTCGTAATGAAAATCCGTGGACCGAACCGCGAGTCACGATTTTCTAATTTTTCAATCCGTGTCCGGACCATTAATCCACAGATAAAATCTAAAAGGTACGAATCGATTCGGTTCAGACCAATTTCACGGTTCACCAGATTTTTTGAACAGCCCCACATATATCGGCGAGCTTTCACTGTTCAGCGTAAATAAGCGTAAGCGTTGTACATACGTGAATTTCCAGTCTGGTGCTAACTGTATTTTCATATCAAAACGATAATTGTTCTAACTCAAAACTTAAAAAATTCACACACAAATATTTACGGTCCCGAAGAATCCATATCCCCATTTCCTGATTGTTCAGAATTGTATGTCAAATAATTTTTTTTGAAGGCAAAAAAATTTCATTAATCTCTGAAATTTTTACAAAGATTAGGAGCAAGGAATGATAACATCAAATTCCTAACCCGAGATCCAAACGATCTACAACGCTAAGAATAATTCAATGCCCATCCGAGATCCATTCCCCGAGTTTGGCAAGAAACTAGACACGAAAAATTCATTGACACAAAGTCCGCACCCGTTGGCCTAAAAGCCCAGATAATTAAATGAAAACCAAACACCTAAAGGCCTAAAAATCTAAAAAATGGGGCAAGCCCAACCAATACAGCTCAAACAAAACCCTAGCTACTGCCCAAAATCAACCTCCAACACCTCTACCGCCAGCCACCACGACAAAAGGGTAACAACACCACAGCTCGGAGAATCACCCTAAGGCTGCCGCCGCCCACAAGCTGTTAGGCCAAGAACTGAATGAACTCAGAAGAAGCACCGGGGGAGACACGCGAACCCAAGCAACCACATCCCGCCTACAAATAGATACTCCTACAATTTGCCACATAAACCAAACTCCAACATTTTAGAGAAATGGTGAAAGTACATAAACACTCCCCTCAACTATCATTTTTTCTCATGAACAACCCCTCACATTAAAAAGCACCCATGAAGACCCCATCAACTACTGGAAACAAAAAAAAGACAAACTCTATTAACGGGATGAATGAATTGACGAATATACCCTTATTATATTATACGGTCAAATACGATTCCTCTCCCATTCTCCACTTCACTCGATCAGAAAACACTCACACACTCCCATGGTGATTCTTTCTCTTTTCCTCTCTCTCATTTTGAACCGCGGGTATGGACCCCACAATTCTCTTGTCCCGATTCTGCCACAACCCCCTCTCCTTCATCACCGATGCCGATTTCAAGTCGCTCCGGGCCCGCGCCCCACGGTTGTAGAGCTTCTCGAGGCAGAGCCGCCGCTACTCGTCCTCGGCAGTGCGGAAATGACGACGCTTTGGTCGGGCACAACAACGACGAGGGTGCGCGAGTCAGGATCTGGGTGGGGGGACTGCTTGGTGGCGAAGGCGGTGCGGAAGGCCTCGGAGATACAGTCGTACTCAGAGTAGACATTGGTGGTGGTAGTGGTTTTTGGTTGAATTCTGGAGAGAGAGATGGGGAACAAGATGGAAATAAGGATATAGTAGTGGAGAAGGGCATTTTTGTCCAAAAAAAAGCCCATGTGACTGACATGTGACCATCTAGGTAACGGTTCTGAGACGAAAGGGTGTTATATGGGTAACGAGAGTAGTTGAGGGGATCTTCATGGATACTTTTAAATGTGATAGAGTGTTTATGTGAAAAAGTGATAGTAGAAGAAGTGTTTATGTTTTTTCACCTGGTGAAATTTGATTTGAAATGATGTGATAGTAGTACGTACTATTTTTCAAATTACCAGAAAGTTTGAGCTCCAAGAAGGAAAAAAAAACCACATAGAAACAAAAAATGGGGGATCGAGATCATCAATATTCCAAGAAGTTTTAATCGAAGCTCCACTACGATAACAAAAGTCACTTGAACAGTTGAACGTATGATTCTGAAAGTAGCAATGACCAAGCAAAGAAGTCACGGATTTACTGTATTATATTCCAATCAGGGGAGCTTTCTATAGGGTACTTTTCCTTTCTTGATATATTCTTTACTAGATACCCACAAGTCCCCAAACAGCTAATTTAAAGACAGTTCGACTGTGGAACCGAGCAAGAGTGCACCGTCGGGTTTGTAGGGTTCATTTCAGGGTCTCATACAAATAATCTGAATCATTTGTTACTTTTAGTATGATTTTTCGAGTGGCTCAGTAAAAGGTCAGCTCAATCAAATAACTGTAAATGCTTGATCCAATTGATGTTTCAATATTTCATGCAAAATCAGGTTATTGAAATTTTGAACGAATATTGGTGAAAATTGACGATCGGATCAACCACTAAAGTTATCCGATAGAGCTGTTGTTTTTCAAGGAGCCCCAAAAAAATGTTTTAGAATTATTGAACGATTCGGATCATTTGCATGGTATTCCAAAGTAGGCTCCACAAAGTGCGGTCTTCGTCGGTATCCATAGATTTACGTTTGGAAAAAGTATAGTTGTGTATATATATATATATATATGTGACAATGGCCAAGCAAAGAATAAATAAAGAGACAGTGCACGTGACGGTGAAGTAGTTTTTAATTTTTCCATATAATTAAAGTGGAAGAAACGAATTTAGAGGGAGAACAAGACGAGCATGTCTTGTCTGAATTATATTCCCATATATAGACAGAAACATACATACACACACAGTGCATGAGACAGGTGATCTTTCCTTTTCCTTTTCCTTTCCATCTAACATGTGCCACAAACTAATATAGTATAGTACTCCAACCGGAAACCAACCATGTAATAATGGGTTTTTTCTTATGAAGAATGATAATTACCAAAACCACCCTTGACCAAGGTTGACAAAGCTTGACCATTTATTTGAAGTTTGTTACTACTTGGATCGTTCGATTTTTGATGTATAAAAATTAAGTTACTGGAGAGGAACGCGTGTTCGGTTTGATTAAAACTCATTTTAGATTAATCGGTCAGTCTCATAAATAAGCTAAGTTCAAACATATTAGAAAGCTAATCAAGTTTTCAAATCAAGCTTGAACAATTCACCTACTGAGCTCATTCGGCTCAAATCAAGTTCATTAAGTTTTTAGCAATCTATTTTGTTTTCTAGAAAGCCAATTTTTCTTACTTCATCCAATTTGTTGGGGTTTTTTTTTTTTTTTTTGGGAGTCTTCAGTGTTATTTTTTATGATAAATTTAAGAAATTATCTTTCTAGTTTCAATCCAGTCTCACTTTCGTATCTCTAGTATCAATTGCAACGCTTTTAACTCCGAAATTTGGTCAATGTACCTATTAGGTCCAATAAATAATGTTTGCTTCCCAAATTGATGGAAAAGGGCTTAATGAAGAGCAATTTCAATATTTCAAGGCCTTTTCGCCTTTTTCCATGTCTCTCAATTTCAATTCCTTAATCATGTTTCTCAATTCAACTTCTTAATTAGTCATTTTCTGTCAATTTGAGAAGCAAATGTTATCTATTGATCCTAACATGTACGTTGACCAAACTGCGGGGTTAAAAGCATTGCAGTAGATACTTGGGGAGAGAGGGGGGCAAAAATTTTCAATTCAAAAAAATAATTATTATTCCTATTTTCAATCATTACTCTCCATTTGTTATTTTTATTTTCAATCATTATTCTTATTTTTTTCTTTATCTCTCTCCACTCATTATCCATATTTTTAATCATTATTCTCATAAAAAATTTCTCAAAAATTCATCCAAACGCAACATTACCTTTGTCGATACACTCAAAGCTAGAATTAGGAAAACCAAAGTGATAGGTATAGCCTATGGGTATTGACTTTTGTGACAGGCATGGGCGCCACCGTACAAGAGTCAAACAACATGTGAATTTCTGACCTCACGACCTTTTTTTTCTCTCCTGTTGTTTCGATATTTATTATAAATAAATACAGAATAATTCATTTATTAGGCTTAATAAATACCACCGTCCGGGGCAGATTAAAAAACACACCGTCAAGACAAAAAAACACCGTTAAGTGTGTATATTCTATTAATAAAAATGAAATTTCCATATGGTATAGTAATCTGTTCAAAAAAATATGGTATAGTAATATATTTGTCTCTCATATTCAAAAAAAAAAAAATTAAGGATTTCTCTTGGCATCCACTCATGCCGCATTCCTCTCTCGCTCTCTCTCTCTCTCCCATTCTGTTCTTTAGAAAAATCTCTCTCTCTCTCTCTCTCTCTCTCTCTCTCTCTCTCTCTCTCTCTCTCTCTCTCTCTCTCTCTCTCTCTCTCTCATTCTGTTCTTTAGAAAATAAAAGGTCAACAAGAAAGAAATATACAATAGCTATCCTAAGGTTCTGTTTGAAAAAGTTTTTATTTTTGATATTTTTTGAAATGGGCACCATAAGCATGTTTGTGTTACTGTTTTTATTTATAAAATACATAATCGATTCCACCAGTTTATGAAAATTCTAAAAACACAAAATTTGCTTTTTCATTTGTGTTGAAAACACTTTCGGCAGCCCTAAAAATAAATAAACAAAAACTATTATGGTTACCAAAAATATTTTTTATTTTTATTTTTAATAAATAAACAAAAATTCATTTCTTGTTTTTCATAAACGATAAACAAAAAACTGACAACTTTACCAAACAGAACCCTAATAATCTAGACACGAAAAACATGGCAACAGTTGAATTTAAATTTAAAATAAGTTTGACAAATCATGGTAATTCTGTGAAATCATCTGTAAATTTCTGGAAACACTAATTTTTATTTAAGAATGTACAACAGTCAACAAGTTACTAGGGTTTTTTTTTCTTTTGTCAATGGGCAGCCATTTTATTGATCAAAGCAAAAAACGGAAAGTCTGACATGGCTTCTCGACAAGCCCAATCCAGAAAATCTCTGTCCCAAGTTATGGAGGACTCATGAACGTAACTAATAGGACATATTTGGCTATAGCATGAACCATCCTATTACAATTATGCGGAACAAAAGAAAATGAAACAGAAGAAACGAAGCTAACCGCTTGTTTGAAGTATTTTGGTTTTAGTTTTTAATCTTGTTTAGTCTAGTCAATTAAGGATGGGCTTGATTCCAACATCTACTCATTAATCACTTCGAAATCGTTGGTTAAATGTGGGGCCGTGGGGATAAACATGCTTTGTTCAGTTTTAACTTGTGTAGTTTTAAGGAAAATTTGTTGATTCATGCTTGATATCATCGTGTTAGCGTTTTAATTATTTGTTTTCTATTACCTTTTTGGTACTTGGATTTAGCAGGTGAAAATGAAAAAGAAACGTTTCATTTCTTTAATTCTGATAATGCTAAAGTTTTAAAAAAATTCCTCTGAAAGATTATAAATTCTTTTTCCAAAAACAGTATTTTTGGCAATAAATGCAAGCATTTTTTTTTAAACGGCGAAAAAATATTTTATTAATATTTAGAAACAAATTACAAAAATTAAAGGAATCTAAAGCAAAAGACATCAAATTAATTAGAGCAAGAGCATACCCACAAAAAGGCACCACTGACACTAACAATCAACTGCCGCCAGGGTCGAAGAGGGAAAGAAAACCAAAAGGCAATAAATGCAAACATTGCTGTTGGGGTACATATATAAAACAAAAAAATTCCTCTAGGGTTAGTGCAGTTGCATGCAATTTCTATTCTTGTATTGTGTGTTTTTTTTTTTAATTTGTCTGTTGTCAAAATGGTAATAACTTAATTGATTGAAAACAATAGGTACAAAAAGATAATCTAGCGAATTGGTTAATGGACTAACCATTTTAAGCACAAAAAAAAAAATTCAACTTTTTTTGGCTTAAAATGTGGTTATTTTCTAAAATATTTAGGTAAAAGTAAAAAAAAAATTACTTTTCTGACGAATAAATAATGCACAAAAAATTGGCTCAAAACTAACAAATGCAAAAAAAATTTAAATAAGGACAAAACGTGCAATTTTTCTAAAAGCCATAAAAGTGTTGGTGGAAGCCTATGCTCCAATGATATTCATACTCAATTTTTGGATTCTTTACTTTTGATGGATTGTTTTGCGTAATCTAATTTCGATCGAACACGACATTTCAAGTCAGGATTCCCAATTTTTGAGGCATTTTATGTCTCCAGTTAAAAAATATATAGCATTTGGTCCGTCCAACTAATTAATTTTGTACATAAACCTCTTTAAAATATAAGTAGTAATTTACACCTTTATCCCCTCCAAAAGCTAGATACTTTCTCATTAGGGCTGCGCACGGTCTGGATCGGATCGGATTTCTCTGAATCCAATCATAATCTGCGAGTTACGATTTTTTAAAAATGAAATTCGTGTCCGGACCAAAAGTCTCATGGTTCGGTCCTGATTTTGCCCACGGATTATATCAACCAAATGCTTCATCCCGAACAAATGATTTTTATCTCATTGACATCATTTTCAAAGACTACTGTATTTTAGTTAGAGTCAGAAAGGTTAGTAATTAAAGTGCAATTCATAAGGACATCTACAAACTCACAAGTCACGACTACAAAGAAACCTCTTAACCATCTCCAGAAAGTCTACCAGTTGTCTCAGGAGAACATCAACACAATAAGAATGTCCAAAATTCAGAGTAGTTGCCAAGTAAAGCCACAAATATATTTACTATGTGTTACACATATATTATATTATATTTTATTTTATTTTATATATATATATATATATATATATATATTTTAAATATCTCACAGTTCGATTCGGATAATCCACAGTTTTTATATGAAAATCTAATCCTAATTCGTATCTCATGGTTTTTTAATTTTTGAATCCATGTCCGGGCCATTAATTCAAAGAACAAAATCCAAAAGATGCAGATCGGATCGATTCGGATCAATTTCACAGTTCACCGAATTTTTTCTGCAGCCCTATTCCTCATTGTCATTGGTCATCCATTACCACTAGATACCCTTGCTAGATCTAATGCATGCTCAGATTGAAAATAAAATAGATCAGCAAACGCTGCAAACCAAACAAAACTACCATTAAAATAAAGAAGAATGATCGATGTACACACCTAGGGTTAGGGGTTGTCCTAGTGGGTCAAGCGAGTGCCAGATTTTGGAAATACTCCTTAAGGTTTAGGGTTCAATTTTCCGCATGGTGAGTAACCTGCTGTAAGTGGGGGGCCGTTGGCTAATGTGGTGGCCAACGGAGGTTTGTATTGTGCAATCAAGCCCAATTAGTGACCTGGCTGCAGGACTGTTCCTCCATAAAAAATAAAAATAAAAAAAAATAATGTAGAAGTGAATTTGTAATCTTACCAACCACATACCCTAAGTATGACATTATCGATTTTCAATTTACTTCATAGATAGTTTATTCATGAAACCAACAAAACTGAACCACTTAACTATCCAAATGAAGTAGTGACAGACTCATTTGAATCACACACAAAAAAAAAAAAATCACAAAAGAGATTCCCACACAATAAATTTTTATCCATGATCCATTTTTGAGATACGATTTCGTATTTTTTTAGTCGGTTTCCGTAGTACTGCACCTAATAGACCACAGTACACAAATACATGCACAGCAATGTTGGTAAATTCAAGGTTTGAAATTGGTCATCACAAAAGAAGAAATATGATGTTCTAACCCTAAAAATTTGTTTCAAGCCTTTAAATGCATTCTGTCTTGCGGCACGACCGTCCGAGCCATACTCAATCACGCCCGGGCCGGATTTTCAGCAATCTTGTAAAAAACCTTTGGGCTTCACACTACCCAACATATATGTAGTGTGCCCTCGACCGTGTGCAAGTGCACACATGGTCGGTTTTGCCAGCTCTTGCCAGTTTTGTGAGCTCTCATGTGTGCAGTAATTCAATGGCTATGGGATTTTAGCATGCCAAAAATGTGAAGATGTGATGTGTGGATTCGCCTGGGTTAACACAAATGATCGAAATTATTCAATCGGGAGACAACAATTATTATTTTTATTTTTTTGGAGGAAACATATACATATATATTTACAACGAAAAAATACAAAGGACACCAAAGGTCCCATTACAAGGAAAAAAAACAAAGGAAAAAACAAAAAAACCAGCTCTGGTGTCGGAACCCACGCCTCGCACGTGGGTGGAAAGATCTTGATCTACATCAAGGTCTAGCTCGGCCCGACGCAATCGAAGCCACAATGACGCCTTCACCATTGCTATTGGAGAACCCGAGAGTCCGTTACAAAACTGATCGGAGCCAAGAGCCAAAAATCTAGACCTGGTTCCTCAGATCTGGCCCCCGAGTCCAAAAATGATGGAGAGATAAAATGGAGTCTGGCTCCTCTCCAATCCATAGGAAATTGGAGGATCCTCTAATTCCAATTTAATGGTCAAGATTACCCTGTATCTCCAGCAATCCATAGGAAATTGGAGGATCCTCTAATTCCAATTCAAAGGTCAAGATTACCCTGTATCTCCAGCGGTGTGAGTCCAGCGCCAAAGCTCATATGGTATTCTATGGGAACCCAATTGCTCTCCAAATATTCTTCAATTATCACATTCCAAGCACCAATTTACGAAATTCCAAACATTAGTAAAATTTCATATCGTAACTTTAATAACAGGTGCAAGTTCAAAGAACTATCAGATTCACAAGGTTAATCAAAGAACTCCTTTTACATTTCTTCTAAAATATTTTTTCTCTAAAAATTATCTTACGTTAGATTACTTACTCTTACAATTTCTTTCTAATTTCCATAACTGAATCTTAATTTCAACTTTCTTACATACAAGAATAACTACATCAATGAATACATGACACAGTGCGAAGCACACATGCAAATACACTTGTATCAGTAAAAAAAATCTCATGAGCTACGTAATAAGATAATATTAGCAAAAAAAACCATGTTGAAAGAAAAAAAATTACCGATATAATACTAGTAAAAAAATCCTCATGAGCTATATGATATCGGTCAAAAAAATCCTCATGAACTATATAATTTTTTTTTCAGAGGCAGGTTTAACGGGGAGAGAAGACGCCGTTCAAAAAAAATTAATGAATTTTTTTGTAACAACTTCGAAGACTAATGAATTTTTTTTGCCGTTTAAAAAAACAAAGAGGGAAGACGCTTATGTAATGGAATATTTAAATATTCATCCTCTTTATCCATGTCATGTAAGAATTTATCCTGCCCTTTTTTAATTCATCCTGCCCTTTTTTCATACTTATGTTTTCATCCTTTTAGTGTGTGAATTACCTTTCTTACCATTTTCACTATGATATACATGTATTATGTTATATTACTTTCCTAATTTAGTAGGATTGGATTTGATTATTTTCCTAATTCAATGTTATATTGCTTTCCTAATTTAGTGGGATTGGATTTGATTGTTTTCCCAATTTAGTGGGATTGGATTGGATTATTTTCCTAATTCAATGGGATTTGGTAAATTTCAATATGATTGATTACTTATTTTTAGGAATATAACATAATAAGTTGACCACATCTTTGCATTTTTTCTTCATTTTTCGAGTTGGTCAACAGATAACAGAAAGTCTTATTTTTTATTGATCTTATTACATGGAACATGGCTAAATTACTGTAAAAAATATATATAACATGACATATTCAAACCGTTACATGGCTAAATTACCATGACATTACATGGTTAAATTACCATGACGATTACTACGTGGACACAATTAATATTCCATGATTCGAACAAATATTTCATGGTAAATGGTTCAAATAAACAAAAAACCATTCAATCTGTGTATCGTCATGGAAACTTTCATTAATAATCATGGTAAGAATACCCAAACAAGCCATAAATAAAAAAAATCAACGAACAAGACGAGAAAAAAAACATTCATAGTCAATCGCCGATTCATGGTTAATAAACCATGAATACCCAAACCATATAAACAAAAAAAAAACTTCAAATCACTACATCTTGAAGATTTGCTCCGGCGACAACGACAACGCCCACTTCTCCTTTAAACTTCATCGACGATAGAAGATGATTGATTGGCGAAAGGGAGCAGGGAATCGGTCGACAGCAACGGTACCGAAAGGAGATTTCTGTCGACTTCATTGATGACCACGGAGGATGATTGATCGGTGAGAGGGAGGAGGGAAATGGCGGCGATAGAGCGGAAGACGTCGGACGATGAGTGGATCACCGCCCACCGGAGGACGTGTGAATGGCAGCGGCTGTTTATGGAGGACGAATGGAGGACTTTGGAGAGAGAGAGAGAGAGAGAGAGAGAGAGAGAGAGAGAGAGAGAGAGAGAGAGAGAGAGAGAGAGAGAGAGAGAGAGAGAGAGAGAGAGAGAGAGAGAGAGAGAGAGAGATTCTTACTTATATATAATCCCACCAGAATTTTTGGGATCCATAATTTTAGGGATTGAACGGAAATCGAGAGAGAGAGAGAGAGAGAGAGAGATGCTTACTTATATATAATCCCACCAGAATTTTTGAGATCCATAATTTTAGGGATTGAACGGAAATCGTGGGACGGAATGGGAAAGATTATGTTTTGGTCTCATTTTCTAGTGTGTGTGTGTGTGTGTGTGTGTGTGTCTATATATATATATATATATATTAGGGGCACTTTTGGTATAAAAAAATAGGGATGAAATCATAACTGTTCAAAAAATAGAGGATGAATACTTAAGTTGGATGAGATTTAAGGATGGATAATTAAGCCTCCCTTATGTAATTGAGAAATATGGAAAGAGTAATTGGGTGCCTGTAGAATTCTAGAGGTGATCATGGTCCGGATTGGTTCGGTTTTATAGTAAACCACAAACCAAACCAATACCTACGGATTATGAATTTGGAGAACCAAACCAACCCACAAAAAGTATAGAACCAAACCAATCCAAACCATTACATATGGTTCGGTTTCGGTTTTAAACCACGGTTTACTTTGAACTAATCTATTATCTTCAAAAAAAATATTTAAGTACTTAAATTTATGAAGATAAACTAAAGAAAACGTTATATTAAAACCACTTCTATTCAAATTACCAAAACACACTAACAAATTATCAAAACATACTAAATTACTAATATCAACCAACTAATTAAGGGTAGAATATTACCAACCATTGCCTCAAGTCTTAACTAAAAAAAATGAATAATGGTAAGTTACTAAAATGAACCAACTAAAAATACCAACTGCTAAACACATCTTAAGATAATTTAGCCAAATAAAAGGCCCAAGCAAATTCTTAAACTATTGAATTGAAATGAGGCAGCAAAAGGGTAGCAGCAGCAACATGACAGCAACCAACTTGTTGTGATATATAGAAGTTTAGTCCAAATTATCTTGGAAGGGAAGGAAAACTATATATTCTGGTGAATTTAATAGGATCAATAAATTAGAAAAGTAGTTGACTACGGCTCTCATATTTATTTGGTCAATCATAATTAAATTATATATATATATATATAACACTATAAATATATATGTGTGTGTATTATACGGTTCGGATCGGTTTGAAACCATAACCGTGAACGTGAATTCACAAACCAAACCATATAATGCGGTTTTTAATTTTTTTAAACCATGACCAAACCATACTTCTAAAAAACCAAACAAAACCTTTCGGTTTGGATTGGTCTGGACTGGATTCGCGGTTTAACGGATTTTTTGCTCACCCCTATAGAATACCATATGAGTTTTGGAGCTTGAGTTACTAGAGTAATTTTAACCATTGAATTGGAATCGGAGGATCGTCTAATTCTCTATAGATTGAGAGGAGCTGGACTCGATAGAATGAGAGAACTTCCCTCCCTATAAGGAAAGAATCATGGATAGAAAGGAGAGGAGAGGATCTAAGAAGGAAGAGAACTCGGGGAACTGGGGGGGACCCTGTAGAAGAATCCTTCTTTTTTTTTTCATTAATGTTTAAACATTAGTTGACACTCCATAAAAATCAAATCAATCAAATACATTTCAGTGGTTGTTCTATTTATTCATTTTTTAATCCAAAATTCGTTTCTAAAATTCCGGATAGGAAGTTGAATGAATTGATGAATCATTTTATTGTTATTTGAATGAATTGATTTTTTTTAAAAAGACAGACAAGAAAATATTTTCCACAAAATTAACATCTTCGATCATTTGTACAAATCTGTAGCTGTAGCCACAGTGAAGTAAGTTTTTCACATTGCTATCAAATTACAGTGCTTTCTAAATGCAAAACACTATATTTTGGATTAACGGTTGAAAGATAGATAAAGTAATGGTATTAATAATTTGAGAGAATTTATCGGGAAAGCAAAGAGACGAGTTGGTTTTAGAAATTCAAAGCAAAAATAGTCCAGATAAACTCATTTCAAACGACTTCTTCTAATGAAACGTCTAATCCTCCCACATGCCTCTTGTACTTACGCCTTGAAATGGCAGTAATCATTCCGGACTTGCCGTTAACCAGAAGTTTATGAAAGAGATGCACTGTACTAGATAAGAAGGGACAGACATATATATACATACATACAGTTAGAGAGAGAGAGAGAGAGAGAGAGAGAGAGAGAGACCATTACGGTCATGTAATAAGGGTAAAATGGAAAAAAGACAGCTGGACACAAGGCAGAAGAATCAGATTTTGTATTTAAGGTTTATTGCTATCTGAGTTTGCGTGGGTATGAGGTTGGTTGATATCTTTGATCTCTCTCTCTGTCTCTCTCTCTCTCTCTCTCTAACTGAGAAAAAACTCCCAAACCCATCATTATGTACCTAGTTTTCAATTCTGAACCATTTTATCCTTTGTAGGAGACAAACATTGAATTTCATATCGGAAAAGCCGAGGAGGAACATTCCACAATCAAAGGTACTACTAATCTCATTCTCTCTGTTTTTGTTTGTCCTTTTTTTTTTATCCTCGTTTTGTTTGTCCATTTGGGTCTCTGTTTTTCCTGAGCTACGTACACCCTTCAGATCTTCAAATTCTGTCTCACATTCCCATTGCTCTCTCTCTCTCTCTCTCTCGGTTGGTTTACTGCCATATTTTTCAATGCCTTCCAATTGGGTTCCCTTAAATTTTGTGAAAACAGATCTGGGTTTGGACATGGGCTCCTTAATTTTCTCCTTTGCTTCCATAATTTCAGCTGATTGTAGTTATAATAGCAAAAGATTTGGCAATTTCCCAAATGGTCTTCAATAAAACTCTTGAATCTTTCTATTTCCTAATCGAATTGCGTGGTTCTAAATTGTTATTCTCTGTTTCCATTCGTAAATTTTCGCTCAGCAAATTACTTGAATTTCACCCAATTCTCCATCCATTTTTTGGTGGGTATATTTCTGGGAGTTTTGTGATTATGCTTTTTCTTGTTCGATTGTTCTTTATGAGGTTATTTTTGGCTATGGATTACTAAGGGGGAAAAAAGACAGCAGATTGGCTGTACTGATTGTGGAATGTTAAGAACCAGTCTCCACTCTGCCAATTATACAAAGTTTTATACGAGCATTTTTGTGTGTACAACTATACCTATATTGTTACATACTCTCTCTCTCTCTCTCTCTCTCTCTCTCTCTCTCTCTCTCACACACACACACACACACACACACACACGTGCTTTTGGCTTTTGCATGGTCAGGAGGGCGATTGATTATTTCATTTTTGCTGCAACTCTTTCTTGACTTAGTGGGTAAGAGGGCCCTCATCTTTCCTTAGGACGGCTGAATTCTTAGGGGGGTTAAAATGGACCCAATGTCATGTGGGAAATATAAAGTTAGTTTGACAAGGAAAGTGTAAAATGTCGGTTGTTGCTATCAGAGATCTTTGCAGGTTTTTCAAGTCATTTAAATGGTTGGTATTGGCCATTAGATCTGCATCAATCCCCTGTTTTTTATTTGACTTTCTAAGTTGCTTCTAGCTTTTAGTTTCTTTAATTTAGTTGAGGCCGTGTTGGATGTTGGATTTGTCCAGCTTTTTCTTTTTTCGGAGGAAAAGATCGTGTAAAAGGAAAAGAAGCTAATTTTACTTCTTTTTGTGTTTTTAACCTTCCCTTGGTAAGCCATCAGTAAAATCCATGATCCAAACATAGTCTTGCCGATCTGGGTTTGTTTGTGCAATATGCTCTTACATTTTTTTTATTTCCATGGATTGTGAACTTGTTTCAACCAGTTCAGTTGTGAACTTGTTTCAACCAGTTCAGTTGCATAGACAAAGAAATCAAACTAGGGGTATCTTAAGTAGTTGAGATTTCCAGCTTTCTTTCTTTCTTTCTTTTTTTGATCGATCGGAAGACAGTAATGTTAGCATAGTTAGTTCCCAACATATTAATTCTCTCTTCCAAACAATTCTGAAATCGAAAAATTTTGGTCAAATTCTCGAGTAGATATTGTTGTCTAAGAATTAATTTTTTCCTAGACCTGATTGTGATTTTCTTGATTTTCATGTTCCTATAGAGACTTAAAAGTTCTTCTGCATATGTGTAGATAACTAACACAAGTTAAGGAACCATGAAGAACAAAGATTCAAGACCAGTTTCTCCATCTGATAAAAGTTCAAGGGTAGTCCCCTTGGGGTTTATGTTTGTTGTGCTATGTGGGCTCTCCTTCTACCTCGGTGGCATCTTCTGTTCTGAGAAGGATAGATTTTTAACTAAAGACATCACCAAAGAGATTGTATCTCCCAAGAGAACCGCCGATGCTAGCTCTGGCCCGCTACATGTTGAGTCTGTTGCGTTCCCGGAATGCAGCATTGACTTTCAAGACTACACTCCGTGCACGGATCCGAAGGTACTTTTTGAACGTCTAATTTCGTAGTGCTAAGGATATAATGGATCTGTTTTTGGATAGGGGTTTAAGGCATGAGAGCATTTGTCCCCAAAATCCTTGTCCCTCCTCCACTCCAATGCACTCTTAGCTGCACGATGAGATCGTGATGCTAGAAGAGCGTTGTGACAGGAAACCTGGATATTATTATTGCAGACGGCTCTCGACCATCATTTAATATTGTGTAGATAACATATTGTTAACCAACTAGGTTTACCAAAATTGCTAGTCCTGATCAGGACGTTAGGGTTTGGAGTCATGCCATAGGCAAGATTTACCTCTCTACAGCTTCCTATTAGAGAGAGAGAGAGAGAGAGAACAAAGATTGATGGCAGCTTATTGTTGTTACAGAGGTGGAAAAAGTATGGTGTCCATCGGCTCACTTTCTTGGAGCGCCATTGTCCTCCGTTATTCGAAAGGAAGGAATGCTTGATTCCTCCACCAAATGGGTACAAGCCACCAATCAAATGGCCAAAGAGCAGGGATGAGTGTTGGTACAGGTACTGTGGACTGCTCACAACTTCTTTCCTCGGTTTTCTTCTTTATGTATCTCATGGAACTAATCATTTTGATCTGATTCTAGGAATGTTCCTTATGATTGGATCAACAAGCAAAAGTCTAATCAGAACTGGCTAAGGAAAGAAGGGGAGAAATTCCGATTTCCTGGCGGGGGTACTATGTTCCCCCACGGTGTTGGTGCCTATGTTGATTTGATGCAAGATCTGATCCCCGAAATGAAAGATGGGACCATTCACACTGCCATTGATACCGGTTGTGGGGTGAGTTCCTTTTGATGATTGTCTTCTTTTACTCTAATAATCGGTTGATCGGTTGATCACTTGATACACAACGAGATTTGTTGCTCATGTGATAGCTTATATCTCAATTCATCAAAGGAAGAAACATATCTGTCTTGTTAAACAAGGGAGAAATCTTAGCCCTTTGCGCTTATCTACTCTTAGTGTCCTATTTTACATTGTAGATTCATACAAATTCTTTAGATTCATACAAATTCTTTAAATAAAGCATGTTATATATGCAAGTAACCATGCCACTTCAAATTCAGTGTTTACAATCTCTACAATTGTTCTATTTGAAGGTTGCTAGTTGGGGAGGTGATTTGCTGGATCGTGGTATTCTAACGATCTCCCTTGCACCAAGGGATAATCACGAGGCTCAAGTCCAATTTGCTCTGGAACGTGGCATTCCGGCAATTCTGGGCGTTATTTCAACTCAGAGACTTCCTTTCCCCTCAAACTCATTTGACATGGCTCATTGCTCAAGATGCCTCATCCCGTGGACAGAATTTGGTAACCAATCTCTTTTAACTTCTTATTTACACTAGTGACCAAGCAGCAGAATTTTCGGCATTATATCTTCTTCTTGTTTTACCTTATAATTTTCTGAGTTCTCGTATATGTAACAAAAAGAAAATCCTTTCGCAACTTTGCTAAATTAGTATAGCTTGTCTCTATTAGGAAAAAAAAAAAAAAAACCTCATTGGTAAAAACCACGAAATATAGCTCTTTCACAACTTTTGTATGCACTTTCAAGTTTCTTTTTATAAGAATTCTTGTACTTACGGGAAGCACCGGGTGAGACTTGTTTATTTAGATAGAACCATTTTCAGTTTTCTTTTCTTTTTTTGACCACTCATAAACTTCATAACCATTCCCGTAAACTGAAAACAAAAAAAAAACCTCATTGGTAAAAACCACGAAATATAGCTCCTTCACAACTTTTGCGTGCACTTTCAAGTTTCTTTTTATAAGAATTCTTATACTTACGGGAAGCACCGGGTGAGACTTATTTATTTAGATAGAACCATTTTCAGTTTTCTTTTCTTTTTTTGACCACTCATAAACTTCATAACCATTCCCGTACACTGAAAACATGTGGAATTCCTTAACAAAAAGAACATACGTGAATGCTTTATCACTCCAAAATTTTATGCAGTGACTAGCACTGCTTAGTTGGGCGCAATAGTTTGCTTGTTTGAGCGTGTGGCATCAATCTATTGGTCTCATGTTTATACCGCATATCAATCGGTGGTAGTTTGCTTGTTGAATTTCTTTGTACTACTAGCTAAAGTGCATCTTGTCTTTCACTTAGTTGTGCTATCCATGAAAAAGCCTTTATAACCCAGGTAAATAAAAAATTTCAGGTGGGATTTACCTTTTGGAAATAAACCGGATTCTCCGCCCCGGAGGCTTCTGGGTTCTCTCCGGTCCTCCCGTAAACTATGAAAACCGCTGGAGAGGCTGGAATACAACTATCGAAGACCAAAAATCTGATTATGAAAAGCTGCAAGAGTTGCTAACTTCAATGTGCTTCACATTATACAACAAAAAGGACGACATTGCCGTGTGGCAGAAATCCAAAGACAACAGCTGCTTTACTAAAAAGCTTTCCAACCCCGATGCCTACCCACCCAAATGTGATGATGGTACAGAACCCGATTCTGCATGGTACACTCCTCTCCGCCCTTGCGTCGTTGTTCCAAATCCAAAACTTAAGAAAGTAGCACTAAACATCATCCCCAAATGGCCTGAACGGTTACATGTGGCGCCTGAACGGATTGCTGATGTTCATGGTGGGAGTGCCGGAGCATTCAAGCACGATGATAGTAAGTGGAAGATGAGGGTGAAGCACTATAAGAAGTTGTTGCCAGGCCTCGGGACTAACAAGATAAGGAATGTGATGGACATGAATACAATTTATGGGGGTTTCGCTGCAGCTGTGATTGAAGATCCACTTTGGGTGATGAATGTCGTATCTTCATATGCTGCCAACACGCTTGCTGTTGTTTACGACAGGGGGCTTGTGGGATCCTATCATGACTGGTAATTGTGAGAGTGTTGGTATAATCGTTGAGTCTTTGACCTCGTTTATTTCTGTTCTTTAAATGTTGATTTTAGCTCTAGAAAAGATCTGTTTTAAAATAGGGTGTCAAAACGCATCTTTTAAATAATTACTTTTGAGCTTCTTAAGATGAAAACATGACGAGTGGAATCAAACGCTTAGAATGACAACTACTTTAAGCATGTGAATTCAAAATTTAAGCTAAATATAAGTGGAAATAAACGAACCTTTTGCTAGCATTCTTGTTTGTAACATACTTGTAGATATGGCCGCATATCTTTTAATTCATTTGCTGCTTTCTTTGTAGGTGTGAGGCGTTCTCTACGTATCCTCGAACATACGATCTGCTTCACCTTGATGGCCTTTTTACTACTGAGAGCCACAGGTAAGCACTGTTGTGCTTTAGTTTCTTGATTCCTTGCTTCCTCTATATGCTATGAAGTGGAGTTAGTTTTTGAAAGTTCATTTAATCCTGCTGGATCAAACTGTAAACATCAACACATCAAAGGGTCTGGATGCGAACCCTTCATAGCTAGAAGCGGTGGAGTTACCACGTACGCTGTGCCAAGATCCTGATATATGACATCAAAGAAAACCATTAACTACTTGGCTGAACTGTTAAGCGAAAATAAAAAGGTCAAAGCTAAACTTGCAAGCTAGCCAAGTTGGTTGGGTGCTCAGCCATGTTCTTCTAGGTCAAGGGTTCAACTCTTGACCACTGCTTACCCACTAAATCAAAAACATATATTGTGCTAACTTCTTGCTTTCCCTGAGGGAAAGAAAAAAGGGGCCTTCCCTGAGGGAAAGAAAAAAGGAAAAAGATCAAAGCCACAGTCTTGATGCTTGGAATTTAACATTTAACCACCAAAAGGTTGAATAATGGTTTTTTTTTTTTTCCGTCAACAACAACAAATCAACGATCTTATTCCCCCACCACACCACACACACCACCCCCCCCCCCCCCCGGTGGCCACACAGGTAGGAGGTTATTAAGTTAATTAGATCATTACAACAGATTAATGCTACTCCATCAGCTCAAACCCAGAACATCGCCCTTGCCCTTGGAAACCAACCTACCTTGAGGGACAAGGGGTAGAACACTTGGGTTAAGCCGGGTGTGTAATACATGATCCAAACACGACCTCAGCTGTTACAGGGCACTAGCATTTGACCAAATGACCTAGAAAATGGAATTGATCACAAGTTCAAGTTGAACCAAATTGAATGCTGTTGCCGTGGTGCTTGACATTATGTAATTATGCAGATGTGATATGAAGTATGTGCTCCTAGAGATGGATCGGATCCTACGTCCCAACGGGTATGCTATAATCCGGGAATCCAACTATTTTGTGGATTCCGTTGCTACAATTGCCAAGGGGATGAGATGGGGATGCCGTAAAGAAGACACCGAGTATGGTGTTGACAAGGAGAGAATCTTGATCTGCCAGAAGAAACTCTGGTATTCCAGTAAGCAGAGTTCCAGATGATAAAAAAGAAAGTAATACAAATTGTGGGCGATAAAATCTCAAGGAGGGCTCGAATATATTCACAACAGCAGGCATATAGGAGAGGGAGTACGTTACCATTTACCAATTGCAGAGAAATTAGTTCATTCTATAAGAAATTGAGAATTAGATTCTTATTTGAAAATCTAGTTACCCAATAATCTTCTTTTTCTTTATTTTATGTTTTTTTTTTTTGGCAATTCTAGTGACTTTTGATATAATATATATTCTTTGTAAGTTGATCAACGACCGGAGTCGTACTCCGCTTCTTCTTCCTCCTCCTCCTCCTGTACTATTATTGGTTTGTGTTGTTCTAAGCTAGATGTGAAATATGTAATGGGTTCAGAGGTCAAATTCACAGCTTGTGATATTAATGTACCTAATTTAATATATTCGAAATTCCAGTTCAAGAGATGCTGTGGTTAAATACTCCGTATATCCAATCTTTAGTTTCTTGTTTGTAGAATTAATGTTCTGAGTTGAGTGAGAACAGTTCTCTTCTACACAACCTTTGGACAGTTGGGTCTAAGATTTATGGTAATTTTGTTGAAGGCCATGCAAGATGAAGAACCTGGAACACCAGAACTTTTAGTGATGGTGTGGTTACGAATTATTAACAAGTTACGTATCGGTGCCTAGAGGCTTTTGGCCCAACAGCTAGTTGTGCCAAGAGAAACCGCCTAGAGGCTTTTGGCCCTACAGCTAGTTTTGCCAAGAGGAAGGTTTCTCGTCTCGTATATAAAAGGAGAAAGGTTTCGCCGCTAAAAAAGAAGTTAAGTACTCGTAGACAATTAATTCGATATGGTATTAGAATACGGCAATACGCGCTAATCATTTGAACCATTGTATGAAAAAAAATGTTACTATTTCTAAACTCTTTACACGTGCATGGGAACTGAAATCGTTCAATTTTCCTAATACCTCGCCAAAATTAGGTATTTGTCCACACTGTTTTGTCTCTTGATTGTTTTTACCTCCGAATTTATGACTTGACCCCGCTCTCCCTCCTACCTCCGCTTCTGATCATGTGTATACATCTCATTAATTGTTCAATCATTCTATAACCATAACCACAACCACTTATACAAACTCATTTACATAGGGGCCCACACACACTACACTTTCAGTATGTGGATCCCACTAAAAGATGTGAGTGTGTATGTAAGTATTTGTAGTTGAATAATAATTGCTCATTGTTTTTGTCTCTCAATTATTTTAAAAACGTGCAAGTGTTCGATGGACTTGGGAATGAGAAATTGGCTACATATGAAGGGGAATTAGAAATCCTACGAGTGTCTTCAACAGTCCAGATTTAAATATAAACTATAAATCTGGACCATTAGAAGCACTTTTGGAAGGCTGTGATTGTGCCCTACCGGATGCCCTGCAAAATCAGCAGATCCCTGGATCGGTATGAAGGGCGTTGTTCAAGAATTTAAATGACAAAAGCTTCTATCAAATACTTTGAACATGGTGATAAGTTAGACAAAGAATTTTGGCTTTTGTGTATTACTACATGGAACATCCTAATATACATGCAAAGTAATAAAGATGTTCTCTCAGTTTAATGATTTATTTACTAGTACTAAAATACTGACAAAACCAAGGATTTTAGCTAGTTTAATCAAATGGTAAAGCATCTTGACCGTTGTATTAATCTTGGAGTGTTGGTATCAAAATTTTGACCATCTTGTGCGTTAAGCAGGTTTCAACCGAAAGGTAAGTATTTCAATAAAAATTAGAAACAGAGCAGCCTGTTATCTGCTGATCAAATCTTCTCTACATATTCAAAGTCAAGTTCCGCTTCGCTTGGTTCATCTGACTAGCAAAATATGCCAACATTGTAGGCCTTGCGCTCACCTTTTGATTCTAGCTTCAAGTTTGATCCCTGCAAACAATGAAATATATATATTTATCGGGGAGGGTTTCAAAATAAGATATACGGTGTTCCTTGGCTGTCATTGCTTCTTCTTGCAGTGAGCTAATTGCATGTAGAGATCCGTAGCCTGGTCGCTCGGGCCGTTGTACCTTTTGACCTATGTGAACAACCCCAGTACACATGGCGCAGGCGGAAAGCAGGGTTCTTAGAACATAACATTCATTAAAGTCTTTGTTAGTATTGTGTCCGTTCGATACATGGGACACAAGGAAAAAAAAGAAGTGCCTTGATATTTTTCATTATTTCCGTGCATTAAACAGACACTACGCTAGTTCATAAATAAGATTATGGAAGAACTACATTGCACCTGTTAGATTCACGGGATAACATACACACCAGATATTTGATAGGAGTAATAAACTTACAAAAGTTCACCGAGTTAAATCAAACTAAATTGAGCTTTGATTGTACCTCTACATCTTCCCATTTGCAGTTTGAACTTGTGGAGAAGTGTTAATTTGAGTATTGGTTGTGCTAATTTTTTTCTCTTGTATGACAACAGTTTTTATTAGATAGGCTATTTAACCGGATGTGAACATAAGTATTCAAACTCATTAGGATGACCACCTAAATAAGTCATCTAAATAGGATACCTATTTAGTTTTTTGGTTCTGCTAACAAGTGCCCCAGGGGGGACAAGTTAAGGTGCATTAAATATGGATATTCTCCAACAATAAGATGTCAGTACTATTAATGCCATTTTCTAAAAAGAAAGTCAACAAGAATGTAAAGACATATACTTAGAGCATCTCCAACACTTAACTTCAAATTGGAGATGTCAAATTTTTTTTAAAGGTATATGTGGCATTTTGGCATCTCCTATTTGACATTAGACGCTCCTCTTCAACCATTATGCCAAAATTTTGAACTTCACAACAGTTGCTTTGTACTTTTCAACGGAAGTTTTTAAACTTCTCACAGTTACTTTTGAAATTTGGCAGGGGGAGAGGAAGCTATCAATTTTGGCAAATGGGAGGTTCATGCCAAAGTCATGTCAACTTTGGCAAAGAGAGAAGAAATGTGGGTTGGAAGGTGAGTTAATGTAAAAAATAACAGTTAATTTGTCCACCTCAGCTTTGACATCTCCTATTGGAGATGTTCTTATTACTCTACTATTTTAGCATGTAATTAAATATCTTACCATAATGATATGTGTGATATAACAGATATCCAATTAAATTGTGCTAACAAAATATAAACCATAGTTTTGCCTTAACCCAATACCATGGCACGACAAAATTAATTGAGATGTTCAAAATTCAATTTTTCGCAAAATCCTATAAGAGAAAATAAGTTCCTCTTACAGATCCAGAAAATAATGATCACATCAGTAAGAAAAAAACCCAAAAGAAATGAAATGAAATGAAAAGTCCTTTAAAAAAAAATGAAAAGAAAAGAAAGAAAGTAAAAAAGTTGCAGATGGCTCTTGATCTGTAAGAATTGCTGGAAAACATAGATTGAAGACTTTGAACGTAATACATTGAAAACGTTTCAGTATCTATGTTTTCCAGCCCAACGTTTTAATTGCCCTTGATTTTTTGGAAACTTTAGAAATAGAAATCGGCAAAAGGGGGCAAATTCTTTTGGAAATAACATTAAGTGTTGAGAAATATTTCACATATATTACACCTTAACCTCAAGGGTTGTCCACGGTCCGGATCGGATCGGATCGGATTCGTATGAATCCAATCATAATCCGTATCTCACGGTTTTTAGAAAATACAATCTAATCCTAATCCAAAAGTCTCACGGTTCGGTTTGGATTCCAAACTGTGAGTCACGGTTCGGTCCGATTTTATCCACAGATTTCTTTCCATAAACATTAAAAAATGCAAAATTACTTCAACTACTGTATGACATATCATTCCAAATTTTTAGTTTAAGTGATGAGCAATAAGAGAAACATTATAGTCCAGATTGGCAAATTTTCAGTTCAAGTGACCAGCAATAAGAGAAACATTACATTGCAATAAGCTACAAACTACAACATTACAATTACAACCATTGTTACATCATTCCAGTCCAAGTTCCATCATTCCAGCAACCAAATTCCATCAGTCTTGAATTGGATTAAGAGAAACATTCTGAGTTCTGTCTTAAACAATTTTAGGATTGTGGACAGGAGTATACTGTCTACGGTTTACCCCTTAAATTTTAATGTAAAATTGTTAAAAAAAAAATTCATAATAAGTAGTAGAATTATAAATTTTACACACACAAATGTGTATATTTTATTTTTTAAATATCTCATGGTTCGGTTCGGATAATCCACGGTTTTGAAATAAAAATCCAATCCTAATCCGTATCTCACGGTTTTTTAATTTTCAAATCCGTGGCCGAACCATTAATCCACGGATAAAATCCAAAAAGCACGGATCGGTTGGGTTCAGACCGATTTCACGGTTCTCGATTTTTCTTGAACAGCTCTATTAATCTGTGCTTTGGGGACATTGGTTAGCATTTGCCTTAATCTTTTTCAAAACATTGAATTGTACGTTATTTGGGTGATCAAGAAAACTAGAATACATTTACGTAGCAGTGCTCCAGGAGCTGCCTGTTTTAGAAGGTGACCTTTGCTTTCTTTACACCTATCCCTTGCATTGGAAACGTGGCGCCACTTGTAAAACCAAATTCAGCGCACCTGATCAGCCACCCACCAAATAATGCAATTTTTTAATTTTTGACCAAAAACCTAATAATGCAATTTTTAATTTTTTGACCAAAAACCTAATACTCATCAATGAAGCTGTTGTGAATCACAAACAAGTAAAAGTAATTGGATAAGATAAGAAAGAATATATGTATGTTTGCCACCACCCACATGACCTAACTCTGTGAAATCACACCCCTCATTTTACTCTGTGTGGTACTTGTGTGTACCACTTGGAAAAGTGGACCCCACTTGTTTGGTTTAATCACACCAGAGAATTATTTAGTTTGATTGAGGAATATTCGGATCGATCCTCTCCTGCCCACGGAGTGAGATAATTTGTGGTGTCGGGTTCATTTGTAGGAGCTTTCGGGAATCACTGTAACGATCAAAATTGTTTTTTTTTTTTTTTTTCTTTTTGAGCTCGGGGAGAATTTGAATCAGGTTCAAAATCATGTTAATACGTAAATTATCTACGAATATATTTTTAAAATGCAGTTATTTTTAACAGAGTGAATTGATTTACAGAATTGAAATCCATTTGTCTTAATATAAATTTATTGTGATAATGTTCTTATTATTATCCAATTTAAATTAGTGATGTAGACGAGTTTTTTGAAGAAAAAAAAAAGAGAGAATTATATTTTCATCCTAAAATCAGCACCTACTTACTCCATGTTTTAGTCCATGACACAGTCGTAATTACCTTTTAGTCCTATAAATGCATGCATGAAAGCCCATCATATTCCTATTAACTAATTTCTCTGTGTATTTGTATATAGAATATGCGGATAAAAAAAAATTGTCTAAATCTATATATTCTTCATAATTGAACGTATGAACTTTCTGAACTATGTTCTTTGTTTTTTTTTTTTTTGGATAATACAAGACAGCTGCAATTATAAAACCCCACAACATTCCGACTTATAGACAATTAGGATGAGTTTCTCATGAGAAGCCCGTTTATAGCTTAAGACAAGTTGTTTCCGCGATTTGGACTTTTAGTTAATCTATACGAGAAGAATGACTTGAAACCCAACCCCCACAAACACCCCCCCCCCCCCCCCCCCCCCCCCCCCACCCTTTCAGTTTTTTTTTTTTTTTTTTTTTTTTTTTGCGTTCTTTAGTCTGTTTACCCCCGCCCTTTCTTTCTTTTTCTTTTTTTTTTGCGTTCTTTAGTCTGTTTAAACAATATGGAAAACTAGGCTTGAATGGTAGTTCGAAAAATCAACACGAAAGTACTAGATGCTGGGGGCCTAACTTTTTAAAGATTGTGAAGGCTGTTTGCAAAAGAATTGGTTCAAATCTTAATTTAAGGCTTCTGAATTGTGGGGTTCGGCTTAATTCAAGGTTTTATTTTTTTTCAAAGTTTAGAGGAAGTTTGGTGAATACGAAAATCATATATCGAGAAATGGGTAGCCACCCTCCAAAGAAAGAGGAAAGCAACCGCAAAGGAGACTTAAACTCACAAACGAACTTGTGGAAAAAAAATACTATTAGTTTTCATGTAGAAAACTAATTTTTTCAATTTTGGCTGACTCTTCATGTGGGAAAAAATAGTTTTCGTCAGATCAAGATTGAAAGCCCTACGATTCCAACCGCGTCCTCGACAAATTAAAAAGAGCAGGGCAATCCTTTTCAATTCTCTTTATATATGCACATCTATATATTTGTTTAATTCCACACCCACACCCACACCCACACCCACACCAACACCAAGGAGTGATTATTATGTGCTTTTG
Source organism: Rhododendron ovatum (assembly GCA_019656835.1). Classification (NCBI taxonomy): domain Eukaryota; kingdom Viridiplantae; phylum Streptophyta; class Magnoliopsida; order Ericales; family Ericaceae; genus Rhododendron; species Rhododendron ovatum. Next base: position 20,097,057 of record CM033794.1, on the reverse strand, counting down.
GGTGCTCTCGGAGCAAAGAATAAATTTTCAACAACCACATCAAGTGGCGGGGTCAAGAATTCCATTCAGAGGGGCACCTTTTTGCAATAAGATAAAAGAAATTTCACTGTAAAATATAAGAAAATTACTAAAGCACAAAAGTTTAAACATTCTTTATTAGGCACAAAAGCTCGTAAACACGAGTACAAATAGGGGTGATACCGGTCCGGTTTCAACCGGTTTGGGTGTATTTTTCGGTCGAAACCGGTTATCCGGTTTGAGATTTTTAGAAACCGGAACCGGTTGAGATAAACCGGTTCCGGTTTCGACCGGCTCAACCGGTTCCGGTCCGGTTTATTCGGTTAATCCGGTTTTCATTCATGAGCCATATTTCGGGCCCAACACATCAAAAAATTCACAATTCAACTTATAAAATATCAACCAAAAATCTATAATTCAACCCCTTTTTTTTTTGTCCAACAAAAAAGGATCAATTTTGAGCCCAATACATAAAAAAAAACTCATAAAAACATAATTAAGCCCATAAAAATAGTTTTTATATTATAAATATATTTATTAGACCAATATATATACTACAAAAAATCAACCAAAAACCCATAATTCAACCCCTCCCCTATGTTTATATATATATATATATATATATATATATATATATATATGTATATATGTATATATTATACATATATATAACCGGTCCGGTTTCAACCGGTTTTTAAAACACATAAACCGGATCGAAATTATTTTTCCGGTTTATAAAATTTTATAAACCAGAATCGAATCGAAATTATTCAACCGGTTTAAAAAATTCGGTCCTGTCCGGTTTTTCCGGTTTCGATCGATTTTCCGGTTTCGAATAACACCCCTAAGTACAAATGTCTTAATATTCGTCGCTTAATTTTTTTTTACTATTTACTCCGCCGAGTTTTTGTCTTTTGAAAGTTCGGTATAATTGCTAGGTTAAAAATTTCATTAAAAAAATCTGGCTCTATGTATACCACCAATTCATTGTTCGACTCTTGATTATTCATTCGGTTCTGCAATGGATTGCTCAACTTTTACTTCAAAAAATTGGAAAATGATTTGGATGGATTTTAAACATGCTACACAAAGTAGCAATTTGCTATTTGACTCGGTGAAAAAAGTATTTAATTCTTGAAGGGGTCTATTGATTTAGTTGAAAACCCATGACAACACAGTAGACAATAAGTCCAATATCCAAAATATGCTATTCCTCGAATATTTTTTTGAGAACGTACAAAAATAAAAAGTGGGTGATAAAAATCCGGAAAGACACACGTAACCCCCTATTCGTTAACTGCCTCTGCCCTAACCACACCCATACCCGCAACATGGCTGACATTGTTATGGTTAATTTTTGTTGTGATATATGAGCACAATAATTTACATCCGTTTCATGATAAACTTGTGATACAGTACATTAAAGTCTTGCGTAAATTATGATAAATTTTGGATATACAATGATAAATTGATTCGATTGGCTATTTTTTATAAAAATTATGATAAATTTAGACGTGTTAAATTTATCAATTTTTTTTTTTTTTTGCAATAAAGTTATCATGCTTCTTGCATGGGATATAATTGTGATAAAATTATCATGCTTATTGTAATAATTTTCTGACAGACCTTGTGGTGAGGAGTAACGTTCCATTATGGGTACACCATTTGGTGTACTCCAAATATATATCGGATTGTGTCGGATCCACTTTAAGATTTCATAAAAATGATTGGAACCTCTCACTATGTTTAAAATGGTTTTCAATTATCCCTATAAAAAATCAGCTAAGTCAAACATCGATAAGAGTTTGAGAGAGGATTCCGAAATGAGTCTCACACAACACGTTCTATATTTGACGTATGTACACCAAATGTGAAATGGAATACCCATAGTTTTTTATTGGAGCCGATCCTTTGACCATAATGCATGCTAAGTGTTTCGATTACCCACGTGATATATGACTCAATCAAATGGTCATGATGCAAACGCTACATGAATAATTAAAATGATTAATCTACATTAGTTTTGATTTTTCTATTTGGGATTATCGGTCCGTTTGTTCTGACTTGGACCCTGGCTGGCCTAGTCATCATTAATCAAAGCCAGACATCCTACTTAATACGTACTTTGAAAAATGTATTGGAAATGCTAGCTTTACCATGACTTATTAGACTTTATCTTTATTTTTTACACAATTAATCAGATGCACTTCAACGTATATATATGCATGGTAACCATGTGTACCGTCAAAATCCAGATCAATTTAAAACAAGCTAGCTAGTTCCTTTAAAAATTTAACCAAAATAACAGTACAACTTGCCCAATAAATAACGTATTAAAATTTTAGCCAAAATAAGCAGTAAGGTATCGAATTTTTCCCCTATTTTAATGCAACTAAAAGGATGTATTAGATTTGGTCAAAATCCTCGATCCTAGTCTAATTTAGCTTGCCTGGATCTCCAATTGAGATAGTCATCAGAAGGACTCAAATTTGAGACCGGTATAGGAGGCCTCTGCTCTCAACTCGGACTCCCAAATAAGCACGGAACCTCCGTAAAATTGCATGTGTTTTCAAGAAGAGATTTTTACCTCTTAAGCACAGAAAAGTAAAACTTAAGAAATGATATCTTAATTAATTGTGTATATGAGGGGATCACGTGCTACGTGACCTACGTACATATAAGACCTATATATAAAAAATAGGGTCAGCTCTGGCTTTTCAAAGACTTAAAACAAAAATAAAAAAGAGGCCGTTATGATTATTTCGAACGAAATATGAAATTGGTATATCACAATTGCAAGAACAAAATACAAGTTTTCACCAAACAATAAAAATTACTACAACTGTACGTTACAAAGTTTTAAATATCACTAGTCCCAAAAAAAAGTTAAACATTTACAAGATTTTAAAAGCAGCAATTAAATATCACTCTTATGAAAGTACTAATTATGCCCACGCAGTCAATCGTATGGACCATCTTATGTTCAGTACATACTAGATATGATGGATAGTTCATTCGACATTTCTTGTGACATAGTTGTGCGAAGGTAAAACTTAATCAATTTCAACTTTGAAAACCTTTTTCTTTAGAAACTACTATGATGATATAGTTGATTTTTTTGTTGAACTTTTATAATAGGGTACTAACATAGAAGGAGCCCCTAACATTTACAATTTCTTGGGGGCCTAATTTGGCGACACCTTTAGCTCAAGGCCAACACTCTATATAAAAGGATCCGTTCTGCTAACAAGTGCCCCAAACCCACAAGTTAAGGTGCATTAAATATGGATATTCAACAGTAAGATATCAGTACTATTAATGCCATTTGTAAAAAAAAGAAAGTCAACAACAATGTAAATACATATACTCATTACTCCACTATTTTAGCATGTAATTAAATATCTTACCATAATGATATCTAGTACTTTTTGCAGATACAAATATCCAATTAAACTGTGCTAACAAAATATAAACCGTAGTTTTGCCTTAAACCAATACCATGGCATGACAAAACTAATTGAGACGTTCAAAATTCAATTTTTCGCAAAATCCTATAAAAAAAAAATAAGTTCCTCTTACAGATCCAGAAATAGTGATCACATGAGTAAGAAAAACCCAAAAGAAATGAAATGAAAAGAAAAGAAAAAAGAAAGAAAGTAAGTAAAAAAGTTGCAGATGGCTCTTGATCTGTAAGAATGGCTGCAAAACATAGATATTGATAACATAGATTGATGCAAATAAAAATAAAAAACCTCTATTGAAGACTTTGAACGTAACTACGTAAGACAGAGAAAGTAGAATATGAAAACATATACTTTGAACGTAAGATATTGAAAACGTTTCCATAGCTATGTTTTCCGGTCCAAAATTTTAATTGCCCTTGATTTTTTGAAAAACTTCAGAAATAGAAATCGGCAAGAGGGGGCAGATTCCTTTAGAAATGACATTAAGTTTTGAGAAATATTCTATATATATTACATCTTAACTTGTGCTCCCACAGCATTAGTTAGCATCTGCCTAAAAAGATTACCAACATCGTGGGGATGGTAATTCTTGTTCTTGACCAGAAATTCATAAGTAATTCTTTTTGTAACGCTCCGATTTTTCGGAAGCAATATAAAATAATTTCTTAAGAAAATTTTGCTAAATAAATATAATTTTTCAAAATAAAGGTTTAGCTATTACAATCTCAAGATAAATCTATTGATTCAAAATACATTGAATTCAGAGCCAACTCTAAGCTTGATACAGATTCCAAACATACTCGATCTTTGTTCATGATATTCTCTCCTTGTCGAACTGTACCATTATTGAATCCCCTCTGTTGAATCATGCGCCCTCTGACAAATTGATCGCCGAAGCAATCGATTTACCAGGATACAGACGTATCCGTGAGTGATAAATCACCCAGTAGAATAATCCAACCCAACTACCCCTCTTACTTTACAGCTAGCAAGCAGCAGGATAATACTGAAAAAGTAAAACAGAGATTTTTCACATACCCAGTTCATTACTATCAATACCTATCGTGAAAATCTAAGATTTCATCCACGAGATCTTTCCTCCCCAATCGCTAGCTATGCCCTGTCCTATGAGATCACTTTCTTTTGTTGTCGCGGATTGCACCTAAGTTATGTATCTAGTGTGTATCCCTCTCATTACAACAAAAGAAAGCTTATCATGCCCGAATCATAACTAGGGTTCGCCTATCTTATGCACCACTTCACAATCATCATTGGGCTTACTTTGCCAGTTTCAAGTCATTACTGGGCTTATTTTGCCAGTTTCAAGTCATTTCATCGCATCTCAAAATTCCACCTGCAGGCAATCTAAAAATAAAACTTTCCAATTTATCCATTATTTAGCATCTTCTAGGTGAATTCTATTCGCATACCACCCCATGTCTTTAGGGTCCAATTTAGCATTCAAATCAAGTGTCGGTGCAATATACAATTAAATCAAATTATAATTAAAACAAATAACGAGTAATGCAATCACACAACTTTCATGAATGGGTTGTTGCCCTTATTCTTATGTGGCCCTAATGTCAATAATAGAGTAAGAACTTTTTTAAAAAAATATTTAAAAAAATTCTAGGCTCTTATTAATTATTTCTAAGAAATTAAATTGATTAAAAATTAATTAAATACATTAATTAGATAAAAATATTAGAATAATTATCACAACATTAATAAGAGCCCTAAAGGTCCTATACAACACGTTCGAGTGCCAAAAGTTGAGTTTGGAAGGTCGCAAGATTATTTTAAATAATGATATTAACACATTGAAATTAAAACATATCTTTTATTTGCATCTTCTCTCTAGATTACAAGATTTTTCATGCATTTGTATATATTTATTCAATTTGAGAATTTATTCATTAAACAAGCTTAATTTCAACGCAAGTTCCATGGGAAAACGAGAGAATTGATTTAAAACAACCCATGCATCTTTATGGAGCAGGCCCCGTTTCAGAACTAAAAAAATATCCTTATTTTTTAAGAAAATAATTTCAAACTAAAAAATTATGGGTTTATTGAAATCTAAAAATATACAATATGGATCTTGTTTGAAAGAATCGAGATCTTTTATACGATGCAAAAAAAATTAAAAAAATATTTTTCATTTACATTATTTTTTAGTTTGAAAATGTAAAATAAGTTGTTTATTTTTTAAGAAAATATTTTTCATTTACATTATTTTTTAGTTTGAAAATGTAAAATAAGTTGTTTATTTTTTAAGAAGGTTTCTGGAACGGAGCATAAGTACTCTATATATTTTTCCATAAATGAACCAAAAACAAATTGAGAAACGAGAGAATTCCAGATCATCTTGGGTCCACCCATCAAGTGGCAGTGACTAGGGATGTCCCACCCACCAGGCCACCATAGCACCATCCAGATTTAAAACGTTTCGTGGCTTATACTGCTAAACTACGGATGTACAGGATCGTAGCCCCCCTCACATTATTACATATACTATATTCAGTCTCCCCGTCCTACATTGCGAAAATCATTCTTCGGTTTCTCATTAAGTTTTTTTTTCCAGTAACGGATATACGGACCAACTTATAAGTGCTTTAATTAAATTTGAATCTTGAAATAGTCTTGAGCTGTAAAATATTTGACCACCGTAAAATTTGTAAAGAAAGCAAACATTTATTTAGGGTTCATTTTTGCTATATTATCGGACTACACGGTAATTGACAATGTTCAAATCATTTCCGTGAAATGATAAACAGTAGGAGTATTTTACCTAACGAAGAATGCGAGAAAAATGACCCGCTTAAGATTCGATGAAAATATGGTATTACGCCCTTCATGACGATTACTTAATCAAAGCCTTTGGATTCGATGAAAATATGGTATTACGCCCTTCATGACGATTACTTAATCAAAGCCTTTGGGTTATATAAAGTAAGAAGATTTCTTGCCCGCAAAGCGAATACAGATATTTGGTGGGTGGGGAGCGTTCTAGAGAGAGAAAAATAGAGGGGGGGAGAGAGAGAGAGAGATAGAAATTGAGCGGAGCTGCCCGCCGTCCGTGGCGACTTTAGGTTATGCCGTTTGCACCACAGGTAACCTTCTCTCCGTCCCTCTCTCTCACTCTGAATAATATGTATGTATCTTGTTGTATTTTTCTCTACGTATTCGTGCTTTATTCACGACGTATTGGATTTGAACCAGATCTAAACAGATTTATTCGAAATATTCTCGAACCGGTTTCAGATTCGTTTCATTAGATCTAGCGTTACGGAATTTTCCCAATTAACGTTAGGGTTCCGTCTTTTGTGTATCCATTAACGTCGTTTTGAACACTATAGATCAGAATTTCGGGTAATCTAATCTATCGTTATTTTTTATTCATATGACACTTGGGTTATGATACGTGATTAGTGTTGATTTGGTTCTGTATAAATCCTCATGGTGCTTGTTTTTTTGTTTTGAATATTCATGATTCAAGCTGTTGATTAAGCCGTTATCTTTTTTTCAACAATTGTATATTTCAATGTTCTAGAAGTCGCTAGGCGCTAGTTGGGTGGAAGAGGGGTGACTAGCGCCTAGAAGCCGACTAGTTGGCCAACTAGCTCTGTAGGCAGCTGTCTACTTGGCATCTAGTCCGATTTTTATCTAGGTGTTGGACCCCAGCCTAGCGCGTAGGTGCCGACTAGTTGGCTGCCTAGATCAATTTTTTTTAGAACTTTGTGATATTTAGTTTTGATTTTAGAAACGATTTGTATATATGATGCTGTTGACTCATGGCGATGAATGGTTGCTGTGTTTTATGTCCCTCGTGTTTGTTATGAGGGGGAGGGAAAGAGGGAGTATCCTTCCCCTTCTACGGTTGGACAGGGGAAAGGAGAGTTACCTTTCCTTCTTCTTTATCTGGCTGGTCAATAGTCATGTGGGGAAGGGAGGTGCAATTCGATATTTAAATATAGAAGAATTAATGAAGGGTATAATGGTAGGAACTATGAATGTGTTTATGAGAAGCAAGTCACTTCTCCTCGGTTTCCTTCCAATTCTTGAAGGATACAAGGAAAAAAGAGCACGTCTTAGAATGATTGTACTTTCTCGCCAACCTCCACAGCTCTCCTTTCCCCTCCTAAAGTAATCCGAGCATGTTAATAACTAACTTCTCCCTCTGGATCCTAGAATTCCCCAACTAACTCCTCAGTCCCAATGGAGTATTTTGTACGTTTAGTATCAGAAGATCGTGAAGGGTTCTATTCAAAGATTTTATTAGCTTCCATTGATCGCAAGGGATGGTAAGTTGGTAACGTCGGTGGTCCCTACAAATCGATGTTGTATAGTGGATCATGTAAGTAACAGTTTTTGGCGAATATCTATGAAGCACCGACACCTCTAGAGGTCGAAGTATCACAGTTTTGGGACACGGGGATACGGTGGGGACACGTATGGGACACGTCATGTGTCGTGTCGTGTCCCATAATTTAATTTAAATTTTTTACGGGGACCTCTAGAGGTCTGTGTCGGTGTCCGTATCCGTGCATCATAGGCTAATATAAGATACGGTTAACGTTGCCTTAACATTCTGTAGCTGTAAACGGGGCCACACACATGCTAACAAAAAGAGAAGAAAATCCAACCACCACCACCAAAATGCACGCAAGGGGGAAGCCCGGGAAGGGGGAGATTAGAAGGAAAAAAGGAACTTGCAGCAGGTTCTCTGCTTTTGATTGAAGAAAATAGTCCGAAATTATTGTATAGAAAATTTGATTTTCTGGGATGCAGTCATTGTTTTTTGTTGTATCATCGTAGGATCATGTTGCCCAAAGAACTGGTTTCTTGATGCCTAGAATTCTATGAAGCACCGACACCTCTAGAGGTCGACGTATTACAGTGTCGGACATGGGGACACGTATGTCCCATAATTTAATTTAAATTTTTTAGAGGGACACGGTGGGGGGTCAAAGTGTAATTTTTTATAAAAAAATTGGGTGTCAAAGTGTAATTTCTCAATAGGGTTGTATTGAACTTATGGATATCTTGGTATGTTTGAATGGTATTGGAACTATGAATTTTTCGTTTTGTCCACATTTTGCCATTTGAACTTGGAAAAAAATATAAATAAGTAAATAAATATACACGTAGAGTGTCCCCCGCCGTGTCCGTGTCCGTGTCCCCATTTCTATAGAATTCTCGTGTCTCCGTGTCCGTGTCTGTGCATCATAGCTAGAATTTAAGTATGATGATATGAGGTACGGTAGTGTTGAAATTTGGGCTTGAAGAAATAGTTTTTGAAGAAATATACTGCTATAGTGGTGTCTGAAAAGTTTTGGTTGGATCTAACTATTTGGATTGCAGATATCATCGTGATCTAGTTTTCTTTTCATATAGGATCTTGATTTAGCCTTTCATGTATGATTGAGATTTTACTACGTTCTGATGCACCGCCATCACAGACACATATAGCAAACCTTAGATGATAAGAAAATAACTTAAGCAATAAATGCAGGCTATCTCTGACGAGATATTGTCACGGGATTGTTATTTAATGGTAGAAATCTTTATTAAGATCACTAGGGTGATTGTTGCATGTGGTATTCAGAAGTGGCAATGGGGGAGTTAATAACGACTTAAGGATATAGGGTTGTATTGAACTTATGGATATCTTGTTTTGTTTGAATGGTATTGGAACTATGAATTTTTCGTTTTGTCCACATTTTGCCATTTAAACTTGGAAAAAAATATAAATAAGTAAATAAATATACACGTAGCGTGTCCCCCGCCGTGTCTGTGTCCCCATTTTTATAGAATTCTCGTGTCTCCGTGTCCGTGTCTGTGCATCATAGCTAGAATTTAAGTTTGATGATATGAGGTAAGGTAGTGTTGAAATTTTGGCTTGAAGAAATAGTTTCTGAAGAAATATACTGCTATAGTGGTGTCTGAAAAGTTTTGGTTGGATCTAACTATTTGGATTGCAGATATCATCGTGATCTAGTTTTCTTTTCATATAGGATCTTGATTTAGCCTTTCATGTATGATTGAGATTTTACTACGTTCTGATGCACCGCCATCTCAGACACATATAGCAAACCTTAAATGATAAGAAAAGAACTTAAGCAATAAATGCAGGCTATCTCTGACGAGATGTTGTCGTGGGATTGTTATTTGATGGTTGAAATCTTTATTAAGATCACTAGGGTGATTGTTGCATGTGGTATTCAGAAGTGGCAATGGGGGAGTTAATAACGACTTAAATCCATTCTTGCCACTCATTGGAAATTCAGAGATATCAATTATTTTTGTATATTTGGTTTTGCTTTTGTGATTGTTTGAGAGTGTCATTCTTAATCCGTGCAGAATACCTTGTTTATGTCATGTTCATTATGGTGCCTATTTTCTTGCTTTGCCAGGTTGCGTCAGACTTTGCTTTCGGGGACTTTTTTTCCTTTACTAAGTCATGGAACAAGTGTGCCTTTGGTCAGATCGCTACCAGTTTCGGGTTTTCCCTCTCCAGCAAGCGCTTGACTGGCGGCGTTTCGTACTTGGAGATTTCCTTCTTGTTTCGTTCGTCAACTGCACTTAGTGGACATTTTCTCTTGAATAAACAATACAGGAGGCCTAACGCAATTTCTTTCTGAGATAGGTGTTAGATCTTTTGTGCACATCTATGAGTAAGCTGCATATTCGCTTCTTACCAAGCCAGCTTTATTTGGAAGCATTTTCTGACACCTTTCGTGCTTGTAGTGCATTGTTGGTGCAATATCCAGTTGTGACTGATGAGAAATCGTCTTCTAGGTATAGCTTCGCCTATTGTTGTTTCTTGTATACTCGATATGTTTGTTCTCGTTCGATTAGTTTTGTAGTCTGACTCTAACCTTTGTCTTTGTTATTATTTTTCTTTTTCTGAATACAGGGTTGAAATCTGCAAACGGAGAATGATATTTTATTAAGTAGTTTATATTAGTAGTTCTAAGTATTTCTGTCTTCTCTTCCCGACGGCTGCTGGTCAGAGAGATGAGTTGATCAGTAAAGTAACTGAAGATTTTGCGAGAGAGTTTATGTAATGTACCTGAGGTAGCTTTTATCAAGTTTGTGATAGTGCCAGGTGACTCTGTTCTGATCAAGGATCCAGTATATTTGCTAAAGCAACATACTCTGGCTTGATCAAATTTGGACCGGTGTCAAGATGCTCTGCAGTTCTCTTGTCCTCCTATATATGCCCTACTGTCACCTCAGGGCTTTTGTTTTGGTACATCTTAAGAATAAGGCTGTGCGGCCTGTCCATCAGAAACATGCTCGTTCTGTGCTCATGCATGGTGCAACACAAAATTGATGGCGGATTCAGCTAGATCAGCTTTAAAGTCTTCTACTGAAGATAATTGTTTTAGTTTTCGTCTACCTGCATTTTTTTGTTGAGTAAATAAAGCATCACGGGCTCTTGAATCACAAGAATGGAGAGGTGCGTTGGTTTGTTTAATCTTGTTTTGTGAAATTTCTATCATGATTTTTGTTGATTCAGCAGGGCACTTCTGGGTGGTACAGGTATAAGATAATCAAAGAAGTTGGTGATGGAACTTTTGGAACTGTCTGGCGGGCTATAAATAAACAGAGTGGTGAAGTTGTAAGTTCACATAATTTCCTGTCGCCGTTATAGATGACTCCGTGAAATGCTTCAGTATGCTCTTTTGAATTAATATCCTAGTAGTTTGAGCAGCATCCACAACTTCTGTTATTTCTACAGGTTGCAATTAAGAAAATGAAGAGAAAATATTATTCTTGGGAGGAATGTATAAATTTGAGAGAAGTTAAGGTAACATTTTACTGTTTAAATTTGAAGACTCTGGCTTTACTGTTTGTCTCTGTTTTGACATTACATGTTTATGTTTTTTTTTCTCTCAGTCATTGCGGAAAATGAACCATCCTAATATTGTGAAGCTGAAGGAAGTCATTAGAGAGAATGATATTCTGTATTTTGTGTTCGAGTACATGGTTTGTGGACTTACCACGTCTTTCAATGAGCTCACTCTTAAATTACATTGTTAGTTGTGTGAAATGCCATTTCTTTCTTGTTTCAGGAATGCAACCTATATCAACTTATTAAAGACAGAGCAAAGCTTTTCTCAGAAGCTGAAGTCAGAAATTGGTGCTTTCAAGTGTTTCAGGGGCTTGCATACATGCATCAGCGAGGATATTTTCATCGTGACCTTAAGCCAGGTAATTCTTACTGATTGCATATGATTCATGATCCAGGATTTGTCTATCTGGTAGATATGACCTTTGAAAAGTAGACCTGTTTGAGATGTTAGAACTCTTCCTTTTTGTATCCGTTCAATTTTTGCAAAATAGAAAGATCAAAGAAGCAATTGTGTTTAATTTTTTCATATCGGATGATATTTCTGAATGATTCATAGGCATGGGTTCACGTCAATTGTATAAGCCTTTTTTCTGCCCTTGGTTTTTGCTTTGCGGAATACGTTTTTCAGCTCTCTCTCTCTCTCTCTCTCTCTCTCTCTCTCTCTCACAGAGAATTTGCTGGTGTCGAAAGATCTAATAAAAATTGCTGATTTTGGTCTTGCTCGTGAGATCAGCTCTCAGCCACCTTATACAGAATATGTTTCAACACGCTGGTACGACGTAGTGGTTTAGCTCTTTTTCACTATTTTTTTTTTTCATTTCTTTCTTATAGTGACCGCAAAATTCTGTTGTTATGCCATGTGTTTGAATCCTAAATATGACTTGTCAGGTATCGGGCCCCTGAAGTTTTGCTTCAGTCTCCATTATACGATTCTGCAGTTGGTGAGTTGATGGAAATAAACCTTGTTAAGAAATGTATTAATGATCAGGCCTTTAAATTTTAAGTTTGTGATTGGTTTTCTTCCTTCTTACACCAGATATGTGGGCAATGGGTGCAATCATGGCCGAACTGTTTACCCTCCGTCCCCTTTTTCCAGGCTCAAGGTGCATATCTTGTTACAATTTACAAGTCTGTTGGGACAGTTACTAGATCTAGTAGATCTTGACTTTTGGTTAAGCCGTTAAAGCTGTTTTTCACTGTAGAGGAGGTGAAAAGATTAAGATCAAAGATGCTTTTAGTATAACGTATTACTTTATGATGTGTTTGCGATGTTTTCAATGTCACTTTTAATCCCTGATTTGGATACATCTTCTGGGTTGAAAATCTTTTTGTTCAAAATTTTGCCTCTGTGTGTGTGTGTTGTGTAGTAGACTAAGTATCAACCCTCTTGCTGCAGTGAAGCAGATGAGATCTACAAAATATGCAATGTACTAGGTACCCCGACCGAGAGTGTATGGGCTGAAGGACTTAAACTTGCAAACGATATTAACTACCAGTTCCCTCAGGTCAGTTGATTTTGTTTTTACCACGTCCCTTTGTGGATTCTAAGCCATTAATATTCTTGCTATGTCAAGTGCTTTGCTGGGTGTCGTAGTTTGGATATGTAGTTGTGTATGCCTGAGCTTTCGTGCCGTTGCAAGTTATGTGCATCGGGCCCATATCCTCGTCATGGTCTAGATTTTTTTGCTGTCTCCATAGCAATATGAGTATGGGCTATTAGAACTGTAGCAAATGTTAGAAGTTCCATTGATTGCATGCTTCTTATGGTTCTGCTTCGTTGGTGCAATCTGTATGAATAATTAGAATGCTTCCTAGTTTTTCTTGTCTTACGCATGTGCATTGACTTTTAATGTCATTGTTTTAGCACATCTAGCTAATTAACTTTTAGTAACTTTTATTTGTTAGTAAATATGGTCTAGGCCTTAAATAATGCTGTTTTATTTGACATGACAGCTCACTGGTGTACATCTATCCGTGTTGATACCATCTGCTAGTGAGGATGCTGTCAATTTTATTACAGTAAGTACCGGTTTTTTTGAGACTTATGGAGTAACTTTCTGCTATACTTCTGGTCACCATGTTTTTATGATAATGTGTTTTGAGAGCTTAGCTGGTTTTGTTTGGTATCTAGCTGATCTTCTAAAGTTTATTTGTCTATGTCTTCCCAATCTAGTCGCTGTGTTCATGGGATCCTTGTAAGAGGCCGACGGCCTTGGAGGCCTTACAGCATCCTTTCTTTCAGGTGCCAATTTGTTTTCCTTCTGCACCATAAGACCTGGAATGTGCATATCATTATTTTCCCATGTAGTCTATCTGTCACGCCTTCAATACATTTTTTATTTAATTGCTTCATTTAATATGTCAGAGTTGCTTTTACATCCCACCATCTCTGCGCTCCAAATCTGCTGTCACTAGGACACCTCCATCAGGTATGTCTTTGTAGGACTATTTTGTCCTCCTTGAAAATTTATGAACTACTACTAGATCCTGATTTTTTGACACACATCGCAGCTGGAACAAGGGGTGCATTAGAGCAGAAATCTGTGAGGCGGTATTCTGGGACTCTGCCTAATTTGAAGCATGCAAGCAACCTTCCTCCTGCCAAATCTCATGTGTCTGTAACAACAGGTCAGGTCGTACATTATTGATAGTTTTTGATGATCTAAGAGCATCTCCAAGTAGCAAAATCAAACTAAACTACATTTGAAGAGCCATGTAAGCAAAATGCGCTCCAAAGAAGGTAGCAAACTGGCTACATCATTTTGGTGTAGCTCTCTCACTCTTCAAGTGACTCTTCAGATTGCCGATTCACAAAATTAGGTATTCATGATTGGTGAATTAATTAATTTATTTGGCAGTGGGTCCATTAAAGTCAAAGGATAATAAAAAACTTCAAAATTTGAAGGGTGCTTTGGAGTGCACTTGTTCCAACCATGTGTCACCACAGCCAAATATAGTATAGAAATTTGCCACCTCCCTCAGAGATGCTCTAAATAAAGCTGTCGCTATATTTAAAGAACCGTTCTGGTTCTAGATGTAATTTTTTATTTTTTATTTTTTATGGGAGTTCTTGATGTAATTGGTGATGTGAGAGTAGATGGAACTATAAATATATGGGAGATGCCAAATTTGTATCTGTTGGCGATATCTAATGTTTATTGAACTTCATTTTTTACTTCGATGCCTATAACATGATCTCTTTTTTCTGAAGCTGGTATGGTATTGTCCTCTTTGAGGTGATTGTAGTTGCAACTCTTCTTTTTTCTTCCATGCGTGCAAATATCTAGACTCTACTGAATAAGTATTGACCATGCAGAATGTCACCTAGAATGATATCTATATGTTTATGGACCTCTGAGGATCATAATGCCATAATTGACAACTGAAAATGAAAAATGGTGCCTCATTTCTGATATGTTTCAGTTGATTGTTGCAGGAGTGCAGCGAAAGTTGGAATTGAATAATCAGGTAAGACTTAAGTGCATGAGCTTAGTAGCTTACATATACTTTTGCATCTGTATCATGTACACAAGACGACATAAAGTGGGACCCACCATGGTCCGTTTCATATTCCTAGTCGTCATTTTTGCATGGATGACTTGCACACGGAGGCTTATAAAATGAACGGCTCGAATCATAAAATGGCACCTTGGTGGGTTGCATTTTACATCAGATGGTCACATGAGATGTTCTTTTCTCGGTGATGGTTATTCCAGATGCTTGTTCTTTGGTTATTTCTATTCTTTCAGTACTGTTATTTTGGTTATGGCAGTGATCTGTGTGCTCTTCACTGATTTTTTCTGGTTATAACTTTGTTCTGCTTAGGATGCAATTAAGAACGATAAGTTTACAAAGGCCGCTGCCAAACCTCAACCAAGATACCGGCCACCTGCAAGGAACAGTCCGAGTAAGTCTTTCAGCTATCTCGTTATTGATATATTTTTTATACTGTTTATATAGCTTGATGGCTCCCCCAACCCCATTCTTTTTGTGCCTTACAAGTTTGCTTCAAACCTGGTATCTTTGCCCTGATGATGTGGTAATCTATGGTGTACTGTTGTGGGGCACCTTCAGCTCTTGGCTGGACACTGTCCCCTCCCTCTAAGGAAGAACACTGAGAAACAAGAAGGAAAAGAACGGAATCTTTATTGCATCCTAACTCCTAAGCACCCCAGAGCAATGACCAGAAAGTTAGAGAAATGGATGCATAGGGAGCTAGTAATATTTTTTTACATGACTGAGGGTTTTTTCAAGGCATGTTACTTCTCTTGGAAAAGTCTTTTGGCTGTGGTTTAGCTGTTTTGCTAACAGTACGTACTACATAGAGTCGTAGACAGTATGTGTATCTCATGCATCTGTTCTTTTATTGTTGTGTGGTTGTGCATGTTAAGAGCTCTGTGGAGAGGTGTGACACAAGGTTATGCACAATTTTTTTTTCTTGGAGTTCATACCAGTATATGTTATCAAGTAAATGATGTTTGAGACAAAATGTGAACCGCAAACCATCATAAATGTTAGTAATAGGAAAGCTCGTTAAAATACCAGTATAAAGCCCATCAAATTTTGTTAAGCCTGTTACATGGTCAGTGTTTTAGCAGTTTGTTCCCCTTCTGATATCATAGAATGGTTTCTGTTGGCAGCCTCTATTTACAATGGGAAGGTTGCCCGTGGAGTTTCAGAGACAGCGGAGAAACTGGGAAATATGGCTCTTGGTTCTGCACGAGTGCCAGCAAGGCACGCCGTTCCAGCACCTATGAAGGCTGGGGGATGGCATGGCCAACCTCACTTGTTTCTTGGGCGATCTCAAGAGATTCAGCCTGGAAGAAGCCTCTCCAGAAAAGTGGCAGGATGAAAATGGTTAACGTGTTCAGTTACTGTTCTATGGCACATATAGACATTGCCATGTGCTTGTTTGTGGTCGAGCTTTGCTTATCCAGTGACCGGTGTGATATTTTGAAGTTGCGTGAAAACCATATTGTGATGGGTGATGTTTGAGAATTTCCTTCAGACCTACGTATCGAAACAATGTGTGATGGATGGTAGTTACAATTCACGAAAGGTGCTTACATAAGTATTACGTATCAATAATGGTTTTGTTTTAGTACTATGCATTTCGTTATAAAGATTGCAGTTTGCTATAAGCCGTGTGTTTGGATGATGTGACTACCATTTGCATGATACGTGCTGATCTTCTTTTGCTGAGAGACCAGTAAATATCTTCTGGAGAACTTGGACTGGACATCTGCTTAATAAATTTTCTGTTGATTTGAGACTTTGTGAATACATTGTTTTAAATGGTGGGGAAATGGAGTTTGTATGGGATGAACTTTCTAGTACAACCAACACATAAATCTTTGTAAAACAATTTAAGTGAAACTTTCTCCATCAATTTTCCGCAAGTCATCTTGCAGCTCTCTACCATAATCCAACCATGTTTATATAACTCTCTCTCTCTCTCTCTCTCTCTCTCTAGCTCCAAATGTAAATTACCTTCTTTCTTTCTTTTTTCAAGTATTGCTAATGCCAATTTTTTTTTTTTTTGTTACTGCTTAAACTATGTGCAAGGTATAAGGTTTTTATGCACTAAAGTTTTGAAACTAACAAAAATAGTTTTGCTCGTCATTTTGGAGCCACAGAGAGAGAGAGAGAGAGAGAGAGAGAGAGAGTGTTATAAACATGGTTGGATTGTGGTTCTCTCTCTCTGTGGTTCAATTGACGCCACAACATGCATTGTTAAGGTTAGAGCGACTGGGTGATAACGGATTGAGTACTGTTATTGATATACATGAACAATAACTTGTACTGAAACTAATTGCTGTAAAATTCATGGTGTGAATTTTTCTTTTAACCGAAAAAGCAAACAAGTTCGAAATCCAGATCTAAAACTAGTTGGAGTACATACTCGAAGTAACAAACTCAGACCTGTAAATTCGGAGAAACTTTTCTTCGGTAAATAATGTCAGAGAAACTTACAAACTGTTAGTGTGAACTGTGATGATCACAAAACACATCTCTGAGAAATAAGAGCCTCCAGAAACTAAACAATAGCTGTGCCTCAAATGGCATTCATTTGAGTTACTGTCTATCTACTTGCTAGATTATGGCCACTCTGTGCACTGATTCCTTTCGAAAAATCAAAACATGGTGCCATTTCAATTTTGAAATGTTAAAAGGAGAATCTGATCTGTGGTGTCAGTATTAGTGGATAGAATTGTAACGTCATATGCCGAAACGAATTTGATGATTCCATATCAAGAGAAAATGTGAGGACATCTTTGGCCTGTGAGAAAAAACAAATAACTCAAAGATATTGAGCTTGTATCCTATCCCTATTCTGTTCCCACCAGACCTTCGCGTGTACTTCTCCAAACCTTTCGCGGCTGTGAAAAATGGGAATATCAATCAGCAATGTAGATGGAAACATCAATTTTAAGGTCGTAATAAAAGGAAATCCCTCTGGGCAAAGCGGTAGTAAGGAACATACCTAGAAAGGCGTCATTACAAGGCATAGTTAAGTATGAGGGGGGAAAAAAGGGGCAAGTGTAACTACATACAACTAAAGTAACAATGACAAAAGTTTACTGACGATAAATGAGTTACAAAGATGATATTCATGGCTTGCCAAAACTGCTTTGTAATACACCAGTATGTCAAGAAATCTGCTTGGTAAACTTTCAAAGTTTTTAAAACAACCCAATTTTAAGAAAACATCAAAAGTCTAAAGGTGAATTGTCAAATTGTTATCGCACAACTATTTGAATTTTGAAATAACAAGGGAAATGAAGGAAAAAAAGAAGAAGATGGAGGTGCTGAAAACAATCACAAAGAGATTAAATTTGAAAAAAAGAGAGAACGTATTGGAATCAAGGTTCTAGTTCCACAAAAACTGCACTAAAGCTAATAAAACAAGAGATCAGGTAAACTATCCATACCTGAATCTTACACGCCGTAGCTCTCTGGTGCCATCAGCTAATTGTCTAATGGTAATGTACACCCCAGGCTCATCTTCTTCAATCCATTCCGAATCAATGTCGCTGGCATTGCTAATCGAAACCGAAGCCTCATCTCTAGATGAGGTGGTTGTTCTTGAAGCGTCCATTGATGATGTCTCACCCTTAGGGGCACCGGTGCCATATGCAGTACTTGACCCGGCAGCATTGTAGTGGTGGCTGCCTCCTTGATCTAAATGCTCCGGTGGGAGATACCCCTTACTCCCAGAAGGTTTATAGTAGTTTCTTGGAGTCCATTCTTTGTTTAGTGATGGAGCCATCGGGCTTTCTCTAGCCGATCCAAGTTTCGAGTAAGAAGAATCTCTCTGCATTGTTGAGAGTTCAATTCTATTAGCTATGGTAATTTCATATCAGTTCATTTGGTGATTTACCTATTGTTGAAAGTTTTGAACTTGAGTTGTAAGTGGTTATGTAAAGGTAGGGAGGCAAACAGTAGTAAGAATTGAATCAAAGATAACAAGTCAGCTTGTGTAGTGACGCATCAAAGTAAGCTGTGAAGGATGGATAACTTTATAAAAGACTAATTACTGAGTGACTCTCTCCTGTTAAATCTACTAATATTGTGAAATGTTAATTTGATGACATGTAGGTCCGACAAAGTATATCAAGTTATCTATTAGGCGATACCCTTATGTGCAATCCTGTCTTAGATGCAGAGATGAAAACACTGAAACAAGCAGGGAATGAAGAACTGTATCAACCAAAAAGAAGAGAAATACAATGCCAATGGGGAACAAATGCCAACGGATAGGCTTTAAGCCAAGACCTTCTACAAGCCAAAGCTTTGATACCATGTTAGAAAACAAATTTTCTCAAAAACTTGAGTTATAGGAAATGGGCCATGTATATCTAAGATGTCTAATATCTCCAAACCCCAACCTACTACAATGTCAATCACAATAACTGTCCTGTCGATGCAAGGATGATCAGAGGTGAGTTGGGTAAGGTAGCAACCAAATTAGAGAAGGGGTAATAAAATGTGGTAGAACTTATTTTAGTCTGAATGAAGAGAAAGGCCTATCATAGTGTTTGTCCTCCCAATGAAGGATGTTTAGACGTGAATGGGATATGCTAGATATGTACCTCTTAGGTTGGTAAAGGGCTCACTAATATGACTATATGTCTATATGAATATCAGACCAGGACAAGAGAAAGTAAACCTTACCTTCATATTCAGTTGGAGATACTGGAAAATGTGCAAATGTGGACTTTGTCATCGTGGTTATAATTAATCAGGAAAGACTAATTTCCTTTCTCATGGGTGAGGGATTTTCATACCAAAACACGTGTATTTTAGATTATATGGGAACTATTTTGTGATTCCGGACAAGTTGCCGCTCAAACAGAAAAAAATCTAGCCAAGCAGAAACCAGTGAAATGAAAGTGGGGAAGTAGATAAGTGGTTTACCTCACACTCAGACCTAGACGGAGTGTCAAGAGCTTGTTGATTGAATTTCTGAACATTGTAGAGCTCCATGATTCGATCATAGTTCTCGCCCCACCACCGTTGAGCTTGCCATTTGTCAAACATTTCTCGGCTTCACATTTGGAATGTTCCAAGAAATCAGTATCAAATCTTGTATGATAAAACAAATTCAGCAGAAAAATCAACAATCGAGCAATTTGGTATCCAAAAACTCTATATAGTCTGTTAAATTCCAAAATCTGAACGTTTTCTTGTGAGGAGATGAGCTTCCCCACACACCTACCTTGTTGCATGTGGAAAAGTCTAGTTCATGCATTGGTTGACTCTGAAAAATGTGATCTATATAAAAACTGTCTGATGATCATAAATCTTTCAACGTGGACTCTTTAAACGCCCCCATGCATCAAAATATACAAAAAAGGAAGCATCAGTCGAGGGTCAACAAAAAGGAAGCCCAGCAATACACCGTGCAATCCAATAAGGCAATAAATGTCAATTTCTATGTTATATGGACCCGGGTACAAGTATCGGGCTTGTGCTCATGGTTTTTTTTTTTGGATCCGCGTGCTCATGGTTACGTGTCGAACCTTTCTAAACTTAAATCTCAACACATAACGATATGTGTCAAAGTTCTGGGTAGGATATGGGGATAAGTCCAGTGTCCTAAACGCTTCATTGTATTTTACGGTGGATAATATTCTTCGGTAACATGTTTAACTATTTAGAAATTTACCAAAATAAACAACACTAAGAAAATGTACAGAGTTTCTATTTGTCATCCATATGACAGGTTAGAAATGTATTTTTTCTTGCTGATGTGACCTTTTTTTTTTCCTTCACCAATTATGAAAGACAGGGGATCCGAGCGTTTAATCCGTGTTGAACACGTATTCCACACCCTTGCCAAGCATTTAATAGTGTTTAAAATTCGTCTATTTAATCAAGGGTAAATTCTTCAACTCATTGGTCTACTTTTTAGGCTCTCTGTTCCTGATTATGCAAAATAGATTCAGAGCCATTTTTCCTGGATTTCCAATTTTATAAGAGAAAATAGTGCATGAGCAAGAATTTGTACAGAACACTTGTGTACCTGAATCGGATTCGTTTGAGATCATTCCCACCATTAGGAAGAGACACAAAAGTAATTTGAACCCCAGGCTCCACCTGTGCCATCCATTCTTTGGGCTCATCCTCATCGTCTAGCACCACTTCACTACCTCCAGGGGTCCGGTCACCACCAAAAGCCCTAGTGAACCTTGAATCTGATCCACTCGGGCGGTGACCGGTTCTAGTAAAATCCCACGCGGGTGTTGAGCTCGAGCTTCCTGGTTGCATGTAGGAGGGGTAGGGGACCCCTTCTGAGATGGTGTCGAACTCTGGGAAGGGCCGTTGTCCTCTCTTGTAGCTACTAGAGCCTTTACAGGATCCCGACATTTTCAATGCCATGTCCTTTATCTGCATATTGTTGGAATCATTGGTTAGGTAAACGTAATAGTACAGTTCTTCTCATTGTTCAGCATTTCTTCATTGAAACTAACCTCATAACCTATCGTACTATGCTCAAGCTCTAACAGTCAAATCTTCATATGGGGAAATAGGTTTCCAATTTCTGTGCACGATGGTAAACGGACTTTATGACAGCAAAGGATACGTGACAGTTTCTTTGAAAGTTGATTACAACTTCAAGGGCATTGTTTCAATAGCATTGCAGGCCAGTTTTAGTGATATGGCATACTATTACGTTGAATAGAAATCTGTTGATGGCTAGTGCAATAAAGAGATTAACAATATCTTTCTTTCACTCATTTCTGAATTAACGGCAGTCTTTAATCTAGAAAACCTGCTATCTTGCTCTAGAGGCGAGGAATCTTTTCGGATATTTAAGGTTCTGCAGTACATTAGAGTTCTGAAAACAATTTTAATTCTCACCTGACAATACTTAATAGATACCCATTAGAATTGCAAATGCGAGCAATGCCACATATGATCACATTTTCCTAGCACCAACGTTATGGTGCATTCTTGTGCGCACC
Organism: Rhododendron ovatum; assembly: GCA_019656835.1. Classification (NCBI taxonomy): domain Eukaryota; kingdom Viridiplantae; phylum Streptophyta; class Magnoliopsida; order Ericales; family Ericaceae; genus Rhododendron; species Rhododendron ovatum. Next base: position 20,075,245 of record CM033794.1, on the reverse strand, counting down.
CAATATGAGAAAATTTTGGCAGAGTGCCAGAGCCGTTGCACCAATGGCAGTTTAGTAGCTTGATTTTGCTATTCTTGGTTGAGAGTTCAAAAACATCTGATGAACATGGAATTCCATACTAAGCAACCAGCCAACACTAATGGGACCTTCACTAATGTACAAGTAATAATCTACAAGTATGGCACTACGGTATCAGTTTTGGACACTGCGGGGGTATGTGGGCGACCGAATTTTGCATTTTTGGGATACTCTTTGGTGAAAAAAATTTCACAATCAATTTTAAATGAGACCCAAATGCATTATACAAAAATTAGAATGAAGAATTAAAAAATCACATCCAGAAGAGCTTTTTGGATTTTCATTTGAATTTTTTATTTATTAAAGAGTACGAGTACAGTTAGAATCATCCACTCTATACTGAGTTACCTCTCCTTTCCGTAGAAATACATCCAAACACTCTTACAAATTGTTAAAATACAAATCAAAACCTATTTTTTAGATTAAACATCCAAAAGCGACATCTCTGCAAAATATATTCTTCACGTATCATCCAAACACTTTCACATATTCTAATTATAATCCAAGAATCTGTTGTCTAAAATCCAAAATCTGAACACCCCCTTACTGTCCTATTTCATTCAACAAATTAAATGCAGCTGGACTAAGAGAAAACAGAGTCAAAAGTAATGGTCTAAAGTTTGAAACATCTATTAACCTTTCTGCTAAAATTTGAGCCACATTATGGCCAATCATAAATGCACTTCACTGGGTACTCATAGGATAGCATTTTGCCCTTTTCTTTTGTGAGTTTTGAATACTTTTGCATAGAATGGATCAGACAAGAAATCAATTGTGGGTCACAGCAAGGACACTATAAGATATCTTTCCTCAATATGCTGCTTCTCTTTTTTCCCAGGATTCCCGCTATGATACTACCATATGTGAAGCACATAGTCAGGAATGGAATGGAGTTCCATAGTTTTTACAAAGAAGTGATCTAATCCCTTCACCCCTATGATTGTGTCTTTCGAAGGAAAGAGGTTAGGTTTTCTAATGTGTGCTACAGTTGGACCCAAAGTTTTATCAATATTTTTTTCTTTATTTCCCCCTGTGGTTGCAATGTTTGAAGTTGTACCGTGCACCTTCATTTCCGCTTCAACGTAGTCCCCCGGTCACTTTCCTTTAGTATTTCAAGCGATACAACAACCTGTACAACTCACGTTACCGATTATTGAGGGTATATTAGGCTTTCTACAAAAACTATAGCACAAGAAGGAAAAGGGCTAAACTAAGCCATGGTCCTATTAGTTTTTTTGTATATCACTATGGTCCCTCAACATTTCAAATGTGTCTTCATTCTGTTTTGTTTGTCTTCAAAATACTAAGGGAAATGACACAAGGACTACTTTGATAGCAAGTAACAGTCTAGGGTGAGCTAGGGTAAATTGCTAATAGTGCAGAGACCAATAGTGTCATTGAAAGGTGGGGGAGGGGTCCAGGGGATTTGGTATTGCAGCAATATTCAGCTTTTCTGGATGTTGTCAAAAATCCTTATAAGAAAAAAAAAAGTTGGCAAATAAAAAAAGACAGGCTGTCTATACATGGGTAGACAAAACTACTCCTGAGATGTGCATCTATGGCCTCACAAGTGGTGTCCTAATCATCTGTGAGAGAACTCTTTATCAGAGCAAGTCCATTAAAAGCTCTTTTCCTACCAAGGAACAAGTTGTTTCCTTTTCCACTTTTTAGATGGCAACAGATTCTCTATATAGATAGCCCGAGTTGGTTGGTGGATTTGCTCCCCCACACAATTGACCAATGTTCAATACTTGGCTCAGGCCGCAAGAAAGTAATTTATGGTGAATTCCCTAGATATATGACTTGCCTTTGACCGGGTTGGAGAGGAGATTAGTTGAGGTGTGCATAAGTTGGCCCGGACCCCCTGACCGTTGAACCAAAAGAAAAAAAGAAAGAATTCTCTACATGGACATCAGCAGAATTTTACTTTTCACTCACAATCCAACATGAGATCTAAAAATAGATTGGTGAAACCTTTACTCTCTATCTACCAAGTACAGCCAATGCTTTATATGGGGACCTACAAGAAAGATAGCATGCATGACCATCAAAGAATTGGAGAAATTAAAGTTGTATTGGGTGCTTCAAAATTCAAATGCAGAATTCTCACACAATTGCCGATGAAAAAAAAATTCTCACAGAATTGCAAAACCAACAATACATATCATTGAGGCAACAGAAGTACGAATTTACTGCCGATAAAAAGAGAGTATAAATTTACTAGCAAAAAGCAGAATGTGAACTTTCTCAACAATCCACTGTAAAAATTCAAAGAAGAATATCAAGAGTTCAAATGATGCCTATCCGCCCATCAATCAGTACACACAAGAAATTCATGCTGAAATTCAAGCTGCGAACAAACATAACCGTCCCAAAATTTCCTAAACCAAGTCACTTAAGATACTTCTCTGCGAATTTTTTTGTCATGGCTCTTCTAGTCTAATAAGATTCACACAAATCACCGGACATTTTTCACCCTCGAGATCGCATCTCTAGTTTTCCTATCCGAAAAAGTTTCCATATTAGCTAAATACTTCACGGAGTCTTAAAAAACCATGGTGAAGACAAATACCAATCAGAGTTTCAGAATCTAACTTCAGGGGCCAGCTAAAAGACCAATAAAACACTCTCTTGTCTTACAAAGCATTATTTTCGAGGTTTGATTCTGATCAAAACAACAAAAAATTCCTCTGGGAATTGGGAAACATAGGAGGACAAAGGTAAAAGGGAAAGTTCATCTGAATGTGAACTATGTCTGGGTCAGTCAATCAAGCCAAGGAATTGGTTTAGTTTTGTCTCGCATGGAAAGCTTTACAACCTGTGAACTCGACATCTTGGCCCCTCTGCCGACCCAAGGAAACAAAATCTAAAGTGCACCATCAGGCCATTTTCTCCTTACCCATAAAGAAGGAAAACGTTTTTTTTTTCTTTTACAAAATACAGGCAGAATTATTCGAAATGCATGTGATACCAGCAAGAGCTTCTCTATTAGAAATTATTGAGGAATTACTCTGTTTATATGAGTTGTAATCAGGGGCAAAATGGCATGGAAGTCTGAAACTCACATTCATCAAATTATGCCTCAAAAGTATATATTTGGACTACAGTTAAAATGCTTAACTGCTCTCTCTCACACACACACACGCACGCGCGCTATTTGTTCACACCAAGGTTTCAATCATGACACATAAGGTCACGGTGCAACGGTATCTGTAATAGAGGTCGTTCAATTAAAAATAAAAAACCATTTTTGATGAATTTTATGAATACCTAAATTATCCGCAACGGCTGAGTATCGGCCGTAAACGGGTTTGTGAATAAAAAACGGACCCAATACATACTGGAAAAACTGGCCGATGCATATGAGATTTTCTAACTGTTTTTCTTGTATGACTATCGACTAGAGCTTATATTCATCCTATACGAGAAGGATCAATGATTATTAACCAAACGAAAATGGTATAAAACATGAAAGTTTTCCAGGAAATTGAAGTACTCCTCGTGGGTGATTGCAAACGCGGGTAAAATTACAAAGTGGGTGAGGGTATAGGATTAGGACCTGGGACGTCAGGCCTTTGACAGAATCTCTTGAAGATGGTGTTCCACGCGCCCCCACCTCGTCGTCATCATCGTCTTCATTCCTTTGCTTCGAACATGTTATACACGTCAGCATTTCCCCCTTTTTTTTAATTCACCCCTTTTTCCTGTTTTTCTCTATTTTACCTGTACAAAAAACAAAAGACAAACACATTGAAGACGCAATAAATGCATTGATAAAGCAACAGTGTACAAATTTGCTCTTTCGGACAAACTGTTCCCTTGGTTGAAAATGTCGCATCAAATTCCCAAAAAGACCCTCCAAAGCATAATACTAGTAACATTTTGAACGGCAATTTCGGAAATCAATACAAACAAATTAGCGAGAATTTAGGATAAAATAGACACTAGACCAATGAACGTTTTATTTTGTCCTACACAAATACCAACGGTCAATGGTCGATAACGACAATGTTCGATTGATCAAATTGACTTTCTTAAGATTGTACAAAAATTTATCCCTAAACGGTCACTCTCTTCAAATAAAGTGAGGGATTACTGATTGGTTGCGGGGAAATGGAAATAGAACGAACAGACAAGAGGGCGAATATAGAAAAAGAAATCCCCGTTTCCATTTGATTTTTTTTGAGAAGGCGATCGATTATGAGAGATACGAAAAAGAAAAAGAAAAAGGAAAAAAGAAGGAAAGAAGCTCGGGATCAGTGAAACTGGAATGGAATGGAATAAATAATGGAGCCAATAATTAAAAGGTGAAAAATTCGAAAGTGGCCTCAAAGAATGTAATGTGTGTGCGTGCTTTTTTAATGTGCAGAAAAACGAATAAAGGAGAACAGGCCGCAAAGAGTAGTAGTATAATCCATACGCAATTCCTCTTTCGTGCGTATCACATCGATCTTCTGTTGTTCAAGGAAAACCAAAAGCGAGCCATCATTCTTATTCAAAACAAGAGAGGGAGAGAGAGTGGAACAGAGTAGAAACTAGAAACCTGTTTTTTTTAGAACAAGCGAGTTTCCAGCTGAGATTACGAGGACCTCGATCAATTTTGGGGACCAGTACCCGTACTTCTTCTACCGTTTACTATCGAGGTCCAATTAAAGCCGTCACAAATCCCGTAATAATTGACCCTAGAAGAGGTGATTGCAACTGTAAAATTTCGAACCTCGTAAAACGTTAGTAGAAAATTGTTTTTTTTGTCACAAATGACAAAATGGAAGCAATGAAGTGAGAACACTGCTTTAAGCATGGAGTGATAACTGTCTAGCGTCAAAAGCGTTTGGTGAATAGACAGAGAGACAAAAGAAGATAAAAACTCCACAGTTGATTGAATTAAATCGTACTGTGTTCTACAGTACTTTAAAGAAAAATGGTCCTGATCTCTCTCTCTCTCTCTCTAAAAAGCACTGAATCCTTCCTTCGGAAAACTTTAGTTCTTCTTCTTCTTCGAATATTGCAGTACAAATACGGTGTTTATAATTACATAAGCATGAAAACAAACCAAGAGTTCAACTAATTTTAGACCCACAGAAGGAGATTAAGAACAATGTAATAGAATCACGAAATCAAAACAAGTATAAATGAAACGGAGGAGGTTCCAACGAAAACAAATAAGCACGAGACAGAGAAAGGATTTGAAGATTCAGATTTTCAAAAATTTATTGCTGTACTAGTCACTTTACAGAAGAGAGATATCTGATTACCAATGGAGAATGGATTCCTGTACTCACTTTACCTTGAAATGAAGCTCTGTCTGTCTCTCTCTGTGTGTCAAAACAAGGAGTCAAAATCAGTAACGCCCTTTAACGGAGATCAATGTGGTGGCCTACTTTACAGTCCTTGTGAGCTTCAAACAGAGTAGAATGAAGCTCTAGATCTTTCTGTAAAGCAGCCAAATCTCTCGGAAATCCCTTGAATTCAGCTTCGGCGAATCAAGCTAAGATATCAGCATTTCCTCAAAATCTAGAGGGAGACAGGGAGAGCATGTTTCAGCGACACAGACACGTGTAGCTAGAGAGAGAAAATTCTTTTACAGAGTGATTCCCGGGAACGAATCTCCGCCGGTGGAGAAATGCCGGCGAGACTCCGGGCTGCTTTTGCGATTTGATAGAGAGAGAGAGAGAGAGAGAGAGAGAGAGAGAGAGAGAGAGAGAGATCACAGATGCTACGCTCCAGGTTCACGTTTCTATTATATATATATAGACGAGTATATATATGGAGTATTTGCGTGTGGGAACAAAAGAGGAATATATAGACACAAATCGAACATGTCCCACGATTCCTAATAAATTTGATCTTCAAATATTATTTTATTTTCTCTATTCGGCTTTCTTTATTTATTATTTCATAAATTTCTCTCAAAATTCAAATTAAACAGAACTCAAAGATTATTTAAAAGTTATCTTACCTAATAAAAAACTTTCAAAAGCTATTTAGGACCTGTTTGAGAGGCAAGTTGTGAGAAAATATTCTCTCACAATATATTATAACAATTACATTCTAGAGGCACAATATGAAAATCAACCATTAAGAAGTGTTTCTATTCTAATTTGGGATTATATTCACACATTCATAATCTATTTTGAGCATTATTCTCATAATAATAATACCAATTTATAATTTATTTTAAGCATTATCTTCTCAAACACTACTTTTTTGCGAAATCTATTTTGCATATATCTTACTAATACTCTACCACATTCATTGACGTTCACCACAGCCCTCACCTCAATAAACTGTAATTTATTCTGACCACAATCCAAAATCAATAACTCACAATTCAAAATGGACAATGCAAAAATAATTAAGCTCTCAAACAGGCCCTTAAAAGTTGATCTTGACAATTATAACTTTAAGGTATTGCCGTGAGAATTTTAAAGTATTTACTATAGACATAATCCAACTCTTTCATTCACTATAATTTTAGTATTATCAAAAATAATTTTGACATTATTAGTATCTTGATACTGAAAGTGCGTTTGGTTTATATCAATCATCTTTAAAAATAACTGATATTATTAGTGTACAATAACATTTTTAATTTTGTAATAAATATTTGACATTAATTTTTTTTCTTAACGAAAAACAAGAAACTACAAAAAAATATGAATCAAAATTAAAAAAACTCAGATAAAAGATAAAACGAACAAAAAAAAACAATTCTACCATCTTTTTCAAACTTTTAGCAGTTTATAAAAAACTATTTTAATTTAACCATAATTTTTCCTTTTTTTAAGTTTTACTTGTGAAAACGAATCATTAATCCAAAAAAAAAAAATCAAAGGTGAATATAACAAAAATAGTGACAAAAATTTTGCCAAATTATCTCTATACTACTATTTTTCACATGCAAAGAAATGATAGATAGAGATAGAGAAATGTTGTGCAGTGGGAATTGATTTGATGGTTCTTGATCTATCAAAATCATCTGATTTTAATCAGCAACGTTTTATGTAGTCGAGTAATAACCTGAAAAGCACCTTATATTGCGTCCTCCTCACGGTAGACAGGAGAGAGTACCCCTTTCATGCCTAATCTAGACATATAGGTCCCACATGTTCTCGTTCATCAAGACCAATCCATTACCATTCCTTTACTGTTCTGTCTATACGTACACCCATATACTCCTATCGACTGCTATCTGACTATTTCTTTCTTATATACTCATTTAATTATGAAATGGATCCACACGTATGTGAGAAATCGATTCCGATTAAATTACTGAATGAGCCTATATAAACGAGTCGAGTTCATATAAACTCGAACTCAGATCGGCTCAACTACTAAACGAGTTGAGGCGAAACAAAATTAACTCGAGCTCGATTTGTTTTCGGTCTTAGTTAATGCATATATATGAGAGCATAAAAATATTACTCCTACTTAAAACATTTGAATTTATTAAAAGTAACGAGAATGAGAGCCGGAAGCAGAGGCTACAAACGAGAGCTAATTAAAAAAAAAAATATTACCGGAATATTTATAGTATGAGATTTCAAATTTTCAACGTCAGGTGGATGAATATCAAAAAAAAAATTTAACCACGCAATATAAGGTGACATCAATTGCTAACGACGTATAAAAATACAGTATCAAAAAAGTTTGGCAAATATTTTCAATTAACCTAAATAATTACTCCTACAAAAACATTGCTTTACTGTAGATGCACAACATTCTATGTATATTTATATTCATTTCAAAAGGCAAAAAATTGAACTTAGTGTTACATTTTCAACGATATCTTCATACAATCTTAGGAGAACGGTCTCTGAATTTCTCAAAAATAAATTATAAATGAGTGTTGGATATATTTAAAACCATTTAGCGGACAAACTCGAGTAATTTTGATCTTTATTTATTAAAAAATATCACTAGAGTTCTAGAAAACTTTTAGAATTTAGAGAGGAAGGTCTTCTGAGCTCATCCCTCCCTCCCTTGGTAGTACTTGATTTTCCCCCTAATTTTTTTTTTCATTACATAAAGTTGGTCAAAGATGACATTATGTCCCCTTAGAGCATCTCCAAGGAAGATAGCAAAATCAAAATTAATCTATATTTGGAGAGCTATGTCACCAAAATCCACTCTAAGGGAAGTAGCAACTTGCTACACCATTTGCCATAACTCTCTCTCTCTCTCTCTCTCTTCAAGTTTGACGAGTGAGAAATGCTTCTTCAAACTTCCCCATCATCAAATTTATTATTTTTTATTGGTCAACTAATCAAATTGAACCTAGAGCTTCTCTCTAAGAACAAACTTTACCCGCCTTCTTTCTTCCATCCCCTCCCTCCTCCTAGGGTTCTACAACCCTAATACGATGCGGGAGGGGAGGGCTTTCCCTTGATTGGTGTTTTTCTTCCTCTCAAGTTTCTTGCATTTAATAACTCCCTCCTATCCAGTGAGGATCTTTTCTCTCGATCTCAGATCTGAGAGTTTCTTTGTGTTTTTACTTCTTTTTCCTTTCCCTCGGCTTCTCCTTCATCATCAAGTTGTCATTTCGAGTTTCGATAATGGTGATGGTCCTTTGGCGGCGATGATGATCTAATGACAAATTAGATTGGTTGGATTGGCTTCCCAATATTTGATTCATTTGGGGAGGTTGTCTTCGTTTTGGTTCAGATTTTGGATAGCACAAAAGGTCTCGTCCTCCAGAAGCAAAAGTTGTCATTGAAGATATTTGTTGAAAAGTTGATCAGTTTATAGAAGTTGTGATTTTTTTCGTAGATCGATAAATATAGTTGCACACATTTTGACAACTTCGAATTTTATGAGATTCTAGTATTCGTACTTGGATAGCTAAACCTTCTTATTGATTATTCGATCTTCTATGGAGCGATAATCATTGTATGTACTACTATGCTCTTTTTTATCAATAAAAATTTCTATCATGTTGACAAAAAAAAATAATAAACTTTTTTGACAAAGCGGTCCCTTAAATTATGATAGGTACTCCCTCCATCCAATATTCTTGGTCCTGTTTCACTTTTTATGCCACTCAAACAATTGTCTATATCTCACAATCTATAATGTTTTTTACGATTTTGAAAACTTTGTTCAATAAAATTATTTAAGATCTATCAAACAAGATGCATATTTGATATAAAAATATTATAAATTAAAAGATATAGTCTATTTTTTTAGAGCTCCCAAATAGTAAACAGAACCAAGAATATGGGACGGAGGGAGTAATAAAAAAGTTTGAAGACTCCGTTGGAGTGCACTTGGAGATGCTCTTATTAAATACACGCACACCGTGGGAGAAGGGTTGTCCACAGACCAGTTTTGTCCAATTTTTGCATCCAAGTCGTCCAAAAATATTTTGGACGGCCCAAATTTGTTCTGGTAAATTTTTATTAGGAAATATGACGGCTAATGACGTGTTTTGATAATTAATACCCGACAACATTTTTAGCATTAACAAATGTTCTTAACTTGTCCTTGGCGGGTATTAATTATCAAAACACATCCTGGGCCGTCATTTTCCTTTTTTATTACAAAATATCCAAAACACTCCCAAACAAATCTGGACCGTCCAAACACTTTTGAAAGGCTCGAATGAAAAAAATGGACGAAACTGGTTCGGACATACTGGATAGGATCTGACCTCCACACCGTGATGTCTTACTACTCCCTCTGTCCCTATTTAAATATTCACTACGGTTCTACGTGTTATTTTTAATGGCTTATATTTCTCGATGTATATCATATTTTATGTTTTTAAGATCATTGCCTTATAGAAATAATTGAGATCTATCATATAAAATCCATATTGCATATTTTTAGCAATATACATTGAGAGATATAAATAATTGAAAATGACACGCAAAATTATAGTAGACATACATTTAAATAGGAACAGATGGAGTAAGACTGTTTGAGATTTCTAAGAGTTGTACTGTTTCCTACTCCCTCCGTCCGCTTTTGTTGGTGCAATTTGGAGATTCGTGTCATTTTTAAATTATTTTATCTTTCCATTTATAATATTTTTCATAATTTTGAAGACTTAGAATTATAAAACTAATTGAAATATATCAAATAAGATTCATATTGCATATTTTTTGGAGTCTATACAGGAGGATATAAACAATTGAAAGTGACACAGATCAGGGACGGAACCAGGATTTCGTGAATGCGGGGACCGAACTATGAATAACAAGATTTTAAAGTTTCAAGGTTCGGGAATTCAAATACTTAGTTTGTTTTGGTTTAGGTTTTGAGGGAGGTTTTTCTGGTAATAAGTGAAGAAAAATAGATGAGATTAATAATTGAAGAAAAAAATTACGAATGACTATACACAGAGAGAGGAATAGGATTTTGAGATCCAAAATGAACACATTCTTAAAGCATTTAAATGTCTAAATAATATCCAAAACAAAATATCATATATAGGTGTTTTTAACAAACAAAAAACAACTAATATTAATATTAATATTTTTTTTAAAATCCGGACCCACACAGAGACCGTGGCAAACGTGCGTGTCGTGCTGTGCCGTGCCATTTAACTTTTGTGCCAATCGTGCTTCGTACCGTGCCGTACCCGTTTACTTAAATCGTGTCGCGCCATGACGTGCCCATTTACTCAAATCTACGAACCATGAATTCCTCCAACTTTCCTTACAAAATTAACTACAATGGTCTGTTTTTTTGTTTGTTTTCATGTAGTAAAATATTTGATAACTATATTGTAGACTTAAAATTTAAAAAGCCAATTACCCAATGTGGCTCATCCTAGAGATGACCCCCTACTAGTATTGTATTCTGAAATTCGACAATTTATTAATTTCAAACTTTATTTGCATAAATTTAAATTATGGAAAACAAAGTTGAGAAAAGATTTTAAAAAAATGAGAAAACATAAAAAAGGAAAACAGACAGAAAAGTGACACTTGTCGTGCCGTGCCGTGCCATTTAACTTCTGTGCCAATCGTGCTTCGTGTCGTGCCATGCCCGTTTTCTTAAATCGTGTCGTGCCGTGCCGTGCCATTTTCAATCGTATCGTGTCATATTGTGCCGTGCCATTCTCACGGTAGATAGGAGAGAGTACCCCTTTCATGTCAAATTATTTAATAATTTTTTTCCCGTGCCTTGTGTCGTGCCCTTTCGTACCCGTCAACCCGTGCCGTGCCCATGCCCATCAAACCCAAAACCGTGCCCATGCCCAGCTAGAATCGGGTCGTGCCGTGCCGTGCCCGTCAACCAGTGCCGTACCCGACTAGGCCTAAAACCGTGTCGTGCAATGCCCGTTCAACTACCGTGTCGTGACTGTGCACGTGCCTGGCTAAACCGTGTCATGCCGTGCCAGGCTAACTTCCGTGCCATGTCTGCCCACTTCCGTGCTCCGTGCTAGTCCACGTGCCCACTAAAACCATGCCGTGCCCAGCGAAAACCGTGCCCCGGGCCCGCTCACGTGCTCACTAAGACCGTGTCATATCGTGTCGTGCCAGGGCACGACTGTGTCCGTGTCGTGCTGTGTCAGCATGGCCCATTTGACACCCCTACATGGCCCATTTGACACCCCTACATGGCCCTCATACCATGCGTAGATTCATCTCTAGCACACAGACTACCAAGGGCGTGCAACAAGTATAGAATGATGGAATAAGAAAAAAAATTTGATGAAAAATTCTAACTTCACACTCATCTACACACCCACTTACACATTCATACTCATTATAGGGATGGATCCCACATACACTGAGTGTGTAATGTGTGTGGGTTCCACCCCTATTATGAGTGTGGATGTATAATTGGGTGTGTAAGTGGATGTGGAGGTAAAATGAATTGAATTTTGATTGGGAATCATCAAGAGGAATTAGAGATGGGCAGATGGTGAGGTGAGGTCCTATCAAATTGCATGCACGTACGTACAGTTGATTGACTCTGTCTCCACAAGGGAGGGAGCTAGGGCTGTAAAAGAAAGAAAGAAAGAAAGAATCAAAGTAGTACAAATGCAAATCCTGATTGGAATATGTCGAAAGATTGCAATCCAAAGCATGTCTAGTCACAAACACTACAACAACAGAATCTAAACAACCGGCCAGCACCACCAAAACCTCGATTCAAGTTTCTGTTTTGTCTTTCTAAAATCTGTAACTGGTCAGACCTATATATTCACAACCAGTACGTAGTACTATCCTACTCCTCCTCCAAAACATGTCTAAAATTACTATTCACATCTCTAAAAAAAAAAAAAAAAGATTTTGCCACTTCATTTTTTATTAATACCACTCTCCTGAAAGTGTATTTTTAGTGCAAAAATATACTTGCAGGGCAATGGCGTCAACAAAAAAATGGAGTGGCAAAATCAACAATCTAAAAAAATTATATGTATATTTTTTGTTATGCAAAAAAGATTTTATTAATATTTGAAAAAGATTACGAAGATTAAACTAATCTCGAACACAAAGATTACAAATTGTCTATACTTCCTTTGTTCCTAAATGAGAGTCCATGTTATTCTTCTGGACACTTCAAAAAATTATTTATATCTTTCAATCTATCATGCTAAAAATATTCAATATGGATCTTGTTTGATAAATCTCAATTAGTTTTATTAGACAAAATTTTAAAATTATAAATTGAAAGATATAAACAAAGATAAAAATAACCGAAAATAAATAAAAATGGACTCTCATTTTGAAACGATGGAGTATATTTTAGGTATATATACTACTCCTCGTCATCCCACAAAAGATATCCAAAATCACTATTCACACCTCTAAACAAATTGTCTGTATTTTCTAGGTATGTATACTGCTCCTCAAGTCTCGACCCACGAAAGATGTCCAAAATCACTATTCACATCTCTGAAAAATTTATCTATATTTGTTAGGTACTTCCTCCGTTCCAATTTACATTTGTCTAATTTAAAAAAAATCAACTTATTTAGGAAAGATAATCATTACACTCTAAGAAGTTTAACTTTTCACAAATATTGTACCCTTCAATTCAAATTGTAGTTGTCACTTCAAATCAAGGAAGAAGGGTAAAATGGTACTTTTGTAGAACTTTTTTCTTGGTCTTCTCGAAATGAACAAACATTTTGGGACAACGAAAAGTCAAAAAGTAAACAAACAAAATGATACGGAAGATGTATATGCTGCTTATAACGACCCACACTAGTGGTTCACAAAGATCCTTCGCCTATCCACGCAATTCAAAAGTTTAAACTCAAATGTGCCATGTAGCTTTATTTATATATCCAATAGTCGATTAGTAATAAACCGATGTAACTTCAAGTGGTGATTTGGTGAAAAAACGTAGGCCATTTATTAACATGGACAAACAAAAAAAACCCCAAAAAATATAAGGTGGACCAAGGCCATGTTTCAAGTGGTGATTTGGTGAAAAAACGTAGGCCATTTTAATCAACAAGTTTTGATATTTAAGCATCTTGTTCACATTAGCTAACAACTTATTTCTCAATAATTTTTTCACTCACATACTCATATATAATTTATTCACTATCAAAAATAATTTGACATTTCTTAACAATTTATTCACTGCGAAAAACACCTAACAACTTGGTTGTAACGAATTTTTTCTCACAACTTATTTACTATCAGAAACATCCTGAATGATTCATTTCCAAATACTCCACTATTGATTCATGTACTTGAAGGGCACGGAGGAAGCCATATTTAGCCGCACGTCAGACTATGAATACGAGCGGTAGGGGGTGTTTCTGCAGTGTAGCGCAGGGTGTTTGAATTTGGTTGCAGAACAGAAGTGGGTAAAACCTGCTGGTCCTTTGGTCGGTTTTGTCAGCTCAGCAGCTTAGCCAGCATGCATGAGCATTGCTTGTTATCCATTTTGCTTTGTTTTGACGTTGCGGGCAATGTGTTTTTTTGCTTTACCTTTAACCGCTGTTATTGTTCTGCCTGCCTGCCTGCCTGCCCCTCCTTGCCTTTATTCCTTTTGGGCTAAGGCTAAACAAACCTCTCTTTAAGCAAAGAAGAAGAATGCTCTGCTTCTGCTTGGTCCCAACAACAAAAGAAACAAAACTGATGAGAATGCATTAATTCAACATTATCAACCGGTTCGCTACCATTGGTTTCCAATTCATTTTTAGTATACTACCAATTAGCCATAGAAAGGGGAAAAAATAAAAAGCGGAGTGACTAGTCAGGAAAGGATGTGAGCCCATAAGTGTAGGCTTCACTTTGAGCCCCATTAACTAATCTAGACTGCTCATTCTGTCCGTCTCGTCGAGCTGGTAATTCATGTAAGAATTCAGCTTCGTCTGGTATCGGTACGCAACTATGTGAATTGAGCATAGCTAACGAAGTCTGATCAACTTGAATTCTTATATGAATCACTAAATAAACAAGATGAAAAAGTTAACAGATCAATTATCAAAAAAATAAGTGCGACTTGTCCAATCGTCTCCAAACTATTACACCAGTTTCGATCTCAAAGTAGGCCGATCGCATCGCAAACAAAATAGTTTCGAGGTCGCACCTTTGCACATTCCTGAGTTCTTCCAAATATGGAGTTTCACTAGTAGAGACATATTGAAATTATGTTTTCCACTTGGCCAATCACGATTGGCCGCGACATAATGGTACATGGCAATGCTTAACTGGTGAAAATTTTCAGCCATCTCTTTTTATTTTTATTTTTTAGGGATGTATAAAAGTGTTGTTGAAAAAGGGGTTCTTACAAGATCTTCTTGGGGAAGAAAAGCATGGTCAAGGTCCAAAGGTAGCAGTCAATTCTTCTTCTTCATCATTATTCATTTCCCACTAATAATTGGTTCAATTTGAAACCCATAAGCTCATAATCATGCAACTTTAATCAGAGCACCTTCCCGTTATTTTCATTTTTTGTTTTTTCCTTTTTGTTAAAGGGTGTGAACCGTACAATCCAGGGACCATATCCTGTTTAATTTTCGCAGTCAATGTCGTGATTAAATTATTGTTATTGTTTTTAGTTAATCAAACTATTATGTACTAATCAAACATAGTCACATTCTGGTGAAAGTAAAATTTAGGACATCTACCACCGAGGTGGATATAGTTCAAGTGGTTGGAGCAGCTAACATCATGAGGTTGCTCTTCTCCCACTAGTCCCGAGTTCGATACTTGATTGGGACCAGATGGTTGGGGCAGAGGGCTTCCATTTAACTTGCACATTGTTGGAGGTATGGTAACAGAGCCTATGATGTGGTAACGGATCGATATTTTCTCCCCGATCGGGTCAGCTATATAAGGCTAATTATTAAGTTCAAACATTTTAGATCGGGTGAGTTTCCCAATTGATTAAGGGATCGCTACATTGGTTTAATCTAGCCTACCCCTTAACTTAGAGGGTATATTATGTGTCCATGTGTGTAACATCTTAACAGATGAAAGCTTCAAGTAACAGGTCAACACTTGGCAAGGCAGGAACTCAGGAAGTGCCATTAGATTAGCACCATGGTGAAGTTTAATATACAAAAAGCAAGCTGTATTTAAATAATAATAAT
Source organism: Rhododendron ovatum (assembly GCA_019656835.1). NCBI lineage: Eukaryota > Viridiplantae > Streptophyta > Magnoliopsida > Ericales > Ericaceae > Rhododendron > Rhododendron ovatum. Next base: position 20,059,656 of record CM033794.1, on the reverse strand, counting down.
GGAATAAAACTACGTACCCACCTACTATATGAGTTTTTGTAGACTTCGGCGGCTTGAGCACTTAGGTGAGACCTTTTTATGGGCTAATTAGGGAAAGCAATTCCTAAGGGGTGCTTAAGCACTAAGTTTACATTTTTTTTCCCCCACAATTCGTTAATCCTAATCTAAGCTATCCTAAGGGAATTGGGGGAAGGGATGGAGCTTACAAGGATCGAACTCTACCCATGTGCATGGAAGTATGTAAGGGAGGCCAATTGCACTCCACTCCACTTGCACAAAGTTTACATTATGCCCAATGATTCTTTAATTGAAGAAATAAAATATGTACAGTCCGGCTCTTATGAGGACCACCTCATTTTAATAAAATGCATACCTCACTTTTCCGATCAAATTTCGATGATCCAACCCGCTCAATGTGTTCAGAACGTGATTTTAAGCGTACTCGCGAGAAATCAGCAAAAAAAATGATCGAGAAGGGCTTCATCCGAGCAATTTTTGATTATTTTTTATTGAACAGTTTAAACAAAAACTACTCGGATGAAGCCTTTTCCGATCATTTTTTTTTTGCCAATTTCATGCGGGTACCCTTAAAATCACATTCTGAACATATTAAGCGGCTTGGATCACCAAAATTCGATTGGGAAATGAAAGAAATGAGGAGGTTCGCATTTTAACTAAAATGCAGACTCTCTCATTTGAGACTGACTGAAAATATGTATAGCCAATGTATGCTTACTTGTGTTTTGAACAAGGATTGATAATGGTCAAATAGAAAATATATTTACTTGGGCCTGTAGGCACATTTTTCGGTTTGTCCATTCGATAGTTATCAATGGTCAAATAATTGGGGGATTTGGGAAAGGGAACAAGATCAGATCATCATTCCTTAGAAATTCTGTCCTCCCCAAATATCTGTTCCAGCCAAAAACTGCTAGAGATTTTCAAAATAAGTAAATAAATGGGTTTTGATTTGCGTTATTTTTTAGAAGATATTGGGACAAGTTTTTGTGAAATGTCAGCACTTTTTCAAATGAGTTATGACTTTATGTGTATGATTAATATAACATCCATTAAATTGGGATGTGTTTATTTGAAAGAGTTGAGTTTGTTGGAAACGGATATGGAACATGGGGTGCCTCCAAGAGGCATAACCCTTCTAATTAATTGTTTTCATGAAAGGGTCCCTACTAAGAGGCGTGATACTTTAATTGTCTTAAAAAAAAATGATCATTCCTAATATGTATTTACTAAAGACACAACATTTCATGTAAGGGTACCTATAATTCACTAAATAGCCATTTATTAAGTCATTCCAAAGAATCCAGTCACTGAAAATTCCATATTGGATTGCTCACTCTCTACTCACTATCTTTCCAGAATTTTAGGCACTCATATTCTATTATTCTGTAGAAATAGAATATCAGATTTGCTACAACCCGATGCACTTTATCTGGTGTGGGTAAATACTGCCTTTAGGATAGCCGTATCCTAACGTGCCTCGAATTGTTTGTACCATTCTAGATTTTTTAAGAGACGATGCCATCTCATTCATCATTTTGAAGACCGAATTTTCAACAATAACTAACATGTTTTTTGAAGAGGTCTTTGGCCCAACATCATTGCCTGTACACAGCCAAAAAACTAAGATTAATAAGCTTGAGACCTTAACCGTCGCCCATACGACTTGAACACTAGCCCTTTTAGTGACAAAAATGGTTCAATTTGAGCACAACTTTCTCACCCGAAATCAATTTTCTAAACAAAACAAACAAACAAATGTGTTGGAATTTGGGGCTGGGGCTGAGACCAAATTGGGTCGCCCATGTGGACATAATCAAGTGACCGATTAAGGTGTTGCTCTCCTTGGTTTTTTGGAGAGTTTTTTGAATTTTTTCTTTATTCAATTTTTTTTTCTGCGTTTGTGAGTCCTGCATCAACAGCTAAATAGAGTTAGTTCTATTTTATCTTGATGGAGGAATACAAAATCAACTCTATCTCCTAGGGGCACTGGAGTTTGTATGCATCTGGAATGCTCCTTTTAATTCCTGCAAAAACACATAGGGAAAAACGCAGAAAATTACTCCTCCAATAGAAAAGGTCTCTCTCTAGTTATCTCTCTACCATTATAGAGCTCGTGGTATCACTCCATCGCTTGACATTATTGTTGCTAAGTTAGTATTTGTCTTCGGAGCTCGTGATTCATCCACAAAAAATCCGATTCGAGGTAACCCGAATATCACTTCTCCATTCATTATGTATCGTTTTGCAATGTGAAACCTTGTCTCTACCCCTCAACAATTAAAGTTGAGATTCATATAAAGGCTGCGGATCATAAAAAGCTGGGAGATTAGACTTTGTTCTAACGTTAGGAATGTTGGGTTATTCAAGCAAACAACATGTAATTTGAAAAGTGGTTACAAAAAGCTATTCAAACAAGAGACACCTACAAAAACAAAAGCAGATCTCAATCTCAATCCCCAACTCTTTCCCCATTCTCAATGTTTTTACGATTCTTTAACATTATTCCTTTTTGTTTCTTAATTGGTAATAGAAATTTTACCCATGTTAAAAGAAGAGAACAAGTACGACTGTGTTCTTCTTGTATATATTCCATAAACAGCTAAAAGATGGTATGCCCATTCATTCATCTTAAATAAATGCATATTCTTGTTTTAAAAAAACTAACTTTTTAAAAAGATGGTTTTCAAAATAGTTTTCCAGAACATGAACACTCTTCTTTTTTTCATTTCTTAATCATCTGGGAAAAAAACACAGTTTCATAAGCACGAGACTCGTCTTTTTTGGTGTGCTCTAAAAATGTGCACTTTTCCAAAAACAAAATCCTCCAGGTACAAATTTCGAAAACGGTATACTAGGGCTTTTATTTTTATTAGAAAAATCCTACACAGATTTTCTGTATTTCAGAAAACGAAAAAACAAAAGTTTAAAATTAATACTCCGTCCTATTTTATTAGACCCTTTCGGATACAACTGGGGATTAAAAAATTTGAGATGGAGATAGTACTAAACCAATCAGGGCCAAGTTACTAATATGAATTGTTGTCTCTTTCCTATCATTCAACCTAAACCGGATGCATCCATAGGGAGGAAGATTATTTATGCGCCCAGACGAAGGACCATTCTAAATGAATGCCTTTGCTTGGCAGCCCAAAAGGATACCCGACTATTCATGGCTGGAACTATTTAATTTGGGTGAAGGTGGATAAATTATGGACAGCTCTCGAGCTGTCCATTTTTAAGTCCAGGCGGATGAGGCACTCCTCATCCCCCTTCTCCCACCTTATCCCTCCATTTCAACTACAAAACAATATTATCCCTCCATTTTATCTCTCTTCCAAACCAAATATTATTTTATCCCCTTTTTTAATATCTCATCCAAACCACCTACTTTTTTTTATCCACCTTCCATAAAAATCACATCAATGTAGATCCATCCTCCATAGATAATACCCCATATATCTTATTCCCCTCCATAAATAATACGGAGTACTACTCTCGAACTCATCCCGCATCCAATCGAGTGTATTGGAAAGACAATGTGTAACCCATAATGGTTCAGCCAAGGAAAACAAACACTTCAATGGGGTAACAAAAGGTGTTCAGTTTGAATTGGAAAGACAATTTGTATCCCATAACGGTACTGACTGGAATTTAACATAAAAGAAGCCTATAGGGGAGGTTTAAAGCATGTGATCTTATTGCAGTAAAAGAGGCCTATAGGGGAGGTTCAAAGCATGTGATCTTATTGCAGTAAAAGAGGAAAAGTCAGCCTGTATTGATATGTCTTGCATTATTTGTGTAGACATCGTTTCTAGCACAACCTCATCATCTGGTTCTCATAAATAATGAAAGAGAAGCAAAACAAAAGGAGGACAATACTTGTGAACCTCTCTAATGCATGCATTAAATTCAAGCTCTTACAACGTATACTCCTAGAGTCGGGCCTCAAGAAGCCTTTGGTCGGGTTCGATTCCCACTCCGCTTCATAACCATTCTAGTGTTGAGCTAATCTATAGACTTTGTTCTGGCTTTCTTCGGAAAATTTTCAACACTGTTGAAAATGTGCTCAAGATTGTTTGTTTCAGTCCCCTGGTTATCTATTTCGCTCTAGTTGTAGGTATTTTTTTGTCCGATAACACGGTATTCGACCCAAGGGACCTAGTAATCCGGGGACCAATTCTACAAACAATTTTTAGAGTGTCTGATTGCAAGCCTACTCCACTTTTAGTAACCAGTACAAACTGGTAGCACAAAGAAATGACAAAATGTAACCTTTTGCTTTTTTGGTGACAGTATCATAACAGTTCATTCAATGCACTGGAAAAAGAAGTCTAATTACATCTTACAGCAGCTTCTCCATGCAATCTCCATAATCTTTTCCTCCACTCTTGATTCCTAGCAAAAAAAAGTCAACAAGATGGGTGATTGTCCAAATTCAGTCCCATTTAAACTCTGCTCATCAAAGCACAACCAAATGTTAACAAGGACATGGGATCAAAAGCTGAAAAAAGTATGTGTAGCATACGAGTCATAAGTGCACGAGTCCATAGTAGTTGTGCCTTTGGCAAATTCAGATTGGATTTATGAATGCAAGAAATTAAAAAGGTCAAACATCATTTACTCTTAGGGGCCATTTGTTCAACAACAATAACATATATAACCCCCATATAATCTCAGATTAATAATGATCGAATTACTAATAGCACACCCCCTGGTGTTGTATATCACACACTTTATCAAATTAAATATTCAAGGTATGTTTAATACGAGACATAAATAGTTTAACGAAACACCGAATATTTGGCTACCTTGATCATATAGTCCATTTGATGCTCATAAACAGGCCCTGAGTTTCTATTGTTTCACAGATGAGAATGCCTAATGCAAAGTAAAACATTAAACAAAAAATGACCCAAGCTGCCACAATTGAGAAGAAAATTCAGAATTCAAGTCCAATGTAGAAGTTTATCCCACGTAAATTCTTATGTTCAAAATGCTCACATCGGATTTAGTTATGATACCAGGTTTCTCAAATGCACTGAGTACTAAAAGTAAGCAAGGAGGTTGGGACTTCTTTGAACCCCATCGGCAAAAAATCTTGCCACATCTCTCTTTTCTGAACAGCATATACATGTTCTACGCAAACTAAAAGTTGTGCTAAGACAAATTTTCGCAGGATTCATTGAGTTGGTCATCTCTGCAAAACTGGTAATATTTCCTAGTTCAAGAGTTGAAGCTTCCTATCCCTTAGATTCAAATTTCATTAGCGTGACCTACATTAATACTTTGTGTCCCATTCTCTTGCGCAGTTGGCTTTTATTAGCCATTGCCTAAGCTTAAGTTGAAAATGTATTTCCACAGTCTGTATTCCTACTAGAAACAATTGACCCTAGACACCTTACCCTTACTGCTACTCTGTTTGGCGTCTAAAGGCGAATCAGGTGGTAAAATATATCACTAATTCAGTGGTCAACTGTCTGTCTTATTTATCTGGCTGTAAGCACACTAGCAAAAAGAAAACCATGAATTCCAAGTCAACCAAACTGGCATATAAAATCTGTGAATATCTTTGATCATTGATATGGCTTCTTTGCATTTTATGGTCTAGGCATTTGATTGATGAATTTCAGATTGTTTTCTTCATTATCGATCTTAAGTTGATTATTAGCCTTAGAATTTCAGAGCCAGTGAAAAATATCTTCTGAGTTCTGCCCCTTCACGAGACAGAATTTTGTGAATTGGAACAGTTAGATATGCAGGAACAACACAGAGCAAACTTAATAAAGCACTCCAGTGTTTCATATACTACAGGAAAGGTGACACTATGCATGGTACTGCTGCGATTGAATATGATATCAACCTCCATAAGTGCTGCATACTCACCTTGTAAATCGTGGCCTCGCAGCGAGCAGATTACATCGCATTTGATGAAATCCCATAGCGGCTTCGGAGGACATCAAGGGATTTCTCAAATGACTGCGAGAGCTCAGGAATGGATGTTTTGCAAACTGAAACAAAAAGAAGACGACCAAAGTATTTATTCAAAGAATCATATGATAATTAGCACTTTGCAGACAGAATTTTTTTGCCCTTGTCTGATGGTGTTGGATTCTCATTTCCAGTCAAAGAATCCCAGGGAAAGACAAACATACCACGAGATGCACTGGCCTGTGCTTCTGCCAAGAACTTCAAATATGAAGCCTGGAAACAAATCATCAGTTTACAGTGGTGAAATTGGTCAAGGGGCTTATAGAAAAAAATTAGATTTAGTTTTCTTTCCTCTCTCTCTTTTTTTCTTCTTCTAAATACTGTGAAGAGAAAGTACCTTCATTGCTTCTCTACTTTCACTGATTCGGTCTGATATTTTCTTATGTTCCTTCTCTGCTTCATCTACCACTTGCTGGCATGCCTGTGTCTGAATCTATTCTCGATACAGAGGCAAAGAAAGAGATGACCACAAATCAGTTTAAGAAGATACAATGTCATTTTCCTACATTTAAATCAACATTGCAGGATTTCACTAATTGATATTTGATACACATTTCCGAATGATGTGCACTTCCTCTTGCTGGAAAGAGGACATACCAAAAGATAGGAGTAGAAGGTGTGTTGTTTAACCTCAACATGAAAGGAATGGAATTAAAGAGTGGTACTTAAGGAAAGTAATTAAAACATTTTGTGATATCTATTCATAAGTAAATACAGAAAACAACTGACAAATATGTAAAGGTCTCAGGATGAGTATAGTGCCTTTCAATCAAGTACTAAAGGTTAATTCCCCAGGGAGGTCACTGGTGAGTTCTAATAAGTAGCATAACTTCGTCAAAGTTTAAAGATACCACTGTGACCCATCACTGCCCTTTCTTTAGAGGAAAGTTGCATGCTGAGATGATTTCAGGATCATTAGGAAAAACCACGCTCAAGATAACTTGAGCATTGGTGCTGAAGTCTATGGAACCATGATTGATCTGGTTCATCATAGCCAAAAATGTCAAATAGCGGCATAGAAAGCAGATAAGAAAAATTCCTTTATAGGCCCTCTAAGCTTGGGATTTACAGTTCTTTAACCACCTCGGGGTGGAAGCGGGCCCTGACCTCACCGAAATTTTGAAAATTCTACCTAGATCCTACAGACGTATTTTCGGTACCTCTTTTTATAGCATACAGTATTTTGGCCCCTCCACAGGTCTAATATTAGATTGCACCTAGCCCCAACCAATTCGCTAAGAATAAGGGTTAGATTGGGTATGTTATTATACTGCAATGCATACACGATTTCTAAATGAGAGCAAAGTTGACTAGCAGATTCCCATGCAAGACAGGCAGGCCGCAGAATTACTACTCTATCCAATCACTTCAACCACAAGCTCAATAATCACTTCCACCACAAGCTCAATCAAATCCAGTATGACAACACCAATTTGGAGACCACAGGGATGGTAGGCCGTGACTAGCATAGATCAAGTTATATCCGGCATGACACAGGTCTTAACAACATCTGCAATCCACCAAAATTTAGGCATTCCATTGCTCCTTTATTGGCTTGTTCGATGAACAAAAGCAATGTTGATACCTATTAGCATTACAGCCGAGCTGACCAGAAATGTCAGTCATCTAATGGTTTTGTGGATGTAATGGCAGCATATGAAGCATAGCTAGTTTAATCCCGGAAGATGCTCTCGCTCTTCCGACTCAAGTTACGATGTTTTGTCTCAGCTACAGCAAGTCATTAATCAAGGTTGTTACATGACTTCGGATTGTAACCAAATCGCTCACAACCATCATAGGTGCCTTAGGTGGTGATTGAAACCCAGAGCTTCGGAGCTAACATGATTGTAAATCAAACTGCAGGACGCAACGTACTAACTCGGTTCCTCGGCATTACAACTAGAAACTGAAGCAATCAAACATTGGATGTCAATTGACAAATGCCATATACGATTTGCTTAATGTTGCGAGAGATCAGAATACGATCACAAGGATAGCAAATATCAGTAAACCGCATCTACAATAACATTTATCTCAAAATTAACTCTGAGCTCTGAAGCTAACTTGAAATGTACAACAAAATACAGTGACAGAAGCGCACAAGCGCGCGCATACACAGAGCTAGCAGGGAGAAAACAAAACTCTGATTTAGCTATCAGAGCGGACGTCTAATTCTAGATTAGCTAACCACTCAGAGATCACATTTTCGAGAAGAGACAGAAATCAGAACACATCATCTAATGCTAGAATAGCTAAACAATCAACGTACAATTGAGAGAGAGAGAGAGAGAGAGAGAGAGAGAGAGAGAAATCAGAAAACTTAACCTAATAAATGGACAATTTCTACAGAGGGAGCGAGTATGTGTATCATTAGAACGCATCATCTACTTTCAGATTAGCCACACACACACACACACACACACACAGACCTTGAAGCGTTTGTGGAGACGAGACTGAGAGGCCTCCAGGTCCTTGACGATCTCCACATGCGAGCGATCCAGCTGGTGCTTGATGGAGTCCAAGAGCGAAGCCGCCATCTCCTTGAGATCAGATATCGTGCTCAGGCTCTTCATATTCAGCGGCGATCCGATGACGTTCTGGATCCGATCCACGGAGCTCGACGCCACGTTGTCCTTCTTCCGCTTCTTCGAGGACGAGGCGGCGTTGTTGAAGGCGCCGAGGTCGAACTCGAATTGCTCCTTCGGCGACTCGCTCAGCGATCGGTTGGGGCTGGCGGTTGGCGGTGGGGAGACCAGAAAGTCCGCCGCGGTTGGCTTCCTCGTTGATCTCTTCTTCATCTCTCTCTCTCTCTCTCTCTCTCTGATTTCAATTAGGAGTCGAGCGAAAATGAGATGCGGTTCAAGTGCGTTGGTATTTATAGTGGCGCGAATGCGAAATTTTTAAAAGGGTGGGAAATTTCATTCTACTGCTAAAACAATCCACGCATTGAATTTTTTTTATTTTTTTTACAAGGCAAACTATGGGTACACCATTTGGTGTACACCTCTTCTATGGGATCCAATTAGAGGTCCCACACAAATGATCGGAATCGATCAAATTTTTTAAAACATTTTTTTAAGTATCCTTGTAAAAAAATAGCTCCGTCAGATATCAGTAAAGGCTTTATCAATTCTATACCCAATTTCCTATCAGCAAATTGGGCATAGAATCGATTAAGCATTTACCAACATCTGATGGAGCTGATTTTTTACAGAGATGCTTAAAAAACGTTTTTGAAAAAGTTGGACGACTCCGATCATTTGTGTGAGATCCTTAAGTGGGTCTCATGGCAGACGGTGTACACCAAATGGTATATCCATAGTTTTATTGATTTTTCAATGCAACTGTCACTTGAAACGCTTCTCTTACATGGAGTGGGACCCATACATATATGGGACATCACTTCACGTGAGAGGGCGTTACAAATTACCGTAGTATAGGAAAAAAATTCCTATTCTACCAGGGGGAAGGGGATGCCCGGAATGCCGGGATGGGGATGGTGGGATTTGAATCCTCACCTGATGATCTAAAGAGTATAAACCGCCTCCCATTCGGCTGTCACTATTTACCCACACATTCGTTTTTGGCATCGCTGATATTTATTCAAAAAAATTCCAATTTCTATAGTTGGTAACTTCATCAAATTTGAAGGAACAAATGACAAGGAAAAAGAAAAAAAAGGAGGAAAACCAGATGATGTTAAAGTAACAAACTTTGGCAGACAAGGTTTCTTTGTTTGAGTATATATGATATGATAGTCGATTAGCGAGGTTGAATACCCAAGGTTTTTGAGTAGGATAGTCATTTGAGCTTGGAAAATTTGTTTGTCGTATAAATTTAACGGATATTGAGTCAAGTTTAAATAATTCTACTAACGAGTGTCTTCATTTAATTATTCCGTTTGAATCTAGACACAATTATATTCAGATTGAAGTCCAAAATAAGATAATAAACTAGTGAAACGTGTAAACCAAACAGCCCCTAAAATGACGGGAGAAGCCCAACCCAAAAAACAAATCCTTTGAGTTTCTGAATTGCTTTTGCTGCACATTTAAGGGCTTGTTCGTTTGGTATTTGGATTTTGAATTTTGAATGGGCATTAAGAAGGCCCTTTCTCCACAAATTTGTGTTTTACTGTCTATTTCAACAGTTCAAGCCAAATAGTGGTTCCTCCCCCCATGGATCATTTGATTTCCAACACATTTCAAGACATGATAAATTCAGTTATCTTTCTCTTTCTGACTCAGCGTCGAGAGGAAGATGTACTAGGATTTATGTGCATCATTTCCACGTCATTGTTATGATCTGTAAAGGAGAATGACACAGAGGATTCAAGCTCCACTTCAACTCATCAGAATTTGCAGGCCACGTCTGCAACAACTTTAGTTAACTAAGAGTGTTTAGTTAGTTTGTGTCGGTGGTAATTAGTGGAAGGTTAATCAGTTGATTAGTTGGTTGTAGAGGGTTATATTGGGGATCCTGTCATTCTAACAGATCAATGAAAAAGAGAAATAAAACAAAATCAGATTTGCTTTCTCTTTCTAGACCTCTTTACTCTCTCTCTCTCTCTCTCTCTCTCTCTCTCTCTCCTTCTTCTTGATTGTTCTTTACTGATTCTTGATGATTTGCATACGGTTTTGTTAAATTCTTTATGGTATCAGAGCTACAGTGACGCAAGTCCAACCAATTAATCCACGGTCCTCACTTTCTTCATTTTCATTTCAAACCCTAACCAAAGTGATTTGCAGAAATGTCTTCGACTTCGTCTTCTAGCGATAATGGAGTCACCATGCCCTCCGCTTTGCCATTCCTGGTGTCTAATTTTCATTCTCTCGTGATGATCAAGCTGAGTTCAGATAATTACTTGTTGTGGAAAACACAAGTCTTGAATGCTCTTAGGGCTAATGGTTTTCTTGAGTACGTAAAAGGTACAATTCCTTCACCTCCTTTACAGATCCGAGATACAAGCAACAATTTGATAACAAATCCTGTGTTTCTATCTTGGACTCTTATTGATAACCAGTTGTTGTCGTGCTTGACTGCGACTTTGTCCTCGTCCACATTACCCCTTATTCTAGGGCTAGAACATGCATCAGATGTTTGGACTAGTTTGGAAAATAGGTTTAACTCTATGTCTCGATCAAATCTACATGAACTTAAGAGGACTTTGTATAGTTTTACTAAAACTGGAACAATGGAAAAGTATATAGATGACATCAAGATCTGTGGGCAGAAATTGAGTGCAGTTGGATATGATGATGATGATATGGTCTTTCATGCTATTAATGGTTTACCAAAGGAGGAATTTGGTTCCTTAAAACAGACTTTGAGAACACATAGAAATCTGAAGTTTCATGAATTAAAGTCAATTTTGAAAGCCGAAGAGCAACAAGCACATAAGTTAAAGGGAGATAATGGAGTTAGTAGTGTATTTGTTGCTACACAGAAATTGCAGGAGCTTAGTGTCTCTGGTGCTAGTTCTTCTTCTCAAACCACTACTCCTCAGTCTGAGAATAGTAGTTCAGCTGGTAATGTTTCAATGGTACCACCTATATCTGTGCCTCAAAGTATTCAAGCATCTCAGAGTTTTCTTCCTCAGAATATTCAGGCCTCTCAAAATGTTCAACCTTAGTATTTTCAATCCCCACAAGCGCAAATGTTTCAACATATGTTCCCTCAGACACCTTTCTTTCCTCAACCTAGTCCAAGGTTTAATAATAACAGGTCAAGGGGACAGGGATTTGCATCTTTCCAAAGGCCAACTTGTCAGATTTGTGGCAAGGACAATCATTTTGCTCGTACTTGTCATTATAGGAATACACATACTGCTCAAGTGTTTGGTTTTTCAGCTTTAACACCTAGTTTGCAACTCTTAGCTTTGCTGCACCTGGTATGATGTTTCCCACATCAGAATACTATTCTTCTGCAGGTTTTCAGTCTCCTAATATGTGAAGACCTGAGGTTTCTTCTGTAGCCGAATTTCAATCTCCTCATATGTGGAGACCTGAGATGTCCGTTCCTATTTCTGTACCAATGCCCTTGTATCAAAGGCCAACACAGTCTCAGTTTATGCCACCTGGTCATGGTAATGTAGGTTGTTATGGTGGTGGATATCATGGGCAGCCTCAGTTTCCTTCTTCTGTGAGTTCAAGTTATGGAATGCCTAGCAATGGTTTACCTGTTGCATCAGCTTTTACAACTTATACTCTAGGGACAGGACATGTTTCTTCTAATTACAGTTCTTCTGTTTCACCAAATTGGTATCTGGATAGTGGGGCAACAAATCATGTTACTTCTGATATGAGTAACATCTCTCATCCTCAGCCTTATCCAGCAGGGGGAGGAGTAATGGTTGGGAATGGTAATTCTCTATCTGTTTCCTGTTTTGGTAATAGTATTCTCCCAACACCCAAGGCCAAGTTTCATCTTACTAATGTTCTACATACTCCTGCTATCACGCATAATCTTCTCTCTGTTTTTCAGTTCGCTAAAGATAATAACTGTTCACTAACCTTCAATTCTTCTGGTTACGTCATTCAGGATAACCACACACCAAGTTCTATTCCAGGGGCCATGTCACAAGGGCCTCTATCCTATCCAGAGCTGTTTTAAGTCTACTTCTGCTCAGGTTCCAGTTGCTTTTCATACCAATAATATTGTGTCTCCTATTGAGTCTACTTCTGCTACCACTTTGTTGCATCAAAAGCATAGTCATCCAAGTACTCCTCTTTTTCAGTCTCTCATGAAACAATTTGCTTGACCTGTTTCTAAGCCCTTTGATGTTCAATGTTATAGTTGTAATAAAGTGAAAAGTCACAAGTTACCTTTTTCTTTGTCTACTTCTAAGTCTACCAAGCCCTTTGATTTGTTGCATATGAATGTGTGGGGTCCTGCCCCTATTCCTTCAGTCAAAGGATTTAGGTATTATCTTTTGATCATAGATGATTGTACAAGATATTGCTGGCTATTTCCTTTATACTATAAGTCTGATGTTAAGACCACTCTTGTTCATTTCAAAGCCTATGTTCAGACTCATTTTCAAGTCTCTATTAAAACTGTGAGATTTGATAATGGTAAAGAATTTGTGAACAATTTTCTAACTCAATTGTTTCTCATTAGTGGCATTCTACATCAAACATCTTGTCCACACACCCCTGAGCAAAATGGTGTTGTGAAAAGAAAACATAGACATTTGATGGATACAATTCTTACCTTACTTGATCAAGCAAGCATGCTTGCTCAGTTCTGGTTGGAAGCATTGATTACTACTGTTTTCTTGGCAAATAGACTTCCTCATTCTTTTTTACAGTTTCAAGTTCCTTATGTTCTCTTGTTTCATACTAAACTAGACTATCTTGCTCTCAAACCTTTTGGTTGTGCTTGTTTTCCTTGGCTTAAACCTTATCAATCTCACAACTTGATTCCTAAGTCAACTACTTGTGTTTTTCTGGGCTATTATACCTCCTCCAAAGGGTACAAATGTTTGACCCTCTTACAAACAAGGTTTATGTTTCTAGACATGTTAGATTTCTTGAGAATCATTTTCCTTATCCTTTTCTTACTTCTCATTCTTCTCTTTCCTTAGATTCTGAGACTTCTCTTACTTCTTTTTCTGTTCCTCTTTTTAGTTTTTCAGATATTCTTGTGTCTATTAATCCTCCTTCACCTGTTCCATCTATTCCCATTCATAATATTCCTACTTCTATACCTGTATTTGATTCTGTTCCTATTACTATCCCTTTTAGTTCTGATTTAGCTCCCTCAGCTACTTCTGCTTCAGCTCCTACTTCTACTTTTCCTTCTACTTCTTTGAGTGAACCTTCTTCTTCTGTTTTTGTTCCTCCTATGGGTCCTTCTCACTCTATGAAAACCAGGTCTCAAAATGGCATTTATAAGCCTAAACAGCATCTCACTTTGCTTGCTTCTTCTTCCCTTCCTTTTACTGAACCTGCCCATTTCTCTGACGCTATATGTAACACCTATTCCGAGCATGCACGTGCATCGCATATGACATTTAATTTTATGTTGCATAGGTCATGCTAATTGTTACACGTGTTATGTTATCATTCGCATATCATTCATTAATTGTTTAGTGATACATAATTTAATTTGAGGGTTTAATTAAGTTAATTATAAGAGATTGGTCTTGGTAGGTGGATGAAGGGTTAGAATGAGTTATTACCCTTTTGAACCCATGCACCCAACCTCATGGGATAACTTTTCCCTAATAAACCTAGTTTCTACTGTATTCTACACCATTCCACACCCCTCCATCATTTTTTTGTCACGTAGAGAGAGAGAGAGAGAGAGAAGAAGAAGAAGAAGGAGAAGAAGAAGAAGAAGAAGAGGAATTGGGAAAAACTAATTGAAGGAAACCCTATTTTATACCAAATCTATGTTTTGGGTTTTGATCAAACATGTATATACCTGCATATTCTTGTAGTTTAAATCCTAATTGGTTCATAAGAGAATGGATTTTAACCTAGCAAATTCGTCTATCTTTGGGACATGTCTCAGTTCTGTCAATTAGAGCTTGAACTTGACTGAATCTGTCCTGTTCTTAGCGAATTTTTCTCACAGTCTTTCCGACCTTGTAATTTTCTGAAATTTTTACTGGAGATGGATATGTATGTCAAGTTTGTTGGGTAAAATTTTCAGAATTTATTTCAAAGAGGGAAAAAAGTTAAAAATCGCGCACTGAACTGCTGCTGTGTAACTCGTATTGCTGACTGCACTGACACAAGTTGGGAAAACAGCCATATCTCCTAGCTCGAGACTTGAAAACACATTCCGTTTGTTTTTCTAGAAACTAGACTCGTAGAGCTTTCCAACGATGCAACCCATGTGCTTTGGTTATGCCTGAGCAATAACAGATTTGCTGTTGAAGTTGACCTAAAATCTGTCTCTGCACCAGTTTTGATATTATGTCAAGTTATAATCGCGGGGCCGTAATAAGGTTACCCGAACTCCGTTTTTTATGAATGACCTGTCGATTCGAAGAGGAAGAAGTTTAATTTTCAATGGTTAAATCTCATTCTTCAATTCACGATTTTTTTTCTGATACGGTCAAAACCGTACACATTGGCCATGGATTAAGCCTTATTCTTGGGAATTCTTGTATTAAATCTCATTGAATCATCTTTTGAGCATTGAAGCACATCACCCATCATTTTTATTGCCTTGGTCTCATGCAGTATCATACTAGGGATGGAGACTAAAAAAAAAGAAGAGAGGATTATATGCTAGACTTATTGATGCATTTTACTTGCATTTTAACATGAGTTGGTGTATGAAATATATACTAAGTGTAGTGTCATTCATATTTTAGGATCGGGGGACGAGTTTCCACCACAAGGTTGAGAAGGAGGCGTTTTGCTTTTGTCTTTTGAATCTCTAAGGTGAGTGTGCTATTTCATTGAAGTGGCTAACTAAAACATAAATTTATCATTTTTCTGCAAATGTTAGAAATTTTGACGGTAGTGATATGGATCAAGTTGCTTGAAACATGATTTATTTCAAGAGCATGCCATAGTTGTATTGTTGGTTGGAATTATTTTCTTCTTGATGTACACAAGAAGGGTATAAATTGTCTGTTTGCTGCACACAAACATGGTATAAATTGTTGGAAGTACCCTATTCACAGGGTCACGGTACCGTCATAACTGCTGGTTGCGAGGGAAGCAACCCTATGGTTTCTTGAAATATTGTGCTTATTTAATGGTTTGTGAAAAATAACTTGTTTCCTGCTAAATATGGTTAGAAGCCTTACTCGATCCATGTTTGCTTGTGTAAATTGTTTTATGCTTTCTGCTTGAATGAAGTAGTAACACTCACAACCCTTCCAGGTAACTGAAGTAGAGTTTTGGTCCACTACTAGTCGGACAGGCTGTAGGAGTGGAGGTGAGGGCGACTTGGTGTCCTTCTGGCGTAGGACATTTTGTGATACAAATTTTTGGAGAGTTGTCGTACCGTATGTGGATGCAACTCATCTTGTATAGTTCACTTGTAAATTTTATTTTGGAAGCCGGTTGTAATATACTTAGTTGACATTGTCTTGCGCTTATGGAACGAATTTCATTAAGGTTGATATTAAGCTTTCATTAAGACTGATTATGTTAATCCTTCTAGAGTGGGTCGTTACAGTTGGTATCAGAGCATAGGTTGTAAATTCTGTAGACTGGCCATGTTTAGACTAGTGGTGGACCATAGGGTGTTTGCCTTGTGTCCGTGGGGATGGAAAGGAATAGAATGATCATAAAGCATGTCATGCATTTACTTTTGTTACTTGAGATGTTATTTGATGAATTTTTGCATATCCAGTTGTGGACCGCGATGGTCAACATGATAATGCTCGAGGGGGAAATCTTAGTAGTGCAGAGCCAACCATGAACGGTAGATTACTTGATGCGATAATACAGTTGACAACTCAACAGGCAAGATATTTCGAGTTTCAGGCAACCGCACAAGCGAGTTTTTCGGGGGCACACACTGAGCGGGACACCATATATAGTCAGTTTAAAAAGCTTGGGCCTATAGAGTTTGATGGACCGCCTAACCCTCTTGATGCCGAGGAATGGATTGGTTATCTGCTTATCATGCCTCTATTGATTGTTTCCGAAAAGAAATAACATTGCAGATTCCAAATAATCCACAATTAAATTCCGTGGGGATAGAACTTCTGCTCGTATAATTTCTGTAATGAAGGCCAAAAAGTTGTTGAAAAAGGGTTGTCAAGGATTCCTGGCACATATTGTTGACACCAGCAAAAGTACACCGCAGGTGGAGGATATACCAATAGTTTGTGAGTTTCCCGATGTATTTCCCGAGAAATTACCGGGGTTGCCAGTGGACCGAGAAGTTGAGTTCTCTATTGAGCTTCTACCAGGTACACAACCAATTTCAATTGCACATTATCGTATGGCTCCTGTCGAATTAAAAGAATTGAAAATCCAATTGGAAGATCTATTGGAATGAGGATTTATTAGACCTAGTATTTCTCCGTGGGGTGCTCCAGTTTTGTTTGTTAAAAAGAAAGATGGTACGATGCAAATGTGTATTGACTACCGTCAGTTAAACAAGGTGACCATCCGAAACAAATATCCTTTACCGCGTATTGATGATTTGTTTGATCAATTGCAAGGGGCGACAGTATTTTCTAAAATTGATCTTAGATCGGGATATCATCAATTAAAAATAAAGGAGAAGGATGTTTCGAAGACTGCTTTTCGTACAAGGTATGGCCATTATGAATTTCTTGTAATGCCTTTTGGTCTAACGAATGCCCCAGCTGCTTTTATGGATTTGATGAATCGGGTGTTTAAGCCATATCTTGACTCCTTTGTGATATTATTTATTGATGATATTCTTATCTATTCTCGAAGTAAAGAGGAACATGCAAGTCACCTTCGAATCGCATTACAAACTCTACGTGAAAAAAAGTTATATGGAAAGTTAAGTAAATGCGATTTTTGGCTAGACTCTGTTGTGTTTTTGGGACATGTAATATCAGGGGATGGAATTTCTGTTGATCCTAAAAAGATAGAGGCAGCTACCAATTGGGAGAGACCGACTAATGTGAGGGAAGTTCGCAGTTTCTTAGGTTTGGCTGGTAATTACCGCAGGTTTGTTCAAGAATTTTCTTCTATTGCTGTTCCTTTGACCCGATTAACTCGAAAAAGGGTAAAATTTGTGTGGTCTGAAGATTGTGAAAAGAGTTTTCAGGAGCTGAAGAAAAGGTTGACTACTGCGCCAGTATTATCTCTTCCTTCAGGTGATGATGGGTTTGTTATTTATAGTGATGCTTCTAGACAAGGATTGGGTTGTGTTTTAATGCAGCATGGTAAAGTAATTGCATATGCCTCTAGACAATTGAAACCTCATGAACATAATTATCCCACCCATGATCTAGAATTGGCTGCTGTTGTTTTTGCATTAAAGTTGTAGAGGTGATAAGCCCACAATTGTGGTTATATTCGGGCTTATCTCGCTCATTTTGGTACGCGCGCGCGCATAACTCTATGTTTTTGATTGATATTGCGCAAAGGTTGCGTTTTTTGGTGTTTGCAGGCTCTTTTCGTTAATAAGGTGGATTTTACGCCATGAGCCGATTGCTCGGTCTTCGGGGACCCATGGGGTATAAACGGAGCGATAGCGGAGCCCAAACGAGCTCTGTCGGAGCCCCGGAAAGTTTGGAGAAGTCCTGAAGAAGCTGACCAAATTTCGTAGAAAAGGCATTCCTACCGGTAGGGAGGACGAGCCTACCGGTACAAACCTTGATCAGAAAGGTCACAAACTGCACCATTCAAAGTTCTACCGGTAGGGAGGTCGAGCCTACCGGTACAAACCTTGATCAGAAAGGTCACAAATTGCACCATCCAAGTTCTACCGGTAGGATATCAATGCCTACCGGTAGGAAGTCAGTCTGTTCAGTGTGCCCCTTCTTGCTTGAAGCCGTTCTACCGGTAGGAGATCAATGCCTACCGGTAGGGATCCCCAGATTTTGAGTTTTCTATTTTCTTTTTCCTTTTCTTTTGTAACTTTAAAGGGGTGCTATAAATACCCCTTTTGCACGTTTTTAGGTCATTATTATGTTATTAGAACTGAGCTCTTTCTCTCTCTACCGCCTCTTCTCACCAACTCTTTTCTCTCTCATAAATGGAGCATTGATTTGGGGATTTGGAGGGTGATTGCTTCCATTAATGTTGTAAGTTCCATCGGGATCCTTATTAATCTAGTCTTTATTTCTGTTTTCAGCATGACTTTGAGTTCTCTCATCCAAATCCTAATGCATACCATTTCTCCTGTCGTCATGTGTGAGTAGTGTAGCAAGGCTGGGTTATGGGATGATTAACATCCCGTAACCAGGGGTGAGCTCGTTCTTTTCTTGAAAATTCTTGTTTTCCAGCTTAAACATGATCATGACTTATTTTATGAATCAAAACTTTGAGGTGTTACTCTCTTGGATCGAATGTAGGCAAGGGTTGATCCTCGTGCCACATTTGATACCTAGAGCTATGTCCCTCTTTGTGTTTGTCAAAATGAATCAAAAGAGCCCGGGTCATGTTTAACACCGTTGTTAAGAAGAGAAGAATCGAGTTCATCCTTACGTTATGGGTGTTAATTATCCCTAAACTTAGCTTTTAGTTTAATCTCCAGTCAAAAGCCGTAGTTAGGTTAAGTAGCCACCTTCTAAATCGATCAGTTGGCCGTCTCAACGCCAAATTCTGATTGGCGGTCCTAACGCCAAACATTCTCTACGCTAGCCAATCTCCGAACCAAGTATATGGATGCGCTCCCTGTGGATTTGACCCCGGACTTCCGGGTATTATTATGCTTTCAACCGACCTAGCCCTACGTTTGGGGTATTCCTATTGCAATACACATTATGGTCGCAAGCAGGAGGCATTATTTGTATAGGGTAACATGCGAAGTCTACACTGACCATCAGAGTTTGAAATATCTGTTCACACAACGGGAGTTGAACTTGAGACAACGTAGATGGATGGAGTTAGTGAAAGACTATGACTGCACAATTCAGTTTCATCCGGGTAAAGCCAATGTATTAGCTGATGCTTTGAGTAGGAAATCTGCGGGCACTTTGGCTTCTTTGCAGGGCATACAAGAGAATTTATTTGCTGATCTACGTTTCTTGCGGGTAAAACTTTCCGTTAATGGAACCGTTATACTAGCTAGTCTTACTCTTAAACCCCTTCTAGTAGATCGTATTCGAGAAATGCAACAATCAGATGAGAATTTGGAAGAGATTAAGAAAAAGGTTAGAGAAGGAAAACAGAAGGACTTTACGATGAGAGATGGAAATATTTTGTATTTTAGGAACCGGTTATGTGTACCTAATGACCCGTCTTTGAAAAGAGAAATTCTTAAGGAGGCTCATAGTAGCGCATATGCTATGCATCCTGGCGGTACCAAAATGTATCGTGACCTTCGCGAGAATTACTGGTGGGCTGGTATGAAGCGTGAAATTGCTAAATTTGTATCCGAGTGTTTGATATGTCAACAAGTGAAGATAGAACATCAGCATCCGGCAGGTTTGTTGCAACCTCTTCCTATTCCGGAATGGAAATGGGAACATATTACTATAGATTTTGTCGTAGGATTACCTCGAACCAAAACAGGAAATGATAGTATATGGGTAATTGTGGATAGACTTACTAAATCTGCACATTTCTTGGCCGTTAAAAACACATATTCATTTGATAAACTTGCTAGCATAGATGTGGATGAAATTGTACAACTACATGGTGCTCCAGTTTCTATTGTTTCAGACAGAGATCCCAGATTTACTTCACGATTTTAGCCTAGACTTCAAAATGCTATGGGTACTTCTCTGAAATTCAGTACAGCGTTTCATCCTCAGACTGATGGATAATCCGAGCATACAATCCAAACTTTGGAAGATATGTTGCGAGCTTGTGTACTTGATTTCCAGGGTAGTTGGGATCAATATTTGTCTCTTATTGAATTTGCTTATAACAATAGTTATCACTCAAGTATTGGCATGGTACCATATGAAGCATTGTACGGCCGAAAATGCAGGACTCCAGTGTGCTGGGGAGAGGCGGGTGAAAGGAAGTTAGTAAGCGAAAAGGAGTACCTAGGTCCAGAATTAGTAAAAGCTACTATTGATAAGGTAAAAGTGATTCAAGAGCAGTTGAAGATAGCACAAAGTCGACAAAAAAGTTATGCTGATACAAAACGAAGAGACTTGGAGTTTAATGTGGGCGATCAAGTATTTGTCCGAGTGTCACCATGGAAAGGGCAGTTGAGATTCGGTAAAAAGGGTAAATTAAGTCCAAGATATATCGGGCCTTATGAG
This sequence comes from Rhododendron ovatum, assembly GCA_019656835.1. Taxonomy (NCBI): domain Eukaryota; kingdom Viridiplantae; phylum Streptophyta; class Magnoliopsida; order Ericales; family Ericaceae; genus Rhododendron; species Rhododendron ovatum. The sequence goes on along the minus strand of CM033794.1, from coordinate 20,038,811 downwards.
ATTATAAAACAGGTCGGTTCGACCCGTTTGGATCCATCTCTCATGGACTTCATTTTGTTCAAGGCCCTCTCACCCTCACAGCCTTTGCAGATGGTGATTGGGTAGGGGATCCTGTTGATAGGAGATCCATAACAGGTTATGGTGTGTTCATGGGTCATAATTTAGTCTCTTGGTGTGGTAAGAAACAGAACACAGTGGCTAGGTCATCCACTGAAGCTGAGTATAGGGCCATGGCTCAAACAGCTAGTGATTTAGTTTGGTTGCAACAATTGTTTTCTGAACTGCATATCCCTTCTTCTACACCTCATGTTCTGTGGTGTGATAACAAGTCTGCCATTGCTTTGGCATGTAATCCTGTCCATCATGCAAGGACTAAGCACATAGAGATCGATTACCATTTTATACGTGAGCAGGTGTTAAATAATCAGGTTGTGCTCTATCATATTAATTCCGAGGCTCAAATAGCAGATATATTCACCAAGGCTTTATCTGTATCAAGGTTTCAGCTTCTCAAGTCCAAACTCATGGTAGCTAACCCTCCCATGCGTTTGTAGGGGAGTGTAAAGGAGAATGACACAGAGGATCCAAGCTCCACTTCAACTCATCAGAATTTGCAGGCCATGTCAGCAACAACTTTAGTTAACTAAAAGTGTTTAGTTTGTGTCGGTGGTAATTAGTGGAAGGTTAATCAGTTGATTAGTTGGTTGTAGAGGGTTATACTGGGGATCCTGTCATTGTAGCAGATCAACGAAAAAGAGAAATGGAACAAAATCAGATTTGCTTTCTCTTTCTAGACCTCTTTACTCTCTCTCTCTCTCTCTTCTTCTTGATTGTTCTTTACTGATTCTTGATGATTTGCGTACGGTTTTGTTAAATTCTTTATGAGCAATGAATGCGACTTGGCCGGAAAGTGCTTTTGCCTCTATCATTAGCTCAGGCAGTTGCTGTTTATGGTGTTTTAGTCACCTTTCATTGCCCACTTGCTTTCCTAGAATTTACGGAGGCTTTACACATCCTCTACTAATATGACTTGTTTCCAACTTATTTGAGATAGCACTTGCATCATGGCATCTTGGCATGCCATGATTTCCAAGAGGAAATAAGGGGCCTGCGTAATAAATTAAAAACTTCAAACAAAGATTGGTAGAATATGAAGTTCTGGAAACAATTTTGTACTGATAAGCTTGTTCAGAAGATCGAAAAATAGGAAAAAATTAGTACTACCATTTCTTAGGGTCTTGGACCTGTTCTTACTGCAATAAAGAAATTTACAGACGGACAATAATAGGAAATCAAGGAGAACACTTCAAACCACTTCAGAATGTCATGTTAGGAAGGAATTCACCAAGCGAACAGAATAACTGGAAACCAAAGAAAGCCTCTCTTTCCTTCTACAAATACCTTCCCAAATTCATGGTCCAAACCAAATAAAGTGGTACATAAAAATGCATTAGCACGCGCAATTGCTTTTATCTGGATCCAAACGTAGCATCTGGGCTAAACAAGAAAGACATGTACTCGTGTCATCGCTTAAGGACCCCAAATATCTTTTTCAAATGTCTCTGAAAGGGTTATTTTCCTACAAAATAAAAATCCCAACAAACAAGATCCAAATTGTCGCTATTAAATTGTCGATTTTCGTGGGTGGTATGGTCTAAAATTCTGAAGTGGTGGCACATCCTGTGGGTAAGTCCGGCCTCATTAGCAAAGTTTGCAAGTTGGTGGTTTTGGAATAGATTCCGAAACTTGGAGAAAAATATTTGGAAAGTGTGTTTTTTGCAACGTTATGGTCAATTTGGTTAACGAGGAATGGGTATATCTTTAACGGGGCAACAACCGAAGCTCTGGAGGTGGCAAACCTAATTAAAACCAAGGTAGCCATGTGGATGAAAGCCAGTTTGACATCAAGCTTTACTCGATGGAGGACTTCAAAGGGTATTTAGATGGGATTCGAAAAGCGAAAGTGTAGGGGGAGGTAGAAATTGAGGGTAATCTGTTAGGTGTTCTTATCCAATCTTGGTTGAATATTGCTCTATAGTTTCATGTTATAGTAGTTGTCTTTGATCGATGTACCCCGTCGAATTTAATAAAAGTTCTGTTTGCCGAGCAAAAAAAAAAGATCCAAACTGTCGCTACTTGAAAAGCATTCTGCAGAAAAATTGTCCGAAAAGAACAACCAACCAAAGTTTTCCTTGCAAAACAGAATCAAAAAGAAAAAACAGAACTTGATTATTTTGGATACCACCAGCTTAACTACCTCTATTCTGGATAGAATCAAAGCGTACATTTGTTTCTGACCGCAATCAGTTCAGAAAATATTACAGACCAACCCCACTAACCAGGCTGTTTAACACAAAGTTCAGCAACATAAAAGAGATACATAAGTTTGGAAAACAAGAGAAGGTACAGTACCTTCTCAAAAGTACATTTATTGATTCATAAAACACATCCCAAATCCAGAGACGATAACTCTCGCCAGCTTCTTTCAATCATCTGCACCCAACATATTGCAGAGAAAAAGGAGTGATTCAGAACACTGTCTATTCTTAAAAACCTATCCCTTTCATGTGGGGTTGGAAAAAGCTGTTTGGTTGAGAGCTATAAGCACAAACATTTCGAAGGGGTGTGCCATGTTGGACACCAGTCACACAATTTCATTGGACACTTGTCGGACACACGTCCAAGCATATTAACCATGTTCTAAAATTTTCTACAGTTGGAGTCTGTTGGACACACTTGGGGAACACACATTCTCTTATTCTTTGCAAGCGATGCTTTACAGGACAGAATGTTGGTCTATTAAGAAACACAGGTGAGCAAGATGAGTGTAGCGGAAAGGAGAATGTTGAGGTGGATGTTTGGTAAGTCTAGATGAGACATGATTAGAAATGAAACGGTTCATGAGATGGTAGGTGTAACACCTGTAGAAGAGAAGTCGAGGAAAAATAGGCTAAGATGGTTTGAACATGTCTACCATAGACCAAGAGATACAGAAGTTAAGAGAGCAGATAGGATAACTTCGAGTAGCAATGCTACGAGAAGGGGTAGACCTAAATTGACATTATATGCTGTTGTGCGCAAAGATATGAGTATAATGAATTTGTGTGAACAAATAGCCCTTAACAGAGCTCAATGAAAGAAAATGATTCATGTAGCCGACCCCAAGTGATTGGGACATAAGACTCAGTTTGGTTTATCGAGTTAAATATCTCGTATATAGTCCATATAGCAATGGCATAACCATAAATTTGAGATTAAAAGAACATACAAAACTACTCCCACCTTCCTACTAGTTAGACCCTTTTGGGGATTCAAACTTTTAAGGAGGCATGCAATGATTACACTTTAAGTCAAATTTCAAGGCATTGTTTGTTTAATGCCCCTTATTCTAGCTCACTGGAAGTGCTATCATAGATATTTATGAAGATAGTTTTGGAAAATCTCCAATTTTTTATTCTTGAGTTTTTAAGATGGACAAACATTTTGGAACACCCTAAAATTGAATAATGGACTAACCATTAGGAACGGAGGGAGTGTATATCTTGCACGTGTCCAGCATGTGTCATGTCCTTATCCTGTTGAAAATTCCCGTGTCCCTGAACCCGTGTTGTGTCATGTTTCTGTGTTCGTGCTTCTTAATTTTAGAGTGGACTCACCATTTGGGGAATAAGAACTCCTGGCAGAGATTGATAGCTGAGTGGTGGCAAATGCATTCTTTTCATATCCATGATCATCAAGATCGGCCCACGAAGCTCTATCTTTAGGCCCACCGTCCTCCCAGAAAGGCCTTATAGCATGACTCTCCTGTTTCAAGGCCCCCAGTGAACCAACATCACTTCCAAAGAAGCAATGTTGCTGCCGCTGTCTTGCCATTGCAGAATTGCTCATCAAATCAAAATCCTGCAGCATGTGGGGTTGACAGGAATCACTTTGCAGATGAGCACCATAACTTGGAATCAGAGAGGGGTCTATATTACGATCCAATCCTAGGGCCCGGACACCTCCTGAACCTTCTGGAAGGAAACCTTGTTTGTCTGCTTCAGGTTGGTTTCCATGGAAATACCTGCATGTTTGAGTTACGCAAAGAGAAGCCAACTTAAAGTTATTTCTTCAAGCAAACTGATATACTAGAGTAAGTCACTTGGTAGAAGTATAAATTGTACCGTACACACCAGGGGACTACACCTGAAAGCCAAAGGATATATATCTACATAAACGGAAAAGAACTATTTCCATCCCCAAATGAGTCCAATTCTGACTTCATACTCGACACAAACCAAAAGGTAAAAACTGGGGAGGATGAAAAGGGTATCTGAAATTTTTAACACCTCAAACCAAGTATGGGTTATTAGAAGGGGTGTCCCGATACTGATGGAAAAAGCACAAACTACTTAGACTTCATGGCATCTGGGGGCTATTTACGGGGACAAAGCACTAGGAGCAGAAAAATGAGAGGGCGTGTTGGGTGGTCAGGTTTGGGACCTTAATGGTGAGGATTAATCTTTCTATAGGAAAGGAGATATAACCAATGAAGCAATTTTGATGGATGGAACCAGCACATTAATTTTCGGAGCTGAAAACTGCTAGAGATGGCCGACATAATTGCATATGGTCCCAGCACCACAGCGTCAACAAGAATAAAGGGATGATATGTCACAACCGCCATGAAAGTACATCTGATACTGTGATTAGTCTTTCTTTCCATATGTGATATGGAAGAGAGAAATCTAATAACGGAAAATCTCAATAGGCTGAGCCAGTTTATTTCAGAGCTGAAAGATGTTAAAGATGGCAACAAAAGCCTACACAAACTACTCTAAACACCTTGCCTCGACAAAAATGTTTCCTGGATCATGGACAGTGCCGACAACGAGGAACGGGACAGGCACACCACACGCTTAAACTATAGTATTGGTTAAGTTGGAATGAAGCTCGCTGCTGTAAACCCAATCCCGACTATAAGCCCCTCCATCTAGCTGCCTCCAACTTATACAGAAGGTATTCAAGGAAAGTTTGAACATCTAAAGCCAGTTTTTGAAGTACGAAGAAGACTCTCATCTCTTTGGTAGTGAGAAATCAAATCAAAACATCACATTGCCAGAAGTCACATGTTTTTCCCCCTAGTCTTTGCACTAGACTTCTTAGCATTTGAATTTCCATAGAACAAATCTTTTGCAAGGAGACTACTATTTTGAACACGATAGAGAATCATGAGGGATTTATACGTTTTTCAGAACCGAAAATGACAAGTTTCTAATCTACCTTGGACTGTCCTGTCAAACTATTTATACTTGAATAAATAGTTCTTGTGTCCCTTGATTTCCTACTATGGTAGGCAGCTACTAGCATCTTTTTACTTCTGTTGATGAGTCAATCTGGACGGGGAAAACCATACATCTGCTATGTAGAAATGGAGGTTATTTTACACACTTAAAGTTCATTACTATTTCCACAAGCCCATGCAGATGGTGAAAGGACGGCTATAAATTAAAATAAATCATCTATGTCACGCAATCACTTTCTCATCTTCAAGTTGAAAGGAGCAATTCTGCCAAAAAGCCTTCTATTTTTATGAATTCAAGTAATGATATCACCAACTCAATGTAACTTACACTGTCATCCAGTAACAAGCTGATTCAAAGGAGTTCTCTACATGTTTTGCGTGACTAATTCTGTTCACGAGGCTCCGTTTGAATAATCCGAAATTTTGACCTAATATATAGCCAGAAATATTCGACAGAACTTTTTTAAGCTTGCCTCATTAACCACGTTTATGTATTATGTCAGAATATTCGGACTTAAGATGAACCAAATCTATATCTACTCACTTGCAAAGCTCTTCATTATGCACTTGGGAAAGGAAGAATTGCGGGGGTAATGATGTAGAAGAAGAATGTGATTGACATACAGGTCAATAGAAAGAGTGACTTTGGTACTTCTGAGACAAATCAAGATTGAGAATATATGGTAAAACCTAAGGTAAATATTGATATTTGTTCAGACGGTATCCAGTTTAATCACAGAGTATCAACAAACTTGTAAACGATCAACTACATGTTGTGGACTTTCACAGCTAATGAAAAAACTAAAACTGGGCAATGGACGTTCAGCAAAATGTAGCACAGTATAACAGGAAATTTCTTTTATTAGCAAGTAGACAATAACCAGTAAAGCCTTATACATCAAAAAATGTAGTGAATAAACTGCAGCAGTTTTAAACAAATAGATAAGAAACTGAAAAAAAAAAAATTTAAATACTTAGAAACATAAATGCTCTAACGAACTTCTGAGTGACTTATGTTAAGGTAATCTTTGACAGGGGAAGCACAATATAACCATCTATCAAAAACCTAATGGCATGCCTACCCAACACTTGTAAATAATTCTGGTCAAACTTGCAGTCTTGTTTCCACAAATATACCTGAAATCTGACATTACAGCACATAGATTTAAATCGCATTCAGATGACCTATGCTGATGCAGATAAACATGCCTAAAAGTGAAGAGTTCAGTTTTCACAGAAGAAACACGCTCGACTAACTATGCCCTAAAAAAGAAGCAATGGTGATAGTTTGTAACACAACCTCACAAGGAAAAGACCAGGTCTACCTGTACTCCTTGTTATTGACCCCATAGGATACAGGCTCCATCTGCCATTTTGATGCATTGCTTCCAAGCAATGAGTCCTTATTATCAACAATGGATTGCAGAGGCAGGTTTTGGAAGCTACCAGTTCCACCAGTACTCCCAGGAGCCCCATGTGATATCACAGCTGACAATGACTGAGAGGTAGATTGAGATTCCACATGCTTTCTTGAACGGTTGCGGCCTCGGTGCATGTGCCGCTCACAGTATTTGGACTCAGGATAAGCATCTTTGGAGCACCTCCACTTCTTTCCGTCCGTCCTCCGACATCTGCCAGGCTCAGGGTCTATTTTCTTCCCATAATAGGAACAATAGCCCACTGCAAAAATGGAAAATTAGAAAAACGTATGAAGAACTAAGTTTAGCCCCAGTGTATGGCCACAACGTTGAGTGGATTAGTTCATCTAAAAGACTCATTTGTATGAAAGCGGATTATATTCAATAACTTCAACAGGTAAAAGGGGCAAAAGCATGGGGTAATTCCAAATACTAAAGTCAAAGAACACAGGATTCTCAGTCCCAAAAGTCTCTGTCAAGGGTCCCAAACTCCCAATAGACTCTCAATCATAGAAGTATGCAACGAGATTCGTACATTTCGAGATTCCCACCACATTGTCGAGCTGAGAGGCTGAGAGTGCATTGAGACAAAGAAGGATCATTGAGGACACAAGATCCTTGGCAGAGTAAGTTCACATTCACCCTTAAACACTACTTCCACTCAGACCCGGGAAAAAATTAATGTTGATTAAAGATGTGAGGCTCAGTCCAGATGATCCAAACAACTATAAAACAAATTTCTAGAACATTTTATGGTGAGACTAAAAAACCAAATTAAGAAAATTCTTTTACACAGAGAGAGAGAGAGAGATCCAAGGAGCTGATCAAAGCAGAAAAGGAGAGAATAGTAAAAAATGAAGCAGAGAGAGGACCAAATAAAAGCCTTAAGTTCTTAACTAATATAATATACAGTCCAATTAATGACACTCACAGCCCTTTCGATTGCGAGAAATGGTGTAACAAGAAAGGGGAAGACGCCAATCAAAAAACATCATTTTCGTAATTTCCTCTCCATTTCTCCCCAAATCACTCAATCAAAATGAGTGGTTCGGCAAGAAACTCTAGTCCTCTCTTTTCTTATCTTATCAAATCTCTCAATGAAAGGGGCTCAGCACGATTGAACCACACTACACATCAATCCACTAATCAATAAGGCCATCCATTTTGCGCACGCGTACACACATATATATTGAAAAGGGGAGAGATTTCTTACAGCTGGATTGGTGAAAGAACCGGGCGGAGATAGAATCGAAGCTCTGGCGGATCGGGATGACGAGATCGGGAGGCACGGCCATACCGGCGACGAGGTACTTGTATATGAGAGCCTGATGCTCCAGCTCCTGCCACTGCATCGCCGTGAATGGCGGCCGGAACCCCCCCGCCCCACCCTCCGCCACCGAAGACGATTCACCACCACTCATTTCTCACTCGCTCACTCACTCCTTCCCTTTATCTTCTTCCCCTACCAGCTTAAGCCCTAAACAGATTCCCTTCACTTCCAACAAAAAGCTGCGAAATAACAGCACCAACAACTTAATTTACATACAACACAAACACACACACACACGTGACACACACACAGAGATGTACCTTGGGGGAAATGGATATAGGGTTTGGCCATGGAGAAGGGAGGCAGCAGTGCAGAGCTGAGCCGAAGCTGGGAAAGCGAAAGTACAGTACTGTGGGAACTGATCTGTTATCTTCTTATAGCATTGCTTAGGCTCACATTAACACGTAATTGGCTCCACAGCCTCAATTTTACTACTAGTTTTATTATTGAATTTAAAAATAGATCGGCTTATTGACGGAGACTCCTTTGAATACAGAATCACGCGATTTCGGTCATCCATTTCAGTTTTAATTAAACGGTACGAATTTAAATGAAATTTTTTTAGGGAAGAATTTAACTTTTTTCCGAAAAAAGTTTCGTTTACATTTAGACTATTTAAAATACTCTTGGACGATTGCGATTCACCTCGTAAATAACTGTTCACAAAATCATTCGTTAAAAAGATTTTCTCATCCATTTAAAAAACCAGTTCCACAGAATATGGTGCAGTACTCGTAAAACTTTGACTATGTTTACAACAGGTGGTCGTAATATCAACTGGGTCTAGGTTCTTTTTGCTCAGTTTAGCCAGTTTGGTACACATTTTCTATGGGATAACCTGGTTTTGCCACTTTTGTACGCATTTCTTAAATGAGAAGTCAGCGAGTCAATTTTTATTAAAGCAAAGCAGTCCGACTATGCGTGTATATCATTCGGTAGGTCTAAAGCAGCCGACAGTAACCACCGACCGGCATGCAGGGCCGACTTTAGGCCCATACGAATGATCTGAGTTGTTCAATAATTTTAAAAAAAAAAATAGAATGGTCTTATGAAAAATCAGTTCAATCCGATATGTGTAGGTGCTCGATGGAGCTGATTTTTCATAGGCCCACTTGATTTTTTTTTAAATTATTGAACGGCTCAAATCACTTGTGCGGGACTCGGAGTGGGCCCCGCGTGCCTATCGGTGGCTCCTGTCGGTTGTTGTAGCAAGCTCCTAATATATCATTTGGTATACACTAAATGTACATTGTGTTGAATGAAATTTTGAGTTAAGTTTCATATAAATGATCGGAGTCGTTCAATAAGTTTAAAATATTCTTTTATGGACTCCTTAAAAATTCAACTCTGTCAGAGTAAAGGCTTTGTCCAGTTTTCTATCAAGAAACTGAACGAAAATTTAATCAAGTCCTTATCGATATCCAACTGAGCCATGGAAATTGTTTTAAACAAATTGAACAATTTTGATCATATGTGTGAGATCCCAAGATAGGTCCCATGAGACAAAGGAGCATGGAGAGGGTAGCATACGTTTTTAATTTTTTTTTTTTTAAGTCCTCCTTATTTAAAGACAGTTACAGAAGATTGAATGAAATAATTAATTACGAGGGTTTAGTAACATATTCAACATTTATCTTTCAAATCTATTTATTGCTTTACATTCCCTTTCAAAGACTATATAATATATACATAATAAGATTCTTCTCAGCCTTTCCCATCTCATCCTTGGGAAAAAGAAGTAGAAACAAAGAACTAGAGAATCAAAGATGGCTTCTACTCTTGCTACCCTTTCCATGCTCCTTTGCCTATCACTCCTATTCATGTCCATCGATCCCTCATTTGCTGGCCATCATCACAAAAAACACCATCACAAAAAACACCATGACAAGCACAAGTCCAGGCTCAAGAAAATGTGCTCCAAGACATCCGATCGCGAATCGTGCTTGGACTTCATGAAGACCGATTCACGTACCTCAGGTGCTGACAACCGCGGCCTCCTTGAGATCGCGATTGACTTAGCCTACTCCAAGGCTACAGACATCCACAAAGATCTTAATTCTCTGTATGATAACTCAGGTGACTACAGGATGAAGGACCGATACAACTCTTGCTCCAAAAACTATCACGATACCATGAGAAACCTCGACTTAATCAAGAAGCTCTTCAATGATCGTGATTACGAGCGTATTGAAGTTCAGATTAGTGATTCCGTGGAAGAAGTTCGTGACTGCAAGAATCAACTCGAGAATAATGACAATGACTCGTATGACCTCAAGAAAAGGACTAAGGAATTTGAACTTCTTTGCGATGTCGTCAAGGTTTCTGCCAAGTATTTGGAAGGTAAAGATCGCGATGATAAAGACCAAGATGATGAAGATGACGAAGATGATGATTGATTAATGTCCCGTTTCCCTATCGCCCTAACTAATAAAAGCTTAATTAGTCCTTTAGATCATGAATGGCGGAGTGCAAATAATGATTTGGCATCGACTACTTGCCATTTCAATTTGGGATCCATCTTCTCTTCTTTTTTTCTCTTTTTAGTCGATAGGAGATTTTTGTTGCATTTTTAATCATGAAGTTTGAGAATGGTGGATGTGAACATTGTTATTGTTGGATCAGGTGCCAACCAACCCATCTAAAAGCAATTGCTACTCGGAGAAGGCACAACTTATGCTGTGTTTGGATTTGGATTTGAATTTTTTTTTGAAAAATAGTATAGGTAATAAGTGAAGAGAGATAGAAAGAGAAATATTAGATAGAAAGAGAATTTTTTTGAAAAATGTTTTTTGAGAAGCAAAGAGAACTAAGCATAATCTTTAAAGGATAGCGCAAAGTACTGCACTAAACGGCAGACAGACATGAAGCATTTTGCAATGCTATCCATACAACACCGATAGGTGGAGGCGGTTAGTTCTCCATTTGTTTGCCCCACGCCAGCAAAGGCATCTCGAGTATAGGGTGGATCTGGCCCCACAAAGCCAACAGTTACATTGCCCCTCATTCACTTTCCATATGTGCTGCAATTTTTCAAAGAGAGAAAATACTCTGAAGTTTTTAATCAAGTACTCATCGTATACATATATGGACCGTCCAGTAGACTGTCGATAAGCTAAGAAAATGATCACAAAATAACATACTCCAATAATTTTTTTAAACTTTTCAATGTACTTACAAACATTTCAATACACTTTATTAACCTTGACATTCACCCAATGGTTTTTAGCATTTTCCAATCAAGTTTGTATGGTGCGAATCTAACTGTTATTTGGTCCATCCTGGAACTAGGAAAGAAGAAAACAACATTAATTTTAAGCAGGAAAAAAATAAATAAAGAGAAAGGTAGCGGAAAATGTGGCAAGTTCATTTGAAACTCTTATTAGTCTTATATATACACAAGCAACGTTTGATTTTTTCCCGAAAAATGGATGAAGAGAAGGGATGATGAATAGAGATAGCTTTTCCCTTCTGTGAATACCCATAAGTCTCTTTAATTTTCCTGCAATTTAGAGATCTGTTTCCACGTAGGTCTTAGAGTTGGAAAAATATTGTATTATAAAACTAATCGAAATCTATCAAATAAGATCTATGTTGGATATAAAATTTATTACCAATTTAAAAATATAACTAGTTTTTTAATCGGTTAGAATAAAACTATGGACAATTAAATTGGGACAGAATGAGTAAATACTGGGGTGTTTGGTAACCTTTTTTTTTTTTAGTTTGTGGTTTTTAATTTCACTTTTTTGAAAACTAAAAAAGAAAACTTGTTTGGTAACATATTTTTACTTTTTTGTTTTTAATTTTTTTTTAAGAATTCCTGGAAATTATGAAAATTAGAAAAGGGAGTTTTACATTGTTTTGAAAACAAAACTTCGGCCCGCCAATCCCCACAGCTACGCCCACCCCGATACCCACACCCACACTCATCCCCGACGACTTTTCATCTTCAATATTCCTGTGTCTACTTTTAGAGCAGATGAAGGCGTCGCACAAGGATGACGGGATACCGAAGATTTGGTCGGTGGCAGAGTTGGAGGCGGGCGACGGTGTTTTGTTCGAGATCCCGATAAGGTACGGGTGTATGGTGGCGTAGATGAAGGCCGTTCGGCGATATCCTCCTCAACTGACCACTGCCCACACTGGAGATCCTCCTCATCGTTGTCCTGCCATCGCCCGCTCCTCATGAACACGTTTGGCGGCACCTCCAATTCCTCTCGGAAGCTCGCCACTGCTGACAAAAAGTAAAATGTTTTTGCCCCCTCTTGTTAAAAAATGAGGGTATATTTGGAAAGTCAGTCCAAATGTCCTGGCGCCGGTTCACAACTTATTGATGTCCTTTTAACTCTATTAATCCCTAGTGTATGGACTTCTTCTAATTTCATTCAATTTGAAGAATAAAAACAAAAACAAAAATGATATTATCAAACATGTTTGTGTTTTCAGTTTTTGTTGTTTTCAAAAAGATTATTACCAAACATGTTTCTTGTTTTTGTTTTTATGAAAATATAAACTTGTTTTTATTTCTAGTTTTTTAAAAATTAAAAATTAAGAAGGTTACCAAATTCACCCTATTTTGCATTCTGGAACTCAAGCTTATCCCCTAGTGGATTTCTGTAGGACATACGGTTGAAGTAGAGTTGAAATTGCACTCGGTTGGAGTAGCTGTATCGGGCCTATCGGCCGAGTTTCCGGGAAAGTGAAGCCCAAGGTTTCTCGGAAAGTGAAGCGCAAGGGGATGGAATTGGGCTATAATCAACTGACGCGGAGAGACTTTTCCCACACTAGGACCTACGCACCAATGTCTAATTATTCACCAAAAATTCTACTATCACAAACAAACACACACCCACCCTCACAATAAGGGTGGGGCCCACACACACTGGATGTGTAGTGTGTGCGGACTCCATCTTTGTTGTGTGTGTGGGTGTATGTTTGGGTGTGTAAATGAATATGGTTGTAGAATGATTCTTTTCTAAGGCTGCATTCTTTTATGCTTATTTTAAGGAAAATAATTTGTACACTCCTTTTTATTTTTAATTATGACACATTATTTTTTTTGTCTTTCACTGAAACTTTTGTATGTATTTTTTTTTATTAAAAGACAAAAAAAAGTGTGTCATAATAAAAAAAAGAAGTGTTAAAATCATTTCACTATTTTAAAATAGGTTGGTTTGTCATTATTATTGCTCGTTTCGATAAGAGGAATTGAAAAGATAAATTTTTTTTATTCAAATATTTTGAAAAATAACCACTTATTTGCCTTTTCCAAATAAATCAACTTATTTCACTTATTTTTCAAAATACTTGAGTAAATTTTTTTTTTTTTACTTTTCTAATTCCTCTCGTAAAAACAAATCAATAATCTACAAAAATTTGGTGAAAAATTAACAAATGCAAAAAAAATTCAAATAATAACCAACTTATTTTAAGATAAGTTCAAAAAAATGCAGCCTAAGGAAGTTCCTAGAGCCACACAGCTCTATTAAAACTAGAGATAAACGCATGATTATCTACCGGGGTCCCTCTCTTAAATAAGAGCAAAAATGAATTAGAACGAGTTAATAACACGCTAAAAGTTTCAAATTTGATATCTCAAGATAGAAAATTACCAAATTCCAAGCCTTTAACCACTATTTATATCAACCCCTCTGCTCTGCGTTGCGTTGTCACAGCCCAAAAGTTTATTTTGTTTGAGAACCAAATGAGTGAAAGTCTCTGCGATAGTCTTTAGACTCTTTACAATAATCGTGGGGGAGGAGTACATAGATAGCTGCCTTCAACTTCTCCCCGACTTAACAATAACCAGCTCCTTTTTCCTCCGATGTTGATCCCTGTTTGGCCGGGTCTCAATTTCTGGTACATCCTGGGGATCATCTCCTCACCATCATGGTTCTTCTCACTTTTGGCGATGGATTTCTTCAAGAAAACCAGTGGCTTCGTTTTCACCTTCCTGATTTTGACACTCTTACTTCTATGGTCTGCCGGTAACTTCGTTCTTTCAATGCTCTATTTTTCATTGCGAAGAAATCCAAACACCGATCGTTTATTCCTCGGCTACCAACGTGCCGGGAAAACTTTCGGCTACGCCCTGTTGTTCTTTGGCAACGTCGGTCTCTACTACTTATCCGAGAAATCCGTTGCTTCCATTCTCACTTTCCTCTTCCTCGCATTTTCCTGTATCTGCACGCTATTCTGCATTCAACCGTATACGGATTTTGGCACCATAGAGTTCCTCCTCAGCGCGAGTCTGAATCAAACATTGAGTCTTTTCGGGCTCCGTTCATCATACTCGTGGCTTGTTATAATTGCGTGTATTCTTATAGCCGGGATTCGGTACCATCTAGAACCGGTGCATCACCCGGGATTAGAAGCAACTAGCGATGAAGGTCAACTCGATTCAGGGAAATTACTTCCCATCACTAGTGCCCTTCCTCCGCCGCCGAGGTTAGGTACAGAACCTTTTGGTTGGGTTTGTGTTTGGACAAAAATTCTACGGTCACACTTAAAATTACACGCCTAAATATATAATTTCTCACAAAACACAAGAGTCCCACGTACATTATGTATATTTAGGTGTGATTGTAGGGTTGTAGCATCATCTCTCGTGTTTGGAATGGACATTTTTATAATGCTTTGTACTATATCGGTATTGAACGATGACTTTTTTTTAAAAAAAATTTCAATGAAAAAAGTACTTATTACTCTCATTTCTCTCTTTAATTATTACTTTTATTTCTCTCTTCAATCTTTATTGTTATTTTTTTCTTTATCTCTTTTCACTCATTATCTTTATTTTCAATTATTATCTTAATTTTTCTTTCTCAAAAATTTTTAAAAAAAAAATACTACGTACTTGAAATTCAGACTCATAAATTATCCGGAATAATAACACTTTAGTCCATAATAATAACACATTGATCCTTCACCAAAGGTGTTATTATTCTAAACTAAACTATTATTATTCTAGGTAATTTATGGGTCTCCATTCCAGGGTACGTAGCATTTTTTCTTTTCAAAATACCATCTAAACAAATGAAATTGATTTTAGTACTTTAAAAATTGATAAAGAGACTCTAAAATGACGTTGTTTTATGTATTAATACAGTTCAGTTTAAAATCTCTCTATCAATTTTTAGAGTGTCAAAATTACAATCCTTAAAGAAATCCTTTTGGGACAATTAGTGATCTAATAAAGCCATTAATTTTCGTAACGAGGGAGCTGGGCACCCTCTTGGTTGTGCCAAGTGATCCTCTGTAGACCACAATCCCAATGCCTTGCCTCCCTCTTCCCCCCTCTTAGATTGAGCCAATATTCGCTCCCTAATTGGGTGTCGAGCCCTCATCGTGCTTCCTGGTTGGCTTCCTTTTTGGCTTCGGCAACACCTACTTTCTGGGCAACCCCTCTTTTTGGTTTGCCTTATCGTTTCTTTTATGTTCTCTAAAAGGAAACTCGTCCTTCCATCCCTTCATAATGATCTATTTGTTGCTTGTCAAAAAAATAATTCCTGCAATTTCTTCTTGACACTGCAATTTTTCAGGATAGTTTTGCTCCCAGATGGCCCTGATTCACCTAGGTTTGCTTCTTTTGGTTCAGAAGGTGATGGATCTTATTATTTGTAAAATATGCGCACAGAATTCCATGAAGTCTAACTTAATCTGTTGCTCCTAGCTACAGATTTCTTTACTACCGTACCGGAGACGGTTACGGAAACCCTCCGCGAATGGATGGAATTTAAAAAGGGCCCTGGGATAAGGGATTTCCAAATTATTGGCGAGGCTAAACCGGGGTACCGACTTCTAGGATGCGGATTTCCTGTTCGTGGAACTTCTCTCTGCATGTTCCAGGTAAAGTGTTTTGTTTCACGAGAAATAGTTATCGGTGACCCAGTCCTCCCTACATTAAAGGTTAACTTCCTTTTCATATCATAAAGAATATTTTTTTGCATGTCAGTGGGTTCGTCATCTTCAGGATGGAACAAGGCAGTACATAGAGGGTAAGTATTGGAATGACCTTTTTCTACTTAATGCGTAGGTGTCTTTTGACAGTGACTTTTTTGGCAATAAAATACTCAGAACGAAAGAAATTGATTTCCATAATCTTTTTCTTCTTTGTTAATTTGTTTTCCGTCTCTCACTCTCTCTATTTTATTGGCATTCAGGAGCGACAGCCCCAGAATATGTTGTCACTGCCGATGATGTGGATAAACTTATTGCTGTTGAGTGTATACCAATGGATGACCAAGGCCGTCAGGTTTTCTACAAACCTTATTTTAAAACCGTGGTCTTGTTGTATAATTTTTCCGTAGAACTATCTGCTTGTGCTGAAATGAGATTGAGCTTAAAAGGAGCTTTTAGTATGCAAAAAAACTCAAGCAACCTGCACTGAACAAACATGTCACGTATTTTGAAGGAATCCCATTAGTGGAGTGTGGTATTCACAAAGGTTTGGTTGTCATTCGATTGTCCATATGCTGTCTCCTTGTATGTTGGATAGTCATTGAGGTATCTTACCCAAGGAGTGCATTTTTTCTAGGTTTTTTTTGCTCAGCATTAAATATTTTGGTCACAATTTTGGAAAGTTATTTATTTTCATATTTCTAAGTTTGCTAATAAAGTGTGATTTGATAGTCTTGAGGTTGGTGTGGTGTGCATACATGTTCGCTAAAATGCTTGGTCATGCCTACCTTCCACAAGGTTGAAGTTGTGATTTAGTTGGCTTTATTCTTACTCCTACTTTATAGAAACAGACTTGTATGGAGAAAGGCCTGTGATGCTCTCCAAGTCTAAATTATTGATTTAAGTCCACTATGACATAGTCATAACCGGCTTGACCATTTGTAAAACATACTTACCAAGTCTAGACTCAAGAATCACATCATCATTCATAATCCTACTCACATCATAAACCGATTTGAATCAAGAAGTGTAAGCTTACATTGTAGGAAATGAATTCTGTTGAATGATTCAGTAATTGGAGAGTAATAAAAGAAGTTAGTTTTGCCATGGTATCAGTCTAATGACTCTAATTGGTATACAACTACACCTATCTACCATTGATCTCTCTTGCCGTTCCAAAATTCTGGAGCCACAGTTATAGTAGAAGCAAAGAAGTTTAATTCGGTTATGGTGTGTTACTCCATGCATTCATGGTTAAAGGTAGCGTTTAAAGCTGGGTGGTAAGTGTCTTTTTATTGAGGTTGGTTTATGGGATTCTTGCTTGAGCGAATGTACTACCAAAAGCAGCTTCTTCATATGAAACAGTTTAATTTGCAATGTTTGAAATGTGCTTCCCTAGCTTTGGACTGTTAGTTGAACACCAGACACAATAGATAATTGCTTCCCATAACTTCCGCCAACCTTACATCTCAGAATCCTCTAACCTACAACTATTGAAATCCCCACCTGACTTCTCTTTTCCATTCCTAGAATCCTTATCCGACCTTGTACAAAACCTATTACTGGTTTTCACTCTTTCCTCTCTTCACTATCTATGTTTCCTAATGTGTGCACCATGTGTTCCTTAATTTCTTTTGGAACATTTTTTCATGGGGTATTTTTGTTCTCTGGACGAGCTAAGCACCTTCACACTATCTCAACGTCTATTTACCATGGTTCTAGCTTTGCATAATGCCCCACAATATTTTCCTTGGGACCTCAATCACCCTGCTTGATCATATTGCATTTGAAACTGCAATATTCTGTCTCGTTAGTGTTCTGGTAAATGAGAATTTATCACCTACGGAAAGGAAAGTACATTAAGAAGGAATGCAAACCTTCCAAAACAAGAGGTGAACAAAACTAAAAAAACCAAGAAAAAAAAGAAGGACAACTGCAATATCATGGGCAGCAATAATCTGCTATATAGGTCCATTTAGAAGCCTTAAATGGGAGTACGGACATGTTCATTTATTGAAGTAGCAGCAGATACTTCTTAACTTGAATCGAGCAGGCTGTATGTGTTGAAATTTGTGAATTGGTAAACAGGTGGATGCGACATACAGTTAGAAATGGGTTTGTTTGTTATTTTTTTTGGGTGCTTTGGAAAACAAGAGATTTGTTTGTACATGACTATATTAACTACTCCCTCTGTCCCAAATTGGATGTCAATTTTTGATATCCATATCAATTTTAACTCCTTATGGATCTCAAAAAATATGCAATATGGATCTTGTTTGATAGTTCTCGATTAATTCTATTATACGAAGTTTTCAAACTCATGAAAAACATTATAGATTGAAAGATATAAGCGATGAAAAATTACACGAATTTCAAAAATTGTCATTCTTTTTAGGACGGAGGGAGTGCATGTCTATATTTCCAATGAATTTTCACGGTCAATAATATTGATCTAAGAGTAGAAGGTATATAAAGCTGATAAATTATCAAAGAGAAGAAAACTGGAAAAAGCTGTAGAAGCTTCTGTCTATTTAGGTTGGAAAATGAATGCTTCAGCTTTAGAGGCGGGAACAACTTGAGGGAAAGCAGAATATATAAGACTATTTAAATCAATTTGTAGAAGGACCCAATGGCATACTGAAAACCAATTAACTGCCAATAGTGCTTGTTCAGGATTCCTTAAAGTGCCAGATATCCCTGACTTAGGAATGAGGATCAAAAAATGATTGGATGAAGAGTTAATTGATGAATATTGAGATTTAGCTCATAGAAATTTAGTTTAAGTAGAATTTTAGTATTTTCTCCTTTTGTTCACCCATTAAACAACATTGCTTTCCTTTCTGTTACCTTAATGGGCATAATTAGATGTACAGAGTACCTACAACCTCCCTCTAGCCATCCACTTGTGGGTTTCTCCTTTTTTCTTCCCATTTTCTCTCTCTCGTCCTGTTTTTATTCACAATTCTTCATAATATATACCACAACATCCAACAAATGTGTAGATTGCACAATCGAAAACTTGAAATGCCGAGTACAACCATGCCTTAGTATGTGTTCTTTAGCAAATAAAAAATAGCTGTGATATCTGCAGTTTTTTCCGAGAGGACCGAGACAGTAAACAAACCAACCAACACAAGAAGTCCCTAAACTTGGTAAAATATAGAATGAACTTCTAAACTAAGCAAAAACTTAGGTTGGCTCCATTTAAACCACGCCGACAGAATGTTCTGTACCATTTTTAGATCCTCATCTAGTGTTCCTAAAGGTGATTTAGTGAATTTCGTAGCTATAGTAAGGTGGAAAGGAGAAACCGTACTGTATATGAGAAGGTTTTCTAAAACTTCTTCCAGTTTTATGAAGTAGTATTGTTACCAAGTGAGTGGATCAAGCACATTTGAGTAAACAGAAAGGCAACCATTTATTAACTGTGTGGAGTGGTGAAATAAACTCAACGAGAAGTGTGATGCTCTGCTCTCACCAGAGGGAAGGAATTTGGTCCTAAATGAAGTGTGTTTTTTTTGGTCCTAAATGTTTTTCCCATTTTGGCACTTCGTGTCCTTATTAGCTAATTGGAATCTCTCTCTCTCTCTCTCTCTCTCTCTCTCTCTCTCTCTCTCTCTCTCTCTCTCTCTCCACACACCACACAAACCAAAAAACACACGTGTCTATTTATTATTCATCTATTTTTGCCACTATCCAATATAGGTTCTCCACTTTTTAAGTTTTTTGTTAAATAAATGAAGTATGACCAATGTTATAGGAACAACGAGAAAACTAACCACTCCATCATATGCCTATCTTTATGACTAGATGTCTTGTGCTTTCAATCGTTGTTGAACGGAACATTTCAAATGTTAATGCTCTTGAATGCTACACATTCTCTGCTTGTTCTGTGAGAGAAAAGGTTTTTGTAGGCATATTGCATGAAAAATTTGGGTTCCTAAATATTTTGTCTATCTGTTTACTATTATCAGGGGGAGCTGGTGCGGGTTTTTGCCAATGGTCAAAACAAAATTACTTGTGGTAGGTATATTTGAACATTTTTAGTTAATGTAGTTCATTTTATTTGGCAACATGATGCAAACTGGAATTTTTTCTTTCTTTTTCTTGTTTCTTCTTTGTTCTTTTGTTGATGAAATGAACAAAACAGAAGTTATACCTCTTATAATATGTTATTTTCTGCTATTGCGTTCATGTTTTTATAAGAATCTTTTAACAAGAGGAATCAACTGATCTTATCGTAAGGCGAACTGCTAACTAAGAAGAATTGTATTGCCCCCAAGGTATCCAAAGTTAAAGAGTTCCCCTTAATCCAAAAATTTGTGTTGCATTCAAGATCTTTGAATCTTATGTGAGAACATACTCTTCAAACAACTATTTTTCCTGTTTCAAAACAGAATTTAACTGTTCGTCTGTCTTCTTTTGAAATTCTTATTTGTTGCATCCTATAAGCAATTAGGAGAGCTCATGGCAGCGGCTAATTTAAAATGCCAACTGGAAAGTGCTAGGACAGCAAACCCCTTGTACCTTGAATCTCAAGACTTAACTAGAGGTAGAACTCCTTAACAGGTTGAAACATCCAATGAAGCCCAAATTGGAGGAGGGTAAAGTTATAATTTTATGAGTGGTAACAACCTAAAATAGTCCTACTGCTACATCAAGAAGTGGTATACTCTCCTACAAGATAAATTAAAGTAGATAAAGACATGCTTTTCCAAAATACTTCCGAAATGGCTGTCCAAACCAAGAGGAACCAATGAACAAAATTAGCATATACTATAAGCTACATTAATTTCATTGTCAATAGAATGAAAAGCAGAGGGAGGGAAAGAAAAAATTCATGATTAATTGCTCCCTGTATTTCTTAACCTATTTGGGGAAGGGAGAGATGATTCACAGCACACATTCTGATCACACAAAGCCTTTGGACGCCATTTATAGTAATCCTTGTGCCAGTTGCTTCTCTCTCTCTCTCTCTCTCTCTCTCCTTTACTTGGATGTTATAATTTCAATGTACTTTTCTGAAAAGAACTCTTGTTTCCCCAGACCCAGATATGCAATTGGAGATTGACTCATATATCTATAAAGGTGGAGCCACATTTAGCATTCTACTGCTGGTAGGTTGAACTTAGCTTCCAGATGCATATAAGATGAGCATTGTTAATTTACGTTTATTGCATATACAGTAATATAGCAATATCACACGCTGAACTTGCTAGATTATAGGGAAAATTTTGCTTTGTCAAACCCAGATACCGATTGGAAGATATTTGCACTTGTTGGTTTCTGTTTTTTTAATGATGAGGGGTTCGTGGGGGCAATAGTGGTGATGGGGATAGAAATGGCAAATTATAATTTTTGGTTTGCTATTATGTTCCAAATTGGAAGTATTTTTTATGCTTTAGATACCAAAGAGAAAAATAACTTATGATGCTTTAGTTAAGTTTGAAATTTTGGAAGAATAGATCTCTCTCCCTCTCCCCCCCCCCTCTCTCCATGTTCAATATCTTTCACAATTGGTCCTCTTCAGCTTGAAGTTACAATCATGAATTAAATGCTTGTGTAGGTAAGTGTTGTTAACGAAATAGAATCCCACATTGCTTGGAAGTGGAATGGGTGATCACTTAATAACATTTGGGACCTCTCCACTCATTGCCAATTGATTTTGAGATGAATATAAAGTTTCTACATGGTATCAGAGCAGGGCCTATTCCACCCCACATTTTATAAAAAAATTCACAATCCATACCCCGCGATAACAGTCTAGCGAAAAGGTTGCATGATGATAGGATCCAAAAAGTGGCCATATGTGACAGACCTCAAACGCGGCTGCACATGAGGGAGGATGTTGAGGAAATGAATCCCACATTGCTTGGGAGTGGAATGGGTGATCACTTAATAACATATGAAACCTTTCCACTCATTGCCAATTGATTTTGAGATGGATATAAAGTTTTTAAGTTTAATGGTTTCTATCAACATATTGGTTACTATTTGACGGAGGAATTGATATGAACAAGGGGAGGGGAACCTAAAGCAAGAGGAACCACATTGGGGGAGGAGGTGAAGGTTGAGAAACGGCGAACTGATTTGATAGAGGAAATTGGCAGGGATAGAGTGCTCGGTCTTTGTGACTGAAAGATGGTGATATAAATGGGAAGTTCTTACACAAGATGGTGAATACTCCTTAATGACTTAACCACATTGCAGCCTATTTGTCGGACGGATAAGGTTTTGAGTGGATAAAAAAGAAGGGTAGATAAGAGGTGGATATGTTATAAGGTGGGATTAGTTAAGGATGGGGGATTAGCTTATACTTGATTTGAGTAGTAGTTGATATGGGTGGATAGGAGTGGTTGCATAAAAGCTAATAATGTGAAAATTACTTTTAACCTCATTAAATCATTGAATTAAGAATACAAAAAAGGTTTGAGGGGTAAATAGGTCTTTTTCCCCACCCAGATAAGCTAATCCTAGGGTGGGGGTGGGAGAAGCTAAGACCCTTGGAGGGGGATAATCTCTCCCCCCCTACTGTCTCCCCCTCCCTTATGCCACTAACAAACCCCTTCTTCCTTCTCCCATTCTGTCCCTTATCCGGTGTTCCACTTTTTAAAAAGTTAACTTTTTTTCAAACGGAGGTAATTTCCAACTCAAATATAATGAAAATGAAAAATATTTTTTCAATTTTTTTTGCACCGTTTAAAAGATCTTAATGAGATCTATCAAATAAGATCCATATTGGTAGGAAAAGTATTTGCGTAAACACATGATTTTTGAGCTTGAAATTGCCTTCTTTTTCAAAAAGTTATTTTTTTACAAAACAGGAACACCCCCTCATTCCCTTATTCCCCAAGAAAACATGTTGTTGGTAACTTGGTGGTAGAAGAGGAGATTAGGGGGAACTGGTACTGCGGACATAGGAATTTGATAAAGAGAGGGTCGGATGCTTATCTTTTTTGGTTTGGAGGGACTATGGTAGGTAAAGTTTAATTTTG
Organism: Rhododendron ovatum; assembly: GCA_019656835.1. Classification (NCBI taxonomy): domain Eukaryota; kingdom Viridiplantae; phylum Streptophyta; class Magnoliopsida; order Ericales; family Ericaceae; genus Rhododendron; species Rhododendron ovatum. The sequence goes on along the minus strand of CM033794.1, from coordinate 20,015,885 downwards.
AAGGGGTAAAGTACAATCATCAAGAGTTTAACGGAGTAGACTTGTAAAATTTTGAGTTTGATGTTGATTTTAGGCCAAAATCATATTCTTATGGACTCTTCTTCTAGAGGGCTTGGTTTTGCTCCATTATCTACGATGTGCTATTTGGAGGGAAAGGGTAGATGAACCTTTGAAAAGGCCAATTTGGGTGTCTTAGGCTCAACTGGGCTCTTTTTCATAGCTTCCAATTTTTGTCAGAAGGAAAGTTTTGTGATTTCTTTTATTGAATTTGTAGCAGACCTTTCTGTTGTAGAGGTTGAATGGCTGATATTTCTTTTAGTATACTCCTGGTGTGTGCCCCTTTTGGCTTTTGGTGCATTTAATGAAATAGTCATGACCTCCCCAAAACCAAAAAGGTTCTTAATCCTCTTTGACTCCTGAATGGTTGAGATTTGAGAGTAAACATTAGATGGATGTGGCTGAAATGTGTGCATGTTTGGAAGAGTTTACAACTGCACATAATATACATACACCCATTGTTACATTTGCTCCTTTTATACTCTTGCTGAGACTGAAACAATAGGATCATCATTCCATGTAAATTTAGATTTTAATCTTCTGTAAATTTATCTATCCTTTAAATAATGAAATGGATATATACCTGTTGTTTGAAGATTTTGTTTGACCTGATTTTTGAAGGATTAGCACTAAAATGATTATTTTTTACCTAACTTTCCATTGCATGGACATTTTCAACAGTTGGATGCTTCGGAGATTTGGGAGCCAACAAGTCTCATTTTGAAACGATCTGGCTTCCTAATCAAGGATAACAGATCCCAAGAAACTTTAATTGCAGAGAAATTCTCTAAAGATTTATCGGTATGTTTTTCGGTATCGTTTATTGCCTTGAAAAGGAAATTCTGAAGGTGGTGTAGGGATTCAAGGATTTAGTTTGTGAGCTGCCTCAAATGATCAAAGTTGTGACGATTGTTTAAAAACTCATAAAATTCAACTTGTTGGACATTCTAGATTATGATGCATGTTGTACCATACAATTCGTCATGTAACATTTTCGTTCTGAAAAGTCTAGGAAGTGCTTTCTTGAGGTTATTTTGATGTCTGGATTTTCTTTCTGTGACTAACAACATATAGAGTGTTCTTATCATTCCTTTCTGTTGCAAGATCTCTAAAACTAGGGAAGTTCCTTTACTTTTGCTTTTAGTTTTTATATCAATGTTCAATAAAATTCTTTAGTTTTGCTTAAATTAATCTTGGAAGGGGTAAGATTATGAGAACCAAATTTTTGTGTTTGTAAAGTCCATGCTCTAAGCCTCCCCAAGGTAAATTTTCTAGCTCTGGCACGGCACCTGAAACATAAATATACCCTGTCGGTTTGTTTGAAAACCTTTATTTCCTTAAAATCTCCATACAAAGCTGACTTGCTCGTTTAATTAGCCAAAGTTAACTAGTAGACTTGTGATGTGAGAAGAAAAGATAGTAGTAACTTATGACGCTGAAAGACACGAGTAATACTTAATTGACACCTTATGAAATTGAGTTGTCTCTGTGGCACCATTCTGTGAGAAGATTTTCAGAATTCTCCTTGACATAATAAGTATTTCCACATGAAGTTCCCCTATGAACACGGTGTGATTTGTAAAGTTTTCACTGATAAATAAATTTTGCAGATCAAAATCCCTAGTGGGCTCTCTACTCAGTTTGTTTTAACATGTTCAGATGGCTCTTCACATCCACTCAACACGTATAATGATTTGCGGTATGATACCATCTTATGGCTTAGTTATCTTTATTGTGTCTTGGAATTCATCTTCTTCATTTTCCCATATTGTGTCATTGTGGTGTGTCACCTTTCTAAGCTCAATAAGATTAGAATCAGTGAAGGGAGAACTATGAAGAACTCGTTATCCCCACGTGGTTCAGTGGCATTTGTTTGGCATTATTACTTTCTCAGGTGTTATGGTCTTTATTTCAGTCTTCAGCTCCCCCTTTTAGCCAATGATGCTGTCACTAATGTGATAGTTAGGCTTGTTACAGCCTTGTGTATGTGTTGGTGGTGTTGGACTTGGCAATTTGGACCAAACCGATGGGTACCTGAATCGATAACCGAAATTTTCCCCGAACCATAACCGAAATTTTCCCCGTGGATATGGGTATGGTTGAGGCCTTGGATAACCGAATGGGTATCGGTTCAGTTATGGTTCATTCGCTATCCAAACCGGTACCCGAACCAAACCGAAATAACCGAAACCTAAAAATTACATAATTACCCCTTTGTATGTATGACACAAATACACGATGTTAGCCTTTAGGGTTTGGTCTCCACATTTCCTCCACTCTCGCCTCTCTCTCTCATGGCATCCGATCTCGAAACCAGGGCGTAAGAGGCGTTCGTCGACGACCTCTTCTCACTACGAACGCTGAGCTCTTCACTGATCGTGCTCAGGCCAACCTCAAGCCGTGAGTCTCTCTCTCCCCTTTCTCTCTCTCTTGCTCGATGGTGGTGTGTTGGTAGACTCCGGAAGATCACAGCCCTGATTTTCAGTCGGTGTTTGAGTTTCTTAGCAGTAGCTTGTGATTATGTATGCATGTATGTATTTGTGTGTTTGCAGTTGGAATGGATGTTGTTTTTATCGTGAAATTTTTTTTCTTGAGTTAGCTCAATACACTACAAAACCCACAGTTCATGATTCAGAACACTTTTGGGCCATTGCTGAAACGATCCGAAAGTCGAGCAAAACGATCTCTCTCTCTTTCTCTTCAATTCGGTTACCCAATCGGTTCAGGGATTATTTGAACCCCGTTTGGTTCGGTTATGGTTCACCATTCCTCTACCTGTTCGGGTTTCGGGGCGGATTTGGGTAGCCATTCGGTTTAGGGGATCGGGTACAAATTTGCCAATATCCGCCCCAAATGCCATCCCTACTTGGACTTTCTTAGGGAGTCGAATGTCTAATTTGATGTTCTCATTATGTCATGTCTATTAGAAGATGCAAAAAAACTCGATGCTATGTCGGTACAAGTTAAAAAACTGAAGGAGAATGTAATTTCTGACGAAGTAAAGATACGAAATTGGATTTCAGTATTTCACTTTTATGGGGTAGAAATCCATGTCAATACCAAATGCATCATTTCACTATTTATTTTGGTGCATGTATCTCGTTGGCATCAGAATTCTACTGTTGAGTTCCTTCCCTTGTTCCCCAAATTTGTAGTTACTACTTCAAATGTTTGGATCCAAGAGTGCTTAAACAGTTTTCTCTGTCTGTTTATAAACTGTTCACTTTGACTTGTATCTCAGAAGCATTAATCTTTAGATATACAGTAGAGGGAGAAGAAAGAAAGGTGAAATTGTTGGAATGCCAAGATGTTGTGCCTTCCCAATATGTTCATTGATATCTGATTTGGTGCTCTCTTTTTTTGGATCTGCAGAATGCGTGACACTCTTGTATTGACCATGAGAATGTTCCAAAGCAAGGTATTGTTCGCAGTTCATTGACATTTTGTGCTATTCTTCCATAGACGCCCATATTTTTGTGTCTATTATTCACAATCATTTGTTTTGTTAAAGCATCCAATTCAAAACCAATTGGCAATGAGTGGAGAGGCCCGCCTAGGCTCCTATGCTAGTTTTAGAGATTATAATTAACCAATGTGGGACAAGTTCTAACAGTTTTTACAGAAATGGGTCTTTGACTCTTTGCAACTTAGCTTAATTGAAATTTCGGGATCTTTCTACATTCTTCAATGTGAAAATCTCGAGCTCCAATCTTATCAACAATTAGTCTCTAGAAGCACTTAAAAGATGCTCTCAACAGTTTTGCTTCTCTGTTCTGATCATAGATGTATATAGGAATATAGTTCATATTACTATTTAATTGAGAGCAGAATTGTGATATCAATAGTCTGGTAAAATAGTTCATATTTTAGAATCGGTATGTAGATATAGTAACTCTTCGATTAGGATACATATAGAGCTTTGCAACTCTCATGTCATCTTCACTCTTTGTTTCAAGATCTTAGGATTTTTTAAGGCACTCCAGATATATTAGTATTTCTCGTCACACGTATTCCCAACTGCATGATAAAGCTGTTTTGACCTACCTTTTTTTTTTTTTTTTTCCTTAAGTCTTTGATCCCATAAGTGGAACAATTGCATTATATTGAAGTATTCTTTTGATTTTATGGGCAGGCGGTGGATGAAAGTGACACATGAGAATAATGGTGGTGATTCAGCAACTTCACATGCAGTCTACCTTTTCCCAATTAGCAATTATTTGAAGTGTCTATTTAAATTCCTAGATGTCTTTTAATTTCTAGTCTCAAGTATCTATTCAGTTTTTAGTATCATTTAGTTGTTCGAAGGGTTATTGAGTCATTCAAAGAGTCTTGCAGTTTTTTGAAGTCAAAGTATTTATTTTCATTTATTCTAGCTTTGAAATTCTAAGTTTATTTTTTCCAATGCTTGGAGGGATGTTCCTAAGTCTTATGCATATATGCTTTGCCATGAATGAAATGAGAGTTTTTGAGAAAGCCTTTGGCTTATCTTCTTTTTTACTCTTATCTCTTAGGTAGATTCCTTAAGAGTGACGAGTATATCCAGCTTTGTATCCCTTGTTAAATCCTCGGGAGGTAATAATTTGTATCCCGGTGGGTTCTTAACTTGGATAGTGAGCTTTACCCTTTTACCCCTTTTATAATTCTCTTTTCTTCCTTCCAAATATCTGCCGTCGGAAAGGAGGAAAGGAAGAGCGTAAACCCTCGTTTTTCCCATTTAGGCACTGTATGTACAAGTCATTATTTGTACTAGAATGTAAAGGAAAAAGAGGAAAAAAACAGTAAATCTGTATAAGGTTCTTAAGACTTTTTTAGTCAGAAAACAGTAAATCCTTTTACCCCGTGATTGTTACTACTATATGGGAAGTCAACTCTGGACTGTGAATTGCAAATAGCCTTAGTTGATCATTTCTGTAACATGTCCATTAGACTCCGTGTTTTTTGCCCCATAGCTTCCAATTAGTAGATTCCATTATTTCCGACTTCATTCCACCTTGCAATCTCGCTGGCTCAGAGATCGTAGCCACTGCGATGAGGGATCAGATATTGTCGACTTCAATGATGATGAATTCAAGATTGATTTTAACGATTTCATCGACGATCACAACGGCAACAATCGCAAAGTTGCACTGCTCAAACCCAGCTGCGTTGTACCACCATCATTGTTGTCGTAGTGGCTGAAAGTTTTTGCCGGAGAGAAACATCAAATCATTTGATTTTGCTGTGTTCAAAGGCATGGAAGATATGGTTTCTTTGAGACCGGTCGTTATTCTCCGACACTTTCCGACATCGGCAATTCTTTCCCATGAGATCTTGAAAACAGATAGCCAACGAAGCAGAAATAGACCCAAAGTCCAAGCCATTGAGAACGTAGAGGCAATGTTGAGAACGCTGTGGAATCGGACGGAGGTACACGGCGGTGGACCTGGACTGCTATGTTTGCATTTCAATAGCTTGATTTGGAAATTTTGAATCTCAAATTACAAATTTTAATTTCAAGGTTAGGACTCTACTTTCTCACTATGTCAACTATGTTATGTGAACTGTGTTACAGGAACCTTGTTATGTGAGCTATGTGAACCGTTTATTTTATCGTGTGGTGAGGCTATGCGAATTATATGAATAATTTGGAATGTTACTGATTTTTTGTTGAACTTGGAAAACATGGGGTGAAAATGAAAGAAATTGTTATGTGAACTATGTGAACAATGAATTGTGTATGTGAACTGTATATTTTAGTGTCTATTGGGACAATGTGAACTGTGTAGTGGATTATGTGAACTGTGGTGTTGTAGCTATGAGCCTGAGCTAAGACAAGGTGGTCTGCTAGTTTTAGGACCTTACTCACACAATCCATGAGAATGCCCTTCGCTTGCGTTCACAATCATTGCTCTTGTGAATTCTAGTAGTTTGGCAGGAGGCGGGGGGGCTGCTGCCCCAAGGGGACAGCAGCGTGCTGCTGTCCCGGGCTTCCGGACCCGCTCCGGTCTTGCTCCGATGATCTGAAACGTTCACTTTGTAGAGCTCGTCGAGTAGAATAACTATGCAAAAAATCAGCTTAATTGGATATCATTAAGTGCCTGATCGGAATCTTTTTATCTTAAAAAGAATGAATCCGAAACACTGAATCAAATCCATTGTAATCCATGGACCGAGAGTTATATGGGCTCCGATCAGGCACTTAATGATATCCAATTAAGCTGATTTTTTTGCATAGTTATTCTACTCGATGAGCTCTACAAAGTGAACGTTTCAGATTATCGGAGCGAGATCGGAGCGGGCCCGGAAGCCCGGGACAGCAGCACGCTGCTGCCCCCTTGGGGCAGCAGCCCCCCCGCGTCCAGTTTGGCATGCCTTTCAAATACGCTTTCACGTTGACACTCCCGAACTTGACTTGGGTTAGGACCATCATTATGTAGAAAAAGGGCAACCATTATAGTGTGAACTGATGCCTGTCTGGTGTTGTGGCCTTCCTGTGCAGCTTCTTCTAAGGCTGAGCTTGGATGCTAGTAGAATTTTGTGTATGAGTTTTGGCAGAGAAAGGAACAAAGGGAATAGGAACAAGTTTTCAACTCCATAACCAAAATTGTCCTTATCTTCGCCCCATCTCGTTTCCTTCCACAACACCCACCACAATTTTAAGATCCTACGTTGAACATGGACAAAATATTGCCAAAATACTGAACCCTTAGGAAAATGTACCTTCCATGTTCCGGAGACCAAGTCTGCGATTGTCGTCCGGAAAACAAAGAGGCCCCTGGAAACCGCGTGCCCAATTACATACCAGAGAAACCCAACTTTCAGCTTCTCCAACCGTGATTCGGCCTCACTACCCTGAAACTTAAGCTTCCCGTCCATATCCACCATAGTCCGGGCAAGTTAGCCCTCAAACTCCTCAATCGCCCAACACTGCTACAGGTACAGCAAATGATGCACAGCAGCCATGTACAAATCGCTTTTGCGCTCGTCTCGAGTCCCGCAAAGATGATCAGAGCTGCTCATTTTATTCAAAATACTTCATTTAGGGTTCATGTAAAAGATCACCTCAATCCAATATCAAAAAGGGCGTTTACGAATCATACAATTTTGTTTCAAAATATAGGCTAAATTTTGAAGTAAAGTTAGATGATTTGTAAACGCTCTTATTGATATCGGATTAAAGTGATTTTTTACAAGGACCCTAAACGATATATTTTGAACAAAATGAGCGGCTCTAATCATCTTTGCAGGATTCGAAATGGGCGCAAAAGCGATTTATGCGCAGCTGCCGTGCATCATTTGTTGCACTTGTATCTTTACTGCCTCGGAAGCTGCTCTTTGGAGCTGAAAGAAGCCCTGACGTCCGCTATGATGGACTGGGCTCACGCATGGACAACTTCCGACGGGGCCTTTGTCACGCTCCAAATTCCGAAACATGACCGGCCTTGAACCATGTAACAATTATGGATCATGAAGCCTAATTCAAATTATTTTAACAATTTGAAATAAATATTGTAAAATCTGGATATTTTATTAAAGCAAAATGTGCAAACTCAAACCACTATTTTTCTATAGCAAAAGATGGGCATAATATCCAATATTCTCCATCCCCAAATTCCACAATGAACTGCCAATAAATAAAAGTGCTAAAGCTAATAAATAAAAATACGGATGCTGTTTGACAATAGATATTAAATAAAAATATAGACATTCTAGAGGGCTCAAATAGTAGGTTCTGACAATGCCACAGAGTACACTATAATACTCCATGAACTAAACTGAAAAAAATGTAGAATAAATCCGTCAACTGAAAACTTAGCGAGTAGTTAAGCATACTAAGATAAAGAATACAACGCAACATACTTTTAAACAAAAGATACTGTGAATTCCAAGAAATAGTTTCAAATAATGAGAGTCCATGGTCGAACGAATCATATCAACAAACTAGATAATGAACAACAAAGTTAATGGGCCAACGAATAGTATCAATGAGATAAATGAATTGATTAACGAATTACAAGAACAACAATTGAATCACAAACATTTGCACTTTATACCAAACAGTGTGCCAGATAATACTTAGAATGACGAACAACAATAATAATACAAGAATCCAAACCAAAATGGAAACCATAATCATCAGTTACTAATTACCAAATGTCAAATATTTTCTCAGTGCTTAATCCGTTGGATCCAACACCATACTTAGAGTAACCACATGATGGCACCTAAGATCTTTTCCCTAAATCGATCCGGAGTAGGGTCAGAGAGTATTTCACAAGTCTTTTCCCTATCCGTTGAGCACTAAAGTCACAAAGTATTTCACAAGTTTTTTTCCCTAGTGACCAAAGTCATCACGATATTTCACGGATTTTTTCCTTGGACTTTCACAAATATAAACACATAGTCCATGGTCCCAAACACATAAGAACAATGGCGAACCGGAATCACATGCACCAAGATTATTTCCCATGTCGTTGCATAGTCACAATAATATTATGGAGTCAACGGCTCGACGACAATAAAAATAAGGACAATCAAATCGATTATAAATTTATCAAGAAACCTTGTATGCCAAAGGATACGTCAATCGTCAATAAATGTGAGAGCAACGAATAAGAATAATTATCATCGTATCATAATGAATAACGAATTGTCAAGAATAGATAGGCTCAAGAGGATTCCAAAAAAAGGATCACATGCTTAACCACTCATCTCGAATCCAAAAGGATGCAACCAAATGCGATTTTGATAACTATCCACTAGTCTGTATTGCAAATAAAAGAAACACATAGAATTATTAGTGCTTGAATGATCCACTATGCCTCGTCAAAAAAAATAAAAATTGTTCCACTGTACTGTAATTAGTCAATGTTTAAAGGTATATATATACTACTAGTAATTGAATTCCTAAACCTAAAACTAGACTAACTTAATTATCAGGACCTTTACCAATCCAAACTTCTTCTTTAACTTGATCATCACCACATTAAAAACACCACCACCCATGCTCTCTCTCTCTCTCTCTCTCTCTCTCTCTCTCTCTCTCTCTCTCTCTCTCTCTCTCTCTCTCATACAATAACCCAATCAAACCCTCATATACAAATACAAGTAATCCCACTGGCATGGAGTAACATATTCAACATTGATCTTTTTTTTTTTTTTTTTAAGTCCTCTTCATTTGAAGACTGTTACATAAGACTGAATGAAATAATTAATAACAAGGGTTTAGTAACATATTCAACATTGATCTTTCAAATCTATTTATTGCTTCACATTCCCTTTCAAATACTATATATATATATAAGATTCTTCTGAGCCTTTCCCCTCTCATCCTTGGGAAAAAGAAGTAGAAACAAGAACCAGAGAATCAAAAATGGCTTCTACCTTTGCTACCCTCTCCATGCTCCTTTGTCTCTCACTCCTATTCATGTCCATCGATCCCTCATTTGCTGGTCATCATCACAAAAAACATCATGACAAACACAACAAGTCCAGGCTCAAGAAAACGTGCTCCAAGACATCCGATAGCAAATTGTGCTTGGACTTCATGAAGTCCGATTCTCGTACCTCGGGTGCTGACAACCGCGGTCACCTCGAGATCGCGATTGACTTGGCCTACTCCAAGGCTACAGACATCCACAAAGATCTCAATTCTCTCTATGATAGCTCAGGTGACTACAAGCTGAAGGACCGGTACAACTCCTGCTCCAAAAACTATCACGATACCATTAGAAACCTCGATTTAGTCAAGAAGCTCTTCAATGATCGCGATTACAAGCGTATTGAAGTTCAGATTAGTGATTCCGTGGAAGAAATTCGTGACTGCAAGAATCAACTCAAGAATAATGAGAACGACTCGCATGACCTCAAGAAAAGAACCAAGGAATTCGAACTTCTTTGCGATGTCGTCAAGGTTTCGGCCAAGTATTTGGAAGGTAAAGATCGCGATGACAAAGATCGAGATGATGAAGATGATGATTGATTAATGTTACATTTTGCATCCCCATCTCCCTAACTAATAAAAGCTTAATTTGTCCTTTAGACCATGATCAATGGCGGAGTGCAAATAATGATTTGGCATCAACTACTTGCCATTTCAATTTGGAATCTATCTTCTCTTCTTTCTGTTTTTTTTCTCTTGTTTTAGTCGATAGGAGATTTTGTTGCATTTTTAATATAAGTTCATGAAGTTTGAGAATCGTGGATCTGAGCATTGTTACATTGCCCCTCATTCACTTTCCATATATGCTGCAATTTTTCAGAGAGGGAAAATATTCAGAAGTTTTTAATCAATTTTTTTTTTGCCACACAATATAATTAGCAGGGTTAACAGGGTATGTTAAATTATTATAGGAGAGTACAGGGAATATCCATGGCCCTGACTCCAAACCACCCACAGAGGGGCTCGCACCTCTGCCTCTTAATAGAGGGGAGTGGTGTGTATATATATATATTGACCGCCCAGTAAATAAGCTAAGAAAATTGCCACAAAATCGCATACTCCAATAAATTTTGTAAACTTTTCAAAGTACTGGCACATTTCGATACACTTTTGTAACCTTTGACATTAACCCAATGGTTTTTAGCATTTACCAATCAAGTTTGTAGGGTGCAAATCTACTTATTAACAGAAATGAAAGAGAGAAGAATCTAATACTTGATCTTCAGTTCATTGTATTGAACTTTTACTTACAATGATTACGTATCCCTACTTATACAGAATCACACCCGAAATGAACATGAAATGAAATACAAGAATCAAAGGAATTTCACTCTACATTTCAATGGAATTACAATCTGCATTTCAATCTAATTTGCTAACTGCCAGCTAGACTTTGACTGATTGTGGAGCTGATGTCATTTGAAGCTGAGCTGGTAGTGCCTTGACCACTGTGACTTGACACACCCTTGCAAACTGAAGGTGGAAGAATTGACAACTTCAGTTTGTCTTTGAGGAATTGAAAACGACCAATCGTGAGAGGCTTAGTAAAAATGTCAGCAGCTTGCAAGTGAGAAGGAACAAACTTGATAACTAGCTGTTTGTTTAGAACTTTCTCACGAATGAAATGAAAGTCAACTTCTACATGTTTAGTACGGGCATGGAAAACTGGGTTAGAGGCTAAGGCAATAGCAGAAATATTGTCACACCACAGAACAGGAGAGCAAGAAACAGAAATATGTAAATCCTTGAGAAGCTGACTTAACCACATTATTTCAGCAGTGGTATTAGCAAGAGCCTTGTACTCTGCTTCTGTGGATGAGCGAGCCACAGTGGCTTGCTTTTTAGCAGACCAGGAGATAAGATTAGGTCCTAAGAAAATACAATAGCCCCCTGTGGAACGACGATCGGTGGAATCACCGGCCCAATCTGCATCTGTGAAAGCAGAAAGTTGAAGAGAGCCCTTGGTAAAATGAAGACCTTGGTGTAAAGAACCCTTGAGATACCTCAGAATTCTTTTGACTGATGTAAAGTCACTGTCCATGGGTTTATGCATATGCTGACAAACAGCATTTACTGAGAAAGAAATGTCAGGCCTTGTAAGAGTTAAATACTGCAGAGATCCAACAATTGTTCTGTAGAATTCAGGGTTAACAAAAGGAGAATCTGTCCCTGTTGGTACAGAGGCCTTCAAAGAAGAAGGAGAGGCACAAGGTCTGCAGTCCATCATACCAGCTTTATGAAGAACATCTTGAGCATATTTAGTTTGAGATAGCACCAAACCATCAGAAACTTTAAGGACTTCAATGCCCAAGAAATAATGAAGAGAGCCTAGATCTTTGATAGCAAACTTAGAACCAAGACCAGCAATAATTTGTTGAGTCAGAGAAGAGTTATTTCCAGTGATGAGAATATCATCTACATAGATCAAGACATAGACCAAATCTTGATTTTTAGAGTAGATGAACAAAGAAGAATCTGCTAGACTGTTGTGAAACCCTTGCTGAATAAGACTTTTAGAGAGCATTTCATACCAGGCTCGTGGAGCCTGTTTAAGACCATACAAAGCCTTGTGCAATTTGCATACATGTGTTGGAAACTGAGAACTAACATAGCCTTGAGGCTGTTTGAGATAAACATTCTCTTGGATTGTGCCATGGAGAAAGGCATTGGAGACGTCTAATTGCTTGATATCCCACCCAAAGTGGAGAGCAAGGGAAATAACAAGTTTGACTGTTGGTTGCTTCACTACAGGACTGAAGGTCTCTGTATAATCGAGGCCTTCAGTTTGTTGGAAACCTTGGGCCACTAACCTAGCCTTGTATCGAGCTATAGTACCATCTGAATTCTTTTTGATTTTATAGATCCATTTACAACCTATAACTGAAGCATCAGAAGGTAATGGAACCAAAGACCAAGTACCTTGTTGTAACAAAGCAGTGTATTCCTCTGACATGGCCTTTTGCCATTCAGGAAAGGTCATAGCTTCCTTAAAAGAAGAAGGTTCAGTGAAGGGAGGAGAGTGAACCAACAAAGAAAAAGGCTGTTTTGGAACTGAAATACCATCTTTTAACCTAGTAGTCATAGGATGGGTAGGAACAGGAGCAATAATTGGTGCAGGAGAAGATGAGGAAATAGGATTGGAAATAGAAGTCGGAGCTGACTCTGAGCTAGAGGATTGGTGAACATCTGAGGGAGAGCAAGGAGAAGAGATGGAAGAGGTAGAATGAGATAATGAAGTAGGAGGAAGAAAAGACAAGGAATAGGGAAGAGGAATTTTGAAAACAGGAACAGGAACAGGAGTTGAATGAGAAACAGAAGATGGAGGAGTAGACAAAGATTTAAGATGAGGATAAGGAAAGTCATCTTCCAAGAACTTGACATGTCTAGATATGTAGACCTTAAGAGTACTGGGATCAAGACAACGATATCCCTTAGTGGCAGCACAATAGCCAAGAAAAATACAAGGTGTAGACCTAGGAACAAGTTTATTAGAAGCATAAGGTCTAAGCCAAGGAAAGCAACAACAACCAAATGGTTTGAGAAGAGAATAGTCTGGAGCCTTGTGATAAAGAACATGGAAAGGAACTTGAAAATTAATAGAGGAATTAGGTAATCGATTGATAAGATAGAGAGCAGTGGTAAAAGCTTCTAACCAGAACTGAATGGGTAATTGGGCTTGCTGTAAGAGAGTGATGGCAGTCTCAACAAGATAACCATGCTTCCTCTCTGCAACACCATTCTGTTCTGGGGTATGGGGACAAGTTGTTTCATGAAGAATACCAAAAAGGGAGAAAAATGCAGCCATCAGTTTATTGAGGAATTCACCCCCATTATCAGACCTAATTACTTTGACAGGTAAAGAGAATTGAGTGGAAACAAAAGCCTTAAAAGCTTGGACATGTTTATTAACATCAGACTTGGCATACAAAGGAAACAGCCAGCTGTACTTAGTAAAGTCATCCACAATAAGAAGATAGTACTTGTAGCCTGAAAATGACAGAATTGGGGATGGTCCCCATACATCCATATGTAGAAGTTCAAACGGTGCTGTTGTGTGAGTGGTGGAGACAGCAAATGGAAGTTTATGACTTTTGGCTTTATTACAAGAATAGCAATCCAAAGTACTAATAGGACCAATAGGTAACTGATATGTTTTAGAGAGATGATGAAGCAAACCAGCATGAGGATGACCAAGTCTTCTGTGCCAAAGAATAGCTGAAGAAGACAAACTAAGCATGACTTTGATTGATTCAGAAGAAGGAAGAAGGGGGTACAGCCCCTTGTGACAGGTACCCTGATGAAGAACTTGACGAGTGGTTTTGTCCTGAATGACATAACCACAAGAATCAAAGGTAATGGAGCAGTTATTGTCATGAACAAACTGATAAACAGAAAGAAGATTATGAGAGATAAGAGGAACATGAAGAAGATTAGACAAAGAAAAAATGCATGAAGGTGTAGGAAGAAGACCTTTACCTGAATGAGCAACTGGTATATTCTGACCATTGCCAACTGTAACACTAGCATTGTTGGAAACACCATAAGGCACAGAGATGTTAGAGACATCATGTGTAACATGAGAAGTGGCCCCTGAGTCAAAATACCAAGGTGGAGCTGATGAACCATGTCCTGAAGAATGAGCCTCATTAGAAGTGACGGAGCCATTCAACTGTGATGGTGGTGGAGGACAATTGCCATATCCTGTCATGTTAAAGGCATATGCTGGGTGATCAAATGAAGTTCCAGTGTCATAATAACCCATGGGATCAGAAGCAGCATAGAAAGCCTGAGAGGAAGAAGGACCAGTAGAAGGGCCTGTATGTGGTATAGGAGGCCCAAAGTAAGGTCTGCTATTTTGTCCAAAAGGTCTATACCCCAAGTTGCTACGATAATAACAAGTAGAAGCTTGATGATTATTTTGATGACAGATTTGACAGCTAGCATTAGACAGACCTCCATATCCTGATGAAAAAGGAAAACCAGAAGTCCCTGGAGGACCATAAGAGCCTTGAAAATTAGAACCTTGAGAGCCATAACTGCCTTGAAAACCAGAACCAGAATTGAAAGGTTTGGAAAACTGATTTCCTCTGAACCTGTTGGTATTTCTGTTAAACCTTGGACCATTGTAGTGTCCTTGAGTAGAAGGAAAGTAATTTTGTGATGGAGAAGTTGGAAAAGGAAACTGAAACGGTGGAGGTGCAGAATGAGAACCAGGCAAAGAACTAGGGCCAGAAGATGAACTAGCACTTGCATTAGGGTTAGAAAGTTGATGTGGTGCAACCAAAATAGTTGATGAATCTACTTGGTCCTGAGAAACATGCAACTCCTCAGCCAAAAGCATTGAACTAAAGCTACCAAAGGACAGATGTTCTGTTCTAGTTCGAATCATTTGTTTAAAGGATTTATAACCTTTCTTCAAGCCATTCAAGGTGTGAAAAATCAACTCCTCATCATCAATCTGAGAACCAGATGCAGCCAATTTTTGCACTATCTCTTTAATCGAGTCAATATAACTGTCCATAGAACCAGTTTTGTTGAGACTATAAAGTCTACGTCTGAGATCATGAGTATGTGAGCGAGACAAGACGCTAAATTTCTCCTCAAGTTTGTTCAGTAACTGAAACGTGTGTTCAGATCCAACGACGTGAGGTAAAATAGATGGAGTGAGAGTAGCAATTAGACACGACAACAGCATGCGATCGATAGTGTTCCACTGAGTAAAAGCAACATTTAGGGTTTGATTACCAGAGCTATCAGTAATTTGAGAAGCAGGAATCTCAATGGAGCCATCAACGTATCCAAAGAGATCAGTAGCCTTTAAGGCATTTTCGATTTGCGTCTTCCACGCAAAATAGTTCGAATTCTCAAGCTTAATTGTGACAAAAGATTGAAAATTGGCAATCAAGAAAGAGAGAGAGTTAGGCAAATACGATGTTGAAGCGACTGATGTAGAAGATGAAGACGACGATGACGCCATGGAAAAGCTTGTTGCGTGTTCTGGACAAAGAAATCTGGTTGATTCAAGGGGGATCGACGAACAACGGAACTCACGCCTCTAGGGCTCTGATACCATAACAGAAATGAAAGAGAGAAGAATCTAATACTTGATCTTCAGTTCATTGTATTGAACTTTTACTTACAATGATTACGTATCCCTACTTATACAGAATCACACCCGAAATGAACATGAAATGAAATACAAGAATCAAAGGAATTTCACTCTACATTTCAATGGAATTACAATCTGCATTTCAATCTAATTTGCTAACTGCCAGCTAGACTTTGACTGATTGTGGAGCTGACGTCATTTGAAGCTGAGCTGGTAGTGCCTTGACCACTGTGACTTGACACTTATTTGGTCCATCCCCGAACTAGAAAAGAAGAAAACAACTTTAATTAATTTTAAGTAGGAAAAAAAGAAAGGGGGGCCGGTTTCCCTTACCCATCTTTTGACACAAAATTTGACACTCAATTTCAACCATTCAAATCAATGGCTGAGATTTAGAGCATTAAAATTGTACACTCTCACTCCTCTTTTTATCTCACCTAATCACTCTCTATCCACCCTCACCAGTCACCGACACACCACTGTTTTCTTCCAACTCTGACGTTACCATAGCCGGCGAACCCATTTCCGGTGAGCCAATCTGCAGCCACCTCTCTCTCTCTCTCACACACACAACGTACGTAAAAACAAAAATTCGACGAGAAGAAAATCTGGGTATAATCTAGGGAAATTCGAGAGGCCAATGAGAAAGAAAACCTAACAAAATTGGGGCAAATCTGTTTCGATTGAAAAAAGCTCCTTAATTTGTTCGCTGTCTTCTTCACAAATTGAAAATAGACGTGTTAGTACCTACATGCATGAAAATCAATGGGTTCTTTCCTCTGCTTCGTTCGCTCCGATATAAGAGATAACGCTCTAAGCGTAGGGCCTAATACGTCAGTTGAAGCATGATAATCCGAAAATCCGGGATCGTACCCAAGGGAATAATTGATACGGTTTTGCTGGATTTGTAGATGCAAGCAAGGGCTTTCGGCTTTTAGACAGCCAACTTGGTTTTACGTGCGTAGTGGAAATTAAAAGGGGCTAAATTGAAAAGCTAATAAACTAAGATAAAAGACAGGTTAGGTCTAGAAATTACTAACACTCACGACTCAAGTTAAAACTGCATTTCTTACCCAAATACGCAATTTAGGATACACAATTAAGGTTCCCGAATCGGAAAATAGAATGGTTCGATCACCAAGTTAGCTCTAGAATTTATTTAGCAAATGCCTCGTGCGTCAGAGTTCCAAGTATCATGTGTGGTAGGTAGGCGATGCTCCTACCTACACATAATCAAGGAGATTAACACCTTAGCGATTTGACAAATAAACCCGAACCCTACATCAATGATCGAAACCAAAGGTTTAAACTTTATGGTGAAAAACGCAGTTCTACTTGAGTCATGAAGTGCTAATCACCCCATGACCTAACCTTGGAAAACTACTCACCCATATCTATTGAGATAGGAGCAAGTGAAAATCTACTTAACATAATTGAATTGACAACACTAGAAGAAAATTGGATTAAAAGATAGATCGGAAGATTCACTACAACTTTAATAAAGAAGACAATACCAAAAACTAATTAATGAAAACAGAAAATAAAGATTCAAGCTAGAAATTGAAGAACATTCAAAAACAAAAACAAATCTAGATCTAGATCTACAATGACATAAGCAAAATCTATATCCTCTTAGTACGCGCCCGGCATATCTTCAAGAGATGCTCTGAAGGTTCCCTCGTAAGCCCTCGGTATTGATCGCGAAAGCCTTAAGTTGCTGTGATAAGGGCTCGGTACCGATAGGCAAAAATAAGTGGTATCAATACCGAATGTGTTAGGGGTTGACACTTTGAAAGGTGTTCGGTACCGATGGACTAAATTTCTTGGTATCGGTATCGAATGGCCTATCTCCAGCACTTGACTTTGTTCTTCTGCTTTGGCCTTGCCTCGCCCTGGCAAGCCGTCAGGTTGCCTTCATCTTGTGATATGCCTTAAACCTTAAAACTCCTGTTGTTTGGTAAATTCCTACAAAACAAAACTGGAAAACCTTGCAAGCAAAAGCAGTTAAAACAACTAAATTAATGACAGAAACAATTAAAACTAGCCAACTAGCGCACCCTTAATGTCATTGTCGGGTGCTTATCATCCTCTTTCTTCTAATTGGTCAAAGTCAATTGTCTTTCTTCCTACCCAAATGCACAATCCACAGAAAACCCCTACTAAAAACAGATAAATACAAGACCTCCATCCCGCAACCGTCAAAATCCCCATCGATGCCAGCCACATCAATTCCTTAACCCGCCAGCAGATTCTTTAACCCACCAACAGATTTTTAACACAATCAGATTCTTTGACATTAGGTTCGAACACATCAAGTTTTGGAATCAATGGCGGCGGTGGCAGGTGAGATTTTGGTTTGGGTGGGGACAATGTGGGAGTTTAGGGAGTCGAGAGAAGGTTGGGTTCACTGGAGATGGGGTTGGCCGGAGTTAGGGTCGGCCGGACATGGAGGAGCCGGATTGGGGAGGGGAAGCGGGCGTGAGGAGAGAGAGAGATTAGGTGCAAGTGAGATAAATGGGAGAGAATGTAATATCATTTCAGCCGTTGATTTGAATGGTTGAGATTTTTTTTTTTTTTTTTTTTGACAAGTGAATGGTTGAGATTGAGTGTCAAATTTTGTGTCAAAAGATGTGTGAGGGAAATCGACCGGCTTATTTGTACGGATGGTCCCCAAAGTATATTCGAAATGTCAATTTAGTCCTCAATATACAAATCATGTCTATTGAGTCCCCAATGTTAACAATGTGTATTTAAACGGTCCCTGAGCCTAACTCTGTCAGCACTCATAGCCAAGTGCGGGGGTATTTTCGAAACTTCATCTCTAAACAGACATCACCCCACAACTTCATCTTCAACCTCATCTTCTTGCCACTGGTCGCTCGTTCTCTCTCTCTCAAAATCAAAAAACTGATCCCTTCCGTCCCAATGCAGTATGCACAGTAATGCTATATGGGCATTTCTTGCATATATTAGTCATGCATGAAACTTAAACACCCCCCACCCAAAAATAAAAAATAAAAAAAATTACAGAATAAATGCGCCTAAACACCATCTCCCACTCATATCCCTTAAACAAACTCTACCCAACCATAATCATACCCTCTGACTGCAAAAAGTACTCCCTCATCGCAGCATCCAACACCGCCGGCATCACCTTTGAGTAAACCCTTGTCCTCGGCCCAACCTCCCTCCATCCAATCTCCTCGACTGCAAACGCAAACATGAACGGCGGGCCGGCGGCAGGGGTTGTTCCATCGCAAACTTCTCGCCATTGCGGAGCCTCCACGGGAAGCTCCATCGACGCAACTCGCCAGTCTCCTCAACACCTCTGCAACCGCAATTGGGAGATCTTGGAGGCTTACGACGTTCCAGTGACCCCGAGAGGTGTTACATCTACGATCTCAACAGTGACGAAGCCATTAAATTAATGCGGCTAATTCCCTCCACCAAGTCACCAATCGCCGTTGGTAGATTTCGGTTTAGAACTTGTGAAGCCTTTGATATATTTGTGGAGTTTTTCGGTGGATCTGGTTTTGCTTGTGGTAAGAGTTGTAGTTTTGGTGGAGAGAGAGAGAGAGAGAGAGAGAGAGAGAGAGATGGGTATGAGAAATTGGGTAATACTCCACCGAATTCTCTTCCTCACGTGTAAATATGTTAATGAAATTTCGAAAATGCCCCTGCATTTGACGGTGAGTGCTGACAGAGTTAGTCTTAGGGACCATTTAAATACACATTGTTAACATTGGGGAAGCAATAGACACGATTTATTTATTGAGGACCAAATTGACATTTCGAAAATACTTTAGGGACCATCCGTACAAATAAGCCGAAACCGACCAAAAAAAAGAAATAAAGAGAAACGTAGCGGAATCATTAATTACCCTTGTTTTAATAATTAACGTAAGATAGAGAATAAGAACAATAAAAGTACTTTCACTTGTTTAGATAAATTAATGGGCCCGATATAAGGAAGAAAATATTTTTATTAAACTCAAGACAGAAGAATTCGTGAATCACCGATCAAAACAAAAAAAAGGGAATTTACGAAGCAAAATAAGAGTGTATGGTAATTTTGTATTACCAATTTTCATTGTGTATTTTTACCCTAGCAAAACATATGCTGGGCAGTTGTCAATACCGTACCGGCCAGCGTACCGTTTTCACTACTGGAATGGTACGTACCGGTACCGGACTGTATCCCGGTACCGTTCCGGATTTACCGCAATTAATATTTTATATATATATTTAATATATATCTACCATATTTAAGTATGAACATAAATAAAAAGTAAAAAAAAAAAGAGAGAGGGTAATTTTGTACCGGCCGGAACGCGCCGGTATTGTCCGGTACACCCGGTATCGGCCGGAACAGGCCGGTATTTCAACCGGAACGGAACACGACTTTTTGCGTTCCGTTTACGCACCGGTACGGTATGTACCGGCCGGTACCGGCCGGTACGGAACGGATTTGACAACCTTGATGCTGGCTATAATTCCTTACTCTGCTCATTATAGCTTTTTCTTCATTTTAAACCATAGTGAAACCTAGTTTGAGCCGTTACCGTAAGTATTCTTATTGAAATTAACAAGGAACACTTTGCATCATGCTTCTTCTTTTTCTTTTTCTTTTTTTGAGATTACTTGATTCTTTTTCGTGTTCGGTTTTTGCGTATTTAATTTATTACCCAACGCATTATTAGGCTAAGAAAGAGTCCCTTTGGTTTTTCAACAACAAAAAGGGATTTTATTAATTTGAAAACAAATTACAAATCACCCATACAAATTACTTCAAGCAAAGCCACGAATGGAACGATACGTTTTTCATGTTTTTGTCCGCTCTCTAGGTCAAGGATGACGCAGAATTTCGACGTTAGGAAGGGGGAAATAGAATTTTTTTTGTCATATATAAAAGCTGATATTAGTTTTTATCAATACACACTCCAAAAAAGTATCAAAAAAATTAGCATATATTTCCAATCAACGCATACGATTATGTACTTAATATACTTGTATACAATTGTGAATACATATAATATTGTGCATCGATATCTATGATCGATGAAAGGTAAAATATTGATCCTAATGTCGAAATTTAGTGTTGAAATTTCTATGGGTGGTTACAATTTTATGATCATGATTACTGAATTTTCCTTGGAAAAATCTCGAACAAGAGGGTGTTAGTTTTTTTGTAAAAACAAAAAAATCCGGCGTGTGAACTTTTATAGTTGTTTATGTTTTTTTTATTAAACAGAAACTACGTACTATGATGCTAAAGAAATGTTAGGGCTTGCGTAGAGCGATCCCCGGATTCATCCACCCCTCAATCCCTTGCTCCAGGCATTTCGAAAAACAAAAATAAGCTAATATTCTCTAATGAACCCTTTATATCCAGCACTATCGTTACTATGGCGAAGGATTGCTATGGTTTGAGAAAGCCTCCTTATTATGGACCACAAACAGTGGTGTGGTTTTTTTTTTTTATCATTTGTTAATCCTCATCTACGCTATCTTAGGGGACTTGAGAAAAGAATGGGTGCTTACGAGAAAGTTAAAAAAACAACAAATGGCAACAAAGTGCGAAAAAAAATGCAGTAAAAAAGAAGCCCCCCACATATATATATATACACTCTCTTTTTTTAAGAGCATCAAGCCACAGTTTTGAGTAATCGAGTCCTTAGATTTTAGTTTTTTTTTTTTCGCAGGCAAAAGTCAGTGGTATTAGTTGTAATTAGTAAGGTTTGAATAGAAGTGCTAATTGCGGATCAAAAAAGAAAGAAAGAATAGGAGTGCTAATCAAGCCAAACGCAATATTGCTCAGGCTTAGGCTTGGCTTAACTCTTTATTACGCATGCATGTTCAAACTTAGCTTGAGCTTGAGAATTTTTGAGGATTTAATTATTCAAGCTTGGCTCTTATTTAAAATTTTGTGATCGCATATTTAAATTTAGAAAAGCAATTTTCGTATTCTCAACAGGAAAATTCTACAAATATTTTGGACATTTATTGATTTTACCCCTTATCTTTGTAATATTTATGGAATGACCCTTTAGTCACAGTCTATCAAGCCAGACACCCATACGCTTAAGCTTGGCTTGAATTTTTAAACATGCCATAGAAAGTGATTGAGCCTGTCTTATACTTTGTCTGAACGACTTTGAACGAATCAAAAGTCAAGCCAAGCCCGAGCCGAGCTCAAGTTGTTTGATTCATTTAGCAACCATGGGTTTGAAACCTGTGTGAAATGTAGGGGAGTAAATGATATCCCAAAATACGACATAGTCCACATTTAACACACTCCTTGCAAAAAAAAAAAACATTAAAATGGCTAATGTAGCAAAGCAAAGATGGTCATTAATTGTTCCACTTTTCTTCGGGAAAGTAATTAATTTCTGGACAGTTACGGAATTAATTAAAAATATTAATAAAGCAGTTAGTCATGACATGTTGAAATTAAAACTGATTTAAATATAAAATAGTAACATTAATTAATTTCTTGTCTTCCCTTCTCCATATGCCAGAAAAGATGGCATCTTCTTCGTCTATGCTAGTTTCTCTTGCACTCCTGTTGATCATAACTCTGTTCATTTCTCCCTCCGTAGCTCAACAACAACACGCCCAGCTTAAGAAAATATGCTCCAGAACTTTCAACAGCGATTGGTGCATGAAGCTCATGAAGAAGGATTCGCGAACGTCTGATGCCGACGATCGCGCCCTAGCTGAGGTCGCGATTGACTTGGCATACTCCACGGCTCAAGACATTCAGAATCAACTTAACGCTAGACTTTATAAGGATGACGACGAACCTGAATTGAAGGATGAGCTTGTCGCTTGCTCAAAGAACTACGAAGATGTCATGCAAGACCTTAAACGGACAAAGAAGCACTTCAGCGACGGTTACCTCCAGCGGATATCAGCGGAAGCGGAGGATGTTATAGAAGAGGTTAACGAATGCGACGATCAACTCGAGAAGCAAAAAAGCAGTTCTCGAGGAACCAAAAGAATTAGGAAAATGAACGACGCGGTTGAACTTCTTTGCGATGTAATTAAGGTTTGTGCTAGCGATTCGGGCGACGACGATTAATTGATTTCCTACGTTTGC
Source organism: Rhododendron ovatum (assembly GCA_019656835.1). NCBI lineage: Eukaryota > Viridiplantae > Streptophyta > Magnoliopsida > Ericales > Ericaceae > Rhododendron > Rhododendron ovatum. The sequence goes on along the minus strand of CM033794.1, from coordinate 19,993,199 downwards.
GCTGTTTTTCCCAAATACTAATATTAAGTACTGTAGTCCATGTTTAATTAGTACTGTATATATAATAGAAACAATTCTTTAATTTGTGTTCTCCAAATAAATTTCGGATAGTAATTAAGCTTTTATAATCGATTTAACTAAAGAGGATATATACCTCTCGATCAAATTTTATTTTAATTTTATGCCAAAATTTGTGTGACTGCTCAAGGAGAAACTGTAAGCTTGTCATGTACAAGGCCGCCAACAGGATATCCGAGCTGATAGCCACCCAATTGGGAAAAAAAAACTGATCAGGATTGACACCAGGAAAATGTTAGGATACATAAAATTGTTCTATGAAACAGAAATGAACGGTTCAGATTCACGTGGATGGTTTAGATTCACAGTACTGTGAATCTGAACCGTTCATTTCTCGTTCATGGAACACTTTCATGTACTGTGAATTTGAACCGTTCATTTCTCGTTTATGTTCATTTTCATAGAACACTTTCGTGTACCGTATCAATCCCCTTGACATTACCGTCCAAAAGAAGTTATACAACCATCCAATAAAAACATTTATCAAGCAGATATTCAAAGATTTACATGTTCAACGCATATGATCACACGTGATTAAAGATATGCATATTCAATGCATTTCACGCGTGGTCGTTCATGTTGGGAATGCCTTGTATTCTTTAGTCCCACATTGGTTAATTATGTTGTTCCTGTTTTTGTAGCCTATTATAAATAAGGCTTTTGGGGTACTTCTAGTAATTATCTTTTTGGGCTTTCATATTGTGGCCTTTCTAGAGTTACGGATTATAGCCGGCTCTTTGTATCTCTTCTTCACGTTGGTTAGTGAATCCTCTCTCTCCTCGCCCGTGGACGTACCCAACTTGGGGAACCACGTACATCTTGTGTCTTTGTGATTTCTTGTTTAGTTTTCAATTTCTCGTTCTTAGCTTGCGTTCATAGCGTTCGTTACAACAAACTGGTATCAGAGCCTTAGGTTGTAAAAACTAGGGTTTCGTTTCCGATTGTGGCTATGGCGGCTAAATTTGAGATTGCGAAGTTTGATGGGCAGAGCAGCAGTTTCAGTCTTTGGAGAGTAAAGATGAAGGCGTTGTTAACCCAACAAGGATTGCACAAGGCTTTGTCAGGCAAGACTAGTTCTGGAATTAAAGAGGAAGATTGGGATGATACGGATGCCAAAGCTCTGAGTTCTATTCAGTTGAGTCTGGCAGATGACGTTCTTCGCGAGGTGGAAGAAGAAACTTCAGCAGCAGGAATTTGGTTGAAGTTGGAAGGCATATATATGACGAAGTCGCTCACCAACAGGTTATATCTCAAACAACGTCTTTATACGTTTCGTATGCGAGAAGGTATACCTGTTAAAGATCATTTAGACGAGTTCAACCGTATTATTATGGATCTGAAAAATATTGATAGTAAAATTGAGGATGAGGACCAAGCCCTAATTTTGCTATGTTCTTTACCACTTTCGTATGAGCATTTTGTTACAACCCTATTGTATGGTAAAGACACGATATCCATGGAGGATGTTAAGGCCAGCCTATATTCGAAAGAATTGAGAAAAAAAGTGTCAGGTGAGGGTGATGCACATGCGGAGGGTTTGTTTGTTAGGGGAAGAACAACAGAAAGGGTGGAGTCAAGTAATAGGGGAAGATCCAGATCATCAGGTAAGAAGAAGGGAAAGTGCAATTATTGCAAGAAACCCGGGCACTGGAAAAGTGACTGTTTAAAACTCAAGGAGAAGGAAAAAGAAGACCAGAAAGGGGGTAAAGTAATTGCTGGAATTGCTGAAAGTTCAGATGAGTCAGATAATGTGTTATCAGTTACAGAGGGCGATTCTCGCTCTAATACCGAGTGGGTTCTAGATTCTGGATGTTTATACCATATGTGTCCGCATAGAGAGTGGTTTTCTACTTATGAGGCGGTCAATAGTGGTACAGTTTTGATGGGCAACAACATGGCCTGTAAGACTGTTGGTTCAGGAACAATTCAGCTTAGGATGCATGATGGTATTGTTAGGACTTTATCTGAGGTTCGACATGTTCCGGATTTGAAGAAAAATCTTATATCCCTGGGTGCTCTTGATTCTCATGGTTGCAAATTCCTCGGTGAAGGTGGAGTTTTGAAAGTCTCAAGGAGTGCATTAGTACTGATGAAGGGTCAGAAGCGTGGTAACCTCTATACACTCCAGGGCAGTACAGTTATAGGTGCTGCAGCAACGGTTGCTTCATCCAAGGTTTCAAATTCAAACTTGACTCGTTTGTGGCATATGCGCCTTGGGCATATGAGTGAGAGGGGGATGACAGTTTTGAGCAAACAGGGTTTGCTATGTGGCCAGAAAATTGAGAAGCTGGATTTCTGTGAGCATTGTGTCTACGGCAAGCAGTGTAGGGTAAAATTCAGTACAGCTGTTCATCGCACCAAAGGCACGGTGGATTATTTTCACTCGGATCTTTGGGGTCCCGCAGAGGTAACTTCTAAAGGTGGTTTTCGATATTTTATGAGTATTATTGATGATTTCTCTCGTAAGGTTTGGGTGTATATGTTGAAACAGTTTAAAACTTTGATTGAGAATCAGACTGGTAAGAAAATAAAACGTTTGAGAACTGACAATGGTATGGAGTTTTGTCTTGGCGAGTTTGATAGGTTCTGCAGTGATGAGGGCATTGTGAGGCATCACACAGTGAGAAAAACCCCTCAGCAGAATGGTGTGGCTGAACGAATGAACAGGACTCTTTTGGAGAAGGCACGTTGTATGTTGTCCAATTCCGGATTGGGCAAAGAATTTTGGGCTGAAGCCGTTTCCACAACATGCTATTTGGTGAACAGGTCTCCGTCGACTGCTATTAAGTGTAAGACTCCGTTTGAGGTATGGTCAGGTCATCCAGCTGATTATTCTGTGTTGCGTGTTTTGGGTGTCCAGCTTACGCTCATGTGAATGAGGGTAAATTGGAGCCACGGGCCAAGAAGTGTATTTTCTTGGGTTATGCAGCAGGTGTCAAAGGGTACAGGTTATGGTGCTCTGATGATTTGAAGTTTTTGATCAGTAGGGATGTGACTTTTGATGAAAATTATCTGATTAAGGGGTCTAAGCAGGTTGATGATACAGTTCAGGAACATAGTGTTCCAAAGCAGGTGGAGTTTTTGGGTGAATCTTCCGACTCAGGGAAGAAGCATATTGAGAAGCCAATTGAAGAGGAGTTCAAGAGTTCAGACACAGAGGTTGATGCATTAGTTGAACAACCACGCACTATTACTAAAGATAGGCCAAGGAGGGAGATTCGGCCTCCTGAAAGGTATTCGGCTTATTCTGAGATGGTGGCCTATGCTTTATCAGTTGCTGAAACAGTTGAGTATGAGGAGCCTTCAAGTTATACAGAAGCTGTTTTGAGTGCTGAGTCTGCACAGTGGTTTGTTGCTATGAATGAGGAGATTGAGTCTCTTCAGAAGAATCAGACATGGGAGTTAGTAGAACCGCTGAAAGGGAAGAGGATTGTTGGATGCAAGTGGGTCTTCAAGCGCAAGCCAGGTATTCCAGAGGTAGAAGATGCTCGGTTCAAAGCTCGGCTAGCGGCGAAAGGATACAGCCAGAAGGAGGGTGTTGACTACAATGAGGTATTTTCACCAGTTGTAAAACATTGTTCCATTCGCACTTTACTTGCTATTGTTGCATGTTATGATCTTGAGTTAGAGCAACTTGATGTCAAAACTGCGTTTTTGCATGGCGAGCTTGAAGAACAGATTTATATGCGTCAGCCTGAGGGATTTGTTGTTTCTGGTAAGGAGGATCACGTTTGCTTACTTCGTAAGTCTTTGTATGGCCTCAAACAATCCCCTAGGCAGTGGTATAAGCGGTTTGATACTTTTATGATAAGCCAGTCATATTCTAGGAGTGAGTATGACAGTTGTGTGTATTTTCGAAAACTTCCAGATGGTTCATTTGTTTATCTACTGTTGTATGTTGATGATATGCTTATTGCTGCCAAGAGTGTATCAGAAATCAACAGGTTGAAACAACAGTTAGGTGGTGAATTTGAGATGAAAGATTTGGGTGCAGCAAAACGTATTTTGGGTATGGAGATTTGCAGAGATCGAGTAGCTGGCAAACTATTTTTGAATCAGAAGTCTTATGTTCTTAAAGTGCTTGAGCGCTTTGCCATGCAGAACTCGAAGCCAGTCAGTACCCCTTTGGCAGCACACTTTCGACTTTCAGCTGAGTTGTCACCACAGTTGGAGGATGAGGAGAAGTATATGTCTCAGGTTCCATATTCGTGCGCAGTTGGGAGCCTTATGTACGCCATGGTATGTACTCGTCCTGATATTTCACATGCAGTTAGTGTCGTTAGTCGTTATATGGGGCGTCCAGGAAAGGCACATTGGGAGGCTGTGAAATGGATACTACGGTATTTGTGCGGAACTGCAGGTGTTGGTCTATTGTTTGAGATTGCCAGTTCTAGTGATCATGCTGTTGGTTATGTTGACTCGGATTTTGCTGGTGACCACGATAAGAGGAGGTCTCTGACAGGTTATGTTTTTACTCTGTCCGGAAGTGCCATTAGTTGGAAAGCTACTTTACAGGCTACAGTTGCGCTGTCTACAACAGAAGCGGAGTATATGGCCATTGCTGAAGCTGTGAAGGAGGCATTGTGGATGAGAGGTTTGCTTTGTGAGCTTGGTCTTGCACAGGGTGTGAGTTCAGTATTTTGTGATTCGCAGAGTGCTATACATTTGACTAAAAATCTGATGTATCATGAGAGGACCAAGCATATCGATGTCAGGTATCACTTCGTTCGGGATATCATCTCACAGAAGCAAGTTGAGGTGAAGAAAGTGGGTACGGCAGATAACCCAGCAGATATGTTGACTAAACCGGTTCCGGTTGCCAAGTTCAAGCATTGCTTGGGCTTGCTTGGTATTTGCAGTTGATCGCCCCTCGGGGGCATTTGGCGAGTGAGAGGTTAGAAGGGGATAACTATATTTGGTGATTTGGTTCAGTGGAATTCAAGTCAAGGTGGAGAATTGTTGGGAATGCCTTGTATTCTTTAGTCTCACATTGGTTAATTATGTTGTTCCCGTTTTTGTAGCCTATTATAAATAAGGCTTTTGGGATACTTCTAGTAATTATCTTTTTGGGCTTTCATATTGTGGCCTTTCTAGAGTTACGGATTATAGCCGGCTCTTTGTATCTCTTCTTCACGTTGGTTAGTGAATCCTCTCTCTCCTCGCCCGTGGACGTACCCAACTTGGGGAACCACGTACATCTTGTGTCTTTGTGATTTCTTGTTTAGTTTTCAATTTCTCGTTCTTAGCTTGCGTTCATAGCGTTCGTTACAACAGTTCACATGTAAATTAGGAGTGTGTTTTTACTCTTCACATCAATCTTTATATGTTTCATCACTCCACATGCTCCCATATATATATATTGAAATGAATCAAATAATTTTGTATAGAATGCAATGAAAGTGATTATACAGAGTTGCTCTCTATGCTATATATCTTTTTGAAGTATCTAATTAATCTGGTCAGTGGCAATTAATGGAATGTGAATAAATAAGAGGATAACAAAAGAAAAAAACATCATAAAAGTAAAAACAATATCGTGATTCTAACAAAGATCTGCATGTCTATCAAAATTGCAAATTTGGCCTTGACTTTTCAGAGACCTAAAGTAAATTGAACATGTGGTCCTTTTTTTATTTGGACCATTACAAGAGTCAAGAGGTACCAAAGTAGGTGGAGCCACTAAAATTCATCGCAAACTTTAGCTCAAAACCGACTCTGGACCCAAAAGGTATATTTACCAAAATCCATCAAGAAACGTACTCAGTCAATTTGCAACTGCAGGTATAACAGGTCCTTCTTTGTCCTGTTGCATTTTCCTTTTTCTTTTTGGAGACTATATTGTATCAGTTCAGTGATATTAAAAGAGCAATGGCAAGAAAGAAGTTCACTTAATAGACTTTTTGGAGATTGACATTGAAGACCTAAGTATATAGTAAGTACTGGACATTAAATCTTTTTTAGTTTTTGTTTGATTACCTAAATCATAGGTTACTAAATACATATGTATACTGGCAAGAAAGCTTATGAATTTGTAATTAATTCTTTATACCTGTTAGGTTCGGAGTGCCTCCATGGATTTGATTACACAATGCCACTATCTGCGACTGCTCTAAAAACAGATTTACGGGTGCGATGTCGAATGCCATAAAAGACTTAATTGAAATTTTTCCTACCACCAATTGATTTGAGGAAAGATGGTGGAAAGCGGTCCAACAATACCATTTCCTGAGTCTTGATCTCAGTCTGCATTTATAATTGTCACATGGGTTGGACAAAGGATTTGCAACCGTAACCTCCAAATGTTGGCCTGGTAGTCAAGTCTTGGGTGTTGGTGGTTTACTCCCTCCTAAGATTTCGGGTTTGAAATTTCTTACGGAACTTTGGCCCGATATTAATCGGACTCCGATCCCCATCAGTAAATGCTAGTCCGGATTTTGGTACCTAGGGATTAGGCAAGGCTCTTTAAAGCTAGTCCGTATACCCCAAGTTATCAAAAGAAAGAAAGGATTTGCGACCCAAGGTTACCAAATAATAATAACAATAATGACAGTGTGTTAGGGAAAACAAGAAGAGAATAAAACATAGCGACGATAAGATGCAGGCATGATTGATAAAAACGAGTCAAACGAGCCAAATAGTGAATTGTTCAAACTTAGTTTGAAAATTTAACAAGCTTAAAATTGATATTCTAGCTTAACTTTTACTTCATTAGACGAGTCAATTCAAAACGAACTTTAATCAAGCAGGTCTCGGGTAGTTTAATTTGAGTCTTTCAAATATCAAAGTATCAAACCAAACAAGCTAATCACTGATAGCTTCTTCAAACTCACTTCAGAAGCTTAACTAGCTTCAAACAATATTCAAGCTTCATTTATTTATGTAACAAATCAATCTCAACCGAGCTCTTAACGAGACACATGAGTTTGAACTCGAATAACTTGGTTCGTTATGATTTTTATCAGGCTCCAATTTTTAGATCAGAGACACGACATGGGATGTGAGGGAATCTAGCATGTATATAATTGAGATGGCTTCATCGGAAAAATGATTAAGTTCTACAAAATTGTGCCTCTCTGGAGCATTAAATGGCGATACTCCAAGAGCACTAAATAATCAACTAGATTCACTGGGTTAATTCTACTTGTACATTTGAACAGTTTATATTACTTCTCTTTTTTGATCCCTACGGTAGCATTTCCACTAAGCTTAAGCTGTGGATAACTTTTTGTCACTACTTTGTAGTCAAGTTGTTTCCACTAAATTATATATATTTTGACAATTTTTCTATGCTTTGGACCTTGGAGGAAGAAAATGTGTTGGGTGTTTTAATTCAGTAGAAATTTACTCAACTAAATGGAATAAGTTGTAGAGAAAAAAGATACTTGTACCAGATAGCATGGACATATTAATTCCTTAATAGAATCGTTTTACAATTGTCAATTAGGGGAAATTAAAGATAATTTAAGTACATGAATTGAAGGGCCCAAAAAAATAAAGATGCTAATAATTAAACGATCATGATATATGGTAATAATTCATGATCGAGCAGTACTCTCTGATTCGCAGAAGCATATATGTGCACAAATCTCATAAAATAAATTTATGGGCCAACATCATATATATAGCATTCAGATTCAGTATGTGCCAGAAGAATTACGTTCATATATCGCTTGGATAAATAATCTCATTGAATGCTTATGATCAGATTTTCCGAATATTTTTGTGAAGATTCCAAAAGATATACTACAACAACTAAGAAAAGAAAGCACGAAGAGACGATGAAATACGAGTAACAAATAGGATCACTTATTACACCACACCATCATACTGATACATGTGGTTTGAATGGATTGAATAAGAATAGGTAATTTCGCTACAACCATGCAGACATGTAAACACGTACGCTTACACCAACTCTCCCACATGGGGTGCGCACAAGGATGGAGCCGGGGTCTAATAGAAGCAGCCGTCAAGGCAAGAATTTTAGAAAATGTAAATTATTATATGTAAAGAAAAAAAGTTATCCCCAACTTATATAGACTCGCCATTGCTAGATTTTTTTTTTCCTTATTTTTTGCTATCTAGTAGTCCTAAATCCTCTTTTTTTTTTTTTTTAAAGAAATGAGACCCAAAATAGTATTCCAAAACTATATTAGTCTTTTTCATACTCCATGTGTAACGACAAACATTTTTATTATGTTATTTTATTTTTTCCTAGAGTCGATAACTATTCATATTGCAATGCATTTTTTTATTTTTTTTAATATACATTTTGCGGACCCAAGAATACTGCCACCGGGAGTGCTTGGCAATGGTGTTGAGCGGCCAATCCAGCCATTTATGTACTCGGATTAGATCCGAGCTGTCCGTACCGAGATGAACAGTCAGATCGACCGCTCAGCACCACTGCCAAGCACCCTTCCTCCAATCTTTTGCATTTCGCCACTGCTAAAGTAAAATCCTGACTCTGTCCCTTAATGCGCATGCAATTGCACGTATGCATGATGGGATCCGGTCTACGACTCAGTGTGAGAGAGTTTTGTTACAAATATGTGCGGCCGTATAGATTTCTTTAACCTCTATTCCTTAATTCTCCAAAGTACTTTGGGAACCAAACGAGGCCTATGGGGTATCAAGTATAGTGGAGTAGTTTTACAGCTGATTGCTTTCATTTTCATGAAAATGGAAATGAAAGAACCGGTTCGATCGCCCTGGTACGGTCCGGTTCATTAACTATTCCGATTCCCGAACATCTTAATTGGGGTTGATCTATAAAGGAACGTTAATGATGCGTTTGGAAGCATATAAATACTAATATATTTCAACAGCTCTGATTGGGAAGTCAAAAAGTTACAGATTGGAATTCACAGTTCCATTCTCCGGCCCCCTTTTTGTTTTTTGTTTTTGTCAAACGTTCATTCTACGCCCTCTCTCTCTCTCTCTCTCTCTGTCGAGAGCCATGAGTCTCTTCGGTCTGGGCAGGTGAGCCGAGGATTTCAATTGATTTTGCAATTAATTGCACGCATATGTTTGTTCTGTGATTGTACACATCAGATCTGTGTTCTGGGTTTTGTTTATCTTGATTCATAGCTAGTGGGTTGTGATACTATAAAAGTGGCTTGATTTATGATTTGGATATGGGTCTTTCTTTTCTGGCTATGATACTTAGTTCTGTGTAAGTTCTTGAATTATGTTGCATGAGAGCTTAGATTGCTATATTTATACATCTCTCTTCTTCTTCTTTTTGGCTGTGAATTTTACCCTATCTGGGACTTCGTTTCTAATAAAATTGAGTCCTACAAACATTTGATTAAATTTTGGAGTCACTGTAATTGTGTTTCAGTAAACCGAATATAACTTCTTTTACTGCCTGTTGGATTGGTCTGAGACGTATAATCTATGAGTACTCCCACCTTATTTATTTTGGGAGTATCACTGATATCGCATGCCTGAAGGAATTATGCATTCCGTGTTTTGTGGGTTTGGTTTTTTCCAAGGATGTGTAATTAACTCCACGAATTGTGGTATTCAACGCTGGAAATGCAATCCCCGTGGATTTGTTTTGTCATCCAATTCCACATCTAATGCGGCCAATCAACATATCCGCAGTGTTTTCCGACAATTGATATGAGGATACTAGTATCGGTTATGGTGTTCAGCACAGCTGTCTCGGCACAAGAATGTGCTGGCTACCTCATGGGGAAAGTGGTTAAACAAGATTTCAGGAGTTTGTCAGTAGTAAGTATTAGGCATGACAAGACGGAGTTACAAAATCCTCTGAGGCTCATATCTGGGTTATTATGCCATTCACAGCCCCGAACAGAATTGAGCAAGTGCTTATTACCTTAAGTTTATGATCTTGAAGTTATGGGGGGTTTAGTAGAATCTCTTTATATCTCGCTATTGATGCGCTCCTCAGCCATGATGCTCACTCAGATGAAGTCATGGGCCCTACGTGTTATATTTTATAACCTATTCTTGTGCCTTCCAAGAAGGCTAAGGAATGCTCTATCTTTGGCCTAATGTGCCCTCTCTGTGACAACGCCTTGTGTTACTATTGACTGTTCTAAGTAGTCCTCTTACCAATCCCCTCATCTGATACTTTGGGCTAAGAAGGCACACCACTCAGCCTAATGCTATAAATACTTGCCTGGGTGGAGGGCAGTATCTGGTAACCCCCTTGTGCCACAATTATGGGGATGCCAAAGAAAACGCCCGACCTTACTCGAGATTACTAGAAGAAATTGCTTGGAAGCTAGAGGTGAAGGTCCATCAAGTAACCTTGTCGTCCCCTCTATCGACTAGATTTGCAGCTTGACCAGTCTTAGGGAATGATGAATCTCTACTAGAAGACAACAATGAACTTTGTGTTACGGAAAATCCTGTACACAAAATATGAAAAACCCACTTTGAAGGGGTGGACCTCCTGTTGATTCAATTTGAGCTGTTTCAGGCCTCCCTAACTTGACGAAAAGTTAGCCTTTCCTGAGTCAACAGAGGAGGGAAGGACAGTTCTGATTACCACTTCTTGCTACGTTCTTCTAGGTGGAATATAAATACAAATATATGGAGAAAATACCCGCTTAGAGGTGGTTGGACCTCCTGTTGATTCAATTTGGGGTGAACCAAACGGTCCGAACCTCCATAACTTCAAAAGATGTCTTGACAATATCCAATCTCCTCTTATTCATTCCCCAACTTTGTCTATATACAAGGGAATAAAACTAAGCTTTAGCTCCTTCAAATTAAGACAACAATTCTAACCCCCATGGCCCCGCTACTACTTAGAAGACGCACGCTACCTAACAAACCACTCAAATACAACAGGTTACAAACTGGATTACAGAAAAGCAATTGACGCTATAAAAGATAACTTGGATAGTATCATATATTTTCCAAAGGAATATATTATACCTACGTAACCTACCTTTTGCTTCTTGCGAGATACTGTCCAAGATATATCATAACTACCTAATGCAGCTCCTGTGCTTCTTGCTGAGTTATCCCTAATGGTTTGTTTAGTTTTGATAGATGCCACTCATTATGTAAATTAACATGACAGATGGGGAAGCAAACCAGTAGAAGGGAAACGTGAAATGAGATGCATCATTGATGTTTAGGATGATATGAATAGATTTGGCTACATTCGAAGGCTGTTATAGTAATTTCATAAGATTAACAAGTGTTCCAGTGTAAGGGACTAATTTCATCTTCCTTATTAGGTACGTAATTTCATGACTAAGATGGAGAAAATACGGCCTTCTTGCTTATCACATCGGTAGAAATGTGAGATAAACTATGAATTTACACAGCATGATGAACTATTGAACTATGGCAACATAAGTGGCAGTATTATCATATTAAACATGAGAACTTTACGCACCGATCTATTCTTTACGAACAACAATTCATTTCAAGGTATTAACAATGTTTTCCAGCCCCACATCAATCAATCAGAATCTATGACCCCGTTGTAATCTGGGGATTTACTTTTGGCCTCAAATCTAATATTGGTCCAAACTAAGAACTAACATAAATTAGAATCACAATTAACCAAATAATCTGCATCACAGAGCATTTCCACCAACCATCTCAATTCCCTGACTTCGCTCACTACCCAAAGTTCGATACAAACAACTTCCCTCCCATCATCGAGATTTGGACCACCGAACATCAACGTTCGATGTAGCATTGTATTGCTGGCTGGCAATTGTAAACAGCGTGCTGGTCCTCCAACCCTTTCACCGCCGCTGTGCCATTCGGCCATCGTTGGTGTTCCATTGCTGAGATACTTTGGAGCATGTTTCTATAATTAGTTCGGTAAAACATGGAAAAGAATTGAATGTTAGATTGTCCAGTCTGTTGCATTTTGCAAATCTAGTTACACGATAGGAAATAACTAGAACGCCCCCCATTCACAAGGGTATTCATGGGTTTTAAAAAATTGGAGGACCAAATAATAACTTCAAGTCTCTAACTTTAAAAAAGACATTTATCTACAAGAGTGACCATAACTTGGAACTCCTAATTAAGAAGCCTTAATTGTAACTTTACCATTGAAGCACAACAAGAAATCCTCCTCTTATAGCTATTAACTACATTTATACTTCAGTTTTTTCCTACACTCACGCCTAAGTTTTATTTGCAAACAGGAATCAAAGGACATTTCGCCCGAAAAAGAGTGCACCATCAGGGAGTAAGGTTGTTCTCTTAATCCAACTTGAGAATCTTTTCCATGCTGTGTAGTCTTTTACCTTTGATTAGTTAATTGGGTTTGATTTTTTAACACTGGGCTCAAGCTATTGTACGTCATAGATTCTTTAATTTCTCTATCATTATATTCACTTTAACTAGAGGCCCTAACTGAAGCGCTTCTCACTTTTCCGTTGATTAAGATTGAGGAATTTGCTTCACTATCAAATTGTACTTTTCCGTGATACATTCTCCTTCTCATCTACCATAGAGTGATAGACTTTGGGTACTGAGAGAGGACTCAAAGAATTTTACTGTTGCAGAAACTTTGTTTTTCAACTAGGAGTGGCCATCACCTGGCAACTCTGCCTCGTGGTTTAAACTTTACATCAATGACAGAAATAAGTGTGGTACTTAACCACTGCATCAAAAGGATACCGTGGAATATAAGCTGGCATTCTTCCTTCTTATGTTGTTGTATACAGAATTTCTTAGTGCAAGATGTAGCTTACGGTTTCATACTTTTATGTTTTGTAGCATTATCCATTCACCTGTTATTTTATTACTTAGTTGTGTGTTCCATAATACAGGGGGCCCAGCTAAGAAAGCACATCGATGCAACATTAGGTAGTGGAAATCTGAGAGAAGCAGTAAGACTTCCTCCTGGGGAGGATCTTAATGAGTGGCTTGCCGTCAACAGTATCTCTCTCTCTCTCTCTCTCTCTCTCTCTCTCTCTCTCTCTCATCTACAAACCCATGTCACGTGCACTTAATATGACATGGATGTCTCCAAGAACTTTATAGAGGATGTGTGCACAACTAATGCGTCCCATATACTTCATCTGCTCTTCCTCCAAACTATCCTTCTTTACTAAAGCATCTGCTATCCTCAAGTTCTCTTCGTTTTAGATAACGATGTCATTGGGAAAAAACACCCCAACACAAGGGACATCTCATCATTTTCGATTACTATCGATGTTACAAGGGTAATCATTCAGACCTCCTCCAAGTGCTTGCCTTTATTTCACTGCAGCCCCATAGTTTGGAGAAATTATTCTTAAGCAGCTAAGCTGTTCTCATCTGATACCAATACAGAGGATTCAATTTGATGTTCTCTTCCATTACTAAGGTTTTAACCTCCCATGAGGGCACGTGTTACATGCCTCCAGCTTTCTGGTACTGTTGTAAGTCAGAGCCATAAGCAGTAAGTACAATCCTCTTCCAATAATGAGCTTCTGTCCTTTACTAGGCGAATTACTGAACCATTCAGGGTGTCAACTCTTGGGCTTGTTCGTATATCCATTTTGTTCCCATCACCAATATGGACAAGGAGACCAGTAAACAGTTGTTTGTTCTTGTGAATTGTCTGCTTTGCAAAAAACATCTACCACAATAAGCTTCTCTTCTCTTTGATAACCAATTGATACTCTTTGCTTTTGCAATTTTCAGCTGTGGACTTCTTCAACCAGGTGAATTTGCTTTATGGTACCCTCACTGAGTTCTGCACTCCAGAAAACTGTCCTACAATGACCGCAGGTCCCAAGTATGTCTTGTTAATTTCTGCTTTATTTCGACTTTTCTGGATATCAGTTTTGTTATGTTCATAAAAAGAAAATGTATGATTGACTTATTTTTATGACCTACCACTGTTATGGTGTCAATGCAGCTTTCCTACATTTCATTATTTCAAGTTTCCTTGTATGGTTGTGGCATCTTTGTTTTATACAATGCCTATGTCAAACCTTAACCTTCTACAAGGAAAGACAGCTTTTGCTTGTGTCATTAGTACATCATATGTCTTGCCACTTACGGAATTTGTAGTCATTCCCTTGAGACCAAATGCTGGTCTTTAGGCGGATTTTTTTTGTGTACATCAATCGTGTGTCTACAATCAGAGCTTTGTACGCACATGAGTACTCACACATATATTGGTGATGATAACTTTTAACATTGGGATGATGTACATGATACTACACCAGTGATGAACTCCTATTAGCATATATGTCTCTGACTCTCTGCTTACTTGGTACCAATCCTTCATTTTCGCAAAGTACTAATCAAATACCCATCACCTAGGAATAATGTGTATTTTGGGGGTTTGACAATCTTTATAATGTGGGAAGGAAATTTGGTTTTATTTATCAAGTTCGTATTTTGGTTGCATACACAATGAGGCATAGGTTAAACTTTTCCTTTTTTAATGTTTTTAAGATATTTTATTTGCTTTCAAAGAAAACGTAAGAATGGGGAATTGGAATCTGTGTTTTGCATGTCTCCTTGTATGGTGGTTTCTTAACTTTTAGGTACCAGTAGTGAATAAGTGTTGACTGGTGACCTGTCAACAAAGTGGCAAGTTTCTTATTGTTGCATTCGGTGGGTGTTGGTGTGGCTCTTTGTTTATTAATAATCATATGGTTTTGAGCTGGTGGTTCTACAATATTGTACCCATATCAGAAAGGCTGATGGATCCTTCTACTCGCATGGAAAAAACAGGTAGTTGTTTACATATAAGAAAATATGGCCTTCAATAGCACAGACACGGTCACGGGATAAGGACACAATACGGACACGTCTTTTCTTCAAAAATTAGGACACATGCACGTTGGGAATACGCCGAATATATAATATATTTATTATAGATATTTCTGTATGAATTCATATAGAAGTGAAAAACGTTATCTCTGTGTAATTAAATTTAACACCGTGAAGAAATAAACCACTATCCCTATACAAGTATCCTTGAACCATACGTCTATGAAAGTTTCCATTTTGGGTCGAGCCTTAATTTTTTTTTTAACCTCCTTTTTTTTTAACCTTCTAATCTGTCCTTAGGATGCCCCAAGATTGTACCCAACATGTCTTAGAGTATCCACACAATGTGTCAGAGTAAAAGAAATATAATAAAAAAAATCGAACATGTGTTTAGGCATATTCGGCACGTGTCAGAAGAGTGTCATGTCGTGTCCATGACTGACACATGTTGGACGCAGATATGTGAGGCCCATAAACGTTCCATGTTTCTTAGACTGGTATTGTTATATTACGTATAAAAATGATTGAGCCGTGAACCTTCTCGGGCAAGAAAAACTCCGTCTACTTTTTTAGTGATTGCTTGAACAACTTGGTGTGATGGTTATAAGCTACACTGTAGAGTTTCAAAATTTTGAAGCTCCTGACTTTGTTCAGATAATACTTAACAGGTACGAGTACCGATGGGCAGATGGAGTGCAAATCAAGAAACCAATTGAAGTTTCAGCTCCAAAATATGTCGAATATCTGATGGACTGGATTGAAACTCAATTAGATGATGAATCCATATTTCCTCAAAGGCTAGGTAATTTATGGTTTGATTTGTTACCATATTTATTAGGAATCTCCTTTCAGTTGAAAATAAATACACTATCTTGTGAGAGAACCCTTGAGTCTAATTTGTGTTTTACCGATATGTAACTTTTGCACAGTTGTCTCTTGTGTTCCCTTCAACTTATGTTTGTTCTTTGTTCTGACGTTTGTAGGTGCCCCTTTTCCTACCAACTTCAGGGAAGTCGTGAAAACTATATTCAAACGCTTGTTCCGTGTTTATGCTCACATTTACCACTCACACTTCCAGAAGATCGTAAGCCTCAAAGAGGAGGCCCATCTAAATACCTGCTTCAAGCATTTCATACTCTTTACATGTGTAAGTGTGCTTAAATCCATAGACTAGTTTTTAGATTCTTTGTTCTCTTTACGAGATCCTGTTTATTAAACTATCCAACTTTGTTCACTGACATCATTTCCTTTCTATTCCATTAGCTATTTGCCTTTTTAATCTTGGTTTGCCAGTTGGCTTGAACATTTTTTGTCTCGATCAGTTGTCAAACGTACTTCCATTCAATTTCGTTCAAAACCTTCTCATTTAACTTTGTCATCGTGTTTTGGCTACTAGTCAGAATTTGGACACGTTGTGTCTATGATATACTGAATCTGTTTTTAATTCGCTATATTGTTTCTGTGCAGGAATTTGGGCTGATTGACAAGAAGGAACTGGCTCCACTTCAAGAGCTTATAGAATCCATTGTTGTCCCTTACTAAACTGGTTGTGCAAGTCCCGATTTCAATCGACTGTCTATTCTAGAATGTAACAAAAAATAATGTTTAATAGTTATTGCCTATATAATATGTTTGAGATGCTTGGTACTATTAATCTCGCGCAAGTACATTTCTGATCTGTCTTGAATCATTTTTATCCTGAAGTTCCTCTCAATCAAGGAGTCTTCAAGTCGGGCATTTTATGGTCTCTGTCTATGGATTATGCATGCAAAAAATGTAAATTAACCAACGGTAGATGATTTCATCCACTTCATTGTCAACACAACGGATGGTATATTTCACAAAATACAAGCATGCTGTTCTTGTTTTTTCCGGGTCAATGTGAACTTTTCCAAAGAAAATCTATATACCTCAAAACTTCGAAGCTGATATTGAGAAGAAGACTTAGTGAAGAAAATTCATTGAAATGTATAGATGACTTATACTTGCTAAATTTTTGCAAGTAAATAAAGTAACTGTACAATTCTAGTACTCTCCAACAAAATACTATACATTTACTTTTCTCTTCTAATTTATGCACATTTTTTCACATTTTCTCTTCTAATTTATGCACATTTTTTCACATGTCAAACCAAATCAAGTACTGCATAACACTTCCAGTACAACTCTAGTGCTCCCATTGGTGGATTTCATTGTATATTCCCTTGCTGTTTTCAGTCACCAACATCAGCAACAAAACTCGTTCATCTGATGCGGGCAAGGTTTGCAAATAGCTCTGGATTCGACTTGGGCTCTGGCTTAGCCAATTCAGGAGTCCCAAACACATTCCAAAATCTCAATGTCTCGTCTGCTGCTGCCGATGCAACCGTGTACCCATCTGGGCTCTGCAACAGACAACCGAGGAGAAGAAAGTTAAACAAAATCCAGAAAAGACTAAAAATTGCACTTTTCCCCTAAAGCATGACCTAATGCTCATTTTGAGTTTTCTCCCATAGGCCAAATTGTTCACACCCCAAGTGAAAAACAAGAATGTTCGTCACCGAGAGGACCCAATTGTGAGTTGAATTTTACTTTCATGCGACCACAGTTAATCAAACAGCATAAATACCTGAGCCATGTACAGAACTCTTGAAGTATGCCCATAAAGCTCAGCAATCTTCACCATAGAAGGGTACTTCCACAAAATCAGTTGATTATCATTAAACCCATGTGAGCTCAAAATCTCCCTCTCATGCTTACTCCAAGCCAAGCAACACACTTGCGACCCCGTGTCAACCGAGTTCAAGCACGCGCCAGTGTGCGCATTCCAAAACTTAATACAGTCATCCCCAACCCCACCACCCGAAGCCAGCAAGTTACTCTGAAACGGGCACCAGGAAAGTGCCTTCACAGCTGCGGTGTGGTGGTCTAGGCGGTGAAGCCACCGGTGGTGGTTGCTTGAACTGTTTCCAGAGGTAGAATTTGAGATGTTCCATATGTATACAATGTTGTCATTTCCACCACTGGCTAGTTGTTGGCCGGTTGCGGACCATCTTAGGCCACAGATTTCCTGGGTGTGGGCCCTGTATGTGGTGATGATATGGGATCGGACTCTTACGTCGTTGTTGATGATTAAGCTGTCCATTCCTCCAGTTGTTAGGATGTGGTTGTTCCAATCAAGTGAACCGACTCTGGATCTGTGCCCCTCTGTCAACGTTCTTAGCTGCTTAGAGAGGGAATTGAGTCAGATAAAATCAGCTGGATGAGATATAGAATTTGTAACAATCAAGAGCTATGACAAAAGTGCAAAAATCATCAGGTGATACTATTCAATGATGCGGTCGCTTTATCCCTACTTTTGTGAAATATACTCAGTCAGTGGACACATGATTACATAGGATTCGTAAGATAACAAATTGCCAAAAAGATTGTCCCAAAAGGTTGTCCCTCCAGCTTTACTCTATTTTTCAAAGTGTCTCAAACTAATAATTTTCTATTTACGCTCTACCACTTCGTAGTTGAGTGACCCTAATAACTTCAGTAAGCAAAACCATCGCGTGCTTAATTATTAAGCTAATTTTTAAGGATTTAAACTACGGAAATCAGCATGCATCTTGGGGGGGGGGGGGGGGGGGGGGGGGTGGTGTGGGGGTGTTGTGGGGAAGGAAGGAAGAAAGAGGATGAGAGAAAATAAAAAACAATTGCCAATTTCAAGTAATAATCCATTCAGTCATAGAAAGCAAATAATTACAACTTCCCCTTCCAGACCGAATAATGATGACATTGGGATTCCAACCCAATTCTCAAGAGTTTTTTGCTCCTAGAGTCTTGTTTTAGTAAAGGTGCATTTATGAATGGTTCCAAAATGACACGCTACTTCCTCTCATCTCCCTCCCAGCCCCTGGGATTCCAACCCAATTGAGTTTTTCGCACCTTGAGTATTGTTTTAGTAAAGGTGCGTTTATGAATGGTTCCACAATGACACGCTACTTCCTCTCATCTCCCTCCCATCCCCGCCCAACCACGGAGGCTAGGAACAAAAAAATAAAGCAGTTTTTGTACTTCATCCCACAATCAGTGATTTTCTCTTTTGGTCGTAGGTCTGTAATATAGTCTTAAAATCGGTCAATAATACTCTAGTACTCTACAGTTTTATCCACCTCTAACAAAGGATTAGGACAACAAAGGCTTAAAAAACTGCAGAGCATCATAGACAACTAAAGGAAAATGCATCAACATCTGCATAGTAGTGGGAAGCTGTCCGAATTTAAGGGGGAAAACAGATTACCTTACAACTGGCCAAAGAGTCCCAAAGCTGGACATGCGAATTATTCAAGCCAACAGCGAGGTGCCTTCCATCTGGTGCCCATCTGATGCTTGTCACAGGCCCAATCTCCTCATCAACGGTGACAAGTTCATTTGTAGACCCATCGAAGGCGTCCCATAAATACACCGAATTGCTGAGGGCAATGGCTAGGATGTTGCTGCTGCCCCAGTCCAGCAAATTTAAATAGAAGTCATCCATGAGATCTGGGGCATCAAGAGTCTTTTCTGAAGCCTGACATGTATTAAAAGAAAGATGGAGTTAGGAAAGTGACCAATAAAAAATACAGGTTGCTACATGAAAACATATGCTCTGCTCATTCAAGTTTGTTTTTCCATGGGAAATAATTATATGCAAAGTGACTTGTTTTCCTATCTTTGGTTGCAACACTAAAATTGAGTGCAGCGACGTTTTTGTTATTAGCCTATGATGCTTTACATGAAAATACTTTTCTTTTTCTTAAGGAGCACATTCACTAGTGGTGATGCCAGCAAGCAACGACAGTGGTAGCAGCAGTTGCACCACTACATTCAACTATATGGGGTCGCCTGACCCCATGGTGGGAAAATAATCTACTTCTATTGTACTACTAATTTTGAGTAGATAGGAAATGACCCCATCAAAATATCGCATTGACACTATTATAGCTAGGGAGCAAAACACCTGAAAATTTATCACATAATGAAAAGCAACCTCTAAATGTTTTATTTAGGCTAAGCATACTTGGACTCCAATTACAATCTGATAAATAAATAGGACATTAATTATCAAGTTTCAATTCTACGGGTCCTCTGTTTTTTACTGATATGTATTCTATAAGCAATATGTTTTCTCCACGTTAAAAGTTGTTCTTCTTAATAGTATTTTATCGTTTGAGTAACAATCACTTGACTATAAAAATGAGTCATGGGTTGATTGAGGTTTTATGGGGTTTTACTTATATTTGAGTTCAAGAATTGAAATGGTAAGGTACGGGCTCTTATATGATCTTTTTAGCGTTGTATTTTTTATTTAGGTCAAAAAACATGGATACAGTTATGAAAAGAAGCCGGTCATAATGCAAAATTCATCTTTATTACTCCTATTCAAGAAATTGTGCTAAGAAAAGTCGTATCAATTTGAACGACGTTTCTTGAAACTAAAAGTAAACATTTCAACTTTCAATTTGTAAACGACCCCATACTTATAAAATCCTGGAGTCGCCACTGGGTAGCAGTGATGGTAGTAGTGGAGGGTGGCGGCAGTGAGGTATCGGTGTGCTAGTAATTGTTTGTAAATTAGTCACAAGAAGAGATTCGCAACAAATATGAAGCCAAAATAAGTCACAAGGGAAAAATTAGAAACAATCACAAGGGACGAAGGAGAATTCATAAACAAAATAAGTCAACAGGGAGAAACGGGAAAAATAAGTGTCAAGGGAAGGTAAACAAATCATAACTCATAAGCAAGGGAAGATAGGAAACCCACCTGGGGAATGCATCTTCTATGTTTGGCATGTTTGGAATGGGGAACCGATGAAATTGACTTTGAAACTGTGGCTTCTGAAGCAGGGGGCTTGTTTTTAAAAGCAAGGATTCTAGTTCTGTTCATGTTGAAAATCTCTGCCAGCTGCCTCCTGTAAGCTTCTTTGGATGGAGAGCAGGGTGATGATGAGTTTTGCTTCTCTACCCTCCCACCAGTCAGCATGAAATGCGCAAAATCAAAATCCATCGCAGACCGATTAGGGATAAACCTGTCCAACTGCCATTTACAGGAAAAAAATTCAAATTCTGATTGAATCTGAGGAAAGCATGAAAGATAGGTTTTGTTAAATCAATTAATCAAGCAGGTAACTCAAAGACATGATCTATGATTTTTTTAGAAAGAAAGAACGACAGCAACATTATATCTGGGATAACTACTTTTACGATGAGGTGAACAAAGGCCAAAAACTTGAAGGTATGGGAACATTAGAACTTCATATCAATGGTTGGGAGACTAAAACAACATGAACATATAAGACGCTTCTCTTAACAAGAAGTCACAATAATGAAGTGTTATGGAGAGAAAAAACATTCAAAGGCTCACAAAAATAAGCAAACAGTAAGAATCAAATGGTGAATATTTCCAAGAATTAAGTAGAAGAAAAAAGAAACTAAAGGGCAATCCTCTTTCAGTCGTAACAACAAGCAAAACCCTACTTTAAGAAAAATCCAACCCAACAAATCTGCTGGAAACATAATTTCAGAGAAAGAAATACCAATACAAAGAGATATATCAGCAAATGAACACCCACTCATTGTCAAAGAAGCAAATCTGAACAATTTACAGAACAACAAATCCAAACCAAAACAAACCTTTATACGAACATAATACAACAAATTAATAAAAAAATGTAAAGAAGGTTAAGCTGTCTCTCTATCTCTATAAAGAGTATTTGTGACAAAAGAAGAGAACACATATTTCCCAGAGAATTCTGAATCCAATAAATATACCCATGCAAAAATAATAATAATAACAAGCCGATCAAAAAAGTAACAATAATAACAAACAATCATCATGCGTTACGGACACACACAAATTGCACACATATCACATGAATTGGGGGCTCCACACTGCGCTGCAGGGGCGGAGCCAGGAATCACTAGTAGTGTGGTCAATATGTAGAAACATATTTGATCTTCTTCGTATTTTCAAATCAGAAATTGAATATGTATTACGAATATTAACTAAGAACAATTTGTGAAGCCGCCAGTTCATTCGAGAGAGAAATTTTTGTATCTTTAGACTTTTCCCAAGAAAGTAAAAATCGAAACCAAGGATTTTTACTGTAGGCTTCAAGAAAGCAAGTTTTTTCTGTTTCTTTCCCTTAATTTTTTCTATGCAACCATACCGGGCGTTAGAAAATTAAATTCAAGACTAGCCTTACCCTTGGAAACATGGAGACAGAAACAGATACTTACATTCTCAGAAGAATTTTTCCTCCGGAAAGTCCGATCGGAGAGAGGAAACCGCGACCCCTTGTTCCTCATTCTTCCTGCATCCATATTTTGTGTCAACAACAAAACCCTAAAATCCCCCGAAAATAATCAGAAGAATAAAGGCAACAAAACCCTAGGAAATAAAAACAACTTCTGCGTGACTTGGAAATTCAAAGAACAATGTAGTAAAGGGAACACAGAGAAAAAGATCGCGTCCTAGAGAGAGAGAGAGAGAGAGAGAGAGGGGGGCGGGGGGGGTTTAAGGGTGAGATGTATGGCAAACGGCTATATATGTTTCGTAGACAACGGCTCGGAGTTTCAGTACTGGACCGGAAGGTTGGACCGCTATAGGCTCCATCGAGGGGAAACTGAAAGGTTTGGGGGGTGAGGACCCGGTCGATTAGCTTTGTGTTTTCTTGGCTAAACCAATAGCAAGAATCGAGTAACAAGCACTAATAAAAAGGAAAGCAAACAATTACTATTACTATTACGTAACTAGCATTGTATTCTTTCGGTGCACAAAAAATTGACAAAACATCGACACAAACTTTTTTCACATTGTCCCATATATCGAACAAGCACAACGCTAATTATATTCTAAAATCATAACCACACAATATTCCAATCGCAACCCGATTACTCAAATATTCCCCAACCAATGAACTTCATCAATATTGATTATTAGTATATTGGTATTTCGTTAGTGGGTGTATTGATAATGTTAAAATTATTTTTGTTAATGTCGAAATTAGTAATGCATAAAAAAATGGGTAGCATGTGCAAGGTACAAAACTCTTATGTACTGATTCATTTTTAAAGTTGTTATTGTTTAATTTGATATATCCAAATTAAGGCAGGTTTTACATTCGCTATTAACACCAGAAGCATTGTAGATAGTCTCTCGCATCATCTCTCTCAAATTTAAAAAATTAAAATTGTAAAAATTTAGGAATGAAAATTTTGAGATTTGTGAAGACAAAACACATCTGCATGAAATATTTGAATGATGACATAAGACATTAGTCTTCTCAACGTAGATGCAAGCTCTTCAAAGCAACACACCACTCCTTTATGATTAGATAAACAAGCTATGAAACATGACCATGAAAAGAAATTGAACGGTTCAGATCCACGTCTTCTTTTCATGAACATGTTTCATGGACCATAACATTTTTTTTTTATATCAACAAAGATACCCGTAAATAAAAGTAATGTTTGCACTACCGTGCCATAGAGTGATAGATTCAATGATAGCTGAGGGAAAAAAAGAACCAAAAACAAAAAACCCCCAAAGAACTATTTGATATATATATATATACACACACACACCACGAATCCAGTGAAGGATCCCTACCAGTCTACCGTGCGGACCTCTCCTTTTCCGATCGAATTGTGACGATCCGAGCCGCTCAATGTGTTTAGAACATGATTTTAGGGGTCCCCGCGGGGAATAAGTTAAAAAAATGATCAGGAAGAGCTTGATTCGAGCAGTTTTTTTTGAACCGTTCAATAAAAAACTGCTCGGATCAAGCCCTTCCCGATCATTTTTTTTGCTGATTTCTCGCGAGTACCCTTAAAATCACGTTCTGATCACTTTGAGCGGCTCAAATCGTCCCAATTCGATCGGAAAATGGAAGTCCCGCACGGTAAGCCCGTGCGAGATCCCTTAAGAGAACCGGACTATATATATATATATATATATACACACACACACACACACACACAATCCGGTTCCCTTGAGGGATCCCGGAAATTGGTTTGGTGCGGGACAGTGCTGGGGGCCGTTGGATTAAATCCAACGGCCAGGAAAAAAGAGGCCAATATACTCGCGTGTAATTAGACTTTACCCCCTCAACCCTCACACTTGCCTAGGGATGGCAATTTCGGCCGCCCCGTTCGAACCCGCCCCGTTCCCCGCCCCGAAAATCCCCGAACTTTGGGGATTTGTTTGGGGATTAGGTAGGGTATGGGGAATTTTTTTTTAAAAATTCGGGGATCGGGTAGGAGATGGGGATAGGTCTGTCCTCGCCCCGAACCCTACCCGTCCCCGTTCCCCGTTCGTTACCCACCCCGCCCCCTCTCCGAATCCCCGAAATATATATATTTATATATAAAAATAAATAAATATATACTATATATTTATTTAGAACTATGGAATATGCACTGTTTCTTTATTTTCTTAATGTTTGCTCCGGTTATGAGCTGTTTAGAATTATGGAACTATGAAGTTAGTGCTGGAATTAACTTAGTGCTGGAAAAACAGTGCTGCAGATTAACTTATGTGCTGAAAATTGGTAGTATATGCTGAAATTGTGAAATACAAGTGTAGGAAATGGAGGTGCTATTATGTGCCGCAAATACAGGTGCATGCCAATGTGTGTTGCAGAATAAAGGTGCCCAAATTCCGAATCCCCGAATCCCCGTTTTGGATCCCCGTTCCCCGTTTGGGTCGGGGATGGAGGAAAAAAATAAATCCCCATTGGGGATCGGGTCGAGGATGGGGATGAGGTAGGGGGTAATGGGTAGGGGGTGGAGGTAGTACCCCCGTCCCCATTGCCATCCCTACACTTGCCCCCTTCGGATGATACACGCACAACCATTCGAATGAACAGAAAACCAGAGAAGGCGACAAACGAAGAGAACGAAGCAACCCAACGAAGACGAACGAAGAACACAAAGATCAGAACACGGCTGAAGGTCTCTCTCTGGTTCGATTTTCTAATCTCTCTCTCTCTCTCTCTCTCTCTCTCTCGATTTGTTCCCATTCGATTTAGGGTTTCATTTCTCTCAAAAAATTGGGGAAACTACATATTTTTTTCGTTGGGGTTTCGATTCTCTAATCTCTCTCTCTCTTTGGATCGTTCTCTATCTAAGAAATTAGGGTTTTTTTTGTTAGGGTTTCAATTCGGTTTCGATTAAGAACAAGATACGAAGAAGAAGATCGACTGGAGAAAGTGATTGAACCAAATAAGGTATCTCTCTCCCTCTCGGTCGTTTGACTGATTTGAGAAACCCCTTTCCATCTTCGAATCTGTGTTTATTTTGTAATCTTTGGTTTGGTTCAGAAATTAGGGTTTGGGTTTGTGACATTGGGTCTCTCTCTGGTTCAGAAATTCTAGTTTATTGCTAGGAAATTGACTGCTCTTTAAGCTTGCTTCTTGACCTTCTTCTCATGTGGTTCACCAACGAAGCCCCAGTCAACAAGACAAAAATCTGTTAGGTTGACCATGAATTTAAGTAAACAACATCGTCCTATGAAAAGTTACACTCAAAAATTGGTGTCTCATCACCAAGCTTATTTTGCTGGTTCTAGGGCCATTTGAATTTCTTACAGGTCAATGCTATCTAAATTTCTTCAAAAGTAACTTGAACTTCTCTGGCAATGATTAAGCACCGTAGAATCAAGTATGCAAACTAGCAAAATTAAACTACCAGAAGAAAATATCAGACGTATGTTATTTTGTTAGACTCCGGTACTATGGAAACAGAAGCTTATGCACCTTTTTTTCATCCATGGAACCATTTGATAATGCATCAGTAACATATGCTCTAAAAAGGAGCTTCAGGTCATCCATTTTTC
The DNA here is from genome assembly GCA_019656835.1 of Rhododendron ovatum. Lineage (NCBI taxonomy): Eukaryota > Viridiplantae > Streptophyta > Magnoliopsida > Ericales > Ericaceae > Rhododendron > Rhododendron ovatum. The sequence continues at coordinate 19,967,554 of CM033794.1, read as the reverse complement.
TGTCTCCACCAGCCTCTCCACCTAAGCCAAAAGCACTTGTTAACTCAAAGCTAAAAGCTTCAGGAAAATAAACATTTCAGCCATATACTTGTTCGAAACTCGACTCCTTAAATTTTATCCAATAAGTTGTTTCATCCGACCATTCACTTGAGTCCTTGACTAGGAAATTCGCTACTTGCTTATTCAAGCTTTCGATGACCGCATTAAGTTTATTCTGGCATTTTTTTTCGTTGTTTGCTAGTTAGTTGCTTATTCTTTCCTTTTGTACATGGAATCATTCTTATACAATATGTAGTGGAAGTCATCCTTTGCGAGAGCAAGACCGTCTCGCAAGGCCCAAATTTCTGGCATTAGACTTGAATTGGCTGTCATGTTTTTATAAGGTCAGCAGCGTGCATTGCCCCAATTTATTCTCTTGTTGTTCGGTGGAGCTGAAAACCTAAGTTGTTATTGTGTTCGTTTTTTACAGTTAAACTTGGATTGTGGTTTTTTTTTTTGCTGGTATGAGCCTTGTATTTTGCAAGGAAGGGTTGATTTGGGCCAATGATGGTTCAGACAAAAACAAAGGCTGTGAGGACTGTTGAACAATGCGAGAGTTCAGTATCCATGAGCATTAGTGAAGAAATGCAGAGTACAACAATCACAATGCAGATGAAGATTGAAGCCATGCAGAAGGAGATTGATGCAATGCAAATGAGAATGAGAAATTGGGGGAAAATAAACTAAATTTTATAACTCTACTACGCACTAGTGTTTTGACTTTCAGTCGGAGAAATGTTTCAGCCGTTTCAATGGAAAAAAATAGAAATTTTGTTCCTTTAATGGAAATGGATTCATGACTATATTGTTTGTAATAGACTGCGTTTGAATGTGTTTCTGGATCTAGCTTCGCTTTTTGTTCATGCATGGTTATGGTTATTTTGATTTTTTTCCCCCTTGTGTTGGGGAGTTAACATTCGGCTAAATATTGTTCCTATGTGTTCCATGTCATGAAGTCATCCACTATTTTAGCACAACAGTTAAATTCCGGCCAGCTTTGCTGGAAAAGAATTGTTTACACTTCACAATATTTTCAGCCAGGATTTTCAGATGAACTTAGATTCCTAGTGTCTGAGATGTGTAACTGTTGTAGAGGAGATGTTTTAACCCTTCAAATCAATGAGGACAACAATTCAGTTGTGCAGGTCTACTGCTTTCTTTGGGTTCTTTTTCCCTTATTTGTTGTAATTTCTTTTTTGATCGTACCCTGCATCGTATGGTTAATAAAATGGGCGTCACCATTGGTCATTCCAAGAGCAATGTAGATTTGGTTCAAATTTGGCCGCTGCCAACACTACAACTAATTAAGCCACTGTCACTGCTGCTGAATAATCGATGGCCTTTTTTCAATAATAATCTAGCCTCAAATCTAACATCATTTAGAAAATGGAAAACAAAAAATTGTGGATACAAGCATTGCTGCTGCATCCTTCTTGAACCAATAGAAGACGTTGCTAGTGTAATGAAATGAAGCAATGATCTAGCTATAAGACCTTATAGTTCACCAAAGGAGAACTCTGGACAACATCTTCACAAGAAATAGTTGAACTGAACTGATGTAACTCAAACATAGTTAAAAAACAGCCCAAAGAGAGGGGGGCAACACTCTTACAAAATAACCAGGCCACTTAAGGCCAAACAACCAAAACAAAATAGATTATCTGAAGTCAAAACAGCAAAAAGAAAGTATGTGCCTCTTGTTGACATTTTTCAACACATTCAGACAGTTTGGCTTCTCTGATGTTGTCGTCCTCATCAGAAAAATAGTTTTTTTGAGCCTTTGCCCGTTTTGATTTCATCTCATGCCTTTTATTTTCCTTCAAGCAATCATCCACAAGATCATCCACGCCTATGACTTTCTTCCTAGAAAGTTGACACACCATGATATGAAGTTACATGGTTCACAAAAAATAAGCACCATTGTATCATAATTACACTTTACGGACACAAAGATGGACAGAGGAAACCCCTGCCAACTTAAATTAAACATCAGACTAAGGTTGACAGAATGAGTTGAGACTTGAGACTATTTTAATTTTTGGCAAGTGACAAGAAGTTTGACAAGATGGACTCAATAACACAACTTTGAAAGCTTAAAATTAAAACACAACAACAAATGGTGGACAATATTGGAAGTTTGAATTAAAAATAGTAGCTAACCAGGTGCCCGATTTGAATTTTTTTTTTTTTGACATTAAGATGACTTTTATCTTGAATAATTACAGCCTACGGGTTAAAGCAGCATTTTCTCTCAAGCCTGGCGTAGGCGAAAGATCTTAGGCGGCCACTTCGAATGTTCCGAGAAACAAGCCTTTAGATTTGTCATCACAGACCCACTGAATTAAACTTTTCATAAGAATAAACAACAATGCATAAATAAACTTAAAGAATCATCATTCACCAATCAACTTCAAATAGATGATTAGCACGAAATGTCCCAACCTTTAATGATCAGCAAAAAAACAAACCAAAAGATTTTGCTGACAAAGTGAGAAGGGTGGATGCATATCGGGAACTTGTTCATCCCTGAAGCAATTGATATCACACTAAAGGGGCAGACATGTCCCAACGTAAAGGAAACGGGTTTCTCAAATCAGTCAAACGACCGAGGGATACCTTATTTGGTTCAATCACTTTCTCCAATCAATCTTCTTCTTCTTCGTATCTTGTTCTTAATCAAAACCGAAACCCTAACAAAAAAAAAACCCTAATTTCTTAGATAGAGAACGATCCATAGAGAGAGAGAGAGATTAGAGAATCGAAACTCTAACAAAAAAAAATCTCTAGTCTCCCCAATTTTTTGAGAGAAATGAAACCCTAAATCGAATGGGAACAAATCGAGAGAGAGAGAGAGAGAGAGAGAGAGAGAGAGAGAGATTAGATAATCGAACCAGAGAGAGACCTTCAGCCGTGTTCTGATCTTTGTGTTCTTCGTTCGTCTTTGTTGGGTTGCTTCGTTCGTCACCTTCTCTGGTTTTCTGTTCATTCGAATGGTTTTGCGTGTATCATCCGAAGGGGGCAAGTGTGAGGGTTGAGGGGGTAAAGTGTAATTACACGCGAGTTTATTGGCCTCTTTTTTCCTGGCCGTTGGATTAAATCCAACGGCTCCCAGCACTGTCCCGCACCAAACCAATTTCCGGGATCCCTCAAGGGAACCGGATTGTATATTAATGGAGGAATGCTTTTATATGTGTATTATGTATGTGTCCCAAAGCTTAAAAAATAACTGAAAGAGTAGAAGTTATTCCAAAGACAACAAGTCAATAGGAAGAGATGATCATTGTATCTGCCATTTGAACTGTTTAATTGGGAAAAAAAGTCACTCATTTTCCATTCAAAATTTTCAGATCACCAACTGCAAAGCTGATTGTGTGGTTCTCTTTTGTTTATTCTATGCAGGATTTTGGAACTAAATACAACGCGCAAAATGGTGGACCGGACCAGCACCACCAGAAGCAATTACTGACAAGATATATGAGAACACGGAAACAATACAGGAAGTCTTAATTGCAGAAGACTTGTCAGATGTATGATTCGCTTTGTGGCAGTGTATATATTTTTATCTTGCGTCATCTATGCTGATTATGTCCTCATCTCATAATTTTCATACCCAAATGCTTGAAATCCACTTTAGATGGATCTCTCCGTAATCGGCAAGCTTTGCAAGGATTGAGGGACAGTTCAATGTTAAAAGTTTTCCAAATACATAATGTGTTAGTCTTTGGTTCTACTTAGTGGTGACTTGGTGGTTGAGATCACAGTTCTTTCCTTGATATGTTATCACAGTTTGCAGTAAAAATTGAAGTTATTTTTATTTTTTCAACAATAATCTATGTGTCTCTCTTGTTGCAAGTCCCAAATTACTATAGGCTTTTCCTCCTATCGTTGTTCGTTTTGTTCGCTACTTGTAACTGCATTTTCATGCAAATAGGAGCTACACTTGTTTCTGGCAATGGCATCAATTGATTTTTTTTCTTTAAAAAAAAATCAATTGAAATGACGTCTTTCAAAAAAAATCAATTGATGCCATTGCCAGAAACAAGTGTAGGTCATGTTTGCACGAAAATATAGTTACAAGTAGTGAACAAAACAAACAACGATATGAGGAAAAATCTAAAGTACTTTGGGACTTGCAACAAGAGAGACAAACACAGTATTGTCGAACAAATAAAAATAACTTCTCCAATCTTTACTACAAACTGTACTAACATATCAAGGGAAGAACTGTGATCAGTTGAATACTCTCCCAAGTCTCAACCACAATGTCACCGGCCACTAAGTAGAACCAAAGACTGGCACATTATGTATCTAGAAAACTTCAACATCGAACTATCCCTCAAGCCTTGCAAAGCTTACCGATTACAGGGAGATCCACCTAAAGTGGATTTCAAGCATTTGGGGATGAAAATTATGAGATGAGGACATAATCAGCATAGATGACGCAAGATAAAAATATATACACTGCCACAAAGCGAATCATACATCTGACAAGTCTTCTGCAATTAAGACTTCCTGTATTGTTTCCGTGTTCTCATATATCTTGTCAGTAATTGCTTCTGGTGGTGCTGGTCCGGTCCACCATGTTGCGTGTTGTATTTAATTCCAAAATCCTGTATAGAATAAACAAAAGAGAACCACACAATCAGCTTTGCAGTTGGTGATCTGAAAATTTTGAATGGAAAATGAGTGACTTTTTTTCCCAATTAAACAGTTCAAATGGCAGATACAATGATCATCTCTTCCTATTGACTTGTTGTCTTTGGAATAACTTCTACTCTTTCAGTTATTTTTTAAGCTTTGGGACACATAATACACATATAAAAGCATTCCTCCATTAATAATCTCCAAACAGTTACACGTTATAGGTACTTAATGTCTGGACAACGATTTTTTGGATACATAAGATTTCATTACTCCTCTTTTCTTTTGATTGTTGTGCATGTGCATCAGGAAAGGAGGGCAAGGGGTTGTTGAGGCAAATGGAAGAAAAGTAGCAAAAAAATACATGAAGGTCACGGAAAGTGGGCAAAAGTAATTGCTGAATGACATATTTTTGGGGACTTTAATAACATTTTTGGGGATTTTAATGGTAAAAAAAGGTGAGGCACAGCTTTAAAAGCAAAACATCAGCAAATTGGAGGTTGCCCTAATGGGGGGTGTTGAGGCAAATGAAAGAAATTTACCAACTACCCAATGCAATTCTATAGAACAGGATGAAAAGTAGCAAAAAAAAGTACATAAAGCGCACTGAAAGTGGGCAAAAGTAATTGTTGAATGACATTTTTGGGGACTTTAATGGTAAAAATAATCAAGAGAATCATATCAAACGTGGCTGTCAAAATAAGTACTAAGGCCTAAGGGCATGCATCTTCAGTTCACATTGGAAGTAAATTAACACATCCAAGGGATGGTGGAGGTGCATGCCGACAAGGCAACAATAAAAAGATCTCCCAAGGATAAGAAACAAATTTCCACCTTTTACGAATGCGCTATACTCATTTCCAAAAAAAATTGAAGAGAATTGCACAGGAAAAACATAAAAATCCTGGAAAACAACAGGAGGGTGATAACAAAGCCTTTGCGAGTCACCAAGGCCTAGATTACCTTCCAATGAACAACTTTGGATTCCTAATTCGAAATGCAAAACAAGAGGGTAAAAACTGGCGTCGCAACTCACAAGTTAGTATTGCTTTCGATGGACAAGTTAAGCATCGTCTAAAAGTAGAGAACAATGAAACCCCGACAATTCCTGATATCAGAAATGCCAAAATGATAATGTTGATCACCATCTGTAAGGTTTCCCTTCAAACAAATTACCAATAAAGAAATCAAAGCTGGTAAATACCTCATGGGGACCTCTCAGATAGTGACTTCCTGTCAATATGAGTGCTCCCGTTGCCTTGGTTTCCACCAGTTTTAAACAAGGTCTCCACGAGGTAAATCATGATAGATATCTACATGTAACCATCTGAACAAGATTAACTTACATCATGCCGAACTCTTTTATGTACAACAACTGATGCAGCAGGAGTAGACAACAAACCATTTTGACCAACCCAAATACATCTTACTCCTTTTAAAGCTGCCATCTTAATTATAATCTGCCAGTTTCCAAAAAATCTATTAGGTAGTTTACACATGTTCGGTCTGGAATCACATAGAAGGTGTAGGCAGTTAGGCACACAACATATAATAAGAAGCAATTAATTCAACGCTAGGCAATTAAGGTTACTTAGGACATTAATAGGTGCCCGAGGAGCAATAACGCAAATGTAAGGCCCAAGGTGAAATAGCCAATATGGTGATAGGTATCTTAGAGCTCAGGTGGAAGGCAAGGCGAAGCATGGGCCAGCCGTAAGTAAAGCACACATTGTATAATAGTATTATATAGGATATTCAAAATAATTACAAAACAGGTTGCATAGGCAACGCGTGACGCAGAACAAATAGTTCACACAATAAAACAAATGTTCTTTCAAAAACATAAAAGAATACTGGGAGCAAACAAGTTTGCAGAGAAAACAAAACAAAACAGGTCAGGACCAGAAAAAAAATGCAAAAAGAAGTTCTCGCAAAATGCTGCACGAAAACAAACTCTTTCAGAACCTAGGCATGCCCATACTGCAGCTTTGCACATTATTCGACTTGGATATAGGCAGGCCTATCTGGCTGTGCGTCTTATGTGATTTGGGCATTTGTGGCACCTAAGCATGCCTTCAGCAACTATAAGCAGGACATTCAACTAAGCTTTCTAAACCTGGTTCACAGCAGTCTTAGATCATCAGGCCTGGAGTTAGTGTTCTATGGATTTTTCGACATAATTAAGTTATGCATGATTCACACTTCTAATGTGTAAATGCATGGCACAATCTGAGCAAAATAGATCAGGTCCTCTGAAGGTCAACCAAATTCAAAGAAGGTAGTGCGTGCACAGTATGAACCCATAGATAGCATTAAGTTTGAAATACTAGAGTCAAAACCACCAATCAAGGTAAATCAAACTCGATTAGAACATCTTCTGAAGTGAACATCTGACTGCAGTACTTTCTCATAACCAAAAGAACGAAACACAAAAATTGCTATTGATAGTTGAGACTTGAGCATGTGACAAGTCCAAACAAAACCATCACAATCAATTAATTACCTAGATGGAATCCTTCGAAGTTTTGCTACTGCCAGAAACAACAAGTATGGCTCCTGTGCACATGAAAATGCAGTTACAAGAAGTGAACAAAATGGACGACAACGACAAAAGGAAAAGTCTAGAGTAATTTAGGACTTGCAACAAGAAGAGAAACAAACACAGTATTGTTGAACAAAAAAAAAAAGCTTCTTCACTACAAACTAAAACCAGTCCTTGAAAACACATAATATATGAAGAAAAGAACTATGATCAGTTTAATGCTCTCTCAAGTCTCAAAATAATAGGATGCTTACCTCTCACTTTCTCCGCTGAAGGAAATTGAATGTTGCTTGAACATATTTTCGCATGGCTCGAACACCTCCGCTTGGAAAAAGTCCAAATTGTAAAAAGATAGCAAGACCGAAATACATTCCAGAATCAATATAGTTGACTTTGTGGACTCTTTTTTTTTTGGGGGGGTCGGTGGAGTAAAAATAACATCACGTATGTTTGTAAAAAGTTTACATGTCCCAATTGTCCAATAATGAAGCAAAAGGTGTAAAGACCCTGATACCAAAACAAAGTTATCGATAATATTCTCCTCTAACTACCATCCAAATTTATTAAACAAGTTCCAAAGATATCAATGAACAACCAAATGCAACTAATAGCTGGAAGGTGAAATGTAAGCCATGCGTAGGATCTCCTCCTGTCCAAAGGGCATGTCTGTCTACCATTGCTCCCCTTCACAAGGCTCCAGTAACAGTAACATTGGGTGAATTAAGTGTTTCCATGTCAGTACAACAACAGGGCGGCTCAACACATACGTGTTGAGGCAAACAGGGCATGTGTGCCCTTCGGATATACGACACACCATTGCGTTAGTGACTTCGCTCGAAAATGAGAGAATTACCTCAATCAAACAGACATGAGAAACCGTAGGAAAGTTGTACTGCCGGGAACAACAACCCCTGTGGAGAAAGTGCTCACAAGGACGCAGCACGCTCACCTTGTCTCCCGCCACGTACGATCGATCGCACCTCGTGCAGGTTCGGCCACATAAGGGAACTGAGCGAAAATACGAATCGTCCTGGACCGGTCTCGGGTTGCGCCAACAAGTCCTTACTTACAAGAGCTCCATGGGATTCCTCGTAACACGGTGACGGGCATCGTTGAACCCAGAGCTGGAGCAACGACTGAAGACAACTGGTGTAAAGAGAATGGGTGCAACCGAGCTCGACAACGTTATTTCCACCGGAAAACTCGACAGTACAGAGGGCGCAAGAAGGGTGCTCAGGGACAAGGCAGCGATCCTCGGAGAGTACAAAGAAGATAGCATTGCCATTGACCATATTCTGGCCGTTGAGGGGCTAGAGAATGTGCAGTTGCTACGCAAACTTGCGAGAATAACGAGAGGTATGAACCTTATGTTCATCCTACCTCGTGTTAATCCTCTCAAGTTTACACAGCGACTGCACCTTCTCTCCAGAATATGGTCAATGGCGATGCTATCTTCTTTGTACTCTCCGAGGACCGCCGCCTTGTCCCTAAACACCCTTCCTGCACCCCTCTGTACTGTCGAGTTTTCCGGCGGAGATCACGTCCTCGAGCTCGCTTGGACCCATTCCCTTTACACTAGTTGTCTTTGGTTGTTGCTACAACTGCGGGTTCAACAATGCCCGTTACCATGTCACGAGGAATCCCATGGAGTTCTTGTTAGTAAGGACTTGCCGATGTGGCCCAGGACCGGTCCAAGACGATCCGTATTTTCGCTCGGTTGACTTCAGTGGCCGAACCTGCTCGAGGTGTGATCGGTCACACGTGGCAGGAGACAAGGTGGGCGTGTTGGGTCCCTGTGAGCACTTTCTCCACAAGGGTTGTTGTTTCTGGCAGTACAACTTTCCCACGGTCTCCCATGACTGTCTGTCTGAGGCAGTTCTCCCATTTTTTAGCGAAGTCACTGACGTGATGATGTGTTGTATATCCGAAGGGCACACATGCCACGTTTGCTTCAACACGTATGTGTTGAGCCGCCCTGTTGTTGTACTCACATGCAAACACTTTATTCACCCAGAATGTTACTGGAGCCTCGTGAAGGGGAGCAATGGTAGACCGACATGCCCTTTGGACAAAGGGAGATACTACGCATGGCTTACATTTCGCCTTCCAACTACTGATGAGGCAAGCCTTGGCCTATTAGTTGCATTTGGTTGTTTATTGATATCTTTTGAACTTGTTTAATAAATTTGGATAATAGTTAGAGGAGAATATTATCGATAACTTTGTTTTGGTATCAGCGTCTTGACAACTTTCGCTCCATTGGACAATGGACAATTGAAACATGTAAACTTTTTACAAACATACATGATGTTCTTTTTACTCCACCAACCTAAAAAAAAAAAAGCACCACCACAAAGTCAACTATCTACACTACCAATAAGAGCACTTCTAGCAAAATTATACTCCACTTCTAGCGGAAAGCCATAGAGATTTCATTTTTCAGCCACAGCTTCCGGCAGCCATCAAGGAGAATCTTAGGGCTTGTTCGTTTAGGGTACTCAAAACCCCTATGCACGGTTCCCAATAAATTTTCTCTATTTATCTCTCTCTCCACTCATTACACTTTAAAACCTTCCTGAAAACCCAAACCAAACATGGTCTGAGTTCTTTATATACTTAGCACCTCCATAGATTTTCAAAGTAGCAACCCAAGCCTTATATGCATGGCCTTGCAAAGAGCTTTAAAAAGGGAAGAGAAGAAAGCTCTAAGGGTCTTCCTAAATCCTCAAACCATTCGGAGCTCAAAGTGACCAAAGTTCTCCCTAAGATAAACAAAGGACACATACATTAGCAATCAAAGCAGGATAACTTAAAGGCCATATGCATATCAAGATAAAGAATAGTAAGTAAAAAGCAAAATAAAAACTGCAAAATATTGTTGCAAGAATCTTACAGTACCTAATAAAGATTGCACCAGATATAGATCGTAAAACTTCACCATGTCATCCTGCTAAACCAGAAATACAAATCATAAACCAGATATGAAGAAACAGTCAAGATTTGAATTTGAAAACTTCAAATAGTTTGGAACAACACACACACATGCATGACATTTATTCATATCTGTTGATAATATATAACTACAAACATTCCAAAGCAATTACAGTAGTTAACAGTATTATATGAGAGCAACAGCAAGGAATACAGCTAAAAACAAGCATATGTTACTTCTAGAACAAGATAAGAACAAATATGCTAATGATACATTTGGAAGGGACACATTAACGTCATGTGAGTGCACCAGTGTCCCCTACGAGAAAAATATTTCAAATTGAATACAAATGATGCCAAGACAAACAAATAAATAGGTTGAGAAAATAAAATATTAGAAAAATGACACCAGCAACCCCACATGTAGTGGGTGTTTGAATTCTTTAAACGTAAATTTTGTGTTTCAATAGAAGAGAACATCAAAACACTAACAGCCCCTTTGAATGGAGTGATTTCAAGAGAAAAGAAAAGAAAGGGTTTTGGTTTCTAGCCAAATCACTCATTTGGATTGACTATTTTGGTGAGAAATATAGAGAAAAGTACAGAAATAAAATGTTTTGATTGGCTTCTCCCCATTCTCACCCAATCTCACCAAAAATGGTAAGATTTTGTGAGAAAGGGCTCCCCTTTCTTATCTCACCCTTTCTTACCATCCAAAGAGGTTGTAAAGAGGTACCTTATTTTGCAAGATGGTCTAGCTATTCCAGAGACAGAGACATTGACAAGCTCAACCTCCAACTCATTTTTTTTTTAATAAAGAAGCAGAAAAGAAAATTAAACCAGATTGCAAAACTAAGAACCTAAAACACCACTGCAAGAAAATAGGTTAACATACCATCGTCTTTGGCATTTTATCAAACAATACCAATTCACTATCTCTTTTCCAATCCAACGACAAAGATCAAGTGTTAATCCTTTGGATGAAGCACGGACATTTTGGTCATTGTGATGCTAGAGTTCTGGCAACAGCTTTAATATTCATTGCCCCAAATTCACTAATAATGTGCCAAACCATACAGGAGTCCCGAAATCAGCAAGGGTTGTAAAGAACAAACAAAGATTCCATCATGGGAAATACATGTGCTCAGAGCTTGCAAAAATGATTTCAAGTGCTGGAACAAATGCCTTAGCAACTTTTTTCATTATAACCTTCTCCATAGTATCCTCCAACCGGTCATAACTATATACCAGTACTCGAATAATAAAAAGAACATAAAGAAATGCCAAACAAGAACAATGATCCAGTAATGATGCACTTCAATGACGGCAAGTTATGAATGGCAACTGGGAAGGCTTTTTTTGGGGACTCCTTTTTTTGTCACATTCTGTTCCCTAACCGTGATCTGCCCACAATAATTTCAAACCAACATAAAATGCTGACAGAAATAACAGCCAATTATTTTCCAAATTCTCCTACCAAAACTCCACTCTGCATTGGCTTGTTTTCTCCTAGACAATTTGGATCTGTTTGTATCCACAAATTCCTTGTTTTGGAATGAAGAAGTATATTGCAATCCAGGATGTAAACATTAGAGTATTAGCAATGTAAACATTGTGTACTAAATGTGGGACTACTTGTAAAAAATGTGGAGATAAAATACATGAGGCACCACTTAACCCTTCGTCTTCTTAACGAAAAAGAGATTAGAAGAAATCACGAGTCTACAAAATTCTTCCAAAAGCTATAACTATTGTGAAAATATAAGCGGAAATCGATGATCGGAAAAACCGAAAAATCCATATCCAACGAGCGTATACGAAACCCTAACTAACCGAATTCGCGTAGGCGGGGATCCGTGATGGAATCACAGAGGGCGGCGAGGTCGATGTTGGCTTCGTTCCTCACCTCCCACTTCTTACGCATCAGTCGAACCTCCCCCGGCAGTTCCTTGGCCTCCTTCAACAACTTCTCATCCTCCGTCTCCGACAATGTGCTTTCGGATTACTACAGAAGTGCTGAGAGAGAGAGAGAGAGAGAGTTAATGAGCCAAAAAAGCATTTGGCTGTCTCCATTTTTGGCACAGACAAGGATCGCATGAGCTTCCTTTTTAAACTGATGATCAGCCGTGACTTCGGTTCTGTTTTAGAAAAGGAAAGGAAAGGAAAGGAAAGTGAGGAGGAAAGTGGGGGGGGGGGGGAAATTTTCTTTTTTGTTTTCTTTCAAACCAAGGGGAAATTATTTTCCTTCGTTTCCTTTCTTTTCCATATATAGAATCCAAACATATTAATTCTGGATTTTCTATTGTCATTTTTATGGCTTCTTTCATATTTAAGTTTAAAAAAAAAAATACTTCATCTGCCCCAAAATATTTGTCTACCACATAACCAAGAATTAAAAAATATGTTTTTGTTGAAAAAAAATTCAATAACTTTGTCACAAATTAAAAGAAAAAACTCAATGGTACCTATTGATTACTGAAAATTAATTATTTTTAAAAAAAAGTGCTTTTGTGTTCTTGTTTTGCATGATGAATAAACCTTTTGCAACAAAAGTAGTGGTAAAATTAACTTTGGAGACAGCCCAATTTGACTATTAGTGACTCTTAGTTTGATGAATGTAACACAAGTTTTTTTCCAAAGACAGATGTGTCCGATAATCATGTTAATCAATATATGATCAACATGATTTTCAACAAAATTGGTGGTCTCGATGAGGTCTAAAACATTAGTAATTCCGATAATTAAAATGTGTCAAAAAAAATGGACCACAAATGAAAAAATTGGATGGTGGAGACGATGTGTTCCCGTAACTTTTTCCATTGGTTTTGACAAGAATAATCCAAAACGTTAAAAAGTTGGGTCATATTTGAAAAAAAAAATTCAATAAGCAGATGATAACCAAAAAAAGATGGCAAAATGTAAACCTTTTTTTATTATCCTCTTCAACACAAATTAGAAAGGATAAAAATTTAAAACCGGAAAAAAATTGAAGAAAAAGAGAAATAAAAATAAAAAAATATTTGAGAAAATAAGACATAAGCCATGTATGATCCCAGCAAGATTTAGAGCTACGTTTAAGAAATTTATTCAATACTGTATCTGTTTATATACGATTATTACCCAATAATCTAAATAGTGAATTCAAAGTCTTGACAAAGATAAATTTTACATTTGAAAAGTACAACTATAAGTGATAATAGTAGTTATTACATTACATTTATTTTTAGTGGATGTGGTGGCTAAAAAAGAAAAGAAAAGAAAAACTAGCAATAAATTACAGTAAGAAACTAGAAACTACCATAAGGGATTGGGATCCATTTAAGTGCGACAAAAAAAGCAAATGGATACTCTACACTCCAAAGGTTTGGAGTGTAAGAACACTCCATTTATGGACCGTCCATTTCTGTAATGAATAGATGAAATTTGTTAGAAAACTCTTCCATTAAAGAGTTGACTTTTTCATAAAAGAGTTTTTGAACAAATCCGAACCATTGATTATATCAATGGACTATATCAATGGACAGTCCCGATTTGTTTAGTCTAGAACACACCATTAGACCAGAGCAGATCGAGGCGCAAAAAAATATGAGGAAGCTTGGCGAGTTACTCAGGATTTTTTTCCCGTATTTTGTACTGTAAATTCCAAAGCCAAAAAAATATGAGGAAGCTTGGCTATTCACTTTTAAAATGTATACTGCATCAGACCCTCTATTCTAACTTCTAGTCTATTAATATATTATTTCCTTCTTCTTCAAAAATAACACTCCTTTGGAATGTTATTTTTTAACTATTTTTTAAATATATAAATAGTTTAAAAAATTTTAGTACTATAATTTTCAATCCGTTTGAACCGATACGAAGATATTATTTTTCTAATCATATTATTCTAAAGGATCATAATTATTTTTTATCTCTAAGGCTCTCAAAATTAAGTATTTGCTCTTTATTTGGGACCCTATAAAACATAAACTTAATTATGAGAGTCTTAGAGACAAAAATTAATTATGATCTTTTAGAATAAAATGATCAGAAAAATAAGATCTTCGCATCGGTTGAAATTGAAAATTAGAGCACCTAATTATTTAGATTTTAAGTGCTATCCACCTAATTATCTCGGTTGCATACACCGAGATTTTAAGTGGTATGTCGATTCGTCTCACTTTGAGAGGTATGATTCGAGGTGGGTTAAGAAGTCCATGGATTTTGGTGGTAGTTATCAAGGGTTTTGAGGGGTTTGTGATGGAGAAGAAAGGTTTGAAGATTTGGGTGGATGGAGGGAGTGGGAATTATTTTGTGAAGAGGGAATTCAAGTGTACCAAAAGCATCCAAACCCTACAAAAAAAAAAAAAAAAAGGACTCAAGCGCGGGTGCGCGTAACTTATCCGAGGAAAAATGGAAAATGGGAAAACAAGAACATACTGAGGTGAAGAAACTAAACATGCAGATTTCTTTGGTTCCCCTTTCATTTGCTTTTTCTTTCGTATTACGCTGCAAATTCCTTGGTTAAACATACAGCAGTAGTGGAAAATTTATTCGAAAACAACATCTACTCCATCCGCTGAAATTGACACCACCAAAACCCCAATAGATGGGGGAAAAAAAAGAAAAACGAACTTTCAACTTAGATTATTGGTATCTGCTGTATATGTTCTTAGGATACATCCCATTTTTAATCCAATGGTTGCATCAACTACAAAATTCTCAAGATCACTAAATGAGGATTGGCTCTATTCAACACGTCTTTGCAACATAGTTACCAGATTAACTTGTTTGAGTTCCTCGTGCCAAAATCGGTTCAGCCTTCCAAGACAAACGGATTAGAGACCTGGAAAGTACATATTAAGCAGCTTCAGTATGGCTAAGAAAGCAAAATATCTCAATCATGCAAAAGAATATACATCACTTTCCCTACCCGGCCATATGTATAAATGTCACTGCATTAACTGGTTTCCGACTATTATTATTTAGGGTCAGCATACACATTTGAGTATACCTTTACAGAATAAAGATGCTTACATTACATGCGCAGATGATAACGGAAACAATCTTATTCTTATTCAGAAAAGAGCAGAACAGGAGTTTAACTGGAACTATTATGTACATGCATTGTTGTATTTACATCACTGTTTGTCTGCTTGTAATTTGTCTCCCAAAAAAGTGAGTCTTATCGGAAGTGCTTTAAGTTCTGTTTATGTTAAGAGAACAATACTTGAGACCAAAGGTAACTGTCATTTCTATTGCTACTGTAAATAAGATGTTGCACATTTCAATTTGAGCAATGTTGAACAATTTCCCAAGTAAAAGGGAGACTACAATCCAACAAAAAATAATAAAACCAAAAAGGAACAAAACACAAAAGGAACAAAAAGGTAAAAGAAATGCAAACAAGAATGAACGACTCTAAAGGAATGGTATCTAAAGTAGAGACACAGCACTTACTTTCATGTGATCAGGCCGATCCTCAGCCGTGTGCAAGCTCCTAAGATCAAAATGCCCAAATCTAGAAGCTGCGAAAATATATGACGATACAACAGCAACAAGTACACCAAGCAGCATGGAAAACAGCTGGAAATTTGCAAGTAACTCGCCTCGAACCTCAGAGTCCGCTGAATGGCATGAGATCTCATTGTTCTTGAGCTGACAACCCTCAGGCATCATGGAACCGTAAAGAGTAAATGCAGTTTGATAGAACCAGAGGCCTTGGAGTGTTATAGCAATGCCACAACACAAATCAACAGGGAAGCTGGTTGGAAAGAGGGCTCCGGCGACAGAGGATAAGATGCAAAGGGCTATTAGGAGGACGAGGAGGAGGTGGTAGTATCCCTCGAGGCCCTTGTGGCTAGTTGAGTGGAAGTAAAACAGGAGATACTCTGCACAAAAGGCTGTGGCAGCAATCAGGCATAGAGCTCCTTCTGGCATGGGGAGAAAGCTGAATAAGGAAAACGTGTTAGTCATTATCCTGACCCAAAAATCCTTCTTATCATGTCAATTGTCAAAAGCCAGTCACATTGCAAGAATACGAGTGTGGCAGGTTGGGAATCCATTTGTATTACTATTACCACACTCAAAATGACGAGGCAACTTTTCTAATCTCTTTATGCATACCTCCCTTGATGATTTCAAAGAATTGTTTGAGACAGACAGACAATTTGCATCTAAACTAGCCAATATATCCTATAAATTTTCACCTGCAAATTCTAACTATGCTGGTTCTCGAATTAGGGCAGAACAGTATCTAACCAGGCTAATGAGGCTATATCGGAGGGGATTGATGCTAAAGAAACATCAGGCAGATATTTTGAGATAATTATCATTGGTATTTGCAATCAATACTGAATAGTACACTCATTTTGTTCCTTATATAGTATATAAACAACTCATTCTTGAACGTGTGACAGAGTATATAGAAAACCTTTGACTAAAATGTCGTATCAAGATGATATATTACAAGAAGAACCACCTTAGGACTAACAATGGATGTTGTCCAATCTGAGATTCGTGAGGAACAAGTTTCATGAATTTCTTACAAGTTTGGAGATGCCAAAATTTCTTATGCATTGAAGAGTCACAATGAAATATGTTAGAAGAACTCGGAAAAACAGAAAGGAGAACAACTAAGCAAAGTTTTTCATAGCGAATGGCTCACAGCTTAGCACATTACTACAAATCTATCATTGTAACTCTTCATTTTCTTTGTTAGCCTTTAATGTGATTCTGTGAATAAGGTGTCACTATAGCCAATAAAGGGAAATTTGATGTCTCAAAGATTCCTAAAACTTGAACTTGTAGCACTTATCCAATGCCGATGTGGAAAAGAAAATTGCCATGATTAAAATTACCACTAATGATCAATAGAACTTACCCAAAGTCGATGTGAAAACTACCATGATTATCAATACTATAAGTGATCACTAATTCTAGGACTGATATCACAAAAGGGAACTTAATTCTAAAAGAGCAACTGGCCACATGAATAATGAATCCACCAGCATTAGAACCAAGTTCCATATGCAGTATATGCTCTTCACAGGGTTGCATTTAGAGTTAGTTTAAGGCAACATTTTTGAGAAACAATAAAGTAGTACTGAATTTTATTACATCACATAATCATTATAGTTGCAAAGTAAACTAGGCTGAGGAATATCAAAACCTGAAACACAAGCCAAAATATGCACCCAAAGAGAATACGAAGCAATGATGCATAGTACCCAAAATATTTCTCTGTCTAGCTTCCCAAATGCATTACTATCTCACCTAAACCAATCCGAGATTGTATTAGTCTAAGCAGAGCACCATTCAAATTTAAAGAATTCCAACAACAAATTCAAGTATCTGAACTTCTCTTTTCATTTCCCACGTATTCACAAAAAAATAAACAAAATTATGCACAACTACAAACGAAAAACACTTTGAACATTCGATAAGAAACACACTGACCTGGTTTTTTCTGATAGCAGGGTGATGACACCGAAGATGAAGAACATGAGAAGCATCCCGGAGTGCTCGAAATCGTTCATGTGAGAAGGGTTCAACACACCATTAACAAAGAACTTGAGGTGGGTTGAATACAAAAGCTCTATACACATATCGATGAAAGCCCCTATAGCTACAATGTAAAGCTCCAGGTACTTGAGCCTACCATTACAACCCGTTACAGGATGCCAAACCCTAACCCTAAACGCCTTTGGGTTCGATGCGTAGCGCACGACAGAGCTCCAAACATGCCATAGCCCAACCAGAAGAAACAATGTCCCGGGTAGAACATGCCCTATGAAAGACCCCATCTCTCTCTCTCTCTCTCTCTCTCTCTCTCTCTCCCTAAAAGTGATTAGATTCCACCAAACGACTGATTGAACATTCTCAGAAAAGTTCTCTCTCTCTCTCTCTCTCTCTCTCTCTCTCTCTCTCTCTCTCTCTCTCTCTCTCTCTCTCTCTCTCTCTCTCTCCCCAGAAGACACAGGATTGAATTTGTCTAATTACCACCTTCGCAGTTGCACGTGAAGGAATTTTTTCTGTAATCTCTCTCTCTTTCTCTCTCTGTATCAAATTGGGACAAAACTACTCTCCAAATCAGCGGCTGCTGAGTCTTCTTTACAATCACCAATCAGTTCCTGCTCCAAACAAAGGTCGAACTTTCCATCAAATTACTTTGCTAAAAGCACTTTCGATCATGGAAATTGAAACCATGCTTTTGAAAAAAGACCCAGTTGATTCACGAGCTTCGTATACAAATCTCGTAGTCCAATTTCCAGAAAAAGTCAAAATTCGCGTTTCATCGGTGACAACGAAACACCCAATACCAATAAGTCAACAATGGAAGCCTTTGAAAAGTCAAAGTTCTTTCTTGAGTGGCAAACTGGTAAATCCAGATCTTAAACCGTTGAAGCTAACAGAACAATGATTAACCACCACATACATGTAGGAGTACATACATACACTGTACATATACACATACGTATACATATATTCGTAGAATTTACTTCTGTAACGAACAACAGATCATTTACCCAAAAAAAAAGTACGGAGTATTGATTGATGAGCGAGAGCGTACTTACTTTTGGGATTGGGAGAGAGAGAGAGAGAGAGAGAGAGAGAACTGAAAAGGTCGTGGTGATTTATTTTCTTATAAGATGATCCGATCGCTGGGTCCGTCTGAAAAGCAAAGCAACAAAACCAAAAGGCTAGAATTATTACTCGACTTTTCGATCAAACGGACTGAGAGGAAAGTTTCACGTAAATGTCTCTTTTTATAAAGAATCATACTACTCACACAGCAATTGTGAACAGATTGTAGTGTGAGGCTCATTCTGGGTCTCAAACAAACAATCTGATCCGTTCATTAAATGTAAAATAATTTTTCAAAAACAGTTTATCAAAGGACTCACAAAAAATCAGTTCAATCCAATATCTACCAGTGCTCGATCCAATCATCAAACTTTTCATGTAAATTTTAGGATAATGAAAAATAGATGATTGGATCGAGTACTTATAGATATCGGATTGAGCTGATTTCATATAAGGACCCTTGAAAAATATTTTACATTTAATGAACGGGTCGGATCATTTGTGTGGGACCTAGAGTGGGCCCCACATCATGATCTGTGCATGATTTGTGCAAAAAAAATTGTATCATTTCTGTTTTATAAATCAAAAGTCTAGGTCAGTTTAAGAGTTTTTATATTTTTTAAGAGTTTTTTGGAAAAAAAAAAAAAAGCTCAATCGAATTTCGGTATGGCTTGATCATTTTACTCAATTTTTAGTCCCTGAATTCTTGGGACAAATATTGAATAAACCGATCAAGATGATTGATTAAGCTTGTTTTTCACGAGAACCCCTTAAATAAAGTATTATCGAATGGCTGGAATTATTTGTATGGGATGAGAGGTGAGCCTCACATAATCCGGAGTACGCACGGTGTACCTATTTTGACATACTCAACCATAATCGGTTGGGCAAACCAATTATTATTCAACCACAAGTACACACATTCACATTTTTTGATGGGTTCCTCATACACGGGAGGTATAGTGTGTGTAGGCCTCAATGTTAATGTAAGTGGATTTGTATAAATATTTGTGTAAATAGTTATCGTTGTAAAATGATTGTGGGTGAAATGTTTTCTCCAGAAACGTGTGGGCCCTAAAGCAGTGTGAGCCGTTGAATTAGTCGTTGAGCTCATCATGAGTTCCTCAGATTGGTTAGTTAGGTAAATTATTTTCACCTAAACAAATCAACTAAATTGATACTCCATAGATGTCTTATTAAACCACATTATTAATACAGAAAAAATGGATGATAGAGTTAATGACCACCCATTTTGATACTAGTAGTTTCTTACGCTATTATTGATATTTATTGCTTAGTTTTAAGTTAGAGGTAATATCTCCTTTTAGTGAATTCTTGACAAAACTAATTTCTACCTCATTTCCTCCCTATCCTTCTTTTTACCTCCTCACCCTTCAACCAGACAATTTGTACATTTGGTAAAGATTTTGAGAATTTTTTTTCAAGTAATATGTGGAGAGATGATAGAAAACTTATGAAGAATCGTGATGTAAAAAAGAGATTGGTTTCTGGAGCGAAAACCAAATAGAGTCGTCTACATTTGTACCGAGAAGTGCAAAGCCCCACCTCATGCCTGGCCCAAGACTGGCCCTACACGTTTGGAGGCCCCAGGCCTACTTACAACATGGGGCCTATTTTTGTATGTGAAAAAATAAAGGCTATTAAGAAAGAAAATATAAATGTATACATCATATATTTTTTCTTTATTTTAGCTAATGAAATGATTAATTGAAGCATAACAAAAACACATAAAGAAATATTGACACATTTTAAAAAAAAAAAGTCTACATATAAGATTTGTCTGTGTAACGAACCACTCTGAGATTGACTGGTTTTGTCATTTGTAGTACCATTTCTAATTAGACCCATTTTGTGCTAGGTTCAAATCCCAAAAGCTAAAGTCCGCAAGGAAGATTTTTTTTCCAACCACTAAACGTAGGTAACAAGTTCTGAACTCTCAACCACTTGCTTATATTTTCGGTTTATATACATATATTACTTATTCTAAAATTGGGGGCCCTATTTTGGACCAGAAAAATAGAAGCTTTGATACGGGCCTCTTAGGCCTTATCCTAGGGCTGAGCCTAGTCCAGGCCTCAACATTCTACTGTACTTGAAGAAAATCTCATTATCTTAGATTAACAATTTTTTATGAGCCAAATAAATATGATATAATACCAACAAGATTACAACCTCAAAATATAGTATACAGAAAAAGACTAGAGTCAGCTCTGTAGAAAATTTTGGGTCCAAAAACAAGTTGCAAATTGCAATCCAGGAACTAAATCCAATTTGCCACAAAGCTGGCACTGATAATTTTCAACACAAACACAAATATGAAGTACCACATGCAGCTTCAGAAAGGCAAGGCAGAAAAAACAGTTCAGGCACTGGTAATTTGATGGTCTACCTACAACTGAAGCACACCAAACAAATATCCTCTATACATCCATTAGATCAGCAATAAAAGATGCTCAATCTATTACCAAAAGGTTGTAAATAGAGCACATGCTTTGTACTCAACCCTCAAAGCCAGCACTTCCCTAGGTTAAAATTCTTGAACAAAATCAAACACTAGTGGTTGATTTGAAGTGAAATTCATCAATAGTGGAGTATATCATCCCTTCCTCTTCGAGTGTTCTGATAGATTCACTGGCAAGAAAACGATAAGAAAGATAATTAAGGGCGTGATTGTGCATAATGAGAGAGAGAGAGAGAGAGAGAGAGAGAGAGAGAGAGAGAGAGAGAGAGAGTACATGATCTTCTCCATAGGAAGTTTTAGCTTCTGGAACAGTTCATCCCTATGTACTCCTTTTTCCCGTCCACTGCAAACATAAATTGTTTTCAAATGTTGAAAAATATCAGCAATATGTACTAAGGATACATTAAGCATTAGAGAAGGGATATGACAAAAGAATTTTGTACTTGGGATTCTGAGAATTTAAAGCTCAATGCAACACATTAAAGGCAACACATTAATGTCTGAAACTGGTAATACCGGCCAAAAAAATCATAAAACAAGCAGACAAATCAATTACTCACAAGTTTGAAGGTTGCTGCAGATAATCAAGCACCATTTGATCAAATCCCTTCAGTCCCTCCACACTAAATTGCCCAGAGAACTAGGGAGGAAAAACAACAAAATAAGATATTTACAATGCTAAAGATATCACAACAAAAGTTAGTTTTCCTAATATGAATCTCATACATGATTTGATGGTGTTGACTGATATCCATTTGATCCATCCCTCAAAGCTGTGATTGTAGATGGAGTCACAGAATAAGACTGAGTTGTGGCATCTCCTTGCAGCTTTAAGCAGATTAAAGACAATCAGCTATACAAGACCAGGCAAGGCATTTCTGAACACCAGCAAGGTGCTTATTTGGAGACAATTAGAACCACAAAGGTGTTAAATATTTATACCTTTGTTCTGGAATTTTGCACTTGGAAATGTATACACTCGATGAAGTGGAAGGTAAGCTCATCGAAGTTTGTCACGGGCCTGAAATGAGTCCAAAACAGCTCTTTAAAATTTAAATTGACTTGTGATAATTACAGAGGAAGTGCACAGCCAATTGATGCATGCTACAGAAAAGAAAGGCAGTGTGATGAACAGGTAAGATTTCCTTGACTAATCATTGCACTTCGATCTAGACACAAGCGATGACATATATCATACATGCATCGTCGTCCATCCGCTCCACTATATAAATGCATGCTACCACAAACATGGTTACCGTACGTACTTTAAAGGCATTTGCAGAAAGCATTATACAATTTAAATAGTGAAGACAATCTTCAAAGCTGTTCAAGTAATTCTACAGCTTGACAATGATATAACAGTCAATTTTTTCAAGCTAACACTAACAAATATGTTTGTCTATCACAATCAAATCTCAAGCTCCTCCAACATGGACACTGATACGGATACGGGGCAAGAAAATTCTAAATAAATGAGGGCACAATAAAAAATTTGTATACATGTACTGATATTTAGTTGTTACTTATGTGAACATTCCATCCAGAAACGATCAAAACTAATATCTTTCTAATTCTTATTGTTTCCTTTTCAAATATTACAAGTCAAACAAGAGTTTTATTTTATCAAAATTAATTTATATGTACTTTTTTCATTATATTTTTGGATTTCATATCCTCAAAATAAACTTTTAGTATTATAAATTGATCCTTGTCATGCTTCCATTCACGTTCAAGATCAGACATGGCTGTCCCCAAAGTGCCCCCGGCGTGTCCCTTGGTTAAAAATAGTTAAATTGATTGGACGAACCATGGTGCATCTCATACATGTCCCCATTTGTCGAAGCATGCCACATGTGCCCCAGTGTCAATGTAGATACAACAAGCAGGTAGGTGTGTCAGTGCTCCATAGGACATATCTAAAAGGCAAAAAGGATGGATGACAACAAAAAGTTAGGCAGAAAGCCAAACTGAAATGTGAAGAGAAGAAAATAGAATGAGAAAGTGAGTCTGGCAAGTTATGATGCTGAACCAACCCAAGAAAAAACGGGGGAAAACAAACTAATAAAAACGACAACAATTGAAATAGTGCGGAAATTTACATTCAATAAAAGTAACCTGCCCCACAAACTGTTTCAAAGTTTCCTCCTGATGATCAGACATTTTGCCCCTTTTGGGGCAAATTAATGCTGCAGACCCCTTTATCAGTTTTCAATCATGAAGTGACTATGCATAGCAATTTACTCAATTATTGGGAAAAGGAAGTAAAGCCATCTTTGCATATGTACTCAAGACACAGGAACCAAGTAAACGAATGTTTCACACTTAAAATTTTCCAAAGAAATGAAACTCAAGTACACTGCATCATGTATGTACTCCAGTCTAAAATCTGAAACATTAAACTTGTAAGTTGTAACTATATTTCGTTGCAATGCAGAGAAATGGATATAGTAAACAATTGACCAGTAGAGTGTCACTTGAAAAGGACAACCGTCTCTCACCTCTAATTCTGTAATTCACGTGGCATGCTTTTACCAAAGTTTACACCACAATGGTTGACAAAATAGAAAACTCTTGCACATTATAAACACTCGAAAGCATATTCCATAACAAAGTCCATCCAAAACACGCCAAATACAGATGTTATGAAAACCATCCTTTGCTTCCATCCACATGTATAATTTAACGTAATAAAACCATGAATGGAAAAGAACCGACTATCAACATAAAACAAAATCCCATAAGCAACAGATGGAATTATTTTGAATTAATACTTAAAACAGAAATTCAAGCAATAGATATACCTAACCGAAAAAGCAACTAACTGCTTACTGCCTTTAAAGATTTTTAGGCGCCCATTGACACGAACATATATTCCATCTCTGTGCAAAGAAAAATAAATCATAAACAAAACACTATGAAAATAACACATCCTACAAGGAAATCAACAGACTCAATTCACAAAGTTAGACAATAAATCTCCATAAATTCGTATGAGATTGGAAACCTACTGTATGTCTTCCATTTCCTTGGTATCAAAAGCTTCATTGATCCTAATGAAAAAAAACACGTGTTATTGTCCAGATTTCTTTTTCATATCAGACTCTGTAACTAATGCATCAAATATTTAAAAGAAAAGTCCTAATAGATACCATCTGTAACAATGGATTTGTCCTGTTCCATCATCAATAGTGAAAGAAACATCAGTAACCCTTTCAGCCCTTTTAGACACCATACCAATCAGCGTAACCTGAAGCACCAAGAAAACAATAGGACCATTGGGCAGCATAAGAGAAGATCAAACAAAATCTAGAGTATAAAAGGGGTGGGTGTGGGTGTGTGTGGGAGGGGGGGAAGTGGGGCCAAAAAAAAACCTAATTATGCAGACAGAACAAAATATGTAAGGTTATAGAATTGGATAAAAAAATTTGCAAGAACAGACAGAACTAAAGAGCAAAAGTGCTTTGTAATCATTAATCCAATGCCAAAAGTACCTAAATATGCAGGGAGTGGAAGACATTTGTTTCTCTGGCGAGGCATATCACTGTGCATGGACGAAGGTAAAGAGGGGGGAGTGGTTCGTGCCACCCCCAATTTCAAAAAAAAGAATAAATAAAAAATTGGACACTTCTCTTATAATCATTGAAACAAACGAAAATTAGGATCGATCTTAGACGATTGATGGAATTTTTAAGAATATTGAGTTGCATTTTCATAAATTGATAAAGTATTTTTGTTCTATATTGATAGATGATTAAAACTTTAAATCATTTGGACTTTTTGGAAATGTAATAACTAATAAGTGTATTACTAGTATATGATTTATTATAATTTCACATTCCTGAATTCAACTCACCGGCTCCTGAGTCCTGTCAGTATGGGTATAACGAGAAGAAGTATTAGTTTAACATAGGGTGCATTGCTTCATTGTTTACACAGTGAAACTTCCAAACCAGGGGCCTCCAACCCTAATTGCCTTGTCCAGGCCGTCCCTAAATTTTTCAGGGCCCAAAGTGAGCTCGTAAAATTGGACCCCAGTGTATTTTGTAACAACTTATAGCGATAAAGTTAACCGCAACCATGATATTATTAAAATAACTAGAAAATATATATTCATACGGCATTGAAGATTCATCCTCAATAATCATGATATTTAATTAAAATCAATATTCAAATCAACCACTTGTCTCTTCTTCAATTTTTTTGAAAAGGTCAGCTCTTGCCGTAAACCAACAATTGATTTCATGTAATAAAGGTCGAATTTTAAAAGATAATATACGCATGACTTTACTAATTGGGAGCCTGTAAGATTGGGCACCCACTTTGCTTGCCTTGCCTCAGGGCCAGTCCTAGACTATTCTCCTAGTTATGTTCCTAATTGTAAGTCCATAAAAGATTTCAAAAACGGGGAAGAAGATCAGACAAATTTCATACATTAGCAACATCGACGCCGTTTATTACGAAATTGGATTTATCATCACCGGAATCAGAGGCTTCGCTGATCTGCTTCACCGTCACAGGAACTAGTCCATAAGTATCACGACCCTGCAATACAACGGTAACCGCAAAAATACATCAGAGAAAAAGGGGAAACACCGAAAACAGGAAATGGATATTATTAGGGCTTTACTTTGGCAGGAGAAGAGCCGTGGTCGGTGGGCTGAGTGGACTGAGTGGACTGGGAAGACGTGAATCCACCGCCGTTGAAGGCGGAGTTGGCGTCGAACTGACTGGAGTACATCTCGCATGAAAACCCTAGTTAGAGAGAGAGGAGGAGGAGGAGGAGGAGGAGGACGGAAGGGATTTTATTTTAGAAGCACATGTACCGAAGTGTTTCCCGCCATTTTACTTTGTAGTTCCCGCCTAGTAATATGGTGTCATGAGCGCGAAAATACC
The DNA here is from genome assembly GCA_019656835.1 of Rhododendron ovatum. Classification (NCBI taxonomy): domain Eukaryota; kingdom Viridiplantae; phylum Streptophyta; class Magnoliopsida; order Ericales; family Ericaceae; genus Rhododendron; species Rhododendron ovatum. The sequence continues at coordinate 19,941,461 of CM033794.1, read as the reverse complement.
CCCGGCTTGGAGAAGTTTTTGGGTGCGGCCGTGCCGGTACCCTGCCACCCAGGGAAGGATCTAGAAATTCTCTCTAACGGAGGCACCAATTTTTATTACATTTGAACAAAAATTTACAATCAAGCACAATATATTTAAATTTCATCATATGAGAACAGGGAAAATTTTCAAAAAATTCCTACAAATAAACGCCAAAAGGGTTATTATCCCTTTACGACTTCTCCAATGAGAGCGACCATCAAGGGGCAAAATTGGAAAAAATAATGCTCATGCTTTTTCATTAGTGAATTATTTATAATGTGATTGTGTGTGCTTATAACATTATCTAAAAAATTAAGTGTTCTAATTTTTAACAATTTGAATAGATACAAAAATCTTTTTTTCTGATCATATTATTTTAAATGATCATAATTAATTTTTGTCTTTAGAGATCTCATATGAAAGCCGTAGAACAAAATGAAAAACAGATACTTAAGTGCTCCAATTTTTAATTCGTTTGAATCGGTACAAAGATCTTTTTTTCTGATCATTGTATCATAAAGGGTCATAATTAATTTTTTATTCTAAAGCTCTCAAATGAGAACCTAAGAGAGCCGTAGAATTAAATTAAGAGCAGATTCTTAAGTTTTCCAATTTTCAATCCGTTCGAACTGATGTGAAGATCATATTTGTCTCATCATTTTATCCTTAAAAATCATAATTAATTTTTGATTCTAGAGCTCTCATAATTATTTTCTGGATTAATTTTTGTAAACAAAAAAATTGAATTGAGTGGGGGCACGTGCCCCATAGTGCATCCGTTTTGGATGTCAATTTTTTGATATCCGTGCCAATTTCAATTCCTTATATCTTTCAATATGAATCGTAATAAATATGCTATATGGATCTTATTTTATAGTTCTCAATCAGTTTTATTATACAAAGTTTTTAAACTCATGAAAAATATTTATAGATTGAAAGATATAAAGCAATGAAAAATAACTCGAGTTTCAAAAATTGTCATTCTTTTAAGGATGGAGGGGGTACTTTTTTATCCAATATCCATAAAAGTCACGACAATATGGATCCACCCTCTATAATAATACTCATACTATCATATCCCCTTCATAAATAATAACCACAATCCTTATCTTGTATCCCAACGGGCCTGTAATTTAATGGCTAGCTAAAGAAATCAAATGGCATCGTACACGTTACTCTTCTTTTTTTTTCTTTTCTTTGAAGACGTTTTCTCTCCTATACCTTTGTTCGGTTTTCATTTTTGTTTTCACTTCCATTTTTGTTTTCAATCATTACTTTTATCTCTCCCCGATCATCAATTATTACTTTAATTTTTTCTCTCTATATCTCTCCAATCAAATTATTATCTATGTCTCTCAATTATTACCCATATTTCTCTCCACTATCATTACCCAAAAACAAAACGATAACTCCTATTCGAACAAAGCTGGAGTAACTCTTTATTATTGTTGTTGACCTGTTAGCATGCACCGGGTATAGATGACGTTCGGCTTAGAGGCAGGGGCGAATCCAACATAGGCACAGACGGATCATGTGACTCAGTTAAAAATAGGGTCTCGAAGGAGGCCCCAAGACTAAGTAAATAATACATATAAAATATGCCGAAAATTATGATGGTTGCTTAGTTGTTCCAGTGGTAGAAAGCTGTGCTCTTTCATGAATGACTGGTTCAAGTTTGGCGCTAGAAAATCTTGTCTCTTTTTGCGTCAATGGTTAAAAAATAACTTCTCTTCTTGAATTTTGACTGAGTTAGGACTTGAACTCACCCTTAAACTGACTTTATGTAGCATTGGTACCATAAAACCATATACAATGTTGCCATTTGCTACACAAATCAATTAATATAACTATAACTTCCACGTAAAAATTTCAAAAAAAAACTCTTCTTTATTTTCTATAATATTTTGAATTTTGTTTAGTAGTATTATTTTTTACAAGCGCATCCCTCGCTCTTATTTTTAAATTGAACCACGAAAGTTAACGTGAGTTCATTTATGACTTTCACACGTACATGTATAGAACTGGTTCAAAAAGAGTGACCCGTCTGTAAGAAATTCCTAAATCTGCCACTGGTCAGAGGAACCGTATTCCGCTAGAGACAACACTATCCTTGAGGAGGAATCCACCAAGCCCTAGATTCCATACCGGTAGCTGCTCTGCCATTTCTCTCTGTGTTTTTGAAATTTAAGTTGTAACCATATTTTCGGAACCTAACTTGAGTATTTCAGTTGGCTTGTAATCAAGCTATGCTTCCGTTTTTCATTAATTACACAATTCTCATAAAGTACTCCTATTTAACTGACGTCTTCGACATTCGGGGTGTTACATTGGTGGCGAGGTAGGGATGGAGAATGGCCGGCATCACAGTACAGGAAATCGAGGGAAGAAAATCAAATTTATTTTTTGTACAAATTAACTAGGAATTCACATCCTGACATGTTCACTATAGCAGTCTCAATAATACTATTAGCTTTGATAAAACCTTAATGAATTCTATACTTTCCCGGAGGAGTCAACTTTCAAGATCTTATTTTTATACTCCTCAGTCATACGGTTTTAGTAATTGCATTACTCTATTTTCAGTCATTAAACTTAAACAATATGTTATCCGTCCACATTGCAAAAATGACGATTTCAGTGGGTGTCTTATGCAAGTTTACAGATAACAAGTTCACCTACCGTGTAGATTTCGGCCGGGGTGCTGCTGGGTGGCCTGTGCAGTGTGCTGCGTAGGGCGTCACTCGGACGGTCGATCTCGACAATCAATGGTTGAAATATGTTTTTTAACTTTGACCGGAAAAAATTTGTTTTTAATCTGGACTGTTGATTGATGAGATCGACGGTTATATGCCACTCTACACACCCACTACATAAGGGTGCACTACAGCACCCTACGTATTTGTACTTAATATGATCCATCTCTTTTTCATCGTATACGATGTGTGGAATTCTTCTTTATTATTTTAAAAAAATATAGTAAATAAATACAGTTATGTGCTAACTGCTAAGTATATGTTGTATATATCATCCCAAAAGATACTACTATCACTTATAATAAGGTACTGGGAACTCTAAAGTGGCATAATTCTATTGGTTACTCTCCTTAAGATCAAAACATGCTCTATATATAATAAAGTTATCCTAACATTTTAGGGGTTCTACATGCAATTTTTTTTATTAATCATTGAAACTAGTTACAACGATTAAAATGATCCAAAGAGAATGGCATTACAATGAGAAAAAAAACTGGCATTCCAACAAGATTGACATCTCAGTCCTCGACAATTATTTGCCTCTAAGGACCCAAACAGTTGGTGAACCAACCATAAGAGCAGAAAGCTAGGAGGCCTTTCATAAAATAATAAAAAAGAAGGGAAAAAGAAAGCTAGGAGAAACAAAAGAAATACAATAGCAGAGTAAACGAAGATAATCAATTGAGACATAAATGCTATGTTTGGACTGAGATTTGAAATCTTTTTTGAAAAATAGTAAGAATAATAAGTGAAGAGAGATAGAAAAAGAAATTTTAAAAGTAAAAAGAATCTAGGAGAATTTTTTAAAAAAATACTTTTTAAATTGTGAAAAGATCAAAGCAGAAATCTTCAGGCCTCTCCATTTTTGTCTTCCACACGGCTCAGATATTTCCAAAAAAAAAAAAAAACCATTTCTATTGATTTGACGCGTATCCAAATCAACAATCGATGACTTAACACATACGATCGAGCGAGACAATAATTTTGTGAATAGAAATAAGAGCAAGACAAAACATATTTAATGTATTTGAGACGCTATCCTAGCTGCTATAGGAACGATTGTCATGGGTCATGCAAAATTATCCTCCTGAAATGTTATTATCTTGAGAATAAATTATTTACGCCGCCAGTGTAAACATTTGTTTTTTTCAAATCAATTGTATCGCAACACGTGTTAAAACAGTAGTTTCAATTGATAAAACATGACGACATGGCGCAATGCAATTGATTTGGAGGAAACAAATATTTTACACCGACGGTGTAAAGAATTTATTCTCTACTATCTTATATCAAGCTTTGCAGTACTAAAAGTTGATTTATTTATTATGCAACAATATAATATCTATATCTAGTAGAGACCAGATCTTTGTTGATTTCTAATTTATGCCTCAAATTCACACAAATATTTTACTAGTGAAAGTTGGATTTTTTTTTTTACGCTCCTCATTAGTCCTCGAGATAAGTTGGTCCGAATACTTTCAATGGTAAATCATGATTACGAGTCCTTCTTTAAACACAATATCCATACCCTTTCAGAATTTGTTAATTGATTCTTAAGAGCTAGGATGATACATGAGATACTTGAGGACAAAAGTGATCGGTTGGATCAAATAAATTGCTTACATCACAACAAAATGATAGTGATCTACGATTCTTCTAGCAATAAGTGTTCTAAAAAATCATCGCTTAAGATCTTAGACAGCAAGAGATTGTTTAGAATCAACTTCAACGAATCTTACCGTGGACTTAACCTTTCAATCTATTATGATTTGTTAACACGATCAAGTAGACATGTTGATCTTATCTTTTAGTCAAATAAAATATTAAAAATACAAAGTATTGCAACACAAATAATCTATCGTTTGTGCTAACTCCACCAATTTGTATTCAATTTTTATGTTTTTATGTAATATCTAAATGGATAGAGATACTTCTCATAGTGGTATATGCAAGAATGTCTTTTGCCGACAAAAAAAAGAAGAGTATATGCAAGAATGTTGACAAAAGCCTGGATGATAACGTGTTCATTTTAAGCCAAAGTTTTGAAAAACTTAGAATTTATTTGACTTTTTATTTCATAATTAAATAAATAAATAAAATAGTTTTCACAGTTACTTCATTTTATTTTATGCATAGCACGAGTTAGTGTCAAAACTATGCAAGAAAGAGTGTTTGTAAAAATCTATACCTAATTTTGCATACTGCAGCAATAGAAAACTATGCAAGAAAGAGTGTAAAAATCTATACCTAATTTTGCATACTGCAGCAATCGAGAGTTCCATCCACTTACTCCATCCCACACAAAACATGACCCTTTCTTTCTTTAGATAGAATGTAACTATAAACACGTCATTTTAACAAAGTGTCAAAAGTTTTGACTCAAAACTAACGAATTGTGGTTCTTTGAATCAAAAACATGCTTGTCTCCATTTGCGTGCATCCATGTATAAGTAATTTATAACCCGACAATGATTTTGAATAATCAATATTCATTTTAGGTATTTGATGGAACTTAAACATATATAGATGGAATTTTCAAAGACAAGTCTAAATAGCAATTCAATTAATTCTAGAAGACAAATTACTGGGACTGGTTTCTTAAAGACAGCTTGTGGTGAGTTTGGCCTAAATTTAATTTTTAATGCAATCGTCATAATTGAATTTTAGTGATTTTTTTTGAATATTCAATAAAATATTTTGGAACTGATCATTTATTTTGACGAGAGGACTAAAAAGTATAAATATGTAAATTGAAGTTTAAAAAAATCAAATACAATGACACTAAAGACAACTATTCCAGATTTGTTTTGTATTTAGCAAAGTTTTATTAACCTTGGTCCTTACTTTTTGTTTTTAAAAATTATCACATGAAAATGATAATTCATAAATTTTGATACAAATTTGACAAAAGTTAAAAAAAATATATTTGAACATGGAGAGTTCAAATTTTAGAAGAAAGTGATTACTCCTTTCGATCTTTACAGGGGCATACACAAAATTTTCCCTCAATCTCAAATTTCTTCCTCAATCTCAAATTTCTTGTCCATATTTCGGCTCGCGGGTCATTTTTAATTTACTTATATTCATCAATAACATTACTGTAAATTTCAAAACTTTGTTTAGAAGAAGTAATCATATTTACTAAATAAGATTAATATTGCATATAAAATGCATTCTACATTATTATATTTAAAAATGTGAACAAATTTTAGAATGTCTAGAACACAGTGAAAGTGAAAAAACTAGAAAGTTTGAAACAGAGGGAGTACCACATCAGTAAGAAACTCTCTTTTACTAAAAACATATTCTTATTTTTCAGAAAAAAGTTTTTGAAAAACCCTAGATCATAGGTATATTATAGATTTGCTTTATTTTTATATCTCCTATTAATCAACCCATAAATCAATATCTCAACAGATCAAGGAACGAAAAGCAATAAATAGATGAACACATGGTATACGTGGAAAATCGAGATTTTTATCAAAGTAATCTTTTTTTAGAACTATTGGCCGAAATACTCTCATTTTCAAACTATTTTTAAAACTAGTCGGTAGAGCCACTTCAACAAGCGCTACCTGAGCAGCATCATTACAATTGGCACTATTTGCCATGTGGCGCTATTTGCCATGTGGTGCTCTGCCATGTGCAACGTTGGTTGTATGACGTGGTGCTCTGCCATGTGCTACGTTGGTTGTATGACGTGAACGAGCGCCACTTGAAGTAGCTCTACCTAATCAAGTAACGCCATCTCAAGTGGCTTTACCTAATCAGGTAAAGCCATTTCAATTGGCTCTACGCTCTCATTAATTTGATCACTTGTCTTGTGAATATGGGAATGAAATGTGACTAAAAATAATGAAAGTAAAATCGTTAAAAAATATTGCGAACCACGTTTGTAGTGTAAAATATTTGGCCGTTACAATGTGAATAGTGGAAACTATTGTATTCTGTTTAAGGTTGTGATTGGCTAATTCCGTGACGTTTCTGTATAATTGAAATCTCGCTTGTTAATTGTTTTAGTGTTGGAGTTGGAATCTAGCTAGTAATCAGAACCTCAACCAAAAGGTTCATAACATTAAGGTATTTCGAACATTAAAGTTAAATAGGTCGCTCAAGCATCTAGGAAGGACCGCTCAAGCAAGCTGCCCCTAATTTCGTATTCTTGCAGCGTGCAAACTTCAGAGATCGTCAAAAGGTGGCTCGAGTGAGCTTTGGAGACTGCTTGAGCAAGCAATGCTAGGTCAGAAAAAATCTATTAAAAGCAAGTTATGCTTTCAGAATATTATTCACGACAGCCACAAAGTTTTAAGAGAGAGAAAGTTCGTGAGATTCACTGTAATATTTGTAGGTCGATTCCTTGAAAGATTTGATAATATCTTAAGATCTATACACTTACATAATCTCTCTCAACGTGGTTTGTTCATCTTCTACATCATGCGGAGTTCTTTGAAGGAGTTCAAAGGCGATTGGAGGTTGGTCTAAAGGAGGAGTCCTGTGTAGATCAAATATTCGAGGAGTCGAATACGAAGGAGTATCTATTAGAGCGGTTCATGAGGAGTCAACAAAGAGATTCTTAGCCAATATTGAGGAGTCATAGCGTGGTTGTAGGAAACTCTCTGTTTCTGCATTTTGCGAATAGTGCTCTTTTCCCTCCCGTGGTTTTTTTCCCGTCTTGGAGTTTTTCCACGTATATCTGTGTGTTATGCTTGCTTGTTTTATTTTTTTGCATTGATTACCTTGCATAATCACATAGATTAGAGTTTTATTAAATTAGTCGATTAATTTAATTTGTTCACCGTAATAGTAGATCGCGAGGTGATCCGATCTTGGTTTTTTTTTAAAAAGATAGATTGACAATAACTACTTTGCTTAAAATTGAAAAAAAAAAATTGACTGTCCAAAATATACCTAATAGATATACAAAAATATTGATGCACTTTAGGAATGCCTTAGGGTTTTATTAACTTCACTGAAAAAAATTGTATTTATAATTCATACACCCATTTTCAGCTTTGTTAAATTCGTTCATGCTTTTTCACCTTTACTCAATTGCTTCAGCCTATTTCAGCCTTATTCAATATTGCAGCCTTTTTCACCCTTCTATAAATTATCTTTCAACTTCTAAGGTTGATGAAGTAATTGAGTAAAGGTGAAAAAACACGAACGAATTTAATAAAGCTGAAAATGAGTGTATGAATTATAAATACAATTTTTTTCAGTGAGGTTAATAAAACCCTAAGGCATTCCTAAAGTGCATCAACATTTTTGTATATATTAGTTATATTTTGGACAATCATTTTTTTTTCAATTTTAAGCAAAGTAGTTATTGTCAATCTATCTTTTCCTAAGCATAATAAAATAGTTTCTGCTATTCACGTTGTACTGCCCAAATATTTCACGCTACAAACGTGGTTTGCAATTTTTTTTAACGATTTTACTTTTGGTATTTTTAGTCACATTTCATTCCCATATTCACAAGACAAGTGATCAAATTAATGAGGGAGCGGGAATGTTATTTTATAAGGTAGAGCCAGTTGAAATAACGCCTACTTGATTAGGTAGAGCTACTTCAAGTGGCGTTACTTGATTAGGTGGAGCTACTTCAAATGGCGCTAATACACGTCATACAACCAACGTAGCACATGGCAGAGCGCCACATGGCAAATAACGCCAATTGTAATGGCGCTACTCAGGTAGCGCTTGTTGAAGTGGCTCTACCGATTAGTTTTAAAAATAGTTTGAAAATGAGAGTATTCTGGCCAATAGTTCTAAAAAAAATATTACTTTGATAAAAATCTCTGGAAAATCCCTAATTGGCTAAAACCAGGAGATTGAATCAAAACACAATAACCATTGTGCAGTTATAATCAATCTTACCTACGATTATGAATCATCACCTCGCTCTGAGTTCTACTTGTTGAATCCTTGTTCACTATGCTCTGTGCTTGATCGTCGTTATCTTGAGAATCCATAAGCCTCTAGTAAAGGGGCCTTTCAACCAAGGAGGCATCCTGGTGGGAAGGCCGACCACTACTTTCCATTTGCCTCCCGAAAATCTACCAAAGGATTTTGTATTTTTTAGGAATCCTCCTTAGGCTTTTATCAAATAGGTTAAAAATGATAATGAAATCTCTTGGAGATGTCTTGAATGATAAATGATCCATGGATCTCATGTGTGCTACATGATTCACTTCCTAAGTCCCTCTAGGGTTTTTTCTGAGCTATAAACAAAATATTATGGCTGTTGTACCGTCCTGAATTAACCCTAAAATTGAAGAGAAGCGCGTATGTACAAGTCCAAAAACGCGTGAAAATCGATTGATGGTTTATAATCCAATGGATCGAATTTTAGGTAGAAAGGTAAGATTGACAGAAGATTGACAACTCGATCAATATGATAAAACCGAATGATCTACTTTAAGTTCGATCAATCTATTTCTAAGACAACGATACTGTGACCCCACTTTTCGGTGGCCGGCGGTACTGTAAGATGCCAGGCTCCGTTCGGACAGGAGGGGGCAAGTCATGGTTTATAAGAAAAAGATCTCTCCTACTTGTACAAGGCCTTTTAAAGCTGTGAGGGCGGGCCAAAACGCATAAGAACTTCACGGTTAAGCGTGCTCATCCTAGGATAGTCCAGGAATGGGTGAACTACTGAGAAGTCTATGGGCTTTGGGCGTCCAAAGTGGACAATATTAAACAAAAATAGAGCGGGTCGTTACAAATGGTATCAGAGCACAACCCTGATCTACATGGTTGGGGCCACCTCTAGAATCTGGTACGAGCACACTGATTGTGCTGTACAGAATTAAGTGCCACACCATGACCACCAGGGGAAGGTTGCTGGGGCAGTGCAACGAGGACATTGCATCCCTAAGGGGGGTAGCTTGTGACACCCCACTTTCCAGTGGGCGGCGGTACTGCAGAATGACAGGCTCCGTTCGGACAGGAGGGGGGCAAGTCATGATTTATAAGAAAAGATCTCTCCTACTTGTACAAGGCTTTTTAAAGCCGTGAGGGAGGGCCAAAGCGTATAGAAACTTCACAGTTAAGCATGCTCATCCTAGGGTAGTCCAGGAATAGATGACTTACTGAGAAGTCTATGGATTTTGGGTGTCCAAAATGGACAATATTGTACAAAATTGGAGCGGGTCGTTACAGATACCTTTCCGCATATTTGACTCATCTTACAGCCCCCTTTTCCCAATCAACTTCGCCCAACACTTGTTGATGCCCAAGATCACAATACAACTATACTCTTGCTTAGACACTCGTTACATGTTGAATACGAATTATTTTCACATAATTACACCTCGATAAAAAGGAATATAAGAAAATGTGTGTTTGGTCAATGAAATTGTCAACATAAAGGAATTCGGTTTTTGGAGCTTATAGTTTTCTTTAAATTCTTGGGACATGGTGATAAGAAACCCATTTGGTCTTGAGGGTTAGTTTGGTTGGTTAGTGAGTTTGTTTTTCATGCAATTGACAATGGTTCGATCATTGGGATCAAGTCGTAAAAAATTAATTCCTTGAAAATTCTTAATTTCAGTGTAAACGACTTGCTTTTGACCATATTAGATAGAGAATTACTTGAGTGCGTGAGCTAGCCCGAATGCCACCGTCTAACGACAAAAAAGGGGGAAAAAAAAAAACTCCCTCTTACACGTCCAACTCAAAACAAATAGAAAATCCCCATCTAAATGCTCACATCCACGTGGTGCGATATTCTCGCGATTGTTCATTTATGAATATAGACGGGGGGCTCTTCCGATTACGTCAGTCAGAATAATTGCCCGATCACAGCGAGTCGCGTGATCCCTTCCTCGGAAGCTCCGTTCACCGGCGACTAAACTCGCCGGATCTGACATCGCTTGTGCTATTCTAGTAAACTAAGACCCCAGAACATTTTTAAAAAAATAAATATTTATTTTATATTTTTAAATTAAAAAATAATGTAAATAAAAAATAATTTTTTTTATTTTTTTTACACCGTTTTAAATATCTATATTTTAAATAAGATTCATATTGTATATTTTTAAATTTTAATAAATCTATTGTTTTTGAATTGAAATTATATTTTTAAAAAATAAATACTCATTTGACATTCGGAAACGGGACCTAAATTGTTTGACGGTCTTAAAATAGACAAACAGAGAGTACACCAACTCATATTAGTACGTCTGTTGCATTAATAGCAATTTACACCCTTACACTTTGTATAGGTTCCACCCTGGACTCTATGAAATCAAATTGGGGACGGAAAGTACATTTATCTTTGTTGTGATTTTTTACCAAATTACTAGCATGGAAACTAGCCAACTACCTAACTTATGAACACACAATCAACACACACCAAGAAGACCCAATTAGCATTCATGAGAAGATTCAACAATTAGCAATCCAAGAACTCACTTGAGTAGTGGCATCAAAATCTTATTAAGGAGGTTATTTGAGAGGTGTTTTCTCTCGTAAAAATATTATCGTAATGTTACAAATCCAAAGGGAAACATGACCCTTTTGGTTGTGCGATGTTCATCCATCAACGAACCAAGCACACAAGCTTGGAACATAAGAGCTCCACAACATAAGGTACTCTGCTACTCGATGCAAAAATTTGGAACATGAATTAAACAATAGACCAAAAAATAGGATAAGAAATAATAGTAATTCCCAATCAACAATCCTTATATACTTTGGTAACATATATATATATATATATATATTGAGTAAAAAGCCAAGTAAGTACACAAATTGGAGAACACAACAACATGAATTTTGAATCTCTTAACAGATTTTCAAGGGAGAAGAACATTATCCCTATTTATTTAAGTAAAGAATTTCTATATATTTTGCGATGCTTATTGATTAACACCCAAGTGAGTGCACATACTGGGAAATACGTAGTAGTATTTTGATTTTAAAAGGAGTGCATTGCCAGTAACAGAAGTTCAGGGGGCGAGGTGTCATTGGCCCCAATTTTAAAGTAGCGACTGATGAGCGAACGTTCTCCCATCGGCCCCACCCCTCCTTTTCAATTGAATTTGATTTCTGATTGATAATCCCACTCTCTCTCTCTCTCTCTCTCGTCCCCACTTCTCCCCACTCCTCCTGTCTTCCCCCGCCGGCCAATCAACTGAAGTTCAGCCGGAAAAGATCTCGTTCCTCTCTCTCCAACACGCACGCGCTCGTATTCACAGGTACGCTTATACGTATCCACACGCACAAGTACTCGTATCTTCACGAGTTCAAAAAACCGTAATAGCTTTTCTTCTCGATTCCTAACCTTCATCTCTCGGCTCTGAACCGAACCCCTGGCTCGATTAACAGGACTTGGATCGCGCGCGCTTTCACACCTCTCTCCAGCTGAAGCGAGGACATAATTGAAAATCCGATATCGTGCGGATTTTTCTACCAGGTTGTTTCGTTTCCTCTCGATTGACGATGACGAACGATCGAGTCACTTAGGGTTTTACTTTGAGTTCGCGGAAGTGAGGATTGTAGTCTGAGCTTCCGGATTCGTGCGATTCTTTCGATTCTTTTTTTTATAGTGTTTGAGTAATAGGGAAAGGGGGTTGAATTGTAGAGTGTGAGGTTGGAAATTATTTGAGAGATGTCGAAGGTGATTTACGAGGGGTGGATGGTCCGGTACGGTAGGAGGAAGATCGGGCGATCCTTCATTCATATGCGGTACTTCGTGCTCGAGTCCCGATTGCTTGCTTATTACAAGAGGAAGCCTCAGGACAACGTGGTAATGCCTTGGATTTGTCGAATTCCTTTGTTGCCTTTTCGATTTATGCATTTTTTCCGTAAGCTTTGTGGAATGAAAGCCAGACGAGAGTTGAAGCAATTTGTTGGTTGCCTCTTATTGAAACTAGAGAAAGTCTACATGCACAACTCTCGTCCACAACTGCGTCCGGAGCCGTTCAAATGCATGTGAACCATGTGCGTTGAATGGCCCTGGACTCAGTTGTGTCTAGAGTTGTGGTCGAGAGTTGTGTATGTAGCATTTGGGTTGAAACTAGGCTTTAGGTGGTTTTGTGGAGCTTGATTAGTTCTGGACGCCACCTCACTACTCCTGCGTTTGTGGATCCAACTTCGGATCTCCGTGGTGAGGGTTGGTAGTGGCTTGGCCGGATGGCCCTGAGGCGAGATTTTTTAAGTACAACATTGTACTTGTTATGGTAATTCGTTGATGTAAACCCTATCGTATCTGTTCTGTTGGCTACCCTAGCTTGGTTCTCTTTTTATCCTTTTGCAAATATAAAAGGAAAATCGGGTAAGCCGTAGAGCAGGCAGTCTTGTGGAACCATGTATGTTTGGGTGTCTTGTTTCTTTTGTTGTGATTTGATTTGATTTTTCTTCATGCTATTTTTTGTGTGTGTATGTGTGTGGTTATCACTTATCGCTGACCATGTTTTAGCACAGGATTAAGTTACGTTGAAAGATAGTTGGCTCCCTTAGTCTTCCCCAGCTCAGATATTTCTTTGTTGTGGAAAAGAAAATGGAAAGAGTACTTATACAACATCTGATGATGTGCACTTGGTGCTTGGTACCATGGCATTCTTTTTAGACCATATGATTTCAGTCCTCAGTTGCAGAATTGATTCTTTTGTGTTCTATGTCTAATTAGGTCCCAATAAAGACCTTTCTCATAGATGGCAATTGCCGGGTGGAAGATAGAGGCTTGAAGACTCACCATGGACATGTAAGTTGCTTTCTCTTTTGTTGTTTATTTGTGATTAATGTCAAAAGTTTGAAGCTGGGTTCACCTGCAAACTCATGAACTTATCTAGTTGGATAATGAACAAACTGTTGATATGTTCCAACGTTGAGTGACACTGAAGGTCCTGATTTAACACTGTTGGCCTTCTAGGCCAATGCTACTCGGTTTGTTTCTCACACTGGAAGTTAGGGCTTAAGTTTCTTTGGTATCTTGCATAACATGAATAAAAAGAAGGAAGAAGAAAGAGGGGCGAACAAGAGGTGATACTTTGATATTCACTGTCAGTATCATATTCTAATTGTCAGGTTTTTGCTCTGGGGTAGACATTTTTGAGAAGTATATTGAAATGGTGTCCAGGGTAAGACAGATTGTTTAATCATTTGTGCTTAAAGAAACAGAAAATAAAGGACTCAATTGTGCATCCATTTCTCATAGTCATTTAACTAGTGTAGCTTGTTAAGACATGTCTTTAGTTGAATTAATTGCTCCTCCATTAAGACAAGTAATATGCAGAAAGCATCGTGATTGGTCGCATTTACTTGCTTCTTGCACTCCTAATGTAATGCTAAGACAAGAAGTTCACAGTGAAATCGGAGCAAGTAGTTGGTCCTTACCTATTGGCATGTGGGTACTCATTGGATATCACATTTTGGGCACATTTGTGTCCCCGTGGTTGTGGCGAGTTCTGGGTTTTCTATTTTTATTTTATTGGTTGGAAGCAGGGGTGCCATGGAGTTTAAAAGGTGGCGTTTGCTCTCTCTATTACATGTTTCAGAAGGTTTTTGCCACAGAATTTAAGATGGGTAGCAATTATACAGCGTAACTACAATTAGGAGTGTTGTCTTTGGATTGCAATCCAGCCCTAAAGTTGCATGGTATGGCATATCTGGTCAAAGTTTTTCTAATATTAAGTGTGCATGCCATTTCTTATCCAGATGATGTTGAATAGCTTGATGTACATTGTTGGTCTTGCGTTCAAGCCTCTTTGTTTGCACTCTTCTTCTCTGCTTTGAATTCCGTTTAAATTTATGTATGAATCATGAATGTTTGCATCTCCGCGGGCAAGCTCATCTTGCACGTGAGAGAGGGTGTTGGATAGCTTGATATTCATTGTTGGGCCCATTTCCTAACAGCTTAAACTTTTGGGACCATTGGTAACTTATTAGCTGGAAACCTAATTGCTTTAATCCGGTGCCTCCGCTTTTTCCTTGACTTCTTGGCATAGCAGGCTGATCTTCAATGCTCTAGCTTATCTAGGTTATACTTGTAAAACCTGTCATTACAACCAATGTTTTTCGTTGTAGTGGATCATTTATTTGACGAGTATGTTAAAATATCGAAGTAATTGTTGGGATTCACGATTGTGGGTGGATATTCTTTGTTATTTATCAGCTATCTATAAGTAAAACAAGGCCCTTCAACAAAATGCGGCTGTCACCACACGGTACAGTTACATTGACAAGGTTGAAGCTAGCAGTGTGCTCCAGCGCTTAAATAATTGCTAAATTTGTTGCCCAATGTATGGTTTTGAAGTACTTTTTTGCTTGATAAAAACTTGTATACCTTGAACTTCTAAGTTTTCAACATTTCAAGCAATACTAATGTATTTGAGCTTTTTGAGGTACTTTTTGGTGGAAAGGAATATCAAATTAGTTAGAGAAGCGATATTTTGAGTATTTCACATGGACAAGAAATAGCAAAAACATATTTTTCTTAACCCCTTCTTGTTTAAATACATTTCTAAATATTATTTACAGTACATAATAATTTTAAAAAATTATGCAATATATACTAGAAACAAGTGTTCAGGGTGTGTCCCCGACTCCCCGTACCCATACCCAATATGGGGACACATATCCCAGTATCCTAAGATTTAAGTTTAGGAAGTTTCGGCGCTTGGACTTGCACCCGCACCCGATTCTCGCAACCCAATTCCATGTAACATAGGGTCACTGGTGATCAATTACTAAGTTTGCATGAATTATTGTTACGATTTTCTTTTGATGACTGTTATGACTTTGAAGGCAGGCTCAGTCCCAACTTGTGGCTTACACATCCCTCTCTCTCTCACACACACACACACACACATTGACGCATAAGCTTGTTTGGGCTTGATTTAAAAAAGCACAGTACCAGTTATACGATTGAAATTTGTGTGGGAGTAAATTGTCTGTGCTAAAAGTTTGGTGCTGGCAATTATGATTTCGCGGCATGTTGTTGTATTCCTTGATGAACATCTCCTAAAATCGTCCTTTTATTTATTTTTTTGTCACTTGCAGATGGTCTATGTTTTGTCTGTCTACAACAAGAAAGAGAAGTACCATCGAATTACCGTGCGTAATCTTTTCTTCCCCTTTTCTGTAGTGTTTGATGAAGATATAATTCTTATTCGAAATATGGCACTGTGAGGCATAAGATATTCAGAACGGGGACGTATTTTCCAGTATTAGTTTGGTCACGTTGTGTAAATTGGAAATGCATCCCTGGTAATGTGGCTTGCTTAAGTTAATGATGCCATAATACACTAGATTATGTTAGTCTGCTGCTTGCCTCGTAAGTTTCTTTTTTGAGGTAAGTTAAATCTTATGTCAAGACAAACCAAGAGCAAGGACGCAGAAAACAAAGCTCCAGCCACAGCTAGAGCAAAGCCAACAGCCATCAGGAGCAACACCAGCTCCTACCAAACTACAACTCAATCCAAAACCAAGTACAAACTACAAAAGACTGAAGGACCAAACTTTGTTAGAGATGTTCCATTCATCTTACAGAAGGCTGGTATTGCAGGTGCAGGATTCTGTAGTTGAAGATAGTGTGCATTGTAGTGGAGGATTTTATTCTAATCTTTTTCTAGTTATTATAGCCTTTTATTCATCTGCATAATCATGCCCCTTGTGTTTAAGAAATCCTCCCCCTTTATTGCAGGATTATAAGTTGTTTTTTCCTTAATGGACTGAGAGCTTTCAGTCATTTGATATGAACTTTTGGCAGTTGGCCCCATTTGTCATAATCACTCTTTTGGATTTGGGCCCTATTTGTCATAATCACTCTTTTGGATTTGGGCCGTGTCCTTTTAGTCACATTTCTTTCATTTTTATCTTGTATTTGCAGATGGCAGCATTTAATATCCAGGAGGCACTTATCTGGAAAGACAAAATTGAATTTGTTATTGATCAGGTTTGTTTCTGTTGACTGCATTCACTCTTTCCCCTACCCTCTCTACCCAAAAACACATAATATAACTAAAAAAGAACCTAATGGTAAAAAGAAATGAAAATACCTGTTAAGTGATCTTCTCATCTATGCTCATAAGCATTTTAGCAGAAATTGTTGCTTTGCTTAGATTGTATTGCGAAGACAATCATTTTCGCTAGCTGTAGAGAATTGTTGCTTAATGCTTTTGTGAACTCTTTTGCAATTTTTGATAACATATTTATTTAGATGGCACCTGATGGTCATGTCTGCGGTATGCTATATGTCTTCCTCTTTTATTTCTGTGGATGCCTGCAATAGAACTGATCACGTGTCCATAATTTGCAGCATCAGGGGTCACTAGTTGCCAATGGTAACAAGTACGTTTCTTTTGAATACAAATCTGGAATCGAAAATGGCAGGAAATCTTCCTCATCTGATCAAGAAAGTCAGTAAGTGTCTAATTTCCTTGCTGAGTGCTTGATGGCTGTTATTTTTAGATTTTGGGATGGTGAAAAGTGAATCATGTTTGGACCATGGACAATTTTCTTGGGGGGGACACAATTTCGTTTAGATGTGTAAACTTTCCTTTTAGTTCCATCTTATATAGAATGACTTCTGAATCATGTAGAGAATTGCTTCAGTTGTGATTATTTGTGCCTTCTTAATTCTGTAGGTACAGTGCCCCTGAAGATGTAGACGATTCGCGTCCAAATTTGTTGCGGAGAACAACAATGGGAAATGGTTGGCTGTTGGGTTCATTCATTTATTGGCTTCTAATTCCTGGAGTGTAATCCTTTGCTTCATTTTATAATCAATGTCTTTTTCTAGGTCCTCCTGAATCTATATTTGACTGGACAACAGAAATAGACTCAGACTTGTCAAATCAGAATGCAAGCAATCAAGCATTCTCCAGAAAACATTGGCGTCTTCTCCAGTGCCAAAATGGTTAGTTTTTATAATTAGGTTGGTTCACAGTTCAACTGGGATGACTATCATAAATAGTTATCCATGGGGAACCTGAATAGTTTAGTTAGTCAATGTTGTTGTGGCATCAATTACCTTAATTAACACTTTCTTACTTATATGGTTACTTGCAGGACTTCGCATTTTTGAAGAGCTTCTTGAAGTTGATTTCCTTGTATGGAGTTGGTTCTTTGATTTGCTCCTTTGGATTGCATGATGTAGCTTTGAAGTATGTTTATTCAAGGCTTCTTATTATGTATAGTGTTCTTTATCCAGCCAAAAAGCTGTAGTAGAGCGATGAAGGCTGTAGGGGTTGTGGAGTCTACCTGTGAAGAAATATTTGAGCTTGTTATGAGCATGGATGCAACACGGTTTGAGTGAGTACTGATTTGGTAGTTTTAAGCTCTAAATGGAGTAGTTTTAGATTTTAAGCTATTGACTATTGAGGTTGTCATAAGTTCATAACTGTAGACTTTGATTGCACGTCAATTCGTTTATCAAGCTGCTATACAATTCTTATTTTATGGACATGATAGTATCTTGTAAAACATGTCTGGAGACATAGTTCAAGAATTACGGCCAGATAGAATGCAAGATGCACTGTTAGTAGAGTAATCCAATGCTCGGTCAACCAAATTCATAATTGTAGATCTGTTTTATTGTCCAAAACATGTAATATGGTAGTACTTATTAGATCGACTAAATGACATCTTTAATTGCCTGGAGACAATAAACATATGTAATCATCAATTTTTTGCTCCAAATCATGTTCCAATGAAAGATCAAATGTTTTTGTCTGCTGTTTTTCCATACCTTGAAAGAGTACTATGTTGTTAGCTTATGAAACTCCTTCCGTTGAAGGTTTGAGTTTTAGATATCCATGCTTTGCTGTCTTTCATAGTGAAGAAGTTTGATATGCAGATTATGAACTAAATATTGGCCAGCTTGTAGAATTGGGAACTTACTTCCTAATAGATCAGTATGTTCTTGCAGTCTTCGACTGTTAGTATTTGCAGTTCTGGGGCTCTTAATTTTCTTGTACGAGCTAGATTATTACTGGGAATACTTGGTCCATGAAGATTCTCTATCTTTGGTGCCCAATTAATGGTTGTACAACCAAACTATATCGTCAATGTATTGGACCGCAAGTGGAAGCAAATAGATGAAGACACTGTACTTGGGGTTATGAAATTCATCAGTTGTCCAAGTCAGTGTTCTTAAAACTTCCCCTCAATACCAATTGAAATGTGAAGAGGCTCTTGCATTAGGCAGCTCTCACTGTAGTTTTCCAGGGGGAAGATGACAAATATGGGGAAGACGACAAATATTCTAGGTTTCACAATGGGTTGTGTTTGCCCCCATTTGAATGCTAGGCCGTAAGAATCAACGACCAAGCGAGGGGCCTCTCATTACTGCGGACCCATACGATGCGCGGTTATGGTACAATTTTAGTAAGTACTATTCTTGAAAATGATACATTGTGAGTCTGCTCCATTATTTCCATTGTGTTGGTTTCTTCATCTTTAATACAAACAATCCAAATTTTGTCCCTCGCTATGTTTGCTTACTAATGTGAGTGTCTAACATGTCATGAAGTAGGTTTCAGGAAGGACAATAGTAGGTTTGGGAATTTTGGACAGGATCCTTTAATGCGACTCTAACATGACACAAGTTAGAAGGTTTCGGTCAACCCAATAACCCGATGGTATGAAAATGTGTTAGAGCCATGTCATGATGGTATTGAAAACGTGTTTATTTTTGGTACAGATTAAGCAGGTTGTTTATGTCTAACATTGCTACGCGTCTAATTTTATGTAAATTTTTAGAGTTTTTTTTTTTAACTGAAGGGGTTATTAGTGTCAACCCGAACATGACATGATTTTGTGCAGGTCGGGTTAGTGTTAAGATATATGAGTGAAGGGGTGCACACTGGCCCAGTAGCCTGCCCAACCCAGCCTGCTTTTTTTAGGATTCGGGAAGAGTATTTAAACTTATAGGGTTGGGCTGGATTGAGATTTTTAGCCCCTTTAGTAAATGGGTAGGGTTAGGGAAAATCCCTTAAGGCCTAGCCTGGCCCAATAAAAATAAACACCTTGTTTGGTTCAACTCTCATCTCATCTCATTTTTCTCTTTGTACGTTTCTCAATACCTTTTTCTCTCTATCTCTCTCCACTCATTACATAAAATAACTGTAAAAAATTTGAACCAAACAAGGTGAAAATAACTCATTTTTTTATATGATGTGTATACATACATATATACTCTTACAGTAGTAACTCATAGTTGTCTTCATTTTTTTTGTTGTGCTCTAAATGAAATGCTGTGAAGAAGTGTGATTTTACAGGAAAGACACCAGAGAAGTTTTTGCGTGATATAGCTTCATGGATGTTGGAGAGTTCCAACTTTTTGAGCACTTTAATTGTTAGAACTTTTATGGTCTGTTTTAATAGTGGTGACTGTGTGAGAACTTAGAACTTTAAGTGTAATTATTTTGGTCGTGAATTCTAATTAGTGATTGTTATGGTTTATTAATTTACGTTTGGGGTACAATGCTTTAGAAAAAAAAAATGGACTTATTGGTGGCGGGTTTGGGAAATAAAGTTTTAATTGGGCAGGGCTTGGGATTATTAATTGAAGCCCGATTATTTATTGAGCGGGCTTGGGTATGAGCAAGCCTCGTTATTATGTAGTGTAATCCCGGCCCGATGTTCGTGCAGCACTATTAATATGACATGGTAAAGTTAATAGTGTTTTGACACCAATTTGCACAGTGAAAGACTTTCTTTCTCTGATTCGAGTGTTCCACATGTTGATGTTTGTCATCTTAGTGAACTTCTCCAAATAGAAAATTGGATGATCATTGATAATGAGTTTTTTTGGCTATTGAATTGTTACGTCAGAGTTACCGAGTATGTGTTGATGTTTTGAGAGATGTATGTACTGTCGTCATTCGTCAATGGCCATCTATTAGGTGATTCAACTTTGCTTCTTTTATCTCCAAAGCTCTTGTGTCCAACAAGAGCCCTAGACTGTCCCCAATTAGCTCTAATAAAGTATGGGTCTGTTTTTCACTTTCTATGTCTATATTCTGGATTTTCATGCTGTAATTTTCTTTTATCCGTTTTGTAGGTGGGACTGCAGTTTCCAGTATGGTAGCTTAGTGGAGGAAGTAGATGGACATACTGCGATTCTCTATCACAGATTACTGTTGGACTGGTTTCCAGTGTAATAGTCTTTCCTAGTTATTGAAGTTGCTAGTATGTACTCTTGATAATTTCTAGTCATGTGCGTTTATGGAATCTGTGCAGCTGGTTTTTCCCCATGACTTCACTGACTCTGGTGGGATATTTTTAAAGTTCAAAGATGCTACCCCTCTTGATTGGAGGAAGCTAGATGCATACTTGAACTGAACTAGGGGTACAAACACATGGCAACTATGCATAAGAGGGGAACAAACACACAACTTTTTTATTCTGATACTCTTTTAAATAATCAGTTGACCTAAAAGCTTAAGCTGACCCAAGTATGTCTACCAAGCTCTCACTGTGCTGTTTGGAAAAACATGTGTCACTTCTAATGAAACTACACTAGAAGGCTATGTTGCATTTGGTTGTAAATGCGAATGTGATCAGTTATCGAGATAATCTCACACTGTTGTTTACTAGCTAAAAAAACACATGAAAAAAGCTAGTTTGTTTTTCCTTTACTACTGCTGAACTATTAGTCAAATATGAGCAACCATAACTCTGCAGATTAACTACATATTCTTGTTGAGGAGTCAAGTTAGCAATAAATGAGGTAATAAAAGCCTTGGCTGCAGTAGCTAACCAATTATGTGACTCTTCTTGCACTGCTTTTCCTTTTACTGGGACTGTTGTAGAGTGTCTTATTTTTCAAGTTTCAAATTCTTCATCTCCCCATTTTGTTGAGGGGAGAAAGTTCCGATACTGGCTTGCTCAGTGTTCTAAAAAGCTCTAAGCGCCACAATCCCCTGAAGCCTAGGCGCGAGGTGAGGTGCACGCCTCATTAGAGTGAGGCGCTCATTGGAGAAAATAAATAAAGTTGTACTAGAGGTAAAATATTCAACACGAGAAAACACTGTTCACAATAAAGATAACATTCTAAGTGTCTAAATCACTGAATACAAACAAACCCTCGCTCCTCATTTGAGCAAGGTGCAAATTGTAGACGATAAATAAAGTTCTACTATAGGCAAAGCCGCAAAGTATTCAGCAGAAGCAAATATTTTGCCATTAAAAATAGCAATCCATATGTCTAAATCACCAAATACTAACAAAACATAACATTAAAAAAAACTAGAGTTCACAATCTGAACTATAGGATTTCCTTTCGTTTTGTGCAGCTAGGGCTGCTCGCAACTGAGACTTTATAGTTTTGACTTCAAAGGATTTTATTGAATGTTTTCCCAACTAGTAATCCTTTAAGTATCAATGATTGAGATGAGATATTGAACAAATCTAGTAAAAGACACCGACTCTCACACCTCATGCGCTTCTTGCCTCGGCCGTAGCTGCGCGCTGGAGGAGCCTCATTCGTGCTTCACGAACTTCATCTCACTTCAAGGTGTTTTAGGCATTCTGGTTGTGCCTTGCGTGACCTTAGCGCCTAGGAAAGCAAGGCGCGCACCTTTTAAGCACTGGGACGGACTTTTAACTGTGTTGCAATTGTTCTATATGGACACAAATTCAAAACATTGACTGCAGCAACAGGTCCTTTCCTCTCTTCCATAGAATATTTAGCTGCAACATTAAAGAGCACAAACCAGTTTATTTGATGTTCAGATGCTTGTTTCACCAGCCTGCAACCTCCCAAAACGTTTTGTTATCAATTTATTGGTAATCTATCAATCCCAGCCCATTTGTGCGCCTTTGGAGACCTAAATCTTTGCTTGTTTGCTAAATCTTTGGTCACAGATAAATTGATTTTATTGAGCCCTGTATGACATGTAATGCTTTGATTGCTTACTAACTGTTACTGATTTTTTGGTGTTAGAGCCAGTAGGAAAGTGTTTTGTTACACTTCTCCTACATGACATCTTTGTAGCACTAAACCTGGTGGCATCATTTATTAAAAGGCGTTTCCTTGCATCTGTGTCTCGCGCTGTGACATAGTTGTACGGGTTTCATGCTAATACCTCTAACGAATGGTTTATAGCTGGTAGGACAGTATATAATCACTCCTCTCCTGTGTCAGACTCACAAACATTTGCTACATTCAACCTTCTAGTTCTTTCGATGTAAAGAAAACAGGTCTTTGATGTTTACATCTGTCTCTCTGGGAAACAGAAATAAATGGTTTACAATGCAATAATTTGACAATTTTTCCCATTGTTGAAAATTTTCCTTTTTGACTGCCAAGAAGGTCCAATATCTTTCTTCTTTTTACATTTTGACTTTGTTGAAACTTGAAAGAGGCAATGATGATACAAATGGAACTGTTGCAGGATTGTGTGGCCCCGCGACCTTTGTTATGTCCGATATTGGCGCCGAAATGATGATGGAAGTTATGGTATGTGTGTCTGTCCTTTTGTTCACCTTGACTTTTTTCCCCTTTTCGCCTCAATTGAATTTCCCTTGTTTTTTTTCCCCCAATCTTTGTCTTGGTGCAGTTGTGTTATTCCGTTCTAGAGAACACGAGAATTGCGGTCCACAACCTGGATTTGTCCGTGCCCATATTGAGAGTAACCTCCAAATTGTTTTTTTCTTTTATGATTCAGACTGGAAAGAAATTTCCTTATTCTCCGTCATTTTCTTTCTTTCTGTCCTATTTATTGACTATTATATATGTCTTCCGTTTTGGAGTAATAACCCTATTAAGCCGTCTATGCGTTTGTATGTGTGGTGATTTTCTCAGGTGGAGGATTCAATATTTCCCCGCTGAAATCTCGAAACGGTAGACCTCGAACTCAGGTACAGCACCTTATGCAAATTGATCTGAAAGGATGGGGCGTGGGTTACGTTTCATCATTTCAGCAACATTGCCTCCTTCAGATGTTAAATTGTGTTGCAGGTAAGTTATTATATCGAGTGTCTGCTTGTTAAAGTTTGGAGTGTCATCAGATTATTGTTGTGATGGTATGTGCCACTTCTCTTGATTTGTGGTTGCGATGTGAGAAGAGAAATGTGTGCTGGAAATGTATAAAGGGTCGATATTAGGATGATTTTTGCATGAGTTTAAGTTTTTATCTCTTCAAATCTATAACTGGGTCAAAGGAATGATTGGGGTTTTTAGTGGAAGAAATGGTTTGAGGTGCATAAATATTTTGGATATTGTGATCTTGTATTTGTTGAGTTACCAGTAGTTCTTACTCCTAAAAGCTTAAGTTGCTAGGAAATGGGCCCAACAATGTATATCGAAAATCTATCACCCTCCTTCACGTGCAACCACGTCTTGCACATGGAGATGCAAATTTTCATAGATAGAGTGAAACAAAATACAAAGGGGAGAAGTAATATGCAAAAGGGGAACAAATGTGAACAGAGAGACTTGAATCCAAGACCTCTGACAACCAGAGCTCTGATACCATGTTGAGTTTTCAGTAGTTCTAAAAGCTTAAGCTGTTGGGATTTGAAAATGGGCCTGGCAATGTATATCAAGCTATCTAATGGTATTCACAAATTCGCTAGCTTCTTCACTTGGCTATTGCTGTGTATGCATGTGTCATTTTTTCCTTAGCCTCTTCATTCCAATCATAACTCTCATTTTTCTCTCCACTCTCCGATCATTATTCTCATTTCTCTCTGTATCTCTCTCCACTCATTACCCCAAAAACCAAACTCAAAAAATCTCAAAAACCCATCCAAACATAGCATAATAAGTTTCTCAAGATTTCTCATTCAGACATATTTACATATATTTTTGTTTCTTTGTTATTTCAGGCCTGCGTGAGTATTTTTCTCAAACAGATGAAAGGTGTGCTCCTCCAAGAATCCCAGTTATGGTAAATATGGCTTCTGCCTCTGCTTCAAAGAAGAGTCAAAAGCTCCAGGATTCCTCTGTTGGTCCTTCTCTTGATCAAATTAATGCTGCGAACAAAAATGCAGTGATGATGGATGAGTACTCTGATGATGACGACGAACTCCAAACACCTGACCAAGAGGTTTGCACTGTACATCTTCCCAATTATGCAGTGATGGATGTGTTTTGATCTTCTGTGCGAACACCTTCTCAATTATGCCTTTTGCATAATTTTCAGGCGTCCTCATCCAGCCTTGAGAGTGAAGTGAAGAAAACAGGTAGATGACGAATAAGTTTTTGTTCTTTTACTCACAAGTCATTAATCCCTTGATTTTGAATCAAGTGGGGCTTCTGTGACGGTTGTTTTCTTGCATTGAAGCTTTAGAGGATGAATGCACTGATCAAATTGATTTGTCCTGTTTCTCGGGTAACCTACGACATGATGATCGGGATAATGGTCGTGACTGCTGGAAAATATCTGATGGAAACAACTTTAGAGTTCGTAGCAAGAATTTTTGTTATGACAAGTCGAAGGTCTACTAATCTTTTGCATTTTTTCCCCAATTCATGCATTCTTATGGCCCTGTTGAGCTTGCTCTAATTTAGTTGTTGCAATGCGTATCTGAAGATTCCTGCAGGTAAGCATCTGATGGATCTTGTTGCTGTTGATTGGTTCAAGGACACAAAGCGGATAGATCATGTTGCTAGGCGCCGTGGCTGTGCCGCACAAGTAAGTATAATATGCATTGTTGTGTCTACCATAAGGCCCTTTCTTGTTCTTTAATTCCTTCTTTCCTCTTATCCTGACAACTAAATGCTAATCAATGCTAATCCGTATCGGTTAGCTGCTTTTTATAACCTCCGAAGTTGCCTGTAAGATAAGATGTTAACTATCTACCCAACCTTGCTGTAAACGTTTAGTACCTTATCCTAGTTTGTTTTTTCTGCAAGGTCATGTCTTTGGCAGGGCTAAAATTGTTAACATTACTAATCTCTGGTGCTATGTTGAGAACTATTACAATGTCCTATGCCTGATCTGATCAGTACATAATATGTATGCTCACAATGGGATTGTTACATCATCTGACAGCCATGATGGTCTGTTATGCTACTATTGCAGCTTCGGTATAGTTCATTCTACCTTTGAAGATGAGTAAGAATAGGAGGGGGATAATCAATATGTTAATGTTTATTTGGCTCTTGCTTTGAGAGAATAATGCAGCAATTTTTGAGTCCCAACGGTTTAAGGCGTGTAGCTCTTAGATCTGGATGGGGAGTGGGATGGGTTGTTGATTGACTTGATTGCAAGGGTTAGAAAGTCTTGAGCACAATCAAGGCAGGGTTGCTGGAGAGTGGAAATCTTTGTATAGCACCATAGCATGGAGAGGTGACACGCTATAAATATTTCCAAGTGATGGGGTTTGTTAGACACGTGGCATCAAATTAGTTTGAGTCTGGGGCATAACTAAGAGTAATGAGGCCCCTCTTGGTGGTGTTTGGCTATAGGCAATGTATCAAGGGGAACACTTCTAGGCGGCCCTTCCTCTTTAGCATCCCAAACACTGCTGCTTTTAGGTCCTTAAGTTGTTGTACTGCCCCCAAGTCCTGCCTCCTTGAATTAGGTTCTTCAACTGTTAAGCTTTGGAATGCATCAGGGCACCCGAGCTTAGTAGCCTAAAAGACCCATGTTTGCGATATGTCCCCTCCATGCTGCCATGTGGGCATTGTAAACACCAGATTTTGCGTCGTTTTATGCTTACCGGGAGCTGGGCACTCTTCTTCGGTTTTTCCTATGTCAGCAATTCGGGGGCTGACGTCCTTGATTTGTGGAGATTAATTATATAGTAGTTGGGGCAAAATCTGGTGTTTACAGTTGCCCCTCTTTGTTTGGTAGAGCCTGCCTGTACCTAACAAAGACTTGATAGAAGGATTAGATTTTGCTACACTCGGGCAAGGAGGTTATCAGTTCATGGAAAACATGCCAGTTATAGATAAAGTTCAGAGAAGAAATATCGCCTATTGTTTGACAGGAGAAGATCCTGCTTGGGAAAAGAGTAGTAAGGATATTTATTCTTTGCATGTTTCCAGTTATATGATGAAGAGAGACCTGCCTACCGTCTCGACATGGTTTGTTATATAAAGGGGAGGTATCTGTCTGTTGCCAGTCAAACTACCTCAGTTGATCAAGAAGAGGGAAATCGGAGTCTGTTGGCCTGTGAAAGTAGTTGAGCATCTGCCTGCTGCCAGACAAACTGCTCAATCAGGAGGGATAATTGGATTCTGTTGACCTATGAAAGTAGGGGTACATCGGCCTGCCGCCAGACAAACTGCTCAAATCAGGAGGAGGGATGATTGTAGTCTGTTGACCTGTGACCTGTGAAAGTACGGGAACATCTACCTGCCGCCAGACAAATTGCTGAAATCAGGAGGAGGGAAAATTGGAGTCCGTTGGCCTGTGGGAGTAGGGGAGCATCTTGCCAAACAGGTGAGAAAAATGTGCTCATGTTTAGTAGGCGAAGAGGCTCAAAAGTCCATTCATGGTTTAAGAAACGCTTAAAACGGTAAACCGCGCAAGGAGATTTCGAAATTACCTAGAGCTTTCACCGACAAATCTTGTCAAAAAAATCTTGTGCACGCAACCCAAAGCTTGGAGGCACTCGAGGAACTTGAAACTATGCTCCGAGGGTTAACTTTCGCAACAAACAACGACCGAAACGGACCACGGGAGATCAAGCTTTGGCCAAACCTTCTTCTCCCCCTTGCTGCCGTGATTTCTGCTATTGGGAGGCAGAAATGCTTCCTTAAATGGAAGCACACTACTTTGGTTAATGATAGTTTGACCCCTGGACCACCCTTGGGCCCAAGAACTTCCAGAAACATGTTTTGACCCCCGATTCATGGAGCTTCTCCCAGAAAACTTTGCAAATACTCTGGATCAATTCTTTGCCCCAAAATAAGTGGGGTCTCTTCCTTGAAAAATTATAGATATGCCCCTGGTGGGTCCGGAAGCTCATTTCTAAGCATTAAGCGTACCTGATGAGTTTTTCTCCTGCAGATAACAGTGGGTCACTTGGGTATCTGCATCCGGTTCTGCATGTACTGCTACTAATTATTGCACATTAATGTTACCCAAACATGCTGTAATGTTCGCCTGTAACTATCGAAACTTTAAGAGGCGACTAGGATGGACATAGATCTTCTAACTGATGAAACTTGGTTATTTTGTAATCGTTTAACCTATGAAACCCATGTACTACCATCGTAATGGTTGTGATCAATGATAGCCACTAGTTCTCTACAGTTGGGCTTGTTTCATGAAGATCCCAGTTGGTTGTGATCAATGAAACTTACAAGTTATCTATGTTTTTCTGGTATGTTGTCTTGTTCTAGTAAGGGTCCTTGAGTTATACAAAATAACAAATGCAGTAAGCAAACTCCAACAAGGAACTGGCTGACCGATTGTTTCCACTACAAGCCACTGGAAATGGAAATTGGGATTCCTGTAACTCTGCTATCTTCTCCTTCTTCTTCGCATTTAAAGGATGGATTTTCTTAGTCTGCGACATATCATGCTTTCAGGGTCACCTTATGTCCTTGAACCGATAACCATCTTTCAGCTAACCTAGCCTCCTCCGTCCCTCGGGACCAACAAGGGGTAGTATAAGAATATTCACCATTTCACCTGTTGTCCATTGTCTACGGCTTTCGGCTTGATCTTAGGCCCCGACTTATCTCCCGTGGACAAACCTTGCAGAGGAACCCTTAGATTTTCGGGGCATTGGATTCTCACCAGTGTTTGTGTTACTCAAGCTGACATGCTCGCTTCCTTCACGACTGCTTGTTTTGTGGGGCGCCTGATTTCTTGTAATAACCTGTTGAATTGGTATCTAAAACTTAAATGTTTTACTGTTACAAAAACTTTTTATAAATTAGAAAATTCAGGTGTAGAGCATCAGCATAACTAATCCTATGGGTACCTGGGAGCATTTAATAAGTTTTCATCATAATTGTAGCCTAATCGTCATTTAATATCTCTAAGAAGTACTTAATAATTAATTTTAAATAACACTTGCGTGTGATGACACAAACTATTGAAGGTAACCGTAAATTTTATCATGACGTCTCTTTCCACGTTCCTTGGTTTACTCATCGCCATCATATTTTGAGTGGGCTTCTTTTACTTGAATTGGTGACCGCCTGCTTGAGCAATTTTTGGTTTTTCTTTGTTTCCTTTAACTACAGATTTTTAGATTCTTTGTAGCCTAATCATCATTTAATATCTAAGAAGTACTTAATAATTAATTTTAAATAACACTTGCATGTCATGACACAAACTATTGAAGGTAACCGTAAATTTTATCATGATGTCTCTTTCCATGCTCCTTGGTGTTACTCATAGCCATCATATGTTGAGTGGGCTTCTTTTACTTGAATTGGTGACCGCCTGCTTGAGCAATTTTTGTTTTTTCTTTGTTTCCTTTTACTACAGATTTTTAGATTGTTCAGGAGTGGAATCTCTGTTCGTGAAAATGTATCATTGAATGCTTTATCGTGCTGTATTAGTTAACCTTTTTTGTCTATTTGTGCACAGGTTGCCTCTGACAAAGGATATTTCTCCATTATTTTTAACATACAAGTAAGTTGTTTTTAAAGGGGATTTGAAATACTTAGCCATCTAGAGGCTGGAAGAGAACTAACGTTGTACTTTTACAGGTACCTGGTTCAACACATTACAGTATGGTTTTCTATTTTGTGTCAAAGCAATTAGTACCTGGATCACTCTTGCAACGGTTTGTTGACGGGGATGATGAGTTCCGTACAAGTAGACTGAAGCTTATCCCCGGATGCCCCAAGGTATGTCAAGTCTTTCTCATGTTTGCTGTAATTCTGAAGTTGTGCGAGTAGAGTGTTGGAAGAAGCTTCTATATCCAAATTCCACTTCTATGGTTGAATAGGCCATATTCCACAAACATTCATGCGACCATCTTCCTTGCAAAGTAGTTGTTTCCTAATGATTGCTGATGAGGCTATTGTGATGAACTCTAAAATCATTTACGGTACGCTTAATATGGTAATCTGGGAATGATGACGTTCTTCAACATCTGTTGATATTTGACGAAAGAATGCAAATCTAGTGGATAAACATTGCGAGGCAACTAAAATATATAATCTTGACTATTATTGTGCTGATTGTAGTCATTCTTGCAATTCAAGTTGTATTACTTTAGTTTGGTTTACCAAGTATTAATAACTACTAGTTACTTGGTTCCATATTGTTAAGTACTAGGGCCAGCTACGCTAGTTACCCGCTTGTGTCAATTTGGTCCATGTAATACCAATTGTGATGTGTTTGACTTCAATTTTCCATTTGCGTTGAATGCACACAATCGGTAACGGGGGATACACCTTTTGATGGGAAATGGTCAAGTGGGGTGCACCTGACTATATACTTCAAAGGTAAATTAGCATTAGTATCATCAATATAGATTTTATTGTGAGGAATCTATTACCTTTGTACATGTTCAATCTTGTGTCTCAACATAGAAAAGGTTTTGATCTTAGTAGCTGGATCCTTCTAAGGTGGGTGCGCTCCCAAGACGGGAGCTCGAATTGGTGCTCCCAAGATGGGAGCTTATTGGGTGGTTAAGGCAAGGTGGCAGGTTAAGGCCAGGAGAGCCATGGCAGGTTGTGTTGTAGAGCCACCAGAGTAAGCCAAATATGAAATAGTAATTTCACCAAACACTTGGCATGCACAATCCTAGACACCCAATTTGTTTGAAAGATTACCTAAATGGAAGCCTTCTTTATAGTTGGAGAGAGATAGTAGTGCTTGGAGCTACAATTAGGGCATTATGCAGATAATGTTGCCCCCGATTCACATATTTTGTTCGCTAGAACCCAAAAACTTGAAAAGAAGACTTCTTTACTTGATAAAGCAATCAAATGTGAAGTCTTGCATTCGACTCCATATTGTAGTTACCTTTGGGAACCAAGGAAGCAAGAACACCATATCAAAGAGTTCAGACTAATTTGGAGTTTCTCTAAGAGCTGACCCATCTCTAAGCATTTTCACATGGATTCACCGGGCTCCACATTCATAGTCTTCTCAAACCCCGACATCAAATTGTCTCTATAATCTTCATTCATAATCTTTGGATCTTTGAGACCCATTTCCTTAATTGATGATTCAAGGTAATCAAGATTTTCCTTGAACTCTCTATTGCTCTCAATGAGTTCTCAGCTGCGTTCAAGTTTCTTCGAGAACAATGCACAGATTTGTAGGAAATCTTCATGAATAGAATCCGATTGTTCTTGAGATGATTCCATGGGGAGCTCTAATCTTCACTGTCCAAGGAAGGATGGGTCTGATACCACTGATAGGTATGCTCACAAAAATGACAAGAAAGACAAATAAAGAAGGAAGAAGAAGTTTATTGAATGGAATGAATCTGTAGACAGGGGAACCTTCCGTCCCACTCTATGCAATACAATTCATGGATCCCATTCACTAAGCTCACCCTCCAATTTATACAATCAAACTAATTATTTTCCCCGCCTACACTAACAAACTACCCACTTGACTCTAACTGCCAAACAATTGCTAACTACTTCTCCTACATTCAGTTACTCCTGCCACGTGCCCAAGCTCCAGCTGGTATCCGTAGCTGGAGTCGTGTCATGTTCTCAGTAAATGGATTAATGGTTTGGGGGAGTTAAATATTTTAGTTTGGCAAGAAATTTGTGAATTAAACAAAAGGTGCAACAGTGAAGAAAAGTCAGGTTTGTGTAGTGGGAAAGGGGAATATGAAGAGCTTTATGGAGAACAAGTGTTAAGCACATGGCAGAAATTAGGAAATCCCTTTGATTCTAAGGAGAAATAAACCAGTGGCACTTTTCATTGTGCAAGCAAGATTGGTTGGAGGCGAAAATTTAGAGTCATGCTCGACTTCTGCTTTTCTTATAGGTTTCTCCGTATGGATGATATTCCAGACGGTTGGTGTTGGGAGGAGGGAAATTGAGACTCCGTCCTTGAAGAATTGTCAGGTCAGGTGCCATTTTCCATGAAATAGTGTGAAGCACATGAATGAGCCTATTCGGCAGAGAGTGAAAAAATAGGGGTCTAATGTGTCAAATTGAAATGGCGGGGACCAAATTGACGCAAGTGAGGAGCTCTAGGACTACTGATGTACTATTATCTTGAAGGGTGTGCTTATCTGTGCCATCACACTACGAAGTACGAACCAAGCTAAGCTTGATATTGCTTCTTAGACATGCCACAGTGCAGCCTGCCATTTTCTTCATCATTGAAATGCACTAGCTGTAACTTGAATTGGACAGGTTGCTTTCTGGTCGTACAATACTTAATTGTAGCTTTCGATTACTAGTTTTTGTGTTGCTGGTTGCAGCAAGCCTAGGAACATAAACCGTGCGCAACCTAAGATGCACGAACACTGATAGGGAGTATGCATGTCATGTTAGATACTGATACTCCTCAGACACTCCTCAAAGCATGTCCGACACTTCTTCAATGTGTCTTAATTAGGGGTGTCAAATGGGTGGGTTTGGGCTAAAATGGGTAAGTTGTAATTGGGTTGGGTCTTCAATGGGTCATTGACCCATTTAGACCCATTAATTATGAGTTCAATTATCCATACCCAACCCGACCCTTTTATTTAAAATCAAACCCGACCCGCCCATTTACCCAATTACATACTATATACTAAAATTTAAAATGGCTAAAATACCAATGTACATTAAAATGACCATATTACCCCTGTAAATCTAAATGACTAAAATACCCTTGTACACTAAAATTGCCATACTATCCTTGTACTACTAAAATGACCAAATTACCCCGCTACACATAATTACCATATTACCGTCTCTCTCTTTATCTCTCTAGTCTCCATACTCTTCACTTCCCCCACTCCTCTCCGCTAGCCTATCACATTCCACATGGGTCTCGTTTGGACTCTCGTGAATAATGGCATTTATTTGTTATGCACAACTTTAATTATAAAACAAGAATGATTTTTGTCTTTTTTGTTTGTCCTAGATAAAAATGAAAAATTTAGATATACCAACAATATTTTTATAAAGAACACAAAAAAAATCATTCTTATTTTTTATTTGCATTTATTCAACTAAAATTTTCAAATTTGCCGAACTTTTTATTCAATTTCTCTAATTGAATGAACTAAGAAATTAGTAAAAATTCACAAAAGGTAGATTCCATTTCCAGATAACTACTTCTACTGATGATTTTTACAACATCCGAACGAACCTTTGGTTTGTATCCTTTGGTTTATATATATTTTTTGGTGCAAACCTTTGGCTTTATATACCACCCACTCTCCCCAACTCACTATTCCCACACTCTCTCTCCAAAAAGAAAGGAAACATAGAACAGAGAGAGACAAAGAGGAACATGGCATGCATCAGTGCATGTGTGAGCTAAGTTCTGTTAAGCCGGCTTTTTGGGCTTTGATATTTTAAAAAATATTTGGATAAAAGTGAAAAAAAAATTATTTTTTTGAATACTCTTGTCAAGACAAATCAATAGGGGCAAAAAGTTTGTCGCAAAACGAATAAACATGAATTTTTTTTAAATAAGGACAATAAAAAAATCTAAAAAACCCAAAAAAAAAAAAAAAAAACCCTTAGCGGATAATTTTTCCTTAGTTTGTGTGTTGAGTGGGTTGGGCACTTTTGGTAAATAATGATGTTGGAACCTAACTGGTGCAATTCGGAAAGGAGCTGAGTGGAAGGGAAAATTTATCCGCCCAGAAGTTTTCTAGAGAGTTCCGTCAATATTCTTTGGTGGGTTGTGTTCATGATTTATTGGGTCATTTAAGTTGACCCAATTAAAATCCAATTAAGACCCAATTAACAAATGAGTTAGGTGGTTTGGACCCATTCTAACCCAATTTATTAATGGGTTGGGTTGGGTCTATTTTTTAGTTGGTGGGTTTGGGTTCAATTTGCTACCCCTAGTCTTAATCAAGCATTGAATCTCTAATGTAGGATTTTTTAGCGACACTTAGGGGTTACTTCTCGAATCATCCAAACACATCCCATGTGATGATTGGTTTCACGAGTGGTATACTGAAATATCTGACCTTTCAATTTAGTTTGTGTGAAGTTGCACATCTTTTTTTTTGCTTTTGAACAAATTATTCATATATATCACACAATAAATAATAACTATATATTTCTGAGCATGTCCCAAATGAGCCGTGTCCTGCATGTTTTGGAAATCGATGTGTTGAATGTGGTGTCGTGTCTCGTGTCAGTGTCTGTGCTACTTTGGCCTCAAATGACGTGATGCCTCAATGAGTCTATCCTCAGCATGAGCACGGTGCTCATTTGAGAAGATGAAATTATATGGTTCAGGAATGGTCCTGTGGATAAATATACACATCTGATCTTACACATCCAATATCATCTTGACTTGCAACAATTACCTAATTTATTTCCTGTTTTTATCTTTTGGATTGTCTGTCGCTCTCATCCTGTGGTGTTCGAGTTCGTCTTTTTTCTATGCTTTTGATATTCTTATCTTGTAGATTCGTGCTTAACTGTAAGCTGTCTATCATCGTTTAGGGCTCATGGATCGTGCGTCAGAGTGTTGGCAGCACCCCTTGTTTACTGGGAAAAGCAATTGATTGCAACTATATCCGTGGTCCTAAGTACTTGGAAGTAATGATCTTCCTTCATTCGTATGGAATATTCCTGCATTAGTGTTAGTCTGATCACAAGTACTCCTTAGAAACAAAGCAAGCTTGGGAGTAGAACTAGATTTTAATCTTAAAACTTCTCTTTGTTTTTTTGGCAGATTGATTGTGACATAGGTTCATCTACGGTGGCTAACGGAGTTTTGGGGCTTGTAGTTGGTGTAATAACAACACTGGTAGTTGACATGGCTTTCCTAGTACAGGTATGTGTATCTTGAATATTGAGAATTTGAAATCACCTAACTTACATCTTTAACGGGCATTCTATATGTAGACGTCATTTGTTTTTATGCATCACATCACATGTGATAGGATGTGATAGGATGGTGTTATCGTGCAAAGACGATCTAATGAAGCTATGATACCCTTATTCCCTTGAGTCTCAGGGACCTTGTGTTTCTTGTGCTATGAATCTTTGTTAATTCTGTATGATATGAGATGCAGATAAAAGCCTGTTCCTAGGAGAACCATGATATATTGTTATTTTCCAGTTTTGCCCTATGGAATTACTTGTGCCAGTAAGTGCAGTAGATGGACTCTTGTTTGTATTCTTTTTGTCCCCGTTTAGGTATTCCAACTCGTTAACAAGAGATGTTATAATAACATTCAATTTCCAATTGGAAGGCGCTAATTTCTATATTGCCCTTTTATGCTCACTTTTGAGTACCTATTTGTGAGTGAGAGTTTTGGGAGACAAAAGTTTTATGCTTTGACTTTTGAAAGAGGACTGCCTAATTGGGACTTCGAATGAAAACATGGACCAACGATATGCGAATGGTGGATTAACAATTTACGAAGGGAGAAATAGTCTTATTTTCAAAACTCAGTTCTCCTGCCCCTGCAGCCCATCTCATATTGTCCTATATTGTGCTGCAAGACAGTTTCCGAATCCTGGGGGCACAGTTGATAGTCATTCAGTGCGTTGATGATTATGGTCTTTTTTCACTTAGCGCTTAATTGATTCCAGTAATCATTGAACCTTGGATCGTAGCTATTATAGATGCAGAGAAAAAAGTTGTACTCTCAGAAAATTGTACTTTGAAGTAGATAGTTGGTTTTTTTTTTTTTTTTTAACAGCTTGAGGTCGATGATTGTACTCTATGGTTCATAGGATTTATCTACATTGTCAACTTAACTCAAGCTTATGGAGTGGTTTCCATTTGTTATTGCCAGGCAAACACTGTGGATGAGTTGCCAGAGCGACTTATAGGTGCCGTCCGTGTTTCGCATATAGAGCTAAAATCTGCTATTGTTCCAAATCTTGATGAAGAGCCTTCTGGGTAAATCTGCCGTTACTGTGGAAATTTATAGAAGATCATTTGTTTACATGTGCCATTTTTTCAGCTCCCAATTTACCCGTCCATTTATTTGTCATTGTCAGTCTTATGAAACTGAATATTTGATGAAAGTAGTTCTTGCTTAGTTTCTTTTTAGGTTGAGGTATATATAGACATTTTTACTTTCCTCGTGCTCATTTATAAAGCTACTCTTCTTCTTGCTTACTGTTACTGTATTTTTAGTGATATTTCTTGGATAGGTCCAAGCTAAAACTAATTGGCAACATGTACGGCCCGTTTGGATGGAGGATTTGTTTTGGATGGATATAGAATGAGGGGGGATTTGAAGGTGGATATGTAATGAGGGGTGATATGTTAAGAAGGGTGACCCCACCTCTTAAGAAGGGTGGATTTGTAGTGAGGTGTTTGGATGGTTTTTGGGAAAGGGGAATTTAGAAGGTGGATATGATGGGATAAGATGTCAAATGACTTAATTGCGCCCTCTTAGTTATTTAATGGACAAAAAAAATGTTAATTTTATTAAATATGGGATAAAAGGTATTCAATAAATCTTTAAAATGTTTTGTGACTCCCTTTATATTAAAAAAAAATTCGGGAAAAAAAACTGAAAAGATTAAAATTCTAAAAAATGTTTAAACCTCATTATTTGATTAAAATGGGGAAAACAGTGCATTTCTTCCCCAAAGTTATTCAATGGCTCAGGAAGGAAACGGTGGCCTCCGATCTCGATCTTGGTCCATCAGGTTCTCTCTCTCTCTCTCTCTCTCTCTCTCTCTCTCTCCCCCCGATCCCGTCCACCATCACCGACGACGATGGTTGTTCCGACCCACCATCACTGCCGACGGGGTAGTCCCCTCTCTCTCTCTCTCTTTGATTTTTCTGACAAGAAAAGGTAACACCGCCCCTGATTTGCAGGGGTAGAATGGTACAAAAAATGTCCAAAACTCCCCTGATTTGCTAACGACAGGGCCTGGGGTGTCGTTACAAATTCGGGAGAAGGGGGATATGTAGTTCGAACAGTAAACAAGTCCGGGAGAGGAAAATTGGAGCCAAACACCGGATATGTGTGGGGCCGGGATTACATCTCTGGCTTCTCGGCAAATCCGGGTACCATATCCGGTATCCAAACAGGCTGGTAGAGTAGTAGCCTTTAGATTATATGAATCAAGTTTGGGTGGCCAACTTGACACGCAAAGTGGGTTTGAGAATTCTGAATACTGTCTTTTGTTGGTGTCTGTGTTGGGTAGTGAAAATTTCTCCGAAATGCAGAATGTGAATTGGAAGCTCTTGAAGCCCACTTGTTCCTCTCTTTTTTTGGGAAGTATGAGAGCATCAGACTATAGTAGTGGAATTTAGAGACACAATCAGGGTTTGTAATTTGGAGTGATGAACATAACTATTGTATAAATGGGGTGAGCCATTGTTTTGTTTCTTTTTTCTTTGAATCTAATGTGTCGAGCCTATGCAGTTGCGGAATAACTAACAAAACTACTACTAGCATAGTTAGTTTGGTCCTTGTTTTAAGTTGTTTGGGGTGAATACAACTTGTACTACTTGGTCCATCCTCGAGGTAAAGTTGTGCATAAGCAAGTGTAAGCCACAGATGATTTGCTGCCTTAGCTACTAGTGTTAGGCATCTCCCTTCTGTTTCTCTTTTCCTTTTTTTATTGTGAAAAAAATACGTACCAGCTCCTCTCCATACTCCGTACTCCATCCTTCCGTACTCCATATTCTAAATTTCCGTCCACATCTTGGGCTCAAAATTATGATATGAAGCATTGAGTCTGTGGAACACACGAAAAACTATAAAGTCTACAAAATCTTGGTATGGTCCAATATCGATTGGAATAAGTTACTTCGGTTTTCTGTAAATTGCAAGGGTACACTGTAGAATGTCTTTACCATTCATTTTGCATAACAATTTACGTGTTCACACATCTGTCGATCTCCCATCATACCTACCAATTTACGTGTTCACACATCTGTCGATCTCCCATCATACCTACGAGGTGAATGGATTGGATCATAGTTTTGGAACCAAGATGTGAAAGAAAACTGCTAGTATGGATGGGTACGGAGAGGAAGTCATCCCTGTACGAATATGTCCTTCAAGTTATTACAAGATAGAGATGGTTTTGTGAGCTTTACAAATCACAAGATACTACAACTTAAACTTGACTTTGTTTAAGCAGTTCGAAGTTTTTTAAGATTTCGCTTCAGTTGTGACCCTTGTCCACCGATGAATTTGAGTCCACATACGAGGAGCAAAAGTTTGAGAATGAATTCCGAAAATAGAACTAAAAAACCCTTGTAAACGCATCCCAGAGTGTCACTCGGGGGCGCATAATTTTCTCGTTTCGGTGACTTACATGAGAGAGATGGTATGTAACCAGAATTTTCTCAAGTTCTCCATAAAGATTTGTAGCTTCACTTTGTTTCGCAAAGAGTAAATAATGCATTCTCTCTTATTTTATATCATGATCTATAAGAAATAACACGTTACACAAGATAAATATGCAAATTTGGTAACCATACTCGTTCACAAGTACATACAAAGGAAGCCTAAGACACATTAAAACAAGAAAGTCTGTTACAAGTACAAACGCTGTCATTTGTGAAATCCATATGTAATAGAATTCCCAATAATATTTTTTTCTTTTGCATAAGCAAAAGCTTATTTTCGGCTAACGAAATCCACGAAAGCATCCAAAGCAGCCTCAGAACTCGCCGGAAAATTTCCCTCAAACTTGTGGCCCAACGCGGCAGCCCGCTTGTGAACCTCTTCATCGGTCATCAGCCTCTCAATCCCCTTCACTATGTCCTCTTTCACCATTTCTGGGAGATCACCCTTTGATACCATGTACCCCACTTTGAGGTGGTTCGCTACCAACTTGGCATTGTAGAATTGGTCTCCCCTAATGGGCCATGCCAAAAACGGAACACCACGCCCGATTGCCTCCACCGTCGAGTTCCATCCGCAGTGCGATAGAAACCCGCCAGTCGAAGGGTGGCTCAAGATCATCAATTGCGGTGCCCATCCGCTTATTATCAAACCTCTATCACCAACTTTTTCATCCAAGCCACGAGGATAGTAACCTTCTTGTGCTGCATCTGGACCGGGTTTACCGCCAACCAAGTCCGGCGGCGGGCCGTGCTGACCCGCATTTGGTTGGATCACCCATATAAATGACCAGTTGGACTCTGCCAGCGCATCAGCCAGTTGGGCAAATTCCTCTACGGTGGGCCCAACTTCGCTCCCGAACGACACGTAGATCACGGATCCACGTGGCTTCGAATCCAACCATTGGATCACCTCGTCTTCTGAATAATTCGACTTGCGTGAGGACCTAAAATCGCGGTCGTGGAGGATCGAACCGGCCGATTTCCAATATTGCTCCGGTAGTAGTGGTCCCACACCCCAGACCGGTATTCCAATCTCCTTGCCCAAATACTCTATGAACGGATGTTCCAGCTCGTCACTCGTGTTCATCAGAGCTGCGATCGAGCCGTCAACCTCCTCCACCCACCGCGGTGGATCACCGAGCTTCGGCGGGCCGCCTGGTGGTCCCCGTAATCCGGGTGGATGAGGTCGATCCTGGCCCATGTGCCCACCTGGAGGTCCGAGTAATCCGGGTGGTGGTACACCCGGGCCTGCTGGACCGCCTGGCGGGCCACCCGGGCCTCCTTGAGGAGGCCTGTGAGGCTGTTGGTTCACATCCGAATAAGTCAAGGCTATGTCTTCGGGCAATCCGGGAAGGACCCGGATCTCACCCGGCTTCATATCACCGACCCGGGCCTTCGATGACCCGAGTTCCACGGCGGCGCTGCACGCGCCGGAGGTGAGGAACGCCGCCGTCGGAACACCGAATTTCACAAAGACCTCTTTGCTCCAGCTCATCATGACATCAATCACGGCGCACAAGGGTCGTCGGGTCGGGTCACCAACACGGGCGGATAGAAATGACTCAATGGACTGACCCATTTGTTGCTGGCTTTGGTGGAAAGGGTTATGTCCGGGTACGGGTCCGGCGGCATCCGGCGGTGGCGGGAGAGGCCCCGGGGCGTCGGAGAGTTGGGCGATTTCGACGAGGGGGAGTTGGCGGAGGGAGGAGGGGACGGAGGAGGAGAGATGGGAGGAAATGAGGAGGGTAATTTTGTAATTTCGGGAGGAGAGGCGTTTGCAGAGTTCGATAGAGGGGAGGAGGTGGCCTTGGCCGAAAAAGGGTAAGACGTAGATCTCTCCATTAATAGTTGCCATTTTTTGGATTTGGATTTTGTCGTGGGTTTTGGACGAGATATGTAGGTGTATATATAGTGTATGTGTAGGAGGTTCTCGCGGGGGAGAGAGAGAGAGAACAAGGGGGAATGGAAAGGGAAAGAGAAGGAGAGAAGCTTAGGGACGAAGCAGATCGAGGAATAACTTTGGAGAGGGTTTTTCTCACTTTAAAATGGTTGGATTGGATTGGATTGGATAACCTTTTATTCTCGGGGTTTGACTGTTTGGTGGAAAAAGGCATGGATGGATTTCCCTATGAAAGTCAGAACCCGTCCTGTATGGGTTACCCTCCATACTCGTTCAGTTTGGCCCTTTGCGGATTTTTTTCGGGCTCACAATAATAATTGAAATTGTTCACTTTTTAAAATTTATCGAGACCAACGACCACAACAAAAATAACGTTGATCAAATACCATTTCACACCATTTCAAAACGCATTAATGTTGTATGAAAAAGGTGTGAAACACAGGATGGCAACTCTTCAACACATTTCTCTTAAATTTGATGCATTTTGAAATGATATCAAACAGTATTCGATCAGTCGTCAATCTTGAAAAGCTTTCAAAAATGAGTGATTTCGATTATTGTTGTGAATTCAAAAAGAACCCACAAAAGGCCAAATTGGATGGGATTGGAGGGTAACCCATATTGAACGGGATCTGACTCCATACTGAAGGCTTTTTGGAAGTTGGATTTGGAGGGATTTGTAAACGATAAAGAAAGGAAATTAAAAAGGGTAAATGATAATATCAAAATAGTTTTTGTTGGTGCCAAAATTTTAGTGTATAAAAGACTTGTATCATGTGTAGTGTACAAGACTTATATGTGTTGGAGTTTTGACATCAACAAAAACAGTTTTGGTTGTGTTTGGTTGGAAATTTAGTTTAGTTTAGTTTAATTTTGGTAGTGGGTGGAGAGAGAAATAGAGTAATGATTGAAGATAGGGATAGTGATTAGATAGAGATAGAGAGAGATGAGAAAGTAATAATTGAAAAAATAGGGTAATGATTGGAGGGCATTATCACGACCTTATTTTTTTTTTAGCGGATAAATTTACAAAACAGTTTCAGAGATTTGTAAAATTTATACACATGCTGGGACTATTTCTTAAATTCACTTGTTAAAGGATAAAAAAAAAAAAATACTTGTATCAATTAAAATTAAAAGAGTGTAGAAATCCATTTCCTGAAAAAATGTTGTTATAAAAGAGTGTTATTTATTTGAGTGCTAACTTAGTACTATTCGAGAAGGACCAAAAAAAAAAAAAAAGAAAAAAGAAAAAGTCATGCGCATGTGCATGAAAAATGATAACCCCTACGCTGTGTGTCAAAATCTTCCGAGTTTTCATATTTAAAAATGAAAATTAAAAAGAGTTTCCTGAGCTATGACACGGACCTATTAAAGCAAGGGTACATTTTAGAGATGGTTCCTCTCGTTTGGATGAAATCTCAATTTCGTCCTTCTACTTTTAATTGTGTTATTTTAAATTTTATTATTTATATTTTGTCTCAATTTGGTACTTTTTACTGACGATGTTGTTAGAACCAACGCAACTCGTGGGCAAAATTGATATTTTTTCATCCTAGAGGAACGGAATTGAGACAAAATATAAACTCGAGGGACTATTTCAAAAAATTTTATTTTATTTTAATTTTGAAAAGACAAACTCATACCTAATATCTTTTTAATCTTAATTAATTTTTTATTGAAAAAAACTATATTGAGAAAATTAAAATATTATTTTTGAATATATTACAGATAATATTATGAAATTCGAAAAACATCCCTTAGTTAAAGAACCCGATGCAAAGTTATTTAACTAAGAGCGTCCCCATTGTAATAAGCAAATGAGTGTGGATAAACAAACTTAACAAGCATGCTAAAAAAACACCCTACATTGTAATAAGTAAAGTTCCAAGTCTTTTAGTAAATAACCAAATTCCATTCATTCCATAACCAAACTTAATAACTTTTACCAATAACCAAAACTCAATAACCAAACTCCAAACTCAAAAACTCAAAACACCTCACATTGAAATTGTCTTATCAAGACGAATAATTTGGTATGATTGGGGGCGTGATTAGAACTCGTTTACGATTGGACAGATGTGCATTGTGTATTATGCGGGTTTTATTTTGTTAGAGATGTAAAAATAACCAATGTGAAGGTGGAGTTTGTTAAGTTTGATTATGGACTAAATGAATAATCAAATGCTAACGTGACACATTTTGATTATTGGTTTTGATTATTACTATTGCGGATGCTCTAAGGAATACTTTTTGAATTTCATAATACTATCTGTAATATATTCTAAACTAAAATTTTTAATTTTCTCAATATTTTTCGATTATTCAATCAAACAAAAATAATCAAGGTGAGGAAGATTTTAGGTATGAATTTGTATTTTAGGGATAGTTTAGGTACGAGACTATGAAGGTTGAAAACTTGAAATATGAGAGAGAGAGAGAGAGAGAGAGAGAGAGAGAGAGAGAGAGAGAGAGAGAGAGAGAGAGAGAGAGAGAGAGAGAGAGAGAGTGTGTTTGTTTAAAGAAATTAAAATCTTGATTGATTGAGAGTATGGTCTAGAGACCATCGCCGATAGTAGTTTGCGTATAGGAATCCCACAAGGATTGTTGGATGTTTTGATAGTCGTGGGAGGTCAAAGGCACGGAGGATTTGGGCATGCGCCGAAGATGTGACCACATTGAATTTGTAACAATTTTGTTTCTACGAATTTGATATGTGGAAAATGTTATCCATTGAAAGTGTCAAACTATTGGATGCAGAATATTATAGTTCAAAAATACAAAGAGTAAGAGGACTACTGGAAGTTTGCACGATATTTGTTTGAACTTTTCACTAATTTTTTAGTGGTCCGGAATAACGAACTCGGTGGAGGACCGAGCCACACGGTTTGTTCATGATCGGTCTTGTAGTGGGCCAACTATGATAGTTCGGTCATGGATAATACGCTTGACGAAAGGCCGAGATAGGCCCCTCGATTCTATTTGACTTGGTCACGGAGATGGCTGGTCTTCTAGGTTCTGCCTAACATAGTTCGGTGACCGTGGCTCGGGCACAGAGGCTTGGGAAAACCCTACATGCCAGCTCACTCATGTGCCCGTAACTGCCTTATCCAGAGTGACAAGTATGATGTCATCCGAAGCATGTACATGGTTGTTATCCGTCTTATCTGCTACGTCAAGAGTGACATTAGCTAAAGCGTGCTTGGCACATGTACGAACTTGGCAGTGCCGGCTCAAAGATATTTGGGGATGGACGTGGAAGTTCTAATATGGGACTATTTATCTCCGCATACGCATCTTTGAACGAAATTTTGCAAAAAGTTAAGGAAAACGTAAGGGGTTGAGATTTAAAGCATCCAAAGAACCTAAGTTGCCATACCATCAAGAGGATGTTACTTGAAGGCAATTTGAACTCCTTATTATTTAAACTATAAACTATATATTTTGGGGCCCTCTTCAAGCCAAAAAATTGGGGGTTGGAAGCAAGGGCTTCCTCCGTGCTGGCTCAAGAACTTGGAGAGCAAGTCACAACCCTCTATATAAAGGAAAGGATAGAACCCTAAAGAGGTACACACTCTTCTCCACCTAAAAACACTAGTATTTTCTTTCTCCTCCTCGATTTTCTGACTTGCTCGTTGGAGGGTCATTTTGGAGGTCGGCCAGATTGACCTTTACTTTAGTCGTATGTTCCATGTGTAGGTCAGATCAATCAAGAGTTAGGTGAACTTAGATGCTGAACTAGGAGCTCAGGAGAGGTGACTTGATCTTGATCGACAACCCCCACAAAATTTCTGTATTAATAGAATAAAAAATTAAAAGCATTTATGCGTTTAAACAGCTCAAAAGAAACAAGATGTCCTAGAATGAAACATTGGAGAAATATTATCATGTCAATTCTCTAGCTTTCAAATTGAAAATTAGGGCAACTAAAGTAACCATATTAGAGCATGTACATAATATTCTGTATTTCTTACTTTTTAGGTGAAATAGAGAAGCAAATCTTGAAAGAGGAATGTTAGGGACAAAGAAAATGGGCAAAGAATTGACCCTTAAAATATACTTGAACGGCTCAGATTCACTGCACAGTGGATCTGAGCCGTTCAAGTACACTTTAAGGGTCAATTCTTTGCCCATTTTCTTTGCACGTAGTATTTCTCATCTTGAAAAGAGCCCTACAACAGTTTAGGTATTAGAGCATCCACATCAAGCTCTTCAAATGCTATTTTGAGGTAAAGTGGCTCGGAAAAACTCAAAAACCATCATGCATCAGCCTCTCTTCTCCAACTCTTGAATGTAGAAATG
Organism: Rhododendron ovatum; assembly: GCA_019656835.1. Taxonomy (NCBI): domain Eukaryota; kingdom Viridiplantae; phylum Streptophyta; class Magnoliopsida; order Ericales; family Ericaceae; genus Rhododendron; species Rhododendron ovatum. The sequence goes on along the minus strand of CM033794.1, from coordinate 19,897,191 downwards.
CTACCGTGACTCTTTATAGGTAAAGAGCTACTGTTCACTTGTTATTCGTTTTTTATTCATTTTTTTACACTTCTAAATCTCTCTTTCCTCCATCTTCCTGAATTCTCGCTCAAAATTCCCTTTCCTATGCAGTGCTCGTCCTAATAATTTTTTATATGGTTTATAGTATTAAAAAATATAGTTAAAAAATTAAGTGCTTCAATTTTTACTCCGTTTGAATTGGTGTAAAAATCTTATTTTTCTGATCATTTTATTCTAGAGGGTCATAATTAATTTTTGGCTTTAGGATTTTCATAAGAGAGCTCTAAGAGAGTCATAGAATCAAATGAAGATCAGATACTTAATTATGAAAGTTATAGAGACAAATATTAATTATGATCATTTATAATAAAATGATCAAAAAAATAAAATCTTCGCACCGGTTCAAACGGATTGAAAATTAGGGTACTTAATTTTTTTGACAATTGGAGCGAGAGAAAGGAAAGGATAAATAAAGGAAATACAAAATTATGAATATTTAATTGAGTAGAGAGTAAGAGTAAAGAATATGATGCATTAGACATTTTAAAAGTGAATAGCTAAAGTAATATATTAGATTTTTAAGGTGTAATTTAATCCAAAATTTAAAGAAACTGGCTTGGATGTTCTTACCCCAGGTATTATACATTTTCTTGAAAACCTCAGCATTTATAGCGATGAACTGTTGTAAAGATAAAGAATAAAAAATTATTTCTTTAGCCTATTACAGTACTTTTTACCTCCCCTGTAACGCCCCAATTTTTGGAAATAAAATCGAAGGCATTAAATATTAATTTTTGAAAATTCTTTAATTTAAATTCAAAATCCAAAACGGATAATTCATCCTAAAGATTCATCTATTACAAACCATAATAGAAATACTGAAATTAATCTTTGTAGTAATAAACTAGACAAAATAATCGAGCCGTCTTCTAGGTTTGATACCGATCCCAAGCATGTTCTGACTCGACTTCCACCTCTGGATTCTCCTCTGCATAGAATTGCTCACTTTCGGGATTTTGTGTCTTTTCCTGATTTTCTGCAAAATCTGGCACGGAAGCCAGGCAATCCGTACTTGAGTAAAAGAGTTCACCTCATAGTATAATCCAATCCAACTACCCCTCTACCTTTACAGTTAGCAAGCAGCAAGATAAATATAGTATGAAGAAGTAAAACAGAGATTTTTCACATAAATTGATTTATTACTATCCATTATCCCTTTGTGTGATCTAAGATCCTTCCGCGAGATCTTTCCTCCCCAACCGCTAGTCATGCCCTGTCCCATAAGCTCACTTTCTTTTGTTGTCGCAGATTGCACTTCAGTTATGTACCTAGCGTGTATCCCTCGCATTACAATAAAAGAAAGTTTATCATGCCCGAATCATAATTAGGGTTCGCCTATCTTATGTACCACTTCACAATCACCACAATTATCACTGGGCTTACTTTGCCAGTTTCAATTCATCATTGGGCTTACTTTGCCAATCATCATTTATCAATCAACACTGGGCTTACTTTGCCAGTTTTAAACCATCACATCCAATTCATCACATCTCAAAATCACGCCTGCAGACAATCTAAAAATAAAACTTTCCAATTTATCCATTATCTAGCATCGTCTAGATGAGTTCTATTTTGCAACACCACCCCATGTCTTTAGGGTCCAATCTAGCATTTAAATCAAATATCGATACGATATACAACAAATCAATAATAATTAAAACAATTAATAAGCAATGTAACCACGCAACTTTTTATGGATAGGCCGTTGCCCTTAATCTTGTATGGTCACAATGTCAATAATAAAGTAAGAGTTTTAAAGTAATTCAAAAGGAAAATTTTCTGGGCTCGTATTAATTAATTCTAAGATAATAGATTAATTAAAAACAAATAAAAATACATTAATTAGATAAAAATATTGAAATATTTATCATGACCTTAATAAGAGTCCTACAGGTCCTATGCAACCAGTTGAGTGTCAAAAGTTGGGTTCGGAGGGTCACGGGATTAATTTAAATAAAGATGTTTAAATAAAGTGGCCGAAATTGAAGTAAATAGATAATAAATAATTTACAAATTTAAAATATGCTACGGTTAACAAAATTTCATCTTCAGAATATAGGGAGTCTAAATAAAATTATTCGGGCATTTATAATAAGGTTTATGAGGTCGTAAAGAATTTTTGATTGGAAACGCTATAGAAATAATAATAAATAGTAAATTAAATAAAAAAATATTAATTTAACAAGATATCATCTTTGAGATGCAAGAAGTCTAGGAAAAATTAGTTTGGGTGTTAAAACGTTGTTTGGAAGATCGTAAAGATTTTTCGTTTGTAAACTTTGATAGATAACTAATAAATAATTTAATAAATAGATAATTAACTAAAAAAAAATGATCTTAACAAGTTATGATCTTTGAGGTGTGAAAAGTTTAGGAAAAATAGTTCGGGGGTCAAAAATCAAGTTTAGAAGGTCGCAAAATCGATTCGACGTAAAACAGTCCAAACCGCGAGGTTGGACCGGTCAACCTTGCGGTGGAGCAGTCCACCGCAACCTTGCGTCTGGTTCTTGCGGTCCGCAGGTTGCGGCCGTGAGGTTTGGTCCAGGTTCGGTTTTTTTTGGTTTTTCGTCACGGTTTTGATGCATGGGTCCATTTAGGGCATAAGGTTAGGCTTAAAAACATTTAATATACTTAGAGGAGTGTTTGGAAGGGATTATAATACCTTGGTTTGGATCGAATTGATTTTAAAATGAATCTTGAGTTTTTGGAGAAGACAACCTCGGTTTTGGCGATCGGGGGACGTTGGGCTTGAATTGAATGATGCTTGGGGATGCTTGAGGTTGAGGGAAGTGATTGGAATGATCAATTCGGGTCTCGGTTGGTCGTGGCTATGAAACCCACTTTTTCTCTCTCTTTCTTTCTCTCTCTAAAACTCCATGGATTGGAGTTTGATTTTCTCCGATTTCTCTCTCTCTTCTGGACTGGTGGGACGTGGTGAATTTTGTGGTATGACCTAGGGTCGGATTAATGAGGTATATATATATAGGAAATTTTTTAAAGAAGTTAATAAAATTGAGTTTAAAAAGGATTCAAACTCTAGGGCTTGAGATGGATGGAAAATAGGATTAGGAAGGAAGTAGATACTGAGTAAGAGAGGGAGAGATGGAAGGAATTTCGTAATTATGCATGCATGCAATAAAAAAAAATTTAATAGGATAATTAGAATAGAATAATTATGTTTGTAATATATATCCTATTAAGGAATTAATTAATTTTATTATCAATAAAACTAATTATATGATATTATTATTAAAAAAAAATATCTGGTTGTTACACCCCCTCTCTCTCTCTGAGCAACAAGTACATCAGATGAGGGAAATTGGCTTTATACCTATTTTATCGAAGGAAAACTTCCAAAAACAAGCTGCAACAGAGGAGGTAAAAGAGAAGGTAAAATGACTTCGATGAAATGGTTCGATAAATGTACCAAAACGCTGTTCGCAATCTTTTCCATTTCTTTATTACTCTCTCTCTCCTCAGAAAAGAAAAAATGAAATAAAAGTAATAATATTTAATAGAGAATAGGTTAAATAGATAGTATTGATATAGTGTTGAAAGAGATGTGAGTTGATAAAATAAAAAAAATGTATTATTTACCAGCATTTTTATCTAACAATTGATAAACTTGCTCTTACATGTACCCCTCCTCTCTCTTTACTTTATGCAGGTGGCAACTATATAGAGTAATATTTATTTCAAATAGTGATAAAATACTTACCCTTGCTGTAGAGGTGACGGAAAAAATGTTGGGTAAAATACGGCAACATTTTGAATAGCTACTCTTACATTTTATTGGTGTGCATGCCCTTAGTTAAGTTTCCAACTTTGTCAACATGTGCATTGAGAATGATGTTGTGTAGTGGTGTGCACAGTACCGTGTTGCTCACCTTTGAGCCGTTGAATTGTGCATCCAACGGCTCGAATCTCATCTCGACAATGAAAGGGTCTTGTTCGTTGGTTGCCGAAATGAGATTCGAGCCGTCAGATGCACGATCCGACGCCTCGTAGGTTCGCAACACGATAATGTGCGTGCATCTCACTGCACACTGCCAACGCGAAGTCAATCAACACGTATACTCCGAGTAAAGGATCAAATACAAATTGCGTGCATCACAAAACAGCGATTGGTCAACGTGGGAAGACTATTTGGTGGGATACTTTGGACTTGTGGTTTTGATAACTTTCTTTTGGGTTGGACCCCCATGATTACTTTAGACATTTATTAGTATAAATTCGGAATAGAAAATGACACAACATGCAAATTGTGGGATTGGTCGGTTGATGTCGGTAACTACGTGTTGATCGGTGTCGGTAACTACGTGTTGATCGGTGGCAATTCCTCAGTGCAATGCTATGCAACTGCCAATTACGTGTTAGAAAAAAGGTTAATGCACTGCTACGCAAGGAATTGAATGCAATGCCAGTATGCCACTGCAAATTACGTACGCGTTCCTGAGGAGTTGGCCTGACTGTCAATGCTCGGGTGGTCAAGATTCGGGATTCAGAGATTTAAAAAATACGGATCTCTCAGGTATTGTCAATTTATTTGGAGTTAGTCCGGTTTCAATTGGACTCTTCGCAAGTAGACAGTTTCAGACCTCAAAATTAATAGAGGTGCCTGTAAACTGATTCAAACACTTAAACTATTAAAAAACCACGTACGCATTGAAAAAGGGAAGCATTCACGCAGTTTTAATGAAATGACTTGGACTAGGAGGGGAGCGTGTCGAGATAGAGAAACAAACATTAGAAACTTCATCGAAGATATAGCAAAAATTGTATGCGTAATATTGGTATGTATGTATACAGGCGTGTTTAAGTCAGGGTGTTCGGATTTTGTTTAGGTCTAGACTTTTGCTCTCAGCCGTTGAATTGTGTTTTTAATGATCCGGATCATTAAAAACACAATCTAATAGATGAGATCATGGTCCGGATTTTAGCTAAAATCCGAATGTCCTGACTGAAAAGCCGTGTGTATATGTACATATATATACGGATAGATATTGATACATTCATATGTTACGCCGTCGCCAATACAACTCTATAGCAGGTTGCCAAAAAAATGAATAGAGGGAGACAAGGCAAATAGAGAACTTGTAAAGAGAACTTGTAGGCAAAAAAGACAGAAAGAAAGTGGAGGGAGGAAGTGTAAAGTGGGTATGGGGATCATTGGAAGGAAAAATTTGAGCATTCCTTTCCCCCTTATTACCCCGTAATCTTAAATTCCTAGAGATAGTGAAGTAGCAATCACATTCCCATTCCAACGCTGCCCAAACATACAAATCTTAAAGGAATTATATTTCCATTCTCTCCTAAGATGCCAGCCATCTAAACACAACAGAAAAGCAGTTTAAAAAATTTAACTCCAATTTTTTTTTTGCCAAAAGTTTAGGATTTCCATTTATAACGAAGAGTTTATAAGATAGGGCATATTCTTCTCGAGGGAGAAAATAGCTGAACAAGCGGGTAGGCAATCCAAAGATCTACACCTCCAAACCCCATACATGCATATTAGAAGGGCATCAGTGCAACACAACATACCAACTACTACATCTCACATAACCCAACTCACACACACCAACACCAAAAAATGACACCCTCGAACGGGGTGAGGAAGGCTTTCATAGGGAAGAAACATAGGGACAAAACAAACCCAGAACAAATTCCAACAAAATCATACCCCAACAATTGACATGATCGGACGTCAAAAGACCATGCCGCCTCTGGAGAGAATGAAGAAGACGATTCGGTGGTCAAGAGACTGCCGAGGAAGAAGAATGCCAGCATCATCACCAAACATCACCATCGCCGCAATATCCGGTGCCATTGTTGCAAACACCAGTTGATGTGGGCATCGAGCTCCCATTTCATCCAAACAGAGAAAACAAACCGAATGAGAGAGAGAGAGAGAGAGAGAGAGAGAGAGTCCCGCCTCCCCTATTAAGGTAATAGTGCTCCAGTTTAATGGTGTAAGAAATTGGTGTAAATACAACATTTTAAATTTTAATACAATGACTAGCTAGGAACAGGTTAATAGAATTTGCATGAGAGTATGATGCTCCAATATTGCTGGGGAGCATCATTAGTTTTTTTTTTTCTTTTCCCGAAGGATAGACTAAAATTTTGTAAGCGAAAGAGAGTAGCCAATAAATTACAATGGTCAACCCTCTTCTTGGAAGGAAGATAGTAGTCACAAAGGAGGCCCAAACTCTCATGTAGAAAATTCGAGCGACAAAATAGGCAACCCCATTGGCACTCCGTTTAACAAAACAAGACGTAGAATATCCACCAAACTTTTTTTTTTTTTTTTTTGGGGGGGGGTGCGGGCCTTAGAGATCAGGGGAATTCTTTATCTCCTTATTTGTTTATCATTGCAATAGACTATCTTTTTTTTTTTTTTTTGGTGCCAACACGGTAGAAATTTTATTATAACACTGATAAATAACGAGCACATCAAACAGGTTGGTTATCTTTCTGAAAGGAAGAAAATAACCAATCAAAAGCCTAGCTTCCCAAAGTTTTAACACCAAAGCCTCGCAAACCAAATTTTGCCAAAAAATCCGATACTCCATTAGGCAATCATCGACAAAAAAGAACAATAGACTATCTTGTTTGGTCATATTCTTAAATTACGCCAAAGTTATGGATTTCCTTGTGCTACGGGCGTCGCGCAATGTTCCTCCAATTTCTGTTTTGTGCTTTGCAGACGATTGTCTTATTTTATTTTTACACAGGCAAAGCTAAAATCTATCCAAACGCTCAATCCTATTCAAAATTTTGTATCTCAAAGTATTGATCAGGGAAAACTAATAATTGGGCTAAATCTTGGGTCATTTTTCCCCTAACATGTCAAAAGTTATAAACAGAAGTTTGAAGTTGATCATCTTCATATTTCTGCTGCTTGGGATAGCAGCGATACAAAGTTTGGGCTTCCACGTATTGATGAACTTTCTCTTAATTCCATCTTGGATACCTCACAAAATCGTAGTATTAAAATTTGATCATTTTTGTTCTTAAGCTGGTAGCTAGCTAGAGCAACACTTATCAATGCACTTTAATTACCTGCTCAAGTCTTCTTTCGCCGCTCTCAAAACTAGATTTCCTCATCCAAGGAAAAGATAACGTTAGTTAGCTGGAATACTATTTTTCCCCCACTACGCGTTTTTGAGGTTTAGGCATTACAAGCCTTCAACTATGAGCATTTCAACTCGGGCTGAAACTTGGGTGCTTTTCTCCTCACTCAACAAACTTCTCTGCTGAGCCAGGTTTTCGACCTAATTTTCAATTTCGGAGGCTCGTGCCAACCGCTTCCCGTCTTGGGCTTGGAGGGGAGAATCGTGGATGTCCTTTCCATACTTACGTCCCAACTTGTTTTTTTTTTTTTTTTTTCCCCTAAACAGCGAAAAGCAATTTTTCCATGCTCTTAAGTCCCTACTAATTGTTTGGCAGGTAGGACTTGTTTGGCAAGTAGGCAACAGTGGCACTCTGTTGGCATGGCAAGATCAATGGTTAGGTCCCTTTTCTTTGATTAACTTTGTTCCATCTGTTCTTAGACTGAGGGTCACTTGGATTTACAATCTCCTTAGGCCCCGTTTGTTAAACATGTTAAGCTATGGGATTGGATTGCGAATCCGAAGGGATTATGAATCCCTTGTTTGTTAACTCAAAACACCTTCGGACTGCTAATCCTATGGAGATTCGGTTCCCACTTTTATTATCGATTCAATATCTGCTATTCCACTCCCATCTCCTCCCTTCTCGGTCTGCTCAACTCGTTTATCAATTCCATCCATTATCGCATGGTCGAGCGAATATTGTGTGAAGGGACACATGATGTTTCTTTCTTTTTTTTCTTTTTTTTCTTTTCACGATGGTCAGGGGTGTCTGAGTAAGTTATGCGTCAAATGAAGGCCACCCACGCAAGACTAAGGAATTCTCAATAAATTAGTATCTTGTGGCTTGACCCAAAGAGTTGTGCCCTAGACAGACAGCATATAACTTTCCAGTTTTGCATGCAATTTGCCCCAGTTCTGAAGAAGGATGGACCAGTCTCGTGACGGCGGCTTGTGGATTGAAAATAGTACTATATGTATAGCCAACACGGACTTCGGGTTGGTGCTGTGTAGTGATGTGCAAAGCATTGTGCTACGCACCTCCGAGCCGTCGGATCGTGCATCCAATGGCTCGGATCTTATCTCGGCAACCAACGATCGAGAGCCATTCATTGCCGAGATGAGATCCGAGAGGTGTGCAGCACGGTGTTGCACACACCACTACACAAAATAGACATGTCAAGCAACAAGAGTGATCAATTTGAAAGCTCAGGTACATAACACAGCTGTTTTGTAGCAACCAATTGATGGATGAAGCAGGACTCCGTCAACATGTAACCATAAATGTTCTAACGCACAATGCACCTTTTTTTCTCCATAATGAAACAAACTATACTTGCATTCTGTATCTGCGCCCAATATACAAGAAACTGATAGTCTCACAAAATTTAAAGCCATGGAAGCTGGAAAATCAAAATACATAGATAACAACTTGAACAATTGCTCGGATCACCTTCATGACATGGATGCAAACTCGAAGCATTTTAAAAACCCCTAATGTAGAAATATGCAAATCCCAAACTTCCTACGAACCACTAAATGGCCTCTGCTGCAATATATATTATGGAACACACTTGGAAGAGAGCTTATAGAGGTTCTGGAAATTTAAAAAGAAAAAGACCCAGGGGATTGGTAGTAAAATGCCGTTTGGGGAGGAAAATGACGAAAGAAAAAAACAGTAAACCAGGAATCATCAATCAGAAGTAACCAGGTTGTGATCTTTCATCATGCAAGCCATATTAAGATGTCATTGTAAAGTATGATCTCAAACAATCAAGGGTCAGAAACTGCCTTCTGAGTACCTTTTCAACAAAGATGCCGTAGGAATTTTTGGTTCTTTGCTCTGACAGAAGTCACTGCAGCAAGAAAGATATCATCACAAAACAATAGGGTCAAAGTAACCGAACACCAAGTAAAACCAGAGCAGAATCCAATGGTTACTATTTTACGCGAATTTGGATTTTTAAGCCTGGTATGGTTTCACTAGAGGAGAACCAAACCAAACGAAACTGAGCCTTGTGCCCAAATCAAAATTAATTTCTCCTACATTTTTCATAACTTTTCTTCTATCTGTTTCCACAGAAATATGAACCAGTCTCAGACTCTCAAATCAGTCACTATCCAGCAAAACATATACCGAAAGAAAGAAGCATTCTAGGAGAAGGACAGCTTGTACAGGCAAGTGGAGGGAAAATAGTGTGAAGGAATGATGCAGCACATTTGTTAGCTTCTACAAAATCATGAAGTTGATAGCCTAGTGTGAGAAAATTCTGGACCTAAATGAGCTTCGGACCGGGATCCTGAGAAAAAAAATGTATGTGGCCTATTTTCCCTGTGAGAAAAAGTTGTATGCAGCTTTCGATGAAGAGTTTTAGGCAGCGCCTGGATTAAGAATCACCGGGGGTGCATATATGTAATGTAGGTTGGTCTTTATTTTCAATATCTGAGCAGAATAATCTTACAGTGATTAGAAAAACTGTTGCTTGTTTAGCTGTCATGCTAGTAGGATTGAGCAAAAAATGAATATTTATGTCGTGGACAGTTTATGAAGGAAAATATCTTAATGATTGGCACTTTGATACTTTAAACATTTTCATCCGTGAACATGGAGAGGCCATATGAACAGAAATTCGTTTAAATTTTCTTACCCGAACTATTAATGGAAAAATATGTCACCCATTTTCTTTTCTGAATGTTCAGGCCGATGGAAGAATATCCAAGGCAACTTCTTTAAGTGACGGCATCACTCCCTGCTTATGTAAGCAAACATATTTACCTCTTACTTTTCTGAGTACCGTCCATGGACCAGGATAGCACCTAAAAAAGAAGAAAAAAAATCTGTTGACTGAAAGTTATCCATTAGGTAGAAACTATCAAGAGCATGGCAAATTCACCACTGAGGGCATGCCATATCCTAGCAGCAAGTATTTCAAGTTTTCTTCATTGTAGAGAATAAGTAATCAGATTCGAGTTTAATAGCAAAAATGTTGTGGAAATGGAGGGCTTAGCAAGTTGCGAACCTGAAAAGGGTTCCTCCCCTGGTTCCTTTAAAATTATGAATGTAATACACAGTCTCCATCTTCGGAAACAGTGTCGTAGCAAGTGCTGCAAGCTTTGGGTAAAAGAACGGCGGATAATCTCTTCATTCATCTTAAGGAAACTACCATCTGAGTGACCACCCAAACAAAGGGGGAAAAAAGAGTAGCAGACTAGCAGTGAAGTAATTTGGACCAAAAATCTGATGAATGCATAAAAGAAAACTGATCCTCTTCTATATGCAGCAGAAGAAAACCATCTGCTGTCGCGCAACTAAGGCTGAGTTTGGATTAAGGATTTGGAGGAAAAGGAAAAAGCAAAGGGAAAAGTTCACGGATCGGACAGCCGGATTGAATCTTATTCCCTCCACAAATCCCTGCCAAAATCGTTGACTGAAATATAGCCTTGGACTATATTTCAAATTAAATCGAAAGAAACGTTCCCCTTCTATTTTCTAAACTACAAGTTGCCCAATCCTTGCTTTCTTTCTCTACTCTCTCGCCTCTCTCCCTCTGTTAAAGGATACACCCTGATCTGATGCGGTCAAGTTCTCCATTGAAGATAATCAGTTTCCGGGTGGTCTTTGCAACAGCTTCATTGTAAAGCTCTTCCACAACAAGCATCTCTGTGTTGCCAAAAAGAATCGACGAGATTAAACAAAAGTAGTATCAAAACAAAATGGGGAGTCTGAGTCTACCATTGACGTTATAATATGGATAGGCGACGAGGAACATTTCATCTTCTGGCTTCACGCGGTCAGCCATTTTAACTTTTGAGACAAAACCAAAATCCTCAAGGAATGATGGCTTTGTGAGATAGTCCAACTTAAATGAAGCTCCTCCAAAAACTGATTGTCTTGCAAATTTAACCTCATTAGCCTCTGGGAAAAACTGCAAGTTTACATAAAAAGCGCATGTCATAAATTCACTTCAAAGAATGAACAAAATCACAGGAAATTCTTAGTCTTCTGCAAGAAAATTTATGGCCCCATTGAAACTTAGAGGGCTGGATTGGATCATGAATTCATGGATTGACAAAATGGTGCTATCCCTAAAGACTAAAAAAGTAGGAACATCATAGGAACTGATCCAATCATAAAGGCATACTATTCTGGTCCGTGTAGCCTTTTCAGGAATGACGAAGAGGTCGCAAAACTCACGAATCAATTGCATACTTCCAGTCATTTCTGTACCACCTTCAGCATCACCTGGCACCAAAATTACACAGAAAGAGAGACCACACAAACTAAGGAAACATTAGGAAGGACAATAAGCAAGAAAAAGAGAAAAAAATTGTTAAAACAAAAACAAGTAACCAGAGACAACCTGGTACAGATTCAAGTCCAGCAGTTGGAAATTCAATCTCCTGAGACGGAGACTTGTCAGTCGGAAAAAACAAGGGAATTCTAGGGGTGGTGTATCCTTCTTATCTTTAACATTCCAAAATGAAAAAAGGGTATTAATACGTAAGGAGAGGAAATCGGTACTTCTTATCTTTTAACTCACCATCAACTGTTTATTATCCTTCAAAGCCAATTCAGTGGCTTCTTTTGCCTGTCAATTGTTCATGACGTATACCGAAGTTATAAAGTTTCAAGGAAACTAACTACTCGAAAAGACAAAAGATGTTAAAAGATGGAAAGTTTCCAACAAAGATCGTCACTGAAAGAAAAAACAATGACGTGAGACAAGTCTAAATGGAACTGAGAGGACAAGAGAGGGAGAGCCTTGCACTAGTTCATGACCAAAAGATTTGAGTGCTTTCTAAAGTTCATTAGTCTCTAGGTACAGTGATCATTCTACTCTTTCTAGAAGATCATAACTTTCTGCTTTACCAAATGCATATCCACTGCCAGGTCCCTTAGAAAAGAAAACAAGCTGAGAAAGAAAAAAAGGGTAGAAAGAACGATAAAGAGACAGAAACATAGAAGAAGAGGAAATCTACTTTCCCAGCTTTTTTTTCTCACAGAAGAAAATATGAAGAAGTGAATAGATAACAAGGAGAAGCACATTAAGATGCAGAAAGAGAAAAATGAGGGGGAAATAAAAAACGCTCTCCTAGTCCTAGGAAATTTTCTGCTAACTATAATACAAAATCCTTCGTTGGGCCATTTCCATGCATATTTTGAAATCCTAAAAGAGTAAAGACACATCAACTAAACCATGTATAGAAGGATCAATTATTGGTGAAATCACCCAAAATGGTGGTTAAGTGCTAACTAAGCTCCAGTACAAACAAGACCATAAAATCACTATTATCTCAAAAGCATATTAGTCACTCCAAAAGGATTGTGCCACTAGCATTTTAGCTGCACATATACATTTAGCCCATGGCTCCATAATATAACAAACTAATGCTAAATTAGGCTGAGATGTGCCTTCCCCAAGTCAAAGTGAACCCCGCTTGGCAAAACCTTAAATTTAGGTTCTCACGAAAACACAGCTGCAACTTGCAATGCGGATGTCGTGGCACTATTCTAAGGGTAAGCAGCTTTTAGCTCTGGTTTTACATCGAATCAATAAGTGTCATCAGCCATATAGCTTGTTATTTAACCACTCAAGTCAAGCCCACAGCAGCAAGGCTCATGTGGGAGAATCATCTGCATTTTACTTAACTCAACCTTGTGGGAGGTCCATCTAACAAATGATATAAGAGACTAGATCAAATTTGTAGGCCTGGCGCTGCCTTTTGGCCATGTATGCCACTACAAGATTAAATGCATCAAGAGAGCTTACTTGCTCAAGAAGTTCTGAATAATCATTAGGAAATGGAACATCAATTCCAACTGAATCATCACTGTTGCCGGAAACAACATGGGTCACAAAATCAAGCTTTCTAGATTTCTTGTATTCTGCAATTTTCCGGTTGCATAAGTTCATACCCCTTTCCATCTTGAAGCTTCTACAATTGAAATCCTACATAGCATGTCAATCAATAGAAAATTCTACAACGCCGAAACCAAGTTCAATGGAAATTAAAAGTAGTCAGAAATTAAGTGGAGAAAACAAGTTCAAGGTTTGGGCATTGGGATTTTTTTTTTTAAGAGCAAGTCTACCAGTTGGTACCAATAAGGCTATGCGAAAGTCGGTTTTTGGGTCCAATCAATTGGGGTCAGCCACAGGAATCCGTGTTTTCCATTGAGCTCTGTTAAGGGCATCGTGTTCCGTAATATCTACTAAGCCTCGATCCTTGTGCACTACTGCTTCTAAGGTCAATTTCAGTCTACCTCTCCCCTTAGTGCTATTCAGTTTTTGGCTTGCTACAGTGTTAAAAACAAAAAAATAACTAATAATGTAGCTTTACCGGTTCAGTCCCAATTTGGCACAATCACAAATTCATACCATTGGATTTAAGTCATCTCCTTGTCAACACAAATCAAATGGCTCGGATGAAGTGGGAAAAATGGCATTGCCATTTCTTGGCATCAACAAACGGCAATGGTTGGACTTAGATTTTGTCAAAAAATATGCCAATAACACGATATATGGCGATGGGGTGGACTTGATCTACCAAATTAGAAAGTTTGCTCACTTAGAGCATCATTTGAGTCGAAGTTGGAGCAAAGGATTGAAGATGGTGTTGAAAGCGTTATTAGTGGGGTGGCTGCTATGATTGCTAGTTAGTTAATTTGGGTCCACACTCCACAGAATGCAATTGAATAAATCAAGAAGACTAGTCTAGTGGTTTCCAAATTGAATGATGATTACGTATTTACGATCTTTTTCTCTAGATAGATCACAGATAGATAGACAGGAGTATTTTGTGAGCAAAAGAGAGGAAAGAGAAAATGGTAGGGAATAATCAAACCTCTGGAATCGGTAGAGAAGGGATTGCGATTGGAAGCCTAGAGGCGGTTGGGGCTCTGGATAACGGCATTTTGATACCACAACCTCTTCCCAACAAGAATAATGAGAGAGAGAGAGAGTTGAACCGTGGAGTCCGGTTAAGTAATACTCCGTATTTGTGTTATTTCGGATCCAATTTGATGATCCGACATCGACTCCTGTGGTACCGTCGTACCGATTTCATCATTTGATGCATAATATTGTAATTAATGAATGAGAGCAATGTTATACGTACGGACAGATCCATGGGGTATCGAAAGGCACGCAGGGCCTATTTCGGGTCTTGCACAAATAATTTGAACCGTTTATATAATTTAAAAAAAAACCTCGAGTGGGTCTCAAATCAGTTCAATCCAATTCGTGTTGGTGCTCAATCCAATCTTTTATTTTTTCATTCAGATTTTAGAATTGAAATTTAATCGGTTCTTTAATTAAATGCTTTAATTATAGTATTTTTTTTATTTTATATTCTCATTCCAACATCTATTAATAATGACATTAAAAATATAAACCACTTCATCAAATTAAAGTAAGTCAAACACTATTTTGAATGACAAAAATGCATGATTATATAACTCTTCCTAGTTCCTATTCTTATACTAGTATCTTTAACTTTAAGGTGAGAAAAACAACTACTACTACATACTGTTTTGGAAGGAGGAAATCCCAGTTGGCCATATGACTCTTCTTTCGTATGGATCTTTTTTATATAAGAACTTGCCGCCATTTTCTCTTTTCCATAAGAAACAAATGCGCGCTCAGCAGAGCATCCATCAAACGGAAAACAATTACCAAGTGTTCTTAAGCTCGTTACATTTCTTTTCTTAAGGACATTATAAAAGTATGAATTGTTTCTTATGTTCGTTTTTCGTAAAAAAATTTAGAGTTATTTAGAAAGAATTTTCTGTACTATTTTTACTGGATAAAGAGTTCTTTTTTTGTTGTTGTTGCTATTTTTAATTGATATTGGTATTTTAATTTGTAGGACACGGGATGATGAATGTTTGGACTATGAGTTAAACCAAATGAAAAAAAAAAAATACTTTTGACTTGAATGAGATTCCTCAAGGAGACGAAAATATAGAATCCTGTGAAAGTGTCGAAGAGCGGAACAATTTAGTAAAAAATAACTTGCAACCTTTTCTCGAACAATGTTTTCTCAGTGAAGAGGAGGCTTTCGTTTTTATAAAAAATTATGCCAATAGACATGGTTTTGCCATCTGAAAAAGACCGCTTCATCACAAAAAAAGGAGAAGTTGAAGGCAAGACTTCTTTTTTTTTTGCCATCGAGTGACATAGGATTGAATGCTATATATTTTGTGTGAAGTATTAGAAATTGGAGTTTTGGTCAATTTTTATTTTTGTTATCTCACCCGAATTTTGTGTGGTTGTTATACAACTATAATTTTTCCCCCTCTTTTAGACCTCAAACATTGTGAATTTTTATTTAATTGTTTGTGGTAGTATTATCCAATTGTTAATTTTCCATATTATAAAGATATTGTTCTGTTTGTTAGTTTTTTTTTTTTTCCTTTTTTTGGAGCATTGTTTTGTTAGAGAAAAAGGTGCCGTCAAGCATTTTTTTTTTTTTTTTTGGAACACGTTAGAAATTCATTGATTAAAATGATGAGTACAATCTACCAAGTACAACAATACAACTGTTACAAAAACCTGTCACATACAATGAGACAAATAACACATCAAAACCAAATGAAGGATTCAAGTTCAGCGAAATAATTGATCAGACGGTCAGGTGCCAAAGCCGCGTATGGTATTTGTCAATGTTCAGCTGTCACGGTAATTTCACAATTGACGATGTTTTCTACAGAAACCGACCGATGCCAACTTAGCGCGTCCGATGCCGCTATAGTGGCTCTTTTTGCACTTTTGGTAGAGAGCACTGCGTGCATGGTAGAGCTGTATGCAACTAAATGGCCGAGAAGCCAACTACAGCACAAAATTGATAGTGAAAAAGCAAAACCACACCGTAACCGTGGTTATTAAACAAGGAACTATGAAAATCAAAGAAACTACCACCGGCAGATACTATCTTACCCATGGTGCCGTCAAGCATTGTTTTGTTTGGAAAACAAGTTACGGGAACAACAGACGATTATTTATTATTTAATCCTTCTCCGTGAACATAACCTTTTTATTATCTCCGTCCCATTTTGTTCCGCCTGTTTCCTTTTTGGGACGTTCTAAAAAATCGTCTATATCTCACAATCTATAATATTTTATATATTCAATATGGATCTTGTTTGATAGATCTCAATTTATTTTTTTAAACAAAGTTTTCGAAATCATAAAAAATATTATAGATTGTAAGATATAGACAATTTTTTGAGACGTCCCAAAAAGGAAACATGCGCAACAAAGTGGGACGGAGGGAGTATTTGTATTGAAAACCTTTCACCTACCTAATATTTAAAAAGAAACAAGGGGACAGCAGCGTGCTACTGTCTCGGGTTTTCAAACCCACTCCGGTCTCGCTCCGATGATCGGAAACGTTCATTTTATAGAGCTCATCGAGTAGAACAACTATACAAAAAATCAGCTTAATTAGATATCATTAAGTGCCTGATCGGAGCCCATATAACTCGGTCCATGGGTTATAGTGGATCCAGTGTTTCGGATCCATTCTTTTTAAGATAAAAAGGTTCCGATCAGGTACTTAATGATATCCAATTAAGTTGATTTTTTGCAAAGTTATTCTATTCGACGAGCTCTACAAAGTGAACGTTTTCGATCATCGGAATGAGACCGGAGTGGGCCCGAAAACCCGGGACGACAGCACGCTGGGCCAGCAGTCCCCCCGCCTCCGGGTAATATTACCACTAAAAAAAAGTATTACAAAACTTTATGACTAGTTTAGAAAATAGTGGTGAAAAGTGATGTTTTGTGAGTACCCAACTCCAATGATTTAAGTATATATATATTGCGCATAAAGTATTGCTCCACGAGCACTTTTTAGCGAGACGGTTACTATCATGGTATCTGTTTTCATTTTCTAGGAGTTTACTTTCGATTCCGGGAAAATAATGTAGAGCATGCGTCCTGGGCGGTACGTACCTGTTTACACCCGTTTTTGGCATCCAGTCGTGGGCAAGCGTTGGAAGGACATTTAATTATCTTTTAATTAGATTGGGCCAAAAATAAAGAGGTATTGGGTTAAAATTAATGGGCCAAGACAATATTTATTGGGCCCGATTAATTTTAATTTAATTCGGCCATGGGTTTAGTGTTTCTGGGCCTATTTGCAAAAAAGAATTAGTTGGCCCATGACTCATGGAAGCTAATTAGGTGTTTTTGTAGGATAAACATATAAATAGGCCATGTAATTTAATGAAATGGGCCATTACCCAAGAGTCCCATAAAAAGTGGAAAGTGGGTAAATACTTGGTGTCTTGCAATAGTTGTTCCTGTTGATCCGCAGAAGAAAAAGAAACAAGTTGGTGGGAGTACTTGCCGCATGGCCATTTGACTTGGTCAAATGGCCCACTACTCTTTGATACCCACGAAAAGAGGAAAGAGGGTGGCCCATTACTCTTGTTTAACTTCCAGTAACTTCTCATGGTAAAAGAAACATGTGGGTTTTCTTTTAAACCTCCAATAATCACCCATGATCGCACTAGATATGTTAATGGGTAGTTATTATGGACACTTGGCAACGTTCGAGGCTTACTCGGGACACATGTCAGCTCGTGGTGAAGGCGGGAAACTCGGCCCAGATCTGGACCAGTGCATTATTTGCCCATGATCTTTTGTAACTTCCAAATAACTACCTATTATCCCATGATCTCATGAAGAGGAAGTTACAAAAGACACATGGCGCCACGAGAAGAGGACAACAAGCCCCTTACATGCAAAAAATCGAAGACCCTTGGCCTATAAATACTAGAAGACAAGAAGAAAAAAGGGTTCCCACACCAATCAAACTCAACGCTTAAAACCAAAGCCTTCCCAGCGAAGCAACTATCTCTATTTTCTCACCCTCACTCAATTACTTCACCAAGTAATTCGGGTTTCTATCTCCCTTGTATCTCAACTTTATTATTACAAAACATAATAAAGTTATTCATATCTCTCTTCATCCCCTACTTTATTATTACGATATAGTAAAGTAATTCTACGCTGTTACTTTCTTTCCTACACGGTTAGGAAATTATTAAGTCCTCGCACGAAGAGGCAAAACCACGACCTTCACTGCAATCCAGCCCTTAGGTTGCAGCACTATCGCCCTCTCAGATCTAGAAGTCAGAAAAGGGACGCTCAGCCCTTTACGTTAGACGCGACAAGTCTTGGCACCCGCTCAGTCCTTGAGCCATTTCGGAGCCGAACATCTTTTTGGCACGCCCGGTGGGACCCTAATCGTCTAAGGGTTTTATCATGGTCAGGAAGCCGCAGCAACAACCGGATCCACCCATCCCGGATCCACCACAGAGTCCTGAGGGAGTGGCAGTCGACGTGCCATTACTCGAGGAAGCTGGTCCTCAGATCAGCGCCCAAGATCTTAGCGACGCTACCGACAGCGTCAAAAATTATATGTTCATGGCAGGACGTGATATCTCGAACAACGTACGCAGTCAATCTCACATTCGTTCACTCAGTCCTTGGAACCTCTGACCATAGCAGTCAACAAGATGGTTGCTACGCTTACAGAGAGGCTACCGCTCGCTCCTCAGCAGCAGGGCTTTCCACAGTTTGGTGTCTTTGGCAACGGTCAAGACCAAGCTGGCTTATTGGGGGTTCCTCCCCCTCCTCAGACATTTTACCATGCCACTTCGTCTAATAGCCCTGCACTCGGGGGCAAAAAGAGAAGGGAGTCGTGATTGGAGGAGCTTCGACGCCTCCGAATAACGATCAAAGGTTTATTTTGGTCGAGGACCAGAACAAGCTTGACAAGTCTGACAAGATGGACAAAAGGCCTTCGCAAGGAGGCCAGGGCTCTGGAAAGGACAAAGGAGTTGCACAGTCTCCCCAAAGCTCTGATACTCGGGGGGCAAATCCTGCCCAGAACCAGCAGGCACAAGAGGCGCACCCACAGCCGCCTCCTGAGCCAGACCTAGTCATGGGAAAGGATCAAGTCTTGAACCTGCTCCAGGAGCAGTTAGGACCTGGTTTCAGACCTTTGGGAAGGCCAATGTATAGGAAGCCTCATACCGAGGAGGTGGACAATACACCTTTCCCAAAGGGTTACAGAGTCCAGAATTTCAGACCTTCAATGGTGAGAGCATGCAGTCGACGGTGGAGCACATTGCAGGTTTCAAGTTCAATGTGGAGAAGCTGGAACCATTGATGCTCTGAAGTTGAGGCTTTTTCCCAATTCTCTGACTGGGACAGCCTTTACTTGGTACATCAACCTTCCACCCAACTCCGTGCAGACCTGGGCTCAACTGGAGGAGATGTTCCACCAGCAGTTCTACAGGGTAGAACCAGAAGTGACGTTGGCGGACCTCTCATGCTATCGTCAAACCCATCTAGAGTCTGTGGAGTCCTACCTTACGTTTCAAAACTGCTCGATTCAAATGCAAGATAGTCCTTCCTGAGGCCGAATACGTGCGTATAGCATTAAACGGCCTGGGCTTTGAAATGAAGAAGAAGTTTTATGGAACGGAGTTCAGAGACCTGTTCGAATTATCTTCTAAGGCTTCTCATTATGAAAAGTTCTTGGCGGAAGAGCAGGACAGGAAGACGGCATCTAAAGGGACGTATTACCGCGACCCTAATTACGAGGTTGCTGCAGTGGAAGCAGAGGCAGACCCAGACGTAGCAGTGGCTGAAATCATCAACAAAAAGCCATACGTTTGCAAGGCCTTTGTCAAGATGGAGCCCACAAAGCAGCCAGCCCAGAGCACTTTCAATAAGTCAACCAGGACCTATACATTCGACGTGGGTAGGGCTGAAGCTATCTTTGATCAACTCCTGGCCGACAAGCTGCTCAAACTGCCCTTTGGTCACAAGATTCCAACTCTGGAAGAACTGAAGGGCAAAGAGTATTGTAAGTATCACAATTCTTGGAGTCATACTACGAATAACTGCATAGTATTTAGAAATGATATCCAGGACAAAATTGAGCGGGGAGAGTTCAAATTCCCTGAGAAAGACAAGCAGCCCATGGGGGTGGATGGCAATCCCTTTCCTTCAGGGCTGAGTACAAATATGGTCTCCGTCAACATGAGGGACATGCCTAGGACTGTTCCTAGGCAGAAGATAAGTTTGGGAGCCCCTTCCAGAGCAGTCTATAAGTCCAGCCCAGGCAGGTATTGGGATCCTTATTATGATGAGGGTGATGTCAGGACTGAGCGGGTTAGAAGGTTCGAAAAATTGAACTCTTGGTGGTCCAGACCTTCGGGAGTGAAGAAACCAGAGAAACCAACTTGTTCCATGGTGTGCACAGAGTGTGGACATCATGCCAGTCCTAGCAAGCCAGTCCTGAAAAGCATTATTGTGGGAAGGGCTGAACCAAGTCCTAAGGAGCCACGCAGGTCTAAAGGGAGAAGGGTTGTACGCGAATCTGTGTTCAACCGAATTCAGCCAGGGTTGGTTGAAATTGAAGATGAGCTCGTCAACTTGAGGATATCTGCTCCTTCCAGGGATAAACCAAGGGCTGTGAGACCTCCAGTCACTCCTCCAGGTGAGTGGCACAGGGTTGAACATCCCAAGTTTCCTTCTGAACCTCCACCTTTCTAGATCTCAGAAGAGGCACCGCCAACGATTCAGGCAGGCAGCAAGAAGGGCTGAGGAAGTCAGACCTACTGACGACCCAATGATTGAAGACGACCCCAAAGAAGAAGAAGGTGGAAGTCCTGGTAGAAGAGCCTGTGGTTGAAAAACCTAAGGCTAAAAGAGTATACAAGCCCTTGGAAAGGACTGTGGAAGAGGCTATCGTTGAGCCTCCTCCAAGGACTTTACCCAGAAGCAAATCCCGTTCAAGACATACAAGAGGCAGTTACCAAACCACCTCCAAAGCAGGCAATGGTACCAAGAAACAACCTCTCTTGGAAAGAACTCTTAAGGAGGCTAGGATTCAGCCTCCACCAAGACAAGTTACTTTGCTCCAGAAGACAGCCCTTGAACCTAGAAAGCCAGACTCGGGGGGCAAGTCCAAATTGAATCCACAGGCTAAGGTGTTTGTGCCTGGACAGGGTCATAACATGCAATGCAACATGGTCGTGTTCTTACCAGCAGATCTGGAAGCCAAGGACAACACTCCAACAGCCATGGAGGGAGATGTTGTAGAGATGGGGCAGACAGCAAGATTTTAAATGAGTCCTTCTCTGTAGGACTGAATGGGCCTTCAGTGATCGTGTGAAGGACGAGACCGAAGAGAAGTGAAGATCGTGCAGCTAGCGTGATCTTTGAGAGGCCGAGTCCCACGATGAACAAACACATCAAGCCCTTGTACATTGCTGGTTGCCTTGATGGGATGCCAGTGAACCGTATCCTGGTGACAACGGTTCAGCAGCCAATCTCATTCCTAAGGCCATGATGCAGAGGCTCGGGAAGACTGATCAAGACCTGGTTTCATGCAACGCCACCTTGACTGACTTCACTGGGAAGGAGACAGCATGCCAAGGTATTTTGATCATGAATTTAACGATAGGGTCCAAGACCTTAACAACACCTTTCTTTGTTGTCAATTCACACTCTTCCTTCAATGTTCTACTGGGGAGAGATTGGATTCATTCCTGTCTAGCGGTCCCCTCAACCCTTCACCAATGTCTTATTTTTTGGAATCAAGACGACGTGGAGGTAATATGGGCTGACCGTA
Organism: Rhododendron ovatum; assembly: GCA_019656835.1. NCBI lineage: Eukaryota > Viridiplantae > Streptophyta > Magnoliopsida > Ericales > Ericaceae > Rhododendron > Rhododendron ovatum. The sequence goes on along the minus strand of CM033794.1, from coordinate 19,875,343 downwards.
GACCATTCAAGGCCTCTACTAACCATGCTGAGGCCCACCTATATGATGAGGGGTTGGTCCAATGAAGGTGGCAGGCCTTGACAAGTATGGCCGCCACAGAATAGCCCCCATTCATAACAAGAAGTCAGCTGAAGAAGTGAAGGCACTTTTTCAAGAATTAATCGGTCCAATGATTACGGAGTCAAGCAGGCCGATTATAGCTTCATCCAAACACCCTTCTCAATGTCAGTAAGCCCTTCAGAAGTAGAGAAACATGTGGCCCTCCAGACCACATTGTCAAAGTTTGAAGCCTATTTACTAGAGAAGAGGCTGATGGGAAGTCAAGAGTCTGAGGAAGATTTTTCGGCCTGTGCGGCCGAAGTAATCAACGAAGACGAAAACCTGGTTGAAGATCTTGATGAAATCCGCCTGGAAGACCTTGAAGCAGCCCCGCCAAGTTGGATGATTAAAGGCTGACGTGCAAGATCCTTTAGAAGAAGTTAATTTGGGAGATTCAGAAATCCCAAACCTGTATATATTAGTCAACTTCTGCCAGAGGATGTGAAGGAAAAGTTCATCCAGCTCTTAGGGGAATTCAAGTCCTGTTTTGCTTGGACTTACGAAGAGCTGCCAGGTCTGTCCAGAGACCTAGTGGAGCACAAGTTGCCTATACAACCAGAATTCAGACCTTTCAAACAACCGCCAAGGAGGATGTCCAATGAGGTTTACTTACAGTCAAAGATGAGATCGAACGCCTTTTCAATGCTGGGTTCATACGCAGCCAGGTATGTTACTTGGCTCTCTAATATTGTGCCAGTCCTTAAGAAGAACGGCAAGGTCAGAGTGTGTGTAGACTTCAGAAACTTGAACTTGGCTTCCCCAAAGGACGAGTATCCAATGCCAGTCGTAGATCAGTTGGTAGATGGAGCTTCTGGTCACAAGGTCTTGTCCTTCATGGACCATTCTGGACAATCAGATCTTTATCGACGAGGCCGATACGGCTAAGACCGCTTTTAGGTGTCCTGGAGCCCTGGAACCTTTGAGTGGGTTGTAATGCCCTTCGGCCTAAAGAATGCTGGTGCTTCGTTCCAGCGAGCAATGAACGCCATATTTCATGATTTCATTGGCCATTTCATGGAGATTACATTGATGACATCGTGGTCAAGTCTCAGTCCTATGATGAACATTTGGAACACTTGAGGAAGTCTTTCTTGAGAATGCAACAGTTTGATTTGAAAGTAAACCCCTTGAAGTGTGCCTTCGGAGTCTCCGCAGGCAAGTTCCTTGGATTCTTGGTCCACAACAGAGGGATTGAAGTTGACAAGAATAAGGCCAAAGCAATTATGGAAGCAAAGCCTCCTACCACCAAGAAGGAGTTGCAGAAGCTCTTGGGTTCGTTCAACTTCTTGAGAAGGTTTATCTCAAACCTAGCTGGAAGGGTTCAGGTCTTTTCTCCACTCTTGAAGCTGAAGGACCATGACGCTTTTGTGTGGGAGGCAAACCATCAAAAGGCCTTTGATGAGATCAAAGGCTATTTAGCAACGGCTCCAGTCCTTATGCCTCCCATCAAGAACAGGCCGTTGAAGCTCTACATCTCAGCAGCTGAAGGCTCTATTGGAGGCCTTTTAGCTCAAGACAACGCTCAAGGAAAGGAACAGGCGGTTTATTACTTGAGTAGGTTGTTGACTCCTTGTGAAAGGAGATACACTCCTATTGAAAAGATTTGTCTTGCCTTGTACTTTTCAGCAATAAAGTTGAGGCACTACATGCTTCCTGTTTTGGTTTACATTATGAGTAAAACAGACCTAGTTAAATACTTGCTTTCTCGGCCAATCATGAGAGGCCGAATTGGCAAATGGTCTTTAGCTCTAATGGAGTTTAGTTTTCAATACGTTCCTCAAAAGGCTGTAAAGGGCCAGGCCTTAGCGGATTTTCTTGCTGATCATCCATGCGTGGATATCGGCGATGAGTCCAGATAGTTTGAACGCCCTTGAGATATCACTTACTCCTTGGACACTGCTCTTTGACGGATCAAGGACTCAGCAGGTCAGGCTGTGGAGTAATTATTATTTCTCCTCAAGGCCTGAGGACTGAATTGTCCTTTCAATTTGATTTCCCATGTACAAATAACCAAGCTGAATACGAAGCAGTTCTTGTAGGCCTCGAGATCCTAAGAGATCTAGAGGCCAGAGAAGTAAAAGTTATTGGGGATTCAAACCTTGTAATCAATCACTTGGCAAGAGCGTTCAAATGCTATAGTGAGGACTTGGCTCCTTATTATATGGCAGCAATGCAATTAATTCAAGATTTTGATAATGTAACTGTCAAGCACGTGCAAGGAGTATGAACACTGAAGCCAACAGCTTGGCTCAGGCCTCAACAGGTCTGAAGCTAGCTCCAGAAACAATCCACAAGATCATCACAGTCCAAAAGAGGTTGTTACCTCTGTTAGAAGGAGAGGTCTAGGACTGGAGGTATTTACTTCTGACTTCACAGGTGAAGAATCAGATGATGAACCAGAGAACGATTGGCGTACACCTATTATTTCCTTCCTAAGAGGCCTCATCACAGAACCTCTAGGAAGAAGAGGAAAGGGCTATGAGCTATATCCTCGTGGGCGATGAATTATACAAGAAAAGCTTTGAGGATGATTTACTTTTAAGGTGTTTAGGGCACCCCGAGGCCATGAGGGTCATGAGTGAAGTCCATGAAGGAATCTGTGGAGCTCATCAATCAGGGATAAAGATGAGATGGCTAATCAGAAGGTATGGATACTATTGGCCAACCATTTAGAGGATTGTATTCGTTTTTCTAAAGGATGTCAACCTTGCCAAGCCCATGGCCCAATTCAGCGTGTTCCTGCAGCTGATTATCATGCTGTGGTCAAATCTTGGCCATTTAGAGGTTGGGCCCTTGACGTGATTGGAAAAATTTATCCTCATTCATCTGGAAATCATACTTACATCTTGGTAGCCACGGACTACTTCACTAAGTGGGCAGAAGCAGTACCATTAAAGTCTATGGATCAACAAGAAGTAATCAAGGTGATCAAGGAAAGAATTATCCATAGGTTTGGATTACCTGAGCACCTGGTCGCAGATAGGGGTACGATATTCATGGGGGAACAAGTGGTTAGCTTTGCTGCACAGCAAAATATTATTATCTCCAACTCCACTCCTTATTATGCACAAGGAAATGGCCAAGCTGAATCTACCAACAGGACTCTTGTCAACATTATAGAGAAAATGGTGGAAGATAATCCAAGGGCCTGGCACGAATTGCTTTCTGAGGCCTTGTGGGCCTACAGAACCTCTAAGAAGGAAGCCACCAATATAACTCCTTATATGTTGGTATATGGGCATGATCCAGTCCTACCAATGGAGGTAGCAGTAAAGTCAGCAAGAATAGCATATCAAATGGCCTCACTCCTGCAGATTTTACTCAGGCCATGCTGATGGAGCTTGAGGACTTGGACGAGGTTAGGCTTGCAGCCCTTGATCATATGTTGGTTCAGAAAAGAAGAGTTGCTAGGTCTTATGACAAACGTGTAAGGAGAAAGAGCTTCACTGAGGGTGACTTGGTTTGGAAGGCAGTCTTCCCTTTAGGAAAAAAGAACTCAAGATATGGCAAATGGTCTCCAACCTGGGAAGGACTTTACCAGATTGCTCAAGTCCTTAGAGGTAATGTCTATCTTCTTATGGACTAAATGGTCTGTTTAAGCATTTAACGAATGGAAAGTATAAAGCATCACTATCCTACTATGTGGGAGATGAGAGACTTTGGGAAATTCAATCTAACAACCATGATTTTATAGCAAGGCCTGAACGGAGGCCATAATACCTATTATGCAAAATTCATAAAGGCCTCAAGTTCAGGCCACCTGTCATCAAACCAAACCAGTGCCTTCGGCCATTTAAAGGAAAGTTCCAGGCCAGGCACAAAAGAAAACAAGTTTAAAGTTATTACAGGCCCAAGTCAAAAGAAGGAAGTTAGTTCTTAGAGATCAAGACCTACAGAAGGCCTCCAAGATGTTTTTGAGACTCTCCCAAGAAGTGTCAAGGCTAGCAAGTTGAGTTTCAAGTGTTCCCCTGTCCACGGAGACTTGGCATTTCTTCAACCAACAGGTTCAGTTTCATCTTCTGGCTTTTGGATCCAGCTTTCAGATCATTATGGTGTTGGGCTAGAGTTTTGGATTCGTCCGAAGACAGTCCAGATGACCTTCAGCTTGTGCCAATTTGCCCTTGAGGTCTTGGATTTCTATGGAGGCAGTAGTGATGTTTGCTTCATTGGTCTTGATATCCTCCTTCAACTGGATCCATTCAGTGTTGAACCTAGTAAGCTCTGCGTCAACAGCTTCTAGCTCTGACAGCTTGGAATTTATCTTGCTAAGCTCATGGGTAGAGGAATCGTAGGACTTGACCATGTCAGGGAACTCTTTTTGGAAGTGTTGGAGTGAAACCTCTTCTATCCCTAAGGCTTGGGACTTTACTAGCACGTCCATGGCCTTCTTAACATTGGAGGCTGGCGGGATGAGCTACTGCTTTAAAGTTCTGAGGTAAGGCCATTCTGAGGGCTGTTTTGGCTCAGAAACTTCTTCTGAGAGAATTGGATTGAGAGGTCGAACCAAGCCCACTGCCTGAGGTGCCAGAGGTAGCTGCTTTCAACAGATCTTGGGCAGATTTGAATAGAGAGTCTAGGTCTTCATCTCATCTTCCTCTACCACATTGACAAGCTCGGCTCAACAGGAGGGTTGATTGATGGAACAGACTGGATGATTGGGATCTAGGCTTCTCTGGAGTCCTCGAGGATGCTTCATGCTCAGGTTCTTGGTCGGACAGGTCGAGTTTCTTCTCTTCTGCCTCTACTTCTCTTCAAAGTAGTCATCAAGTTCCTGGGGATCGAAAACAAGGGGAGTTGATGATAATACGAGCCATAAACATTGGGATTTTATGTCACAGTACATCCTTACGATTGGGTTATGTTCAGTGGCAGACACGGTGTTCTCAGAATCGATTGGTGTCGAAACTTTCTTTCTCAACTTTTTCTTCTTAAGGAGCTGATTCTGCTTGCCTTCTTCACCAATGGAGGTGGCCTGTAGAGAGAAGGTTAGAAGAATATTAAATAGCGTATAAGAGGAAGAGCCAAAGAATGCTCAGACCTTGCCCGAAGGATTGGTATCGGGAGAACTGGTCTTAGCACTACTCCTTGTCCTGCCAGCAACTACTGTCTCAGAGGCCTGCAAAAAGGATGAAGGCATAATTACATTGTTCTGAAGGATCAGACAAGGGGCTAAAGAGTTTATACCTTTGGCCATTGTCTCTTGGCTGTGGTCTTCACCCTTTTTGACCTCTGAGCGGGAGGGATCACAGAGGCTTCCTTTGGTTCATCTTCTGAGCCTGTCAGCAAGGGAGGAAATCAATTCAGATCTTGGGAGGCTTAGAAAAATTAACGTTTAAGTAGACCTAATGTTACCTTTTCTCTTGACACTTAAGACCAGAGCAGGACGGAGTTGTTGCAAAGGGACAGTTATGCCAGGTTCAGGGACTCCAGTTGGGTGCGGCAAAATATTCATGAGAACATCTAGATATGGAGTGAAAAAGTGCATCTTGGTGTAACCTCCCCACCAGCTATCAAATTTTGCTCCCTTATCGGTACGCTCAACATAGCGATGAAGGGCAAAGGTCTTTCTGAGCTCAGGAAGGGCGTTTTTAACTTTTTCCAGGTCCCTGGGCTGGACCACGGGCCTATCAGTAAAGTCCTCATTTAAAGACTGATATGGAGGCACAGGGGTGAGTTGGCACAGTCCAAACTGCCGGGCGAATTGGGCTGCATTATAATACTCGACTCCACATTTATAATTTGTTGGGGCAAAAGCCATTCCATACATAAGGTCTCTGGAGATCAAGAAGCTTGTCCAGATCTCCATGTGGTCATCAAAGTCGTCCTCCGGGTCTGACGCACCTCTTTTCAACCACCAAGGCAAGGTATCTCTCACAAACGGCATCCAATTTTTTCCCATACTCACAAGTTCATGATAGAAAAACTTAAAGTAGACACTGAAGGCATGTCTAGGGCCACGGGCGTCAGTATAGTGAAGTCCGTAACAAGTGTTTTCTGAGGTCTTGTTCATGGGCGGGGCGAGTTTGGGAAAATAGGACCACAACCACAAGGTGATGATCCATAATGGACCGGGAGCAAAAATAAACTTGTTACTTATCAACTCTTTCATTCCACGATAAAGATGTGTCAAGACTAGAGGGCCTAGTGCCAGTTTCTGCCCTGAAGCTAGGGCACAGGCTAGATCAATGAAGTCCTTGGTAACCCTATTGGCAGAGACACAAAACACAAATTTGTTCAACCAGTAAAGAAGGAAAGTGACGTGTTCACTATCCTCAACAGAACCTTTTTGGGCATAATGATTGATGAAAGAGGAGAACGACAGGGGCTCCTTGTACTCAAAGTAGGGGGTTTTTTGAGACAGAAAATAGTTGGCCTCAATCCCGTGAGGACGGAGGCCTGTTAGAAAAGCAATGTCCTGAAGTGTCGGACTCATAAGCCCTACCTTGAAGTGAAAGGAATTAGTAGTTACTGACCAAAATTGAGAAGCAACAAGAAATAGGTTCTTGTCCATGTCGATCAAGGATCTACTGAGCAGAATAACGTCCCTGATTCCAATTTGCCTCCATAGATCGCCTTTAGCTTCTATCACTCGATCAAGCCACTCCACGTATTTGGCGTCAGGTCTGTGCCAGAGTCGATTGGGAATATCCGTAGAAAAGCGAGTCCAATTGAGACATGGAGACTCGAATGGTAGGGTTTCCTCTGCTAGAGGATACATTGGGGCAAGTTGGGAAGGAAATCCTAGTTGGAAGGCTGGGCCAAGATCGACTCGATCAGCATTAGCAATTACCAAAGTGTCGTTGGTGATTGCTATGTGTTCGTCGGTCAAGATCTTGCGGATCTGTACGGCGAGGCTGTTAGGGTTTGGAGGCGGTGTGTGAGCTTTATGGGTAGCCATTCCTGTGAAGGATCAGAGGCGAAATCAGAGGCTATGGAAGATTAAGGTTTTTCTGGATTTCTCTCGAGCGAACAGAAAGAAGCTGAGAAGATGTAGAGAGAGAGTAAAAAGCAAGGATGGGGCTTTGTAGGTGGCGGCACAATAGATGCTATTTTTTTTCCCTTTCTCTCTTTATCCATTTGATCGAAATTGAAGAGGCAACTCAAAGGTTGGACTCTTAATTGATGCAAAAAGTCCTGACGGTTTGGAAAGCTGCATGGCAGCCAATGCACGGCCTGGGTTGATGACACGTGTCCCTCAAGCCTAAAGTGGTGATAGTTGTTGCTGCCAACAGGACTCTTTTAGGGGTTATTTATCTTGAAAATTGTTAAAGATTCAAAATGGAGAGATCCAAACTCAATTAAGGAGATATACTTTGGAACTTGAAAAGTGGTTAGGCTTATTATAGCCTGATTATCTTTTTAAGTGTAAATATTTGAACTTTTGAAAAATTCTTAGGCTAAATAAAGTTTGATTATTTTCAAGTATAGCGATAAGGACTCGTTTGGTTATGCCAAAAACTGTACTTTGTCTTAATTTACAAACCTAGATCTTGAACAAGATCAAGGTATGGGGGGGCATTGTTTACACCCATTTTTGACACCCAATCCTGGGCAAGCGTTGGAAGGACATTTAATTATCTTTTAATTAGATTGGGCCAAAAATAAAGAGGTATTGGGTTAAAATTAATGGGCCAAGACAATATTTATTGGGCCCGATTAGTTTTAATTTAATTCATCCATGGGTTTAGTGTTTCTGGGCCTATTTGCAAAAAAGAATTAATTGGCCCATGACTCATGGAAGCTAATTAGGTGTTTTTGTAGGATAAACATATAAATAGGCCATTTAATTTAATTAAATGGGCCATTACCTAAGAGTCCCATAAAAAGTGGAAGGTGGGTAAATACTTGGTGTCTTGCAATAGTTGTTCCTGTTGATCCGCATAAGAAAAAGAAACAAGTTGGTGAGAGTACTTTCCACATGGCCATTTGACTTGGTCAAATGGCCCACTACTCTTTGATATCCACGAAAAGAGGAAAGATGGTGGCCCATTACTCTTGTTTAACTTCTAGTAACTTTTCATGGTAAAAGAAAACATGTGGGTTTTCTCTAAAACCTTCAATAACCACCTATGATCCCACTAAATATGTTAATGGGTAGTTATTACGGACACTTGGCAACGTCTGAGGCTTACTCGGGACACATGTCAGCTCGTGGCGAAGGCGGAAAACTCGGCCCAGATCTGGACCAGTGCATTATTTGCCCATGATCTTTTGTAACTTCCAAATAACTACCTATTATCCCATGATCTCATGAAGAGGAAGTTACAAAAGACACATGGCGTCATGAGAAGAGGACAACAAGCCCCTTACATGCAGAAAATCGAATACCCTTGACCTATAAATACTAGAAGACAAGAAGAAAAAAGGGTTTCCACACCAATCAAACTCAACGCTTAAAACCAAAGCATTCCCAGCGAAGCAACTATCTCTATTTTCTCACCCTCACTCAATTACTTCACCAAGTAATTCGGGTTTCTATCTCCCTTGTATCCCAACTTTATTATTACGAAACATAATAAAATTATTCATATCTCTCTTCATCCCCTACTTTATTATTACGATATAGTAAAGTAATTCTACGTTGTTACTTTCTTTCCTACACGGTTAGGAAATTATTAAGTTCTCGTACGAAGAGGCAAAATCACGAACCTTCACTGCAATCCAGCCCTTAGGTTGCAGCACTATCGCTCTCTCAGATCTAGAAGTCAGAAAAGGGATGCTCAGCCCTTTACGTTAGACGCGACAAGACTTGGCACTCCCGCTCAGTCCTTAAGCCATTTCTGAGCCGAACAGTACCGTAACAAGAAGTTGCTTACAAAATGCTTGCGCAACAAGATCATCATCATATAAAACAGTTGCCAACCAAATTTTAATCGGTAGGGGCAGGTGAGGAAATTATGAACCATCATCTTCTTCAACGGCAACGCTGGATCTCAATTCCAACGTCAACCGACAGTACCCTAATTAGTACTTCAACTACTTTATAACTTCAAAATGTCTAATTATGCGAATAAAGCCAAATTCTATTTGGATTTTGGCAGCACCATCGATCACTTGTTGGCACTGAATTTGGTACGACAGCCAAATGATTCGTTAACAACGAACAAGATAAAAAGCATCAGCTTCATAAGTGCTTTAAATAATTAAGTGCTTAAAACTGTACTCATCATTCAACTACAAGCCATAACGTTATTGGTTCTAGCGCGCGGATTTTCTTTCCTACTTTTTAAATATCTCTCTTCAGATAAGTTGAAAAGGCAAAACGTTGTTGGTGCAAAAACCAGAAAAGTTCAAAAATGAGACCGAAAATTAATTCAGGCCGGCCAATCCGTCTCTATTATTAATAACTAGGGTTTGTTCGTGCCTGAAGGCACGGCGCAACGACAGATTTAATTAGTGGTAATTATGTAATTAATATTGTTTTAGAGAGAGAGAGCGAGAGCCGTATGATTTATGGAGCAAATTAAATCAATGATTAGGATTTATAGAAAGATAAAATTCAAAAACCGTTATCCCTAATTATTGGAGATGCTACATAACATTGGTTATATTTGAGCACCGAGTTTGAATATGGTCTGCTACCTATAGGATTGTTTTATATTACGCCAGTTATATATTTGATTGATCCATTTTATTTCCTATCTATCTATCTATCTATCAATATTCTATGCAAATGTGTTGAAGTCTCACAAGCCTTCAAACATTTTGGAGAATTGAGAAAAAATAATCCAATGCTACAGTGATATTTTTATGTGGTGATTCAACTTATATCTCCACCACACGTTTGTGTGGTTCTCATTACAAAGTGTCGAGCTCGCACAAATTATTATTAATTATTTTGTTCCGTGCATCGGACGAGCATAATGCTAGATGATAAAAAAATAGTTTAATATTTTTTTCGGTATCGTGTTCGATGCAAGTTAGCTTTGATCTTACTTTATGCACCAAAAGACGTGTGGTGGAACATAAATTTGGGTACCACGTAACATTGGTCCCGTGCATCTGATGGACACAAATGCTAGTGTCAGATTATAGGTAAGTGTGGTATGCAAATATAAGTACCACACTAAATGTACTATTTTATTTGGAAAAGTATTTTATTGCCAGAGTGTCTATATATAAGTACCACACTAAACCGAGAAGGATTTCATCCAAACAGTTTTTGTTATATTTTTATCAAACAGTTCAAATAAAAACTGCTCAAATCAAGCCCTTCTCGGTCTTTTTTTTTTGCTGATTTCTCGCGGGTACCTTAAAATCACGTTCTGAACACATTGAGCGGCTCGGATCATCGAAATTTGATCGAAAATGAGAGAAATGGAGAGGTCTTTATTTTAACTAAAATAAGAATCTTCTTATTTGAAAATAACTGTATATGTATATATACCGACCAAAGATATCTAGAAGAATATATTTTTCAACCCCCCACTCTGACCCTTGGACGAAGATCTGTGGTGTTAAGTGGGGTCGGTGATCGCACTCCATTGACAAAAACCGCCTAGACCTAGATATGTATTAGCAAATAACTACCCTAAATATTTTCTTGAAAATTTTAATTAGAGAGTTTCTGACAGTGAATAAGTTGTTGAGAAATGTCAAGTTATTTTCGGTAGTGAATAAGGTTCCCAACTGTCTGATGTTTAGGCTTTTATGCCTTTCAGGTTAATAATACTTCTCTCCTTTTGTCAAAAAAAAAAAGAATAAGTTGTTGATGGGTTTAAGAGTAAAGTTGCTGTAGTGAAAAAGTTTTTGTTGACAACTTTTTTGTTAGTAGAAACGAAATGATAAAATGCTAAAACCTTTTTGTTTGCGAAAACGAGATAATAAAATGCGTTAAGTTTTTAGTGATTTTTTTAGTGAAAACACCCCTTAATCTTGCTCTGGTCATTACAAGTTGTAAATCGTGGATGTGCCCTGCCTCTGAACAAACAAAACTGTTGACTTGATTCTTAGTGGCTGTGCATTAGGAGCCATATATGAAAAATAAAAGAGAGAATGGTGAGACAAATCAAATACTTCATTCGTGTCAAAATGATAGACTAGGTTATAAAAAAAATAGAAACATTTTTATCACAAAAAAAAAAAAAAAAAGAACTAGAAGAAGAAAAAGTAGTGCAATAACAACATTTCATTTCTATTGATATAAATGTGACGGCAACGTTACGTATACCAAGATAATGATTAAGCAAAGCTTATTCTCTCGTCACAGTCATTTCAAATTTTATTTCTGGAAGAATAAATAATGAAGGTGTTTGATAAACTTTCCAAGAATTTAGTCCAGTGGCATGGTTGATATTTTTTGAAAGGTGTTAATTTGAAGGGAAATTTAAGTGAGGGTATGATTAAGTATAATTTCAAGATAAATAAATGAGTTCCTTTTTCAAAAATAGAATCAACAACGTATAGAGGCTAGGAGGGAGACGGTTGGTGTAACTCACTATGTTTATTTTAGAGTATTTTCTATCTTCTGTGGGTCGAATTTTTTTGGACGATTTATTCATCGATGAGATGAATTGGAGAAGTACATAAACATGAATCAAACTTGAAAAAAGTTTAGAAAAAAACAAAAAGTAGCCTAAAAAATCTGTTTGTTTTGGATTACTTTTTTCCTTTAGTTATTCTTTTAGCTTTTGGTCATTGCCTTTTACTTTAGAATTCTCTCGTCTAGACAAATAACTAATAAAAAGATCTAACGGAAAAATAATAAAAGTTCAAAAAGAAAAAAGGGCCAAATAAATTAGAAAAAGGCCAAATTTAACGCAGGTGAGTATCTTTTTATAAAAATAAATTAGAGGCAGGGTTAGAATTTGTACTAATAGTACAAGCCCTACAATTTACTTTTTGAATTAATGTTTGTTAAAAGAGAATTGTATTAAGATGAGCTCTCAAGTTAAGTAGCCTAGTGGACAATCTGATCAATGGGCATGATGGATCTAGATATGTAGCGGTCTGGTGGTGAAAGTTTGCGACTTAAATAATTGTTTACTTCAATTTAAAGTAGGTTCAACTTTAATTCTCGAGTCCATCTCACTTCTACGTACGAGTGTGTAAAATGACTGTAGAAGGAGATGAAGAAATTAATCTGAAGTGCACTACAAGCTAGTCTGAAACACTTTGCATTATCCAAAAAATAAGCACAAACTATTTAGTGACGAATGTTGACAAATAGAAGAGGTCTCCTAGATGCTCTCATATATATATATATATATATACTGAACTCCTAGCTGCTTGTTTCTCAGTTATATTAATACGAAAAAAAAAATAGAACTAAAAAATACAACAAAAAAGCCGAAAGAAATCAGAGCCGCTGTTGCTTCTTAAATACTGAATATATAAATAACGCTACTGGCTTTTATGTAATTTAAAAAAGAGCGGAGATAGAAACACAACTTAAATGGGCACAATTGAGTTTAGAGCTATTCGTTACACAATTGGGTCCAATATTGCGTCCACGACTCCATACACAATTGTGTTCACTATTGCGTTTTAAAGTTGTAATAGTCCTAGACTTTTGTCAGAAGAAAAAGGAACATGCAATAGAGGGGAAAACCGAAATGAAAAGGACATAGATTGGATATATGGATGCCGTCCTCCCAGTTTTGATACTTACATTAATAGCCTAATTGAAACTCTAAAGAGAATCAGAAAATAAGGCGAAAACTAGGATGCTTAACCAAAATAGAAAAAAAGTCGGTGGGTTTAATAGGTTGCCATAGCCCCATCATCAAGTTTTTTGATAGATTCAGATTGAAGTCTAAGATTTTCCTTATCTGGCTTAAATTAATTTTTAAAGCAAACTTAAGATTGTACTCATTCATGTCTTTCTTTGTTTATTATTATTATTATTATTATTATTATTATATAATTATTCGCGGATCAACCGTTTAGGAGATTTACCAGAGTCAAAACATTTCGTTTTTTAATGGACCGAGGTAGGAATCTAGGATTACCATGGATCCATGGGAGATGGGAGATCTGGAGACGTTCTAGTGCATCTCGTGTAGTGCACGTGTAGGGCGGCACATAGTCGTCGATCTAATCAATTAACGATCCACATTAAAAATCAATTATGACAGGTAATAAATGATTCTTACTGGTTGTAATTAAAAATCATATATATCTCAACCATTCATTGTCAAGATCAATGGCCCGTGTGCGCCCTAAAGGGTGCTTTGCAGAGTCTTGCACTACAGGATTTTCCAATCCGGGAGATGGGAGGGACAAGATTTCCACTTAGTTTGGAAATGTGATTTATGCCGTTGAATGTGTCATTAGAAATTACATTTCTATTCTAGTCACTTCCATCGAGAGAAATATGGCCTCATATTCATGTTCCTATCCAGAATTATAGTCATCCAAACTGACCCTAAGGCCTCGTTCAATTGCATGGGAAAGGATGAAAATCTTGTAACTTTCTGTGTGTTCAGTTATCAAGAAAAATTGTAACACCCACAACTTCAATTTTAATTTCTACTACTAGGAAACATTTTTCTGCAAAATAGATGGGAATGGACCTGACTTAGATTGGTCCCGCTCTCTCTAGTAATCCAGTAACCCGACCATTATGAATGATTCTAGAAAATTAAGAACCAAAACCTAACTAGTAATATATTGTAGAACTTGTCCAGATACAAACCGCAATACCGAACCTAGTTTGGTTCTACCCTTAGATCCAAACACACTTCCACAAAGATAACTAGTTACATACTCATAAGTTTAATTTGGATGGCGAGAATCTTATGTGTCTGAAATTATGTTTTAAAATTGTGCAAATGTTGACAGAATTGAAACGTGTAGTTTTTTTGGAAGAGTGCCGGACTGGCACGGGCAATTCCTCGTAACGTTGTAGGTTGCTTAAGTGTCATTGTTATGCGCAAGGAGTGGTATTTGTTTTCAACAGCTGGACAAGTGTTTGTCAGAAATGATTCGTGCACAGACTGCTGTGCACAGCAGCTAAATTCTGAAGTGATTTTGGGTGTTTTGTTAATGCCTTTAACGATATCGAACGAAACTCATTTTTTACAGAGACCTTAAACGACATATTTTGAACAAAATAAACGGCTCCGATCATTTTTTTGCGACCCGGGGCGGAAGGAAAAGGCTGCTGTGCACAGCTGCTGTGCACAGCAGTCTGTGCACATAGCACAGCCCAACAGTATTGGCTGGCCGGCGAGTGGTCCCTCTGTGTGTCCGCCACAATGAATGATTGCCCCGAGGATTGTGGTGCTTATAGCCTTATACCAACTCTCGACCCCCTCTCAACCAAATCCACATATTCAAACAACTTCCAAACATAAAAGGCCCTATATATGTCACATTTGTATTACTCGTAACTCTTTTCGTTCCAAAATGTTTGTCCGATTTATAGAACTAGGAATGTGATGCTCTATTTCCACTATTCTTATGTTTGAAAGAGACAAGAAGGCTCAGTTTGGATGGCAAGAATCTTGATCAGGAGGAAAAAAAATGTGATACCATACTTCCACGATTTCGAAGTATGGAAGGAACATGAATAAGAATGTGATACCACACTTCCAGGATTTCCATGTTTGGAAGAGACAGGAATAGGATTGTGATTCCTAATGACACATATGACCATGAATTACATTACTTGATTAAGTGAGAATCTGATTTTTCCCTTACCCATGAGAATCTTAGATTCCTGGCTCAATCAATTAAAAAAGAAAATATTGACTTTGATAAATTTCTAAAATAATTGATTCTTGCATAAGATAACTAAATTAATCCAAACACTGATATGAAATTATTTCAGGTATTGTATTCCTAGAAATTTCATTCATAATAATCGTATTCCTATTCACCCTCAATAAAATTCCAAGGAATATTTGCAAGAGCAATTACAAATTCTGGCCACTTAAATGTCCGAGCATAGATGATTGATTCAATTAGCATCCTTAAAAGATTGCATCGCAATTTATTCCAAACAAATTGCCAAATGAATTTTTCAAAGCTTCCACAGAATCCACACACAAGATACAAAGCATGGAAGATACAAGTTTTGGTGGGTTAAAGGAACTTGTGAAATTTGGAATAGGAAAAGATTGGAATGGGAGATTGGGTAGGTTGAATGAAAAGTAAAATACACTAAGAATTATCCTTAATAGGTCAAATAATTATAGTAATTTATTAAAGACTTTCTAACAAAGGAGAATTTTGCTGTATATAGGCACAAAAGAATAGATTACCATGTAAAAGAATTAACTTACCAAATCAAAATGCATTATTATATGGAAAATTCTAAAATCAGCCCAATGGGTTGACAATAGTAAGTGTGTGAATGTGTATTAAATGATATAAAAAATATACAGAAATACGTATTTTTCTTGTCTTTTAGTGTGCTTATCGTTATTAAATAGATGCATACCTATATGAATTGAGATTGTACAGTCCGGTTTGGTTCTAACCGTAGGCTTTAAATTGATAACCACTAACCGAACTAAAATTATTAGTTCTTATTTTTTCAGAACCATAGCTAGACCAATGAACCGTAGAAACAAACCAAATAGAACGGTTGGGTCCGAATTGGATGGTGTACGTAGCGGTTATATATATTGCTTTCCTTGATTGCCCCTAAACATAGATCCTATCAAGAAAACACGACATCGGAAAATTTCCAGTCTTTACTTCATCTCTCTCTTCCTCTTTCTCAACCCTAGCCAACACACAAAGTTTCTTATCGAATTCCTCGTACTTGTGTTTCGAGTTAATAAAATAGACAAACTTTTATGTATATTGGGGATAGAAGGGGTGGTGGTGTCCCCCTTCGGTCCATTTTCAATTTTTCGGCCATTTGCCAAACATATTTTGATGATTAACTCCGTTCACTTTGTAGATCTCGGCGAGAACAATAATCTTACAAAAAATTGTGTTTATCGGATTTCCGTAAATACATGATCGGCACACATGAAAATTGCAAAAAAATAAAAATTGGGTTGCGATTCAGTTTGTTTTTTGATCTAGTTTTTGTTTTCTTCAATATTCACGTGTGCCGATCATGTATTTATTGAAATCCAATGAACACGATTTTTTGAATGATTAATCTTTTCGTCGAGATCTAAGAAATGAACGGAGCCGATCATCAAAGTGTGCTCGAAAAAATGACTGAAAAATTGAAAATAGACCGGAGGGGATACCACCACCTCTCCTATCCCCCTTATACATTAAAGTTTCTCAATAAAATAAATTAAAATTGCCGATAAAAACATTGAATGACTACGTATTTCTCGTAAGGTTTTCCTTTTTGAGAATTGTTTTTCCAATCTTAAAAGCATGTATAACACACCAAATCAAGGATTAAATGCATGCACACCAAACATATTCACCCACTCCTTTGAACTTTAATCAATAAATCTCCTAGACCTTTTTCCCTCAATTTAAAATTAAATAATTATGACCTCACCAACACCAACTCCTGTTTTTTTCCCTTTGAAAAGTTTTTCTTTTTTATTTATTTATTTATATAGGTGGGATTTTTTTTTTTTTTTTTGGGGGGGGGGGGGGGGGGGGGGGGGGGGGTGAAAACAAAAATTCTAACAGCAGGTACAATCCGCAGAGAACCACGTAGAGACAAATGCGTTTGGTCCTATTTTAAATCTCAAAAAAATTTAAAAAAAGATCCATAAATTAAAAAGAGTGAAGGTGGATAGGAAAGTGAGGCTGAGGTGGGCAGTGGGCTTTAATTGGTGTAGGTGAGAGGACAGAGAGTCTGGCTGGAGAACAGCTGGATAAACGACGGTCTGGACTCTGGAGTGTCGGAGTAATTCTTAAAAAAAAAAAAAAGGGTCGGAGTAAGGAAAAAGTTTATGGATATTTTATTTTATTTTATCCTAACCTCACCAACTGCTGTGAATTAGATCTTCTTCTTTTTTTTTTTTGGGTCGGCAGCTACTGTTTGGGATTGACGTGTACTATACCCATCACATTAAACAAATATCCAGAAATGAACCACAAGTCATGACCAGATTTATAAAAAGCTTCTACGTCTTTGATCTCACTTGGAAAGCAAAACAAAGAGAGAAATTCAACCATGGGAAAGAGCAAGGTTCTTGTTGTGGGGGGAACTGGGTACATCGGCAAGAGAATAGTCAAGGCCTGTTTGTCTCAGGGGCACGCAACCTATGTCCTCCTGCGCCCGGAGATTGGCCTCGATATTGATAAACTTCAGATGTTACTTTCCTTTAAGGAGCAGGGGGCTCGGCTCATTGAAGCCTCGTTTTCCGATCACCAGAGTCTCGTGGATGCTGTTAAACAGGTTGATGTGGTCATTTGTACCATGTCTGGTGTCCATTTCCGGAGTCACAACATTTTGGTGCAACTTAAACTGGTTGATGCCATCAAAGAAGCTGGAAACATCAAGGTACAATCATTCATTAATTTTGGATATTATTTACTTTTAGTAATTTGTTGTTTAGTGATTCGTCTCATTGAGAGGAATTAAAAAATATTAACATGCCGATTGGAATCAGAAATTTTTTCGATAAATAACAGTACTAAAGACGTACAATAAAAACACATGTTTCAAACTTTTTTTTTGGTTTTAATTAGGGAAATTTTTCTTGTTTTTGGTTCTAAGTTTTTACCTTTTAGACATCTCTTATAGCGACTAATGATTAATCGAACAAAAATTGTCGTAAATATAACAAAAATTAAGAAAAGACGAGCAAAAATGTTATGCAAATCAATATACTCATCGATAAAGTGAATCATTATATTTTCAGTAAATTGTGATGAAAAAATTATTATCGTTAATTATACTCGTGTCCTAATTAGTTTACAAGTATCTTTACTCATCCTGGGTCAAAGATATAGTAATAGGATGTCAATATTACGCAAATCATGACTGTATTTACCACTATCAAATGTTTTAAACACAAAGCGATATCGGTCGTGGTGTAACGGTGTCATTAATATCATTGATATCGGTCTAACGTCGCGGGAGGGATTATTTATTTATTTATTTATTTTGTGCCCGGCCAATATGGCATTGGAAATTGTGATAAAGGGCTATTTTGGGTATCTATATAGTAGCAATAAAGTCAAATAACATTTCTTGATCCTAACTCGGTTTGTGTGTAAAAATAAGGGACAAATGATCCTTGTAGTTGACAATCAGTCGTGTCATGAAATTTTGCCAAACGAGATAAACTTATTCACAGTGCGGCACAACCTCAGTGATTTATTCGCGCAATTAATGGTTGAGATTAATTCATTTTCAATTTTGATCCGTCACAATTAATTCTTACCGGCCATAATTGATTTTTAATCCTGACCGTCCAAAAACACTTTAAACTTGCGCGTTTAAACCCTTCTTTACAGAATGGTCCACAAATAAGATTTTCTGTTGCCAAACACCTTCTTCTTCTTCTTCTTTTTGTATGGGTTTCCATTTTCTCTGAATCTAAAACTAGTACTACCGCCAGAATTACCACAAAGACAAGCGTCAACTAAGCTAATTTAAAGAGTTCGTGTCTAAACATTCATGGTTTAGTAACTATAATTTTTTTAATCGATAAAAATAATATTTTATTAAAAAAAAGAAGAAGGGAATCCACCAAAAAGTTGGACAAAACAGCCCATTGGTTTAGTAACTGTATTACTTCGATTATTTTATACCTTGTAGCTTTTGATTATTCTAGTAATTTTCTAATTAGGTATAATTGATTAGTTTAAAATTTAAAGTAATGCTATGAGTCTGATACCATTAGTTTACTACGTGACTTTAGTTTAACACTTTGATTATATTATGTTTATATATATGCTTTGCTTTTCCATCATATTAATGCCTATACTTTGATGCATAGATTATATAATATATGCTTTGCCTTTTCACCTTTTCTTTAAGTAATCAGACTAATTCTTCCATAGTATTCCCTGATACATAGAAGGTTTTTGTGCAGCGATAGATATAGTTGATTGAAAAAATGTGGAGATAACTAAATTTGGTTATTGGTAAAAGATGGTTAGTTTTGGTTATCCAAAGACTAAAATTTGACGAGTTGCTAAGAAGTTGTTATATAAATTTAATTATTTTAATGTGAGCACTTTTTTGATCAAATATTGTTAACTTTAACAATTTTTTAATTTTGAATAAAGATACTGTAGAAAGAGAAACCCCAAAACCAATTTTTTATATCCGTGGGTCCGCTTAAGGTGGAAGAAGACACAGGAAACTAACCAGTGGGCACTTGGTTTTATGATGTACCCTATTGACTTTAGCTTGTTCGGACTAGACTTTAACCTTGGGGTTTGACCGCCATATTGTGACGTGTATAATCAATTTTTGACCTCTATAGAAGGTTGATTATGAGTGAAATTCTTAGGAGTATTAATTAATGAGTTAAAAACTGATCATGTGGTGATGTTATTCTCTGTTTTTTTCCCCCATCTCTTTCCAATCGAAGGATGGAAAATAAAAAAACAAAATAGTATTACCAAACATGTTTTATGTTGTTTTTTTTTTCTCGGCAAAAGAAAATTTTATTAAACTCGAAAAGGGTACATCGAGTAGAAGGGAAGGGAGAACTAGAAAATTCACCACAACCCACGAAAGACAAGGAAAATAAAAAAGAAAATTACACCCAAAGACACCTAAATAATGATTCTTTTGACTCCATCAAGATTTCTTTTGATATCCTCCACCATCTACACCTTAATATCAAATTTGGCTTTGATCCACAGGGCTGTCCTTGTTTTGATTAAATCTTCCATTTGATTGCGATCCACATCTTTGTTGTTGAAAATAACATCATTCATTGCAATCCAAATTGATCATAGAGTTGCGTAGAAACAACATTCCCAAAGATACTTCTCCAAATTTTTGAAACGAGAAGAGAACCACCAAGAAGACAAGTCCAGCAAATTTGAAGGAGCCACCCATGCTAGGTTCCACCAATCTACTATCTTTGCCCAAATGTAAGTAGAAAAGGGGCAAGAGAGCAATACATGCACCGGTGTTTCTAGTTCCAACATACAAAAAGGGCGAGCCAGAGCATGATCATCAACTCCCACAATTATGTTTCTACTACTCAAAAATGATCTAGTTGCAATCCTGCCTTGACATGCCATCCACGAGAAAACCTCCACCTTTGGAGGGCTAAGGTTTCTCCACAAAGATTCAAGTCCAGAATTCTGAGTAAATACAAAAGCTTCCCAAAGATCATAAACAGAATTAACAGAAAACATGTTGTTCGAATTACCAGTCCAGAGCATCACATCCAATCTTGATGGCACCAAGGAAACATTCTGCAATCTGTCGATTAACCCATTCAATTGTTCACGTTCCCAATCACGTAATCTCCTTTGAAAAGACAAATTCCAATCTCCATTACCTTCCGTATTCAGCATATTACATACCAACTCATCTTTTTGCGACGATTTCAAATAAGGTCTTGGGAACTCCTTTCGTAGTGTTTGATCCCCCATCTATTTGTGATTCCAAAAGAAAGTGTTATTCCTAGAATACACTCGAAGTCTAAAGCTTGAATTATGTTTCCCATTTCACTATCCGAATTCCCTATTGAACAAATGTCTCTCCAAATGATAGATGCCCAACCAGAATATGGTAATTGAGGAAGCCAGTCTTGATGTGAAAAGCCATATTTCCTGCACACCACTTTAGCCCATAGGGAGTCCTTTTCTCTACAAAATCTTCACCGCCATTTTGCTAACAGAGCATGATTTTGTTCAATCATTCTTTTCTAAACCACCATATTTTTTACTCTTTGTTATAGTTTCCCAGCTAACCAAATGGATCGTCTTCTTATCACTGGAGTCACCCAAAAAAAACTATCTTTGAAGCTTTTCAATTTCCTTGCAACAGAAATCGGCATCTTAAAAAGGGACATGAAGTAAACACTTAGACTTTCTTGTATTTGAATTGATCTCTTCTAGGATTAGCTCCAAGGGGTAGCCCGAGATAATTTATAGGAAGGGATCCAACACGACATCCCATCAGTTTACAGAAAAAACGTATTACCAAATATGTTTTTCGTTTCTGTTTTTGTTAAAAATAAACATGATTCTATTTTTAGTTTCTTATAAACTGAAAATGTTACCAAATGTTCTCTAAGTAATCTATAAGTTTTTTTTTTATTACTGTTGAATTTTAATCAGTATTTAAGTTTTGCTATCATCGTTTGAACATTTTGTCACCATTAAAAAAACCTCTAAAAAAAATCCTCCAAATCTTAATCTGATAGTTTCAAATCAAATTTCGATGATCTGACCCACTCAATGTGTTCAGAACGTGATTTTAAGGGTGTCCGCAAGAAATTGGAAAAAAAAAACCGGGAAGGGCTTGATTTGAGCAGTTTTTTATTGAACCGTTCAATAAAGTTTAATAAAAAACTGTTCGGATGAAATCCTTCCCGGTCATTTATTTTTGCTAATTTTTCTCAAGTACTCTTAAAATCACGTTCTGATTACATTGAGCTGCTTGGATCATCAAAATTCAATCGGGAACTTGAAAGGATTTTTTTAGAAATTTTTTTAAGGGTTCCCGGAACCGCCCCGATATATATATAGTCAGGAGTTGTGTTGTCAGTTCAACTCTGATCCTATAAAGATAAATTGGAGTACTTTAAATGTTAGAGATATAACGTAGCATATATAACTTCTTCTTGACACGCCAAAAAAAGAAAAAAAACCCATTAATTATTACAATTTGGTGCAGCGTTTCTTGCCTTCGGAGTTTGGAATGGACCCAGCAAGAATGGGACACGCCATTGAACCAGGAAACGTTACTTTTGAAGAGAAGATGACAGTTAGGAATGCCATTGAAAAGGCTAAAATACCCTTCACTTACGTCTCTGCCAACTGCTTTGCTGGTTACTTCGTTCCTAACCTCTCTCAACTTGCTACGCTCCTCCCTCCCAAGGACAAAGTTGGCATTTACGGAGATGGCAACCAGAAAGGTAATTACAATTAGGAGTATAATACGTCCTCCGTCCCGATTTAATTGACGATCCTTTAATTTGACTCCTTATTTGTATACTATATCCAATAAGGTTACGAATTAATTTACGATCCCTTTGCATGATTTGGCAGTTATTTTTGTTGACGAAGCCGATGTGGCAACATACACAGTGAAAACAATAGACGACCCTCGTACGTTGAACAAGACATTGTACCTCAGGCCAAAGGAAAACATCCTTACGCAAAGGCAGTTAGTTGACATGTGGGAGAACCTCACTGGTCGGACCCTCGACAAGTTCTCCATCTCTGCCCAAGACTTCCTAGCTTCCATGAAAGGTACGAATTCGAATGGGATTAGTATTTATGCTCAATGCAATGCTTTCGATACAACTTTGACATGATATATATCTTAATCCCTTCACTAGAAACTCTTGCGCGCCTTAATGCACTCTCGGTCGCGTGATTGTCCTAAAATTCATGTCTTTCTAGAGTTTCTAGCATATCGTGACAGTTGAGGATGCGTTATAATGAATTGGTAATTGAGTCGAGAGCATGAACGCAAGGAAATATTCATCCGGCCTATTGTATGTGTGCCAATAAAGCTTTGTGATTATTCTTGATGGAAATGTTATATAGGCCTGATTATATATTCTATCAAATCTTAGCTCACTGATGTTACTTGAGCTCGTTTCGAGTTCAAGTGGAGCCAATTCAGGAACTGAGGAACATGATAAGGAGATCGAACTACCAAAACATAAAAACTACTCTAGCTATTTAGAATCTCTGAAGTCCTGGAATTCAATATTCTGAATGCACACTAGTGGTCAAAACATAGAAAACATTCAAGTAATTAGTTTTTTTTGCATGATTAGTGAAAATTTTAAAAACATCATGCACGCAAGTACATTAATTGTTTCTTAAAATTTTTTGGGATGGTCTGGGCCTGGCTTGCTTTGGTGTGAGCTGATTTTTTCATATTTGGGCAGTTAGGCCCTTTTATTTGGTTTGTAATGTTTGATTTGGGCATATTAGGCCCATAGGTGTTCGGGCTTGGTCCGTTTTTTGGGCTTTGCCCTACAAGTGTTCGGGCCTTAGCTCTTTATACAACCTTTGGTTGGATCCTCTTCACTTCTGCCCCCACTTGATGTACGTGCCCCTATCAAGTTTGTTAATAAATTTTTGCCGTTTTAAAAAAAAAGGTACATTAATTGTTTTTAATCTAATTTGAGTTATATTTCTCAACAATAAAGAGAATAATATGGAACCGAGGGAGTACTTTCTAACTAATACTATACCAAAACTGCAGGAATGGAGTTGGCAGGGCAAGTAGGAGTGGGGCATTTCTACCATATATTCTATGAAGGTTGCTTATCCAACTTTGAAATTGGGGAAGGGGGTGAAGAAGCTTCAGAGCTGTATCCAGAGGTTCAATACACTCGCATGGATGCTTACCTAAAGCGCTACTTATGAGACGAATCTATGTTCAAATTACGCTCTCGCCGTCCTACGGAGTATTTTGTTTGTCTATTTTTTAGTAGTTCTTTAATGTCCTAAACTCGGTGTCCATTTTGAAAAGTTCAAGAATAAAATAAGTCTTGTGAAAATTTTATTTTACCCTTTCTCTCTTGAATTGGAGTGACAAGTGTAATTTGATCAATTGACGGGTATCTTTTGGAAATTGGAAGTCTCCAAAGTGTAATGATTATATTGTCCTAATAAGTTAAATTTTCTAAATTAAACAAACAAAATAATAAATTGGACGGAGGGAGTATATATTCAATAATGATGATGTGATAAAACTTCAAAGAGAAACACTCATGAAAATAACTGATTTAGAGAAAATTTGTGTGGTCTCTATCTATCCCTCTCATTTTAAGAAACTCATTTTGGGAGATTTGATAAAACAAATTTACGTGATCAATCGTATTTACAGACATCATATACAGAGGCGACACCATGTATAGCCTCGTGGGGTCGCATGATCCATTGAGGAGATAATAATTGCTATAATTATAGTATTTATAATGTTATTGGTTAACAAATTAACCCATCAAAGACAGTACTATTGACCCTGTTTTAGCCTGACTAAAATTTCAGTACAAATTTCCTTAAACTCACTCAAATCGTTGATTCAGATCCATACCAAATGAAGTTTTCCTCAAATTTGTACTCAAAACAAGGGAGATCATAATATAATTTTCTCCCTTCTATATAAGTTTTCCTCAAATTTGTCAGTTTTTTGCTTACAGTTGGATTTATCCATTTTGGATGGTTCATATATATAGTATCAAATGAAGTTTTTACTCTAATTCGAGTAGAAGTACATGTGATGACTGCAGAAGCTCCTATTGTATTGATGAAGCACTTGAATTTGGAAGATTGCAGTTTAGGAGTAGTTACTAAAGAGAGGCAAGCAACATAAGATAATACTCCACTATTTAAGCTTTGTGAACGAACCCGTACCCACAATCGCTACTGTGTGTTTATGTACGCGTATATCAAGAGCGTATAACTACACTAATGCTAAGGGGACTGACGGGTTCCCTACTGATTGAGTATCAATGGGCACGCGGGGTCCATACTAGGTTCTGCTCAGATGATTCGAGCCGTTCAATAATTTAAAAGAAAACGAGTGGGCCCGTGCAAAATAAACTCAATCCGATATGTGTATGTGCTCGATCGATCCAATCTTTCATTTTCTCATTCAGATTTTCGGGAACGGCTCGGTTCGTTTGTGCGGGACCCGGAGTGGGCCTCGCGTGCCCTTCGGCACCCCATCGGTAGGGAATCCGTTGGTCCCAATAGACAGGATTCGTATAACTAATCCTACAAAAAAACAATTCGAGAGAAACAATTTAGTCGTGCGAAATAATCAAACAATCAAATTAAATCTTACCATTTTGAAAAAAAAGAACCCCATCCTTCTAGTAGTTAAAATAATGAAGTCGTGGAAGAAAGTAAAGTACTCCTAGAAAGTAAACTAGTCAAAATCAAATGCATATATATATATATATGCTTATTGCGCATAAATCACTGAATTAACCCAAACGAACAAGAAAAATGAGAAATTGTGGTTGAATTGGAAACTCACTGTTAGGATCGATCATTGACAATTTGGTTGAGTTTTTTTTCATAGACAGAGAAAATTGTGCCAGCAAAAATTTCCACCTTTTATTGTACGTGTATACCTTTTGACCTAAGCAATTGGTTTTTGTCCAGCTCCCCTAACTACCATTCACACCGTCCATTTTTAAGTATTTCAGTTTGACTTTCACGCAGTTTTAGGAGTTTAACATAGTTGTACCTTCAAAATATTACTTTTCATACTTACCCTCTATGGAAACATCATCATTATACTTTTACTCATCAACTTTTCAAAAGGAAATACTGTACGCCTGTCAATGGGCCAGATCCGATCCGGATCCGACAGATTCGGATCCAATAAGACCCAAATCTGATCCGAATTCAAAAAGACTCGAATCCGATAGTAGTAATCCGGATCCGATCCGAAAACTTTTTTATTTCAAAAATTTTAGCAAAAAAAAAATTTATATTTTTCAAAAAAATACAATTTTTTTTTCAAAAAAAATATTTTCTGAACAAAATTTAAAAAATAAAAATAAAAATACAACTTCTTAAACATTTTTTTTTCAAAATAAAAAATTTACTGTTTTTTTTTAAAAAAATTTAAAAATAAAGTTCGGATTCGGATCGATAACGGATTTAATCTGACCCGGCCCGAACCCGTATTTGGATTACCGGATTCGGATTATCGGATCGACGTTATCGGATTCGGATCCGGATTCAGATCGGATTTTTCGGATCGGATCCAGTTCATTGACAGGCCTAGGAGGGAGTATATTTTTAAGGGCAAAATAGAAAATGTACCCACTTTTATCCACTGACTTTAAAAAAAGACACTTATTTAGTGACAACCCAAATTGAAATACTGGAAAATTAAAAAGGGACGGATGAAGTACTTATTTATCCAAATCCAAGCAAAAAATTGGTCTTTTTTTTTATCGGGAAAAAAATGACTTCATTAATCTTTGAGAAGAAATACTAAGATTAAATGGATCTCGGGTACACCGGCAAAAAACCCCACACAAGAACCAAACTAAAAAGGACGGCAAGAAGCTAACCCAACCAAGATACCACAACCAAAGCAAAAGCCTCATACCCCCTAAAATACCCCACAACATGCACCCAAACAAACTAAAATCCAAAGGAAACCAAAAATGCCAAGAGAAGCAAACCAAAAATACCGCCAAACCTCAAAATTAAAATTCCAGAGAGAAACATATAAAAAAATCCTTCTTAATGGGGCCACTCCCTTTTAAGGAAAAAAGAGCTAGCTTCAAATTGTCCAACAAACTCCACAATATGAAAGGATGTCTTATCATGCATGTCCTTGCATGAGAGTTCAGATAAGGGCAACCCCTTATGTTTAAGGGTTGGATAGTTATCAAAAGAAAAAGAGGGTTGGTTAGTCACGAGGCATGCAAATATGCAATGATGCAAACATCGCATCACGGTGACGGCATCACCTACGGTTGACTGCGAGGGATCCTTGTATCTTTTTCTTTGGTGAGATACTGAGATTTGTAGGGACGACAGAATGTTGATTTACCAAACACAGTACACTTTTAAAGGCTTTTTTTTTTTTTTCCACACAATTGACCACATTTAACCAAATACAGTTGCCCAATTTAAGAAAATTAAGCTTATAAACAATCCATAACATGCAGAGCGACGTTTAAATTTAGGACTTTTGAAGGAAAATTATTTTGGCACTCTAGTTTTTGAAAATTGCACTCCAAATTTTTTCTTTTAATTTGTTTTGAGAATTGTGATATATGTACTTTGGACAATAAAACAACACAAATTATGAAATGTGATTATCAATATGTGGAGTGCCAAAGTTATATTTCTTTGCATCTATATAATAAGACAGGACTGGTTTTGAATCCAAAAGACAACCAACGGTCCAGATTTATACCCTAGCATAAATCTCCACCCTTCATTTTGTTAAAATCTCTTCCTGGTATATTGGTTTCTAAAAGGAATGATTTTTTGAGTGATTTTATTTGATTTGTAATTTTTTTATTTTCCCTTATAGCTATACTTTTGATTTACTCCCATTAAGGCTCTTTTGTACGAAATCACCGAAATCAAAACTAGCCAACATTCCTTTTCCTATTTCTAGGCTGTGAAACGTACATCACGGAATCACCGGAAATAAAATTTTATATACATCGTTCATATGATTTTCATATATTTTCTTCTATACTTTCTCTACCTTTCCCCTCCTCTCTCTCTCTCGGGAAGTTTTTTTTTTTTTTTTTTTTATCAGTCTCTCTTGGGAAGTTCAATACCACCAAAATCTACTTCACTGAAATCACCGAGTGAGTTCTTCCATCATTCTTCCATTATTTTTTTGTATATTTGCTACCCATTTCTTTTTCATTAAGATTATGATATTTACTCTTTTTTAAGAGTATGGCGTTTACTTTTTTTTTTTGGTTACATGTGTTTTCTCTATTATTGAAAAACGTGAAAGAATTATGTGCCGCTCCTTCCGATTCTATTCTTCTTTTATGCGTTTAAAAATTGTGGAGCCCCTTCCGATACTATTCTTCTTTTGTGTGTTTAAAATTTGTGGAGCCTCTATTATAAAATTGGATGTCTAGAAAGTTTGAAATCAAAATGACAAAGATGAGAACGATGAGAGGCATGTTTACAGAAAATTGTAAGCGATTGGGGTGTTTACTTGAGGCTAGGGGCATTTTTTTTTTTATGTCTTTTAATATCTTCCGACATAGGAAAAGAAAGAGTGCAAAACTAATTTACACCCTATTCTTTTTTTTTTTAATGGCAACACCCTATTCTTTTTTTCTTTAACAGTTGTCGAAACAACATTTTTTTTGCATAATTAACACATGGAGTAATTGTAAACCTTTTTTTTTTTCAATTGTTCACGTTCCCAATCATGTAATGACTCATATCTATCTATGAAGTTCTCTTTTTGATGTCAACACACACACACACAAAAAAAACTTCAAGTAAGGGCGCCTTTACCGTATTAAGTTGAGGACGTCCCTTTCCCTACAAATTTGTGATGATCTGAGCCCTCAATATGTTCAGAACGTGATTTTAAGGGTACTAGCAAGAAATCAGCAAAAAAGAAGACCGAAAAGGGCTTGATCCGAGCAGTTTTTGTCTGTATTTTATCGAACGGTTCAAATAAAAACTGCTCAAATCAAGCCTTTCCCTCTTTGAAGTGCACTCTTGTGGTTGTGATTTTCATCTCCATGTTGGCACTCAAATTTTTTACTATTTAGTAAAAGTGTCCCTGGGCTCGTTTGGATGAGGTATTAGGTTTGGATGTATTATGCAAGAAGGGGTGATTGGATAGTAGAGGGTATTATATAAGAAGAGTGGGTCCACATTTATGTGACGGGGGGATTAAATAATACATGGTTTGGATGAGGTATAAAATGGGATGATAAGGTTGTTTTGTAGTTGAATGGAAGAGAGAGGGTGTATTATAAGGGGGGATTCCACATAGCCGGCTCCCACCCTAGCCATGTGTAAGCCCCCCTTAGGGGGTATTAGGGGAGATTATAGAGCAGGGGCATTAAAATATCCACCCTTGTTTTGGACTTTCCAAACCACACTATATGCACTGGCCCACGTATTGGGAGGGGAGATATCATAATCCCCCTTCACATCGCTGTATCCAAACAGGCCCTTGCTTTTAAATGTTCAACTTTCAAACCCACGGATGATTTACTACTTGTACAACATAACAAATACAAGCCACTCATGTTGTACTCATGTTTTTTATACGGTAAAAAATAGCGTTTGAGCTAGTTATATGGTGCAAATCATTCAAGTTTCTTGTCCAAATCTCTAGAGGTAAAGGAGCAAGTAAATTATTACTGCGGTGCTAGTCGAAAAAAGTTACTGCAATTTTAATGCTTGTATTGGTTAGTCTATACAATTCACGACAGTGTTGGAACTACAAAAAGATATTTTTAGTGGATGGTCCATATTTCTTTGATCTAATGGTTGAATTTACAATGATTCTATTTTGATATCCCTGCAGCATTAAAGGTGAACGTTTTTGCTCTAATATTTCCTTTCCCACTCTAACCTTTCCCACTCCAAAGTCTCTATCCTTCCTTTCCTACTCCAGATTTTTTGAAAAGAACTTGTCGCAGTTTAGAAAATAGTACCATTAATTTTGTAGGTAGTGCCGTTGGCATGAGTCATCACTAGTAATGATACAATGCAAGTCATTTAGCTTCCAGGTGCAATGATGTAAGGGAGCAACTGCATTATCTTTGGCTAGGGAAAAGGTATTTTTGGAGAAAAAGAGAAATTGTAACGAGGGTAATAATGTCTTGGGAAAATGTATTACGTAGTATTAAAGAAAAAAAGAAATTGTACTGAAAATAGTAGTTTCTTGGGAAACTGTGTTTTTGAAGAAAAACAGAAATTATAGTGAGTGTAATAATGTCTTTCAACATCTAGATTTCATGCCAGTATAATACTTTATTAAGGCTATTTCAAAACTTGTGTTTGGATCAACGAGTTGGAGAAGAATTTAGTCCTTCCACATCCTTAATCCAGATACTCCCCAAGGAAAAACCTAGAAGAAACTTGTTTCTAATTGTTGGGAGCTCAGCCATATTTACAGTCTATGGAGAGGGAGGAAAACATCGTAGATAACTGGCAAAACACATTAGCAATGCATTGACCTGTGGTGCTGATTCAAACTTTACATTCCACAGATCGAGTGTGTACTATTCCATCTGATAACCCTATCGAGTATGACATATGACAGGAAGATCACAGCAGTGTGATAATGCAAGTAGATTCCTATTGGACGAGACCCATGCATTACTGGAAATGAGCAACAGAAAGGTCACATAAGAATATGGCAACTTCTATTGATATATTTTGACTTCTGGCCAAATCCCAATATTTCCACACACAGAGAGAGAGAGAGAGAGAGAGAGAGAGAGAGAGAGAGAGAGAGAGTACAGTCTGATGCGTGTATATGACTGAGTTTCGCAACCTGTGTTAAATTTCCCCACGTCTAAATAGATGCACAGAAAGCCATGGCCTTGGGGCTGCATTTCTGCTCTTCTTCCGACATTTACTCGGATGATATACATTTTGATGATTTCTTATATCACACTATACAACCGTTGAAACCTTTTCTTAGTGCAGTTTCATCCAAGTTCCTACCTATGAAGACCAGCTTATTAATCCTTTTCTCATCGGGTCCCCATGCCTTTCCTGGACAACCATCCAACATGGAATGCACTCCCTGAAGGAAACAAGTAAAAAGGGTTACTACTATCGATGCAGAAAGTACAGTAGTAAAGATTTGGAAACCCCTGATGAAATAAAATCTAATAAAAACCTGAAGAACGTAACGCGTATCAGAATCATTTACAGACAAAACCCCTTTCATCCTGTACAAGTCGTCCCCCTTTTCTTCAATTATTCTTTCAAGCCAATCGTCAACCTAGTTCGCGAAAAAACAGAAGAAGGTAAGTTGCAGTTGCCAACTTAATTGTAAGTTGCAGTTGCCAACTTAATTGCAAGTTTGCAACAAAAGTATAGTATGTTGGTTATGTGGCTTGTCACTTCCACACGTTCTTGTAAATTGGCAATACGGATGAAAGAAAACTAATCACTAGATTGGAATCCTTCTAGTACTTTTTACCTCGTCAAGATCAAGGGTACCCTCCGAAACAATACTGACACTGGAGACGGAAGAATCATGTTTATGGTCGTGATGATGTCCCTTGTGGTGGTCTGTTGAGAACAAAACCAAAAAAGAGTTGCTTAGGAATATGCGAACTGGATTTCAAAGTCTCTGGAAACTCACCCGAATCACATGTATCAAAGGACAACCTACTATAAATTCCTTACCAGAAGAAGTCCAACTACACGTAAACAGGCAAAACTAGACATCCACATGAGTAACAGCAAAAAGGCCCAACAAACAATCATCAAAAGAGACCCAAAGTCTGGACAAAGTTCCTCATTCTTCAACTCCCCAGACACATGCCATTGAAAAAAACAGAACGAAAGAAAGACACTAATATCTACACAAAAATAGGAATCATGAGATGTG
This sequence comes from Rhododendron ovatum, assembly GCA_019656835.1. Taxonomy (NCBI): domain Eukaryota; kingdom Viridiplantae; phylum Streptophyta; class Magnoliopsida; order Ericales; family Ericaceae; genus Rhododendron; species Rhododendron ovatum. Next base: position 19,844,157 of record CM033794.1, on the reverse strand, counting down.
ATTACATCCTGCACAATAGCCCTATTAGTAATCTGAAGCTCAAGGTCAACATTTAAGATTTTTTGACATCGTTGCCAAAACATAGGATTGCTATAAATAGTTTCACCAATCCACAGTACACTAGTCCAGTTATACATGCTAAAGAAATTACCCACAAAGTTATACATACTAAAGACATTCAGAAAATATAAAAATCAGTACAAACAATAATACATCTAGGCGGAGCATAGTTGTTAATCCAGAAATCTTGAACAGAGAGGGGGATAGGAAAAAATAAAACCCCAGTACCTCAACAAAGACTGGAGGGAACAAGGGACTGTAACTTAAAAAAGTAAGGTACGTACATTAAAAAATACAAGGACAACATCAGGAAGACAAAGATAGAAATTTTATAAGAACATGAATTTGCCTGACCATAAAGGAACATGAGATGAAAGAGAAACCTCAGAAGTAAAATGAGAAGACATAATATCTAGAATGGATTTGTATTTGAGATTCATTACTGGTAAGTAGTAAAGAGCCTTTCCTATTCTAAATATGGAAAAACAAGTAGACCCTTACCCTACCTGAAAGAACAAAAATCCAAATAAACCAAGAAAAGTAAAAGATAGACAGAAAGTAGACGTACCATGCCCACTCTCATGATTATGACTAGCACAATGAGAACTGTCTGGCTTAACTTCTGAATCAATTCTGTAACATCGAAGTAATGTTCAAGAGTCAAACGAAATGATTTCATATGCACCAATAATAATACAGAAATCCATCAACATATATGTGAAAAGACTTTTTCTAATTCTCCCCCTAACCCAATTTACGATGACAATTGACAAAGAAAGATTACTTGCATCACCTTTCAAGATCATAGCCTCCGACCCCCAAAACAAAGTCCATGTCGACAACACCATATTTAGCAAGCTTTATTTGAGCTATACCATTAATATGCTGAAAAGCAAACCGAGAATCAATCCAATAATCAATAGCAAGTCACAGACTGGATGAAGGAACCACTGCAACATTAAATGCATGTGAATACAAGTAAAAGCCGATGAAAGCAACAAACTGCCTATTTATTCCAGGTTGTCATCCCTTTGTGACAATCAACAAAAGCACCAAACAGAAAACCTACCTTAATTCTCTTCACCAAACACTCCAACTCAGCCTCGGTCACCAGATCAGTCTGCCAAGATTAATTGAAACAAAAAAAAAACCATCAAGATAGGAGCACACAATCGGCAGATTCGAAATAAAAGTAACGACTGGTGATTCAGGTCGAATGACATAAAGTAAGAGCCTAGATCCTTGAATGACAAAGTCTAACTCTACCTTGTTTACAATAATACGATCTGCGTAAGCAATTTGTTCCACCGCCTCATTCACCACAAATCTTGGTTTCACCTCATTCAAATGTTGCATGGCATGCTTAGAGTCAACCAAAGTAACAACCCCATCGAGTTTAACGTGACGTGAAACCAGCTCATCCGTACAGAATGTTTCAATAACAGGACCTGGCTTTGCAAGGCCTATAGAAAGAGCATTAATGAATATACAGAACGTCAGCGCTCATAAAACATTTACATTTCCTTTTCTTAATAACAAATTTTTTTTTTTTTGAGAATTTAATACAAACTATTAAGGAGTGTACATTTATTAAAAATAAACACAATAATGAAGTCTGTTTCTTCAAAATTTAGTAAACAATAGAGCTTATTAAGTTGTTGAGTATCGATCTCAAGATCTTCCTAACTAGTGTCATGGTGAAAGCAGAATTGGGAGTTGTGTCCACATCACCAAAAAAGAAACCGTCTTATAAGAGGGTTAAACATAATTTAGAGAAGTCACTTACTGTGTTCTACCCCCCAAAGCTTATTTTCCATCTTGTACCATACTCATCAAATAAAACTTCACTTATTCTTCCATACAAAAACCTAATTCTACAAGCTTTTTAAAACCTAATCCCACTGCAAAACCAATGATAGAGACCGATATCTCAAGTTGCTAGTGATGACAACTTTTAGGGTGCAAATCAATAAGATGTGATTATGAGCTTTACGTTATCAATTATCAAACTATCACAACCTTCGTCTCTAAGCTTTGCCAAGTTATTTATTACTCCGTATTATTATTTTTTTGTCGAGTTTCATTTCTAAATCCTTTTATACTTCTGTTAAGAGAAGCAAGGTATTGAAAAAATTACATGAAGTTTTCAACCTTTAAATTCACGTGGTAAATTGGCTTTTGTTCTAAGAGCGTGCAACATGTGTTGCTATTCATGTGAAAGTGTGTCCTTGAATAAAGTCTCAGTTTGCTTGAGCTCAACATCCAAAAGATTTGGTGGCACCCACTTGGAGTCTCTTTCTAGCATACATACATAAGCTTCCCAACCAAAATGAAACACCAAACCCAATTGGTTCTTCTAAAAAAACATCTTATGAGCTTAGAAGCTTTGAATCCAGAGAGACAAAGTCTTAAGTCTTTAGATTCCTTCAAGTTTACATGCCTTTTGACAAGAGTAATACCAAGTATTTAACTCATCATCTGCAACCAAATAGAAGCATAAACAATTAACAATATACAGATTACAGTGATCCTTCTATTTTAATATGACGATCACTTCACATAAACCGAGCTATGACCTCATAAGTCTAGGGTGAACACACAAAGGGCAAGACAGAGGAACATGGCATCCGAATAAAATTTAAAAAGATAAAGGGAGACACAATATAACCATCTATCTATGAGAAGCCGTGGACATACAATCCCTTTTGTAGATATCCAGGAACAGATTATTTTTAGTATTTAGGAATTCACATGAGATAGTAAATCAGGATACCTGTTGTTTCTATTACAATATGATCAAATTTGTCTCGCTTCTTCTTAACCAACTCCAAAAGCATTTTAACTAGATCCCCACGAACCGTACAACAGAGACAACCATTGTTAACCATAACGATTTCCTCATTGGATGAGGAATGACTAGCAACTAATGCACCATCAATATCCACTTCACCAAACTGCAATCAATGTTACAACAACAGGTCAATAAGATTATAAAGAAACAAAATAACATACATCATTCAGTTGCTACAGGATCAACAGAATTGCTTAAATTGCTGATCAAAAAAAAAAAAACAGAATTGCATAAAAGTATATTTGCAAAGACCTGCCTTCGGAACTAAGAAACACGAGACATCATAATACTAATTTTTCTGCAAACATAGAAGATTATTTGTAAGTGGGAAAGTGCTTATTATCCTAGTTATCCTCACGCTACCATTTTAACATGGAAGTGACTTGTTGAGCTGGGATAGAGTGGCTAGTGGACCGCCAACCATAGATACTTCATGATTTCAGCAACAATGCGCTAAAAATCCATAGATTAAATGAACATCGATGAAAGGAAAACAGATTACTTCTTAACTGCTTTTCAAGATATCAGATTCCTATGGCTAAGGAAAATTTGCCCCCAAAGTCACAGATTGAAATTTAATTGGTTGATGATTAAGTGATAAAAAGAAGTAAATGATGTTCAAAATCCACTTTTAGGCTTTTAGCCTCTCAGACACTCCCCACATGAGAGGCTACAAGACAAAAAAAAAAAAAAAGGGTAGAGTGAGATCTGGAGTGAGAACATCATTTTCATGCCCTCAATTCCATTCTTCCTTTTCTTTTTGAAAAGGTTTTACTCTTCTAAAAATGACACCGAAATAAGGTTTTGTTTTCCCTTTTCTTCTCCCTTTCTTGCAGTTACATCTTGGAGAAAATTTTCAAAGGATTGGTACATAAGAGATACGACGGAAAAAACATGTTTGAGTGCAAAGCTTTATACTTGAGATACAGACAATGAGCAAAAATACAATGACAAGAAGAGAGAGTTCATAACTACGAGTTTGAAATGAAGCAACCCCGGTACCTCATTTTCAATGACAGCAATCTGTTTTCCGTGTTGAGCTGTCAGGATATGATTCAACAGAGTAGTCTGCCACAGGAAAATCATCACGTTGAGAAAAAATACAAGACAACAGTTCTTTTCTAATTATATATTTAACTAAGATGCATCTAAAATACGTACAAAGAACGGTTCCAGATATTATCAAACTCCATACACCTGTTTGGCTCAGTAAAATGAGTTGGTTAGAGTTAGAGCATCTCCAAACTTGCTCAAATATGGACTCAAGCGTAACTTCGAGTTTAAACCCAAAAAACCCTTTTTCCAAGTAAAACTAAACCCCCACCATAATCTTCACTCCTTCACTGAAACCATTATATTTTTTTTTACACATTGCTCATTTCTCAAGGCTACAACGACATTTGAATTACCGCTCTCCACAAATGGAGCTTTACTTGAACTCAAAGGCGGAACTATATAGGGGCCCAAAGGGGTCTCAGCAGCTCGGCCACCCCCAATTTTAACAATTTAAAATCTTTACTAGTATCATATGTGATAAATCACTAATTATATATTTACTACAGAAATCTCTAAAATATAGATAATTACTTTGCCATGTTTTTTTTTCCTACATATCTCAAAGACGAAAATAAACACACTTGGGCGTTGCAATTGTCGACCAGAATATTATAACTTAATGTACTACAAATACACAATATACTAGGTACATTTTTAAATGAAAAAAGTTCTCTTAAGTTGACCCCCCTTGAGCCAAAATTTTGGCTCCGCCTCCACCACTACTCAAAGTTAAACTTGAATGAACTTAAACATGAATTGCCGTCCAAGTGAAGAGTGTTTGTGTCAATCAAGCTTCCACATAATTTTCCCTAAAAATTCGAGTAAAAGGCTGGGAATGGCCTTATCAACAAATAAATAAATAATGTCTAAAAGATACCATTTACGATTGACATCCCAATTTTCTCTCGAACCACGCAGAAAGTTGGACTCTTGAAATTCCTAGAATCCAAAATGGATAATAAAATTTACATCGGGTAAACTTTTGGGATACGTATCTGGGAGTACAGGGTGAGTATTGGTATCCCATACAGATACAATACGTACACGACTACCATCTACACATCCATGCTTCATAGCAAATAACTAATGTTTAAAAGATACCATTTGTGGTGGATTTAACAATTTTCTCACAAACCACGCAAAAAGTTGGTCTCTTGAAATTCCTAGAATCTAAAATCGATAGTAAAAGGGAGAAGAGAAACGCAACCTTTCCGGAGCCGAGAAAGCCCGTGATCACCGTGGCGGGGACGCGATCGTCGAGGTTTAATGCGGGGGCAACGGATGCACCACCGGAATCTTCGGGCTCATAGTCGGCAGCAGAGGAAAGGCCTCTGGAATGCTGGGAAGGAAGGGAAATCGTTCGGCGACGGACATCGAATTGTGGGGAAACGAGGGAGTGGAGGCTTCTGAGGAAGTGGAAAACGGTGGGAGTGTCAGTAGGGGAAAAGCTAGGGTTGAGGGATTGGCGGAGGAGGGTTTGGGATGAGGGTTTTGAGAGGAAGAGCCTGGTGAGAGCGGCCATGGAAGGAAGGAAGTGTGGCCGAGAGAGAGAGAGAGAGAGAGAGAGAGGGGTTTAAACCCTCGAAGGTGGGGTTTTAGATGGGACTTGGTAGAAGAAATTCAAACGAAACGAGGATTGGATTTGATAGTACTCCACTTTTGAGTGGGCGGGTCAAGGCACTTCGGAGGTACGTCGAGATTTATTAGTAGTATTAATTAAGTGGAGTACATAAAATAAATAGATTGGGCCGGTTCAACTCGTATAAACATTGATGACATAAAAATAATCGGAGTTTCACACAAAATAATCAGAGCCCGTTTAATTTGTTTAAAATATATTTTTAAGAGTTTTCATAAAAAATTAACTCGTTCCAATATAGCATCTCCAACTCATACTCTATATCTTCAATTTTATTTTTATTTTTGAGAAAAAGGCAGATGTAGATATATTAAACTGAAAAACGATTATACGCCCAAAAGTGACATTACCAAAATACAACAAACACAAAGAACCCAAAAGGATCCGAAAAATAAAAGAAAAGCAAGAATACAAAACAAAATTGAAAGAGAAAAGCCAGTAGGATGCGCTCAAAGACGTGACTTAGAGGAAGATGGAGGATCTATGGGTCTTTAACTTGGAGGTTAACGTCTCTTCGTCCCTTCGCAATCGACGCCACAAGGCGCTCCTACTGCTGTTGGTGGAGAACTCTTAAATCCGTCACCAAGGCTAATCGGACTCAAGAGCCAAAAACACTCAGCTCATTCCCGAGATCGGACCCTCAAGTTCAAGAATAATGGCAAGAGAGGAACTTTCCTTCTAAAGGAAAGAGTCTTGACCTGCTCACAACCATGGAGGTGGGAGAGGAGAGAGACTACCTTTGTCACATAAAATTCAAAAAGTGATGTTTAAGTTAATACATTTCGAATTAATGGAATGAATTCCCAACTTTTCTTGTTATAGTTTCGAATACCTGCAATACTTTCTTTAAAGTAATTTTTTAACATTTTAATGTTTTATTTGTGAATTTTATAATGGGTCCCAATTTTTTAAAAAAAATTGCATCGGGTCCCAAAAGACATTGAACCGATTCTTTAACAGTGACGGAGTGCGACAATACCTGCAAGAAAAAAATATAAATACATATGCATAATCATGGAAATACATTAAAACTCAAAATTGTTAGATTTTTTGGAGGGTTCTAACCTAAAACCAATTGGCAATAGATGGAGTAGCCTCTAGAATTTATTAACCAAGCTTGGGTGGCTTAGATGTGCGATGTGGGATAAGTCTAACACTCCCCCTCACGTGTAGCCCGAATGCACGTGAAGGTAACAGACAAAGAGCTGACCGACAGACTCGGGCAACAAAGGTGACAGAGACTTTCCCACGAGAGGTGAGGTCACCCAAGACCTAACTCTGATACCATGTTAGATTTCTTGGAGGGTTCTAACCTAAAACCAATTGGCAATATGTAGAGTAGTCTCTAGAATTTATTAACCAAGCTTGGTGGTTTAGATGAGCGATATGAGATAAGTCTAACAAAAATAACGTAAATACATAAATCAGTTTAACTAATGTGATCGATCTTGATGTATGTGTCTTGTTTTTCTTTATTGTTCATCTTCTTCTTTTTTCATTTATCACAACTGGACGAATTCGGTACATGGGCTTTCATGTTACTTGATTTTACCAGTCAGTCAAAAAACAACGAATTACTAGTAAAAGTCCAGAACAACAATTGGGGAAAGACATACCTACAACTTAAATTTCACCAAAATTACTTAAAATTTCCAAAATCTCTTCTCTTCCGTCGCTATTTTCTCGAAATTGTCTTTGAAATCTTAATAATTGGGGATGTTTGTGCCAAGAGAGGGAGAAGGGATTTGGTATGCCATTGAGATTTTAGGACAAAAAGAAATAAAACTGTAAAATATTAAACCCATCTTATGAAAGGTGGGTTTCACTTTTTTAAGTTTTTGATTCATGAATGGATAATAATGAAATTTTCTTTGGGTGAAAGTTTATTACTTGAATATTCATAATATTAACCTTGTAGTTCTATTTTCTGTTACAGTATATTTTAACCTTCAACCTTTAGTAATTAATGTTGGTATCATCATATTTCAAAGGTTTTTTTTCCAAAATTCTACACAGGAGCGAGCCTATATAATTTTATAAATTTTTTTATTTACATATAATAGTAGTATTTTTTTTTTCTTGCAAGGGCGATCGCCCTTATTGGCCCCTCCTTAGCTCCATGCCTGCCCTTTAAGTTGGGTCTAAATGGACCTTGGGGTTGATTAACAAACCAAGCACTCTATTTATTTTGGATCGTTGAAAGATATTTCGTTACGCAAAATGTTAACATCTCACACATATATGCAAACATTTTGCAAATACACTCGCATTTAAGTGTGTACACAAAGTGTTTATATGTTGGTGCGTGGCGATTGAAGTAACACAAGTAAATCAATAATTTTTCTTAATCTTGTTTGTCTTTCAAATTAAATTCAACAAGTTCCTAGTACTCCCTCCGTCCCTTATTTAGAATTCAGTATTCCATTTTGGATTGTCCCTTAATAAATGCCCATTTTGTAAAATTAGTGGATAAAAGTTGATACATTATCTATTTTGTCTCTAAAAGTAGATTCCATTTTGAAAAATTAGTGAGTAAAAATGTAATAATGATGGGTAAGTAAGGAAAGTAGAGAAAAAAATTAATGTGAAAGGTATAATGATGATGTCTTTTTAATAAGTTGAAATTACAAAACAGAATACTTAAAAAGGAACAGAAGGAGTATTAGATTTTTTTTGCGTTCAAACTATTCAAGAACGTCTCATGATCCACTCAATTAAAATTCTTTTTTGAGATCGACTATCTCACAAACAATTACCAAGTTTAAACGTATTTTCAAATAAAACTTCAGACGATTGATCAGAAAATACTCCGTATATTACTTTTTTTTTTTGAGGAATTAATTAACTTCGTTCGTTAATAGTATATTAGTGCAGGACAGATTTGGCATCCAGTGAGCAGCACTCATAAATAGTTACATGATCAAGATCATTAATATCCAACAAAACAGGCACTACCAATACATCAGCACTATCCGAGGAAATCAAGCCCCAAACAACAGAGAAAATTTTCAATGCCTAGTGGGTGTATCACACGTAGTGCCAGCTTAACACTCCTGAGCCGTCTGATGTATTTTCGGACGGCTCAAATTGAAACATTCTCTCTCCTCTCATCCCTCCTCTTTCTCTCTTGTTTTCTCTTTCTAAATCCAAATCGTCTAAAATCGCATTAGATGACTTGGATGTGCCGAGCGAATATCACGTGGTACCCACCTGACATTGAAAAATTTCTCACAAACAACCACTAAGCAGTCAGAGAGCACTTCAACACGAAGATATCCTCTGCTCGTCTAATACAGAGCTCTGAAAATAGCAACCTCCTCCGCCTGTAGCTGCCGAACTTTGCACCATTCTTCTCCTGCACAAACCCATTAGTATCCGTATCAGACCAAGCAATAGCTCCCTCCCAAGACCCAGCACGCCAGGCCCCCTCCACTATGGTACGAACTCCGTGGCCATCAATTAGCGACATCTTTGTAAGAGATTAGCCTGACTTCGAGAGCCACGCCCACTGGAACTGAATTCGGATTGGGCTGAATTTGTGCAAGATGCAGCTATTTTTCAGTCAGTATAGCCTATTTCGGAATATTTTTCACGCCTTTTATCTATAAACCTGTTTCTTCATCTTTTCAAAACTTGGAATTAATTAATTTATTTAGTAAACTAGATTCTAAAAGAATTATTTGGGATAAAATTAGAAATTTCATATATAATTGATCACATAATCATACTTACATAGATGCTTTTTATGAAGTCGGACAGGAAGTGGTGTTTCCAGTGGTGGACAGGTGAGTAATTCATAAGAACCTGTCCTTGGGAGGAGAGCAACAGTTGGAAACAACTGCTAATACCCCATAGGCTGAGGAGCAAAAAGGAGGAATTTGCCCGAGGAGGGACTTGCGTTTGATTAGCTAGTTGGTGAGACAATAGCTTACCAAGGCTACGATCAGTAGCTGGTGCAGTGTGAGGCCTTACTTTTTATCATGTAAAGCCTTCAAAATCCCAACATGTTGATAGATCTCCTGCAAGCTCTCCTAACATTAACCTGAGAGTTATGAAACAAGGATTTATTACAATTGCACCAAATGACCCATAGGACACAGACTGACTCCAAAATAGCTAAATAATCAGGAGCCTCCGCCTACCATCCTGCTAACCACTCCGAAAACAGTACCCGAGACCCAGCATCAAAGTCCAGACCCAAAATAGAAGCAAGCCACACCCATTGGGCCGACTCAAAGGCAAAAAATAGGTGCTCAACTGACTCCCCTACAGCACCACAACTGGGAGTCTGGGACACAACTCATAACAGATACTACTCTCCGAATCAAGACATCCGTAACCGGAACAATACAGTGAATAACCTTGCATAAAAACAAAGAAAATTTAGAAGGAAGGTTTAAACCCCAAACCTTTTTCCATAACTGAAACCTACCCTAAAGGGATGAAGGCCAATTACTCTCAACAGCCATAAAGTATGCAGGCTTAACTCACAAAAGTTGGTTAGCATTAACTTGTAAATAAATATGCAAAAAATGTGAAAGCACTTTTGAAGTTTGATTCAAAACCTATGAAGTATGTATGTTGAAATGCTAAATATTTTAGTGTTTATCCATCTTAACTAACTGCAGTCACATAAAAACAGTTAACAAGTACTAGTAAAACTAACAGTGTTCTAAAAGTTGACCGCCTAGGCCAACTACTCTCCCCTTAGGCGCTAGGCGGTGGTCCAACACTTAGATTAGGCAACCGACTAGTTGGATCCTAGGGGCTAAGGAAGAATTTGTTCAAAATATGTGTGAATATTTTACGAAATTTAGGCTTGCTTATTTCAGAAAAGTCGATAAAATACACAAATATTTCTATTGCTTGTTAACGAAATTCAATGGAATCGATGTCAAGTAAGTTGGTTTTCTTTAATATTGGTACACACACACTTATTGAGTCGAGCTCTAACTTACTCAGACTATAAAAATCTAATCAAACTTCCCCTCAGGGAATGTTAAAAAGGCAAATGCAAGTCAAGCGCTTGTGACCTTAATCATTTTAGAGCAGAAGGGGAGTTAGGTTAATAAAGATTGATTTAACAAATTTTTTTAATCATAAAATTGACATGGATAAACAGATTAAACAAACCCAAATATTGCAACCAGAACAGCCATAAAATAACTCCCATTTCCCTCTGGATTTTCTGTAAATATCTCGTCCCATCTAAGTGGCTTCTAAAGATGCGGTGACCGATAACTACTTATCATCTAATTACATAAGTAACTTGTTTGCCTAGAAATGTGCTAGAATAATGGGCCTTATGGCAGTTTGGCCAGAAAAGGAAAATTTCATGTAATGAAGAGGAAAAAAAGAGGTGCATTAGTTACAGATTTTATATGAGGCTTCTTTTCCATGGTTACTGGAAGCAAATGTCCCAATCATATCATTTATTAACTGGTGCTGCTTGAATAATTGCAGTCAACGGCATTTATAAAAAGGCTACAGACTAGGTTCATAAATCTGTTCATTTAGGAAGCAGCTCCCAAAGTAGAGGCTATGAACTTGCTCAACAATGGAGCTTGATGATGATTGGTGATGAGTTACATCAAAGAATCAAAATATTTTACGTCCGCATACCAGGAATTCCATCAGATGGCTGTAGTTGAAAGCAAACTTGGGCGGTAGAGTCATGAGTGGTTCATTCCCGCTTTCCTTTGGAATGGACATTCCTAATGCAAACCCTAACGCTTGTGCCACAGGAACAGCCACAGCATTTCCAATTTGCAGATACCTATGACAGTACAAATTTCAGTATCAATATGTGCGCAAAACCAAAATAAGCCGACAATGTAAATGCAAAGAGGTACTCGTGGAGTTATGACATGATTTTTCATAACTCAATAACCAGCCCAATAGAAACATTTAGACATCTTTATGGAGTCAAAAGCTTGTGCTATAGTGCTTGCAAATGACTTCATCTTCAGGAAACCGAGGAGCTTTGGCATCCATTGTTCTTATTGTGATTACTGTTGATGTTCCTAATCCTCTTTTCTGTTCTTATTATTATCAAAAGATAGCAAGAAAACTAACCTCAAATCTTCAAATTGATTCCCAGGTATCTTCACTACAACTATACCCATTCCAGCGAACCTATAAAATATGTATAATTGGAAGTACTTGACATCGTTAACATCAGTTGTAAAGTTACAATTTCAGCACTGCCTAAGCTATTCTTGCTCAAGTAGGTAAACTTGTTATCCTTTCAATTATAGATACCAAAGTTTGATACTTCAAATTTTTAATTCACATAGTAAATTCTTCAAAGTAGTTGTAGATTTTATTTATCAACAAACCCAATCTTTGGGCATTACAATGTATTTGTCTCCGTCGGTACCAATAAATTAAATAAACTATGGGTTTGCCACAAAGCAGTCGAATAAATTGTCTTGCAACCAGAGCAACTGCATTTGATGGACACATGCTTAGCCTTGAGATACTAACACAAACAAGACATTTGAACATGAAAAGGTATTGCATCAATCTCTTCTAAGATGTGTGTGTGTGTGTGTGTGTGAGAGAGAGAGAGAGAGAGAGAGAGAGAGAGAGAGAGAGAGAGAGAGAGAGAGAGAGCGAGCATACAGATTATTCACTCCAGGAGGTACCTTAAATTTTAGCCCATGCTTCCCTGTTTCAGTAGGATCTCCAAAAAACACACATCAACTAGGCTCTGAACTTCATATTCTCTGGCAGGAATCTTAATATTAGATAGAGAATTTAAACTGCTTTTGAGTTCTCTGGTATCTTCTGCTCTAGATTTAAGGGTTCCATCTAGATTATTCAAAACATACCGTTTGCATAGCTTTTCCCATCTCTTCAGAAGTTCAAGAAAATCCTCCGCTGTGTAATGGGAACGAGGTAATGCTCCAGCCTACATGCCATAAAATGTTGTATAGTTGGGGGTAAGTTTCTATAGATTACATTTTTTTGCATGTACTTGTTTATAATGTAGAAGAACAATGAATAGACTATATTTTTCAGATTATGATATATATATATATATATATATATATGTATAATATTTGTAGAAGCCATTTGACCAATTCCTTCATGTATTTGTCCTAATAAAGCTACTTCTGATTTTCTACTAGCACGCTTTTGCACAAGGTTTCAGCAACATTCGCCATTTCTCTCCAATTTAGAAATGTGTAGCAGAACCTAGATAAATCCACATATACAATCTGAATACATGATTCAAGATTGGGAGTGTCGTGAAAAATCAAAATCAAGCAAAATATGATGTGGTTCAGAGATACTCTTTGATTGGGAGCAAACCTTTACGTATGCACAATCTCCAAGATTGAAGATGCAGTTGCCGATCAAAAAAAATTTTTTTGAAAAGGCAGTTGACAACTTTAGCTCGAGTATAATGGCATTCTACATTCAAAATTATTTCATCCTCCTCATCAGCACTGCAAAAATGACATGAAGAATATCAAGAGCAAAGAAGAAACTAAAAAGGAAAACAAATTGAGGCAAACTTTTAAAAGTGACCCAGTAGACAAGTTTGAAGATTGTCACTCACTTTAATTTCCAGCTTTGGCGATTGGATCTTCAACTCTGCAGACTCCAATACAGTTTATACTCAGAACCTATGATGCACCGACACAGACACCGAAACCGACACCGGGACACGGGATTACGGGAATTCTAAAAAAATGGGGTCACGGACACTGCGGGGGACACCCACGTGTGTGTGTGTGTGTGTGTGTGTGTGTGTGTATGTATATATATATATATATATATATATATATATTTATTTATATAAATATATAATTATTGTTTAGCACCCAGGAATTTTAAAAAATTATAATTTGGCCCCAAATTTTTTTAAAATTACAGTTTGACCCCCAATTTTTTCAAAAACTACAGTTTGGCCCTCAAAATTTAAAAAAAATTACAGTTTAGCCCTTGCCGTGTCCCCATGAAAAATTCAAATTAAATTATGGGACACGCCACGTGTCGTGTCCCGTACGTATCCCCGCGGTGTCCCCGTGTCCGACACTGCGATACCTCGACCTCTAGAGGTGTCGGTGCTTCATAGCTCAGAACGGGAATATGCTTGACTATTGCGGCATGGTTCCAACCCGTCTCCCTTTCCGACACTCAAAAAGTCACTTATAATTCAAAAACCATGTTTAGAGCATGACTATCCCCACTCAATCCACACAATTCTCCAGTCCAGTTATATCTACACTTTGTAAAACTCATTCACGTCTTCCCAAACTCAACTTTAAATCTAATCTGTTAATAGCATAGCCTTAAATTCAGCAGGAAGGGAAAAATTCCGTTGCCGGAAACATAGCCTTATATTCAGTTAGTATGTCTTAACTTAAAGGTGTTTTTGATACCTTTCTAGCGTACCAATTTTATATTAGCTTAAATAACATGTTGAGGCATATGCACTATGTATGAATGGAGATCCATCTCCATCTGTGGAGGGTCTCCAATAAGGGGAATCAACATTTGGTTTTCATTTAGACCATGGTTGGAGCCTTGGGAGTGGATTAGTTCTCCATTTTCAAGTTCTTCAGATGCGCGGTAGAGGGAGATGCTCTAAAATGGAATTAACTATTTTGCAGAAAAAACTATCAGCGAAACTAATTGCCTTTTCCTCCCAAAATTTCCAAATGTTGGTAGATGACCTTATTATCGTACGATTAGTCTAAGCTGGCTGGTACTAGTAACTTTTCTTTTTTGAGAACTTACAACATGTAAACACGTACTATATACACAAATTTTCTTTTACGAAATAAATTCGAGCCCCTCACATGACATCTTGGCTTTGTACCTGACTCCTAACATGGAATCGAGACATGACTGCAAAAGACTGAAAGAGGACAGTACAAGTGATGGAATATGGTAGAGAAGACTTGGGAACTTCACATATTGAACCTGCGGTTGAATCTAATGTCGATGATGACAGTGGTTCTGTGCAAAGTGGTTGTGAACATGTCAACCCTGAGGAAGTACATCAAAATTAAACTGATAGGTTCCCTGTTATTGATGCTGAACCAGGAAGAGAAGTAAGAGAAGAGTTTCATGATGAAGCGGTGAATGTAGATTTGTCATTGTCATGTAAAGCAACAAATCTGTCGACTGATAATCACACCGCCATGATGCATGATAGTGCTAGTTTGGAACACCAACGAGAGTCTTCCCTCGAGGTTGGTGTTTTTAGCATGCATGTGCACATTTTTCTCTGTACTTAATTGATAGTGAAAGCAGCTGTGCCGATGCATAAATTTCCAAGAATAGAATTCGGTATACCAGAAATTGAACAAAATGCTTCTATGGTTTTGCTTGTTTGTATTAAAAATAGTTGTGTTATCCACTGTTTGTTTTTCCTGAAGCATAATAGATCTTACCCCTTGCATTTTTCTTATGGCTTACGCTGCTTAATGTCCCGGCTGTAGGCAGGGTCACAAATGGGAAGCAAAACTGTGAAGGCCAAATCAAAGTCTCTTGGCAATGTTACTCGGGTTCAGAGAAATGTTTCAAGTGAACTTCATAAAGTTGATGCAAAGAAAGCTACGAGAATAGAAAGAGAAAGTTCTCGGACTACAAAATCAGAAAAGTAATCACCACAAACGGCTGCCCCGGCAATATGTTCAGTGCACAGGACTTCAAAACCAGAGGCAAGTATTGCTTAATATGTTAAAAAATGTACCTTTGGAAATAGTGAAATAGTGGTTAGAGTCAGATGACATTGGCTGAAAGCCTGCAAGCAAGTTGATGGTCTTGAGGTATTTCTATCCGTTGTCATTCTATTTATGAATTTTCTCTGGACGTGGTTACTAGCTGCCATTTTTCACAGGTTTCCAAAAGTTCAAAGCTAGAAGTGGTTCATGCTAACAAAAGGTAGTTATTGCTTTCCAAATTCACGACTCCTTGCTTGACCCCCTCTCAATGAAGATTTCATCGGTGGAATGCTCAGGCAGTGTGTGGATCTTGGATTCACAGAGGGATTTGTGGATGGATGCAAAAGCAACAGGAAACAAGAGCGCAAATTAGATTCACAAATCCCTTGCCTCTGTCTTGTGCCTCCACAAATCGTTACCAAAACCTAAGATCCAGACACAGCCTAATGCATTTTTTTATCTCCTGGGTATGGAATTGAAAAATGCTTCTCTACTAGCAGTGGAAAGGAAATGAATAGCAAAAAGATTGTTGAGCCTAAGCCTTCTGTGTCCGACAAGGTTGTTCCTATAGCATGGCAAACAACAAACAGGTTCTTGAGCAACATTTGGAGGTCTAATGTGCAGTAACTTTTATGCAGGCCCAAGCAGACTGAGAATTCAGCTAAACCAGGCATGGAACAGAGCTCTGCAGTGTACAATCTGGAAAGATATCAACCAGCGGAAAGAGGCAAGGAAGCACGTTAATATTATTTCATTTATTGGGAAAAAAAAACAGAAGACATATCTATGTAGCTTCTTTTTACACTCTTCTTTCTCAGTATCACCATTTCTTGTTAAGTTAAGAGAAAAAATGCATGCAAGTAGGCTGAGAAATCAAATCCAATGCAAAGAAATTAGTTTGTAACCACGTTTCATGAGTGTGACTAGATATCATTCATTGAAATTCCTCTGAATAAACTCATTCTGAAGGGATTACAAATTACTTAGATGCCTAAGCTAGGAAATTTTTCTTTAAATTAGTTTAAGACTAGCTTCTATACCAGGAAATGCAACTGTACTGTTTTGAGTTGTTATCCCTATTAGAACAAATTACAGCAATACGAACAGTTTCCTGATAGATAAGATTACCTGTTTTCTGTAATAACAACATGAAGATGCTTTGGTGAACAAATCTGTATCTGCAGGAAAAGGAAGCTGAGATTAAAGAACTACGGAAAAGCCTAAATTTCAGAGCAAATGCCCATGCCTTCTTTCTATCATGCAGCTGTACAGCGTGATTCACATAAACAGAAGGTACAGAAACAAGCCTGTAATGCATACTTTTTGACGGCTCAATTATCAAAACTGGAATACAGGGCGTAGGGATTGCTCACCACTCAAGGGAATTACCCTAAGAGATACAGAAACGAAGAATAAGAAGTAAATATACTTCTCACTAGCCAAAGGCTATACTTTACTCAAACACACTCTAATGATTTCATTCATACCAACGGATATAAATGGAACATCCCTCCAACATAGGAAAAATAAACTTAGATTTTCAAAGCTAGAGAATGAAAACAAAGACTTACTTCAAAAAACTAGATAGACTCTTTGAACAAACGACTCAATGACTCTTCGAACGACCGAAAGACACCAAAAACTGTGGATGGATACTTTAGACTAGGAAATAAGACATGATTAAAAAAAAACTTCCTCGTTTCTAATAGCGCCATTATACTTCTGCGTCATTATGTTTGTGATCTCGTATATTTAGCTTCTCCGACATCTTACTGAGTTTCCCCCTCATCTTTTTGCAAAAAGCCGCTCCACAGTAGTAAAGTCTCATCTTGTGTGTTGGCCGAAGTGACAATAGTCACATTGAACCCTCGAATATGTTCGAAAATCTCGAAATGATCTTCCAGTTCCGGGGAGAATTCGCAAAACTCCGTTTCCATCGAGAATGGAATGGAGTTTTCCCGTATTTCGACCGGAGAATCTAACAGAGACATTACTGTGGAGATTCTGACCAAAAAATGAGACATCCCATGCCCTCGGAGAGTGCTTTGTCGTGCTAGGTCACTGACATAACCTTTTTTGTCTTTATTCCCCCCCGAGAATGGATTGGATCGAAACGACTTTCCTGTCGGAGCCCTTTGTACCTGTATCAATTTCTGACCGCACGAGATCTCCGTAGCCAATTTTCCATTTTTCAATATTAAAGCAGAAGGTGCTGCCTTTGGTAAAACTCTTGCTTTACGCAATCCAGGAACCTCCATAACGTTGGCGTAATTCAGTTTGAGCAATAGATCCTGACGTAATACATCTTCGTAATGAAAATGGAGTGGAACATGTCCACTAGCAGAGGAAATGCCTCTGGAATGTTGGGTAGGAGGGGAAATGGTTGTCGGGCGAGGGACATTGAATTGTGGGGAAACGAGGGAGTGGAGGCTTCTGAGGAAGTGGGAAACGGGGGGAGAGTCAGTGGGGGAAAAGCAGCTAGGGTTGAGGGATCGGCGTAGGTTTTGGGATGAGGGTTTTGAGAGGAAGAGCCGGGTGAGCGCGGCCATGGAAGAAGTGTGGCCGAGAGAGAGAGAGGGGGCCTTTTTTTGTGGGAACACGTTAGAAACGAAGAGAGAGAGAGAGAGAGAGAGAGAGAGAGAGACGGCTTAAACCCTAGAAGATGGGCAACCATGTTTCCAGTAGCCATTTGCGGGAAAAACGTACGCATTTTTTTTAGCATGTCGTTCATGTAACAAGTTCCACTAAACACTTTCACAACAAGTGTGGTTTTGTTTTGGAAATTAATTTTAGCACTCGAAAGATTGATGGAGGGATTTCAAAACGACGTCGTTTTGTATATTAACACAGTTCAGTTTTGAAGTTCTTCCATCAATTTTTAGAGTGTCAAAATCACAATGCTTTGTTTTTATTTGAATTTTATTTGTGTTTGTTCTTTGTATCAAAATTTTTTGACTCTTTGATCGAATTGGAAACGTAAAAAAAATTTATTTTCACCCAAATATTTGAACAAGGACCACTTTTAAGTAAAAAAAAGTCAATTTTTTTTTACTTTAAAGTAGTCTTTGTTCAAAATATTTGAGTAAAAATATTTTTTTTTTTACTTTTCCGAATCAAAAAGTCAAAAAAATTGACACAAAACAAATAAACTCAAAAAAAATTCAAATAAGAACAAAACCAAAAAAGTGAAATAAGTTGTTAGTGGAACAAGAGTGAATCAAACAATTTGACATTTTTCAACAACTTATTCATTTCCGAAAACACCTAACAATTAAGGCCATGTTCAAATGACAAGAAAATATGGAAAATAATGGGAAAACCAACTTTTTCATAAATTTTGGCATGTTCACTTACCAAGAAAGTAGTTGGACTCATAAAAATATTTTTCTCACGAGGACTCACTTTCCCTCAAATTGCATCTTGCAAAATGATAGGAATTTATTTTTCTCGGAAAGTTTCCTCTCTCTCGAAAGCACTTCCGCCCTCCTGTATCATTTTTCCAAACTTTCTCTTATCTCAGTTGAGTTGACATTCAAATTATCGTTTCCTAGATAGTTTATTTCTTCAAAGTATTTTTTCTCGAGAAAGAGCAAGAAATATACTACGAGTACTTTGTTGATGTCTAAAATGTAAAATGTAAAAACATGTTTATAATAATTTTTTTTAGGTTTGGAGCTACTGATGTTGTAATGTTACGGGTAAAAATTAACGTTTTATACTGTGAACAAACCATTTAATAACTAAATATTGTTTTTGTAAACTAATGATTATAATAAAGAACATGATGGAATAAATGTTAACATAAGATTCGTATCCTATATAATAAGTTAAGAAAATTATTAATCTACTGGTTTAGTAGAAGGGAAATGATATTGGCACTCCAAAAATTGATGCAGGCACTCCAAAAAAATCAGTGTAACTCCAAAGCCACTTTCCTTTATTTTTTGGAGTGCCTGCATCAATTTTTGGAGTGCTAATATCATTTCCCTAGTAGAAATACTCGTTCATATAACAAACATAAGGGCATCGGCCCAATCATAATATACAATGTGTTTTACTTACTCGCACAATATAAATTGCTATGCTTGCTTTCACATTGAAATGTATCATGTTATTGATTTAGCTGTTATGAAATTATTATTGTTGTACTTGCTAGTCCGGACCTAGGTTTATGGGTTGGTTGGGAGTAGCAATCACGTAGACGACGATAAGTAAAGGATAAACTGGTAAAATATGTTGAAGTGTTAGGGGATGGTAAAGGACCCCGGGTACGGTATTTGGGGGACGGTAAAGGGCCTCGAATATAGTACAGTACCTTGTGTGAGATGATTGAAATATTGGGGGATGGCGAAGGACCCTGGGTACAATACAGTACCGTACCCTGTGAAAGTGAGAATAATAGTATTGCTCTGCGGACCCTAGTCATGGAATGACATGTTAAGCTACCCTCTTGTTATGGTCGTAGGTGAATCCAAGCTAGGTACGTAACTTAGGTGTATTCACTTAGGACCACGGTGGACAAACAAGAGGGAATGAACCCATGGGACGATCATCGCTAGCTAGTGGCTTGGGAGGAAAGGATATTGTAGAGAAGATCTTAGATTTCACTTAAGTTAATAGATAATAAGAAAAATGATGATGTGTTACTTTCTAGCAATTTCCTTGGTATGAACTGTTATAAACTGTTAGTTGTGAAGTAAGGAGTTAGTAGAGTAGTGATTTATCTAATGAATGTTGACTCACAGCGTTTTTACGCCAGGTACTGATGACGGACCAGAAGGGCATCATTAAAGTCAAATGTGAAGTCTCCTGAAAAATGAAGTTATCAAACCTTGGATTTCCATAGTCTTAGTTACTCTGTTTCATTTTACAAATTAATTTTGGAGTTGGACTTGATTTGGACCAAATTATATTTATGATGAATTAATGTAATCAAATTAAGTTTCAGCTATTATCTAAGACATTGTCCTTTATTTTAGGAAAATGATAATACTAAAACTGTTTTTCTTGGTGCCAAAACTCTAGTCAACAAAAAGATTATACCATGTGCAATGTACAAGACTTTTATGTATTGGAGTTTTGACACCAACAAATACGGTTTTGGCATTATCACTATCCTTATTTTGAGAAATTATTTTGAAAAGTATTTTAAATAATGTGTCCAAAAATCGGGACATTACAGTTTTAAGATGTTTGAATGGTGGAGATAATAGTGAGGTGGGAGAAGATAATCGTGGTGAAGAGCTTTCCCCTCTATATCTGCTTTGCCCAAATATGAAAAAAGAAATGGAGGAAATGTGAGTTAGTTTTTGTAGAAATATATTTGGTTGGTGAATATTTTGAGTTGGGGAAAACCACGTATTAGAGAACAATTCAAGAGGTATGGAGGATTTTATGGATAAATCATAAAAGGTGGGACTAGTTTAGCTATGGTAATAAGTTTGTTTGAAGGTTTGCTGAAGAGAAGAAAAATAAACATACATATCTCTCTGTGAGAATAAATTCTTTCCTCCAAACCAATGTAAATATGCCATGTCATCAAACTCCAATCTAAATTGTAACGCCTTGATTTTTGGAACGTTAAATTAAAAAAAATTATTTCAAATCCATCTCTTACTTAATAAATGTTAAATATAATATCATTACAAATCAAATTAGTCTTCATATCTGCATTACATATATTTAAGGACAAAGAAGTGTACTACGGTAAATTCTACTCTTCTGGATGACCGCCAGCAGTCTGCTCAGCACCAAATTCCTCCAGATTATAATATCCTCCATGTTCATCTACAAATTCTGGCATAAGATGCTAGGGCCACAAAATATAACACCATGATCAATTACGCTCAGTAGTTAACTCCTACTCCTATGTCCCTTACACTAACAAATTACTAATATTTAACTTGTAAAGTAAGTCACAACAATTAATTATTGGGAAAATTCGGCAATCACATAATATTCTAGAGAATAATTTCATTAACAACGATACACTTGCAAGATTGAATCAAATTACATAATACAAAAACAATAGACATAGTATAAGAACGAGATACAAACAGATTTTTAAATTAAGAACCGAGTCCTTTGTGATACCACAGTCTCCTTAAGAAAGATTCGCCACCTATCGTGGGTGTTGTAGGTTGCGTTGGCGACTTCCTCCCAGGGTTGCCTCGGCTAAATCGCAAGCCGTCGGAACACTACCGTCGACCACCTTGACGAACTGACTACCTCTTGCTTCTCTCTCTCAAGAACGAATATCATTGTATGATTGGAATGTTGTGAATTTGTTGGTGCTTGAACAAAAATGGGATGGACCTATATATAGCAAAAGACCTTTGCTGATAACTCTCACAATAAATTCTGCACAATGAATTCTGGAATTGATTTCTGCCATCAAGGAGGGAGGTTATGGAAGTGAATACACCATCATGGGGAGGGGTTACAGGAGTTACAAAATTCACACATCAATACGTCTATTGATTGTGGTGCGTCCAGATACAATAAACATGGGACATACACGGTTGCCTCGGGAGACCCTTCGGTAGCCTCGTTTTCATTCATCCGAAAATTCCGTAAATTTCCAACATTAATCAATCCACCAATTGTAAGCATTCTATGATAAATAATTCATCAATTGCAAGCATTCTACAAATAACAGTGTTCAATATCTTATTAGAGTTTGTAAATGTAGTGTGTTGTAATTCGTGTCATCCTTTCAACTGTATCAATTTCACTTTTCATTATCTTCTCTTGAGCGCTAGTTCCATTTACTCCCTCTTTTAGAATGATGGTCGACCATGCTTTTCACAAACTCTGGTTCCATCGTTCTGGTCTCCTAGGTGTACACATGCACGCCCAAACATTGGTTCCGCCGTTCTGATTTCTCAAGTTTACATACGCACACCCAAACATTGGTTTCATCGTTCCGGTCTTCCAAATTTACACACATTAACCTTTTGACATTTCTATTTCTTTTCGTAATTATTTCTCGTTTTTCGTGTCTCGTAAACATGTATCATTTTCTCGTGTTCACAATATTCTTTCAAAGCTCGATAAGATCATGCCATAATAAATCCTATTTCCATTCTTTTCAAAAAAAAAATACCGACAATTAGTATAGGCGCAAAGTTACTGACGTTTACCTTTTTAAATTCCAGATTCAAGAATCAAAGCCTAACTCATGCTTGTCTACTTTTGGACAAAATTTCACTGCAGAACATGACTATTAAACAATACTATTCTTGTATCATTAATAGTTACATTTTACATTTAGCCTTTAATAATTTATCATGCGAATAACAGTTAAATATTATTTTTAATACTTAAACCTCTGTACGTTGCTTTTCTTTCTTTCTTTGAACAAAATTAACATGGCAATGGTACAATAACTATTTTCCTAACTTTCTCATTGATTCTAATACTATACCTCTTTCCATTATGTAAGGTGTCATGCATAGTTATTTGATTTAATCAATCCCCGAGCATGCTTTACAAAAAAAAAAAATTAACACCGTAGACTAGCAACTTTTCTTTTCTTTTGAATATTATCTTTAAGATTTTCCAGAAGAGTATACTTATATGTAATTACATATGTTTCTTTTACTTTTTTTTTATGCAACAAAGCTAATTTTTGATAAAATTAAAAAAAATTAAAACGATCATATGTTTAGGTGAGAAGGTCGGAGGTTTCCACCTTACTTCTTGACGGTAGTCGGATACAGTAAGTAGAAAGAATTTCCTCTTTCTATAACCGAAACCTCACTTTCTCTCTTTCTAACCTCTCAAAACTCAAGCACAACAATTAGAACAAGGAAAGAAAGAGAGGAATGTGTCCGAAATGAGAGGTTTGCATGAGAATTTATATGCCAAGGAACCTCTCTCTTCCTCTATCCCGTCTGGCCTCCTCCTCCTCCTTTCTCTCTCTCCCTCTTGCTACTCTTGGTTCATAAGGTTGTTGATGGAAATTTTGATGGAGCATGGTGGTAAATGTTTGGGCAATGAAGTGGGTGACTTGTAACTTGTGAGCTGATTAGTGAAGAAAATTTTGATGGGTGTTAGCCATAAACCATGGGTTAATTATGTATTTGATGGGCGAGGTGTTGATATTCATTAATGTACAAGATTTTGTACAAACAAAATCTTCCTCTTTCTTCCCCCTTCCAACCGGCCATAACCCCCCTCCCCCCACCCCCCAGACCTCTTTCTCTCTCTCTCCCTTGTTACTCTTGGCTTAAAGGGATGTAGTTTTTCATTGGTTTGTAATAGGAATGGCCATCTCGGCCGATCCGTCCCTATCCGATCCGTTATCCGTTTCGAACGGATCGGATTTTTCGGATATCGGGGCAGATTCGGATTTATTTTTCAAAAAAAATTCGGAGATCAGATCGGATTCGGAGGTAAGTCTGCCTCCGATCCAATCCGATCCGATATCCGATCCACCTCCAAATATCCGACTATATAAATACCTCTTATTTTTAGGGTTAGTCAATAGTCAATCACCTACTCAATCGACTTCACTTCACACAACCTTCTTCGCCCATGACTTCTCCCCCTTCTCTCTCTCTCCTCCCCAGCCCCCCTCCCTCTCTCTCTCTCTCAAAAAACCCTCCAGCAATGGAGAGATGCGGCAATCTCCCCTCAGGAACGCGGCAGCGAGACTCCCTCCCCATGTTAGTTTTATTTATTTTTCAATTTGTGAGTTCTTTTTTATTGAGTTCCAATCAGTGTTTTTTTTTTTTCTTTCCAAATTTGGATTTGGATATCTGATCTGATCTCCATTCCCCATTCGGAGCGGGGATAGAGGACAAAAATATAATCCGTTTGGAGTTCAGGACGGATTTGAAGGGCGGGTGGAGGGTTCGGATTCGGATATTGCAATATCCGCCTCCGATCCGCCCGGTTGCCATCCCTAGTTTGTAAGGTGGTTGGTGGGTTACTCTAGGTTTGCAAGTATAAATCAAATCTTGGAGTATAATACAAATCTATTCCTCTCTCTCTCTCTTGCTACCCTTAGGTTTATGGGTGTGTCACACCCCATCTCGGAAAAATATCTCATTTAATCATTTTTCTAATGAGATGGACTTACGCCTAACCCTGTTCAAATAATGAATGAAACACACTAACTAGGTGTCCAACACATGAAAGCTTAACTTGCATATATACGTAAAAACTGTCATACAAGACGTATCCACAAAGTATCTACAACATAGACTCTGTAGTGGACCCACGTATCATCATGCACATGAAAAAAAATACTGTGGGGGTGTGAGCTATCAACATGCTCAGTAAACTAGACTATATCCATTAAGCATAATGATAAGTGCTTTAAAATGATTTAAACGACAATATTCAGCTCGACAAATAACTTCCCACCTCATTAAACTACACTTATAAATTAAAAGGCCCTAGGCCATGGCTATAACAGCGCCATCATAGTATTCATAACGCCGCTAAGACAATCACTGTGATTGGTTCACAATTTTGGATTGAAAATTTTGAGTTAAAATGTAAAAACATGTGATTGGATGAGTTATTTCAAAAATAAGTGGGACCCCCTTATGGAGACTCGCCAGAAAAGAAAAAAAGAAAAACTGACGGATAAAAACTGGGTTGGCAAGTTGGACTTAAAGTCTGTCCCGTTCCTCTCTCTTTCTCTCTTCAATTACCAACCACTCATCTCTCTCTCGAAAATTCATCCCAACCTGCATGTACAGCTAACTATTTTATCAAAAGGATACAGAGAATGAATCTCTGTGTTTCGTCTGTCCCAACCTCATCTCTCTCTCTCTCTCTCTCTCTCTCTTCAATTACGTCTTCCCAACTCATCTTTGTCTCGAAATTTATTCATCCCAACCTCCATATATAGCTAACTCTATTTTCAAAAGTCTACAGAGAAGGAATCTCGCGTAGAAAATGAATCTTATGCCTACGCCTCTTCCCTAGGTCTCGAAGTTGCTTCACAAATCTGTAGCTGTAAAATTAAAGACCCATCTTCTCAAACCAGCTGGAAGACCTAATTTGAAGAGTTTGGTTGTATAAATGAGGAGGTGGACTGCATTCCAGGGGGAGCCCAAACCGACACCAAATCCAGCCACCATGGAAGAACCGACGAATTCCTCCTTGAGATGTGGCAAATGGCTTCTCCGGTCAACAAAGATTCGAAGCTCTAGAGGTAAATACACCAGAAATCGAACGGTTTCTTCGATTTTTATTGTTTCGATTGGGTTAGGGTTTTTGTCCCAATTTTTTTTTTGTTTTCAATCGACTGTTTTTATGTTTGAAAAATTATGTGAAAGATCTCCTACTCCTTCAGCCAAATGCAGACTCTTGGGGTTCGAAAAATCCACTTCGGCCAAGTCATGGGGTTCGAAAAAATTGGGGTTAGAAAATAACGGATTTTCTGTGATTTTTCACAAGTAGAAAAATTTGGAACTAGAAAAGAAGAGATTCAGGTCACCGTAGGCTGGATTTTCTGTGATTTTTTTTGTTTTCAATCAGCTGATTTTTCAATGTACTCATGGATTTTCTGTGATTTTTCGATGTACTCTGTGGGTGTGTGCAATTGAATTCATAGATGTGTATACACATGGTTGTTGAATAGTAGAGAAATGAGGGCACATACGTATAATAGATTTGTTACTGAGAGCCAAGCAGAATATCGCTGAAGAAGACGACCACCTTGAAGAGTAAAAATTTCCTATAGTTCCAGTCCCTCTCTATCTTTAAATAAATGTAATATGAATTTGAGAATAAGTTGGGATGTAATGGCTTATTATTCAACTTTTATTTAATCAATGTTAAATTTGAATTAAATAATTATAATTAACGCTTCCAAAAAAATCGGAACGTTACATGTGGTGGATGTTCATTGATTTTAGGAGTGTTTGAATGGTGGGGAGTATAAATGTATCAAAAAGTACAAGATTTTGTACAAACAAAATCTAACTCTCTCCTCTCTCACTCATTCTTTCTTCAATTCAAGGGATATACACTTGTTTGCTAAAAAAAAAAAAAGCATTGTAAGTATACAATCTATGAAGTACAAGATTTTATTGGAATCTATGGCTAGGGTTAGTTAAACATTCATCTTAATTTAATAGGAAATAGTAAAATGAAAATTAAGTAAAAGAATTATAGTAAAATGTTAAATTTTATTCTAAAAAAATTGGGATGAAAATCTGGATCGTGACGTAAACCTTCAAAGATTAAAAAGTGGGTATTATCTGAGATACATAGCCGTTCAAGTGCCAAAAATTCTACGACTCTCTAGGGCTTTTATTGAAATCTCTAAAATCAAAAATTAATTATGATTGTTTAGGATACAATGATTAGAAAAATAATATATTCGCACTGATTTAAACGGATTAAAAATTGAAGCACTTAAATAAAAGCTCTTCATTTGGTTCTACGGCTCTCTTAGGACTCTCATTGAAAATCTTAAAGCCAAAAATTATTTATAACACTTTAAGATAAAATTATCAGAAAAATAAGATCGTTGCACTGTTTCAAACTTATTGAAAATTCGAGCACTTAATTTTTTTAGACGGTTTATATTTTAAAAAATATGATGAAAAAATTAAGTACTCTAATTTTTAATCCATTTGAATTGGTGTGAAGATCTCACTTTTTTGATTATTTTATCCTAAGGGGTCATAATTAATTTTTGGTTCTAGGGCTTTCAATGAGAGTACTAAGAGAGCCATAGAATTTTGGGCACTTGAACGGTGCCGTATGTGCTCAAATAATACCCACTTTTTAATCGGTGAAGGTTTGGCTTAGAGTTTGATGACATGACATGTTTGCATTGGTTTGGAGGAAAGTTGGACTTTTTCTCCCTTATGGAGAGAATTTATTCACCATATTTATATACTAGTGCATACCCGTACCTGAAGGCACGGCTCAAACATTCAGCACACACCATAGTGGGCTCACATGCAATATCTCAACTCTCTGTCCAACGATTCCAAGTTCCTTTGAGTGTGGCGATATGGTGGTTTCAAATTCATCACTTTTTGGTTTACAATGATGCTCCTGATGATGTATTTGGTTAATAGTTTTCGATTGTGGTTGGCTCCTTGCCAACTCTTTTCTTTCTTTAGTAGCGGGTGGTATGTGATTGTTCTTAGCCTAGGCACATGCCAACATAGTTGGGATGTAGGTTTTTGGTTGATGCCTTTTTCTCCCCCGTTCCCGTTTAATCTTTGTAACTTTTTGTTCAGAGATTAATAAAATTCTTTTGCCGATCCCAAAAAAAAAAATAAAGAAAAAATAGCAAGCATACTCATTGATCTGGTTAATTACTTGATTCAGCAAATAAAGAAAAAATATTTTACTAATTCCTAACTTCCACATGCAGAAAATCAAACGCGCATAAACCTCATAAAATTCAGAGTTATTATGAATCATTTCCCTATTCAAAACAACGATAAAAATATAAAAACGCAACAAAAAACCTAGTAGTAAACCTGGGGAATAGATTTTCTACCATACCCCCTTGCAGTCATGACTCATGAGACTGATAGACCGAAGTACTCCACCAGTACACAACCCCTCATGCCTGTTCCCCTGCCAAGAAAAAGTTTGCATGTTGAATCGAAGATGCTTAAAATTACCCTCCCCATGATAAATGCAACTCCAATCAAAAGCACTTTGGACACAACTAACAATACTGAAAGTTTAGAAGTGTGCAGAAATAAATTCAATCTCAATCTCAATATGAAGAATTTATTCAGCCCTTGTATTGTTGAATCACATTCAATCTCAATAACTTTTCTATCATTCACCCTCTGCTGCATCTAACACCGTGACAAAGCACTAAACAAAATGCTATATTGTATTCCATTAGGGTTCACCTCTCTGAAACCTGAAAATGGGGCAAGAGAAACAACAAAATAAGAATAATAAGTGGTCCGCAATATTGAGGGAATAATAACGATTCCAAAAAATCTAAAACTAAACCAATCACCCCATCATCCTATTGCCAACTTCTTTTGTAGCTATCTGACCGAGTTCAGTGACTATAATGTTAAGCAGTATCAAGGGAATCATTGAAAAAAAGTCAAAATCGAATGAAAATTTGAACACAGAGATTTTAACATGCCCATTACTTGAATCAGTCCATGAAAAAAAAGAAGACTAAATGATAGCATATCATCAAAAGGAAGTCAGTGATTAGACCTTCATATAGTTATCAAAACCATATGTAAGAAAAAGAAAGGAAAAAAACTATGACATAAAGTTTCTAATTAAAACAGGCTAGTTGATAAATATGAGAACTAACCATCAAATTATTATGTACTCACAAATTAGTCCACAGCAAACTCAACATGGCATTGGTTGTTTTCTTTATTTGGTTTAGATTGTAACTTGTGGTATGAAAATTCAACATGGCATTGGTTTGTTTTCTATTTTTGATTTAGAGATTGTAATTTCTGGTATGGATGGAAAGATTCTCTCATATGGTAATATCCATTTTCTTCCGTCATAATTGAAAATCGTAATGCTTATTATTCCTTTAGTTTTTGTCACAAAACCCTTCTATTTTAGTGAGTGGCTAGTTTGGTTTCATGATGTTTCATGATCAAACTAATCCAATTGCAAATGCAAGTGAAACCAAAATGAAATCTTGCTATGATCGAAGATGGGTAATTTCCCTCTGGCTACTGTTGAATCTGGCTTTGAGACAATGATTCAAGTTACCATTATGCCATAATAATCTCTTAACAATCAGATGGAATTTAACGAAAGGAAATTGCAATGTGAACAATATTTGAAACAAACCAAGAACCAAAATTGATAGACTACATCTCAATAACAGTCAACTTGGAGTGATAATTATAAGGAAAAAAATAATGATTTTTACATACCTCGAGTTCGTAAGATTTTGATAGAAATTGGCTTAAAGTAAGGATCCGATTCTGCTAGAGATTCCGAAAAATAATTGCAGAAAATATCAATGAAAGGCAAGCATGAGGCTATTGTAGTTGGCACATTTTATCAAACAATTAGCAAGCAATTGAAGTACATGTTCACAAACACTGAAAAACTCATCGTAAGGACACACGTAGTAAAAAATTTGCCAATCAAAGGACAATAAAATCTAGAAGATAAAAAAGGACAATAAACTTACAAATTGTGAAGCTTTTAACATGTAAAGATTATGTAAATCAATGTTCTTAAAGAATTTGGTTTCTCATCCTGCGTCGATTAGTTAAGAATGTGCTTTTTCACATTGGGTAACTGAAGGAATGAACACAGAAAACCAAAATTTCTTTCTTATTGTATTGAGAGAGAGAGAGAGAGAGAGAGAGAGAGAGAGAGAGAGAGAGATGTGAATATATTTCTCAGTATTAAACAATAAGAAGCTCTGTGTAACGTGCAATGCACATAATCAAAAACTCAACAAAGAAGTACTACTTATCTTTGAAACCCAAGAAAGAGTTTAGGCATGGAGTAAACAAAATACCCAACTGAAAACCAATCAAAAGTTCAGCGAGTGCAACTAACGTTAAATAAAAACTAATAGACCCAATTGAAATCCATTCAAAAGTGAAAAACTGAAATACATCGAGTACCAGCATATGGGGGATCGTCAGAGGTTCGACCGTGAGAGCGAACAACCTGATGAATCTCAATAGCCCTAACTTCTTAGGAAAAAGAGTCGCTCACATCTCACGTACACCTCAATTGCAATCAAATGCATCAAGAATACCCCAATCACGTTTGTTGTTACCATATTAGGGCCGATAAATTGAACGACAACCAATTAAACTATATGAAAACAGACAAAGAAATCAATGCAGGAAAAAAGAGTCGCTCACACCTCACGTACACCTCAATTGCAATCAAATGCACCAAGAATACCCTAATCACGTTTATTGTTACCACATTAGGGCCGAGAAATTGAATGGCAACCAATTAAACTATATGAAAATAGACAAAGAAATCAACGCCACATTAGGGGAGAGAGAGAGAGAGAGAGAGAGAGAGAGAGAGAGAGAGAGAGAGAGAGAGAGAGAGAGAGGGTGCAAACCTGTGTAGAAGAACAATTGGCTTGTGGAGTGGAGGAACTACCGTCATTAAACTTGGGAAAGTGAAAGAAGAGAGAGAGAAACACAGTATTGCAGAAGGTTTCAAATTTTGAACCAAAAGGAAAAGGTAACAAAATTAGGTTTTGGAAAAGGAAATAAAATTAAATCAAAATCATACTTCATGAAAAAATATGCTTGATTGGTTTCCTAATGGCAACGATTATGGCAAAAAAAAAAATAGAACTCCTATTAATAAGGCTATGAAGCCCGTACTTCTTATAATTCCATTCCAAATTAGGAATGCTCAACTTAGGGTCTGGAAATCAGATTTCCAAATTAGGCACAGGAATGTGTGATTGGAAATGCTCAAAAAATGTTAAGTATTTATGGGCATGCCATTTTGTGGAATGGAGGGCGTTGATTTATGCGAAAGGAGGTGTAAAGACCCGATATTTTTTTTATAAATAATAATAATTATCAAAACAAAAATAATTATTTTGCTCGAAAAAAAAAATTATCTATGCCATCATATGAAATTTTATTCCGTAATCGGTTGTGTACGCGTGCGTATCTGACGAGTAATTTTCCCTAGCATGGACATGCGTTGCACTAAATTATTTTTTAAAAACCAACCCAAAATTGTTTCCAGCCATTCGTTGCCTTGTATGCCAGGCCAATGAACCCACTGTCTCCTCCCCATCGCATAATGTTCCTCCATTTTTGTCTACATTTTCTTCCTAGCCAATCAAAGATTGACAGACCTTTTAAACCCTTTCTTTTACCCATCAAACAAACACCTTAACTCACATCTTCCTAATGACCATGAGGTATATGAATTGAATTTCTTTTTATTAACCGTTTTCTCATATTAACCGATATCTAACAAAGGGCAACCCAATTACTTTTCTTTAACTCTTAGTCTTCACTTACCTAATTTCTTATTAAGCCCCTTTTTCTCACTCTCTTTCTGAATCGGCAGAGAGAGAGAGAGAAGAGGTCACCACTGTTTTCCCCATCATCACTCGGCCACCTCCTGCAGCACCACCACCCGAACTCCTTCGGCCACCGCCTTCTCCTCGTCCTCCACTCATCATTACCACCGTAGCCACCTCCGGAGCACCTCCACAGCCGTAGCACCATCACCACTATCGAGCTCCGCTGCCACTCCGACTCGACCACCGAAACCTCTTCGACAGAAAAAGAAAAGAAAAAAAAAACAAACCGTTTCGCAAGGTGAGAGGTAGTCCGAAACTCACCTCCCTACGTATATATCGTGTCCGTAATGATTTTTATGTTTTGGTATGATTATATTCGAACACGACGTTGTCGGTCAGGTTCGGACAAAAACCCACCTTATTCGAACACCACTGTGTTTGTTTTGTTTTAAAAAATGTTGCTTGTCACCGTTGGGTTTGATTTAGAAAAGCATGACTTGGGTTTGATCAATGCAATTAAGAATTAAATATAAAGCATGCTTGGGCTTGATTAATGAAATTAGAAATTAAATATACATGATAGTTTATACTGAAACTTGTTCTGTTGATGCATGACTTGGAATTTGGTTAAAGGAAATAAGAACCACTGTTTTTACGTGGTACAATTTTAAGAGGAAAGTTGCCAAGTGTATTCTTTAACGCAAGAGAAATGTTACTTCTATCACATGCTATCATAGTCTCCAAATTCGTCAAGCGCAAAAGCATTATTATAGGTATTTATTTTCTCGCGTGATTTGTTATTATCGCAAAAATTTATTATCGTTAACCTGTTAGTATGTTCTTAGAAATGTTAGATTGTGTGAAATGTTACTGTACTGATAGATTGGACAAATAGGTTCCCGGGGTGGTATACGATTAGAGGATCATATAGACGTTGATAAGTAAAGGATAAAATCGGAAGGTGATTGAGTTATGATTTTTAGATGGGTGCTAACAGGGGCCCAGTCTTGTGTTAAGATGGGTGCTAACAGGGGCCCAGGTTGTTTGAAAGACGCAACCCTAGGTAGGGCACAGTGGTGATTGGCTGCGAAAACAGATTTGGTTCCTTCCTTGTGTGGTTGCGTCGACTGTAGATCCGAGTAAATAATTTGGTAGCTATCAGCGGGACACAACAAGGAGCTGTCTGAATCACAATGGGTTGCCTTACGCTGGAGGTTAAGGGTAGGATGGATCTCAAGGTGAGATCCTAGATTTCTCATAAGTTAAAGAATAGTAATTGAAATCAAGCGCCATTAATTATTTGCATTGCCTTCCTTATCTTGTTATGTGTAAGTTATGGGTTTCGGGTAGGTTTTGGCTACTGAGCGTCATCGCTTACGGTACTATGTTATCCTGGTAACTCGAACGCCAGGTATGGAAGATGGAGCGGAAGTGCCGCTCGAGGAGACCAACTTTAACCCTACTTCAGACGGAGACGAGGAACTCTGGTTGCCGTACGCTTAGATGCTCTGACAGAAAATTTGGTCTTTAATTTTGAAAGCTTAAATGTTTAAATTTGGAAAGTGTAATAACTTGACTTGTTTGAAAACTTTAAACCTAATTCGATATGGTTGTAAAATTATGACGTATGCTTTTGGAACGTTTGACGTAGTAAATCGGATTTATCTTTTTAGAAATTGGTCTTTTGATATTTACTTAACGTTTCCGAAATTCAGGGCGTTACAGGAGGGGATAAATCTGGAGTATTGGTTGTCTTTTGGATTCAAACACAATTTTGTTTTATTATATAGATGATAGTTATAAAACGTATTTGACTTAATACATACTCTATAAAAATAATCGTAGTGTATCATGTTCACAACACTTATTTACACAACTCACATATTTGTATGCGTACAATAATTTTACGAGATAATAAAAGAAATGCACAACTACGTAACAAAAAAATTATTATTGTGTAAATGCTGTTTGAAAATTCGGACCGTTATATTTTTTTTCAATTGGATTTTTTTTTGTCTTTTATTCACTTAAAATTACTAAACTACTCTTGCCCCCTTGATTAACTTTTTCCTATATGAAATGCAAGTTGGTAATTTCACGTAAATAAAGACAAAAAAAAGAGTGGCAACGGAGAAAATGAGAGTGTTAAAATCAATTTCCTAAATTTATCCGTATAAACTAAAAATGCTATGAATCTGTCAATATTTCTTCTCTTACCATGAGTTTATCATTTCAAAAAAACGAATCATGACTATGACAATTATCGCTCCTTCTTCCACGGAAACAAAATATCTCCTAAAAAACACACTGTTTGTAAAAATAAAGATAGTACTGCTACTCAATGGAAAGAACGAACTTCTTGCCCTGACCAGCAGCAGGGGCCAAGGCCTCACCATTTCCAAAAACCCAGACACGCCGTCGATCGGAGCAAACCCTCCCGAACGATGCATCGGTGGTGCACGAAACTCCGTTCACTGTCCCTCCTTCGTTACTCTACGCACAAACCAACCCTAATTTCTCTCTCATCATCACCATCTACCCATCGTCTCCTCCACTCTTCTCCGCAGCTCCTTTACAGGCCCCTGGCATCCACCGTAATATCCCCCAACCTTAAGCCCCTTTTCAACGCTTCCTCCGCCTCTCACCCTTCGTTGCTCAATCAGGCTGTCTGCTCCCATCCTCTTCCCCATCTCTCTGTAAGTACTAAGGGTTTGTTTTTGTTTAACCCATTTGGATTGAGGGATTTTGTGAGAAAAGAAAAGAATACAGAAGGGATTCTCACTACTTGTTTGGATAAATGGGTGAGGAAGAATGATGAGGAACGTGTGTAAATGCAAGACTTATTTTGTTTCTCACAAAAAATATAACTTGGTGGGAAACCATTACCCTTTCTTTCTCATAAAGTCACATGATAATGTGGAAATGGAAAAAATAGATTTTGGGCACAAGGGGGTTTTCATCTCTCGCTATGGATTTTCCTGGATTTGGGTAACTTGATCTGATATGATATGAAGACTTCTAGTGCAGGTGGCGCACTCAAATCTAAGCATCAATTTGAGTGAATGAATGCTTCGTTTTTGTTATAGTTGTAAGCGTGTGAAACAGCTGTGGGAGGGGCTGTAGGTTAGTTTGAGGTGCGCGCAAGCTGCCCAACATTACCCCCTTCCCCCCAAAAAATAAAAAAAATAAAAAAATATTGTAGCCAGGAATTTTAGTTGTTTACAGAACTGTACTGATTATGTGACTCGACTTTGAAAAGGATAGTTGTAAATCTGGATGTCGCGAAGCGGTCTAAAAAAATTTGAGTGAACATTTGCATAATTTTTTCAGGGAAAGTTAGTCTAATATAAGTTGTATTAAGGAGTGCAGGAAGTGCATTTTATTAAGGGCTGGAGTAAACCCACTGCATTGCCAAGATGAGGCTCTAGAAGGTAGGAAACTTATAAAAATGGAGGGTGGTTTCATTTCCATTGAGATCCAGAAATGTTTTGAAGGGATTTCAGAAAGGTTTATTTTTCTTGTCAAAAGTACTGTACCCCCAATCAAGTCCAGTTTTGAAATACCAATTTAATGAACTGCCCATTCGAAACACACGGGAGAAATTGTGGATTATCATAACCCAACTGAGTCTAAGCCAATTGAAATGTGTAGTTTACTTATCTACTATTCTTGGTTATTTGGGCAATCGAGAGTGATGAACTTATAGATTTGGTGTTTACTGATTGTGGGCATGTTCAACTTCTGTTTGTATTCTTCTTTTCCACTTGTTTTCCAAATAAATTTAACAGAAGAAAATTGAATTCAAATCAATGGGGTACTCACGGTCATGGGGATGTAATGGGTTCTAAGTGATTCTGCAATGTTTATTTTCCTTCTCCTTATTGCCTTATGGGTTCTTTGTGCTTAACTCTTAGCTCATTCAAGTGCGGCATCGTACAAAGAAGGAGAAGAGGGAGAAAACAAAGAAGTTTAAGCCGTGGACACCAGTCACGTCCAAGTTGAAGAAAACCAAAATGAAACGTTATTCGTAAGTTTACAACTTTATGATCTACATACATACTTACGAGCATGTCTTGATAACTATGTGTAATAGATGTTATTTTATCTTCAAAGAAAAGGAATTTACTGGGTTATGTGTTTTTTTTATCAGATCTTATAAGGGGAGATTTAGGGTAATGAATGATGGCACAATTAGGCGGTGGAAAGAGGGCAAGCGACACAATGCACATTTAAAGGTCTGTGTATTCTTTTTTCTCCTTTCTAGATTTTGGTTATCAAGTAGCTTAAAGTTGTGGAATGGTGGCATAAGCGTAGAGGCTACTGTCATAGTTGAAAAAGAAACTCATTGAAACTCTTTGATCATATAGACTTAAACATGCTTTGTTTGTCTCTCTCAAATGAGTGTACCGTTAGATTGTGACGACGTGATGGTTATATGTAGCTGCTAGCTTGGCTTCTATGATGACATGTATATCTCTCTTTGGTAGTACTACTCGGAATAGAGGAGATTGCATGATTTTGGGTTACTTTCTCAATAGCATGCTTGCGCTCTCTTTGTTCTTTCTAAGTCTTTGACAAGGTATTAGAGCTTTGATTGTAAGTTGTTGGAATTCAAATTTCAAGTCTTGTTCTCTAATGCCTTGTTCGGTTTGGAAAAATTTTGGGTTTGGTTTTTGGGTAATGAATGAGGAGAGAAAATAGGGTAATAATTGGGGATAAGGGTAATGAGTGGAGGGAGATAGAGAGAGAAATGAGATTAATGATTGGATATAGGGGTAATGAGTGGAGAGAGAAATGAAAGTAATGATTGAAAATATAGGTAATGAGTGGATTTGGGTTTGGAAAATTGGTAATGAGTGGAGAGAGAAATGAAAGTAATGATTGAAAATATAGGTAATGAGTGGATTTGGGTTTGGAAAATTTTCCAAACCCACAACCGAACAAGGGTTTTGTTTCTTCTCTTGTCGTGTGATGATTACTGCACTCTGAACTATATGTGTTTGTGCACCCTTTCAGTTAAGTCTATATTTGCTTCTTTATGTGCCGGACAGTGACATGTGTGACACCGAGTGCTAGCTTGATGTACATTGCTGGTACCATTTCCTAATAGCTTAAGTTGGTATAATTGGTGTTTTGGCACGTATGAATGTAGCTATTTTTGTAATAAACTACTATTGGAGTATCGAGTGGCATTACACGTAAAGGAGGCTGACCAATTACGAGTCCTGTTCTCTTTGTATTTGTCCTCTCTTTATTATTCTCTCTTGGTCTGTTGTTGGACTTATTTGTTCAGTAGTATATAATGGTTCTAACACGTATAAAGGGAGATATTAAGTTATTCTCTGTTTAAACACACAAGGACATAGATAGTGGAAGTGTAGGAAGATAGGGACATGGGCCAATTTATTTCCCCATTGAGGATTGGTGGAGTTGCAATTGATAAGTGAAGAGGTTGAGTAACTTTGAAAGAGGTTGAGTAACCTTTAGCGAACAGCATTGGCAGAAATGAAGTAGGAGAATGAAACAAAGAGACAGAGATTGTCTCTAGTGAAGGTCGGGCCTTTGTGAAACATATGCCATTGAAAATCAAGAAGCTAGTTTGGGTTTTGTATCTAATGCGTCGCATGAGCTCTGGAAAACTTGGCACCCAGTTCTTTGCCCCTTGAGGACATGGTTTCCAGCTTTTCATCTCAAATAGTTTCATATGCTTGATGGGAACAATTTTTATGGCTTATGGCTATTGGAACTTAAAAATCTTATGATCCAGTGAGGTGCATGTGTGGCATTGAAATTATCGTGATGTTCCTGGACAGTCTGCAGGATAATTTTAAAGCAATCAATGGAGAGAGACACAACTTAATAAAAGCCTTGAAAGATGATATTGCAGTGTAAATTCAGCATCTGACTCGATAACTGGATAATATTTAGTGTTCTAAAAGTCGGTCTAGGCGGTGGTCTGCCGCCTTGACTAGGGGCATAGGCGCTGAATTAGGTAGCAAGATGATTAGTTGTTTGCTATGTGGGATTAGTTGGTGATTAATTTGCTAGGTGGCAGGGCAGGATTAATCGGAGAATTAGGCAGCTAGGTAGGATTAATCGTGGGTTAAATACGTAATTTTCCAAATCTACGGGGTTAAATGTTGTGGTCATATACTATAGGGGTTTTAATGTAGTTTTAATATAATATATATTATACATCTACACTATACAATATAAATGATCGATTCAAATACAGTGTATACATCTACACTATACAAAATTAAGTGTATGTAGGCTCTGTTTACATGTAGGCTCTATTTCCTCTGTTTAGATGTGAATTGATGTTTTGTTGTACTTATGTTGTTCTACATACTCAAAACTGGCCGCCTGACCAGCGCCTAAGGACTTGTAGAACACTGATAATATTCAATTCTGTAATGCTTATTACAGTATGCTGGTGCCTCTTATACTGACAATCCTTTAACTCTTGTTAACTTCCCCTAAGCAACCACTTTGTATGTTGGAGTTTGTCCCACATCGGTTAATTATCTCCTCGAAAACTAGTACATGAGCCTGGCCGGCCTCTCCACTCATTGCCAGTTGGTTTTGAGTTGGATGCTTTAACAAGATACATATCAATGACTCGTTGAATACCAAGATCAATTACTCTTATTAGATGCATGAAATGACTTTTGAATACCAAGGACGATAACCATTGGAAGCATCAACAGTTTGTGTAGACTCCTTGGAAAAACTCCTGGAGTTCCAGTTTCTTAAACTTACACGTCTGCAATTGTGCATTCGACGTCTTCTAAAACTTTCAATAGTAGTTTGCATGTGTATATTGCTTAATTTTAATTTTAATTTTTTGATATGATGACTCCTCAATTCTTGGTCCCACTTGGAAGAGCAGACCAGCCATGTTTTGCTATTCCAAATAACCTTGTCCGGTCGTCCATATCGCTCTGAAAATTCTGTGAAAGGAATTATGTTACTAGCTTGTCATTACTGTGCAATCTAACAAATCAATCTTTGATTTTCGAAGATCTATCTTATATTTGAGGGATTCAGCTTTTATTTGAAGCTCTGGTATTTCCAATGGACGTCGTTTTCTACAATTGCACTCTTTCATTCTCATTAGCATCTCGCAGTCCATTACACCTGGTTTAGCTATAGATTATTCCATTGTTTCTTCAACGATTTCTTGGATGAGTATTCATGTTTTGGTGTTTTGGCTTGTATTTTTCCTCTTAATAATCGCTCATAGTTCCATGGCAAATATTTCTGCACGCAACTTATTTCATTTCTTGGCCTTGAGCAAATACGGTTTTTGCCTCGTTCTCTTAAAGATTGCAATCTAACCATCACCATAGTACAATGACCCATAAACTGTAATAGCACACTGCACATACCATACCACCACTCATCTGCAGTTGAAATATTCTATGTCCATAATCTAGGCCAAGGATACTTGCAAAATACTCTTAACCTCTGAATTTATGTGATTTTCAGAACTGCTAAAACCTTGTTGTCTCTCAATAAGAGGATTTCTTTTTCTGGAGTCTGGACTGCCTATTAAAAAGTGAAAAGAAGAAGTTGATTCTAGGATTTTGTTATGTGATATGGCCGTCTATCTGTTGTTCCAACGCCCGTCCTTTGATCTGCAATATCAGAGATCAGATATAGAACAATCACGAGAGAGATAGAGAGCGCTTTGTAATATCTCAAACCACTGTTGGAGCCAAGATTTCTTTCTAAAGGATATTTGGTGAGACTTTGCAATATCTCAAACCACTGTTGGAGACAAGATTTCTTTCTAAAGGATATTTGGTAATTATATTTATATTAGGCCTAAGGGTGCTGCGTGTTGGTACTAAATTCCTTAAGAGAGAGCCACAGTTGGAGCCAAGATTTCTTCCCTAAAGGATATTTGGTAAAGCTTTGAAATCCCGAATTATATTAGGCTAAGGCCTAAGGGTGCTGCCCGTTGGTACTTATTTTCTTTTGCTCTCATTGCTTTTCCTAAGCAACCTCCAATTGTTTCCATCACCTATTTAATTATCTACAAAGACATGACTCTTTGAATTTAAAGAACTATAGCATCTTCCTAGATGCATGAATGGCTCTTTGGATGGTAAACCGAAACATCAACTTCCGAATTGGGTGCTTTATGACATGGCCACTGGTGTCTGGCGAGGGTGTTTCACTGCATGATGTATCAGGTGTTGTATTATCAGAGGTCATGATTTTGCTGCTGTTACTCCAGATAATTCATAGGAGTCATCATAGTTGGAACATCACTTGTGCATTAATACTTTGAAGTTTGAACGAACTTATTTGTTTTCAATTGCATGAAAGTGGGGAATGTTTGATAGCTCCATGATGGGGCGTCACCTTTACATTGCAAAAATACTGGCAATTGTTACGTGCTTTCCTGTCAACCAACATTTGCTTATAGCAGAACTTTGTTATTTTTTGTGAGTCTGAATTTTACAATATCATTACTGTTAGCATTCTTTTGCTCATTGCTTTCTTGCATTTAGGTAAGTTGTGGTCCTGATGCTGGACTGTAATGATATTGTTCTGCTTCTATTGCAGTTTTTAACTGTGAAATGTTCATGTTTAACCTACAAGATTCTGTTTGTTTCATGCAGTCTAAGTCAGCAAAACGTAGACTCAGACTGCCTGGTATTGTTCCTTTGGCTTATGCAAAAGTCATGAAGAAACTCAACTTCTGTGGTTAAACACTTGTGAGTGCTCTGTTTTCTCTGTTTGTGCTGTGATTTTTCTCTATGAAGACTAAGCATTCAACCCTGGCCTCTTATGATTTTTCTCCCTTTCCTCTAGTTTTTGTATTCACAGACTGAAAATACAGAACGTGATTCTGTAGCAAGAGGATCAAAACCAGCAATCTATTTGGCTTGAGGCTATGAAACTTTTATGTTCTTTGTTAGAACTGCTTTGTTTGTATTGGAAGAATTTTAGAAGGAATTGTCTGTTAGATTCTTTGAATGGGTTGATTAGCTGGACAAAGTATTAATTTCAGCAATTTATGTTGATTTGGAAAATGAAATCAACATTTAAGTGCTAACTGTCTAAGGGCATCATAATCTGCCTATCTACTTGACAGTTTATCCAATTTCAGACGCGGGTTTCCTTTGAGAAAGAACATGTTAATAATGTTATATAAATGTCAATTTGTATCATCGAATTGTTTGGTAACAAGTATATTAGCTATTCCGTGTATACAATCCAGATGGTAATGTAAAACCTTAAACCATTGGCAGCTGTCCTTTCACAACTCCTCCTCTAGACAGAGACTCATAGTCTGGATTATACTCGTACCGTATCCACTTCTTGTACTGCGGTGAGTAGCGATAGGCTTCTTTCACACTGAACCTCCAAGTGCAGAGGTTGTTTTGGTTCTTGTTGCAGTCATAGTCATTTTTGAAAGCGATAATTGTGCCTTGGGTTGTCGAGCAGTTCCACATGGTTGATGATGGGAAAATCACGCTCTGTCGGAAAGTGAAACTAAATGCCTCTTGAGGTTTCAGGTGAACAACTTCGCGCTCATCATCAAATGAGAAGCACCGGATGCTGATCTGAGTCTTGTCCCAGTTTCGAACATTGACTGTCTTCTGAGGCGATCGCCAGAAGGATGCCTCAGATGATGGGATGAAGACGAGGGTTGCAGTTAGCAGTATAATGAAATTGGTTGCGTTGACAGTTTGTGTCAGAGTAGCAGCCATTGTGGTGGCGGTGACGGTTATCAACTTCTGTAGATAGCAAATTAGAACAAATGAATAGTTTGATGTGGGTTATATGGCGAGAAAGGAATTTGAGATGCTTCGAAGGGGTTGGAATGTCATTGTCTAGGATCAAGAGTTTTTTAGTGAATAGTTTGTATAGCTGGGACCTCTTGACCAACTCTTGGATTGGTTTGAGCTTTTCCATGCTCATGGGAGTGTATAGAGCCTTCTTGTCTTGTGGTATTTTTTGTGTAGTTGGGTGGCTTTCCCTTAAAGCCTTCTTTTTAATATATTTATTTACTTATAAAAAAAAAAAATAGAACAAATGAGCTTGAGAAGGAAGTTGTGAAAAGGAAGGAGCAACCAATGGTATTTTGGCTTAGTAATGTTATTTGCTAGAATCTCTAATCCATTCAAATGGGCCATTATGTATATTTGGACAACAATGGTGGCTGTACGAGGTGGAATACGAGAAATGCCAATTATTGAAGGATACAATTCAAGGTTACAATGAACGCACTTGGCTCAACGATTGTGTAATTGCACTTCAAGTGCAATGAGGTTGTGGCTTCAATTTCTATGCAGAGAAAGTTAACCTTTGTCGATATGTTAGATATGGCTTGGGGCAGGGCAATACCTACATATGTCACAGAACCGACCACGGAAAGGTTGTGGATGCAAGAGTGGGTCTCTCTAAAAAATCTTGTAAAACTGGGTTGTCTCTCGATGTACATATTTTTTTTGATCTTTCTGTCTCTCGATATGTCGTCTTAATTTTGATTGAACATAAACTTCTGTTGATATGATGGCTCCCTCGAAACAAAATTTTCTTTTGCTTTCTAGGGTTAAAAGTTTGGTC
This sequence comes from Rhododendron ovatum, assembly GCA_019656835.1. Classification (NCBI taxonomy): domain Eukaryota; kingdom Viridiplantae; phylum Streptophyta; class Magnoliopsida; order Ericales; family Ericaceae; genus Rhododendron; species Rhododendron ovatum. Next base: position 19,802,317 of record CM033794.1, on the reverse strand, counting down.
AACCAACCTCTTATAGTCTTATGCAATGATCTTCCTAGTCAAATAGATGTGAAATGCTAGAATGAAACAGTTTTACGTCCATAACATACGACAGCAAGGAAACAAAAGAAAATCCGTAGGGTCCAAATGCATAGAATTCAACAAAAAGGAAACAAAAGAAAATCCGTACGGTCCAAATGCATAGAATTCGTATGTCTAAATACAAATTAAAGCTCGAATTTTGAAACATGTTTCTCGAGCAGAAACCATGGTACGATGCTACAAAAGGGAAATTCCTCTTCTCTATCTTTCTCTCTCTCTCTCTCTCTCTCACAACCAAAAACAAATAGAAAAGCACTCCGATGAGGTAAAGCGATGAAAAGTAATTCCATTTCGTGGAGATCACTCTGGTAATAATTTTGCAGATTCTGGTTACAAACTGAGGATGGATGGTGTTTTGGGAGTTTTCAGAAACCAATTCGATGGATTAATTCGTATGCCCAACAAAATGCCTAGACCAAAAGCAAAAAAGGAAAGAACAAAAGCCATGCACTCAGGAGGCATTCTGTGCATGCGAAAACGTAAAGGATGGGATTGGGGAAATACCTCTCCCCTCTTTTCCTGTGCGCATGGGGTAGGAACTTCTGATTCTCCTTGAAATCTATCGAACGCAATCAAGGTATTCAACATATATCTTACGCGCATGCCACACATGTGTATCTGGAATTGTGGCTGACAAGAGAGGAGTGGTTGCTGATGATGTCCTTCAAAACTTGTTGATGTTGTGTATTAGCTTTGTCCAAACACATGCTAAATTTGGATTTCAAAACCCATTAGGCTCAGTTTGGAAGCCCGTAATCTTTTGTAGGAATTCCAGTAATCAAATCCCTAGTAATTCGATAGCTAGAGTAAATCTATTCCCACGTTTGGATTAATTAAGTAATCTTCTCTAGGAATCATTTATATTTTGAAAATATCATACAGTTAAACATTTCCTTTTTATATTGATCAAGCCAGGAATTCAAGATTTCCAAGGGGGTGGGAGATTCCTCATCTATTCAAGTTATTTTTCCTGAATTGGGAGAATAGTAATCTCATTTCCATGCCCACTCTTTACAAACATAAGAATGTTGGAGTTCCGGAATCATATTCTCATTCCCCTCTAATATACCTGTCATCCAAACACAACCTTAGTGGAGTAGAACTTGTGGCCTTAGGTTGGTAGATTCTGGTTAGAGCAGGTGGAGTGCAATTTTGTTCAACCAACTAATAAGTGGGTCAACATGACCCACTTTGTTATCTATGCTACATAATATAGCAGAATGACTTTTTGCAAGGAGTGTGGGTGCGATAAGTGACATTGACTAGGGTTCCTTTGCATCTTTTAAAGTTTGTTCAATCGCGCAACTTTTGGGACTGGATACGCTCAAAAATATTAAGAACTCGATTTATAGTGATTTTTAGAAGATTGCCCTGTAATCTGAAAATCTGGGCAGCTTACAGAGCAACTTTTTTCATTGTTTACCTATGGTTAAATGACCATATTGGTTATGGGTCCTTATAGGTTTTAAAGATTGGTAAGTTGGTGATGCTTTGGCGTTGGAATCACTGAAAAATATTGAGTATGCAATTTTTGATGAATTTTCGAACATGGATTGCTCTGCTGAAAATCAAAATATCTGAAAATCATTCCTAAGTTTGAAAGATTGTATTGTACGACTCGTCAAACGTATCTGTGCCATTGGTTTTCGTTAGCATAGTTGGAGTATCGTCGTAAAGGCTATAGTAGCGTAAAGGAGTCCGTGAACATCGTAGATTATAAGGAATATTGTAACGTGCGTAATTGGTAGAGAAGTGCTTGTTTGATTAACTTGAGAAATGACTGGATGGTTTGGTGCTTGTAAATTGGAAACACGAATTGAAATGTGAATAACAAACAGACACAACGAGAACATTCAGGACTCATCGACAAGTGAGCGCCTGGCAGAGGACATCGGGGTCCTTTAATTGGCCCGACAGGAGTTAAATGCTTATATTGGTAACTTCAGGACCTCCTTATGGGTAAGGTGTCTGGCAGAGGACATTGGGGTCCTTTAATTGGCCTGGCAGAAGCTTAGGCTCAGGCACATGACACGAAATTAGTTTATGAAGTTGATGAAAAAGATTTTGGTTTTGGTTAAAGGATTTTGATAAAAATCCTCTGGCATTCTGAGCGAATCAATGGTTTTCAGCATTTGGGCACAAATTAACGAATTTCGGTATTCTGACTCGAATCAACAAAGTGAGTGTTTTTCTACTCTATTTTGATATAAAAAGGAATGAGTAAATGAAATTGCGTGGTAATGAACGAAAGACGAATGAGAACGAATCATGGTATTTATAAATATGAAGATTTGTGATAACAAATAAAATGTGACTAAAACTGTTGAGGACAACTGGAACCCAAATTATGGTATGTTTAGGCTAAAGTGGAAATATTAGCGATTCTAACTTAGCATGTGAATTGTTAGGATTGTCTAGAATCCCTTGGCTGTAGTATGTGTCACGTTGAGGATCATGTGAACTTTGGGCTTATTTGTCGATATTCATTCACTCTAGAAGCATAACTCATCATATTTTTATACAACTTTAGTATATATTTCTCTAATGGGCGCGTGTAAGCTCAATCCTATCATTTTCAGGTACAAAACAAGAAAGTTGGCATGGCATGCATATCGTGCTTGTTGATCATGTCTTTCAAAGGTATAAAAGAGGTGATTATTTGCATATGATTTGAAAGAAGTATTTTGGAAAAACGTTTGTTACAACTGTAATATTATTTTCTTCGCACATTGACATTTCAATAACTTGGGGCTATTGTGTTAGTTTTTTCCTATTAGTGTGGCCCTTCACATTTTGTGCATGTGGGACTCCACTATTAGATAAGCCAATGAAGTGATATAATTCATTACGATAACTAATTAGAATTATAAATGAAGGAAAACTCTTATAAAAGAGACCTTGATGGACTAGGTGTCTTTCAATAATTATCTCTAAGGCCCTCTTCTCTTCTCTATAAAAGGTAGAATACTTACTTTTATTCTTACGGTTTTTCCATCAATTAAAGTACTGGGGTATTCTAGAAAAGTAGAGACAGAGAGAATAAGGTGAGCTAAGAATTAAGATGTTTCTAATTAAGGGATTTGTTCTCTCTAATCACGATGGTCAACAAAGGTACGCTATTTATTGTTCTTGAGATGAGTTGAATTCAAGATCCTGTTATATCTGTTTTCCGCATAATAGTTTTAATACAGATATAGATTTACAGTTGGTATCAGAATATGATTTTCTGAATCGATACATCTTGGAATAGAATTATATCAACGTATTGTGCCATATTAGATATATTTTTTTAACGATCAAACAACCCAAATGGTTGGACGATGAGTTTATACGTTACTGTCTATGCATGTGGTTGATGATCCGTAGCCGTTGATAATATGACAAAAGATATTTTGGTTTCATGGCATTTAAGTATTATATTTGGAGTTCACAAATACGTTTAATATCTGTGCATTCCAAAGAACTTGTGTGTTGCTATTGTGTTGTTCTTCTTTTAGATAGAAAATAATAGTAAGTTTCATCTCATTCATTTGCTTTTACTGTTGTCATCTATTTGCGGGCTAACAATTGAACATATTAGCATAATCCGTTTACTTGTCAATTTGTTGGTTCTAATATTTCTGTCAGTCTAGAACATGATAAAGACGATCTTGAATCCTGTGATTATTGGCACTTGAATGTTGGTTTTTTCTAAAGTTCACAGGTTACGTATTTAATTTCAAGATCTAAATTGCCGTAGTGGATTTTGCTTGATGGAGTCTATTAATTTTACTCCTTTACACAACTAACAGTTCGCCTTCTTTATATATTGATACTGTTTGCATATGGTAATTGGGCAAGTCAGTTTATGGTAAATAGATTGACTCTCTCCGTTTGGATTGAATTTTTATTTTTCTAATCAAGATTACTGGACTGGAAAACATATACATGTTTTTGCAATGTATGTACAGATATTGTTTTCGTTATGGCTATATATGGTCAATGATAGAGATAAAGGTTATGATCACATGCTTACAAAATTAATCTGTTTTTGTCAGATTATGTTTTCTGCAATTATGTATGATTATTTTGAAGCATTTAATTGGGAAAACTTTTCTATTACTGTGTTACTATATATGTGAGAGTTATGGTTAGATTGAATGTCATTAATGGATTATCAATCGCATAATATACATATAAAGTTTCAATCAGGTAAGGGCGCTCTTACATTGTTAAGGTAAGGACCTCCCATTTTTCGATTGAATTTCGATGATCCGAGCCGCTCAATGTCTTCAGAACGTGATTTTAAAGGTACTCAAGAGAAATCGGAAAAAAAAATGATCGGAAAGGGCTTGATCCAAGCAGTTTTTGTTTATTTTTTATCGACCGGTTCAAATAAAAACTGCTCGAATGAAGCCCTTCCCGGTCTTTTTTTTTGCTAATTTCTCGCGGGTACCCTTAAAATCATGTTCCGAACATATTGAACGGCTCGGATCATCGAAATTTGGTCAGAAAATGTGAGAAAAGGGGAAGCCCTTATCGTAATACGGTAAGGTCGCCCTTATTAGAAGTGACATACACACATACTTAATTGTATATTTTATTTTCAGTAATAGTGATGGAATAAAAGAATGACACCGGCATAACTCGAATAAAAGAATAGAGTATATCATTGGTTAGTTTAATAGTCATAGGAATTACTAATTTGGTAGTCATCAAAGTGACCTAGGTTAGTGAAACTTATGAATATTAAACTACATCAAAGTTTTGTTAAAAGGGTAACAATTAAGTGAATAATATTCTCGATTGCAGTCATAATTATAAGAATGAGACTAGGCCTAAAGGAGAGTCACATTTAAATAATTATGTACTGGGTATGGTGAGTAATTTATGCAACTTAACGGGTTAGGATTGGATATCCAAAGATAACATGACTAACTTAATAAACTGTATAAATTATTTAGACATACTTAGGTGATTATGTTGCACCTAATTAATAAGTGAACAATAGGTATGTTTAGGTTTCGCCCAAAGGAGAACCTAAGTGATGTCAATAGTTCATCATTATAAATTATTTAGACCTACTTAGGTGATTATGTTGCACCTAATTAATGAGTGAACAATAGGTATGTTTAGGTTTCGCCCAAAGGAGGACTTAGGTGATGTCAATAGTTCATTATTTTAAATGTTATAATTCTCAAAGTTTTTATTAAGTATTGTCCTATTTTATTTCCTGTTACAGTTCTTTATTTCACTGCACTAGAATACCTAAAGGCTGGGAAAGATTGCCTTAAATTTGCTGATAAGTCACTTGTAGGTACGATTATGGTTGAGTTAACCACCATGAAATATGAGGGTAGTCGTGGAGTTCAAGAGCACATCTTGAACATGTATGATAAAGCTGCAATGCTTGCAACCTTGGAAATTCAAGTGGATGAGTCTTTCCTTATTCAGGTTATACTTAACTCACTTCCAGCACAGTTTGGCCCATTCAAAATTCACTGTAATGTCCACAAGAAAGAGTGGAGTTTGAATGAGCTAACAAACTTGTGTGTTCATGAGGAAGTGAGATTGAGAAAGGAAAGGCGTCACACTACATTTGCTGTGACTCAAGTTGCTATAAAGAAAAAGGGTAAAGTGAGAAAATATTCACCAATGAAAGTCAATGAACCTGAGAAAAATAGTTAGGCTCATAATGGTTTCACTGTCAAGGGTCACTTTTGTGGCAGTAAAGGACATGTGAAGGAGGACTGTAATAAGCGTAAGGCTTGGTTCGAAAAGAAGGGTAATAATTTTTCTTTTGTATGTTACGAATCAAATGTTGCTGAAGTTCCTTCTAATAGTTGGTGGATTGATTCTGGTACTACGACTCACATTACGAATTCCTTGTAGGAATACCTTTCAACCCGGAAACCAAAGGGAAGTAAGACATTTGTCTTTATAGGGAACCATCTCAAGGCTGAAGTGGTAGCTGTTGGTACCTACGCTTGGTTTTAGAGACTGGTCATCAGATCGATCTTGAAGACACTTTTTATGTTTCCTCTATTTCTAGGAAATTGGTTTCTTTATCTAGATTAGATTATTCTGGATATTCAGTTTCATTTGGTTGTCAAAAACTCAAATTGATGTTTAATTCAATACTAGTTGGTTCTGATGATTTATATGATGGTTCATATAAAATTGCCTTGAATCATGAGTTTGCACAATCATTAGTGACCTTGCATTCGGATGTTGGTTTAAAACGTGGTCGAATTGATGAAAAATCATTTACCTTGTGGTATAAACAATTGGGGCATATCTCCAAGGATAGAATTGACAGATTGATGAATAATGAGATTTTAGAAAACCTAAATTTCACTGATTTTGAAATTTGTGTGGATTAAATTAAGAAAAAGTAAACCAAACACACAAAGAAAGGTGCCACTAGAAGCAGTGCACTTCTTGAGATAATCCATACTGATATTTGCGAAAGTCCTATTTCATGTTTTACTGGACAAAAATACTTTATCACCTTTATAGATGACTTCTCACATTATGGTTACGTATATCTAATTTATGAAAAGTCTCAAGGTGTTGACATCCTTGAAGTGTACATTACTGAGGTTGAGAGACAATTAGATAGAAATGTCAAAATAGTGAGGTCGGATAAAGGTGGTGAATTTTATGAAAAATATGATGAGTCAGGCCAAAGTCCTGGCTCATTTGCCAAACCATTAGAAAAGTGAAGCATTGCTCAATACACAATGCCTGGTATGCCACAGCAGAACGATGTTGCTGAGAGGTGTAATCGTACACTTATGGATATGGTTAGAAGTATGATGAGTTCTTCAAATGTATCTGTTTCCTTGTGGAGTGAAGTATTAAAGACCGCTATATTTCTCTTAAATAGGGTTCCTATAAGGCAGTTCCAACTACTCCTTTTGAGTTATGGACTGGTAGGAAACCCAATTTAAGATATTTACATATTTGAGGTTGTTTAGTGGAAGCTAGAATATATAATCCATAAGAGAAAAAGTTAGATTCTTGAACAATTTCTGAATATTTTGTTGGTTATCCAGAAAAGTCTAGCTATGGGGTACAAATTTTACTGTCCTAATCATAGTACAAGAATAATTGAAACCGAAAATGGAGAATGACGAAAATAGTGGGAGTGAGAAATCAAGAAAGGTTAATTTCGATGAAGAAAGAGTTGATATCTCAACAATTCTTCCTCATCGAGAAGTTGTTATTCCTCAACCAGTTAAGGAGAATGAACAACATGTAGGTAATGATTCTCTACTTCATGAGGATACCGTCATTGGAAATATTGTATAACCACCATAACCGGCAATTATGAGAAGATCTCAGAGGGAAAAAAAGTCTGCCATTTCAGATGATTATTTGGTATATCTACAAGAATCGGATTTCGACATTGGGATTAAGAAAGACCTGATTTCGTTTTCACAAGCCGTGAATAGTGATGATTCTAATAAATAGTTTGACGCTATGAATGATGAGTTGAAATCAATAAATTAGAATAAAGTTTGGGATCTCGTTGAATTGCCTACTAATTGTAAGAAAGACGACTGTAAGTGGATCTTTAAAACCAAGCACGATACAAAAGGCAATATCGAACGATTTAAGGCCAGACTTGTGGCCAAGGGTTTCACTCAGAAAGAAGGAGTTGACTATAAGGAGACCTTCTCTCCTATGTCAAAGAAGGACTTACTTAGAATCATCTTGGCCTTAGTAGCTCATTATGACTTAGAGCCGCATCAGATGGATGTGAAAGCCGCTTTTCTGAATGGTAGTTTGGATAAAGATATTTATATGGAGCAACCTGAAGGATTCGCAATAAAAGGGAAAGAGTATTTGGCATGCAAATTAAAGATATCCATATATGGTCTTAAACAAGCTTTCAAACAATGGTACTTAAGATTTAATGATACCATTACCTTCTTCGGATTCAAAGAAAATGCTGTTGATCAGTGTATATAACTGAAGGTCAGTGGGAGTAAATTTATCATTTTGGTGCTATATGTGGATGATATTTTGCTAGCCAGTAATGACCTTGGTTTAGTACATGAAACTAAAGGATATCTCTCAAAGAATTTTAAAATGGTTGATATGGGTGAGACAACTTATATTATTGGCATAGAGATCTTTAGAGACCGATCTCGAGGAGTGCTAGGACTGTCTCAAAAGGGGTATATTAACTGGGTTATAGAGAGATTCAATATGCAATTTTGCTCAGTAAGTGATGCGCCCATTGTCAAGGATGACAAATTTAATGAAAGTCAGTGCCCAAAGAATGACTTGGAAAGAAAACAAATGGATGAAATTTCATATGCATCAATATTATGGAATTTGATGTATGCCCAGACTTGCACTAGACCATATATTAATTTTGCAGTAGGGATGCTGGGCAGATATTAAATTAATCCATGAATAGAACATTGGAAAGCAGTGAAGAAGGTTATGAGATATCTCCAAAGAACTAAGGACTATATGCTTACTTATAGCAAATCAAATCATTTGGATGTGATCGGATACTCGGACTCTGATTTTGCTAGCTGCCACAATAGCAGAAAGTCTACATCAGGTTATGTCTTTTTGTTGGCTGGTGGGGTAGTGTTATGGAAGAGTGTGAAGCAATCCATTATTGCTTCATCTACAATGGAGGCCGAGTTTGTGGCATGCTTTGAGGCCACAGGTCATGCGTTATAGTTGCGGAACTTCATTTCTGGTCTTGGTGTTGTCGATTTAATTGCTAGACCGATGAAGATTTATTGTGATAATTTCGCTGCAGTTTTCTTCTCTAAGAATGGAAAGTACTCTAGTGGTTCGAAGCACATGGAAGTAAAGTATTTGGTTGTTAGAGAACGAGTCCAGAAACAACAAGTGTTTATTGTAAACATAAGAACCACTCTTATGATTGCTGATCTATTGACAAAGGAATTGCCTCCAAAGACATACAAAGAACATGTTATTAGGATGAGTATTTTGAGCAATCCTTGATATTAGTAGTTGAATGCTTATTGTTATTGACTCTATTTAGCGCAAATAAAGTTTGTTTCTAATTTTTCTGTTTTCAATTATGCGTGCATATATTATTTTGGATTATGTTCAACAGAAAATGTCTTGACAAGATAAATTACATGGGCTTTAGGCATTACAGCATAAATAATGATATTCTTCCTATTATGGACTTGGTTAGTGAAGGTTATCAATGGTGTGGTGCATATAAGGGAATGTGGCATGGTGCTGTACAACCGCTATGACTCACATTGGTGGTCTGAATTAATCACAGTATTAAAGTTTCTAATTGGTTTGAACCTATTGGCTGTTTTAAATCCGTGATCACGTGTCAAAGTTTTTAGTGTGGAGTCCACTCGAGTCTTTTTATACAAATGTATATTTTGAATAAATACATTTTGCATCACAATCAGCTTGATGAGCTGTAGACACCCCAATTTGGACCTATTAACTATCATTAATTTATGTCATCGAGGCTCCCCAATGATGAAAAGGAATCAAAATGAGACTCGGCTAAAGCTTGAACAATGCTTCTTAGACTTTTGCAAACCAAAATCATCATTTTTCCCGACACCCTGAGGGTAACATTTTGTCACACATTTCAGTTTATAAAATTTCTTTGAATAAAACCAACTGAGTTAGAACTGGTTTTTCAACGCTTTGAAAAACACCAAAAATTGAGTTTGAGAGAGTTCGTGACGCCCTTCTGAAGTTGGGCAGGCACTCTTAAGCGCTCGGGACTACTCCAGAGCGCTCGAGACCATTCCTGAGCGCTCGGGAGCTCTAACAAGACATTGGATATTGAGCTTAATCTTTAACCACGTTTTTTTCAAATTTTCAAGCTTGCAGTTCAACCCTGCACAAGCCAAAGGCCTGGCTGAGCCAGCAGGAATATTGTCATGCCATGTTCCCCTTCAAAACATTTTATGTGGCCTAAATAATGATATTCTTCCTATTATGGACTTGGTTAGTGAAGGTTATCAATGGTGTGGTGCATATAAGGGAATGTGGCATGATGCTATACAACCGCTATGACTCACATTGATGGTCTGAATTAATCACAGTATTAAAGTTTCTAATTGATTTGAGCCTATTGACTGTTTTAAATCCGTGATCATGTGTCAAAATTTTTAGTGTGGAGCCCACTCGAGTCTTTTTATACAAATGTATATTTCAAAGAACTACATTTTGCATCATAATCGGCTTGATGAGCTGTAGACACCCCAATTTGGACCTATTAACTATCATTAATTTTTGTCACCGAGGCTCCCCAATGATGAAAAGGAATCAAAATAAGACTCGGCTAAACCTTGAACAATGCTTCTTGGACTTTTGCAAACCAAAATCATCATTTTTCCCGACACCCTGAGGATAAAATTTTGTTACACATTTCAGTCTATAAAATTTCTTTGAATGAAACCAACTGGGTTAGAAAGAGGATTTAACGGGCTTTTCAACCCTTCGAAAAACACATAAAACCGAGTTTGAGAGAGTCCGTGACGCCTTTCTGAAGTTGGGTAGGCACTCTTAAGCACTCGAGACTACTCCTGAGCGCTCGGGACCATTCTTGAGCGCTCCGGGGCTCTAACAAGACATTGGATGTTAAGCTTAATCTTTGACCACGTTTTTTTTCAGACTTTCAAGCTTGCAGTTCAATCCTGCATGAGCCAGAGGCATGGCTGAGCCAGCAGGAATATTGTCATGCCATGTTCCCCTTCAAAACATTTTATTTTTGCTTTGATTTTCAAACTAAAGCCCTAATTTTGGGCTTGCCTATATATACTCCATTTCAGCATTCAAAGGGGGCACGAAACTGAACTCTCTCACTCCCCTATTTTTAAAAAATTTTAGTTCAAACACTCTCAAACATTTTTCAACTCAAATATTTTCGAACTTCCACCTTCAAATAATTTTCAAGGAAAATCCAAAAATCACAAAAGTAAATGAGGTCTTAGACTTCATTTTCTACTGTTTTTCAATCTTTACTCAAACTATCATGCTCATCCAAGAAATCTTGTTCAAGTTCAAAGGTATAAAATCTCATTTTATATTTAGAAATCCACTGTTTTTCCCTTGTCTGAGGGGAATCAATTGCCCATACCAGTTCCTCATACTGGTATGGGCCCTCTATGTTGCTATTTATGTAAGTTTCTCAGCGCCAAAGGTGTATTGGTATTTCCAAAGCCTAGTCAATTTTAATTTCAAGTGCAAGGAAACAGAGTTTGGACGGCCCGAACCAGTTCCCTAACTGTTTAAACTTTTTGCTGAGCATTGTTACATGATAGTAGTAACATTTTGTCACTTCAAACATTGCAGTATATTTGTCTAATCAAAATTTGCAGGATGAGGCAGCAGCACTCCTGAGCGCTCAGGCGTGCAGTCTCGAGCACTCGGTAGTGTTCTCAGTGACAGATTTTCTCTTTTATGTTATTTTAAATTTTGCATCATTTCATCAACATATATTGTACACCAGTACATGCATGCACCTTTTTATTTGATATACTTGTGGATACTTGCTAGTTGTTTTAATGAAACAAAATGTTTTTTAAATAAAATCCCACAAATATTGAATAAAAACCGATATCATATCGGGCGAGAGGGGTGCCGTAAAATCCTTTTCCTCTCGTAACATGGCTTCCGAACCCAAGACGAATATTTGATTTTCAATTTCAAACCATCATTTTCAATCAAAATGGTTTCCCAGGTGGCAAACCATAAATCCGTGTGGCGACTCGTTCAATTTTTCAAAATCCAGGCGGGTAGCCCACATGGGCCAAGTGAGAGAATGTTAGTTTTTTCTTATTAGTGTGACCCACAAGCCTCCACGTTTTGTGCATGTGGAACTCCACTATCAGATAAGTCAATGAAGTGATATGATTCATTACGGTAACTAATTAGAATTATAGATGAAGAAAAACTTTTGATAATAAAATAGACCTTGATAGACTAAGTGTCTTTTAATAATTATCTCTAAAGCCCTATTCTCTCCTCTATAAAAGGTAGAATACTCACCCCTTATTTTTATGATCCATCAATTAAAATACTGGGGTATTCTAGAAAAGTAGAGACAGAGAGAAGAAGGTGAGCCAAGAATTAAGGTGTTTCTAATTAAGGAGTTTGTTCTCTCTAATCACGATGGCCAACAAAGATACGTTATTTATTGTTTTTGAGATGTGTTGAATTTAAGATCCTCTTAAATCTGTTTTCCACATAATAGTTTCAATACAGATATAGATTTACATATTGAGCCAAAAATGTAATATCTAAATCTTATTTAAGAACATGAGAAAAAAAGGTCTTCTGGGTATTATATTACTACGAGAATTTTAGTTATCAAAAGAGTATTTATTATTTATGTTGAAAATTGAGCACGTGATACATTGCTGCAAAAAAGAAACCAGGAACGGAGTCCTAACCTTCGCATCCAATTCCGAACCCGACAGGTTTGGTTGGTGGCTGTAGCAAAGTTGATAAAAAGTGGGTGCACGGAGAATATTCAGCCAATCTCCTCTTCAGTTCCACGTCAGTCTAGCTGACTCATTTGTCACTTGGCCAGTCCCTTCCCAAAGTCCAAAACCCACACAACAGGGCACTGAGAAAGCCCCGAAGAACTAGTGAAGCAGAAGCAGAAGAGAAGATTTCACGGAAACCCCCACAAAGATGCAGAGTTCATCACTGGTTTCAGCCCAACACCTGCTCCTTCTGTCAATCACTCTCAGTAAACCCATCAAACACTCTTTTTTCTCTCATTTTCTTTTTCATTTTCCTCTAAACTTTCCGATTTTCCAAACAATCCACTAATGGTAGTTTGCTATCAATGTAAAACCTCTCCCAGGTGTTTTGAGAGTAGGAGTAACTGAAGAAGGGTTCTGTTCTGCACCATCAGTCTCGGGAGACAAATCTGATTCGCAGCCTCTTTACTGGAAAGTCACGAATCCCACACTTTCTCCTTCTCATTTACAAGGTTATTGCTTATTATAATCACGAAGAAGATATTATCAATTCTGTAGCCGAGAAAATAAAAGAAGGAATTTTTGGGAAATGAGAATGTCAAAACCATTTTCGTTAATGTCAAAATTGGCTTGTACCTTGCACATGGCACAAGTCTTTTATCCACTATTGTTTTGACATTAGGAATACCCATTTTTTCCCCAGTCTTTTTCGATGTACGAGGTTGGGGATAAATTAGATGCCAAAGGCCATTTAACACTTCATCTGAGTTTTCGAGAAGAATTGATAACCGTATTCCCAAATTATTATTCATTTTAGTCATCAATGTTTATGGCCATGTTTAGTTCGCCAGATTGAGAAGGAGCGAATTAGGAATATCACATCCCAATGGTATTTCCTAGTTCCTGTTTCTCATAGGTGCATTCTCTTAAATTTCACGAGCTCAGTTATGAGCAATTTATTATAACATTCGATGTTGAGATTTCATCTAGCAGATGCATTAAGGAACGAAAAGCTAAATAAATTACTGATATTAAATCAATCATGTCAGAAATTACTTAAATCTTGTCAAGAAATTGAAATTGAAATGCCATGAACCACAATGAGCACTTCAATTTCAAATTTTGTCGGAGGGCAATAGCCAATAGGATGATTGAAATTAACAGGGGTGTCTTGCACTGTTAATTAAGTGATGAATGCCATGGATCAATTTACTACCAATATGTAGAGAATAGTATGGAAACTCAACTGGATTATTTCTTTGCAGACTTGCCTGGGTTTACTCGCAGTGTTTACAAGAGAGATCATGCTTTAATTACGCCTGAAAGTCATGTCTTCAGCCCTTTACCTGATTGGTATATCCAACTTTGTTATTTGATTTGGTTTCGGGATATTTAACTCCTAATTGACTTAGTTAATTGAATTGATATGATAGGGCAAATACATTGGGAGCGTATCTTATCTCACCTGTGGTGGGGGCACACTTTGTTATGTACCTGGCAAAGATGCAAGGTGTAGTTTAGCAAACTGAACTGACTTGTTTGCTATGTTGTTTCACGCCATGGGGACTGCATGAAGTTTATTACTTCTGGCTGATATAATGTCTATCCTGAACAACACATCGTTGTTCTTCCAGTTGTGTAATTTACTGTCAGCTGCACAAGTCATCGTTTTCAGAAACTGACAGTGATTTAATGGATACATATTTTTGGTTGCAGAAAAATCAAGATCAGGGATCCCTCCACGCGATGTTGAGAGGTTTCGTTGCTTTCACAAGACTACTTGGAAATTTGTCTTTCATGAATTGCTTTCATCATATCATAATATATTATGTGAAAACATCTGAACTAATATTTGTGAGGTTATGCTTTGCGTTTGACCTATTTTGTGTTATCTGTTTTGCGTTCTTCCAATTAGGTTCATATTTGTGGTTGAGGGTACTGTGACACTCACCAATGTGTCAGGCATTAGCGACAAACTGCCAGTAAGAGTGCTTAACTGATTGTTTACTATGCACATTGTTCCAAAGAGTTGGAATACGATGGTTTCGATTGCCCTAGATCCTTTCTGGGGGAATGACTGTATTCTCACACGATGTAATTCCAAAGCAGTTCACTGTAAACTATACAAAAATATTTCCGAGAGAATCAAGGTTGTCGATTATCACTGATATTCTTTATATTAAATAAACTGCTCACACTCCACTTTTTGTCTCAGCCTCTCATGATGATTGTGAGAAGCTGAGAAAATTTAATTTCCTCGCAAATTGAGACTGATGCTGGTTTCCTAAGTATATCACTTCTAATTATCAGTTTGTCCTATGTTGATTTTCATATAGACTGATTCCTTCAGGTGTAAAATTTATTGTAGTAGCCATGCCAAAAAATATTACAATTGATTTCTTCTGATGAATATATGGACGGTTGATGCCAGTTGTCTTTAAATTGTAGGTGGATTCGTATGCCTATCTACCTCCAAATTTTGAACATTCTATCAAGTGTCATGCATTTGCTGCTCTCATTGTGTTTGAAAGAAGGTTTGCTTTCTCCATACTAGTTAAAGAATTGGTCTGAGAGGTTTTTGTGACATTCTCGTTAATGTTCTTTTGTCTTCATGGTGTGAAATAATCTTATCAAGTATCACTGTTCTGAAAATGGAACTGCTCTTTCAAGGCTTAATATTTGGAGGTATATCTACTTACTTTTCCTCTTTAGGTATGCCTTCCTGGAAAATGAAACTACTGAGCAGATTGTTAGTTCAACAGACAAGCAACCACTTCTTCAAACTCCCGGTGAGGTTAGTATAAGTTGATTATTAGCCCATGGAGTTCTATATTAGTCTTAAAAAAAAGATAAAAAGTCCGGTCTTCATGTAATCTTTCAGTTTTGAAAGACAGAAAAATGAGAGAGATTTGAAAGGTGTAAGGTGTTCCTCATACTTTGTTTTCTTATTATACTCGTCTTAAAATCGGACACTTGGACCTATTCAAGAGGAATGATTCTTCTTCATATCTACTGAAATGTTCCTTTTCGTTGGAAACTATATCAAGTTATGTCATCAAGGTTGCATCTTTCACACTTTTTGAGTTCTTTTGTTGTCAGGTTTTTGAACTCAGGAAGCTTCTTCCTGCTTCAATGCCTTATGACTTCAACATACATGTGAGTCATACTTTAGTTCGTTCAATACAGGTTTTTAATGCAGTTTATGGGATGTGTCTGGTCATTCCGATATATTTTTTCCCTGAATCTAATGGCACTAGTTTGAAGATGAGTATTGCTGATTAGCTTGTTTATTAGACTTGGTCTGGAGGAGATATTGTTTATGTCCATGATCTTGTGTCTAAACCATTTTATTTTGGAGTCATTATAGGTGCAGTAATATGGGTTTTGTAGATGGAATTTCGTTTGATTTGTTGATCAACTTTTATTTTTGCTTCATGTTTCCCTTGTCAGATCATGGATTTTCAACCGGGAGAATTTCTTAATGTGAAGGTAAGCTTTTTGTTTCTCACTGAGACTATTGTATGTAATGGCAATGTCTTGCTTGCGAGATATTCTTGCTTTTTGTTTCAGACTATTGCAGTTGGTGGATGGAATCCATGGTAATTTCGCAAAGTGAAACAATATATGGCATACCTTTGACCTTAGTCCTAACTTGTCTTCAAATACCTTTAGGAAGGAATTCCTATAAAGTTCTATTCTTTTACTTGGGTAGTTGGATTTTGTGATGTTTTGAGTTATCTTCTGTTTCTAATACCTAGTGTTTGCATGATGACTTTGGCAGGAGGTCCATTATAATCAGCATGGTTTGTTGCTTTTAGAGGGCCAGGGGATTTATCGATTAGGCGATAGCTGGTAAGAATTTCATTAACTAGTTGTGACTGCATGAAAGTTAATTGTCTCTTGTACTACTAATTCTATTAGAACTTCTGAAACAAATAGACAAAATAGTCTGTGTTGGTTCAGAGCACTATGCTTTAAGGCGTGTAGTTGGTCCCTCCCTTTGTCTTGCTTGCTTTTCTTGTTTCAGTTGTCCTTGTGATGGCATAGTCAAGCCTCAAGTGAAACCTAAAAGCCCAATGCATGTGAAGAAGTCTTTTGAGTCCAACAAATGTGTATGGTAGATTGTTTATCTAATTAATTTTCTCTATTAGGAGTCTAATTTTCAGTAAACAATTGGGTTTTTATAAAATTGCTGATTTGAAGTTATGAAGCATGAAACTTCACTGGAGGTAATGAACCGGTGTCAGACACTTTTTGGACACCGACACTCTCCGGACACGTGTCCAACACAAATCAAAAGTGTCCTATTTCTTTCGGGACATTTTCCACTTGGACACTCCGGATCCTTTTAACACGTCAGGGCACGGTCGGGGGACTCTATAGGCACTCACAGGACACGTCGTGGGTGCTAAATGAACTTATAGATTCTAGTTAAAGTTTAAAAAGTACGATTTAAGTCATTTAGCATATGATAATTATAATCAGAGCCTTATTTCTAAGTCTTTCCAAATCATAAAATTCATGATATTTATCTTATAATGTGTCCCCAACAAGTCATGTTCTCCAACTTGCTGAATTACCTACTGGTGTCGGTATCGGTGTTGTGTCGGTGCTGCATAGTTTTGAAGTTATTTGGGATAAGGGTTGTGGTCCTTGTGTTGTGTGTGTCTTCATGCCCTTTCTCCCACTCCTTCTGCATTACCTCGACTTCTTTTTTGGGCATGGTATTGCTTCTATGCCTTAATTTAATCTGGAACTTGAACAGTCTTCTGCTTGCTTTTTTGCTTTCATTTTGTCCCTGCTCGTCTCAATTTGGCCGCTGTGCTGACTGGCTGCCGTCATTTTCGGAGGATGGGGTACTATCACCACCTCTTTTTTTTGGCGGACAAGAAAATTTCATGAAAAATTAAAATACAGAGTCTTATATTCCGAAAGCTTTACTACTGTCTTCCGGGATTGCATCATTGTTGCTGACAACTAAAATTTTATGAGTTTGGTTAAAACATGAAGAGCAAGAATTATCATTAGGCTTCTCAATGATCTAGAATAACCAAACGAATCTTTTGCATTCCTTGAACAGGTACCCAGTTCAATCTGGTGATGCTATTTGGATGGCACCGTTTGTGCCTCAATGGTGGGTGATTTACCAATATCTTTATTGCAGAAATCTCCAATTATAACCAAATTATTGAGTGGATACTGATGGACATTGTACATTTCAGGTACGCTGCTCTTGGTAAAACCAGGTCACGGTATCTCCTGTACAAAGATGTAAATAGGAACCCTCTGTAATCATCATCTGCTAATTGCTACGCCAATGGATTTTCGATTTTAGATCTCAATGGCTACAGCTTTTTTGGCTCCTGGGTTCTGTGGAATTACATTGGAAAAATAATAAAACAAACTCATGGATTCAATGCAGTAATCAGCCTAATACATGAGAAAATATTTTCTGAAGTTGCAGCTTTTGTTTGTTTAAAGAAAAATGCTGGATACAGGATAAAGAGGTAAAATATCTACTCAAAGCTACAAAAATTCGATGAAAGAAATGTTATGGAAAGCTAATGACGACGATTTAGGGTATCTTATCGGTATTCTCTCATCTGGTTTTAGTTGAAGATGGGTATGCTTAAAATATCTATGAGAGAGTATCTCTTATTCTAAGATCAGTTCCTAGTCTTCCAGCAAAAGTATATTAAGCCGACAACAAATTCGTCATCCCTCCAGACCTAGATGGTTAGTGTATGATTTTATTCCTTCCATTATTTGATACTATTTTTTTTTTTTTTACCTTTTTAGAAATTCTGTGCAGTACGTTGTCAATTAGGCTTCTATGCAGGTTGAGTGGAAATTCTTAATGGTCATTTTGCACTAATAGCAGTCAAGGCAATATCTTCCTCCCTTGTGATGTGCGTTATCTTCTATTCTACTGCTCTATTTTGTTGATAAATTCTTGAATATCCAAACGTGGGCTGTTGTTCTGAGTCACTCAGCAGGTGTAGGTGACTCTCCGTCTACATAGATTTTCCAAAAGTGTGCAAGTACAGATGGGGGATGTAAAAACTTAAGCTGCCAAATACATACTACAGAACTCAGAATATCATTGATTAAGATGTCATTTTAGACAACAGGAGACTAGGAATTATATAGGGTTTTGTTTACATCATATGTTGTATGTGTGTAGGTCTTGGATTAGCTGGCATTTCTAATTAACTATGCTTATGGTAGGGGTAGGGAGATATTCATGCCTATTATTCCTAGGCCACTAACTTCTTGTCACTATGCTCTTGGTAGGACTACTAGGTCTGACTACTTAAGCCAGTTTTGAGAGAGCGCTTGTGGATTCCCAGTGGACGGTACCTCTGCATTGTTGGGCATGCCTGAGCCCGTTATTGTAAAATTGATACTAAACTAAGATGAATGCTAATGCTATGAGTTAATCTTTCTTGCTTACTAAACACACACTCACAAACAAACACACGCAGACACTTGCAATGCTAAAATCATACACACATTCACAAACACCAACAGTTGCACACATATACACCTACACTACACACACTCACATGTTGTGTGGTATCACTCAGAATTTGTGCATCAATTAGTGTTATTTAGATGTAGATTTTATGGTATATGTAGGGTGTTCCTAGCATGGTTGGGGGTTGGCCCGGGCACCCTCAACCTTGCACATGCCTCTGCCCCTGATTGTGCTCTCGATTGGACAGGGTCACATCTGTGACTAAGCCTGGTTTGATAAAGTGATTGTGGATTCTCAGTGTACGATGCCTCTGCATTGTTGGACTCATCTAAGCCGCTGGACTCATCTAAGCCGCTTTGACATGAAATTGATATATTCTTCTTCTTTTTTTGTGTCGAAAAGGAAAATTGATATATTCAAATGACTGCCATTGGTATGTCTTTCTTGTTCACTAGGATATAGTATGTGGTGAAGTGGTATAGAATCTTGGAACCACTTTTAACACAAATCTTTGTTGTGGTTATCAGAAATCTAATTATCACTTAGAAGTTAGAACGTGTGCACCAACTTTCCAAGGCCAACACCCTTGCAGCCCAACAGTATCATCATTGTTCAATCAAATGGTTGATATGATTCCGCGTGGCTTCTGTTAGACCACCTAGTAATATATGGATTGATATATATTCAAATGAATTGTGGGAAGAGAGCAACCAACAAGCCCACCGCCGTCCACCACTCCTTTTTTCTTTAAAGTTTTCTTTTCACTTTGCTGGGATGCTTCCATATCATGTTTCTTATATGGGAATATATAAAATTATGTACTTCTGGCAAAGGTTTTTAATCTTTCCTTTTCTTTTTTTGTTTGGTCTCAAACGTGCAAATTTTTAATGTTATCATAACTAGTGGGCTAAAATGTCTCTAAATTCATGTCCGGTGCTGCTTCTTGGTCCATGAAATTCTGTGGATTTTATCTTGAAATGTATCTTTTTTGGTCAAGAAATTCCCCCAGGATTTTATTGTGTTATTTTCCTGAATAAAGTACCAACAGCAAAAGAAAAGTGAGATTCCTATCGGCATCTGACGCTTATATATATAAACAGTTGATTCTTCCTTAATATTCTTTCATTCATACGTTGTATTTTTCCTATGTTTCATTGTATGGGTAATACTCCGTATTGAATTTGGAAACAGAAAAGGCAGGAAATATTGATGAGTATATTCAGCCATTTGGATGTAGGTGCCTTACGAGTTGTATGTTGCTATATAGTAAGTATATATGGGAAAGTCTTCAATACACACTCCTTTAAGGTGTGTACCATATGCACCTATTATGTGGTTTATGTTGTGACACCTCATAAAAAATTACTTGTAGGACCGGCTATTCATAAAATTTTATTTCGTATCGTAACTTTTATACTAAAAATTCGTAACTTTCATCAATATGATTCGTAACTTTTTAACAATAGATTCATAACATTTTGGGGATCGTAACATTTTGGTGTGTTTTAGTGATGGTGCATATGATACACACCCAAATAAGAGGTGTGTATTGTAGCACTTCCCTATATGTATATACAAGTATTGTAATGTCTGCCGACCAAAATAGGTTCACGAAATAGCCTTTCATCCTTGAAATGTAGCCTTCTAATTTTTAACCATCTGACTTACTACTCGTGTTTGTTTGTGCTTCACCACGTGAGATAACGGCCTTTGGAATTTTCTAAAAAAGAATTATTCTTTCTTTAAATTAATTTTCATGCGATTCTCAGGGAAGAAAAATATTTATGAATGTTAGAAAATACAAAGATAAGATGAAGTCCTAAGCACTACTTGCAAATTAGGTTTTTGGCAATAGCAACATTTTGTGCACGATTCTCTTGTTTTATCATCGTCTCTTAGATTTGGAAATATATATTTAGCTGTTAGGGGCCGAATATATTAAGAATCGTTGATGGAAAAAATCGGGGGCAAGAGAAAAAATAATTGAGAGTGAGGGAGAGAGAAAGATACTATGAGCGGGGGCTTAGGGTTTGGTAGTAACACAATTCAAACAATGGAATTCTCATTTGTTCGTGAATTCAACCGGGCAAACTCTGTTACTCTTCTTCTCCGGCGTTTGCTTACTTTTGTTGTATGCTTAATTCCTTTGTGTTGGGTCGAAATCCCAACAATCCTTATGTTTGGTATGTTTTATGTGAAGTTTGTAAAGCAAGTTGAGCCAGAATATGTACTATTTTGATTCATAAGGATCTTTAAAATTATTCCCAAGAAGAATATTTGATCATTATAAATTAATAAGTTAGTTTCTTTGTCAAAGTAGGCTACTGCAGCATCATAGTACATAAAAAGTGCACCCAAAAGAAACTAAGGGCATCCATTGGACTTAGTGAAGCTATTGTGCTAAAACTTAGAGGTGGTTGACCCTTAAAAGGTAGGACATCAGAGAACCTCATTGAGAATCCTGACCAGTCATCCAAGAATAGGAAGCCTAAGAAGTTTGTTGATTCAATTGATATTGTCAACGCAGTAATACTCAGAATTTGTATTTGACTTATATATAGTATCATCTTCAAACAATACTTATGTCTTGTCGATTCAATACTTATATCTTGCGTCCCGTGACAGCCTGTTCCAGTCCCCATCTTCTTTATTCAATCTAGATCTCCCTTGCAAAATTGCGATGCCAAGGCAAACATAGAAAACTATAACGAAATTGATACCAAAAAATTGGTAATTACATCAATACCCCCTTACATTGTATATGATCCCCTTGTTACTCAACAATTATCAATTATGTCCTATTTTAATCTATTTTCTTCATGTGGCAATACTTCCCTTCTTGTAAACCATATGGCCCTTTCCCATTACATCTCTCTCTCTCTCTCTCTCTCTCTCTCTCTCTCTAAAGATTTGTTTGGATGTTTAAAAAAGTCAAAAAAAAAAAAATCGAAGTGCCCACTAAAGATGCAACTATGTAGTAGGTCGAACTAAATGGCTCGAACCACGTATCTCCCAGGGCTAAGCCCAAGCCAAGCGCTCAAGCTCGGCAATGTCCGAAGCTCAGACAAAGGATCTCATCTCATTCGCTTGATGCCTCGGCCGAAAGAGAACATCTTGGTTCGGCCAAGGCCAAGGCTTGGATAGAGAGCCTCACCTCATCCTATCCTTCTCCTTCTGAGGCACCTCCTCGGCCACTCTCAGTGCCACGTCTCTCCCAACCCCCCCACGTGCGGGGAACGATTAT
This sequence comes from Rhododendron ovatum, assembly GCA_019656835.1. Taxonomy (NCBI): domain Eukaryota; kingdom Viridiplantae; phylum Streptophyta; class Magnoliopsida; order Ericales; family Ericaceae; genus Rhododendron; species Rhododendron ovatum. The sequence goes on along the minus strand of CM033794.1, from coordinate 19,780,068 downwards.
GTCAAGAAATAATGATTAGCGCACATGGGAGTGCTAGCTCACCCCAGAGACGGTTATCCAGCCTTATTCCTAACGTCATGATGACGCCAACCGACCAATGCAAAGCATGTGCTTGTACTTGGAGAGCAAGCAAAGCAGACTCTATAGATACCAAGTGATGCAACCCCAAAGATGGACACCTAAACTCATACCTAAAAGGCTAAAACCCTAGTCTTTTGCTTTGCCATCTACACATTCTCACTCTCTCGTCGGAGGGCCTTGCTGGGAACACCCCGGCCAGGTCTTAGTAGTGTGTTCCTTGTGCATGTTAGGGCAAGAAGGCTAGGCACCCACAAGATCTATTGAAGAGTAGCTCGGATTCAATTTCACGGGCCACACAATTGGTGAACCCGACGTGAAAGGCTTCTGATTCATGGCGGCTCAAGATCTCTTCAACCACCTTCCTCTTCATATCACAACGCCTCAATCTCGGCTACGATGGGCGGAGAACTAGTGGACGGTACCATCTTTGGTGTTAAGGATCCCAGTAGAAACCCAATTCTTCAACCAACGGTGGGGCACATGTCAATCTCGGTCTCTGCAAGCTTTGGGCTCTCTCCGGCCCTGGAAGACGAAACGATGGCCTACATTTGCCTATTATAGCGACGGTGGCCTACATTTGCCTAATATAGTGATGGGATGACAAAAGGGACAACAAGTTGGCTGCCTTAAAGGCGGAGATGGCTCAGATGAAGGAATACATGAAAAACGTTGCTCCCACAACCTCGAGATCTGTTGGTGGTCGGAGGTGGCGACAACCCACACTGCCTTCGCCGCCTCCTCCATTGCCACAGAAATAGCCCCTGGAGACGGTTTACCATAGTTCGGTGAAGGATCGTCTTGGTTTCATGCCTGAGGATGACGATGCAATGGGGTTGATTGTCTATAGGCAACCAACTTCCTCCATGACACGTCACTCAAGAAGCCACCACACACAAAGCAGGTCTTGGGACACCTCTGGTTCTTTTACAAGCACTAACTCAATCGGTCACGTGGAATACTCCCATAGCACGGCATCTCATCACAATTGAGCCACGGTGGAGACAAGGTGCCGTGTTTTCGAGTGTCTTGGAGGAATTCCCCTTGAGAGCTTAATAGCTGAAAGGAACGTTCTGCAAGACGGCAAGGGAGTTCGCGTTGAAATTCCAAATGATAGCCGAACAAATGAACCTAAAATTAGGCATGACAAAGAAAAGTCCATTGACGGTCCTCACCGAGCAGATATGGAGATGAAAGAGCAGGCACCACTAGAAACCCTCAGACAGGGACCCCAAAGACAAGGAGCACAAGAAGTCAAGAACCGATGGGCACGGTAAACCTTCACACCTGGGTTTCGAACGATAGTTGAAAGAGCTCGGCGTCTCACCCTTCACGCCTCACATTATTGCTGAGCCTCTGGAATCTACCTTCCATTTGCCAAAGTTCAATAAGTTCGATCACAATACTTGTGAGGCCTACACACACTTAATCCATTTTCGGCAAACTCTCGCTTTGTGTACCATAAAAGATGAAGTTATGCTTAAAGCATTCCCCTCAGGCCTTAGCCCCCTTGGACTCCAGTGGTTCAACAAATTATCCGTTGGATCCATCCTGAACCTAGCCGAGCTTGAAAGGGCATTCAGAACCTGCTTTATCACAAGCAACAAGACAGCCAAGGAGTCGAGTCCCTATCCTAAATGAGGAAGCACTTGAACAAGACGCTCAGAAAATATGCTAAATGTTATTGGCAACTTTTCAACGAAATCCCCGAGGTCGACGGCTATTGGGCCGCACATTCCTTCAAAAATGGATTGGAGTTCGGTAGTAAAATCTTGGACGAATTGGAGATCCGACCCCCACACGGCATGGACAAACTAATTTTGATCGTAGAGAGGTTTTGTGCTCTCAAGGAACTTTACGCTGACCAAGCTGCTCAAGGGATTCCCAACCCAACCACTCCACTACTGACAGCCATTCCTCAGCTAACGGCACCAGTGCCCACCCTGCAATCCCTGCCAAAAAAGCACATGAACAACATCAAGGAAGGAAAAAAGCGCCAACCAAGGGAGCACGGTTATGTGGCTGAAACAATGATTTTCAAGGAACCCATTTACTCTTTCCTAAAGGAGGCCATGCTGGACTACTTCGAGTGGCCGATAGCCAAGCTCGGCATGGACACGGGCCAGCCCGATCAAAACACAAGAAAGCAGTGTTCCTATCACAATGAGCTCGGCATACAAAGCACTATTGGAGCATCTTGTGGCCCAAGGTCACTTGGACAAATACATTGACCAAGCCAAAACACCCGCTCGCTTGCCCGCCGTTGTCATCCCGAAACCCCAACGATCAATGGTTGGTGATCCACGTTATCCATGGCTTGATAACAAAGGAATCCAAAACTCAATTGCGTACTGAGCTTAATCAAGCTTCCACTTCTAAAACAAATGCTCTCGATTGGACCTGGGTCCAAATGACCGAGAACGGAGACTGCACCAAAATGGACAATCACTTTTACCGAGCACTAAAAGTGTCAAACCCCTCACACCGACGCACTAGTGGTTACAGTCCAAATTGCCACTCATGATGTTTAGCATGTACTTATTGTCCAAGGCAGTTCGGCAGAGGTCATGTATTACGACCACTTCTAGAAACTAGATCTCCCAGAGTTCACATTACAGCCAGCCGAAGTACCATTCATCGAATTCAATGGAGCCCCTATCTGGCCGCTCGGTCGAGTGTTCCTACTTGTCATCGTCGGCTCGGTTATGTTAAGCATCGAATTTGTTGTCGTAAACATGCCGAGCCCTACAATGCAATACTCGGCCCGTACAACGCAATACTTGGCCGAGGCTGGCTCCATGGCATAAAAGCTATTGCCTTAACTTACCACCAAGTGGTCCGTTTCATCGGAGCCAATGGTCGACAGGAGGACTTACGCAGCGACTAAGAAATGTTACATATTGGCCATTCACAATGCCACTACTCTAAAGCAAGTCCAGTGGGTTGAAGTTCCTGACTTTGCAATACTTGAAGATGTTTGCGAGCCCGCTGAAGAAAAACCTATTAAAGACCTTGTCACCATGCCACTCAATAAGGACGGCTCCCGCTTCTTTCCGCTCGGATCCTCCCTCAACGAATTCGAGCATGAGGAGATGTTTCAGTTCTTTAAACAAAACATCGAAGTATTCGCATGGACTCCCTACGAAATGCCAGGTGTGGATCCAAGCTTCATATGCCACAACTTTAGCTTCAAAAAGGATCGAAAACCTGTGATACAGAAGCTAGACACTCAGCTCCAGAGCATGCTAAGGCAATAATTGAAGAAGTCAACTGACTCTTAGAAGCAAATGCAATTCAAAACGTCTAGTATCCCACGTGGTTAGCAAAAATCATCGTGGTGAAGAAAAAGAACAAAAAATGGAGGGTTTGCATTGATTACACTAACTTAAATGATGCCTACTCCAAAGACTGGTTTCCCCTGCCAAAAATTGACCAATTGGTGGATGCCACGACTGGCCATGCTCGGCTAAGCTTCATGGACGCCTACCGCGACTATCACTAGATTGCGATGGCCCCCGATGATATGAAGAAAACAGAGTTCATAACTCCACGAGAAATCTACTGTTATCGAGTCATGCCCTTTAGGCTTAAGAATGCCGGCGCAACATTCACTCGGGCTATCTTTAAAATGCTACACTCTCAGATTGGCTATACAGTCGAGGCTTACATTGATGACTTGGTTGTCAAGAGTCAGAAGGAGTCCAATTACCTCCGTGATTTGGCAAATCTATTTGAAATATTGAGGAAGCACAAGCTTTGCCTAAACGCAGAAAAGTGTGTGTTCGACGTTGGAACTGGAAAGTTTCTCGGACACCTTGCCTCGAGGTGAGGAATTGAGGCCAACCCTTGTTAGATTTCGACCGTCGCAAACCTCAAACCACCAAGAACAATTCAAGAAATTCAACGGCTGATGGGCATGGCAATAGCATTGAACAGATTCATCAGTAAGTCGTCAGACAAATGCCACGCATTCTTTCAAGCCCTAAAAGGGAAGAGTTGTTAAAGCTTCGAATGGGTAGCAGACTGCGACACGGCTCTGACCGAACTCAAAGGCTACCTCAGTTTGGCTCCATTACTTGTCAAGCCTAAGGAGTTTGAGGAACTCTACTTATACCTGGCCGTTTATTCTCATGCTGTCAATTCAGTGAGAAGGTGCCGAGGACAAACCGATTTACTTCACTAGTACGACACTCCTGCTGACACAAACACACTACCTTCCATTTGAAAAACTGGCTCTTGCACTCATATAGGCAGCGCGTAAGCTTTTACCGTACTTTCAATCTCATATCATCATTATCCTTATGGAGCATCCCTTCAAAAGCCTCTTCCGAAAGGAAGACCTCTCGAATCAGGTGTCTAAGTGGGCCGTCGAGCTCGCTAACTTTGACATCCGTTATGAACCATGGACGGCAATCAAAGAACATGTCCTAGCCGACTTTATCGCAGAGCTGACTCCTGAAGACACAAGTAAGCAAAATGATTCGGCACTGCTCCAACCCATCGCCAAACAACCCCAGGTCAACAAGACTTGGCATTTATTCCAAGGGGACACCTAACGCCTTCACGTAGATGGTGTCTCCAATAACAATGGCGTAGGGGTCGGGATTGTCTTAGTTTCTCCTTGTGGGACTCTCTACAAGAGTGATATCACCATAGACTTCCCAGCAACAAACAATGAGGCAGAGTATGAGGATCTTTTGGCTAGCCTACGCTCTGCCATCACCATGCAAGTCGAAGACCTAGTCGTCTTCTACGACTCTCAACTCATTGTCAATCAAGTTCTCGGGAATTATGAAGCTCGGGGCCCAAGAATGCTCAAGTACCAAGCGACGGCATTTGAGTTTATCAAAAGCTTCAAGACATTCAAGATTGAGCAAATTAGCCGAGAGCACAACTTGCACACCGACACACTTGCTGGCCTTGCTTCGGCATGCGCAGCTTCAGAGTATCGAATGATCAACTTCGACAATATTGAGAAACCAACCTTTGAAGCAGAACAAGAAGTGTTGAGTGTGTGGCTTGGCCCAAACTGGATGGACAAGATTGTTGCATTTCTCAAAGATGACATTTTACCGATAGACAAAAAGGAAGCCTATTGGGTTTAGAACAAGGTTGCCTACTACTGGCTATCCGAGAGTGACCAGCTCTACAGAAAGTCTATCTCTGGGCCGTACCTCCTAGTGGTCCATCCAACACAAGTACCAACTATCTTAGCAGAACTCCACTCCGACAGTTATGGCTGTCATTCCGACGACCGATCACTATGCCAGCGAGTGATGAGCCAGGACTACTTTTGGAAAAACATGAAGAAGCACTGTGAAGAAGTCGTACGAAAGTGTCGTCCATGCCAATTGTTTTCTCCTATTCCTAAGTAGCCTATACAAAATCTTTCTCCAATCACCGGTCCTTGGCCTTTCGCCCAATGGGGGCTTGACATCGTCGGCAAGTTGCTGACGCCACTTAGCGGATTCAAGTACCTTATCACAGTAACGGACTACTTTTCCAAATGGGTGGAAGCCGGGCCTCTGGTTACAATCACTGAAGCTGACATTTGGCGCTTCGTCTGGAGAAACATTGTCACACAGTTCGGCGTTCCATATGCCATTGTCTCCGACAACGGCACACAATTTGTTGCGAATGGCCTCACAAGCCTTTGCGAAGAATTCAGGATCCGTTTCTTCAACTCTACTTCTGCTTACCCACAAGGTAACGGACAAGCCAATGCTATAAACAAGGTAGTTTGCACTGGCATCAAGCGTCGACTAAATTCAAAGAGAGGCAAATGGGCCGAGGAGCTGCCTAGGGTCTTATGGGCTTACTATTCCACCCCTTGGCGTTCCACTGGCCAAATACCGTTTTGTATGGCATTCGGCATGAAAGCCGTGATCCCTCTTGAATCAAAATTTCCTACCCTAAGGACCAAGCACTATTTATGGTGGATTATGCCAAAAGAACGATGTGAAACAAGTGCCATCAAAGCTCATGCCGAAATTTCCATGTATTGTTGGTATTCATGGAAAGGGAAAATCGACACTACTACAATAATTGATATGGGTCACACTAAAAAGATTCACAAAGATCACGATTTTCAGTGAAAGCGTGATCAAAAGTGGGTTTTAGCATGGAATAAAAGACCTTGCTCTTGCGGCTAGATAAAAGATAAACAACCTCACCGTGTGACGTGATAAAAGATTTTAGGGCAAAAAAATAAGATAAAAGATCTCGTTCTTGTGGTGAGATAAAAGAGAAAACACGCCCTTATGGCATAATAAAAGATTTTAGGGCAAAAAAGAATGAGATAAAAGATCTCGCTCTTATGGCGAAATAAAAGCCTCACCCTTGTGGCGTGATAAAAAAAAAAGAAAAGATTTCACCCTTGTGGCGTGATAAAAGATTTTAGAGCGGAAAAAAATGAGATAATAAATCTCGCTCTTGTGACGAGATAAAAGAGAAAAGACTCCACCCTTATAGCTTGATAAAAAAACTTTAGCGCAGAAAAAAGTGAGATAATTGATCTCACTCTTACGGAGAGATAAAAAGCCTACCCATTTAGGCACACGGTCTGAATTTTCACGTGGGCAGGCTGATACTTATTTAGGCGAGTTTTGAAAAGTTATGTGAGGAAAACGATGTAGTTTAAGGACTTTGAAAAGTTCTTTTTTTAACAAAAGGTAAGAAGATAAGCCCTAATTACACTCACCCTAAAAAATCTTTACGTTTCATCTTCGTCTTCACGCCCAAAAAGATCGATCGATCGAGAGAGAGAGAGAGAAGGCAAATCCCTCGACTGGGTTCCACCAGTGCCCAGTTATTTCTTCGACGACGGGCGGGCTGTTCTACTAGTGTCCAATTTCACGTGGGCGAGCTTTAATCTTTATGGTTTATTGTAGTTGTGAAATTAAGTTACTTCGGATGTCTTCCAAGTGGTTGACACATTAGGTAAAAAGACAATTATATTATTATGGCTTAGCCTTGTCTGAAAAGGATTAAAATCTAATTGGGAAGCCACCATTGAGATTGAAATTCAATATAAACACAAAACCCATGTGAAATGGTTACTGGTTAGTTTATAAAAAAAAAAATGTAAAGTTTGTCCATAATGTTATAATCTGCAGGTTGTGATAATTTTCATAAATATATAAAGCGCATACTACAACAAAAAATACTATTGTCTACTAAATTTATTGGTTAAAACTAAAATTTTCGCCCCAAGAAAATCCTTTGGTAACCAACAACTAATTTTGATTGGTAAAAGATCTGTTGTCATATTTTTAAAATTTTTTAAAAAATGTTTAGATATGTATTTTTATATATTTTAATATCATGTTAATTGCATTTCAAAAAATTAACCTTTTTTTCAAGGAAAAAAAAAAGTTCTCACTTTATGAAGTAAGTATAAATATTTTTGTTTTCCTAATGTAATGAAATTTCTTGGCTGGCTTAGTGGTAAGGGCTTGGGAAATCAACCAATGGTGCATAGGTTCGTAGCTTGGCAATGATAAAAAAAAAAAAGGTTTTTTAGATATAAAGAAAAAGATCACGCACAAAGATTTTCCATCTCAATTTATGGTATGATTATTTTGAACTTTCAATCACAGTTATAAACCGTGACTTTTCTCTCTTTCAATTACGATTACAATCACACCCAGATCCACTATGGTAATAGGAGCGTGATGAAAAATTTACAATTATGGCCAATAGCTGTGATCTTTATGATTTATTTTTGTCGATGAAACATACATGGAAATTTCGCTAGTTATATAATGGTGACATTATTTATGGTGTATTATACCGAAAGAACGATCTTTATGGATGCTGACTGATTTTTTTATGTTCATGGTTTGTGATTTCCAACTCCCATACTTTGGTTTCTTGGCCTTTTTGATCTTCCTTTTCTGACATAAGGTTGAAATTCGCAGAAAAAGACATGTTATATTGTTTTTGTACAAAAGATCCATTTTGTTTATATTAAACATAGATTTCCATGCTCAGGAAAGGCAAATGGAGATGAGTTTTTCATTGCTGTTTCAATGCATGAGAGGGAGAAATCATTGGATGTAGTAGCAAGTGGCTCATTGCACTAGTATTTTATCATTTTGCATTGGTTTTGTACTAGAAATTGATTATGCGATTCTTTCCACTGATGGCAGACCAACTTGTACAATGAACTGCACCTTTTTTCCTACCTATTTGTGATAGATCTCTCCTTTTGTCTAGTGTCATTTTCAGGGCTTGTGCCATTGTCCTTTGGGTGAAAATACTTTTCCATTCCAAACCAAAACAAATCAGATCAAATCAAACCTTAAATCCCACTCAATCGCGCGTGGTTGGATTCAAGTCATAAACGATCTAACGGGGTCTTTTATGTATTGGCTATCAGCTACCCAACGTACAACTCTCCTTTATCCGGGCTCTTGGAACCGGTTATTTGACCTTAATTACTTGTCCATTTCACATTTTATGTGCAATTGGTGCTTGCCATTACTTACCTTCATTTAAAAAAAAAAATACCATCTGTTATTAACTTATTAGCGGTTCTCTTCTCTAGTGAGAACAAATCTAGAACTAACACAAGTTTCTGCTCCTTGTTGGATTTTCCTGCTATTGGTGTGGTTGATTTAAAATCAACAAGAACACTTTTTACAACATTCTTTTGATTTGCTAATTATGAGATTAGTTTTCGATGATTTTTCTTGGAAGCTACCCAGTTATATAATTTGTCAAAAGATCTTCTTGGATTTTTGAAAAGAATTTCTGCTAAAAACGATAAAAAATGACGAGCGTTTATGTTTTCAGAAACAATTCCTAAAAATTGTTGTGGAAATTGTATTTCCCAAAATAGAAAAAGCACTGTTGGAAATTTATCAAATGGTTTTGTTTATCCATTTTGTTTGGTAGTGGAATTAGTACTGTACTTCAAAGTTGCAAAGCACTAGCAGAGTACTTCTTGATCCTACTTTCATTTTATATACATTTAGTTCCGAAAGACTAAACAAGCTCATGATCCTCATACTCATTGAACCATAGTACCAATTTTTAAAGTATTATAAAAAAGTAGTTCATGTAAATTAGGCCTCTAATCTCAACTTTTCACCCATTTCCACCCATGATTAATGGCTTTTGCTTTTAATACATGAATTGGGTAATGAAGTTACGATCATTTCCTAACAAATGCATGATCAATATTTTCTCTATCTTTTAATCCAACCATGAGAGTCATGTGAGGGTGCCTAATCACCCCCAATAACACTGAGGTGCGGAAACCATAATGGGTTTGACTTGAATTCCTATGGGTCCTAAAAAGATCTCTGATAGTGTATCAAAAGGGCACCTTTTACCTATGGAGGAAAGAGCCATTTCAAGGAAAAAAAAAGTGGTGTTGTTCTTTGTCAAATGTCAAATACAATGATTTCATAGAGTGAGGAAACGAGGGGTCCCTAGTCTATTTCTTGCACAATCATCACTAAGAAGATAAGGAAGAAGAAGATGCATCCAAGAGGATAGAGTTTAATTACCCTAGCCCAATTTTATGCTTTGCTCATGGCAGGGCTGTTGATTAGCCCCCCTCTCCCATAAATCATTTTATCTTCATTTATAACTAATTTCCTAATCATACTCCAAGAGTATCAAACTAAGTCTTGTGCCATAATTAAGTGGAGTCGACTACATAAACTTTATTTTGTCATCCTGATGTGTTGGATTGTGATAGAGCTTTTTACGTGCTCTCTACTAGGTTACCTAACACAACTGTCCTCCTTTCTTTGGACATGAGACGGACTACGCTTGCTCAAGGAGTGGTGTGAGCCATTAGGGAATTGCATTCTTAGGTAAATCTTATGTCTCACCCTAAGCATCTAACTGTAGTCCAGTTCTGTAAGTCTTGTGCATGTTGCAAAGCAGCTGATGATTTTGTCAAAGAAGAAAAAGGGACAAAAAGAAGTGGATGGTGACATTTGTTTTGTATAGTTTGGGAGTTACTTACTGTGAAGATATTGAAGAAATTCGACCTATTATGTTTAGAAAAAATTACTTTTTGTCTGGATGGTTCGGTAGTTGCCTCGTCAGACACGTCGGGAGCACGAACATGCCGGAGACACACAGAAACTCATATTCGACATGCCAAGAAGCACATTCAAATTTATGATAAAATGTTAACTGAATCATGTCTAGGACATGTGAACTGAGACATTTATGGGGAATATGAGTTGGTGTCACTTCCTAATACGAAAGACTTATTTTAAAGATAAAAAAACATAACAATTAAACTCCTCACTCGTGGTTCTTCTTTTTATGGATCATCTCTTAAGTAAACGTATATTTATCTAATATTTGTCATGCTTCCTCAGTGTCCATGTCCCATTAATAGTGAATTGTCACGTCACGTGTCTATGTCTATGTCCATATCTTTGTCCTTGTCCATGTTTCTTACGTTTTTGCAGTAGGGAATGTGTAAAATTGCAGTTTGTCTAGCACTTTAGTGGTACCATAAGGTCATGATAAAAGATGTGCTTGAGTGAGACATGGCTTGGAGACATTTCCAAATATTAAGTGCTTATGGCTTGCGGACATTTTTTGTGTCCCCTATGTGTCCATGTTCCAATTTGTTTTAAATTATCATGTCACGAGTTTGTATTCGTGTTTCTTAGCTTTTCGCTGTAGGGGGAGTGTGAACTTGTGGTTTGTCACCATAAGGTCATGGTAAAGGTTGTGCTTAAAAGCAACTCATCTAAGTGCTAACCTTGTTAGTAAATATGATCTCTATTTAATTCAATAAGCTTAAAAGGAACTTTGTAATTAATTAGGATTATTTTGTTGATACTTGACCAAAAGAGGCATTTTGTTCCTCCATAGGTGATTCTATTCATGTTCTTCTTTCCACCTTTTCATTTCTGTACATATTTATTTTGTCTCTCTTGTCAAACAAAAACACTGCACTTTTTGAACATGAGGGGTTCCTTTCAATCCTTTGGCATTAGAAAATTACAAATGAAGAGATAGTGAGAGAAAAATCATCTATAACTAATGGGGGGAGAGGTGAGGAATGAGGTCAATGGAAATTTAGGTGCCCCACTTAGGAAAATCAAAAGTAAAAGACCAAATTAATGCTTTAATTTAAAGCTACTAGCCTTCTGAGTGCAACTTAACTACCAATCACATTGAAAAGTTGTCAAAATGCCACTCCCCTTTTGCTTTCCTTATTATTATAATTATATATGTGGATATGCTTATTACTGTGTGATATGTTATAATAGCCCCATCTTAATTAGTGGCACCAAATCATGTGTCCAAGTCACAGTCATCTGTCTTTGTACCTTTGCAATGAATGTCTATAGATGCTTTAGTTTAAAGCTAGCTAATGCCTAACTCAAATTTGGACTTTGCCCAGAACTTGTAGTGTATCGCCCTTGTCCTTTTGGGTATTGCCCTAAATCATAGCGAGTTGCAGAGCAAGTGCTAACTTATGGAAGCACATTTTTGTCTTAGGATCGATGCAGCTTCTCTGCGGTCTCACATTTGGACTGAACAGTGCAATTCTGAGAACGAGATTGTTCGGTCTCCTTTGTTTTTCGGAAATCAAACGTACAGATTTCTCCCTCACTCAAAATCCCAAAATTGGAGTCATGCAAAAAATTCAGCCACCGTATCAAATGAGATGTTAGTTTTTTCAATAGGTAAACAAGATGTGGACCTTTGATGGTCTGGTAATGTAGCTAGTTTCTGTGAAATTTAGTTCTCTCAGAAAACTTGAGCAATTTTTGTGTGTGGTAGTAGTAATAATGTCCTCATTAAATATTCGTAACAGCAAAAAGGGGAAAAAATCATTTTTGAGTGGTCGATACAGTGAAATTTGTTTTGTATTTGCTTCGAAAACAAGGATATGTATATTTGACTTTAACATGCACAAAATGGATATAATTCACTTCAGCATTTTGATTGGTTTCAAATTGGTCTCTTTACCAATCAAACTCTCCGTCGACATTGCTTTTCTTGTGACTCTCATGATTTCATTTTAGAACCATCCTTGGCACATAGATACCCAGTAAGTCAAGCATGCTCTAGAGATTTCAATCCGTAGAGCATAATCATCTAAGTAGACGATGACATCAAAAGTGGCCTAACGAAAGCGAAATACGAAATTTCATGGTTGTGCCCACTGGAGAAGGAACGGATTAAAGACCACTTTTGGTCTCATCGCAAATTCTAGAGCGATGCATCGGTCTTCTCTCAATCACCGTGAATAAAGATTTACCGGGACAATAGCTAGTGATAATTATACAATCAAGAAAAGCTATATTTCCTGGCCTATCATTGTTTGGCTGCTGAAATTACAATCTGGATTTGATTCGCGCCTTTTGACTCCATGTCAAAGGAAAATGAAAGTTTAGACGAATTAGAAAGAGAAGAAAAGAAGAGATTAAATTCTTTACACTGTCAGTGTAAACATTTATTTTCTCCAAATCAATTATATTATACCACGTCGCCATGTTTTATTGATTGAGATCACTATTTTGCAACGTGGCACAATGTAATAGATTTAGAGGAAACAAATGTTTACACCGATGGTGTAAAGAATTTATTCTCGGAAAAGAAAGATGGCAAGATAAGCATGCGTACATAGTGCTGATGTTGTTGCACAAACATCTCCACTTGTGTTTGTATTCAAAATCTGATTCATTAAACTCTTAGTAACTGATAACTGCAAAATCTGATAGTAATCCTTTTCCTTTTTTCGAATGAGTCCTTCTACAACCACACCCAAACACACACCCAAATATACACCCACACACACTAGAATATGTAGTGTGTGTGGGTGTGTATTTGGGTGTGGTTATAGAATTATTGTTTTTGAATAGAACTTATGTGTTGCACTGCTGCTTGTAGTGGGCTGAATAACACGGTTCGGACAATTCGGTAAGCTCACCCAAAGGTCAGGTTTAACCCATCATTCTATCAGTTCAAGCCGGACCACGGTCCGAGTGGCAAGGTCCACGCTACAGGGTTCGGTGCTATCAATGCTGGACAAACAAGTCCAGACTACCGACTCACAGTGGTATCAATATCCTGCTTGGTTCGGCCAGCTCATACATGTCAACTCACCCATGTGCATCTAACCGCTTTGCTTCATAAGTCAGCTGTGACATCAGCCGAAATGGTTACCACACGAGCTAGGCATGAGCACGCGTGGGTGACAGCTGATGCACATGCACATTGGCAATAACCGCCTTATCTGATACGCCACCTGTAACGTCGGTCGAAACCGTTGTCGAGCGTGATAATCACGTGCTTACTTGGAGAACAAGTCTTGGAGCTCTATACAAGGGAAGAGGATCAACCTGAAGGGGTTACGCCGTTCTCTCTAACCCTTAATGCTTTGTACTTTCCTTTGCTCTTGCACTTGCTTACTTAACTATTGGAGTGTCTTGCCGGTTGCCTCCAACGGTTTGGGCACTAATGGTAGGTGTCACCTGTGCAGGTTAGGACGACAGAGCTAGGCTAGATGGGTCTCCAAACCAGAGGCTCAGGTGAGGACTGAGATTGAAATCACAACCCCACACTGCTTATGTGAAATGACACAAAGGCCCTCAGAAATAAGATGATCTAAGTACCTTTTTTGACTTAATTATGGAAAAGGGGATAGGCTCAAAACCAAAGTAACTGCAGAACCCTTATATGCAAGAATAGAAACATCAAGGTATATGCCCTATGGAGCTGTATTTACTAGCTAGCTAGCTAGGCTGAAAAAGGCAACATTCAAGTAGATCAAGCCTGGATAATTTTAATCAAAGTAACATGATTTGATCTCGATTCATCGGTTGCATAAACCCAAGATGCTTAAAGTACTGGCTGCAAGTTGCTTTAATTCTGGATAGATTTCTGGAAACTATCTACTTTTCTTATTTTCTTAATTTATGGATTCCTAGAAACTATCTTCTCTATCAAGCTTCAGAATAACTTATCCTGAAGTAACCATAGTTATCATGAATCAGAAAACAAGAAGTCAAAAGTAAAACAAATATGCTAGCTCATGAAATCAAGCTGAGGACACATAATCTAATTCCTTCTAGTTTTGGAGAAATATTGTAAGGCTTCATTTTAAAGCATTTTAGAGAGAAGGACAATTTTATGATTTACACAGTTAGTCATGTCGATCACATAGTATAATTTCGTCTATCTAAAGGGAGGATAGTGCATCAGGTAGTTCACAACCAGCACGTAAAAGACTCGTTAGATATTTATGACATGAATCCGATTATGAATTATGAGATAGTAAGTCAATTTGGAGTAGTTCGTAGTTTATGAAGAGTAACTTCTTATAAGTCACAACTTGAAACAAAACTAACTTCTTTGATCTTTTGGCCAAAAATATACAAATAGTAGAATAAGTTCTTCTCAACTGGTTGCTAGGAGAAGACATTAACGATCCTGCATTTTCACTGAGTTAGTTATTTCTTAAAAAATTGACTACTGCTTCCCTCGAGCAGCCCCTTGTATCCTAACTTCTGTTGCTGAGCTTTCCTTTTGTTGTATACAATTGCTTATAAAGGGGATAAAGATAAGTTTCCCAAATTTCAAAGAGTACTGCTTCACTCGAACATCCCCTTTATCACAACTTCTTTTAAGATTTTACAAGATTTTCTAAGCATTTTAACTGCAACCATATATGCAAAGTATTGTGATGCCTGTCCCACCTTTTCAAATTTTGAGGAAACTTCAAAAAAGACGAGCTCAAAGTCCCTCTCTAGCTCTTTGTGATTCCTCTTGCTAGCTGATTTCAAAATGTTTGGACCTTTTTCCACCTTTCTGCATGCTTCTCCAATATTAAAAGAACCCTTCGGAGTCTTGGGCCTCTCAAAAGCTATGTTTGTGGGAGGGTGTGCGTTTGTTTGTGTGAAGGGCATTATGGTCCTTTTAACATAGACTCAAAAGTACAACTAGGTGCCTTTCAATAAAGCTAAAGAAACCCATATATGGCAGAGCTTCTAAATGTACGTATCGAGACCAACCTCCCATAATTTTAAGGCCTACTGAAAATAAATTGGCGTGAAATTAGTATTCCCACGAAGATTATCCTACAAGGCATCCTCTGTCCCTAAATCTCTCGTCTTTTAACTCGCATTGCACTTTTACCTACAGACACTACGCCCACCGAACTCCCAAGCGGAGAGAGTTCACCAAATGGTCGCCCGACGTCGTTTTGGTGTTGAAACGGCAAAAACAAACCATTCTCTTCATTGGTTTCATGGTTCTCTTGGGCTCTTCAATGAGAGTTCTAAAGTTAAAAATTAATTATGACTTTCTAGAATAAAATGATTTGAAAAATAAGATCTTTACACCGGTTGAAACGGATTGAAAATTAGAATAATTAATTTCTTAACCATATTTTTTAATATATAAATCATCTAACAAAATTAAGTATTTCAATTTTCAATCTGTTTGAACCGGTCCAAAGATCTTATTTTCCTGATCATTTTATCCTAAAGGGTCATAGTTAATTTTTAGCTCTGTGGCTCTTGTTGAAAAGCCCTTAGGCTCCGTTCGGTTGTCGAGAAAGTTGTGTGAGAAATTGGTTCCCAGAAAAAGTGAATTGAGGTGAAGTAAAAGAAAAAGAAAATTATTTTCCTCTGAGTATTCATTTGACAAAAGAATTTTGCAAGAATAATTAAGGTTTAGTTGTTCATTTGTCAGGAAAAAGAAACTTTCGGGAAAATTTTGTGAGTGTTCACTCATTTTCTTTTTCCCGCGACGCAATATCCTGTGTTTTTTGCGGGATCACTTTTGCAGGAAAGTAATTCATGCAGAAAAACTTAAAAACATGTTTCCCACTACTTTCCTGCCAACTGAACACTACAAAAATCATGGAAAAGTTGATTTTCCCATCATTTCTTGTACTTTCCTGGCAACTGAACGAGATCTAAGAGAACCATAAAACCAAATCTATTTTTTCTGTTTCAACACCCAAAACAACGTCCTACAGGCTGAAAGAGAGAGGTTCCGGCCTATGCAAAACCAAATGAAGAGAATTGTTTATTTTTGCCGTTTCAATTTTGTTACATGGTTTACTCCATATTAAAAAATATGGTTAAAAAAATTAAGTATTCCAATTTTCAATCCGTTTGAACCGATGCAAAGATCTTATTTTTCTGATCATTTTGTCCTAAAATGTCATAATTAATTTTTAGTTCTAAGGCTTTCGCTGAAGAGCCCTAAGATAACCATAAAACCAATGAAAAAGAATGATTTATTTTTGCATTTCAACACCAAAACGACGTCGGCGGTACCATACGGTGAACTCTCACCACTTGGGAGTTCGGTGGGCGTAGCATTTTCCAATAGGGAGATATGAATATCTCCAAAGTCACAAATGTGGAGACATAGTGTATGGCTGAGAATTCAATTGACAGAGAAGGATTGACATATTTTGGAACAGAGGATCCGTGCCACGTTATCTATCACCCTTTAGGAGAAAAAAAGATCTCCCAATATATTCTCTGCCAATGCCTATAAAACCTTCACCCTCAACCTTCTAATGGAAGCCAAAAAACACTCTCTCTTTAATTCTCCACAAAAGATGGCTGCAGCCATTCAACCTCCGCCCCACACCACCATATTCTTCTCCACCTATCTTCACTCTCTCTCCCAAACCCCTCACCGACTCCGAAAGCGCATGTTAGCCACATGGACCCCAGACCAAGAGCTCAACCAAGTGAGGCTAAGGTCAGGTGCAGACATGAAGAGAAAACTGAATTGGTTTGATTTGGTTGCGCTTGGCATCGGAGGGATGCTTGGGGTCGGCGTTTTTGTCACCACCGGCCACGTTGCTCTTAATAACTCTGGCCCTTCTGTCTTCATATCATATGTCATTGCAGGTGTATCCGCGCTTCTTTCTTCCTTGTGTTACACTGAGTTCTCCATTGAGATTCCGGTGGCCGGAGGCGCCTTTAGCTATCTAAGAGTGACTTTTGGTATGCCTGTTGATGCCTCCAATTCTTTGCAGCTTCTTGGTTTTTAGTTTTTAGCACTGTTGTATTGATCTAAAGTCGGTCCGAAGCCCGACTTAAGTAACCATTATTTCGTTCGATAGCGATGGGCCAACTTGTCGCCCTCGATCGATGGTCATGACAACAACTCAATCACTTTCGGCTATTTTTCCAATGCCGCAATCATTTTTCTCTTAGTACAAGCCGAAAGTCCGTGATGGGGCAAGCCTTTCATTTTAATAGGGGTGAGGTCCATTTTATCACCATCCAATCTAATGTAACTTTCATTCTATCTTTCGGCATGAAAACCATTTTTCTCTTAGAGAGAACTAATATATGTCTCCATAGTCGTTCCGAAACAAAATTATATGGCCATATTTCATTGGTTAGCGGTTAGAGTTTCCTTTGTCACCATCCAATACTTACGTAACACCTCAGTCGCGACTCGACTGATATTATGGTATACGTGATATATGAAATTAATTAATCTTGTGTTTTTTCGCAGGGGAATTTGTGGGTTATTTTGCTGGGGCAAACATATTAATGGAATATGTGTTGTCAAATGCGGCGGTGGCGAGGAGTTTCACAGAGTATCTGTGCTGTGCATTTGGAGTGAGTGATGCAGACTCGTGGAGAGTTGAAGTGGATGGATTTGTGAAGGGTTACAACATGTTGGATTTCCCAGCTGTTGCTCTTATTGCTCTTCTCACTCTATGCCTTTGTCATAGGTGAATTTTAACTCTTGTTACTCTGAATACTCCTTTTTTTTTAAAATTTCTTTCATTCAAAATAATTTTTTCTCCTCGTTCATTCGTATCCTTTTAATTCTTTGCAATCAATCGGTCGCCATTTTACTAGTTAATTCGCAAACAAATTACTTTTTGTATACAATTCTCAAATAGTAAGATTCGGCCTTTTGTATCTATTTCACTCGAACTGAAATAGTCATCATTTTGATTACAATATCGGCAATGATACTATCACATTATTCATGATGAGTTTTCTATGTAAAAATCCTATTTGTAGATCATTTTTCATTGTTTGCTTTAACATTGGCAAGTTACTTATATGAGTGTGTGTGCACGCGCGAGTGTACGTACACATGTATGTATTTTTGTCTTGGTATCTTATTCTTGTTTTGGTTTTGGATTTGGAGTAAGTAGTAATAACAGTCATTGCATTTGATGATTGTAGTAGTGGTTTTTTTTTTTATTGCTTTAGTGGCTATGCATGGCTAGTTATAGCTAGGTCTATTGCCTGTTACTTTTATTTTTGTTTTGTTTCTTGGTTTCTACCTGCATGTTTGGCTTTTTAAGTCTTAAGATTTGATTCATTCCTCATTTCACGATCTTTGGGTTCGCTCATTTAGTCGGCTACCGTAATTTCGTTTTTTAAGAAAACAAAAAATCTAAATTTTTTTTTTTCAAAATTCTCTGATTTCACTTTTTGAATGAATTTTTTTTCCTATGCAATTTCTGTTCAGTTCTACTTTCGTAGGAATTAAAAATAGTCCTTGGAAGAAATATTTGCAGTGTATATTATAAATCACCTAAACATTTGGTTTAGGTTTTATTTAAAAAAAAAAAAACAATATCAATTCAGAAGATCAACCGGACGACAAAAGGCTCCGTTCGGTTAAATAAGTCAACTGGTTTATTTTTTTTGTTCTTATTCAAATTTTTTTTGTATTTGTTAGTTTTTCATCAATTTTTTGGGGATTAATGCATCATCATGACAAGATGAATCTAAAAAATAAAAAATTGTTATCGAAATCTAATTTTTTTTGAATAAAAACGAAAAAATTGGCTTGTTGGCTTATTTTTGTCTTTATTCAAAAAAATTAGGTTTCGATCGTATTTTTTTACTTTTTAGATTCCTCTTATTATGACGATGTAATAATTTTCAAAAAATTGACGAAAAACTAATAAATACAAAAAGAAAATTGAATAAGGACAAAAAAAATAAACCAGTTGGCTTATTTAGCCAAACGGAGCCAAAGCCTCTATCTTTTAGCCAACAATTATTTGCTGTATGTCTTTGAAATCTGATAAGTGGCTTTATTTGGCTTTACATTTCTTGGTTTTGGATAGGGAGTGATCATTACAGTATTACAGCTAATCAAGGCTTAGAATATGATTGTTATCAACTGGTCATCATGAGCATCTTGACAATGTATACTATTTAATTGAATTTCTTGTTAATGGTCTACGAAGTAACTCTCTCTCTCTCTCTCTCTCTGTGCTATTGCAGTACAAAGGAAAGCTCCATGTTGAACCTGATAATGACAGTGTTTCATGTGGTATTCTTTGGGTTTATTGTGATTGCTGGTTTCTACAATGGAAGTGTGGAAAATTTAGTAAAACCAGGAGGGTTGGCTCCTTTCGGAGTGAAGGGCGTTCTTGATGGAGCAGCTATAGTTTATTTCAGCTTCATTGGGTATGACTCAGTTTCAACAATGGCAGAAGAGATCCAATACCCTTCAAAGAGCCTCCCAATGGGCATTGTTGGTTCTGTTGTCATTGTCTCTGCCTTATATTGCCTCATGGCTTTATCACTGTGTGTAATGGTGCCTTATGACAAGGTGAGTCATCCAATTAAGCCCCCTCAAAACTGATCGACTAATTAGTCTAGAATATGTAGTACGTACATAGGAGATGCCAAAAAGAAAAATAGTGCGACAAAAAGCCAGAGGTAGAACGTCGATCTGTCTTAGACCTTGCATAATCAACATCAATGATGCATAGAAGACCAGACAATCTCATTTTGGTTGAATTCCATGAAGCACACAATATTCATTAAAGCTGCTAGTAGTAAACTCTCACATTATTTCATGTTCCTCGGGAAATTACTCAATACCAACAACCGCTGCAAACAAATAAAGTTGCCCTATGTTCGCATCTGACAATACCATACCGTAATCGAAGCTCAGCCACCAGACTGGACATTGGGCGGGGAGCCACGTGAATCATACAACTCTTGTGACTATTTGGGACAAACCTCCTTAGGCCCAAAATCATTTTCTGTGTAGAGGCCAACTGGGTAAAATAAAAGAAAGTGACTGATTAAGACACACCAGACTTATAGTTTAGTTTCGTTTCGTTTATATAATAAATAAAAATAACTTTTTAATTTACTTGAGGAATTTAAAACAAGAAGCTGATATGACATGTATTACAACAAGCTAGTCATCGTTGGAATGTGACTTACATCCTATGCATAAATAATTTTATGCTTGGTTAAAGTTCTCCTTAGTGAAATTTCCTAACCAAGAGGGCATGCAGTGTTCAAATTGGAATATTTATGTGTCATGCATACAGATTTCAGATAAAGCATCATTCTCCATGGCTTTCCAAAACATGGGATGGAAATGGGCAAGCAATGTGGTGGGAGCTGGGGCAAGCCTTGGAATTGTGGCTTCTGTACTGGTGGCCATGCTTGGGCAAGCTAGGTATCTTTGTGTCATTGGAAGGGCAAGGCTTGTGCCTTCCTGGTTAGCCAAAGTCCATCCTTCAACTGGCACCCCATTTAATGCAACTCTTTTCTTAGGTAAGTAATTAAAGTACTACTACATACTTTTTAGCTGCCATTAATTTGTGCAAAGCATAAACTCTTCTTGTCTTTCCTATTAGTCAAAACAAGATAGGCAACCCCCTGTCAAATTATCGCAATGCCAGTAATTTCTTGTGCCAGATTAATAATACTTCTTATCCAAAGGAAAAAAAATAACAATAACACTATGGCTACAGCAAATGCACACCGCGTTGTGTGGGACCTATCTTAAAGTCCCACACAAATGATCGTAGTCGTTCAATTTATTTTAAATGTATTTTAAGGAACCTTGGAAAAAATCAATTAGCTCAGTCGAATATTGGTTTTGATCAGTTCTTTGCTCAATTTCTTGTTAAAAACACATTTAAACAAATTAAACGGCTTTGATTGTTTCTGTGGAACTCTGAGATAGGTCTCATACAACACATACGGTGTGCAAATGGTGTACCCATAGAAGGACTCAAGTAATAAATAGTGCCAACATGCCAATGACTGAATTACAATGCCAGTTTTGAGCAAATTACCAATGCTTTCGGGTTTACCTGAAAAAATTTGCTAAAAATTAAGGAGGGGTCCCAAATTTATGGTTTTTTCATTGATCATTGGACCCAAAATTTATGTAGTTTTATTCATTAGAATATAAGTCTACAAAATTAAATTCATTCGAATTGTGTCCTTCAAATAAGAGAGCCCAAACAAAAGAACTAAGAAAGGCGCCCAAACTGAGTAAAAAGAGAATATGTGACCCAGATTTGCACAAAATGATTACTACTCCCACTGTCTTTTTGAAGAGACCCTATAAAAAGATATACAATTTTTTGATAAAATAAAGTAATTCTGTGCATAGTTTTTTTTCTAAATTTCTTTGCATTAATTAAATATCTCAATTAGTTATTTAAATTGGTGCAAACAAAAATTAAAAACTGTGCACAAAAGTACGGGGCAAATGGAGTAGTACTTTTACTTTTTTGAAATTGACTTATCTTATTTTCTTTTGCTTATGAAATTCGTAACGGGCATCTATTTTTAGATTTGCTTTGGACCCCATAAAGTCAAGGTTGACTCTACTCACTTAATGTAGTAATATTGTCATACAAGTATTGAGTTGTAGCAGGTTAACAATCACACTGCTAAAACTACGAAATGCTCATGACCACTTAGGTTCCACTGTCTTGTTCGGCAGGACCAGTAATATCTTTCAACCATATCGAACCACATCAAGTTACAATCAATTGAAATCGGCTTCATGAAACTGTTTTCTTCATTTGCACAATATAAAAGAAATTGATCAAGTATATACATTACGAAATTAACTTGGGGTGATGAGAATATTATTTGCTTTATAAGCTCTTAAGACCAAAATGTTCATGAAATTAAATACTCATTTTTTTATATCTCAATCACCCATCGTTCTCGGAAACTATTCATGGAAGATAAAATCCTCATCGTTCCCATATCTAGTTTACGATTTTTTATTTTCTATTTTCAAATATGAAAGAAAAAAATCATGAATTCTTTATAATTCACCTCATAAACATTTTTGTAGGGATTTGCACGGCATCAATAGCACTCTTCACAGACCTGGAAATAGTGTTTGACATGATCTCCATCAGCACCCTCCTCGTCTTCTACTTAGTGGCAAACGCTCTCATTTACCGGCGCTACGTCGTCACCACCACCAACCACCCACTCCCAACCCTCCTCTTCCTCTTCCTCCTCTCCACCGCCTCTCTCGGCTTCTCCTTATCATGGAAGCTCAACCAAAAGTACTACTGGTGGGGCCTAGCAACATTCGGCGGCTTTACTATCGCCACCACCTCCTTCTTCCACTACATGGTCCATTTCCACTGCCGCCACCTACCCCCACCTCCGGCGTCCAAGTGGTCAGTGCCTCTCATGCCGTGGCCGGCCGCCGCGTCGATTTTCCTTAATGTTTTCCTCATGACTAGCTTAAAGAGGTTGGCTTTCCAGAGATTTGGGGTGTGGGCTTGTCTGACAACTTTGTTTTATGTGTTGTATGGTGTTCACTCCACATACCAAGCAGAAGAAGTGGATGATGAAGTTGGTGGTGATATTGGAATCAATCATACAAACTCATCAACCCCACAAGTTACTAAGGTTGATATACAAGTGCTTTCATGAATAAAAAGGAGTTGTTATGTCCTTCTTCGTATGGAATTTTTCTTCCATGCCCCCGAGTGTAGGCCACGTGCCAACCCTGTTTTAAAAATATCCAAATAAAAAAAAATTTACTTAGAAACCTTTAAATAAATAAAAAATAGGAACATACAACAAATTATAGTTCTTGCTACTAAAATAATTTCTACAAAATGAATTTTATCACAATATGTTCACTTGTTGTGACAAAATCTCATTTTGTAGCATCAAGCCGTAGAAGGTAGAGTTATCGTGACAAAATCGATTTCGTTGCAACAAGTATGGCGGGAAACTTTCTTGCCGGCAGGAATTGGATTTTGCCACGTAATAATTTTGTCACTATAAGTTTGTCACAACAAAGGTTTATTTTTGAAATATCGTGATGAAAATGTTTGTCACAAAAAGAAATTATTCATCCTACAATTTATTTTGCTGCAAAAGGTTTGGATTTGTACTTTTTTTTTAAATTTTTGACGTGGTTGGAATTGTACATATAGGTACAAAAAAAAACCTTAATAGCAACTAGTGTAGGTTCTTACAACGAAATTATTCGTCACAAAAAAGTTTATACATATTGTGACAAAATCCCATTTGTGGCAACAAGATTAAAAGGGACAGCTATGGGGACACTAATTTTGTCATGATACACTCACTACAAGAGGTCTACACTAGCACTTTTTCTACCAACGGTTCGAAAAAAATCGCTACAACAAGAGATCTATACTAGCACTTTTTCTAGCCGCTACAAGAATGTGGCTTTCCTGGTGGCCCAAGCAAAAACGTAGAAATAGACCAACAATTTCTCTACGGCCCAAAAAATAAAAGTTGGAATTGACCAGCCATTTACCAGCGGCCCAAAAAAATTACTAGAATAGACCCTGCATTTCCCGGCCACTCAAGAAAAGCACTGGAATTGATCAAAGAAAAAGCAAGCGTTGCCCAAACAATGTCTACTCTCTCTCTCTCTCCACTCAGGAAAAGCACTGGAATTGACCAAAGAAAAAGCAAGCGTTGCCCAAACAATGTCTACTCTCTCTCTCTCTCTCTCTCTGGGGCGGATCCGAAAACCTAAAAAAAACCTCTAAAAAAACTCTCCCAAAGTTTCCGATCGAATTTTGATGATTCGAACCGTTCAATGTAATCAAAACGTGATTTTAAGGGTATCCGCGAGAAATCAGCAAAAAAAAAAAAAATCGGGAAGGGTTTCACCCGAACAGTTTTTTAACAGTTTTTTTATTGAACTTCATTAAACGGTTCAATAAAAAACTGCTCAAATCAAGTCCTTCCCGGTTATTTTTTTTTTGACAATTTCTCGCGGGCACACTTAAAATCACGTTTTGAACACATTGAGCGGCTCGAATTATCAAAATTTAATCTGAAACTATGAGATTAAGATTGGGGATGGGGTTTAGAGGTTTTTTTATGGATCCCCAAAACCACCCCAATATATATATACTAATATTTTCGACACGATTGTTTAGCAAATCTCAATAAGACAAAACTATTTTAACAGTCGAGGCCGTTGTTTTCATTGTGCTTATTGATTAAATCATTATTGTAAAACTATGACTTGATCAAATTTAGAAAGCTTCTTGATTGAGACGTAATTTGGCTTTTGGATGATAGTTATCGTCTGATCAAATGTGTAGCAATACTCGATCAACTTCATTTTTGGTATGATTGATGAACTTCGTAATATGTAAAAGATAAACGGCTCGAATCAAAAAATAAAGACTCTGGTGGGGGTTGGGTCTTGCAATCTAATATTTTAATGCCTCGACATGCATCAAATATTGTTCGGTCAGACAGTCGCGTGATATCCGATGATCTCCGATTTTAGTGACATTGATGGAATCAGTGAGACATGAAATTCTAACGGTTCAGATCAACCACTGTAAACTTGAGCTTGTAATGACCTTTAAATTATATACATTCAATATAATTGTTAACAAACTAAGTCTTGTGCTGTATTGAACATACGGTAGCCATCTGACCACGACACAACTATGATGATCTAGACCGTTGATTCTGTTTTTCTTTTTTATTACATCATTCTCGTAAAAAATTATCTCGATCGGGTTCATAAAGCTTCTTTATTGAGAATCAATTTCATTAGCAACATGGGTTTTTCTATCTGATTAAGTGTGTAGCAATACCCGATTAATTTTGTTTTTGTTACGACTGATGTACTCCATGATATGTAAAAGATAGATTAATTCAAATCGACTAATCTCGTATATTTTCCACATTCATAAGAGTGCATTCTGATAAAAAAAAGAGTCGGGTGAGGCTCGGGTATTACAATCTTATACTTTAACGCCTCGGGATGCATTTAATGTTGTCTGATCAAGCGTTTGTCGATACCCGATGATCTTCAAGTTTGGTGATAACAATGAAATCAGTGAGACGTAAAATCTTAATAGGTCTTGTAACAACTCCGATTTTTCATTCAACAAAAATTTCGTTGTTATTCGAAATTTCTTAATTTCTCTTAACTGCTTGTTGGTTTTCTTATTAATTCCTTAACGGTTAGTCTTTAAGAAATCGAATGCCTTATCACCGTGTTTCTCGACTAGAAACCCTAATCGCACTTTGAACCCTCGAGAATCGTTTCTTGACTTTTAAGTTCGACTTAGCAAGCCTAGTTAGCTTATAACTGGCTTGATGGATTAACCAAACTAGAAGGCCACCTAGTTACTTTTCCCTAACCAAAGATGGACCGTTTCTCATCTTGAACCTTTTGAACCTTTTTGAACCCTAGACTAGAAATTGTTTAATTATTTTCTTTTATTGTTTTAGTTTTATTCTTTATCCATTGGACGATAAATGTTAGGGGAACTATTATCCATTGGATAAAAGAAATCCATTTCTTTATATTAAAATGATTTTGAAAGATTTAAACAAAGTACTATGATTGACATTTATAATTATTTTGAAAAGTACTTTTAATTATTTTTTCTAATAAAAATACCCAAGTAACTTTGGACCATTGGACAATAACCGTTAGGATAATCTTTACCCATTGGACAAAAGCCTTTCCTTTATTTTATTTGGTAAGTACATATATATATAAACATGTGTAATAATAAAAAGGACATATAGTCTTTTTCAAAAACTTAGTTTAGTATTTAAAGTACCCGTACCTTATTATCCTTTAGATAATAACCGTTAGGGATTTTATTATCCATTGGGTAATAGGCTCATCTTTCAAACAAAGTATTTATCTCATTAAACTAATGTTTTGTTAAGATTTTCGGGAATACAAAAGTATATTATTTTATTAATTAAAGTACGAGTACCTTTTTATTAGTTTATTGGGTGAATCTTGACCCTTTAAGACTAAATTGCCCTTTAGTACCAAAGTACCTTTTTATTTATTTGTATTCTTACATTGTAGTACATATATATACATATGTATCTAGCTAGTACATGGGAGAGAGAGAGCCGTGAGGGAGAGAGAGAGGGGAGAGGCTGAGAGAGAGAAGGAGGGAGAGGGAGAGAGAGAGAGGGAAAGAAGAAGGAAGAAGATGATGGATTTGATGTGTACTAAACCTTGGTCTTCTAAAGTACTTCAAAATCCTTGGTGATTTCTTTTCCTAGCCAAATCTTAACTCCATTGTCCTCCATTGTACAACTTTCAATTGTTTAACCAAGAATCTTGTACCAATGTCTCCTCCTTTCCAACATATCTTCCAAGAATCCCATCCAAGGACTAACCTAGCCATGCAAGCCTATCAAAATTAGCTTCCAACCTTTCAATCAACCTTGACATGTGAAATAAAGTGAGACATAGAGAGAGAGAGGGGCCGGCCAAGAGGGAGAGAGGGAGAGCCTTGGCCTATAAATAAAAGCTCACTCCAAGCTTAAACTCACACCTTCAACCATTGCTCCAACTTCTCTCTAAAAATTTCAAGAGTTCTTGCTTCCAAAGTTCTTCTTTTCTTGTGTTCTTGAGTGTTCTTGAGAGAAACCACCAAACCACCTCTCAAAACCACCGTTAGATCTTTAAAGTAGCTTAGTTAAGTTAGAAAGTTGTTTCTAAGAAGAGAAAAGTTCATCTCTCTTCCTTTCGAAGCAAACTGACGCCGTTACGCCGCCGAAATCCAAAACCGACGACCGAATCTTCGTAGCCGACCACCGCCAAGAAGAATGGTAGTTATCCATATCTTCCACCCTAAGTATAACATAGTATCCCAAAAATATAAGTAGTTTTGTATCATGACTCTAAAATAAGTTCATTAGAAAGTAACTTTGATCGTTATATTTGAAGTAGATAAGGTTATCTTTGTGAGATTATATGAGATGCATGATGTTGTTATTATGATTCAAGCATGTTATGTGGTCAAGAGTTGGATAATTTTGTTGTATTCATTTTGGAGTTGACAAATGCTCGTTTATGTGGAAAGTCCTACACCACGGAGTCTATGCATAATAAATGTGACACGAGAAACAAGATAGTAGAGACATGGCACCTAGGGTGTGTTAACGAAATGAAAATGTGTGTATCCGAGGGAGAAAATATTTTGAAACTACATAATGACCGGTTTTGGGTGCATTATGTGAGTTATGTGTGTGTGTGTATGCCAATGGGAACCCGGTGCGGCGGAACCATTGTAAGGATACTCGGGAGACCGGCGCGGCGGAACCGAGGTTGGGTGTGTGCTTGGTTATCCGCGGTACGGAGCCAATGCGGTTGTGTGCCGATGGGAACCCGGCGCGGCGGAACCATTGTGAGGATACTCGGGAGACCGGCGCGGTGGAACCGAGGTTGAGTGAGTTAAAAAGGAGTTTTTGGGTAAAAAGGAAGGTGGATTTATAACACGGTCTACGATGAGTCTAAATAATGAACACAACGTTAGTTGAGTAAGGAATATGGATTTGAATACTTGTTGGACTATATGCATGATCTAAGTGGAATTATTGTTATTATGTTCTTATGTTCATAAGTTAAAGGTTAGAGGGTTTAGATTATTCTATTGAGCGTTTAAGCTCACGGTGTTGCCTTTTTGGTGACCCTGGCATATTATACTGGTGGCGACGCGGGTATAATATGTCAGATCTCATAGATGAGCAGGGCGAGCTTTATACCTTGGAGGCCTTCGGAGCCGAGGAACTAGCTGTGATGGAAGAACAAGCGGAGCTGTAGTTAGGAACCTTAGTTCCCTCCCGTTTGTAATAAAAGTACTTTTATGTTTTTGTTGTAATAAAGAGCCGGACTCAGCTTTTGTTTCAATAAAATGCTTTATTTAACGTACCCAAAATCCGGGGCGTTACAGGTCTGATCGACCATTATTAAAATATAATTGGCTGATTAAGTTTAGAATTTGTTGCGATATGAGGGCGCTCAATTATTTTGGCCCTAATTCCCCAAAATAATTCAAATCCCAAAATCTGTTCGTGCCTCTCTCAAAATAAATGGCGCGCTGCTGAAGAGAAATCCCCAAATCCCGTCTCTCTCGCTCTCTCCTGCCTGCGTATGGCCCCATTCATTCGAAGTGCCTCTGATTTTTTCCCTAGGGCACACAGTAGCGTTCCCCCTTCCTCAGTCTCCCTCAACGACCTCCATCCCCACCACTCTGTGCGTCATAGTTCAAGCCCTAGCTCCCTCGTCCGTTCCCAACGGTTAGTGATGCATCTCTCTCTCTCTCTCTCACACACACACACACAAACACACGCGCACGCTTGACGCACCCCCACCGACCTCTGTCACAAACCACGCCGTGTTCGGCCAACACTCTTGGAACCGAATACCCATTTTTTTACTTTTTTTGTTTATTCCTTGATTTTGTGCCGTATTGAGATCTTGGTATGCTTCGATCAACATTAATTGGTAGAATGTAGTGCTTCAGCCTCAATCCATTGGGCTCTTATTTTGTTCCCAACTGAACTTCAAGAAGTTCTACAGCCCCATTGCCTAATCCATGGTAGATTTGCATTGATTAGGTTGGAACACATTTAATTATAATCCCAGGCTAAACAAATTACTATTTCTTTCTCCATGAGGAATTTTTTAGTGCATTCACCATTAACAATTTTACTTGGTGGTTTATAGTTTCTGGTTCTGAAAGGTGCAAATTAGAAACACAACTTGAATGAAATTCAAGTTTTGATTGAGAATTCCACATAGAAACTTAAGAGGAATTAAGGGTCAGAGTCCTAGCTAACCAACATAGTATGGAGGTTGGCAATGAGG
This sequence comes from Rhododendron ovatum, assembly GCA_019656835.1. Classification (NCBI taxonomy): domain Eukaryota; kingdom Viridiplantae; phylum Streptophyta; class Magnoliopsida; order Ericales; family Ericaceae; genus Rhododendron; species Rhododendron ovatum. The sequence goes on along the minus strand of CM033794.1, from coordinate 19,751,112 downwards.
TTCAGATTCCCATCATACTAGTTTATTTCATTTCATATAAGTTAAAGGTTCACTTACCTTTCCGTCATAACTTGATTGATGGCAACGTGGAACTGGTACATATCTTAATTGCTGAATCAGTGAATCTTGTAACGTAAATTTAGTCATGTATTTTCTTCTTTCTTGTTTCTTTATTTTTTTTTCTGTTTTGTGTTAATGGGGCATAATGTGGTCTCTTTGGTGTTGTATATTTTACTTTTCAATACATGTCAGTACCTTAAACCTTTATCGTTTTGGGCCTTAGGTTTACTCATATGTATGATTAGCTAGCTCGGAGCAGGTCTGTTTCTTTAGTCACAACGCAGGTATCCAAAGCCCATTTTTTCTTTTTTCTATGCGTTCTTTTGCCACAACGCAGATCCGTTTATTTATAGGCATTATCCTTAGATTAGCTCTCCCCAACCCTTCCAACCACCACCACACCCCCCCCCCCCCGCTCTCTCTCTCTGTGCGCGCGAGTTATTTTTTTTCTTATGGGGGAAATTGTCTTTGTTTACTTGCAGATTGCTATCCTTTCATTTCTGTATTGGAAAGGGCTAAGGATTGGCTTCCTCAAGATCGCAGATCTCGGTCCTTGAAGGGTTGTGTTACTCTCAAGTTAAAGACCTATCATGTTGAAAGAAAGGAGAAATTAGCGCGCAATTCCAATAGAAGATGCCAGGGTAACTCAAAGCAGCTTTTAGCCCTCATTCATTTTTAGTGTTGATGATCTAACTTTAGTTCTATAAGGCGTCGTTGATAGTTTATGTAGGGAGGTATTTCCGAGCAGATACATATAGTTGCCGAACACGTGATGTTCGTGAGCACGTGGTGAACACGATGGGACTTATCGCTGGGCAGCATGGTGAACAAGGATATGGATCAATGATATGGAAAGTCATTGATCCATGCAGTCTGTTCGGCTGATTAAAGGCCAATGACATGAGAAGTCAGTAGTGTAAAACTAAACTGTTCGGCAGATAGAGACATTCTCATTTCGTTTGGACCAAGTTACATGTGAAGACATAGGTCCAGGCAGTCTGTTCGGCAACGAGATGGCCGAACAAGGAACGAACCCCAAATCAATTGTTGTAGCATGGGGAACATTCTGGAAGAATCCAGAATGTTGGTATTCCGTTAAGGAATAAGATCCCCAGAATATAGGATCTGAGAAAGATACCCAATGAGAATGGGATATTCGGCCAGTAATGGAAAAGAATCCTAATAGGACTCTTTTCCATTAAACTAATAAAGGAAACGAGAATTCTTGATATTCTGGGTTTCCTATACGAGTTGGGAGTCCTATGGAAACAGAAATGCTTGGGCAACAAGCATACACAAATCTATAAATATGAGGTAACCCTAGAGGAAAAAGGTACGCAGTACATTGCATTCTGATTGCTTTCCTACTGAGAATTAGGGTTAAATTTATAGTACGTGATACTAACAAAGGCATCGGAGGGCCTTTGCCACGAGAGGCAAAGGTGCACTCACCCCTTGTCTATTTTGCAGATTAGGGTTCAGATGTCGAGTTAGGGTTCCAGTGAAGAGGCACGAATAAGCCGTTGCAATCCAGTTGATCCGAAGTACCAATTGTTTTCATCCCCCTACAATTGGCGCCGTTTGTGGGAAAGAACAAATTTTTCTGAGAAAGTAATCATGACGGAAGAAAAATCCAGTCACTCCGTTCAGTCCAAAGGACCAGTTGGGTGGGGGAAGAGATAAATCCCCACCAGGCGCTCCGAGAAAGCCCACTGGTAGACCTGACAGAGATAACTCCAAAGAAAAAGGAGACAAGACTGCTACTGGCTCCACGAGAAGGAGTAAGTCTCATCGAAGAGAGGAGTCAGTTACTCGTTCAAAGAGTATACACAACGATGATGATGTCCTTGATAAAAAGAGAAGAGAAGTCGAGGAGTATGCTCGTTTAATTAAAAAACGAGAGTACGAGATACGGGAGCTACAGAGGGTACGAGAGCACCTGGAAGATTTTTGGACTCTCTCGAAGGAATTCCCAGAGAGACGGACGGGCTCTGGTGGTTCATAAACAGACTCATTCACGCAGAAGGGGGAGCAGAAGTCTTGTTATAGGGCGTCATGAGGCTTCTCCACGAAAAAGGGGAAGAAGAAGTAGAAGCCGAACGCCCGAGAGAAAGGTTTCTTCACGAAAAAGGAGGAGCAGAGACCGAAGTTCTACCCCCGAGGAAGAGGACACGAGGAAATATCATCGAGACAGGTACGAGAGACCTGATGCTGATTGGGTCAATGCTTCGGCCCACAAGTCAAAGGAGCAAGAGGATGGGACAGTGACTGCACGAGAAGCAGCACGCAAGGCCCTGAGTAATATTACAGCCTCCCCCTTTACAAAGAGGCTACAAGAAGCAAGATTGCCGAGCAGAGTGAAGCACGGTGCGTTCGTACTTTACGAGACAAATACGGATCCCGTGGCTCACATACAGCATTATCAACAGGCCATGTTTATGCACGAAGGGGATGATTCCATCTTGTGCAAGATGTTTCCCTCCAGTCTTGGTAGGGTGGCTTTATCCTGGTTTCATAAACTGGCCCCACGATCCATACGAGGATGGAGGCAGTTGGCCGAGGAATTCACTGCTCGGTTCTTGACAAGCAGAAAGGCCCCAAAGACCTTTGAAAGTCTTTCCACCATGAAACAGGAGGAAAACGAACAGATCAGGGACTATGCGAAGAAGTACTGGGAGACTTTCAACGAGATTGAAAGTTGTAGTGAAGAGTATGCAATTGCTACCTTCAGGACTGGTTTGCCTGTTCGGGGAGAGTTGCGCCGTTCATTAAATAAACATCCGGTAGCCACCCTGGCTAAATTGATGGAACGGATAGAACAACACGCCAGAATGCAGGATGATATACCCCGTGAGGATGGCAGGACGGTTGCCGAACAGCCAAAGGCACCTACCAAAAAAGTGGATAAGCCAGAGCCCAAGACTTATAGAGATAGAAGGGAGTACGGGTAGGCTAAGAAAGAGCCATACAAGGACAAGTAAGCTCCAGACCCTAAATCCTTCTTTTCTATCACTACAGTTTGGAAGGAGCCAATCTACAGGATTCTTTATCGAATAAAGAATCAGCCATATTTTAAATGGCCACCAAGTCTAGGCGGAGACAAAGATGCAAAACGTGCTACGAATCAGCACTGCAGTTATCATAAAGATTGGGGCCATATGACTGAGGACTGTGAGATGTACAAGAGGCACCTTGATGATTTGATCTCTCGGGGCTATCTCAAGGAGTTTATCCAGGAGGATCCTAAGGAGAAAGGGAAGGTTATGGAGTTGGGTTACGAACAAAACTCTAAAGGAGTAATCCATATGATACATGGATTGGCCACACCTTATATGAGAAATGAGGTTAGGCTATTATAAAGGCAAGTTAAGCATGATCAGCACGTGATGCGATTGGGAAACAAGAGAGGGCGAGAGACTGATGTATGCAATGAGAGCTTGGCATTCAGTGATGATGACTTGGGGGAGGTCCAAATACCCCACAACGATGCATTGGTCGTAACCCTACGAGTTGGGGAATACGACATCGAAAGAATTCTGGTGGACTCGGGGAGTTGTACAGAGGTATTGTACTATGATGCATTCAAAAAGATGGGGCTAGCCCAATCAGACTTAGAACAATCTACAACACCTCTTATTGGGTTCGGTGCAGGAGCAGTCTGGCCCTTTAAAAAGGTAACATTACCTGTTCGGGCTGGATCAGTGGTGTTGAGAACAGACTTTTTAGTGGTCGATGTCCCTTCTTCCTATAACGCAATTATAGGGAGGACATGGTTGCACAAAATGAGAGCAGTCTCCTCGACTTATCATCAGATTGTGAAATTCCCAAGATCAAATGGGATTGAAGTCCTTAAAGGCAACCAGAAGGTGGCACAGCAATGTTTGATTTCCATCATCAAAACAGCCCCAAAGGTCCACCGTGTTCATACATTAGAAGTACCAGATCAACCAACCATCGAGGATGTTGGAAGAAACCCGACTGAAAAAGTGGTTGAAGGCCTGGAGAAAATTCAGATCAACAAGATTGATCCTGAAAGATATTTTTTAATTGGGGAATCACTGCCAGCAGATGAAAAGGCTGAATCGATAAGGTTTCTAAAAGAGTATATTGATGTTTTTGCATGGGTGCCTGAGGAAATGCCCGGGGTGGATGCAGATGTGATCTGTCACCATTTAAACATTGATCCTCAGCACAAGCCGATCATTCAGAAGAAACAAAGGGCAGCCGTGCAGCACGTAGATGCAGTGATTGAGGAGGTCGATCGTTTACTAGAGGCCAAAGCAATACGTGAAGTCTACTACCCAGAATGGTTATCCAACACCATTGTAGTGAAGAAAAAGAATGGGAAGTGGCGTGTCTGTGTGGACTTCACAGACCTAAATAAAGCATGCCCTAAGGACTAGTTTTCCTTTGCCCAGGATTGACCAATTGGTTGATGCAACCTCTGGATACGAGCGAATGAGTTTTCTTGATGCATATCGAGGATATCATCAGATTGCTATGTTTGAGCCTGATCAAGAGAAGACTTCGTTTATCACACCTCGAGGGTTGTACTGCTACAGTGTTATGCCGTTTGGGCTGAAGAATGTTGGGGCAACATACCAAAGACTTGCAACCATTATGTTCAAGAAGCTCATTGGAAAAACTTTGGAAGTTTACATAGATGATATGGTGGTAAAGAGTCGACAAAAAGGAGGGCATATTTGCTTCGCTTACTCCGATGATAATATGAAATAATACCCCAAGCGTAGGGTTTAACACGTCGGTTGAAGCATAATAAACCGGAAATGCGGGATCGTACCAAAGGGAAAAATTATATGGCTTGGTCGGATTTGTAGAGCAAGTAAGGGCTTTCGGCCTTTAGACGGCCAACTTTGTTTTACTTTAAAAGGTGAAAATTAAAGGCTAAATGAATTCGAATAAACTAAAGAAAAAAGATAGGCTAGGTCTAGGAATTATTAATACCCAAGACTCGAGCTAGATCACACTCTTCACCCAACTACACAATTTAAGGTTCTTGATTATAGTCCTCAAATCGAAAAATAAAATGATTTGAGAACCAAGCTAGCTCTAGAATTCATTTGACAAATATCTCGTGCGACAGAGCTCTAAGCATCTTATGTGGTGGGTAGGCAACGCTCCCACCTACAGAAGATCAAAGAGGTTAACACCTCGGTGATTTATCAAACAAACCCGAACCCCACATCAATTTTCAAATCAAAGTTTGAAGCTTTATTGGGTGTAAAATGCAATTTTCGCCCGAGCCATGAGATGCTAATCATCCTATGACCTAACCCTTGAAACTACTCACTCATATCTAGAGAGATAGAAGCAAGCAAAAATCTAGCTAACATAATAAAATAACAAGACTTGAAATAAACTAGAGATTAAGATAGATCGGGAGAAAATAAACAACTTTAATTAAGGCAACAATAACAAAAATTAACAACTAAGGATAGAAAATTAAAATATGAGTGCTGGAGAAATGAAGAACAGCAAGAACAATTCAAAAAGCAAATTGAATCTAATCCTAGATCTAGAAAATAGTACTCTCGAATCTATGCTAATTGTTCTTACACAAAAATGACATAAGCTTTTATACTCCGGAGATCCGCGCCTGGAATATTCCCAAGATGCTCAGAAAATTCGCTCTTAAGTCCCTCGGCATCGATGGCAACGGTCTTAGAGTGCTCTGCTATGGGGCTCGGCATCGATGTAACATAATTCTTCCCATCGATGCCGAACTGGTTAAGGAGTTGGGCCACTAAGAGGCTCGGCATCAATGTAAAGTATTAAGGTCCATCGATGCCGAGGTCAATAGTGGGGTGCTGCCTTGGCTGTCTTCCTCTTGCTCGGTCAAATCAACCGTTGCTTGGGCAAATCTACCTTCTGCCTTGGCCATCCAGCTTCTGCTCAGGCAAATCTATCTCTGCTCGGGCAATTCAGCTTCTTATTTTTATTCTCTAAACTTATGTAAAGATTGCATTTTAAACCTTTCTTTTACTTTTTCTTTACTTTAATTTATTTAATGAAAATAAGGAAGTACCCCCCATTTGAAAACAATGTCATTACCAGAATTTTGATATTTCAATCCAATCAAAATGTTGACCCCCAGCTTTTAGTGTAAAACAGAAAACAGCACACTTTTCTATCGAATAAATGGCTCAAAACATGACCTTAATCTTTGAATAAACCTTTGTAATTTTGAAGTTGCTCTTGAAAAAATTCAAGGATCAATTACCGCCATTTTTTATCTCAAAAATCGATATTTTTTCGAAAAGTGATTTTTCCATACTTTGATAGATTTTCAGGGGTCGACAGGGACTTCATTGGTTCCTCGGGTACTTAGACGCACTCGGGCCATGGATGATGTCAAAATATGCCTTATTCACACGATTTACCTGAAAGTACTAAAAACATACCTTATGAGTAAATGCAATTAAGAAGCAACTAATTAAGCGATGAAATTAACTAAAACTAGATACTAGCGCACCCTGTATTGCATTAACGGGTGCTTATCACACCCCCCAACTTGAGGTTTGCTAGTCCCTAGCAAATAAAATACGAAGAAATTTGAAAACTAGCAACCTTGCAATTCATTCCGCTATCATAACTTAGAACATGCTCAACATTGTAAACTAACAAGAGTTTAACAATTCGGCTTTTTATTTTATTTCTACAACTCACATTTTCAACATCCAACTAAATAGGCTAAGTATCAAGCAAGTTAAAGAGCAAGCTAAAAAGGTTTGTGTCCTCGAACAATGGAAGGATACGGGACACAGAACCTGCGAATTCAGACTAAACCATATCCACCGAATCAGTGCTTGACATCAGGCAACAGCGAACAAGAAATACTATGCCTCAAACAACTAAAACACTTTTATTCAACAGAATTGAAAACTAACAGATGATATTTGGATAACGACAGGAAAGCATGCCATGCAACTAATTATGCAAATATCAGATAATCAAATATTAAGGAATCCATGCGCGCTAAAGATCAACTAAGGACTTCATTAGCTTATAATGACCTTGATTACAAAGAACAGGTTAGCAAAATGGGCGACGGTCTATACTAGCTTGGTTAACTATCCGAGTGACCGCCACCAACATAAGAAATAAACTAAGTCAAGGCCAAACCGGCCAAACACCAAACAAAGTTACGAAGAAAAAATAAAAAAAACTACTAGAGAAGTCATGCTAAAACTACTACCACCGACTCCGACACACCTAGTCGCCATCTTCATCCGGTTTCTCATGATATTAAGCCTCGAGCTCCTCCTTTCCATCAAACTCTTTCTCATCTAAAATGTATGCTAGCCCATAAGCCAACCAATTCTTTTGTCAAAGTATTCAACCCTCTTTCGAATTCACTTTTGTTCTTTCATAACATTTCTTTGATCTCCTTTCTTTGAGGAATAGGGTCATTTGAAGTGAGATTTGTAGTAAGAGAGATATTGGAGCCAATTTTGGGACTTTTTGGAGAGGGAGATGAAAATTTGGGGCTTCTACTTTTGTAGTGAGAGAGGAAAGATAGGGAATCATGTATCAATTCCTTGCCTTTTTACATTCAAATCACTTCTATCACATTCACACCACCCCCAAATCTCCTTGAATCATTGAAAGCCATTTTCACACAACCCTCCAAATATTCGGTTGCCTAGGTTAAAACAAAGAACGAAAAAGAGGACCAGGATGCAAAATAGGACTAGGTGACACATATGTGGTATGATCATGCAAAGAATGTCTTGTATCCTTTCCTAAATGCGCTTTGGATTCCAAAATGATTGAAAATCGACATTTGAACACAAGTAGGCATGGACATGCGATTATTCACCTAACTACAAACCTTTTATTGAGAAGATGGGGATATGGGTCAAAACTTGCTCAAAAACTTGCTCAACACATAAACCATTCAATTTTCAACTAAGCATGTAAGTTAAGAAGCACAAAATTCTTAGGATTGCCATGAATTCTTGCTAACTAACAACGATTGAGCATGCAACAAGTCATGAACAAAACTAAAAACTATGACAAAATGAAGGAATTGCAAGTAAAAACCTTTTATTTATTTTTGAAAATTTTTCAATTTTCTCATGTTTTTGGTTTTTCAATTTCTATTGTTTTTGAATTTTCAAATTTTTCACAAAAATCACAAAAATCAACCAAATAGCACATAAGCTAACCCCTCCCCCCAACTTAAAGCGATGCTATGCTCTCATAGCATTAAGAACAAGATGAAGAGAGAAAGAGTGTGCAAATGTACCGTCCAAGAGGAATGTCAACCCCTAAATACCTCGACCAAGTTGAAGGATTTTATGTCATTGTTCTGCTCCAGCCAGATTAGATGCTTCCAGGGTTTACTCCTTCGGTTCTACCAACTCGGAACCATAGCTAGTCACACAGAGCCATATCCAAAGCTTTATCGGACTAACAACCGCGGCGCTTAGCCGCACCCATGCTTAGGGCTCCTGAATGTCTCACTCATTCCGGCTTTAGACCCAATCCACCAAGGCTGGTGTGGTAGCAAATAAACCCTACAGAAGACTTAAGAGGACAACTTTCCACAAAACAAATGACATTAGAACTACCGGCCCGTGTTATCCGGCTTCAAATCAAACAAAAACTAAAAGACAGAACATAAAGATAATGCAAAGAACAAATGAAAACATGCAAAACAGAATGAAATGCAATGCACCACCGATCATCACGCGATCATACGAGTCATACTTTTCTTCCCATTCCCTACCGTTGGGGTAAGAAATAGGTGGCTATACTAGACCGTCGAAATTTTGTTATGCTAGCGCCCGTAATAAAATCTATCGCTTGACCTCGCCAAACAATGAAGTCCAGCGTCCCCTAGGATCAAAACAAAGCAAGATGCAATACAACCTAGCGTGCACTCTAGGCAATATCAAACCTCACTCACAGACCTAAGTTGCCTCCGATTAGGGGCAATCGCGGAGAGCATGGATCATTAACGATAAACTATTATCAAGAAGAACTAATGAAAGCCCTTTTTACACTAACACATTGGTAAAATTTTTTGCATGTGAGCTATCTCTAAGATTTTATTCAATGCAAACATAAAACAAAATAAACAAAACAAAACATGCATAACTAATACTAATAGAGAACAAGACAAGAAAGAAAAACAAATATGTACTTAAGAGAGAGAATATGTACATCCACATGATGGTTTCGAATAGTTATCATGCCATTAATAACTATTAGAAAAAACAGAGCACTCCAAGCTACACACTTTGCCAAAAATTGAACTCGACCATGCCACAAGATAAGGTACTTTGAGTAAAGCAATTGCCGAATTCGTTTTAAAAACTTAAGTTCCACCAAGTGCATAGCTCAAATCAAATCAATTTTCAATTTGTTGACAAAATCTACAATATAAGGATGATAAACTACAAGAAAATTGTTAACACCAAGAAAATCAATATGTTCTATGATTGGCAATTTCTCAAGAATAGGCTCACATGCATCTTGCTTTTCTAATAAAGAGTATGAGGAATCTACCTCGGGATCCATCTCTTTAGCGGTGAGAAGATTAAGGCACAGAGGATTTGAAGAGATAACTTTAAGTGTGAGGCATTTCTCCCTCGGATCATCACAAAGAGGGGAATCCACAAGAGAACTTTGGACCTCAGGTTCATCAATAGACTCATCACTCTATGCAGACTTTGAGGAGCTATCACAATCTAAACTAACAGTTTCAACCAAGATATGCGGCTTAATTTCCTCTTTCATGGCATCCGAGTTAGAATCTTCAAAATTTTCATACAACTCATAAAATTGGAGCTTTTGGGCTAATTTATCAAGGTAATCCCAACCATCTTCAGCGTTTTTATCCAAGAATTCATCATTGGACATAAAATCAACTTGACATGTTTTAGGATTTAAACCATGGCAAAAGATAGCCAAAAGGCTGCCAAGCTCACAATTAAAACTTGACCAAGAGAATACAGAACATTTAAATCGATCCCAATATTGTAAAAAAGACTCATTTTCTTGTTGATAGAAATGGGATAGCTCTTGTAAAAGCATATGAGTCTCATAAGAGGGAGTGAAAGTTTTGAAAAATTGTTCTGTAATCTCTTGCCATGTCGATCCTGGACTCAAAGAATAAAACCAATCTTGAGCACTATCACGCAAAGACGCTGGGAATACTTGTAAAATAGCCCTTTCATTGTTAGCAAAAATTTTCTCAAGATCATCAACATGCGAAAATGGATTTTCTGAGGCCAAGCCATAAAATATAGGAATTGATACTGAACAATCAAATTGTTTTGCATACCCTTCATAGCACCTTGCAAAATAGGCCATAGTTCCCCTTGCTACTCGAAGTAAACAGGCATACACAAAACAAATGCTACTATTAATTAACTACCAGACTGGAGGGGTTATGCCACCACCTCAACTCAGCAAACAGAATATGCGAGGGGTTATGCCACCACCTCGGCTAAACAATGCAATCAAATTTAAACTAACCAACTAAACTAATTATGCTAAACTAACTAAGAAACAAATTCAATATTTATCCTGGTTTCGTTACACCTCAAGTTTAGATGAAATAGGTTAGAGGTATCCACCAAACTAAATACGAACTACTAACACATAAACTACTATACTACTACTACTACTACTACTTAAAGAAAGCGGGATACTTACAGTGGTTTGTCGAACCTCCAAGAAAGCCATAATAAGAAATCCCCGGCAACGGCGCCAAAAATGCTTCGTTCTCCAAGATAATATGGAATAATACCCCAAGCGTAGGGTTTAACGCGTCGGTTGAAGCATAATAAACCGGAAATCCGGGATCGTACCCAAGGGAAAAATTATATGGCTTGGTCGGATTTGTAGAGCAAGTAAGGGCTTTCGGCCTTTAGACGGCCAACTTTGTTTTACTTTAAAAGGTGGAAATTAAAGGCTAAATGAATTCGAATAAACTAAAGAAAAGATAGGCTAGGTCTAGAAATTATTAACACCCAAGACTCGAGCTAGATCACACTCTTCACCCAACTACACAATTTAAGGTACTTGATTATAGTCCTCAAATCGAAAAATAAAATGATTTGAGAACCAAGCTAGCTCTAGAATTCATTTGACAAATATCTCGTGCGACAGAGCTCTAAGCATTTTATGTGGTGGGTAGACAATGCTCCCACCTACAGAAAATCAAAGAGGTTAACACCTCGGTGATTTATCAAACAAACCCGAACCCCACATCAATTTTCAATTCAAAGTTTGAAGCTTTATTGAGTGTAAAATGCAATTTTCGCCCGAGCCATGAGATGCTAATCATCCCATGACCTAACCCTTGAAACTACTCACCCATATCTAGAGAGATAGAAGCAAGCAAAAATCTAGCTAACATAATGAAATAACAAGACTTGAAATAAACTAGAGATTAAGATAGATCGGGAGAAAATAAACAACTTTAATTAAGGCAACAATAACAAAAATTAACAAGTAAGGACAGAAAATTAAAATATGAGTGCTGGAGAAATGAAGAACAGTAAGAACAATTCAAAAAGCAAATTGAATCTAATCCTAGATCTAGAAAATAGTACTCTCGAATCTATGCTAATTGTTCTTACACAAAAATGACATAAGCTTTTATACTCCAGAGATCCGCGCCTGGAATATTCCCAAGATGCTTAAAAAATTCGCTCTTAAGTCCCTCGGCATCGATGGCAACGGCCTTAGAGTGCTCTGCTATGGGGCTCGGCATCGATGTAACATAATTCTTCCCATCGATGCCGAGCTGGTTAAGGAGTTGGGCCACTAAGAGGCTCGGCATCGATGTAAAGTATTAAGGTCCATTGATGCCGAGGTCAATAGTGGGGTGCTGCCTTGGCTGTCTTCCTCTTGCTCGGTCAAATCAACCGTTGCTTGGGCAAATCTACCTTCTGCCTTGGCCATCCAGCTTCTGCTCAGGCAAATCTATCTCTGCTCGAGCAATTCAGCTTCTTATTTTCATTCTCTAAACTTATGTAAAGATTGCATTTTAAACCTTTCTTTTACTTTTTCTTTACTTTAATTTATTTAATGAAAATAAGGAAGTACCTCCCATTTGAAAACAATGGCATTACCAGAATTTTGATATTTCAATCCAATCAAAATGTTGACCCCCAGCTTTTAGTGCAAAACAGAAAACAGCACACTTTTCTATCGAATAAATGGCTCAAAACATGACCTTAATCTTTGAATAAAACTTTGTAATTTTGAAGTTGCTCTTGAAAAAATTCAAGGATCAATTATCGCCATTTTTTATCTCAAAAATCGATATTTTTTCGAAAAGTGATTTTTCCATACTTAGAAAGATTTTCAGGAGTCGACAGGGTCTTCATTGGTTCCTCGGGTACTTGGACGCACTCGGGCCATGGATGATGTCAAAATATGCCTTATTCACACGATTTACCTGAAAGCACTAAAAACATACCTTATGAGTAAACGCAATTAAGAAGCAACTAATTAAGCGATGAAATTAACTAAAACTAGATACTAGCGCACCCTGTATTGCATTAACGGGTGCTTATCAATATTGCTGACTTAAAAGAGGTGTTCGAAATCTTGAGAAAATACAAGTTAAAACTCAACGCCTCGAAGTGTGCGTTTGGAGTTGGTTCAGGAAAGTTCCTAGGACATTTGGTAATCATGAGAGGGATAGAGGCGAATCCCGATCAAATTGATGCCTTACAGAGACTACAGAGTCCCAAAACTACCAAGGAAGTCCAGAGACTGATTGGAATGGCAGCAGCACTTAACAGATTCATCAGCGCGTCAAGTGATAAGTGCAGACCCTTTTTTCAATTGCTGAAAAAGAGGGAGGGATTTGAATGGAGAGCAGAGTGTGAGCAAGCTTTCCAAGACTTGAAGAAGTACCTGGCTGAATCCCCACTTTTGTCAACTCCACAACCGGGTGAGTCTTTAATTTTGTACTTAGCTGTTTTCGAGCATGCAGTAAGTGCAGTCCTGTTAAGGAATTTGGGGATCGAACAAATCCCTATTTATTATGTTTGCAAGACATTGTTGGATGCAGAGACGAGATATTTGCCTTTAGAAAAACTTGTCCTGGCACTTAGGACAGCCACAAGGAAATTGCCACACTACTTCCAAAGTCATAAGGTTGTGGTTTATACTGAGTTTCCATTTAAAGTCATTGCTACGAAAGGCAGATTTCTCGAGAAGGATCTCGACATGGTCCGTGGAGTTAAGCCAATACGATCTCGAATATCAGCCACGCAGAGCAATCAAAGGCCAAGTGTTGGCTGATTTTGTGGCAGAGTTTTTCCCCACTGTTGCTCCCCTGCCTCTTACGAGAAAGGAACAGGTGGCTAAAACATCATCCAAAAAGGATCAACACGTAGCCGAACAGGATCCCAAAGAATGGAAGCTATTCGTTGATGGATCAGCATGTAATACTGGTTCTGGAATTGGGGTTGTCCTTTTTCCTCCTCAAGGAGTTCTGATTGAACTATCTGTTCGGCTTGGATTCAGTGCATCGAATAATGTGGCTGAATATGAGGCACTCTTGGCTGGATTGAGAAGTGCAAAGACCCTTAAAGCAGAACAAGTCAGGGTGTATTATGATTCCCAGCTTGTTGTGAATCAGCTGTCCGGCGAGTACGAAACTCGGAATGAAAAGATGGTGGCCTACGTGCAGGCAGCCAAGGACTTGTTTGATACCTTCGAGAGGGTATATATTGAGCAAATAAGTTCTGGACAGAATGCTCATGCAGATTCTTTAGCTTGGTTGGCTGCAGCTGTACCAACTGAGTTCAAAAGAAGGGTGGCAGTAGAATATCTAAATGAGCCGAGCATTGGTAGAAGTGTAGACTTAGTCTTGGACGTAAATCAAGGACCAAGTTGGATGGACCCAATCATGGAGTTCTTACGAGACGAGATACTCCCTTCTGACAAAAAGGAGGCCCACAAGATAAGAGTCAAATCTGCTAGGTTTTGGCTGTCCCCAGAGGGTAAGTTGTACAGAAAATCCTTTACAGGTCCCTATTTGCTATGCGTACATCCTGAAATGGTACAGAAATTCCTTCATGAGATCCACGAGGGAACATGTGGGAGCCATGCTGGAGGGAGATCCATTGCCCCGAGCAATTACTCAAGGCTACTGGTGGCCACATATGCAAAAAGATGCAAAGGTGTATGTAAAGATTTGTGAGAAGTGTCAAAAATTCTCACCAATGATTTGAACACCTGCCGAGGATCTGGTGCCTTTGACGAGTCCCTGGCCTTTTGCCCAATGGGGGATGGATATTGTGGGTCCATTGCACAAAGCGACTGGGAATCGAAAATTCTTGCTTGTAGTAACTGATTATTTTACAAAATGGATTGAGGCAGAACCCCTGGTCAAAATCACTGAACCTATGATAGAAAGGTTCGTGTGGAAAGGCATCATCACTCGCTTTGGGGTCCCTTATTCATTAATTACAGACAATGGATCCCAATTTCAGAAGAAATTCAAGGCTTTTTGTGCCCAGTACGGAATACGAAACTATTATTCCACCCCAGCCTACCCTCAGAGTAATGGGCAAGCAGAGGCTTCTAATAAAACTATCCTTGATGGGATCAAGAAAAGGCTGGACAAAGCCAAGGGGAAGTGGCCTGATGAGCTACCGTTGGTCCTGTGGGCTCACCGAACAACGCCTAGGAGGTCTACGGGAGAGACCCCCTATTCATTAGCATTTGGAACAGAGGCTGTCATACCTCTGGAAGTGGGTCTGCCGACCAACAGGACCGCTTTGGTTGAAAGTGGAGGCAATGACAGGGCCCTTGAAATCGAGCTTGATCTCGCCGAGGAGAGGAGAGAAAAGGCCTTGGTACATCTTGCTTCTTACCAAGAACAGCTGATGAAAAGCTACAATAAACATGTTCATCCTAGAGAATTTGGTATTGGGGATCTCGTGCTACGAAAAGTGCTCGGGAACACCAAGGTGGCCAACGAAGGCAAGCTGGGGGCCAACTGGGAAGGCCCGTATAAAGTAACCGAGATTGTAGGCATAGGAGCCTATAGATTGACAGATTTGGATAGTGATCCAATTCCGAGGCCTTGGAATGTTCATAATTTACGAAAGTTCTTTGTTTAGAAGTATTAAAATCTGTCTTGGATTTGCACTACGTGATTGTGTGGGAATTACGAATATAATTCTTTTGTTCTAGTTTTGATTATTTTTTCCATGGGGTACGAATAACGCCCTCTTAAGTTTTTACAGATTATGAATAAAATCACTTCTTTAGTATAAATGTTGTGGTATTTGTTTTTAAATACGAACTACGAGTTTAGTTTCCCTTATTCATATTGGGGAGCAGGGTATACCCTTTTAAGTATGTGAAACTTGGGTATACACTTGAACACAAGTATGAAACACTTGTGTGCTTTTCAAACTTTTAAGTACGTGAAACTTAAAACAAGAACGAAATACTTGTATGGAATTGAAAGTACGAGACACTTATATGGTATTTAAAGTACGTGATACTTGAAACACTAAAGTACGAGACACTTATAAAGCAATTGGCTTGGCTTAAAAAACAATTGATGTGGTTTAACAACATAACGAGTATATGTTAGCCACATTTATTCAAGTACAAGAAACTTAAAATAGTTAAGTACGTGAAACTTAAAGAAATACAAGTACGAAAATACTTGTACGTCTTTTTTAAAGGTACGTGATACTTAAAAAAGTTTATATAATGTAATTAGCTTTGCTTAACATAGTTGAGTACGTGGAACTTAACAAATTATATGTTTGATCTTAAGTACGTGAGACTTAGGAAACAAATTGTATGTTTGTTCTGGTTCTTAAGTACGTGAAACTTGCATGACGTAAGATAATCAAAAGTACGAAATACTAGAGATTAAAACCAAAATTGCATCCGAACAGATGCAAGATAAAGTAAAAGTTATGCCACGAAAGGGCCGAATACCTGTCTTGACAGTATTGATTGTACTGGTGCCTCGCAGGGCCAAAATGCTTACAGTCATGCAGGACTAGCAAACGAAAATCACATAATTCATGACACAACAAAATTACCTGTTCAGTCCACATTTTGAACCTCCGCAGGTGTCTCCGGAAGAACGTTGGAACTGGTCCCGGTCACGGCACCATCTGGATTATCCTCCAAATTAATAGGTTCATTTGTTGTGTCACGGGCAGATGAATCTTCAACAGCAGTAGAACGGTTGTCAGTAGGGGTCACCTCGTCAGCTCCTGCAAAATCTTCGATTTGTTGTTCAAAATCTTCCTCCAAATCATCCACAGTAGTTGAAGCTTGTTTGCTCGGCAAATCATTTTCTACCCACAAGACTGAATCTTCAGCAACACCAACCTTAGTCAGACAAGCTTCCCAGCTGGATGTCCAGATCTGATCTTGGATAGCAGGCATTTGTTCTACATAACTGGCAGTCGCAGCATCGAAACCTTTCTGATAACCGTCCTCATGAGCAGACGTTTTTGTCTTCTCAATCTCTATTAAAGCTTGATTGAGGTTGTCTTCGGCAGTCCCAAGTTTATCCTTAGCCTCTTGAAAGTCAGCCTTGGCCTTCTCTCTCTCTCTCTAGCCTGGTTATAGTACGGAGCAATCTGGTGTTGTTGTTTAAAAGTGTGATCCGTTCAGTGTCTGCATCTTAGAACTTCTAGCCCAAAGTAATCATCTTTTGAATAAACTGCAAGGAAATCAACAAAGGTGACACCGTGAGAATACAAAAAGAACATGCCGTATACCTACTAATGACGAGAGCACTATACCTTGATCCCACTGACAAGACCAGTAGAGACAAGCCAGTCAGCTGTGGCTTCGTTCTCTTTCTGCATATCAACTGGAAGGAGAAGTCCTTGGGCAAGTGCAAGAGCTGTTTCTGAAGAACTGGCACTGTCTCCAATATGGACAGGTCCAGCACCCCGAATGAACTCAGGGGCCCAGGTTTGTGGAAGTATTTGGGTGCTCGGAGAAATAGGTTGTTGAGGTGGGGCAGTGGCTTGAGCAGAAGCGTCTCCCACGTCTTCATTTCTGGGACGTTTGTCCCGATGAGTGTCGATGGCCTCAAGGGAACTATCTTGTTCCCGAGGAGAAGAGGAAGATCGGATTGATCCCCCCTAGTGCGACGAGATCGTGGGGGAGGGGCGCCCGTTGAAGGCGCCCTACTCGCACCACCTCGTCCCCTAGTAGAAATGGTGAGAAGGGTGCTGAGGTTTAGAGGTTGACGGGTCATTATCTCTAAGTTAGGAGGAGATGGAGTATAACCTGATGAAGAAGATTGGCTGGTAACACGACTTGAGGAAGGATGTTCGGGCTGTTGTTGAGAAATAGTCTGATTCTGAGCAGTTCTACGAAGTCTTAAGCTAGGTAGTGGGACTCCCTCTGAAATGGGAATTTCTCCAAGTTGACCAGTAATGGTAACACCGGATTGACGTCTAGAGCTACGTGGTTGGGGAGCAGCTGATGTAGAGGTAGAAGTAGCACTTGTACTGGAATTGGCAAGTCTTTTGTCAATGACTCCTCGGTATGAAGGGTCGTAACCAAGGAGTACGTCAGCGTTTCGTCCACGACCTGCTGTTCGGGTGCCAGGCGTGCCTGTATATTTCAGGACTTTGTTAATGTCCTCTGTTCGGATATTGCTTGGTGTACGTCTGGGACGATGATTAGCGTTTTCAGCTACAAGATTCAAATTGCAAAACCAAAGTTAGAACATAAAGAAGCTATGAGAAAGCAGTAAACGAAGAATTACAAAAGGGTAAAATCAAGAGCATACGTGGATAGCCCCATATGTGGGGGCAATGGAGCCCCAGCACTTGGCCATCTTCCCCTAGAGGCTCGAATGCTCCAGTTACATAGAGGAAGTCAATCTCGTGGTCACGAGCAGAATCTGGCAGATTGAGCACAAAACGTTTGTCTGCCCTCCTAACTTTGAAGTAGTAAGTATTGTACTCGGGGTTTAGTACTATACTATACCACCATTGGATATCCCAGATTCCTAATTGGGTCCCCAGGATCTCATTTAGGGCTATGGTACCCATTATCAGTCTGAAAACATTCGTAGAAACTTGCATGGGTGTAAGACGGTACCAGCTTAAAATCTGGCGGAGTAATGGATGAAGGGGGAAACGGATCCCGCCTTCGACAATGGACACGATTGGGATACACATTTTATCCCATGATCCAGCATCCCTATCTGCTCCTAATGGAGCAAGTTCAAGCCCTACGTTTTCAGGAATATTGTATTTCTCTCTAAATGCCGCCATGGTAGCAGGGGTATCACAAAGCTTCCTAAACTTACTGGGTCTAAGAGGGTTATCATCCGCCATGGATATATTCGAAAGAGAAAGTAAACTGGAAAATGGTATGACTGAAACCCTAGAAATGACCCACAATTCCGAGAATGAAAAATCTCGGATAGAATCTAATGGAATGGATGAGAAATCTTAATTGGAAACCCAAGCAGAAGAAATGAAGTAAGAACGAGGATCTTATAGGAATACCGTGACGATTTTTTGGAATGCAATTGAATTTGCACATGGCGGCGATGGCGGAAAGCTTAGAGGGAAAGACTGGAAGTTCGAATGTTTTTGGGTGAGAAACCCAAAATGAACCCTTTTTGGGGTTTAAGGGAGAGAAACGGAGACGAAACGTCTCCTCTTACGCCGTTACAGGAAAAGTAACGGGAGAAAGGGTTTCAACTAACGACGTATTGACGTCGTTTAGACAAAACGTCAGTTCACATTTAATGTAAAGCGTACGACATGCGCCACGTGGAGTCATTACCTCGAGATGGTATAATGACAGAAGCCCCAAAAGGCATCAATGAGATATTGAAATTATGACTGCACGGGATCAGAAGAATCTGGTCTAAATAAAATCCTGTTTCTAAGCATCATATATTGCCCCCGAACAGTGGTAAATAGATGAAGCTGGGGAGCAATTGTAGGGAGGTATTCCCGAGCAGATACATATGGTTGCCGAACAAGTGATGTTCGTGAGCACGTAGTGAACACGACGGGACTTATCGCCGGGCAGCATGGTGAACAGGGATATGGATCAATGATATGGGAAGTCATTGATCCATGCAGTCTGTTCGGCTGATTAAAGGCCAATGACATGAGAAGTCAGTAGTATAAAACTAAACTGTTCGGCAGATAGAGACATTCTCATTTCGTTTGGACCAAGTTACATGTGAAGACATTGGTCCAGGCAGTCTGTTCGGCAACGAGATGGCCGAACAAGGAAAGAACCCCAAATCAATTGTTGTAGCTTGGGGAACATTCTAGAAGAATGTTGTAGAATCCAGAATGTTGGTATTCCGTTAAAGAATAAGATCCCCAGAATATAGGATCTGAGAAAGATACCCAATGAGAATGGGATATTCGGCCAGTAATGGAAAAGAATCCTAATAGGACTCTTTTCCATTAAATTGATAAAGGAAACGAGAATCCTTGATATCCTGGGTTTCCTATACGAGTTGGGAGTCCTATGGAAACAGGGATGCTTGGGCAACAATCATACACAAATCTATAAATATGAGGTAACCCTAGAGGAAAAAGGTACGCAGTACATTGCATTCTGATTGCTTTCCTACTGAGAATTAGGGTTAAATTTCTAGTACGTGATACTAACAAAGGCATCGGAGGGCCTTTACCACGAGAGGCAAAGGTGCACTCACCCCCTGTCTATTTTGCAGATTAGGGTTCAGACGTCAAGTTAGGGTTCCGGTAAAGAGGCACGAATAAACCGTTGCATGCAATCCAGTTGATCTGAAGTACCAATTGTTTTTATCCCCCTACAGTCTAAATTATGTTTGATTGCCGGTCCATCCTAGTGACCATGTACCTATAGCAAGTAAATGCATTATTTCATCATCCCTTATCGAAATGGTAGTATGTCAAGGACTCAAGGCATTGTGGATTGGGACTGTGGTTACTAACCTATTGATCTTTGACCCTATGTGTGTCCTTAGCTTTTAACATTCTTTTTTTTTTTTTTTAATTAGCAAAAGATGAATTTTATTAAAAATGGAGAAAGGGAAAGGGGTTCCAACAAACAGTTGAATAATACACCTCAAGGGCAAAGCCCAAAACACCCAATTTGTCAAATGAAACAAAACTTTTATGAAAACTGAGTGTTTGAGACACACCTATTGTTGGAGAGTATATAAGAGTTAATAATTATTTGTCTGCGTTTGGTTCAGAAATTTAGAACACTAAGACCCTTATGGAGTCCGGGTAAAAAGTACGAGTTCCAGCTTTTACTACTATTTATTTCTTTAACTTCCCTGCTTTGTCTTTGATTTGTCCTGCTTCTTGAATTAAAGTAATGGAAAAGGTTGATGTTAGGCATGGTAAAAAACTTCAAGCTTGTTTTATAGTTAATTTACTTCTTGTGTTCATTGTTTTCCTTTGAACAGTTCTATACAACCATGTTCGTGTCGTTTGGCTTTGGAAGCAAAAAGAGAAAAAATCAGGCAAAGAAGCAAGCTTCAACTTTGGGAAATCTGCACAAAAATTACCTCGAAAGGATATATTTGGATCTTTTTACTGAAGTATTGTAGTAACTCTCAACTCTTTTATGCAATTTGTGTTGGAATTTTTTTGATTTACAAGCTGATATAATTAATTTTATGCAATGGATGATTATATTGACAATATTTAGCATTTGGATACTATGGGCGTTGATGAAATACAAAAATGAAATGGATGTCAATTTACAAAAGGTGTGTCCGGACAGATTTTTTGTGACAATTGTTTCAATGATGTTGTGACTACTGTTCCATTTAAGTGATAAATGGGTATTTTGTCATAAGTTTATAGTGACGAAATTAGAGTACCAGTTGCAACAAGTTTTTTTTTTTTTTTTGACGAAATGGGTAATTTTTTTTGTTTGTTTTGCCTCAACAACTTTTTGGTGAAGAAGCTTGAGTTTTTGCAACAAAATTGTTTGTCACCATACTTTTTTTTTACCTTGTGGAAATAATTTATTGTGACAAGTCAACCTAGTGCCAACAAATTAATTACCTACTGTGACGAAATATTTTTGTCACTACAATTGAAATCTTTTGTGACAAACTCTAGTTGTCACTATAATTTTGATTTCTTGTGACAAGTTTGAGATTTTGTCACATAGGCTTATTGCTATGTGCTTCTTGTGACAAAAGGGCGACAAAATCTTTGTGACCATAACATTCTTGTGACAAAAAACTAACATGTAGTTACAAAATTTTTATAGCAAAACCTAGAATTTGTTGTAGTATTACATGAAGTTTAGTTTAGCTTAGTGGTTCTTCCATGTGCCATGGTGGGTTGGAATTAGGGCTGTAAACAAGCCGAGCTAAGCTATGTCGAGCTCAAGCTCGGCTCGTTAACTAAACGAGCCAAAAATTCAAGCTCGAGCTCGGCTTGAGCCTTAATGAGCCGAGTCCTTATCAAGCTGAGCTGAGTTATTTACTAAACGAGTCTCTTTAATCGAGCCGAGCCACCCTTAATGAGTCGAGCTTTTGTCGAACGAGCTCGACTCATTTAGTAAACGAGCCAAAAACTCGAGCTTAAGCTCGGCTTGTTTAGTAAACGAACCGAGCCTTAACGAGTTGCGAACTGCTCGGTTCATTTACGGCCCTAGTTATAACTCTTGCACTAAAGTTCGAAACTCACCAGCACCATTATGTTTTTCCTCTTTTGAAGACCTCTCTCTAAATTTTTGCATAAGTTCCCACAAGATTTGTATTTTTTTCCCACTAATTGGACAGAAACGCAACCCATTTGGATATTATTAAATTCCTCAACCCCCCCCCCCCCCCCCCCGACCCACCACAAGTTTAGTATTTTTATTGCATGTTTCTTCATGGAGGCTTGTTTTGGCTCAATAAGTTAAGTAACTTTTTATTTATTCTTTTTTTTTTTTTTTTGCATTTATTTGTTTTGCATCAAACTTTTGTAACTTATTGATTTGTCTCTATGAGAGGAATTAGAAAAGTAAAAATTATGATCGAAACTCATAATTTTTTGAAAAAAAACAAAAATAAGGCAAGATAACAGAATTTTTGACCTATTTTTGTCTTTATTCAAAAAAAAATTGATCATAATTTTTTTCTTTATTCAATAAGTCACAAAAGTTTGACGCTAAATTAATAAATGCAAATTTTTTTCAATAAAGACAAAAAAGTCATTTTAACTTATTGAGCCAAAACAAGCCGAATTATACAGGTGTGTACAGAATTTACAAACATGTCAATTTACATACTAGTATGATTAAGTTACGATGCCACCCCCGTATCCGAATCCTGATTCCGCCCTTTCGTATGACCTGCCACACTTACAAATATCAGTATCCCCCGCCCCCAAAATAACTGAACATTACAGGATTCTGAAAGCACTCTTGTAATTTTAGTCGCAAAAGTACGAATTATGCTGGCACAATGAATCGTCACGGAAGCCCCTTAATGTTTCAAACTATTTTTGAGCTTGGCAAAGTATGTCTTCAAACATTCATCGCTTGTAAAATTTAACTTGTTCACATCGAAGCATACATTATTATGTAATACTTTTATATAATTAGTACCAAAAAGAAAAGGGAGAATGAGACCAATGCTAGCATGCATCAAACATAGGACCGGATAAAATATATATATATTTTTATCAACTATCATTTTTGTCCATTCGATACATGGAACAGAAAATAAACCAATGGAATTTTTTAAATCCCGTGCATCGAACGGACACAAACGCTAGTTTGCTTTACATGCCTGTTAACAACTAATCCTTTGCTTTCCCGGTCGTAAAAGAGACTGGCTGAATCAAACTAATATACTGTTATGGGTGGTCATTAAAAAACAGTATAGAAATTTCTGGTGTACCCAAAAAAAAAAAAAAAAGAAGTATAGAATTCGGCAACAATTGTGGATCGACCATCATCAAGATGTACCACATATTAAGGGGCCTGCACTGCTGTGAGGAGAGTGTCAGCAGAATCGCAGTGTTATTTCATGAGATTTGCTAGAAAATATGCCTTGATTTGGCAAATACCCAACCAGCATTCTGAGTGAATCCGATTAGTAGCTGTACAATCATCAAGACTTGACTATATCCACAAACCTTAAGTTTAGAGCAAAGAAACTGAATCTGTCGAACCAACAAATCAATCCACTACAGTTACCTCAGTGTAGTTGATGTTTTGATACCGTAAAGTGCATACCAACTTATGTGCATATCTGACTAATTCCTATTGACCAACCGTCCACAAGGCCGATCAAAGTCTGTATAGATTGACCCCACAAGAGTCACGAACATAAAAAGCGTGATAACCAGTCATTAAGTCCATAAGCTACCTCGTTTCTGAACCGTCTCCAAGAAAAATGAAAACCTTCAATCTCTATTACAATGCAATTAAGTTTCTCAAATATGCATATTATTGTATCCACAAGTTACGTAAAAAGAGGATACAAGTTCTTTTAGGATACAATGCAACCAAAGCTTGTTTTATTTACCAGTCGATTTTAACTGCAACTAATATTATCGTTCACCACATTACATCAAATAAAAGATCTTGAAATTCCTCAGTGCATTGTAACAACGTGGTTTCAAGTTTACACACCAACCTAATTGACTAAATTAGAGAAAAGACACAGAATTGCAAATCAGTACCTGACATTCGATCCAACAGTTCAATCGGTTGCTTTCAAATCGAAGACACAAGATATGTGGTTCAAGACACAAATTTCAGTATCAATATACTCAACTCCTAAACGTTCCAACTCAGCTCCTAAGTTTCTGCAGTTGTTGTCTACAGACACTTTAGCCACCACAAACTCCCCAAAAGCATATTTTTTACAACGATCAGAATCAGCAATTAGAAGAAAAACCTCCAGTTCAATGCCTCAATATTCAATCATTCTATAAGAGAGAATTATTGTACAACATGAAACTTCTAAAGAAAGATGGAGTACATTGCAGTAAACAAATCAAGGACACGCAGCATAACAGCATTTTGAACTGCAGATCAGTGGAAACATAAAGTAAATGAAAAGAACATATCAAATCTAACTTGACCATCTCTATCTAAAGGCTTGCCAAAATGTTCCATGATCTAATAGCATAATAAATACTTGCCCAAACTAAATAGCACAATAAAGATCATCTTCCTAGTCCATCTCTATCTAATTAGAGGAGCAGAGAGATCCCATTCTTTCCAAAGGCTGGAAAGAAACTTTTAAGAGAAACTAAGATACGAAACCTCAATTATCTTAACTATGACTCCGGCATCCCTGGTGTGCTTTCCCTTTTCTTCTTCTTTTTCTCCATTAACACCGCAACAAAAGCATCGACAATCTGTCGCTGCGACTCTAGTATCAACTCGTTACGCTTCATATCCATCTCGATCCTCATTTTCTCAATCTCCCTAGCCATCTCCATCTTCATCTTCTCCACCTTCACAAACCCTTCTCCCAAAAGCTTAATTGACGAAACCACGTCTGCAATCGGATCCCTCTCTCTCTTACCTCCTCTACCACCACTCTTATCCCCTACCCCTAATCCCATAGACGACGAATACCCATTCGCAAACCTAGGATCGGAATTCGCACACGGATTCCCATCATTCTTCCCAGACCCCTTAGTCCTAAACCCTTTCGCTACCGGAAATCTCTCTCCAGAAATTTTCACATATAACCCACCATCAGAATTGTCAAATCTGGGGGGTTTTATGCGAAAACCACCGTCGTTGACATAACCGCCTCCACCATGATTCGAATTGTAACTAGGCCCAAAATTCCTATGCATCTGGTCTACTTTCTTAGCCCTAAACACTGGGGGTGCTAATTTCACATCAATCGGGGTCCTAACACCGTACCCCTCCCCCAAATCAGCATCATCACCAACATCATCATCAGATCCATCCTCCAAATACGGCTCATACCCATTATTCAAAACCCTAGAACCATAATTAGGGCTAGAATTCTTACCCCTAAGACCTTCCTGATTATTCGGATTTGACTTCGCGGTGCCGATCTTCTTGTTACCTAAATTAGGGTTAGGGTTCGGGTTCGATCCGTCGCCGGCCATGGAGTCCATGTTCTCGAAGAAGAACCAGGAGGAGAAGAAGTGGCCTGGGAAGGAGAGGGAGCGCTGCTTCTCGGTGCGGTAGCGTTGGCGGAGCTTCTCCATCTTGTGGCGGCACTGGGCGGAGGTCTTGGCGGGGGAGGCGTCGGGGCAGCGGCCGGTGACGGCGGCCGCAACCGCGTCCCAGTCGGCCGTGCGGAGGTAGCCGCGGCGGAGGGCGTACCAGCGGTCGCGGTAGGCGTCGATCAGGGCTAGGGTTTCGGATTGGGTCCAGCACGGGGCTGGGAATTTTCGCGGGGGTTTCTCTGGCGGAGGAGGAGAGGACATGATTTTAGAGAGAGAGAGAGAGAGAGAGAGAGAGAGAGGGTGGAGGCTATGGTGAGGCTGAGGGGATAGGGTTGTGTGTTGGGGGGGTAATGAATGGGAAAAGGGGGATGGGCCACCGGGTGAGTGGGTGGTGGGTGGGGTTGGGGTGGGTGGGTGGGTGGGTGATGCTAGAGTGCGCCAGGGGGGGTTGAAGTGCGCGCCCCAAACAACTCCTCCACCAGAATGCTACCACCATTGGACTTCCCCACCCCACCACCCACCCATTCCTTTCCAATTACCCAACTCACTCACTCACTCATTCTCTCTCTCTTAAATGATGTTTTGTTTGTTCTCTCTCTCTCTCTCTCTCTCTAGAGACGTTAGTGGATGAGGGGTGGGTGGGGATAGGGTTGACTGGTGCACCCATACTTGCGCCGTGGTGGTAGTAGTCACAGTGGGGTGTGATGGTGGGCTGAAAAAGGTGTGGGCATGATCTCTGTCTAACCTATGTTTACCTTTTCACAAGGGCCAGCCAGCAACGAGGAAAGAAACACAAAATACTGGAGTAGCTTTTCTTTGCTTTCCATATTTGGGTATTTTTTGATTTTGATAATTGATAGAGAAATAAATAAGATAATGATTGGAGAGAAAAGATAATGAATAAAGAGAGAAAATGAATAAAGAGAGAAAGAGAGAACAATGAAAATAATAATTAGAGAAATATGATAATGATTGAAAAGCGAAATATGATAATGTTTAAAAAATAAAAACAGACAAAAGTTAGACTTGAAAAGGAAAGGGCGGAGAAAGTTGAGAAAGAATTACTATTATTTGTTCATTACGATACGATGATTTGTGCACGGATTGGTGTGTGGAGCGCTCTTTGGTGTCTTGTACAAATAATTTTCAACCGTTCAATAATCTTAAAATAATTTTTAAAATTATTCTGTAAAAAATCAGATCGGATAATTTTTCATAATTTAGAATTCTGGAATCTTAACGGATTTTGAAAAAAAAAATCAAATAATTCAATCAATCACTTACAGTTAATCTATAATACTGATTATTTTTTTAGGGTAGTAATAATGTCAAAACCGTTTTTTTTTTTGTCAAAACTCTAATGCATAAAAATTTTGTACATTACACATAATACAAATTTTTTGTACACTATAATTTTGACATTGTCATTTTCCTCTTTTTGAACTATAGGTCCATGATCGCCAAAAAAGTGGGTTGGGGTTGGGTGATGTCAGGGTTGACTGCGGCACCCATACTTGCGCTGTGGCAATAGTAGTGACTAGTGAGTGTGGCGTGACGGTGGGTTGAAAAAAGGTGCGGGCTTGATCTTATATCATAGGCTATATTTATGTACCTTCTCATTGAGGGCAAGGCAGTAATGAGCTGGGCTTTAGAGTTTAGTACAGGCAGAGGCGCCGCACAGAGCCACAAGGGTGTGGCTATCGATAAGAATCGGGGTTCCTGTTGTAGTGAGTAGAGTTACTGTAGAGTTGCAGCGAGCATCTCAGCGGTCTTTCTCAATAATTAACGGTTTGAATTTAAAAAAAACTCTTTTACAGAAGAGAATAATTCTTCTTTGAAAAAGTTTTTTGGTTTTTTAATCTGGACTGTTTGAAGTACTTTTGGACGGCTAAAATTGCTCACAGTAATCATGTAGTGACTTTGCTCACTACAAGGTCCCCGGATCCCTGTCGATGTGGGTGTGTGCTTTTTCTTTATTTTTTGAAAAATAAAAACGGATCCGACTCTTCTCTAATTTCTCTTCATTGTTCGGTTTGCATTTATGTGGGCTCATTTCGGACCCACAACAACAATCAAAACCATTTGTGTTGTAGACCTTGTTGATAACTTCAACTACATGAAGAATTATGTTGATTAGATACCGTATCAGCACCCATTTATATTGAAAAAACACATACAAATAGGTTGGAATCTAGAGTGAACATTTTATTTTTTTATACTCCCTTCGTCCCTTATTTAGAGTTCAGTATTTCATTTTGGACGGTTCCTTAATAAGTGTCCATTTTATAAAATTAATGGATAAAAGTTAGTGCATTGTCTATTTTATCTCTAAAAGTATATTCCATTTTAAAAAGATAGTGAATAAATATGTAATGCTGATGAGTAAATAGGAAAAGTAGAGAAAAAAGTTAATGTGAAATGTACAATGATAATATCTTTTTAATAAGTTAAAATTACAAAACATAACATTTAAAAAGAGACGGAAGGAGTAACATTTTTTGCCCACTATGGTAGACTCTTCTATAGCGTTTTTTGCCCGTTGTAGTAAACATTTCTGTAGCGTTTTATGCCCACTGTGGTGAACTCTTCTATAGCATTTTTTGCCCGCTGTTATTATTTTCTATAGCTTTTATTATCCACTATTTTTACGCATATTTCATAGCATTTTTGGCCAGTTATAATGTCAATTTCTTCATACATACAACTCCAAATCCCATAAGCTTTTCATTTTAAATGGCAAAATCCGAATCAAACCAATCGCCCAATTGCCACAAAAGAAATACCATTCTATTTACGCATTGCTCCTTAGAATTTTTTGCATACTTATTCCACTCGACGAGTTCTACAAAGGGAACGTTTCCGATCGTCAGACTAAGACCGGAGTGGGGCCTCCTGGGCCGGGACAGCACGCTGCTGTCCCTTGAAGGGGCAGCAGCCCCCCTGAGTCCTTAAAAAACTAGTACGAGACTTGTATCATTCAAACTCAGTTCTCAAGTACAAAATACAGTAGCTAGCTATCCTCCACTTGCTGACTTGCTAACGCAAAGAGATCATATCCACATTCAAATCTCTTAAAACTAAGTTGCCTAGCTATACATGTCTTGATCAAAAAAGGAGTTAGCTGGTAGAGCAAAAACTTCAATTAAATTCCAACCAACACTTGAATATATCTCCATCTTCAGCAAAAAGTGACTAAGTTTCAATCTTCTCTTTCAACCAATCAACCTAAAAAAATATAAAAAAAGAAGACTTAGTACATAACATTAACAGTTCAAAAAAAATAACCTTAACAATCACTATGATATAAGATACGTCACTGAACACAAATATGCACTATCCTATACAAAGAAATAATAAAAAAAATCTCGCATCGCAGTATCCGTATCCTATCGTATTTTTATCCTGTATCAGCATCCATGCTTGATAGCGAGTCGCTTATTACTGCAAATCCGATAATTGCAGCATAAGATAATTTGCTTCCTGTTTTGCTTATAAAGATCACTGACAGCAATTCATGCATCAATTTCAGCATCCATATTATTAGCAAACAAAAGTATCTTTCAGCATCTAACAGCAATTCATGCATCTAATCCATATAAGAAAATCATTTTTAGCATTGAACATCAATTTCCTGCACTTAATTCCTATTTCAAGCCCGGTAATTCACAGTTTCAGCAAATCGTAGAAACAAAATCTTTATTTCCAACAATTAGAATACTATTCCAGCAGTTTATCTATATGTTCAGCAAACAAAACATACTTTCCTGTGCTTAACATCAATTTCCTGCACCTAATCCATATCTTTAGTTCTATACTTCACAGTTTCCATACAAAAGTAAAGTTTTATTTTTTCGAGTACCAAAGCTCACATTCGATTTCTTTTAACTCCTCTACATGAATCCTAGTAGAAAAAGAAAGAAGAATATCTATTTGTTGAAGCGTACCCACCAAATAAAATACTCTACTTCTGTGATGCTGCTACAAAACTTTTAGAGAGTATGGTCCAAATCTGCTACTACTACAAATCTGTTTGGGGTATGGTCCAAATGTGATACTATAACTGCTGCTGTTAGGGAGTTGTCTAAATCTGTTGCTACTGTGATATCTGCCTCCACCACCTGACTGTAATTGTCACAAAGGAAGGGTCCTGTTTTTTTTAACTTAACTTACTTGGTCAAATGGGCGATGTAGCTACTTATGCTGATTGGTCTATAGCCCTAGTCACTTAGGTTTTTCAGTCACTTAGTCTATGTCTTTTGTTTATGTTTCAGGAAATTTCAATAGCAACTTTTCATAATTTCATTAACTAGAGAATTCAACACTTGAACTTACATTCCTGAAATCGTAGTCTGATATGCTAAAGTAAATAACTTTTCACCGGTGTCCTTCAGTTGTTGCAGGATTCTGCACCTAAAAAGTTCAAAAAAGGAAAACAAACAAACTTTGTTACTCAAAGCAGTACAAAAATGACCACCGGTGAAGAAAATGATAAGCTACTTACTTGGTTTTTCTTTAAGTCGTCGATTGTAGTTTGCATATGTGCCATTTGAGACTTGAATCAAACATTTTCATGTAGCTGAGCTATATGACCACTCATTTGTGATAATATGATTAATTTTGTCAGTGCGACTCCTTTTCCAAATCCTCTTAAACGGCCATGCCTCTTGGGACCAATTACTCAAACTCAACCCCCAAAATAAAAAGCAAAACACTTCGTGTTGTAAGTGCAGAAACTATAATCCACAGCACCACATGGCATGCCTTAATTTGATTGCCCCAAGAGCCCTTAGTCCCTGGTGAGAAGGCTCAGATTTCAGTTGGGAGAATCAAACTCCCGAAAAAAGAAAAACAAAAGAAAAAAGTAATGAATGGGCAAGGCTGGCTACCGATTAACTCTCACAAACATACTCCACTGTAAGTGTGAGCCTTAAAATTGGAAACAAACAGTCTAATTTGCAACAACAATACATGAAGTTTCAGCTGTTCAACAACACAAATCATCTATCAGGTAATGTTTCCAACTTATAAGCACTTCTTGAATATGGAAAATTGGAAATTTGGACTGTTAAACTGGAAATCATATGAGAAACCTGAAAAGGTTGAGTTATTTATAAATTATAATTCACAAAAACGGTATGAATTAAAAGCTAAATTGCAAAGGCAAAGGTGCTTTCACAATTCTTCAAGAGTATATTATTGCAAAAGAACTGCTATGTACAAAATGAAGAACAAAGAGTAACCAAACACACAAGATACAACCACCAAATATTGTGATCACTGATCACATATGCAGAACTCAATCGAATATGCTGAATTTCACCTATTTGCACCGCTTGGTAAGGTAATTAAACAGAAGCAAAGGAACTCAAAGGTTTGATTATTAAGGCGGATCAAAAAAAAAAAAAGGTTTGATTATTGAGACATATACCTTAATTCCCTCCAAATACACATTCTCCTTCAAGAACTGCAATGAAAACAAAAATATGGAAAGTTAATGATTTGTAGTAGCTATGGATCAAGAAAATAGAAGAAGATTAAGCACGCTTATCGGGCCTCATTTTTAAAATGCCTAGACTCACAAACCAAAACTGCACACAAACCAAACCGTAAAAACCCCCCAAACGACAAAGACCCTCACTCACTCACCAAAAAACCTCCACTTTGTGTTGGGAATGTGAACAACTTTCCCCACACAAACCAAACTGTAACACACCAAACCGTAACACACGGAGTGCTTTTCAGCTATTATTTCTCTTCCTTTTTGTTAAAATTCAAAAGAGAGAACAGTACACCACCACAATCTAAACAAGTGTAACCCACCCATATGCTCAATCTAACACGTTTGATAAAGAAAACAAGATACTCAACCAGATCCAAATATAGAATTTTAAGGCAAATAACGAATAGTTTGGAATGAATCAGCACAAAAGCCCCAATAGTATTTGAAATGAATCAACACAAAATCCTAGCTTTGTATTTGGGTAAGAATTAAGAAAAAAATCAAATCAAACCTCGTGAGAACTATCCGAACTGGCTGCTTGCTTCTGCTGGTGCAATATGTCCGAATAGTGCTTTGATTTTTC
Organism: Rhododendron ovatum; assembly: GCA_019656835.1. NCBI lineage: Eukaryota > Viridiplantae > Streptophyta > Magnoliopsida > Ericales > Ericaceae > Rhododendron > Rhododendron ovatum. Next base: position 19,719,830 of record CM033794.1, on the reverse strand, counting down.
TCTAACTACGGGATGAGGAGGAAGAAGAACGATGGAAATCGGGAGATTTGTAGGAAATAGAAGTTAATCGATTGGATTGTAGGAGAAATACATAACAAGGAACAAACCTGCAGCTTAGGCTTAAAACCCTAGAATACCAGAAGATGAAGATCGATCCATATGCTGCCAACTGGTGCTTCAAACAACAATTGAAACCCAATATGCTCCAGTTCACACGAAACGATTGAGAACTCTAGCGCCTGGCAGAACCAATTTTGATTTTTCAGCAAAGGGTAAGGCGCCTTAAATTTTCACGGAATGCTATTGACGAGTTAATGAAACGCTATAGTATTTTGGGTGTGAGAGTTTCCCCAAATCCTTATCCTTGAATGCTGTAATTGCTTTCCTATCATAGGATTCCTAAAAAAATGCTGTTACCTAATGCTATTAAAAGACATATTTGGTGTAGTGTCAACAATCAACAATGCAGATTGTGAAGCCAAGGCATGAACAGCTTTTACCGCCCATTGTAAACCAGATTAAAGACTAACTTTGAAATAATGCAGGAATCATTAGTTATGCCACTGTCTTGTGAATGAATGAAGTGTAACTAATTGGCCTCAAATCAAGGTTGGATATTTGGCATCCAGAAATTCCCTCAGGGTCTTGGCAGCTTTCTGACCACCCATCAGCTCAGCTAATTTCTCAAGAGGAAGAAGGACAAGTTCTGCCAAGCTTTCGCACCCATCCATTATAGCCCGGTAGTTAGAATCAGTGACACCCGGGAGCCGTCTCAAGAATTCGATTGCTGAAGTATTGTAATTCTCAGCTCTGCACAAAAAACAAAAAACAAAAAAACCAATTATTAGTCTATATCACAGGTGTTTTCCAGCAGCCATTTTATGACAGTCCCAGCACCCAAATTTCTGGATGAAAAATGGCACATCCATTCTTACATCTGCCTTCACAAGTGATCCTGGGTCCCACATCACTTACAAGAGAGGATGACAGAATGGTCCTATTTAGTATATTATTGCTCTTTCCGGATAACTTTCAAGGTCCGTCCAGGGGAGGCTGAGGATGATGGCCAATCTCTCACCATCCGCATAGATACTTGCATATTCACATTATGATCCAGGTGAAGTGTGGAACCAGGAATTATGAGCAATGGGGTCAAATACCCAAAGAAAATATAAAAAAATTAGTCTTAAGTCGATTATGTGAAATTCATAAGCCCACAAGTCCACCTATTAATTTTGTAAGGTCTCAAGTCCATTTTAGGGTACCCTAAAGTAGGGTAGGGTACCTAGGTTTAGGCACTTTCATAAGATTTTAGGGTACACTTTCCTATTATAGGGTAGGGTATCCGAGGGTAGGGCAGATTACCCTAGTGTAGGGTACCCTAGAGTTTAGGCACTTTCCTATTATAGGATTTTAATGGTTTAGGCACTTTCATAGGGTTTAAGATTTTAGGCACTTTCATAACGTACCCTAGGGTTTAGGTTGTGTGGACTTGTGGCTGCACGAAACTATTAGGTGGATTTGTGGGCTTATAAAATGTCTATAGTGGACCTATCACTAAATCATTTTTTTCCAAGAATTATTTTCATGGGGTGTCAACTTTCTATTATTCGTTGGATTAAAATTCATATTGGACAGCAAAACACAAGCTTATAAATTTGAAGGCATCAAACCAGGACAAAAATGCCCTCTTACCTCACATCATTCTCCACAATACCCTCTTCCGAGGGGACACCAACTCTCATCGCCTTGGCTTCATCAGGTTCTTCTTGGTTCGCTTTAAGGGAAGCAAAACTCTCGGCAGTAGCATACAAACTCCGGGACCAGACAATCCGCAGGCGGGGGAAATGTAGCACGAGCAATGATAGTTTGGATATAATGCTATTTAGAGAGACATCATCACCTATATCACTTGCAGACTGCAAGCACATACCAATAGTTCAACAAGCAAGCAATAAAACCTACTTTGATGACTCTATTAAAACTTAATAGGGTACTCTGAACTAATTACCTGAAATGAAAAGCTCTTGTCTTGGGAAAACTCAATCAGAAGAACAGGTATCCGATAATAACGCACCATTGTTTCCACTTGGTTGTAAAGGCGACCGGACGCAAAACTACCAAAAAGGTCTTGTATACTCTTTCTTTCCACACAAATTAGGGGTGAAAGGATATAATCTCCAACTTCCAAGGTTACTGGTATAATGCGCATGCCCTTCTGATGAAGTACATTTGGCAAGCTGCTCATGAACTCCCTCATATCCACTATGACCTGTAAACAAAAGTTTCATAAAGATCTTTTTTGTACAATGAGGGCATAACTCCTAGTTGAGGAGATAGAAAACCGCAAACCTGCATTTCTTTCTCCACTTCCTTTCTTCCACCTGCCTTTCTAGTTAGTGAATTTTGGGAAGTCGTGGACTCCGGCTCAATTGAAGAACTCGATCCCAGACAACGCCCATCCTGGTAAAATAACAGGCAATAGCAACAAACTGCAGACAGTAAGTTTGGAAAAGGAAGCGAAGGAAGTGTATGAATGAAGAATGATTCCCATCACAATATGTTAAAGCAGTGTGATTACAACAGACAAGATTGTCATATATTCACTGAGCATATAGGTGATATGTTATAAAAGCTAGCTAGAGAAAATAGATCAATGCAATTTTGGACCATGCAAAGAGAATTAAAAGAACAGAAGATCTAACCTGATCAACTGGAATCATCATCAAAGATTTCTGTCTAATCAAGGATTCGAAAGCTCCATTTTCCCTTCGTATACTTGCCTCAAATTTTTGCACCTCAGTAGAATCCTCATAAAAGAGAAAATATACTTTCAACCTTTTTGTGGGATTTTCAGCTTTATAGATTTCAATCTCCCTGACAAAGGCCATGTCAGGGTGGTATACAATAACTGTCGAAGGCTTTAAAATGTCAAGGATATCCTGATCGCTTTCTATTGCATAAAAGTGCACTGGTGGAAGCTGCTTAGCATTACTTGATGATGCAGCATCAACCCCTTGATGGTGCTTTCGAAGAATAACGTTGTCCAAATCCCCAACCACAGGATCAGTCTCATATCTTTGGACTCCATTTTCTGAAGCTGACATCCCAGTTCTATCATTCATGGCTGCCTCATTGTCATCCTTATTCAAAGATAAAGAAACTGATCCAGAGGTTTTTCCTTTCCTTCCTTTTCCCTTTCCTTTGGCATGGCCTCCATTTCCAACATATGGTTGAGGATGATCTTTAACAGGAGTATCTTTTTTATTATGTTTACTTACTTCTGCAGCCGCGGCCAGCAGTGCGTCGTTTTCCAGCTTGCTTATGCTACTAGCTTCTGCATTTTGTCCAGGTGTTTTCGGAATCACTCCATCAAGTATCCCGAAACCTTTAGGATCTTTTGCTTTCTTTTTATTACGTTTGGGTAGGCTGTGCAGCTCTATTTTGCTCAGTAGATATTTCTCCCACTCTTCCCGCATGGCCTTTAAACAAAAAAACACAATAAAGTGTTCAGTTACTAGTTACATTTTCACAGACACACTGACACCCCATTAACTGCTAAATGGATTATAACGAAGGTCAATCAATACATGAACTTCACGTTCAAAGGGATGCATAAAATACACTGTAAGACAGTGTATATACAGTTCTTTTGGACCACTCCTACTACCGAAATGCAATTTAATAGAAAACAGCACAAAACCAAGAGGATCGAAAATACAAATTCTTATATAATGGATAGACAAGAACTCCATTAACGAGAGGTATGAGACATGCAAGCGGTCCAACAGTTGTTTTTCTGCTAAAAGGAGGAAGGACGGGGCAGCAAGTATGTGGCAATCCTGAATAGGCACAGCCATAGCAGCCCCTACCCCTTGGGAAGCTAATTCGTTGAATGGTTTGATGAGATATTTTCAGAAATTTAGTTACTATAAGAGCTTCCAATGATCATTGAATCACAGCTCTAATAGCAAAGCTCTCGCAAAAAGCTGGTTGTGGGCCTTCCCTGCAGCTTGGCTTAAGAGTAAGACTAAACAGGAAAAGTAAAAATCATTTGCCAGGGAAAAGTTATTTGCTATAAAGACCTTATGTGGGCCTTTGATGATGCAATCTTCAAGCTGCATGCACGAGCGTTCATCTTTGCAGGCTACTAACACAATTCCATTATTATCCTCTTCACCTTCGATCACAGGTTCTACCCTTGACAAAGGGTGCTTCTCTCTTTCCTCTTCTATTTCTTCAAGAACCTCCTGAAAACATGTTCCCAAGTAACTATGGTGATAAACTGCCTGAAAACTGCTAAAAGATTTCCTATTGATCCCAAAATTTCAAGTCAACAATAATAGCACAACAACTGAACATTATGCTACAAGAAGGCAGAGCTCAATTGACAGTAACTTTCCCAGTGATATGCTACTCTGTTCTATATGCACACACAGTCACAATACATGGTTGCAAATTTGTTGCTTTTCTGCATATGACGTGCAAACACCAAAGCAAAATGGACTCGCTCACTCACACGCAACACCTTCCACTTTGGTGGCTCCTCCAAGACTTCCTCCAAAACTATTCCACTATTTGTACTCGTTGGCAAGGAATCTACACACATAGGAGGAAAAAGTCAGGACGGCTGTTTGTCCACAGTCAACAGATTCTTCAAAGCATCTATGGCAATTTTCTGTACACAAACAAGTTTCAAATGTATGCATTTTCAAAGCAGTAACGTTATTTTTTCAGCGCTACTTTGAAGCTCAAAATACAAATAAATATGCTAAACAAACCAGAACGATACAATTTAAAACCATGGATAGCAATATAAATGTAGAACTTTGACCAATGACAATACAATACCCAAAAAGAGCTAGAGAGCGTTAAACAATACATGACATCCAAAACCACACCTTCCTTCTCTGTAGTGCTATCCTCCAGCTTTCTTTTTTTAGTTGTCGCACTTTTACTCTTCCCAATCAACTTCCCACCGTCCAACCTTCCAAAATGATAGACACGCTTTTTTGCGTACTCAAATATCTTGTAACTTGATTCTGCAAATATCCAAACAGATCTAAAATTCTCTGCCGCTCTCAGTGAATCCAAGTACTTCAAATAAGTCACGGCATCATACCTACATATGTACAACATCAAAATGTTTTCCACTAAAATGTGACTTACGGAGAAAAGATAACCAAAATATTTCACCACCAGAGTTGCTATCTATCAATTTCCTAACCTTATGAGAACAAATCCATAAATCACTGTAGTCACAATAATGGATGCAAGACGTTATGAATTAAATATAAATCAACAACATGCAAGATGCTTCAAACTATCAATCACCATTGCCACAGGGGACCCCAAGGCTCCGTTCGTATTCTCAGAAAGGGGCCAAATTTCATGGATTTGTCACGAGTAAATATCCATCTGATAGAAATCTGACATAAAGCAACATAGAATACCTGGGGTAGTAAGGTATCCATTATCCCCTTGGCCCTCACTATAGATCCATGAGCTTACTCATAGTATGGAAGTATATAACTCTCCGTTATTAATCCAATCAAACAAACAAAGGCCTAAAGGGACAACCTTTGGTTGACAAAAGCTAATTCAACTATCGCTTCTAGTCTTCGAAGGTTATACTCATGGTGCTTTTGAACTAATACCATCTACAAAATGAACGATAGAGCAAATTTTCTTTACAGTGCGCTATTCAAAAAGTGTCCTAAACAATTCAAAAACCCAAGTCTCTCAACACAAGAACTACCATATTTTAAGATATTGAAGGAGCTTCATTTTGAAACCTGACAAGGTAATCCAACAACTTCCTCAGTGTTTTCAAATCCGATACGAGCTGCTTGGTCTTCTTCCCCAAAGTATGCCAAATGGGATCCAACTGCCGCCTCACAATCTCATCAAACGACTTGAACAACCCGTTCTCCACTGTCAAATCGTCCACATCCACCTTATTGGTCTTCCTCATCTCCTTCAAACACACGTCCATGACCTCGATCACAGCCTTCTGAATCCCCCTCATGTAGGACGACATCTGTACCCTAACGTCCACCACCTCCGGCGGATTCCTCTCCAAATCCTGCGACACGTATACCTGAAACACGGGTGGCTCTACCATCAATTTAAGGGTTCAATCTATTGTTCAACAAATGCATTAGAAATTTGTAATTTTCGCATATAATTTGACTTTTCTAGACTAAAAATGAATAAAATTCATTTAGGTTCATGAGAAAGTACATAGATAGCTCAACAAAACAAAATAAACCATTCCCACCGAATTTTTAACTAAAATATAAGATGTTATTTTACAGAGAGTTTTGCATCAAAAAGAAATTTCCTATACGCCTTTGTGCCTTTGTCACCGTTAAACTCAAATCCTAGAGCCGCGCTTGACTGAAACCTCGGCCACAGGTGCAGTTTCCTCAAACACAAGCATTTGAGGATCCGCTCTATGTAAGTACATAGATAGCTCAACAAAATAAAATAAACCAAGCCTACAATATTTGGCTTAGAAAAAACTTCATTTTATAAAGTGTATTTTGAATAAATAAAAAAATTCTTATACGTTTATGTCAGTGATGAACTCAAATTCTGGAGCCGCCCCTAACCTGAAACCTGGGCCACAGGTACAGTTTCCTCAAGTACAAGCATTTGAGGATCCGCTCCGGTTTCGCGAAACCCGCCACCATAGCTTGGGGCTTATCGGAGAAGGCGTGGACGTAGAGAGAGGAGGAGGAGGAGCGGAGGATCCGGACGATCAGGGTTTCGGTGGAGGTTTCGGAGAGGGAGTGGGCGTTGAGGAGGACGATGCCGGCGACGGCAGAGGGGGAGAGGCGGGAGGTGAGGAGGTCGACGATGAGAATGCGAGGGGTGACGAAGACGGCGGCGCCGGCGGAGTAAAGGGAGAGGCGGTGGTGGGCGGGGAGGTCGGAGGTGATTTCGGAACAAGAAGCACGCAATTCGGTGTTAGGGCTTTGATTTTGCAGGGAAGAGAGGATGGAGGATTTGAGGGAAGGCGAAGGCGAGAGGAGGAGGAGGGTGCCCTGGGAAGGGTGGTGCAGGAGGAGGAGGGAGGAGATGAGCTTGTGGAGGCCGAGGCCGGAGGAGAGGACCACCAGGCCGCCGGCGGGGTCCTCTAGGAGGTCCGTGATTATGTGCTCGTGGAACTGTACCATTTTACTCTCTCTCTCTCTCTCTCTCGTGGAGATGGTGAGTGGCGTAAGTCAAAGAGGAGGAGGCGGAGGAGGGTTTTTTTACAAAAATGCCAAGGCACATACATTTGTACACATATCTAGCACATATATTTTTATGGGTGTATCTCGAGTTTCATTAATATGATCTGAACCGCTTATTATTTTTAAAATAATTTTTTAAGAGTTTCTGTAAAAAACCAACTCGATAGGATATCGGTAAGGATTTTTTCAGAAATCGCAGTGCGAATCAGACTGTTTCACCATATGATTTCTTGAAAAAGCCCTTACCGATATCCTATAGAGTTGATTTTTTACAAAAACTCTTAAAAAATTATTTTATAAATAATGAGCGGTTCGAATCATATTAGTAGGACCCGAGGTGGGTCCTATAAAAGTGTATGTGAAAGATATGTGTAAAAGTGTATGTGCAAGTAGTATGACTGTTTTTTTTAACAGAAAGTCTACACAATGCATATCTGTGCAAAGATTGTGCACAGATTTCGTTATGGGACCCGTCAAATCATTCGAATCGTTCATTAAAGGTAAAACATTTTTTTAAGGGTCTTAATAAAAAAAAAGCTAAATCCGATATCTATAAATACTCGAACCAACTATAGAACTTTTCATTATCCGAAAATCTAAATGAAAAGTTAGATGATTGGATGAAATACCTATAGGCATCGGATTGAGCTTATTTTTTACGGGGAGCTTTGAAAAAATGTTTTATATTTAATGAACGGCTTGAATGATTTGTATGGGACCCGTGGTGTGTTCCATAATAAAATCTGTGCACAAATCTGCTGTGTGTGTAGCAGAACTTTTTTTAATTGAATTGACGGAGGAGGTTTGTTTGCGGGGTTGGATGGAAGTTGACGTTTTGGGAGGGGAGAATGTGTTGTGTCCAGATGAGGAGAAACCCCACGTTTTTTGGCCATGGCCTTTGTGGGTCCTACCGAGCATTTTTGAGCTGTGCACAGATCCCGTTTTCTTCCGTCTCGGGTCGCGCAAAGATGATCGAAACCGCTCATTTTGTTCAAAATATGTCGTTTAAAGTCACTGCAAAAAATGAGCTTCGTTCTATATTGTTAAAGGCGTTAACAAAACACTCAAAATCACTTCAGAATTTAGGCCTCTAACGATATCAAACGAAGTTCATTTTTTGCAGTGATCTTAAACGACATATTTTGAACAAAATGAGCGGCTCCGATCATCTTTGCGCGATCCGAAACGGGAGAAAACGGGATCTGTGCACAGCTGCTGTGCACATAGCTTTTCTGTTTTTATAATAATTTGAATCGTTTATCTTTGTAAGACAAGCAAATTAATATGTCTACGCAAAAAATCAACTTAATCAAACATCAATATTTATGTCAAAAATTGAATTTTGGTTTATGAAACGAACGGCCTAATTCTGTCATTAGTATTTTAAGTTAAACTGTCCATGACAGTTGATTTTATAAATCAAAATTTAAATTTTGATATAGTTCTTGATGTTCATTGAAGCTGATTTTTTACGCGGACATATAATTTTTTTAGCCCTACAAAATGAACGGTTTAAATTACTACAATGAATGCTCAGTAGGACTCACAATGGATGGCAGAAACCATGAGGTTTCCACCTAATCCGAAAAGAATTTAATCTCATGGGGGTTCAGTTCGAAGCCTTAAATGGACGGATGAGATCAAAATAGGACAGTAGATTTGGTGTGCATGTGATGTGTGGCGGTAAAAGCACTTGAGCACCGAGAATCTCTCTCTAGAAATAAACCTCTTGCCCTTCTCTCTCTAGTAACCTTACAACTTCCAGATCTGGGCAACCGCTTGGGGGAGGCGTCGTCCTTCCTCCTTGGGCTCTTCTCTTTTATCTCTTTCTACCTCTTTACCACCCTATTTTTCCCTCTCTGCCTTCTCCTCCTTCTTCCCTTCCGCTTCATTTTAACCCTCTTTTTTCTATTATTCACAAAACTGAATAGCGTGATAGCGAGATGGCGGTGGTGGTGGTGTTAGTCATTTGCTAGGTTTTGCCAGAGCTTGTGCCTGTCTATGAGTGGGCTTCTCCAGATTCGCCTTTTGTGTGCTGATTTTGGCCGGCGAATCATCTTTGCAGTTTCTCGCTCGCCGGAGAGCGATTTTGGTAAGATCCATTCCGTCTAGTATGGCTCCATTCCCTTGTCTTCTCTGTCTCAGATTTGTTTTTTTATCGACGCCTTTTCCCTAATTGTTTTGCTCTCGTTTCCTCGGCCGTTCCCATTTCCTCGACCGTTAGTCGGCTCGCTTGCTCCGGGTCGAAGGTGTTGCTGGGTCCTCTGACTTTCACTTAATGGCTAAGGTCCTTTCGGGTTCGGTTGAAGTAATCGGCGTCAACTCCCGTCATGGCCATCGTTGGGCGGCCTTGTTCTTGCCCAACGGCATGGTGCAGCTTCCGCGGTAGTTTGGGTTTGCTGGTTTTTGCTTTCTTTACCGTGGGTGGCCTGTGGTGGTTTGATGGATGGTGAGCCAGGCAGAAGGCCCATGAGGCCTGGCCTTGGCATTCAAAAAATTTTAAATTTTAGAGGTACTCCAATATTATTTGTAAATTAGTATATATATTTTATTTGTTTATATTATAACACAAATATCTTTACTAGCTCAGCGGTAAGTTGATTTTAGTCTGCATGGAGGGTTCGAGTTTGAATCTTCTAGGCAGCTTTTTCTTTTGAAATATTTTTTCTCCCAAAATAATGCTATTGTAACTGCTAGGTTTCAAAACCAAGTCAAGTAAAATTCAAGTTAACCACCACTTTGGGCGTTGGTGACAAAGCAGTTAGAATAATTTACTGGCCGGTCCACTTTGAGACTCCTAAGGCTTTCCACAACTCGATTTAAGTCCTAATTTTTTAAGAAGAAGGTAATTTCAAGTTCAAAAATAATTTGTTTACGCAAATAATTTTCCTACCAATATGGATCTTGTTTGATAGATCCCATTAAGATCTTTTATACAGTGCGAAAAAAATTAAAAAATTATTTTTTATTTACATTATTTTTGAATTTAAAAATGTAAAATAAACTACTTATTTTATAAGAAGGTTTCTGAAACTGGGTCTAATTCCAACTCCAACCCAAATTGAAAAAGCACCACTAAGGATTTGAAAAGAGTTTGAAAAATTAACATTCCCATACAGCCACAAATCACTAACTTGACCCGAACCAGATTTTTTTACCAGCATTCAAGAAAGGCAACTCACCCTAATGCCTAATCACTAGTGTTTTTGTTAACCAACCAGTCGTGGACCACAATTTTTTGATTTTTTTCTCTTATTTAAATTTTTTTTTTGCGTTTGTTAGTTTTTCTCCAAACTTTTCCGTAATATTGGTTCGTCTCGACAAGAAGAATCGAAAAAATACAAAATTATGACTTTACACATATTTTTGAAAATATTCAAGAAAAAGTATAAACAATTCACTACAAGAAAAATGGCCATTCCTGGAATTTTTCTTCCCGGCATTTTAAGGAAAAAAATAATTATTACCGGCGTTTGTTCAAAAAAATGCCGGCAAAAGTCAAGTTTTCCGCCAAAATAAATACCGCAAAACTATTACCGGCATTTGTTGGAAAAAATGCCGGGAAAAATCTCTCTATATTTTTCATTGTGCATTGTAACCCAATACGGTGGCTAGCCTAGTTGGTAGCTTCACACGCGCGCGAGGCAAAGGTCACGAGTTCGAATCTTGGGGCAAGCAAATTCTTCACAAAATTTGCGTGACACGCGGGTGCCACACAAACGACATGCGGGCGACACGCAAGCTCCGATGTGGCATTTTGTCTTATATGGTATAATTTTTCCCGGCATTTGTACAAATGCCGTAATTCAGTCCATCTATTCCCGGAATTTATAGAAACTTTTCCCGGCATTTGTACCATTACCGACACACTCCTAGACGGCATTTGTTATAAATGCCGGTAATACTTGACAAATGCCGGTAATGCTCTTTACCGGCATTTTTTGAACTTTTAGCGGCATTTATGAAATGCCGGGAAAAGCAAAATTTCTTGTAGTGATTGACTTTTTGAGTTTTTTCTTGAATATTGCTCAAAATACTTGTGTAAAAGTTATGATTTTTTACTTTTCAATTTTTTTCATTGAGACAAACTAATAATACATAAAAATTTATGGCAAAATCTACCAATACAGAAAAATATGAATAAAGACAAAAAAAAGTCCACAACTTGTTGGAGAGTGGTTAATGGAAACACCTCCAACACCCATTTCTGGTTTCTTGGACCATTGTCCTCATCTCACTGTTTCCCTTAGCTAGAATCACACGTATCTGGAACAAACACAAAAGAGTCAAAAAAAACCGACCCAAATATTCTCCAAACACGTCATACTTTTCAAATCAAAGTTCACAAATTCTCTCTGTCCACACTAACATATTGTCTTCGTTCTTCCACATTCCATAGCGAAATCGTACACAACTTTGCTTTCAAGAAAACAATCCCAATGAATCCAGTTCTCTTTCTCATCTTCACATTCCTCTGCAGCCGAGGAGGACTCGATTTTCCTCTCGCCGGTGGAATCAGCACGATCGGATCCGGAGAAGAGCTGAATTCCAGCAGCCGTCTCGAGTCCGATGGTGGGAATTTCACCTTGGGATTCTTCACCATCCCAGAAACAGATTACACTTACTTGGGAATATGGTACACCAAGGACGAACAACGAAGGAAAGTATGGGTTGCCAATCCAAACACGCCCCTTAACAACAATGTTACTGCTGCTCTCACGATCGATAACACCACCGGTATTTTAAAAATCACCAGCGGAGGGAATATAGTTTTGAACATCTCCAATCAACAGGCGGTTAACCCAACCGCCAGAATAGAAGATTCGGGCAATCTTGTTTTGACCGATGGAACAAAGAAACAGAGTTTGTGGCAGAGTTTTGATAATCCCACAAATACCCTTTTGCCCGGGATGAAACTTGGTTTCAACACGGCAACCGGGCAAAACTGGAATCTCACTTCCTGGATCAGCTACTATGTCCCGGCTTCCGGGGCATTTACGTTGGGCTGGGAGCCCACCCAAGACTCGGGCCAGTTAGTCGTTTACCGACGAGGAGAAAGATACTGGATTAGTGGGCCACCGAAAGATCAAAGTTTCGAATACATGTATGATCCATGGACCCGGTACTATCACAACTTCAGTGTCGTATCCAACAATGATGAGAAGTATTTATCCTTTAGTAGTATTAACGTAAGTTTATGGATGTGGGAATTGACTCCGAATGGTCAAATTGTGGATGGTGCTAATAGTCGCATATATGGGCCTGGTCATGGTTTTTGTTACGGGTACGAATCGGAACCACCCTTTTGTGTGACTTCGGAGTTGCCTCAGTGCCGGAGTAGTAAGGATAAGTTTGAGGAGAAGAGAGCGTATTTTCTGCCTACCGTTGCTACTAGTGAATATGAGGAGAATACGAGTCTAGGCCTTAGTGATTGTATGGAAAGGTGCTGGAATGACTGTAACTGTGTTGCTTTTACGGTAGCAGATAGCAGCAATGGAACAGGTTGTCGAACTTGGAAGGGAAAGCCGGAGTATCAAGCCGATAACCCAGATTTTGAGAAGATTTTTGTGCTGGTTCGAGGAAGTTCAACTAAAGGTAAGTGGAATTTCATTCTCATTTGGTCATCTATGGAATAAACTTTGCCTGAAAACAAATGGAACGTTAACGTAGATCGGAAGTTTGTTTAGAATCAAATCGTCCTGATCTGATATGGAGGGTAGAAAGTTACACTAAGGCATTCTTTTTGACAACACTCGTTATAACTCAATAAAGCCCTATGAATTAAGCACAAACTCGAATACAAGATGAAGGACACACCACGCGGCATTCCCATTTCTTGTTTTTCTTGTTTTCTCATCTGGGCACGTAAAGGAAAGGCCTTAAACACCGGTTTTGCAACCACCCATTTTTGTGAAAAATGAAGTCAAATAGCAGCCCCATTCTATGCTAAATCAACATTAGGTTTCATTACTAAGGTTGTCTATGAACAAATATCAATATACATTACGCCAGATTTTACACCAGTTTAATTTCCATGACCTGATCGATGTCCAATTATTTTTTTCTTAGAAATACCGATGTTCCCTATATGTATCCGTTTTTATATCCGTAATTCATACCTCAAACGGATTGTATAATGAATTTATCCACATCAATCGCACTATTAGACTAAATAAAAATGTTTTAGATTTCATAGATGCATGCTATTTAGCTAGCCAAATAAGTAATTTTTTTAAACCCATTGATGAGAGGATAAGGCAATTGCCAAACCACACCCCCTGTTGAAGATGATGGCAATATAGTGCTTCAGAATCCATGCTTCATGTCTGAAATTTAGGTTGAAGACATTTTCTTACTAAAAGCATTCACATCGGAATAAACAAAAGTGGATAATCAAAAAATGCAACATCATCTTTTAGTTATCCATGTAAGAGATTGCTAAGGTTAGCAATGTAGATGTTCACAATGGTATAATCAAAATTGAATAATCAAAACTTGCCCCATCACCTTTTCAACCTATAAAAATCTAAAAATTGTCATCATATAAAATAATTTTGGGAAAATGACAGCCAATAACTTGTTTTGATAATTAATATTCGTCAATTAGCATTGACAAATGTTCTTGGCATGTCCTGTATTAACAAATGTTCTTAGTATGTCCTTGGCGGGTATTGATAATCAAAACATGTCCTGGGCCATTATTTTCCCAATATTTTTAAAAAAAATAGTTTTCAAACTAATAAAAACAGGTTATTAGAAATAGAAAATAATTTTTTGAAAACTTTTATTTTGAAAAAAAAACTTTTCGGAAAAAGTTTTAAAAAAACAGTTTTTGAAAAAAATACACTTTTTAAAAGTAACACTTTTTGAAAAAAAAAACAGTTTAAAAAATATTTTTTAATAAAACAGTTTTACTGTTTTTGCAAAAAAAACAAAAACTTCTTTTAAAAATATGAGAGAGAGAGAGAGAGAGAGAGAGAGAGAGAGAGAGAGAGAGAGAGAGAGAGAGAGAGAGAGAGAGAGAGAGAGAGAAGGTTTGATTATGGGCAAAAAGTTGCTAATTTTGATTATATAAGGCCATCCATAGTGGTATAATAAAAAAAGATAACCAAAACTTGATACATCAGCTTTTGATTATTCATTTAAGAGGTTGCTAAGCTTAATAATATTGAACTTTACAATGATCATTTCTAGTCTATAACCAAAATAAGGGTCCACTACAATTTCACTCTCTCTCTCTCTCTCTCCTCTGTTTTCCGCAATTCACTTCCCTCCATTTACAATTTTTTTGGGTAAAAATATATCGATTCCCTTTTTTAATTTTGGGCAAAAATCGGTGACTTTCTTCTCTCCTATTATGAGTTTTAGTTTTTTTTTTTTTTTTTGGGTGAGGGGGGAATAGAAACAGGAAAGAATAGTGAAATACCTTAATTCTCGGCGATAATGGGTTGAATTATAGATGATCGAGAGATATGAGTTTCACTTTTGAGGGAAATAAAGAGAAATAGTTTGTGGATGAGGTGAAGAAGATATAGAGTAGGTGAAGAAGAGAAGAAGAAAATACTAGTTGAAACATGCGTGTACACAAATTTTGGAACTAATTAACTTATGTGGTGTGGGGTCCACAAATTTTGATTATTGAAAAAGGTTGCTAGTTTTGGTTATCTAAACCTCAAAATTTGATTATTTCTAAGGATGTTGCTAAGTTTGATTATACCATTGTGACCCATCTTTTACACTAACATTGTTAACTTTAAAAATAATTGGCTTTTGATTATACTACTGTGGATGGCCTAAGGGCTAAAATTTGATGAGTTGCTAAGAAATTGTTAAGTTTGGTAACGCCACTGTAAGCACTTTTTTGAGAAAATATTACTAATTTTAGCAATTCTATAGTTTTGGTTACTCTACTGTGGATGCTCTATGTAGTCTACTATAGATCCTAATTGAAAGTCATCCAACAATTGGAAAGGCAACCAAAAAAAGAAGGATGAGAGTGAAATTTCTATTTTACTACCAACTGAACAATCAAGCACCAATAGAAACGAAGAATGAACAATGAACACCAAATACACATGAAAAATCCAAAAAACGGATAAAACCACGGGAAGGAATCAAATACTATAATTAACTTGTGAGGTTACAAGGAATCTTATCCTACTGTTGAACACAAATTTCGAGTCAACGAAAAAAGACGAAAAAAAGTAGAACAATAGTCAATTTTATTTATGTATGAAATTAGGGTTTATAATCACTGAGGTATTTTCTAATCAAAGAAAGTAAAGTCTTTTGATTCTTCTCTTCGAGTGTTGAAATGACGGCTTGATGCTTGATCCCGAATCGAACGGCGAAATCTCCTCCGAGATTTATGGAGAAGTTGATGACTTGGGTTGAAAGTTCGATCTTCGAAGCTTCGATTCGAAGAACTTCTTGTTGGATGCAGACTTGAAGAATTCTGAAGGGCTTGAGGGCGCTTTGATCTTCAGAACTCTGGAGCTTGTATGCTTCAATGTACAGATGAGAAAAATATGAGAGGGAACACCTCTATTTATAAGGATGTAGGATATAAACTCCAACCCTAACCTTCCACCTTTTTAATTATTTCCTTTATTAAATTTAAAAAAATAATAAGTATTTGATAATTACCTTTCCTCTTTTTATTTTAGAGAATGTAATTATATATAAAGAGATATATTATTATTCATCAAGAAGCCTAATTTGATTGATCGGACTTGATAAAATAATAATTGTGTCATTTTGACACGTAGCACCATGTGATTGGTCAATTTATATGTCTCTGACTTTTGACCATGGACACTTGGGATCATTTGATTGGTCCGTCCATGAAACTTTGACTTTGACTTACAGGCATTTGACAATATTTGATTAGCCAATTTGTATACCCTAGCAACACGTAACAATTTGTGATAGGCTAGAAATTTTACATGCAGACACCTACGATTTTGAATTCTGACAAATCTCCCTAAGAAGTACTTGTCGACTCTACGTTCACCACACCCAATATTTAATTGTTGTTGCCTTGCCTCCTCAAGCCTTTCACATTCCTTCGAAAATCCACCGAAGAACAATTCGAAGTTTGTAGAAACAAGGTTGTGAATATTTATTGAAGTTTGACTGTAGCTTCGTCAATTGGATGAGAACTCCAAGAATCAAAGGAAGAAATGCCCTTTCATCTTTTTAACAAAGACCCACGTTCCATTTCTTTTTGTTGCTGCTGCGTATTCTTCTTACCCTAGCAGAAAAGAAAATAACCCCTTTTTATATTAATCGCATTCCGATCGATACACGTATAGATCCGTCACTCCATCTGCTTATTCCAAACGGCTGCCACAATAGATCAGTTGGTTCCGATGGATATCAGTTTGGTAAGCGGATCAATCCGCTCCAATAAAACTCAAAAAACACTCACTTTCAATTACAAATAATGATTTCTTCCACTCTAATCCTACTACGCTTAGAAAATATTAAAAGAAATTACAACTCAAATGGAATACAAAAGAAAATATGTTTTGTCAATGGCATTGCCAACCAAAAAATAGCACCATTTTTTGGAGCTAACAGAGAGTACTAGGGATGAGATAGGCAACATGTTATGAGTGGTGTTTTGAATTTAGCCTGAATTATCCTCAAGACACGTCATCAATCTGCACCCTTGGACGATATTGTAGACTTTCCCTCTAACGAGTGGTTAGGGGATCTAAGGTTACAGATATTGATTGTTCGTGTTATTCTCCCCTTTCACAGTCAATTTCCTTGGCCAATCTTCGCTCAGGTACGTATGATTTAGGCAGTGTATTTGTGTGACTGCTCTATTTTGTTTTCTGTTCATGTTTATTTACTCAAACTGCATGCTAGTGGTACTATAGCAATACGAGTTTTTAGAGATGGATTGAGTGATAAACAAAAAAAATTCTACTGAGTGATATTTGTGCAGGAAAAACGTGGATATGGATAGTCATTGCAGTGATAATTTCTCTTCTTATGCTCATTGTGGGCATCTTTTCATGTCTAAGAATCAGAAAGCGAAGATTCGAAGGTATTGTCTTATAATAGATGAACATGATGAATATGCAAGTCAATGGTTAAGTTGGGCTGAAAATATTGCATGCAGGAGAAGAGAAGAAGAGGCGAAAAGAGTACTTACAAGAGTTGATACCTACTGATAGCTTTAACGACGTTCATCACATAGACAACGATGGTGCAGAAGGTCATCATGACTTGAAGATGCTTAGCTTTGCATCCATTGTTGAGGCTACAAATAACTTCTCGCAAGAAAATAAGCTTGGACAGGGTGGCTTTGGACCTGTTTACAAGGTAACGCTGAATCTTTAGTGACTAATTTGAATAGGGAACATTACAATGTTATGCAAATCATCCGTACATAATTTGAATTAATAGGGAACCTTACAAGAGGGGCGAGAAATAGCAGTCAAGAGACTTTCGAGAACATCAGGTCAAGGGCTTGTGGAGTTCAAGAATGAACTCATACTTATTGCCAAACTGCAGCACAAGAATCTCGTTCGGGTTTTGGGGTGTTGCATTCATGGAGAAGAAAAGATGTTAGTTTATGAATATTTGCCAAACAAGAGCCTGGATTCGTTCATCTTTGGTTCGTAAAATTTCAACTGTTTTCTCAGTATTTTTTGATTTACAAATTACGATTACCATTCTTAAGACAACATGTGCTCTATTAAGGGCGTAGCTAATATTCTTTTAGTCTTATTTCTGAACAGATTCTACTAAAAGGGAGCTCCTAGACTGGAAGATGCGTATGATTATCATAGATGGGATTGCTCAAGGGCTTCTTTACCTTCACAAATACTCGAGAATGAGAGTAATACATAGAGATTTGAAAGCTAGTAATATATTGTTAGACGAAAACATGAACGCCAAGATATCTGATTTTGGCATGGCAAGAATTTTCAAGCAGAACGAGACGGAAGCGGTTACTAATAGGGTTGTTGGAACATAGTAAGTGAAAAAACTCTCTATATTATGTAACTCTATCGTATTGGCTTGTTACACTGAAGTTGTTCCTTTATTTTATGCGATACAGTGGTTACATGTCTCCCGAATATGCCATGGAAGGAACTTTCTCAGAGAAGTCTGACGTCTTCAGTTTTGGAGTCTTAATCCTGGAAATTGTTAGTGGTAGAAGAAATACTAGCTTCTAAAATGCTGATAACCGTCCACTCAACCTGATTGGCTATGTGAGTTTGTCTAACTAGTCTCTTTTCTAGAATTTGCGAAACCCATTCAGTTGAATGCATACAAATGAAAATGGTATTTGCCTCAGGCATGGGAGCTGTGGAAAGAAGGGACTGCATTGGAGTTAAAGGATCCAACACTCGGCGATTCTTGTGCCGAAAATGAATTGCTGAGAATCATTCATGTGGGTCTTTTATGCGTTCGAGAAGGTGCAACAGATAGACCTACAATGTCGGATGTTATTTCTATGCTTAATAACGAAACGATGGTTTTGCCTGCTCCTACAAGACCAGCTTTTTTCACAGGAAGAAATGTCCCTCGCACAGTTATGTCATCCGAAAACAAGCCACAAGATTGTTCTACGAATAATTTGACAGCTTCTACAATAGAACCACGATAGTAAGATGAAATTTCTTTTTCGTGCTTCGATTATTTCACAATGACCCCAAAATTCTGTATCTTGTGTGTCGATTCATAACAAGCATATGTATATGCAGGTATTAGAACACTGTAACTTCATTTGATGATTAGATCGTATTCATCCTGTTAATTCAATAAAGCACAAACTTACTGAATGTAGATTAACTATTTTATCATATTCCCATCTCTTGTTCATTTGGTAGTCTAATGGTAAACGACCTTCAGATCCTACGTTATCACCTTAGCGAGATTATGTATGGGGCATTTTTTTTGGGCTCTTATTTGGTAGAACTCCATTGATTAGGCCTCTGAATACTCTTTCTTTTTGTTACTTTTCGTTATTAAGAACACCAAAGCCCGTTTCCCAGGGCCAAAGCCTTCTCCAATTTGTCCACTACAAGTCCCATGTTTTTTTTTCTTGCCAGACGATAGGATGTTAGTAGATGTTAGAGGGTTAGTAGTTACCATGGGAGCCGAACACCTCCTCCATGAGGTCTCGAACTCAAGGGCCTCTCCCTTGAAAGGAGCAGTGAAGAACTAACCACAACAGCCGGTTGTTCTTGTTCTTACTACAAGTCCCCCGTTAGAACGCCTAAAGAATTCAAAACATTTAGGTACTCCTACTTTCATTTCGTTCGAGAAACTAAACGGGCCCAATATGGGCATGTTTTAAACTTGGCCTCCACTCTTTTTCTTTATGAGAAAATTTGGAATTCAAAGTTGGGTACGATTTGGTCAGCTGCTGTCATTGCCTACCGATAGATACTCCATCCGTCCTTTTTTAAGTGTTCATGTTTGACTTTTATGCAGTTTTGGAATTCAACATAATTGTACTTCCAAAATATTACTTTTCATACTTACGGTCTACGGAGACATAATCATTATACTTTTACTCATTAACTTTTCAAATGAGAATCTATTTTAGGGGCAAAATAGAAAATGTGTAAACTTTTACCTACTAACTTTACAACAGGACATTTATTTAGGGACAATCCAAAATGGAATACATGACACTTAAAAATGGATGTAGGGAATAGAAATTTGAGCTTTTTCTTGAAGGTGTTTCCCAGTTGGGACAACTCCTTCCGTCCCAATTTATTGATCACTTTTGGAGATTTCAACTTATTCAGGGAACATTATTATTGCGCTTGTTATATTTTTTAGTTTCTCTTTTACCCTTCAAAACATCATTTTTGCATTGTCCTATGTGGTCGATCTTTAATTTCTAAGAGGAAGGGCAGATAACACTCTTTTTGGTACAGGAAAATGACGGCCCAAGACGTGTTTTGATAATTAATACTCCGCTAAGGATAAGCTAAGAATATTTGTCAATGCTGAAAATGTTCTTGGCGGATATTAATTATTAAGACATGTCATTAGCCGTTATTTTCCCTTTTGGTACAACAAAAAATGTCTACCGGAATTAAAAACTGGGGATATATAGAGGGAGTATTTGTTAGGAATAAACGCGAAGGCACCAAAGTACCGATATTCAAACACAACCACAATTGCAATCAATGTTAGTACGATGGAAAATAAGATAGAGAGAGAAATGCAACTACGTAGTTTGGCAATAACATGCCTACTCTACAGAGATGATCCAGCATGTTCCTTACACTATGGGAATATTTAGTACAAGTACATTTAGTCACATAATCTTTTAGAATGGCATTTCCTCCCGCTCTCAATTCTCATTTTGCGCTCGCGTTCAAAATTCTTGCACTTACGAATTTGAATTGTTTAGAAGATTTTCGAAAAAAAGCTTTCACACTCGTGCTCGCGCATCTGCCTGCACGTTATAGCTTCATCTAACTTTCCTCTCGAGTACTTCTAAAGCATGACCCATGTAAATTTTGTCCACATTACTATATCTATGTTATGTAAGCCTTTGCCACATTAAGTGTTCGATATCAACAGGCTTGTGCTTAGCAAATTCCCCGCATCATCACTCCGTGATGGGCTCTTCCATGGCCAACTAAAGTGTTCAGCACCAAAAACTAAATGTTCGATGACAAAACGCTGGTGTTCGGCAAATTTACTGCATCATCACTTCTTGATGTGCTCTTTCCACAAACTAAGTGTTCGGTACCAAAGCCTAAGGGTTTGTTCGGTTGGGTTTTTTACTCTAAATTATTTCCCTACTCCAAAATCCACTAATTACTCTTATCTTTAATCATTACTTTCATTTTCATCTCTATCTTTCTCCAATCATTACCCCTATCTCCCTACCCTAATTATTACAAATTCAAATCCAAAATTCTCAATATCAATAGCAATACGGGTTTGAAGTTAGAGTGGAGGAAAAACCAATGCTCTTCACATTTTCCTCATTAAATTGAAGGTAGTTGGGTTTATTGAATTAAGGTTTTCCTCAACCAATTGGGTCTAACTCAGTTGTTCAAGACTCTTGCATTTCATTAAGAGATCATGGGTTCGAGTCTTCCCACCTGTGTGTTGGTATTCTTCCCTTAAAGAGTTTTTCTATTCTTGTATTGGTTGAGTTGTTTGGTTTGATTATCTCATAGACTCTCATAATTGATGTAGTATTCCGAATTTACACTCTGTACTTCATATCTGCAGTAAAATGATTTCTTCTCTTGATTTACAAAAAAAATATTTAAGATCTTCCTCATTTTCTCTTTTGCATACGTTTGCAAATCGATTTGCATATATAACCATATTTACTTTTGTTAATTTGTATCTTTGAGAGGCAGACCAACATGGCTGCTCTTCACATGGCTTCATCTACGATCTAGCTTTCCTCTCGAGGTATTTCGAAAGCATGGCCTATGTGAATATCAATGTTAGGTAGGCCTCTGCCAAGCCCAATCCGAATAATGTCCGAACACGTGATGATTTTCAAATCAAAGATCAGAACAATAATCTGTCCACAGAAACAATTTTTTCCATTCTTCCTCATCCCATTGGGAAATCGTACACAACTTTCCTATCAAGAAAATAATCCCAATGAATCCAGTTCTCTTTCTCATGTTCGCATTCCTCTGCAGCCGAGGAGGACTCTATTTTCCTCTCGTCTCTGGACTCAGCAACGATCGGACCCGGAGAAGAGCTGAACTCTGGCAGCCTTCTCGAGTCCGATGGTGGGTATTTCACCTTGGGATTCTTCACTATCCCTGAAACGAATTACACTTATTTGGGAATATGGTACACCAACGACGGGCAACAAGGGAAAGTATGGGTTGACAATCCAAACATGCCCCCAAACAACAATGCTCCTGCTGCTGCTGCTCTCACAATCGATAACAACACCGGTATTTTAAAAATCACCAGAGGAGGGGATACAGTTTTGAACATCTCCAGTCAATTGGCGGCTAACCCAACTGCCAAAATAGAAGATTCGGGCAATCTTGTTTTGACCAATGGAAACGGAGTTTGTGGCAGAGTTTTGATAATCCCACAGATACCCTATTGCCTGGGATGAAACTTGGTTTCAACACGGCAACCGGGCAAAATTGGAATCTCACTTCCTGGATCAGCGACTATGTCCCGGCTTCCGGGGCATTTACGTTGGGCTGGGAGCCCACCCAAGACTCGGCCTGTTAGTCGTTTACCAACAAGGAGAAAGATACTTGGGCCACTGAAAGGTCAAACTTTCGAATACATGTACAATTTTAATGATCAGTCAACTCTGCACCATTGCAACTTCAGTGTCGTATCTGATAAGCACCGAAATAGTAATATTTTGGCCCGAGGAGTGCTAGGGACAAAAAAAATAAGCAAAGAAAATACCTTTAAAGTATACATGAACAGTTCAGATTTACTGTGTAGTGCATCTGAGCCGTTTATGTACATATTAATGGTCTTTTCTTTGTTAATTTTCTTTACACTTAGCAGTTTTCTTTTGGCCCTCCAAACTACATTTGTTAGTCATCTATCATTGTTAATTGATATTTATTTTGTCTTTTTTTGTTTATAGGTTGCTCGAACTCGTTGTACAAGGTATTAGATAAAAAAAGGAGTTAAAAGAAGCTTGAGGTTATAGTGCACAATATTTTAAAGTTGAATTGTTAATCTACAATTACACAAAGTTTAAAGGGCCCTTTTATGTAATTAAAACATCAAACCCTATCTATTTAAGCAAATTTGCCTACTCACTTCGGAGTCAGTCCTGAAGAACGAGAACGGGGTTTCGGAATTGGACGCCATCGGAGGCTGCGAAGACCAACTTTTCGATGTCCGGCTAATCCTTTTTCTAGGGCATTTCGATGTCCAGCTAATCCTTTTTTTAGGCATAGATGAAGCTCGAACCTTTAGTAACATTGTTTATGTTTTGATTTAGATTTTTATTTGAATCATGGTTGTATGATTCTCAATGATTATTTACAATATTGATTCTTTCTATCATATTTTGTGTATGAATTCCTAGGTGTATGCACATTCATACAATGGTTTTTAATTACTTTGTGATAACTGAGTAAGATGCGTTATGTTTCGTAAGACGTGCTGTGCTATTAGACGATCCATGCCCTAAAGACGGGTTGTACTAATAAGACGGTTCATGCTAGGCGGCGATACCCCATGCTATTTGGTGATTCATAGAAATCTTTTGGTAATATCGTGAGGGCCCGCGAACCCTAACGACATTGGGATTGATTCGAGTAGTTAACCTTTATTATCGCATAAATATTGTTCCAATGGGTCGAGTGGATCCAAAACCATAGATCTTTTCTCTTATAAACTCTTTCTACTTTTTAATTGCATTAATCTAGTTTACCTTTTAATATTTTGGAAATCAAACAATCAAATCTCTATCTGAATTAATTTAGAAAGTAATTGAAGCAACCGCAACTTAGCCTTGAGGACGATACTCGAAGTACATACTGCTATCTTTTTGATAGTAGTAATTATTATGTTTTCTTAATTATTTTTGTTACAGAAACGACATGATCAAATTTTGGTGCCATTGCCGAGGATTACAAGCACGGTTGCGTTGTTTGAGTTGATTTTTATTTTAATTCCTAGTTTAGGTATTATTAGTTTTTTTTTTATTATTATTCCTCACATTTGTTTAATTGCATTCTTTCTTTGTTAGTATGTTATTGTGTCAGGCACAGAAATCGAGAAACTGTAGCGCACGGGAGCAAGAAGTAAGCGGCGACTTTGCAGCTTAATAGTGTAACAAGTTCATAATTGGCTTCTCCTGGCGCTGTGAGTTTTCTTTTTCTTTTTTTTTGTGTTTCAGTTCTTTTTTATTATTAAAAAATAAAAAGAAAAATGGCTTACTTTGGAAATTTTAACGACCCTAATTTTGGCCTTAAATTTATATATATATATATATATATATATATATTGTTAATTAATTAAACTAACAAGTTTCCTCGGTTATTTATTTTATAATTAGTTTCATTATTTATTTAAATTTCATAAAAATCAGTAACTACTTTTTGTTCAACATATATACATACACACACATATAAATAATTCTTTTCCCTACCCAAACCTAACACTACGTATCCATCCCAAAATTTTAGGAACCATGTTCCCTCACTTTCTTATTTCTCTCTCTCTCTCTCTCTCTCGATCTCGAGCCACCACCCCCTTTACTCCAATTATTTTTTTCTTTTTTTTTCGCCCACTACTCCTGCCCATCACCCCACTCTTCTCTCCATTATAAACACCTCCCCCTCCCAATCCAAAAAAAAACTGAACATTAACACCCTTCACACTACCACAGAAATTCAAAAGCAAGGAAAGGAAAAAGAGAGAGAGAATCTGAGCTCCTGCAAGGGAGGTCTAGAGGAAGAATACGAAGTGGGTTCCGGTTCTACACTCACCCGAACCCAAATTCACGCTACACCAACTCTAGCACGACCCCGAGCACCTCCGAACCAATTCCCAATTATCCGAAGTCAGCCTCGGCGTCCTGTTGCTCCGTCGTCTTCTCCGATTCTTTCGTAGTTGTCCGAAACCGTCCAAATCAGTTAACCGCTTTTTCGACCGAAACCAAGGTAGAATAATCTCCTCCCTACTCTCTCCTATGTATATTAAGTATTTACATATTGGTTTTAATGTTCCGGAGTAAAAGAAATTGATCCAAATGACGGACGGCCGGAACCAGTTGGTTCTCTGGTTTTTCGGCCATGGACAGTGCAAGAAACGTGATGGGTTTTGAATTATGAGGTTAATATTAAACTTGCCCCCTGCGATTATCCTAGTTTCAGTTTTTGCCCTAAACCATGTGTTGACTTGTGTTTCTTTTTACCAATACTTGTACATTTTAATGTTTAGGTTGACAGATGCACGTTATGACTAAATTGTCTTCGTGTAATATTTTAGTTAATATTTATGTAAGTATACATCAACTAAAGTTTATTATAGTAATCATGTTATAATCAAATGATAAAATTTAATTACCAATGGAGAATGGAAATAGGAAATAGCACGTTATTGTATTTAGAATAACTATATATATATATACACATCTTGTTAAAAATCAGTAGGTAGGCTTGTGTGAATAAACTGATAATACTATGTAAATGAAAAGGGGAGAGTGGCTTTAATTACTAAGTACAACGTTGAGCGTAATAAATTAGTTAGTGAAATATTATCCTTTAGTCTAGTACTTAATTAGAGAGAGTTTATTTATGAACAATAACCTACTAAAGTAGTTAAGGCTTTCATCTCAAAATTAAGGACTTATAAAAATTTCTTTCTTTAAGTTTGTTAATTTTTACTGAGTTAGAGGAAGAGTTCAGTGAGTGGAATTTATAACTTATATAAATAATTAATAAAGTCCACCTAGACTTTTTTTTTTTTTACTTAAAGTTACTGTAATGAAATTGAGAGGCCGTAAACCAATAATTTCACACAATATCTTAAGGAGCTCTATAAAATACAATTTAATTTTGTTAGTCTATAAGAGTTGTTTTAAAAGATCCGTTTGGTCTATGAAATTACTAACAGCCCTACGAAAGTGGATAAAAACTATAACTAACTTACCTCATAAACAAAACTTTATGATTCAAAACGCGCACTTCGGCCCAATCCAAATCCAGTGGGTGTTTAATTATTTGCACCTTTCAATTGTTATATTATTGTCTCATTGAAATATATCATGTTTGAGCTGTTGTTGATTGCATCATGTGGCACGTGTTAGAATGGATTTAGATTCACTAGGTGGTTACGAGTAGTGACTCACGTAGACGATGTTAAGTAAATGGAAATTGGTAAAGTGTAGAAAGTGTGAGTATGTAGATTATGATTCAAGCCATGGCTATGGCAAGGTTAACTAATGGGGTCCTGTGCTGAAATGGGTAACAAATGGGGCCCAGTGTTGAGAGATGTTGTGGTGCTAATGTATAATGCGTCACGGGAAAAATTCGCTTCTTTTGTTCAAGAGGGAATAGGTCCCATGAGACGGTTATAATTGGTGGTAGGTGATGTCCGACCCTAATGTACGATGCGTCATGGCCGCGATGACTCGATCCTCCTGTTATGGTCTTAAGTGAGAACATGCTAGATACATAATTTAGGTGCGCTCACCTAGGACCCTGGTACAGGATAAGCAAGAGGAAGGGTGGACTCATGAGACGATTGTAGTTAGTGGATGTGGGAGGAAATGATCTCATGGAAAGGATCTTTAAATTTCATATAAGATGATGGATAGTAAAGTAAAAGATGATGTGCTTTTATGTCGTACCTACAATCATTTGTTATATCGTTGATCTGCTAACTGTAGAGTAAGGGGTTAGTAGGGTTGGGATTGTCTACTGAGTTTCAAAACTCATTATGGTGCCATTGGACTGGCGTTTTATGCCAGGTAATCAAGAAACCGAAGAGCAGAATCCTCTTCAAGATGATCAGTATCAGGGTGAAGACCTCCCAGCTGAGGAAGAGGAGTTTGTCGAGCCTTGGATGCCTTACCCTTAGAAGCTCTGTTAATTTATAGTATTGCTATTTGAATTTCCAAAAGGGTTATCATATTTATCAAACTCTATTTTATTTCGTTGGGTTGTAAGACAGTTAAGTATTTTTGAATTTAGTATTTGAGATTTTCGCCCTAAACTCTGTTTAATAAAATTTTATTTCTTAAATCAATTTTATGGAATATTAAATCAATTAAAAATAATTTAATTAACGTGTCCGAAATTCGGGGCATTACAGAAATTGTTCTTGGAACATTGAGTTGAGGCCTGAGCTGATTCATTCACTTCCAATTTTTCATGGCTTAGACTCTGAAGATCCATGTGCACATGTTGTAAAACTTGAGGGGGTTTGTGCAAATGATAAAATGGCTCTATTAAGATTATTTCCATCAACTTTGAAGGACACGGCTAAGAGTTGTTTCTATTCATTGAATCCTAAGATCAATTATTACCTGCAAGAGGTTGAAACGCAATTTTTCAAAACATTTTCCCCCAAACATGAGACTCATATGCTTCTACAAGATCTCATAAATTTTCATCAATAGAAGAAGAGTCTTTCGCACGTTATTGGTGGTGGTTTAGAGATCCCATATTCTTTTGGTCCGAAGATAGTTGTGAAGTAGGAGACCTTATTCACATTTTTTTATAAGAGCTTAAATCCTACAACGCGTCAGATTGTTGATAGAATGCACGCCGACGCATTTTTGGATAAAACTGCTGAAAAGGGGTGGGATTATATTGATCAATTAGCTGAAAATTCGCAATCTTGGGTTCACCATATAAATGTTAAAGATGCCAATTCTAATGCCAAGGAGGAAGTGCAAATAGAGTCACTTGCCGTTAGTGAAGGGGTTGGTTTAGAATTTGAAAAAGTTGTGGAGTTAGAATGGAGTAATGAGCTTAGTGTCTAGTGTTCTCGTCAAGAGAATTTTACTTGTACACATGATATGTCTTTTGATGCAAAAACTCTTGAGGAGCCATTGCCGAAAATTGTTCAAAGTCCACTTAAATTTGATAATCAATTACTCCCGGCTTCTAATGATGTCATAGATCCTATTTAGGATCCACCATCGCAGAAGATTATTGGAGTACTTACCGCTATCTTTTAGGTAATAGTAATTATTCTGTTTTCTTAATTATTTTTTATACGGAAACGACACGGTCAGTATCCAACAATGATGAGAAGTATTTAACTTTTAGTGGTATTAACGGAAGTTTATGAATGTGGGAGTTCACTTCGAAGGGAAACATTCAGGAAGGTGGTAATAGTCACATATTTGGGCCTTATGATTTTAATTACAGGTACGAATTGGTGATACCTGGGTGTGTGACTTCGGCGTTGCCTCTGTGCCGGAGTAGTGATGATAAGTTTGAGCAGAAGAGAGTGAATTTTTTGCTTACCATTGCTACTAGTGTATATGAGGAGAATACGAGTCTAAGCCTTAGTGATTGTAAGGAAAGGTGCTGGTTTAATTGTAATTGTGTTGCTTTTACGGTACCATATAGCAATGGAACATGATGTATAACTTGGAGAGGAAAGCTGGAGTATCGAGAAAACCCGGATGCTGTGAAGATT
This sequence comes from Rhododendron ovatum, assembly GCA_019656835.1. NCBI lineage: Eukaryota > Viridiplantae > Streptophyta > Magnoliopsida > Ericales > Ericaceae > Rhododendron > Rhododendron ovatum. Next base: position 19,691,478 of record CM033794.1, on the reverse strand, counting down.
TACGTGCTGGTTCGAGGAAGTTCATCTAAAGGCTTGTTGAATTTCATAGTCATTTGTTCATCTATGGAATAAACTTTCTCACAAAACGTTATCCGCCTGAAAACAAACGGAGTGTTAACGTAGATCAGAGTTTGTTTAGAATCACTTCATCTTGACCAGATATGGTGGGTAAAACGTTACATAATTGATTCTTTAACTCAATAAAGCCCTATTAAGAACATACACAATACAAGATGAAGGACATGCTTGTTGTGCAGAAGCCGAATAAACAGACAGTGATTATGAATATCGAATTGAAGAACAAAAATAGATGTGCGAAGCAAACTAAACTAATCAAACCAAACATGAGAGACAGAGAGCGAAACACAAACAAAAGGAGAGAGACACACACAGATATATGTGGTTTGGCCTTACTTTGGGATGTAAGCGTAGTCCACGAACAATCGATCAATGGCTTCACTAAACAAATACTAATACTCAAAGAGCTACAAAGAAGAAGTTTTGCAGAAACCTTTCTACCCAAATCTCACCAAAAGCCAAAACAAAGGCACAAGTTTCTCAAACCCTAACCCAGTGCCTAATATTTGCTCTCACACCATAATAAGAGGCATAACACATGTATTTAAACCCAAAGGCAAGTTGCCTACCAAAAGGAAACCAATTGGGTTAGGAAACCCCCAAAAAAACCCTACGAACGGAGTCTTTCCACGTTTTTGTGTTCCTGACTGCCCAGGCAAACGTGACTCCCGTCCGGTCAAAAACTTCAGTGAGCAAGGATTGAAACCATATAACCGAGTTGTACAGACCGCTCGGGCAGACTTGAATCCTGCCCGAGCCAAACTGGTTTTCTTTCCAGGCCAAAAATTCATAATGCTCAGAAAATAGTGAACACCTCCAGGTAGCTCTAAAACAGCCCCAAACAACTCCGAACGACTCTGAAATCTAGCCAAAACACTTAAATATCCACCTTGGCGAGATATCCAAACAAACCAATTGCCAAATGAAGCCAAAACCAAATTCAAATTGAACTCCCACAAACCAAACTCTCTCCAAAAGCTCGAACCAAAAGAGAGTCAAAGAGATAGACGAATCAAATCCAAAGAAGCAACCAAGTCCTCAACGAATAAACCGAACTGATCACCAATTGTAGATGAACCCAAACCAAAACCAAGCATCGAAAGGATGCAACAAGGACGTTGCGATACTAAGTGGGGGAGATTATGAGCACCCATGTCACGCCCTCGATTTTCAACATAATTATAGAGCATTTTCTTAAATAAAACCTCACAACACGTACAATACCCAAAAATAATATAGCATTCCCATTTTCACAATTGCATTTCACAGTCCATTAGATTCCAAATTATTATATCATCGGCTCCAAATTGACATAAGTATCAAGTGTCAAGAGAGTTAAGAGTTTATAAATATTCCTTAGTCAAAAGAATTATAACTTAAGTTACAAATGTATCTTTCAAAAGAAATTTACAAAGATGAATAAGTAACTCCTTCTGTTAGCTTTCAAAAGTATTTCCACATTCCAAGCACTGCATGCATGCAAGCTACTACCTCGGGTTAGCACTTGAAAATGATGTAAGGTTTGAACTACACTAACTCAGTAGAAAAGTATACGCAAACTCTATATGCAAATGAGCAATACAGAAGAACAAACGACAGAAACCAAATGATAATGGAAGAAAGCATAACTATCATGATCAAAGTGTCCAATCATCTCAAACCCATCTTTCCAACATACTTATAAGTCATGTTCATTCAATTCGTATCTCAACATCTCGTATCCTTTGTGTGTATGAGACGAAGCTCTTACCAGGCCAATTAAGGGATCCCGATATTCCCTGCCAAGCACCCACCTTGTAAGTTAGGCCTTGAGTGTATTCATTATGAGCATTAGCTCCCGCCGGGCCAATTGTGGGATCCCAATATCCCCTGCTAGGCACCCACCCGTTGATGAGCCCCGAGTGTTTGCGCGTCATCCATAAGCTCTAGTGTATCGTTCATATTTCCACGTGCAATGACTTACATTTCTCACTTCATAACTCAATGTGCTCATTCTAATCCACCGGATATCATTCTAAGTATGAAACAAGTAATATTCTCCGAACACTTGAAAGAATGCATAAACGAACCCATTAGAGTCGATGAAAGGCTCCAAAAAGTGATTTGCAAGACTTAGGAAAAATGATTGTTGGACTGAAGACCTACCGGTAGGTGAACAGGGTCTACCTGTAGAGAAGGAAATATTTCAGAAGACCTACAGATACAAAATGAAGGTAGTGAGGCCAACGTTTTGCACGAAACAACTTTTCACGAGATCTACATGTAGGTGAAAAGTTTTACATGCGATTTTGACAGAACTTTCAGATTTTGATCTAATCTCAATAACAACCAAAACAAGCTCATTTAAGGCATAAAAACACTCAAATAACATATAAAGAGAGGTAGAATTCCCTACCTCGAGTATCCAAGCCGACACCGAAGAGATTGAATGAACCCTAGCTTCCAAAAATGTGAACCGAGCGAAATACACCGAACCGAACTCTATCCAACGTGATACGAGCCCCAATACGCAAGTAGAAGATGGAGTTGAGGTTGATTATTGTGGGTTTTAAGTTTGGAGGTGAGTTTTTTGATGAAGGAGTGAGAGAGATGGAGAGGGTGAGAGACTGAAAGAGAGAGAGCCGAGAGATGGAGAGAGGGGAAAATGGAAAATATTTTCCCTGCCACACACCACACACATATATACACCATATTGCACTAACACCCGCATTTCCCAAATCCTTGCACATTAACCCATGACCATATTTTCCACATTAAACCATCATTTATTCCTTTATAAAAATTAAGATTATATAAGAGAAATTTACGGGTCTACAACCCAAATGTTGTTCCACATTAGGGAAATTTGGGAAGTGAATGTAATATATAATGGTTTGCAAGCAGTTACTGTATAACTTGAGATTAACCTTTTGAGACACGTGCTTAAACGAATGGTTAGCAGGTCAGCTGACGCGGGTCGGGACACAATCCCTATTAGGACACAGATGACAGCTACAACCAAAATCCAAAATCCACTTCGACTCCCTCGAGTGGCTAACAGGCATGGGACTCACTAAAGCAGCTTAAAAATCACCATCTTCTTCAAAAGCATAATTGGAATTGGAGTTCTTTTTACGCCTCAAAATCAAACAATCCCTCTTCCAATGAGCTTTGTTGTGACAGTAAGCACACTCATCTTTTACGATACCCGTTGGATTCGCAAAAGGGGGAACTTTACTTGATTGGGGCCGAGTCTTATTTTCCACAACCAAACCCTGATTGAATGTGTCCTGATGGGTTTCCTTATCTTTCAAACGATACTCATTATTAACTAGAGCATTCGACACATCCTCAAAACGAAGTTCTCACTTACCATGTAACAAAGTAGTAACAAGGTGATCATACGAAGGGGAAAGAGAGTTCAACAAAATTGAAGCCTTATCCTCATCAAGGATTTTGGCATCCAAATTCTAAAGATCAGCAAGTATTTTATTAAAATCAGACAAGTGCTTGTTCATAGAACTACTTGCACGGAATTGGAAACCTTCTTCAGCTAGAGGCGGTTCTTAACGCTCTTGGTCATATATACTTATCCTCAAGCTTCTTCCAAAGATCCTTCGCCCTCATCTTCCGCGTAACAAAATACTTCTGATCTTTTGTGAGACATAACCGAATGGAACTACAAGCTTGACGATTAACCTGATCCCAATCCTTATCGCTCATGTCCTCAGGTTTGTCCTCTAAAGCAAAATCCTTGTTTGACCAAAACATCCTGAGCTTCACACTGCCAGATACCAAAGTTGTTTGTCCCATCAAATTTTTCAACTTCAAATTTAGCGTACGAAACCAAAGACCTCACGAGTAACCGGTGTCGGACCCGGTTGCTACCAATTTCTTGGACGACTCCTCATACATATCTGACCCAATTTTCATAAACCACCAAACCAAAAACCCAAAGAACCAAGTGGAACAAATCGAATCCCAGGTCGATAATCTATGCTTTGATACCGGTTTGTTGTGCAGTAGCCGAATAAACAGACAGTGATAATATCGAATCAAAGAACAAAAACAGATGTACGAAGCAAGTTAAACTAATCAAACCAAACGTGAGAGAAGGAGAGAGAAAACAAACAAAAGAAGAGAGAGACACACAGACATACGTGGTTCGGCCTTACTTTGGGATGTAAGCATAGTCCATGGGCAATCGATCAATGGCTTTACTAAACAAGTACGAATGCTCAAAGAGCTACGAAGAAAAAGTTTTGCAAAAACCCTTCTACCCAAATCTCACCAAAAGCCAAAACAAAGGCACAAGTCTCTCAAACCCTAATCCAATGCCTAATATTTGCTCTCACACCATAATAAGAGGCAAAACAAGTGTATTTAAACCCAAAGACAAGTTGCTTACTAAAAGGAAACCTAATTGGGTTAGGAAACCCCCCAAAAAACCCTAACAATAGAGTCTTTTCGCGTTTTAGTGTTCTCGACTGCCCGGGAGGATGTGACTCTCACCAGGGCGAAAACTTCTTAGCGCAAGGATCTAAACCAGGTAACACGGGTGCAAGGACCGGCTGGGTGGGCTTGAATCCCGCCCGGGCCAAACTGGATTTCCGCATGGGCCAAAAAGAAAACCGTGTACAACTCCAGATAGCTTTGAAATAGCCCCCAAAAAACTCTGAATGGCTCCGAAATCGAGCCAGAACACTTCAGACATGCCACGCGGTATTCCTATTTCTCCTTTTTCTTGTTTTCTCATTTGGGCATGTAAGGGAAAGGCCTTAAACACCTGTTTGCCACCCACCCATTTTGTGAAAAAAGAAGTCAAATAACAACCCATTCTATGCTAAATCAACATTAGCTAGGTTTCATTACTGAGGTTGTCTGTAGACAAATATCAATATACTGCACATTACGTCAGATTTTATGCCATTTTCCTCTTCCAATCTTCGCTCATGTACATATGATTTAGGCAGTGTATTTGTGTGACTGCTCTATTTTGTTTTCTCATGTTCGTGTTTATTTCTTCATAAAACAACGTATCATGGTTACTCAAACTGCACGCTAGTGGTACTATAGCAATAGAGTTTCTAGAGATGGATTGAGTGATATACAAAAGAAAAAACTACTGAGTGATACTTATCTTGAAGAGTTTTTTCCCTGTCCAGGAAAGACGTGGATATGGATAGTCATTGCAGCTGTAATTTCTCTTCTTATTATGCTCAGTATGGGCATCTTTTGCTCTCTAAGAATCAGAAAGCGAAGATTTGAAGGTATTTGTCTTATAATAGATGAACATGATGAATATGCAAGTCAATTGTAAATTGGGCTAAAATTATAGTATGCAGGAGAAGAGAAGAAGAGGCGAGTACAGTACATACAAGAGTGCAAAACTTCTGATAGCTTTAACGACGTTCATCACACAGACGATGATGGAACAGAAGGTCATCATGACTTGAAGATGCTTAGCTTTGCATCCATTGTCAAGGCTACAAATTACTTCTCGCAAAAAAATAAGCTTGGACAGGGTGGCTTTGGACCTGTTTACAAGGTAACTTCAAATCTTTAGTGACTAAAGAAGTTACTCCTAGTCTCTGTCCAATGTTATGCAAATCATCCGTACATTAATTTGAATAGGGAACATTACAAGAGGGGCGAGAAATAGTAGTCAAGAGACTTTCCAGAACATCGGGTCAAGGGCTCGTGAAGTTCAAGAATCAACTCATACTTATTGCCAAACTCCAGCACAAGAATCTTGTTCGGGTTTTGGGGTGTTGCATCCATGGAGAAGAAAAGATGTTAGTTTATGAATATTTGCCAAACAAGAGCCTGGATTTGTTCATCTTTGGTTCGTAAAATTTCTACTGTTTTCTCACTATTTTTTTTGATTTACAAATTAAAATTATCATTCTTAAGACGACATGTGCTCTATTGTTTGTAGCTAATTTTTTTTTAGTCTTATTTTTTTAGTCTTATTTTTTTTTTTAGTCTTATTTTTTTAGTCTTATTTTTAGTCATAGATGGGGTTGTTCAAGGGCTTCTTTACCTTCACAAATACTCGAGAATGAGAGTAATACATAGAGATTTGAAAGCTAGTAATGTATTGTTAGACGAAAACATGAACGCTAGGATATCTTATTTTGGCTTGGCAAGAATTTTCAAGCAGAACGAGACGGAAGCAGTTACTAATAGGGTTGTTGGAACATAGTAAGTGAAAAAACTTTCTCTATATTACGTAGTTGGATTGAACTCGATCTTTTCGTCTTGTTACACTGAAGTTGTTCCTTTATTTATTTGATACAGTGGTTACAGATCTCCGGAATATGCCATGGAACGAACTTTCTTGGAGAAGGCCGATGTCTTCAGTTTTGGAGTCTTAATCTTGGAAATTGTTGGTGCTAGAAGAAATACTAGCTTCTACGACGCTGATAATGGTCCACTCAACCAGATTGGCTATGTGAGTTTGTCTAACTAATCCCTTTTCTAGATTTTGCTAAATCCAATCAGTTGAAAGCATACAAATTAAAATGATATTGCCTCAGGCATGGGAGCTGTAGAAAGAAGGGACTGCATTGGAGTTAAAAGGATCCAACACTCGGCGATTCTTGTGACAAAAACAGATTGTTGAGAGTCATTCATGTGGGTCTTCTATGCGTTCAAGAAGGTGCAATAGATAGACCTACAATGTTAGATGTTATTTCTGTGCTTAATAACGGAACGATGGTTTTGTCTGCTCCTACAAGACTACCTTTTCTCACAGGAAGAAACATCCTTCACACCGTTATATCATCCAAAAGCAAGCCAAAAAATTGTTCGAGAAATAATTTGACAGCTTCTATAATGGAACCACGATAGTGAGGTGAAGAATTTTTTTTTTCGTGCTTCGATTATTTCACAATGACCCCAAAATTTTGTACCTTGTGTGTCGATTCGTAACCAGCATATGTATATGTAGGCATTTGAACACTGTAACTTCATTCGATGATTCGATCGTATTCATCCTGTTAATTCAATAATGCACAAACTCTTACCGAATGTAGATTAACTATCTTGAGTATCATATTCCCACCTCTTATTCCTTCGGTGTTCTAATGGTAAAAGACCTTCAGATCATAACTTATCACCTTTGAGACAGGAATAGAGCCAGGGAGGGGCTAACAGGGGCGGTCACCCCTGCAAAAAGAAAAAAAAAACACTACTATTATATGTCAAAAAAAATTTCCTATGAAAATATATAAGCTCGCCCTTGTGTAGAATTTTGAAAAAAAAAATATCATAGTAACCTTTGAAATACGAGAATACCAACATTAATTACTAAAGGCTAAGGGCTAAAATATAACAAAAAATAGAACTATAGGGTTAATAATGTAAATATTCAAATAATAAACTTTTACATTTCGTTAGATGGGTTTAGTATTTTACAGTTTTATTTCTTTTTGCCCCAAAATCTTAATGGCACACCAAATCCCCTCTCTCTCTTTCTTGGCACAAACATCCCCAAATGTTAAGACTTCAAAGCCAATTTCGAGAAAATAGTGACGGAGGAGAAGAGATTTTGGTAATCCTAAGTAATTTTGGTGAAATTTAAGTTGTAGGTATATCTTTCCCCAATTGTTGTTCTAGACTTTTACTAATTCTTTGTTTTCTGACCGGTAAAATCAAGTAACATGAAAACCCATGTACCGAATTCGTCCAATTGTGATGAATGAGAAAAAACAAGATGAACAATAAAGAAAATTAAGACACATACATTAAGATCGATCCCACTAGTTAAACTAATTTATGTATTTACATTATTTTGAGTTTTAATGTATTTACATGATTATGCATGTGTATTTATATTTTTCTCTCGCATGCACCGTCACCCCTGCACGATGAAATTCCTGACTCCGTCCCTACTTTTTGAGAGATGCTGTTTATTTATTTTTGCTCTTATTTGGTAGAACTCCATTGATTAGGCCTCTGAAATCTGAATACTCTTTCTTTTCGTTACGTTTCATTATTAAGAACCCCAAAGCCCATTCGCCAGGCCCAAAGCGTCCTCCGATTTGGTCCATTACAAGCCCCATGTTTTGGTTTGCCAGACTATTGGATGTTAGTCGATGTTAGAGGGTTAGTAGTTACTACGGGAGTCGAACACCTCCTCCATGAGTGCAAGACCTCTCCCTTGGAAGGGAGAATGAAGAACTAACCACACCAACCGGTTGTTCTTACTACAAGTCCCCTGTTAGAACACCTAAAGAATTCAAAAAATTTAGGTACTACTTTGATTCAGTTTGTGAAACTAAGGGGTTGTTTGGCAAAATAAGCCAAATGGCTTATCAATTTTTTTGTCCTTATTCAAAATTGTTTCCCATTTTTTAGTTTTTTGTCGATTTTTTGAGGATTATTGCTTCTTCATGACGAGAGGAATCTATAAACTAAAAAATTACGATCAAAATCCAATTTTTTTTTAAATAAAGGGGAAAAAAATTGGCTAAATTCGACGAAAAATTAACAAATGCAATATATATATATATATATTGAATAAGAATAAAAAATAAGCCATTTGGCTTATAATGCCAAACTAGGCCTAAATAGGTCCGGTATGGGCATGGTTTACCACCGTAGTCTGTACGTTTAAACTTGGCCTCCACTGATTTTTTTAAGTGAAAACTTGGAATTCAATATTGGGTACTTTTGGGTCTGCTGCTATCATTGCCTACATAGATGTAGGAATTTGAGGGTTTTCTTGAAGTTGTTTCTAAGTTGGGACTGCTCCTTCCGTCCCAATTTGTTGATCATTTTGGGAGATTTCAACTTCTTCAGAGAACATTGCGCTTGTTATATTTTTAGTTTCTATTTTACCCTTTAAAACATCATCAATGCATTGTCCCTATGTGGTCTTTAATTTCGAAGAGGAATGGCACATACAATCTTTTTGGTACAACAAAAAAATGTCTACCGGAACTAAAAATTGGGGATAGAGAGAATATTTGTTGGGAATAAACACGAAGTCACCAAAGTACCAAGATTCAAACAAAATCACTATCGCGACCAATATAAGTACGATGAAAAAATAAGATGGAGAGAGAAATGCAAGATTTACGTGGTTCTTTACACTATGAGAATATTTAGCACAAATACACTTAGTATAAAAAGCCCACACCTAAAGGTGTAAAATGGGCCGGGTCGGCACGGGCACGGAATAATCTTGGCACGGCACGGGAACGGCACGGTCTTAATGGGCACGTGGCACGGCACGGGCACGGAAGTGAGTAGGAACGACACGGGCACGACACGGAAGTTGACTTGGCACGGCACAGATTTAGACGGGCACGACACTAGCACTGCACGGAAGTGGGATGGGGCACGAGTCATGACACGGCATGACACGATTCTAGCCAGACACGGGCACGGAAAGTTGACTTGGCACGGCACGACACGACACGACACGGTCTTAGACTGGCACGCCACTGGCACGGCATGGAAGTGGGTTGGGGCACGAGTCACGACACGGTTCTAGCCAGACACGAGGCACGACGCAGCACGGTACGGGCACGGAAGTGAGAGGGAACAACACAGGCACGGCACGGAAGTTGGCTTGGCACGGGACGGCGCGACACGGTTTTAGATGGGCACGGCACGGAAGTGGGATGGGGTACGAGTCACGGCACGGCACGACACGGGCACGGGCACGCAGGGCCGATCTTGAGATTTTGGAGGCTTAAAGTGAATTTTAAAAATGAGGCCCTATATTTTTAACAAAAAAAACTCAATGTATGTCAGTATGTGTCTAATATAAGGTTAGGAGATTAAACTTTTAGCTTCATAATTTAACTAAAATAAAATTTTAAAACGATTTATACCATTAGAAAAAAATGAATCAAACGTACCAGTATCGCTCATACATTGTGTTTTTTTTTGACTAATTATATTATGAACTTTAATTGTAAGAATGTTATTTTTAATAATAAGAGAATTAATTATTTTAAACAACTTTTATCAAATTTTGTTGAGTTCGAAGTAATTATTATGCTTTTATATAGTCAAAAGTGTTTTTTTTTTGTTTTTCTTTTTCTGTGAACTAGATATTAAAAGATAAAAATTAAATTAAAATGAAAACTTATCCAAACATTTATAGTAATGTGCAAAAGATTTGAACCCTTAGAGTGAGTAACATTTAAAACAACTGAAGCACAACTAATACAAGAAAATCTGGCAAATGAGCCTCGTGGGACTCAAAACAAGGACCTCTCGGTTTAAGCAATATGGACAAACCACTGATGTTGGAAGCCTGGAACTCTACTTGTGCTAGAATTCGGAATAACTTATATATAATATATTTTCGTCTTATGAAAAACGAGGCCCAGTTTTCGCCCGAATTTTGGAGGCCTAAAGCGGCTGCACCTCAAGCTTCACCTCAGGGCGAGCCCTGCGGGCACGACACGAGTCACGAGGCATGGAAAAACCCAAAAAAAAAGTTATTAAATAAACAAGAGTTTTAAGATTATAGTTTACTTTATTTGTGTGTATTTTTGATAATCCAATAATTTATTAATCTTTTCCTTTTATTTAAGTAAAAAAAGCTTTTAAAATATTTTTTATGATTAAGAAATTTTGAATCAAATTCAAACATGATAACATACTAATTACTACACATATATTGATATATATTGCGTTTTATCTAATACAGATTTTTAAATATATATATATATATATATATATATAGAAAATAAATAAGAAAAAAAATAATTTTTTTAAAAAAATCTAATTTTTTTAAAAAAATTGGTTTAAAAAAAATAATCTCTATGGGGTTCGAACTCAAGTCCTTGGGGACTTGACAATTGACACACATCTCAAACCACCAAGGCCAGCAATCTTTTTGTGCTTATAATTAGAACAAGTAATATATATTACATAATTCTATTTTTAAAAAACGGGCCTCTTGTATGCTAGCCACACGATTGCAATACATGTATGACGATCCATACCGTTCATTTCGTTATTTTTGGTGTTTTAATCACTCTCGCACATTTTCGGGTCTATCGGGTTTTTGAAACCCTTTTATCGGGACGTAGATTTATTGATGGGGAATTTTTTTTTATGTGCGATCGAGTATATAGCGATAACCAATTTATTTTATTTTTTGCACAAATGATATAAATAGTGCCACATAAAAGGTAGACGGTTCCGATTTTCAAAAAACAACTCGGGCGGCCCTAAAGTGGTGCGTTATAGGACTTTTACGTCTTTGGAAGCACCAAATGTGTTCTGATCACATGGTTTCCGATATCCGATTATCACCTATTTTGGGGAGGATGATAAATTTGATAAGATCTTAAATCGTAATGGTTTAGATCGAATATTTGAAAAAATGAGTCTGCAGCTACCGTTTAAATCTATACATCTAACTTGTCTGGTTCTAAACCAATGTATTTTGCTATAGTCCAATGTACGCTAGCCACACGATTGCGACATAAGTATGATGATCCATACCGTTCATTTCGTTGTTCTTGGTGTTTTAATCACTCTCGCAAATTTTTGGGTCTATCGGGTTTTGGAAGCCCTTTCATCGAAACATAGATTCATTAATAGGAATTTTTTGTCATGTGCGATGTAGTATATAATGATAACCAATTTGCTTCATTTTTTTGCATGAATGATATAGTCACTCCCACATAAAAAGGTAGACGGTTCGGATTTTCAATAAACAGCTCGAGCGGCCCTCGAGTGATGCCTTATAGGACTCTACAAGAATTTTCGATAAGTTGTTGCATATGGATTATGGTGTATCGTATGCACATGATTACAAAGATCAAATAAAAGGAATGAGATGCTGGATGCTGCCCTAGCAGACATCTCATTCAGTCATTCTCCGATCTCTCTCGATCTCTCACTCTTTCAGACTCGTCTCAAGTTCTCAACTTCTCTCTGTCTCTCTCAACGTCTCTCTGTCCTCTCACCTCTGACGACGAGCCTCAACGTTCGGATTCTGGCATGCCTTATTTCTTTGGATTCACTCACCGAGTCATTCACCTCTCTCACTCTCTCACTCTCTCAGAGACTCAAACTCTCACACACATTCTCTCTCTGTCTCGCTGCTCACCTGACACCTCTCTCTCTCTCTCTCTCTCTCTTCGTTTTTGACTTTCTGGCGACACAAGTCTCAATTCTCAAAGGGTGAGTCGGTGCGACGGTGACCATCAGTCTCTCAACGTCTGTCTCTCCGACTCTCTCATCACCTCAGGTACTCAGCTTACCGACTGACTCACCAGTCACCGTATGTCTCTGAGCACAGGTACCTCTCTCACTTCCCTCTCCAGTCTCCACTTATCTACTGTAAATAGGGTTTTTGAAAATAGAGTTTTAACCTGATTTTTGAAATTAGGGTTTTTGTTAATTGTTACTAATTTCTGAAATTAGGGTTATGAAATTAGGGCTCTTGTTAATTGTTACTAATTTCTGAAATTAGGGTTACAAAATTAGAGCTTTTGTTGCTAATTTCTGAACTTAATAACAAGAAATTAGGGCTTTTCACTTTTGTTACTAATTTCTGAAATTAGGGTTACGAAATTAGGGTTTTTGTTGCTAATTTCTGAAATTAGCAGCAAGAAATTAGGGCTTTTTACTTTTGTTACTAATTTCTGAAATTAGGGTTACGTAATTAGGATTTTTGTTGCTAATTTCTGAAATTAGTAACAAGAAATTAGGGCTTTTCACTTTTGTTACTAATTTAAGTAATTTCGTATATTAGTATATTTTCGACAAATTTGTCGAAACTCACCGACTCACTCACCAGTCACTGTATCTCTCTGAGCACATGCACTGTTGATATTTTGTATATTCTAGAAATGACCAGATCTGATGATTTTGTTATAGATATGCATTGTTATCTGTTAATACTTCATACTTGATATAGATTAGTTTATTTTTGCATTACTTGAATATTGCATTTAGGGTTACAGAATTAGGGCTTTCGTGTTTCCCAATAACCCCTGTTATGGTGTTTGTTTGTAGATGGATGCTTGAAATGGGGAGGATTGTGACTCCCACTCAGGTTCTGATGAACTACCACGAAACCCTATTGCACCACAGCGTATGGGTTCTGTAGGTGAGGAGGTTGCTTCAAACATTGTTGGTGGTGGAAGTGGTCCAAGTGGAACATGACCTATAGGTTCTACTGCTACTCCAACAGATTCTACTCACGCAGCTGCAAATTCAGGCCTTAGAGGTTCAAAAAGGTCACGACGCCACTCATGGATATGTAATCATTTCTCTATAAATGAAAACTTCAAGAATGAAAATGGTGTTGACATAGAAGCTAGGGCTGTATGCTATTATTGTGACAAAAATTATAAATGCAAAAGTAATAATGGTGTAGGGCCACATGGTAGACATCTAAGAAGTAAACATGCTGACAAAATTGGTGGTGCATCTGATAGTAGTAATTTTGTTTATTCAAAAGAAAAAATAAGACATGGACTGGCTTTTTATGTAGCTGCACCAGAACAACCATTTACTTTTGGTGATGATATTAGATTTGAATATTTTGTCAAAAATTGTCTGAATCCTTCATTTGCTAAAGTTTCTAGAAATTCAACCCGTAGTGATACGAAGAAAGCTCATAGTGAAGTTAAAAAAGATTTGATTAGTGAACTTGCAACTGTTGGTGCAATAGGTTTTACTTCTGATATGTGGTCTGGTATAAATAACTGTGGTTATATTTGTGTGACTGCTCATTATATAGACTCCAGTTGGACTTTGAGAAAAAAAATTATTGCTTTCCGTTTAGTGGAGTTTCCTCATGATGCTGAACAGATTTATGAAAGTATTATGAGTGTTTTTAGGGATTTTGAAGTTGTTGATAAAGTTTATAGCATTACTTTTGACAACCATAACGCTAATAGTGCTACACTTTCATTGTTTATAAGAAATTTGATGACTCCTTATTTTGGTGAATTATTGTATTTGCGATGTGTATGTCATGTCATTAATTTAGTTGTGCAAGATGGTTTGAAACATATAGCACCACAGATTAAAAAAATTAGAGATGCTGTTCTTTTTATTGCTACTTCCCCATCTAGGCAACAAGAATTTGATAAATTGTGCACATCACTTTACAATCTTAAACCCAAAAATATGAACTCTGATGTTCAAAATCATTGGAATTCGACCTACCTTATGTTAAAGTCTTGTAGAAAATATAGTGATGCAATATCTGCTTATGTTAATCAGAGGTATCAACCGTGACGTAGTAATCCTTTAACTCTAGCTGATTGGGAAATTGGTTTTGAGTTCATGAAATTTTTGAAAGTGTTTTATGTTGCTACCGTAGCTTATTCGGGTGTTCGTTATCCTACTTCTTGTATTATGCTTCATCATCTTTTCAATATCAGTGTCAATTTTCGTAAACATAGGGAACATCCAAATTTTGCATATGCTTGTATAGATATGGAAGGAAAATTCAGAAAATATTATGAGGAAATGTCACCAATATTTATGTTAGCTACAGTAATGGACCCTAAGATGAAGTTATAAGGTGTTAGCTTGCTCTTAAGAGAGATTGATACGAATTTGGGGATTATTGCTTTACCTTCTTCTGCTAATGTGAATGATTTATTGACTATCATGTATGCTAAATATGAATCTAAGTTTTGTTCTAATGCTGCCTGTACTGCTGCTCCTTTAACATCTTCTACAAGTACCAATGATGAATTTTGAGATTTTGTTAGTTCAAAATTTTAGGAATAGGAAGTAGCATTGGAACTTCACGCATTGAACTTGAGAAATATTTGGACCTAGAATCTGTTAACGCGAATGACAGACGTGATTTTGATGTCTTAGCTTTGTGGGAAAAAAATGAAGATAAATATCCTGTTCTTTCAATCATGGCACGTGATCTACTAACCCCTCCTGTGTCTACAGTGGCATCCGAATATGCTTTTAGTGCAGGTAAAAGAGTGTTGGATGAGAGGAGGAGCAGACTAGCTCCAGACATTTTGGATTGTCTCATTTGCTTGAAAGATTGGGAGGATGCATGCCTTGGAATTCAAAAACGCTCAGCTAAAGATGAATTCAGAGGCTATTTTGCAGATTCTGATATGGACAGTGATTAGGGGGACTTGCTGTCATTTGGTTTGAATCTATTATTCATTTTTTCTGTTGGGGTTGTGTCTGTGGTTTATTCATTTTAGCATTGTGTATGGCTTATTCATTTCAGTAAATGGGCTGAAGTGGATATTATGGCAACTTATGAAGGCCTTAAATGGCAACATGATGTTGCCCCCACTTCAGTTTTTGGCTATGATGTATTTTCTTAACTAATATGCTGAGCCTAAGTTTTGCTGCATGCCTTGTGGTCTGTTTAGCTTCACTTAACTGAAGTGGATGTTGCCTGCATGCGTTGTGGTGTGTGGCAGTGTGGTGTTTTGTGGCTTATTTATTTCAGTAAGTGGGTTGAAGTAGATGTTGTGGCAACTTATGAAGGCCTTAAATGGCAACATGATGTTGCCCCCGCTTCAATTTTTGACTATGATGTATTTTCTTAACTAATATGTTGAGCCTAAGTTTTGCTGCATGCCATGTGGTTTGTTTAGTTTCACTTAACTAAAATAGATGTTGCCTGCATGCATTGTGGTGTGCGTGTGTGTGTGTGGCAGTGTGGTGTGTGTGTGTGTGTGTGTGTGTGTGTGCACGCACGTGCGTGTCTCCTCTTAGTCTGAAATGAATAAGCCACAGACACAACCTCAGTTTTTGGCTACGCAAAGTGTGATTGTGTTGCAACTTATGAAGGCCTTAACGGCAACTTAACGTTGCCGCATCCATTTCGATTTCCGGCTATGATGATAAAAACAAAAAAAAGTAATGTCTGAGCCGTAGTGGTATTGTTATGTGCTATGATTCTATGAAGTGGTGTTGTAACTTATGAAGGCCTTAATGGCAACTTAATGTTGCATCCATTTCAATTTTCTGCTATGATGATAATATCTTAGCAGAATTCTATTTTCTTGTTCATTTGGCTTTCATATACCTGTTTTCTGCTATGATGTATTTTCTTAACTAATATGCTGAGCCTAAGTTTTGCTGCATGCCTTGTGGTCTGTTTAGCTTCACTTAACTGAAGTGGATGTTGCCTGCATGCGTTGTGGTGTGTGTGTGTGGCAGTGTGGTGTGTGTGTGTGTCTTCTTTTAGTCTGAAATGAATAAGCCACAGAAACAACCCCAGTTTTTGACTAAGCGAAGTGTGATTGTGTTGCAACTTATGAAGGCCTTAACGACGACTTAACGTTGCCGCATACATTTCGATTTCCGGCTATGATGATAACAAAAAAAAGTAATGTCTGAGCCGTAGTGGTATTGTTATGTACTATGATTCTATGAAGTGGTGTTGCAACTTATGAAGGCCTTAATGGCAACTTAATGTTGCATCCATTTCAATTTTCTGCTATGATGATAAAATCTGAGCAGAATTCTATTTTCTTGTTCATTTGGCTTTCATATACCTGTTTTCTGCTGCTGTTGGTGCACGCCTGGCTTGCTGGTTCTTGTTTTCATGTATTGTAGGACATTGTAGAGGGCCTAGAGGCCAAGGATCAGACCACGTGAAGGCTGAAGCAATTGGTATTTGTGAAATTAGAAGTTCTACTATTCTAGCATCTGCTACTGCCTACTATGATGGTAATCTTTATGACGAAACCAATTTAATTACATGTTCTTATAAATTGGACTTGTTTATCTTTCTTACTTTAGAGTCTTAGATAACATGTCATATCTTGTCAGAGACAAAGGCTTGGCCGAGCATGTCATATCCTGTAATTTTTTTTTGTATAACATTGTTCTTGATCTTTATATGTTAGTAGCTCGTATTTAGCTTGGTGGATACCTCTAACCTGGTTTTATGCCAAACCTGAGGTGTAACGAAGCCAGACTAAATATTGAGTTTGTTTTTAGTTAGTATAGTTAGTTTTATTTGATTGCATTGCTTAGCCGAGGTGGTGGCATAACCCCTCGTATATTCTGTTTGCTGAGTTGAGGTGGCGGCCTAGCCCCTCTAGTCTGTTGGTTTGTTGTTCGTTTGTTAGTCTGTTTATTGTGATGTGTGGTCTGTGGATGGTTGGACAGTGGCTGGATGCAAGAACAGGGTGGTTGGAATTTGGATGCAGTCATCATTCAGAAGATATAACTTGTGATGAAAGTAAATGGTGCTTATGTGCTGGAAATGGTGTATATGAGTGTTTAAATCACTGTTTTATTGCACGAAATGATGGTACAAGCTGAAATTCTGATTTTGTAGCTGACTTTTACAAGCTGAAATTCTGGTTTCTTGCACGCTGACTTGAAAGCTAAAATTTAGGTGTGTTTAATTCTGGTTTCTAGTCTGGTTTGGCACTTGGCAGAGCTTGGTCTAACTGCCTTACTTGGCTATGATGATTAAAAAAAACACTAATGTCTGAGCCGTAATGGTATTGATATGAACTATGAAGTGGTGTTGCAACTTTTGAAGGCCATAATGGCAACTTAACGTTGCATCCATTTCAATTTTCTCCTATGATGATAAAAGGAAGTAATATCTAAGCAGAATTCAATTTTCTTATTCATTTTCCTTGTTCATTTGGCTTTCATATGCCTGTTTTCTGCTGCTGCTGGTTCTTGTTTTCTGCTGCTGCTGGTTCTTGTTTTCTGCTGCTACTGTTGCTGGTTCTTGTCTTAATCTTTTTTTAACCGGCTTATTTCATCTTTAAAGAACGGTTTTTTAGCTTTTGGTTAAAATAATTAGCTTTTTCAATTCACCTAGTTGAGTAGACTTGGCAAGGTTAAAAAAATGTCGTTAAATCCAGGGATAAGGTTCTGAAAAGACCATACAAGCCAAAAAAGTTGGCCTTGCTTTGTTTTTGTCTGTAGCAATTTTTTTTGGATGCAGAATAGAAGCAAAATCAGTCGAAAAACAATTAAGTTGTTTTGCATAGGACGTGTCAAATTGAGCTGAGTGTATTAATCTTCTTACCACACTTTTTTTTTTGGTCATATGGCATAATGGCAGCAAGGACTTGGAGTGGCCAGCAAAGAATTTTTTTTTGATGGGTTTCCCTTAGATAATCTTCCTGTGTAGGATGTATGCTTCATTCTCTAGCTCTATCAATGGTTTGCACTTTGTGGTGTTCATAGTTGCTTCAGGTGTGTGGAGATGAGTTCTGAGAAATCTGTAAACATCTATTGGAGCCTTTGTAACTATAATAACACGCGTTGTAACTATAAAATTTAAAATGTACAGATTTAAGTTGATTGCTCAAGACACAAGTCTTGCCGTCTTGGTGCTTTTTGTTAAAATTTCACTTCCCTCTTGTACTCAAGATTGTATTCTGGTTTATGCTTTATGAGCTTTTTTAATAATATCACCTCTTTGCAATCGCACCTATTTCTTTCAGTAATCTGTTTTTAATGATATAGAAATCTCCTCATAGTCCTATTACCACATGACTCACACAATCTCCATAATGTTTGTGGTGATAAACGTATGTCAAGAGATCCACACACGGCCTGAAACCATGAATGGGCAAAGTGTGGTTCAACTTACATCTATTATTGATTGAGAAGCTTAAGTTTGATTTGGCTAGTCTACCTCACGACAACCGATTGATTAACCACTAAACTCGAGGACAAGCAAAAGAGAAGAATAAACCAACCTTTTAAGATAGAGAAGTATGAACTGGACAAGCGGGAAAATGTAGTAATAAATTAAGATAATAAGTTTATTGACAAAGCTAATTATAGTGGTTCAACTGTTCAAGTATTTTCTCCAACTAGCCACTATTCCTACTCAAAAGTAAATACACATTGGAAACCAAAACTTGGACTCTATCTGAAGAGCTACAGCCTACGGGTACTTCCATTAATTCAAGAGCTCCTATTACTTTAGCTACACCCTAACACCCCCAACCCATTTCAACCCTTCTCTCTCTCTCTCTCTCTCTCTCTTCTTTATTCTTCAGTACCCTGTTTTTAATGATATAGTACAATTTGTGTGTGCTTATTATGTTGAAGATGGAAGAACTATTTTCACAATTGAATACTTATATTGTCAACGTGCATATATGCATGATAATTCCACGGTTTCCACCCAAAGGGTGTTTCCAACATCTTTGAAAAACTTCTACGATCTGAAAATAAGAATGATGCTCTGCTCGCATTTCAAATAGCTTTTGATCTAGTCGAGAATGAGCACCAAGCTTTTCTACTGAATGTGAAAAATTTGCTTTCTGGTCCCAAGTCTCACCCATCCGAACCTTCACAGCAACATTGAATTTCATTAGGATTGAAATATTGAATACTACGATCTACAAACTTAAGAAAATTAGAGGCACCGACGCACCGGGCACCGGAATGTGTGTTTTTTGGGAAGATTTTTTTTTACATGAAAATCGGTTGTCGGTTGGTGATGTGTATACGAAAATCGATGGCACAACATGGCACGGCACGACACACGATTAAGGGCCAGCACACCGCGACCCGACAAAAAAAGGCACGGCACGACATGACCCGACAAAAAAAGCACGGCACGACACAACCCAACAAGCACGGCACGACGCAACCTGACAAAAAAATGCACGGCACGACATGACCCAACAAAAAAAAGGCACGACATGATTAATTAATCAGGCACGGCACGACACGACACGAATTAAAAAAGGCACGGCCCGACAAAGCAAAATGGCCCACCACGCCACAGTACGGCACGGTAAGGGCACGGCACACCATGGCACGATGAAGTAAACGGGCACGGTACGGCATGACACGAAGCACGATTGGCACAGAAAAAAATGGCACGGCACGGCATGATAGGCACGTTTGACACCTCTACCCACACCCAACTTCTTATACTCTCACCAAGCTTATGCTTGAACACACACCTACACTACCATGTATCTCCTAAGAGAGAGGTATTATGTAACCACTTGTGCTCTTCCTCTCCTACTCTCCTTAACCGTACCTAGGGGTGCCAAATTGAACCCAGACCCATTAACAAATTCATACCCATCAACTAAAAAATAGACCCAACCCAACCCATTTATTAGTTGGGTAAAAATGGGTCCAAACCCAACTAACCCATTATTAATTGGGTCTTAATTGAGCATCAATTGGGTTAACTTAAATGACCCAATGGGTCATGAAAGTAACCCACCAAAAAAAAAAAACCTGAACGGTAGCTCCATTGTCAAGGAATCCATGGCTTTCACGTACTCCATTGTCTAGGAATGAAAAGATTCTCCCATGGAAGAGGAGCTCTCTCTCTCTCTCTCTCTCTCTCTGTACCGTTTATTCAATTCTTCTGTGCTAAATCACTCGCGTCTAAAAATATTTTGGCCGATATTAAAAATCAATTGTGACTGGTAACAATTATTTTTGACCAATCAAAATTGAAAACACATCTCATCCATTAATTGCGCGGATGGACTGGTGAAATTGCGCGTATTCACGGCTCCGCTGTAAATTAAGTTTCTCTCGTGGTATTTAGTCCCGCATAGGATTTGGATTAAAAAGTTAAGTGACTTATTTTTTTGTCCTTATTCAAATCTTTTTTGCATTTTTTTGTTTTACGTCAAACTTTTGTGACTTATTGATTCGTTTCTACTAGAGGAATCAGAAAAGTAATAAAATTTGATCGAAACTTATAATTTTTTGAATTAAGACAAAAATAAGTCAATAAGACAAAAAAAAACTTATTCTTGTCTTTTTAAAAAATTTATGAGTTTCGATCATGATTTTTTACTTTTTCGATTTTTCTCAATGAGACCAATCACTAAGTCACAAAAGTTTGACGCAAAACTATCAAATACGAAAAAAAATTGAATAAAGACAAAAAAAAGATATATGCATCTCGCAACGGGCTAGTTTTGATTATGATCGAATGGAAAATTCAACTTATGAATGGAAAGTTGGCTTGTTCGTGGCTTGTTTTTTTGTCCTTATTCAATTTTTTTCGCACTTGTTTGTTTCTCATTAATTTTTTGTGGATTATTGCTTCGACACGACAAGAGGAATCTAAAAAGTAAAAAATTATGATCGAAACCTAAATTTTTTGAATGAAGATAAAAATAAGCCAATTTTTTCGTCTTTATTCAAAAAAATATGAATTTCGATCGTAATTTTTTACTTTTTAGATTCTTCTCATCATGACAAAGCAATAATCCTCAAAAATTTGACAAAAAATTGATAAATGAGAAAAATATTTGAAAAAAGACCAAAAAAAAAAGGCCACTTGGATATGCTGCGATACGGTAATTAAGAGCGACCAATATGGTAATTATGTGTACAAGGGTAATTTGGTCATTTTGTAGTAGAGGGATAGTATGGTAATTTTAGTGTACATGGTATTTTAGTCCTTTAAATTTACAGGGGTAATATGGTCATTTTAGTTACATATGTATTTTAGTCATTTTAGTATATAGTATGTAATTGAGTTAATGGGCGGATCGGGTCTACTTTTAAATAAACGGGTTGGGTTGGGTATGGGTATGGGTAATTAGACTCATAATTAATGGGTCCAAATGGGTCAATGACCTATTAAAGACCCAACACACTTGCAACTTACCCATTTTGACCCAAACCCGCCCATTTGACACCCCTAACCGTACCCACGCACACGTAAATGGACATCAAATACCAAAGTCCAAGAGGATTATTGACAGTCACAAGATGTGTGATGAGTACCAATTCCAAGATAGCATTCTAAAGAGACACCTTCAAAATATAAAAAATGGGAATCACCAACGCCATTTTGAATTTGAACCATCCCAACAAATACTATTTGGAATACCAACCATCCCAACGCTACTAATGTAGAAGAAGAAAATTAAGGGGGTGTTTGGTGCTGATCAAGGATATATGGAGCCAGGGGACTAGTAGCGGTGGCCGCCACGACAAAAATTTTAGAAATGCAATTATTATATGTAATTTTTTTATCCCCAACTTATATAAACCCACCATCGCTAGATTTTTTATTTTATTTTTTGCTATATACTCGTCCTTAATCCTCTAATTCTTTTTCAAGAAAGGAGACCCAAAAAAGTATTCCAAAGCTAAATCAATGGGGCAAAGTGAAATAATATAAAGGATGAGAAACAATTAAGGAAAAAGAACTCTACACTTTGCAAAGTATTTTATAAGATAAGACAAAAAAGAAAGAAAACAAAACCTAAAACAACTTAACCTAAAAGTGTACATTGTGCACGACTATTCATATTGTAATGCATCTAACAACTTATTATGTTATTTTAATTTTTCGAGTAGATGATTATTCATATTGTAATGCATATTTTTGTTTTTTAGTATATATTTTCCTACTATTAAAGCAAAATCCTGGCACTGTCCCTGGTGCTAATTATTTTGTTAAATTATATATTCTGGGGTTGTAGATTGATCTGGTTTCTTGATTCTGAAAAACTCATAATCAAACTCTGTTAAAGTGTTTGGTATATGAAAAATAAGATTATGCATCTTGAAAGTGTTTGGTGAGATAACCGAATTACTAGATTGTGGGTAAACATTGAACCATAATACCCTTTTTATTGTTAATTTAGATATAATGTTGTAGACATTTAGAAACACTATGAAAACATCACACACTATTTTAATGTACATGTTGCGCGCATATAAATTGTATCTCCTCCTCCTATATATAAAGGAGTAGTTTTTCGGAGGTCAATTTCCAATTTAGGACCAATTTACCCTTTAATTTTGGCCATATTACCAGTGGCCCAACTGAAACTCAGTCCATATCATGCTGCCACATATTTCCCCCCCTTTACCTCCCTCCCTCCCCCGAAATCCACACCAGGACGACTTGAAAACATGAGAGAGAGAGAGAGAGAGGAGAAGGAGGAGGAACGATCGCCGACCACCACCGAGCCACCCACCGCTAGGGACGACCACCACCACTCCCAGTACCTGCCCACCACCACCTCCGGCGACCACCGGTGCACCCCTTCGAGAAAATCGCCTCCCCCAGTCATAACCACCGGCGCCAACCCCACCCCTCTCTCTCACTCACTCTTCCTGGCCTATGTCTGCCCCTCTTTACTCATCCCTCTCTCTCACAGACCAACCACTTCCCCACCCCTTCTCTCTCCATCGGCTCCTCCTTCGCTCTTCCCTCTCTCCTTCTCAGATCTGCTACGACAACCATTGAAGTCTACAGGTAATCTTGATGCTTGACAGGTTTACATTTTCTTTAGTTTGAGAAGATTCTCTTTGGCTTTCTCAGGTGAGGTAGAGGGATTTGGATTTCTCAGGTGCAAAGACGTAGAGGGGAGAAGGAGAGAGATTGTGTTGCTCCCCATTTTGATTTTTGAACAGAAATGGTCCCTTCTGACTCCGCCGGTGATCGGACCACCACCCAATGCTTTATTGCTTTTAAACTCTTTGTCTTCACATCTACAACTTTAATGGGTTTAATCGATTTGTAGTTTGATGTACTCTCTGCCAAAAAACTCTTTCCCAATCTTCTTTCTCTATGTTGATTCAACTTCTTGTGCAATTTTGTTTGCATAGGATGGGTAGGAGTGTGGGTGGATTTTATAGTTCAGTAATTTGGGTGAACAGAAAAGGGAAGAATAATAAAGGAAAAGGAAGAAGAAAGAGAGAAGTTTGTGATTCAGTTTTGTTTGCTATCTTTGTGTGCTCTGAATTTTATAGTTTTAGAGATTTTGTTTTTCTTTCACATTGTTCATATAAATTGCTAGCAAGCCTAGCATAGGTGTGTGCAAACACAATAAATGGAACTTGATCCACGGCTATGACACAAGCTGACCTTGGCACATATTTGTTGTTTTACGAGGCCAAGACTATGAGGATGATGGAGCTACAAAAAGGTTGTGTGAGTCCACAAGTGAGTCCCTCAGATTGTAAATATTTTGACTACATGTCTCTGAACATCCATTCAAAGTGTGCCCCCATTTGTTTTGCATTCTATGTGTTCGACAAAATGTATGAGAGACAAATGAATGGTAATCTATATGTTTGACCAAACACAAGTGTTGGGAATCTTTTTCTGGCTGGGTTGATGTTAGCAAAAATCCATTTACTTTATGATTTAAAACTTATGTCTTACTTTTGTTATAGCCAGTTTATGGATTCATCGAGTAGGATTTGGTGATTGATGTTGATTGAGGGTATATTAATATTACATTCACCCGTGCTTCAATCCGCCTTTAGGCACGGCATTCTCTCTGTCTTTCAGCTTCATAGGCATCCTATTTTGTTGTCATTTTATTCCTTCGATTGATTCGCTTCTATTTGTTTCGAAATATTACAATGGCAAGCTCCATACTGTCACTTAGAATGTAATTAAACATTGCCAACTAAAACAAGTCTACCTTTTCAGTGAAAGAAGGAAGGAAGCCCCTGAATCAAAATATGGAATCTTCACTCTTCATCCATTGAATAGAATAACGGAGTGAATGTTGAAGAAATTAGGAGAACCCGGGGCAGAGATAAGGTATTGCGATCTTTCTGCTTCAGCGAGGTTTTTTAGTGTGCATTTATGCTGAGCGAACAGAGAAAGTCACTTCGGAATCTGTCCATCAAGTTCCATTCACTCAAGAATGGATCTTTTGTGCTTTGCATTACTGTTGACATTTTTTTATTATTGTTTTGGCTTTTTTTTAGAAATTATCTTTTTTCCTCTCTTCCTATTATGGCATTTACATGTACTTCAGAATTTGCAGGAGAAAAAAACAAGCATTTCTCATTTGCTTCATTTTGTATGACTGTTTACTTTTCCAATAGTAGGAACTAGGAACATGTTATGCATTAGACGGGTTTGATTCATTTTAGGTCATTTTTGGATGCAGGTGGGTTAAATTGGAAACAACTTGGAGAGGCAAAACAGGTATAGGCATCCGTTTATGTTTCTCAATAGCGCAAATAAGTGTTAGTAGTATTGGAGGATATGAATTATTCGGATAAAAAAAAAAAAAAAGGATATGAATTATTCTATTTTCAAATTGCTCTCTTATTTGATTTAGTGTTCCCCCTAGATACTACTTCTGGTGGTTCGTTTTCGTGTCCCCAAGGACTTGGGTATTTTCTTACTCTGTGTTTATTCAGTTTTTCGTTCTCATCTTAAATACTGATGACTTTGAGAGTTGAATTGTTGTTCCACATTGCTTATCAAGTTTTAGTAATAACCATTTCAGTAGTTTGATTGCCACCCAATGGCCACTTCAAACCTATGATTGTTCAATTGTGGTTTCACATTGCTTATTGTGGTTTAATTGTGGTTTCATGCGGCAGTTTAACTGCTTCCCACACCCCCGCCCCTAAACCAAAAAAAAATCGAATTGTCATTCCCCACCTTTCACCTAAATCTCAAAATCTCTCACAAACAAGAAGGAAAAGAAAAAAGCCCGAATTGAAAACGAATCTGCCACCGTGGAATTGTAGATTGTCTCAATTGACCTCTATTGTCTCAATTGATAGAGGTACCCTATTCTGGGTTGAGTTCCATTTGATGGTCGAGTTCTTTGATAAGGGCAACTCATATTGAAGGTGAATAACAACACTTGTGTTGATTGCCCTTTAATGACTATTCTTTTATATGCACGGGGTTTGTTTTTGAGTGCTTCCTAGAATGACACTACCTTGCCATCTGTAAATACCATGTGCAATATAAAATATGCATGTAATCAGCTATATAAACTCCATGCTACTTTCTCTAATATCTGAAACTCAAATTTTTTTTGCTTAGAGGAAACTGTAGGAGCCAGAAACTTCATAATAATGAGAGTTCACTACTACAATAATAGATAAATACCACACTAAGGAGGTTTATAAAGATCACAGTTATCAGTGAAAGTGTGATAAAAAGTTGTAGACTAACTTTTTTATCTCAGTTTAAATCAAAAGCTGAGATAAAAAGTGGTGCTTAGCCACGGAAAGGAGCAAGATAATAGATCTCACTCTTGCAACGAGATAAATTGAAAAAGACCTTACCCTTACAGTGTGATAGAAGACTTTAAGACCTCACTCTTGCGGTAAGATAAAAAAAAAAAGACCTTACCTTGCGGCGTGATAAAAAACTTTGGCACAAAAAAGAGCAAGATAAAAGATCTCGCTTTTGTGGTGTGATAAAAGACGGTGATAAAAACCAGAATTTTTGCGTGGGCGCTGCTTCTCTCATTTAGGCGCGAATTGAAAAGTTATGTGCTCAAAACGACGTCATTTCATATTAGCCCAAAATAAGCCCTAGTTACCCTCTCCACTCACCCATTGAAGCTTAGTACTCATTCTCCTGGCCTCTACAGTACACATTTCATCTCCATCCCCATCCTCACCCGCCGCCACCTCTTTGCCCCCATCCTCACTCGCTGCCGCCGCCGCCTTATCTCTCTCCACCACCATTGTGAAGGAAGAAACGGCGCACTCCCTCTCGCGAGTTTGTTATCACAGAGAGAGAGAGAGAGAGAGAGATAGAGAGAGAGCAATCTTCAAATGGAGAAGTCGATCAATCGAAATGGAAAATTCCTAAACCCAACAGGTATTGTTCTTCTCTCTCTCTAAAGATTTTCTCTATTCTTTACAAATCAACAGGTATTTATGCAGTTTAAGTGTTTGCAAGCATTTTGGTTTAGGTTTTTAGTTATTGCTCTTGAAATTTTTTGCTCCGCTTGAAGTTTTGGCTTCCCCAGTTCTTATAGATTTATGGTGTACTTAAGATCTAAAATACATATTAACAACTTGACAACCACGACCTGGAGATTACGATTGTTGTGCACTTTAGGTTTATGCCCATCCTCATTTACTGTCCATTTCAAGAGTGTGTTTCGTGCTTGGGCAGCTAATCAAGCAACCAATGGTGGAATCTGTATAAAAAGTTAAAAACACCCAAATGACCAAACCAAACCCTCAACATGCATAAGACCCAGTAAAAGATATGGAAAAAATACAAGGAAAAGATTATGTGGTCAGTGATATGGTGAGGTGGTGAGTAAAGCTCCAGAGTCAAGAAAATGATTAATTGAGCAAATGGGAGTGCTTAATTGGTTAGCGAACCATAACTCAGTCCTAAACTTGCACTGATATCCCGGATTACTTTCTTCAGACACTCAGAGCAGTATGGAGGGAAAAAAACACTAGTGAAGATGCAAGAGTGCACCCAAATTGCAGTAATGCATCAAAATCCTTATCGTGATTGTAGTGATCAATCAACAAAATCTAGTACTTATGTTATATTTCATGTATATAGTTCTATAACTAAGAGAAAGCGTCCGTTTATAAATGTTTTTTGTTCTAGTTTTCATAGTTGCTTGTAGTTTGATTTTTTTGGGTCGAGATTATATTAGTGTTCATTCCCCTCCTGAATGAATTCTTTGTGGAAAGGCAAAAAGGGAGAAATAGATAAACATAGAGATCGGTCCTTGGTGTTAAGTTCATTCTCTTGAAACAAATGGTAAGTTCTGTTTCCGTGGATTTTTGTTAGGTCTATTCATTCATGCAAATTTATATCCAACAGAATTTAAACATGAGTTATTGTTTTCAATAGAAATTTTTTTTTCTGGCTTTCTCTTGTCACCTACTTCTTCCATGTGCTTTTAAGTACTGACATGTACTGCGCAGTTGAAACACTCCATCAGTAGTGGCTGCACCTTTGTTATCACCCAAAAGTTTCGAGTCTGAGCTCTTCTCCGCGCTTACGCTAAGTTGTTTTGGAGTCTTTTTTTTCTTTATCCGATAACTCAAAGTATCTTGGCTTGCTTATACGCATTTCGACTGACCAATCCCACAGTCCTCTTTCTTTTGGAGTATCTAGTTGTTGCTTGGGTGGAGAGATAAGTCTTTCTAGTGTTACCACACAAGAAAAGAAGATCTCTCTAGGATCTGTTGACTTAGTTCTAGGGTTCTTATTTGTGCTTCTATTGTCAGCAACTCCTGGAAAAGAAGCAATGCTGGACATGGTGTAGCCTCAGTCTTGGGATTAGGTCTTGTTAGTATTGTTGTCGTCACGGATATGCTGCTCTCATGCTCTGTACTGATGTAGATTTGTTTCTGCGTAACAAAAACATATAACATGTAGGCACTTCATCCACGCTCTGTGATGTGCTCATAGACCTTTTTCTGCCTAAACAGACCATATGAAATGCAGGCACTTCATCCAAAATCGATCAAAGTTTAAACATAGTACAACCAAAAAATGATTTTGTTGATATAATTGGACAGTGTGGACTACCACCACTTTTGTGCGATCACTGTTATTTTTGTTCCCTGCAGTTATTGTTTGATCTAGTTCCTAATAGAATGCGCTGAAGAAACTTTGAAAAATTATCATAAGACTTTTTCTGTCAATGTGACATAGTGAGCCGCAAAGTTCCTTTAATCAAGTGTAGTAGTAAAATTGAGAGAATTGCAGAAAATTCTACCTGTTTTATCTGGCTTGATTGTGAATAACTGGCTCTCTTCTGCTGGTTTACCCGCTTCTCAGTAAAACCAATGCAGAACATCCTTAAAGTGTAGCTGTCAGTTGTTTCACATCCACATGAGCCTCAATCAATGTTTGCAACTTGCGTACCAGAGACCTAAGCTTGTCTATTGTAAAATCCATTCCCTAAGATTGCCAAAATAGTTATTAGTATATAATTATTACCAGGCATCTTGGAAGTTGGGAAACCATTCAAAAAACAAGGGTATAGGAAAATCCATTAAACAACATATGAACACTAATCGTCCCTCTCTACTTCATCAATCAATCAACTCTCTAATTTTAACCTTGATGTTGCTAAATAGTGGCTAGCTCAGTAGGATAGAAATGGTAGGTATAAGATCTTGATATAAGCTGATTAACTAGAATTTTCTGTATCATCATGTCGATGTCCTTAGAGAGCTTATGTACTTTGTCCCTTTATTTGGAAAATGGTTTAGTGGAAGAACATACAATAGTGTGGCACTGTCGTAGCCTATCCCATGATTCATATTCTTGCTTTGAAATATCCAAGTGTCAACTAATTTGCGAATGTAGAAGATGGAGTAAAGCATTGTGTCTTGCAGTCAATTATGTGTTCATTGGACTGTTTGTTCTTATGCTTAAGAAATTTGTTGTTACTGCAGTTTATTTAGTAATCCTAACACCTTATTTGTTGTTACGGGGCTTTGTGTCGGCTTTAATTGGAGCCCCGGCTAGATGATTAGTTCTCATGCTTTTGAATGGCTGAATCCACCTGCTATTTGTTTCAAAACGTGATCATACTCATGCAATCGTAAAGTCATGTTAATCCCTTTCTCTCGCACTCACGTGCACGCAATCACTTTTTCATCTATTCGGTGCCCATGTCTACTATGTGGGTTTGCTCTAATGTTTAACTATCAATTTTTTAAATTGAAGCACTTGACCAACTATATGTTTTTCTACATTCAGAGACTGTGAACTACAGAATTGTGCATCAGTACGCAAATTGATTGTCGCCAAAGAGCTCCATTCAGTCAAAGACCTTGGTAAGCTCTCTATGTGTTCTTTTCCAATTTGGTTCCCTACATTATGTGTTCTTTTCCAATTTGGTTCCCTACATGACAATTTTTGTACGAGGCCTTCCTAGTGTATTGATTCAATTGTGTCTGTGTTTCCCAACATGACAATTTTTTTACGATTTTTGTACGAGATCTTTGTAAATGTGTTTCTCTTTTGTAGTTATATATTGGGATAGAAAAATCCATCCAAGATGGATAGATCTTGGATGCTTAAGGACCGAAGATCAAAAGACTATGATGATGGAGTTGAACAATTTCTAAACTTTGCTACCATTCATGCTAAGGATCTTGAATCTATTCGGTGTCCATGTATACAATGTGGGAACTTAATAAGACAACCTATTCCAGAGATAAGAAATCATTTGTTTGTCAATGGTATTGATAGAAGTTATCGTACATGGATATGGCATGGAGAACCAGTCACCGGTAGGGCATCACAGAGTGTAAACACTCGAGATTTTTCATATCAGGAAGTCAATTCGCCCCCCTTAAATGATGCGCAAGAGGCAGTAGAAATGGTTGAAGCTGCCTACAATGATTGCATGGTTGACCCTAGGAAGTTCAAAAAGTTAATTGAAGATGCAGAAAAACCATTGTCCCCCGGCTACACAAAGTTCACAAAATTATTTGCCTTGGTCAGATTATATAAATACAAAGCTAACAATGACTTGACCAATAAAGGTTTTGCAGAGCTTCTGCAAATGGTTGGTGACTTGTTACCAGATATCAATGAACTGCCGTTATGCATATACGAGGCTGGGAAGACTATGGCTGCATTAGGGATGGAGTATGAGAAAATACACGCATGTCCTAATGATTGCGTACTTTATCGAAAGGAGTTAAAAACTGTGACTTCATGTCCTACATGTAACACATCAAGATGGAAGTTAAAGAAAAATTCCACCGAAATAAGAGATGGTGTTCTGGCAAAAGTTTTATGGTACTTCCCCATAATCCCGAGGTTCCGAAGGATGTATCAGTCAGTAGAAACAACAGAAAACTTGACATGGCATGCTCATCAAAGAGAGTCTGATGGCCAATTACGTCACCCAGCAGATTCCCCGCAATGGAAGTTAGTAGACCATCTTTGGCCAGACTTTGCCTCGGAGCCAAGAAACCTTCGGTTAGCTCTTTCTGTAGATGGGATAAATCCACATAGGTCCCTCAGCAGTCGGTATAGTTGCTGGCCTGTTATTTTGGTTACGTACAATCTACCACCGGGGTTATGCATGAAGAAGAAATTTATGATGTTATCATTGTTGATTTCTGGTCCACACCAACCTGGTAATGACATTGATGTGTTTTTGGAGCCACTAATCGATGACTTGAAATTGCTATGGAAAGAAGGAGTTGAAGCATATGACGCTTATAAGCAACAACATTTTAGGTTGAGAGCCGTGCTATTATGGACTATTAATGATCTTCCAGCTTTTGGGAATTTGAGTGGTTGCACAGTGAAGGGATACTATGCATGTCCAATTTGTGGTGAAGGGACATGTTCTTGTAGATTAAAGCACGGTAAGAAGAATAGTTATGAGGGTCATAGAAAATTTCTTCCTCGCTACCATCCATATCGAAAGCAAAAGAAGGCATTTAATGGTGAGCAAGAGTTTGGGGAACCTCCATCGCCATTAAGTGGGGAAGAGGTGTTAAGGGAGGTAGAAGGGATAAAAACCATTTGGGGAAAGGCAAGCAAAAAGAGGTCGTCAAAGGTTGGTACGAAATGTTGGAAGAAAAAATCAATATTCTTTACACTTGAATATTGGGTGTTCTTGTATATTCGGCACTGCTTGGATGTTATGCACATTGAAAAAAATGTATTGGAAAGCATCATTGGTACATTGCTTCAAATACAAGGAAAAACGGAGGATGGAATTAATGCTCATTTGGATCTCTTAGAGAGAGGTTTGAGGCAAGAGTTAGCACCTCAGATTGGGGCGAAATGAACTTACCTGCCTCCAGCCTGTTATACATTGTCTAGGGAGGAGAAGATAAGATTTTGTACGACATTGTCAAAACTCAAGGTGCCAGATGGGTACTCTTCAAATTTGAGAAACATTGTCTCCATGCAAGATTTGAAACTATATGGTTTAAAGTCACATGATTGTCATGTATTGATGCAACAATTACTACCTGTGGCTATACGATCTGTGTTGCCTAAAGAAGTGAGATATGCTCTTACAAGATTCTGTTTCTTTTTCAATGCCATTTGTAGCAAAGTGGTGGATGTGTCAAAATTAGATAAAATTCAAAGTGAGTTGGTAATCACATTATGTTTGCTTGAGAAGTACTTTCCACCATCATTCTTTGATATCATGGTTCATCTGACGGTGCATCTTGTTAGAGAAGTATGACTTTGTGGACCTGTTCACTTTCGATGGATGTACCCATTTCAAAGGTTCATGAAGGTTTTAAAGGGTTACGTTCATAACCATAATCGCCCAGAGGGTTGCAATGCTGAGAGATATATTGCAAAAGAAGCTGTTGAGTTTTGCGCAGAATTTTTATCCAAAGTAGATGCAATTGGGGTTCCCATTTCTAAGAACATGACCGCTGATGATAGCATCGGAAGACCTTTACCAGGGGGTAAGGTTACTGCTATTGATCGTGAATTATGGGAGCAAGCACACCTCTATGTATTAGAAAACACAACTGAAGTTCAACCTTATATTAAGTAAGAATTTTAGCTGTCTCCATTTCTCTTGGCAATTGTATTTGTTCATAGTGGTTTGGCATTTTTGTAACTATTTGTTTAGGACTTACTTGATCCTTTGATAGGGAGCAGATGGCTTTGCTGAAAAGACAGTATCCTCGTAATTCAAAAAATCAAAATTGGCTACAACTTGAACACAATAGGACATTCATATATTGGCTTCATGGGAAGGTAATAGAACAATCAAACATGAAATCTTTTTCTTCTTGTTTGTCAATAAAATGTATATCTACTAATAATTTAATTTTACACAGGTTGCAGAAGAATTGAGTGCCCAACATAATATATCTCACAACCTGAAGTGGATAGCCCAGGGACCTTCCTTGGATGTGATAAAGTATTCAGGCTACATTATAAATGGTAGTCATTATCATACAAAAGACCGTGATAGCTCACGAGTTAGCCAAAATAGTGGTGTTAGCTTAGTGGCAACAACAATGCAGGTTGCTAGTTACAAGAATAAGAATCCTGTGTATGTAGAGATGAGCTTTTATGGGGTTATTACTGAGATATGGCACCTTGATTACAATCTGTTGAAAATTTCAGTGTTTAAGTGTGATTGGGTTGATAGCAAAAAGGGTATGAAAGTGGATGAGCTTGGTTTCACGCTAGTCGAGCTTAGAAGGATAGGCCACAAGTCTGATTCTTTTATTCTAGCTTCCCAGGCTAAGCAAGTTTTTTATGTAGAAGATCAACTTATTCAAGGTGGTCAATTGTCCTTGAACCTCCTCAGCATCGGTATCTGTGTAGCATGAATGATGATCTCAATGATTGTTTTGCCGAGCCTCAGGGATTTGATAGAGTATTGCCAAAAGTTGAATCATTAGATGAAACCGACGATCTTGTGTTACCTCCTGTGCGGGGAGATTGTGAAGGAACGCGGATCGATAATTAGTGATCAGTAGTCAAAATATCTCTATCTTTTTGTAGAGGACATATGAGATTATTCTATGTTGTTCTTTAATTGTCATAACTTGGTTTTCTCCCCCTCTTGCTATATGTTTGTTGAAAAGCTAAAAGTTAATTTCTAATTTTGTCAACTTGGATAGAATTACTATAGATGTCTGTGTTTAGTTTTTGACTGTTATATGCTTTTAACTTATGCTTGTACTTTTTGCTAGTTTCTTTTATTATTGTCTCTATAATCGTCATATCTTATTTTCTTTCAATTTCATGCAGGATGGATTCTGATGATAACCATCCTAGTAATGAGGACAATACTACGTTGTCCTCGACAGACCCGAAATGCAAGAAAAGAAAGGTTCGAGGTGCAACAAGACTACCAGATGTCATAAAAGATAGAAGTTCATGCATGCGAAAAGTCATTAAATATGACCACATGGGTCGGCCAACAGGGACTAATAGAGCAAAGTTCGTGAGTTATCTTGGAGTCCTAGCTTGCACTATGATCCCGCTATCTCACACATATTGGTCTGAAGTGACGGACGATGTAAAAGAAAGACAGTGGGAAACTGTATCGGTAAGGATGAGTTATGTTTTTGCCTCTCAATTCACCATCAAGTTTCATTGTATAATTTGAATTCTTTATTTGGTTAGGCGACATTCAATATGGACCTAAGGAGTAAAAAAGGCATTTTATCTTCTATCGCAACGTGTTTGAGGACATTTAGGAAATATCTGACCAAGCATATATATGCTAACAAATCAAATCCTATCATTCTCTCAAAACCACCAGAAGCTTATAGTTTTCTAGACCAACAAGAATGGGATTCATTTGTCAAACGAAGACTTACCAAAGAATTTGAGGTACATCAAGTTAATTATCTTTTAGTTAGAGGTCAATGTGATGCAATTTAAATTATATTTCTATCTTATTTTGGTAAAGATTTTCTCGTGTTTTTGAAGGAGTTTCGTGGAGTGCAACAAAGTAGACGAAAACGCAACTTATATGACCATAGACTTAGCCGAAAGGGTTACTCTGGGCTTGAAGAAGAAATTGTAAGTGTTTGTAGAACTAATTATTACTCCTAAACATATAATGTGGCTAATGTCATCATATGCACTATGTGTTTCAACCAATGGTCTTTGTAGGCTAATAAATTTGGAAAGGCGGTTGTGAGTGTGGATAGGAGTATTTCGTGGAAAAAGGCTCGCCAAAATAAAAATGGAGAGTATGGTGATATCAAAACTAAGGAAAAAGCTGTGGAAATTGTAAGGAAAACTATGTTGCACTATCTTTAGAAGTTTTAAATGATTGAATGTTATATTGTTCATTTTCTTACATACTAATATACATTACAGGATGAGATAGCCAAACAGGTAGAAGATGGGACATTACAGACTCAAGGAAGTAATGACATCCTAACCATGGCATTAGGTGGTACCGAACGTGGTTGCGTAAAAGGTGTAGGAGGAAAGGTCACTCCAACCATGTACTTCCACGTGCCTAGACGTGGAAATCATTCACGCTGTGAGGAGAAGCAAAAGAGCCTGTTGCAAATTGTTTCTCAAATGCAAGTTCAGCTTGATGCAATAGCACAACACATGCCTCACACACCAAAATCCGATAATATTGGTTCAAACACTTTTAGAAGTGACAATCTCGGAAGTCCACAAGTTAATAATTTTGCAATGGACAATTGGGGGAGAACCAAGGAGGACATGTCACCTCCAAACCCCACACCAAAAGTCAAGAAGGTGCAACTTTTTATTAGCATTAAGTGTATTTTTTACCGTGTTCATGCGCTGTCATTTTTTGAATAGTGTCTAATTTCCTAACTTGTTTGTAGGGCAAGCGATGTAAACTGGCAGTAGGATCCATCAATAACATTGTTGCTCTTGGCACGGCGTATGAGAAAGCGGTACCAAATGAAGTTCATATGGTACCGCTAGAGGAGAGCAATCTGCGCGTGTCAATTGATGTTGTTAAAGTAGGAGAGGCCTTTCTTCCTATACCTATCCCTGAAGGGCTGCATTCTGTAGGGGCGGCTACTGTAGGAGAGGCGGTTGGGTTTCATGTAGCATGGCCCAAAAGCCTTATATTGTTTGCCCCTTAGGTATACATATTATTATGGTTTTGTACATGTTGAATTTGAATTACTAGACTACAAATTAATTAGTATTGTTACTTATGGGGAAATGTCTGGATTAGGTAGGTTCGAAAAAACCTGGCATGTTTGGAGATGAGGTACAACGTGCTCTCCTAAAATTAAATTGCCTTACTTGGTTTACTGTGGAAAATCTTTAACTTAGAGAGCTTTACTAGTATCTTTCTTTTAATGTTAAAAGTTGTTTATCCTTCTGCACTCTGTCAATTTTTAATGTAAGCGACGCCAAAAAACCAAGATTGTAGAAATAATTTGGAGTTACCAAACATCAATAAGGTGCAACTTTATTACCATGAAGTTTATTTTTCACATTGTTCATGCATTGTCAATTTATGATTATTGTGATCTAATTTCCTATCTTTTTGTTGTAGAGCCAGCAATGTAGACTAGCAGTGGGATCAGTCAATAACATTGTTGCTCTTGGTACGATGTTTTGGAAGAGTGGACCGAATGAACTTCTTCATATAGTACCACTAGGTGAGGACCATATGCGCGTGTCAATTGATGTTGTGAAGGTAAAGGATGCCCTTCTTCCTATACCTATCTCTGAAGAGGTGGCTACTATAGGAGATGCGGTTGGTTGGTTTGTAGCTTGGCCCAAAGACCTTATATTTTTTGCCCCTGAGGTATAATATCATTTTGCTTTTTTCCATGTCGAATTTGAATTACTAAACTACTAATTAATTGTTACTTTATGAAAATGTTTGGCTTAGGTTGCTTCAAAAAAACCTAGCATGGTTGGAAATGAGGTATAACGTGCTATCTTAAAAGCTTTATGATGATTTCTTTTTATAAGCTAAGTTGGCTTACATTGGTTTTCTTTTTGGGAAATGTTTGGCTTAGGCTGTTTATAAAAAACCTCACATGACTGGAAATAAGGTATAATGTGCTATCTTAAAAGATTTATAATGATTTATTTATGCGATTTAAGTTGGCTTACAATGGTTTACTTTGGAATTCCTTTCACGTAGAATACTTTGAAACATCATGGAGTGGTTGGTCGTAAAGTGGTTGGCGATGAGGTAAAAAGTAACACTTTAAACTATTTATTACTATTTTTCAAAAAAAGTTAAGAGTAACTTGTACTTCTGCATTCTGTCCAATATGACTAGGTGACTTCAAAAAATGTGGAGTGGGAAAGTAATTTGGAATGCATTGAGATATTTACCACATTGACCAAGCACACCGATAAGATGGAAGCTTTTCAAATTCCTATAGATGATGACATATTTGGTGCGGAGGTTTATGCTCAACTGCAAACAGTTGACATGGAGTACACATGTCATATGAAAGAAGTATCTGCTACATGCATAATGTTATACATAAGGTAAGAGTTATTGAATACATCTTTTAATGGTTGTAGAAGTATGTAGTGGTTATAAATTTTGTTTCATTCTTTTCCAGACAACTCTATTCGGGTATCAAGGTTTCCAACATGGATACAAGATTTGCATTTGTTAACCCTTGTTCACTTAGTGAAAATTATAAGACTAGTGAAGCTTCAAAGCCCGGAATGCTTGCAAGTCGACTTGAAGATGTCAAGAATGACCGATTGCTTTTGGTTCCTTGTAATATTGGGTAAGTTTCACAGATCTATACATTGTTCCTCTTAATTTGCTTTTGTTTTGTTCTGTTTTTGCTTTTAGTATGCTTGTCTGGCTCTCTATTTCTGCTGTGTCTGTACCAAAGCAAGAGTTATTGGTCATAGCTAGTTATGTCTTGTTTCATATTAGGGTCCATTGGGTATTGTGCGTAATTGATTTGTCATATTCAACAGTGTACTACATGGATTCAATTAATAAGGAAGTCCACTCACCCCTTAAACTCTTGATTAAGACGTAAGTTTTTGGACTTTGAGCAATATTGTTTGAGATCTTTTCCTAATCATATTATGTTGATAGTACTTACAAGTATTCCCTCCTTGAACTGCATTCAAAATCTATGACAGCAGTAAGGGAGTACGGAGTAGTCGAATTATTAATTGGAAAACAGTCGAGGTATCAATGCAATCTCTCTCTTTTTGGGTTTTTTTGGAATTGTTTTTATGTTTTTTCTGATTGAAATTATCGTATTTGTCTATAGTGCCCGAAAGAACCTACAAACGTGGAATGTGGGTTCTATGTAATGAAATACATGAAAGATTTGATTAGAGATGAGAGGATCTTAAGTAGAGGAAATGTAAGACTTATTTTTAACTCGTATTTTTTTATATTGCTTTATGAATAGAACTATTAACTTGTAAGTATTTTTTTTTCAATCCATTGCAGTTCAATGGAAAAAAAATTTACACGAAAGCCGCAATTGATGAAGTGCGAGCCGAGTGGATAAAGTCCGTCATGAACGAAATATAATCAGCTTATATGTGTAAGTTAGCTCTTCATTTATTTGAGTTTACTGTGTGCTTGCTCTGCTGTTCAGTTCTGAATTGTGGCTGTTTGTGATGGCTATTGTTCCTATCTGCTGTTTTTCTATGGATTCTGCTCTGCTACTGCTTCGGTTGTGGCACTAGTACGCTTAAGCTTAATCGACTGTTGCTGTTGTTGTCATAGCTTTTGTTGCTGTCTACTGAATAATGGCTCCCGATAGCTATTGCTACTGTTTTAGTTGCATGCAATCTGTCATGTGGCTTCTGGTATATGCTAGAATACTTTATGAGTTCTACATCTGTTTTGTTGCTGATGTTTCTATTGTGGTCATCATGGCAATAGTTAGCTGCTGCTGTAACATTCTATTTGGTGCTGATCAGTATTGAAATGTTCTGGTATATGCTAGTATAACTGGACCTGTTGTTGCATTTGACCATTTGACCATGTGGGATGCTAATAGCTATAGGAAAATGAGTGAGACTAATTACCTGTTATGGGAAATTAAATTGTATCATACGCATTACTTATAGTTGTCTTTGTTCCACCTTATTTTCCTGTAGCATTTTCAAGAACCCGGACCTTATCTGATAAGGTGTTGAGTCTTACATCAGAAGTTTACATGGAAGATATATCTTGGGTTTAAAGTAGGAGCAAAGATCGTGATTTTGGGGTGGGGGTTGGAGTTTGTAACAACTGTATCTGTTTTGGAGTGTCTAGTCGCTTGGAAGCATGCACTTTGGATTTTGGGTATATAAGTAAATTTTTTAACCTTCAGCTGTTGCCATTGTATGAATTCTCCGGGTAGATGTCATTATGTATTGCACCTGTTGGAAGGGATGCTAGTTAAGCTTGATAATTCAGATCGTTAGTTCTGTTTGTGGTTGTAATCAGTCAGTTGGGAGTTGGTTAGAGAATGGGTATATGGACAACTTTATTTATATGAGGTGATAACTAATAAATTGAGTTATTGATCTATTGGGAATTCAGTTGATAAAATTTTTTCCTTTAGGTACTGTGTGTGTGTCTGTGTGTGGGAATCCATTCACCTGTTGCTTTTGTACAACAGAGATGTCATTCTGGATTCAGCTGTTGCCATTACCTAGGCAATGTTACTTTGGACAAATTTGATCACATTTGTGTTCTAAATTTCGAGGGTAGATTTTGCAAAAACGGTTCTCCCGTTTTCCCTTGCCTTTTTGTTTTGTTGTGTTATTGTTCCTTCTTCTTTCCTTTACACTATAAGCTTCTATCCTAATTTTGGTGACACAATTGCCGGTATAACCTTCTATGTAATTTTATGATCAACTTTGTCTGCCACATCTCTAGGCGCATTTAGTGACCACTGCTTTACTATTAGTCTCACCTGTGCAGTCAAATAACCATCCTAATGGTAGTACTGAGAACTTCAAGGTTTAGTTAGTTGCCAGAGTTTGGTTCTAAAGATGTGTTTTCTGCTACTTTTTTCTTAGAGTTCTTGTTTAGTTCACATGGTGATCACCCAAGCATATGCGAGAGTACACCTCATTGTGATTCCTGCTGTTGGTCACCAACCATATCTAGTCATGAGCAATAAGAGTGTGCACCTGTTGTTAACCTTTTGTGTGGGTCGGTATCTGGGTACGTTCATCCCATTAGGGTCACATTGCAAAGTTATGTTTCTTAATTCCATGAGTGTACATGTTCTGAAGATGTGGAGTGTTATTATAATGTCTTATTGCAACAGTTACATACACTTATGAATTATGTACAATTTTTCATGACTTTGCTGCAACAACGTGAAAACAGGGACCAACAACTGGATATTTTACTCGGCATAAAGTTTTTGAAAGCTGTATATGAGGCATATTTAGTGTTTCTCGTAGGATATATGGGGATTTCTAATAATGGAGTTCTTTGTTTTACCCACGTAACTAACTTTAGGTCTCTAGATGGTTGGCTCCCTATCCTTGCCCTTGTCTTCTCCTATGGTTGCAGAAGTTGATGTTTCTTGTACGAATCCATTGTCTTGTTGAATGTCAACTTTAGATCCCAGTGCTTTGTGATATTGTAATGTTGAGTTTCAATTTGGCTAAGACATGATTTAGTAAGAATATTATCCCAGCTTGCATGGTTCAGTTTC
The DNA here is from genome assembly GCA_019656835.1 of Rhododendron ovatum. Lineage (NCBI taxonomy): Eukaryota > Viridiplantae > Streptophyta > Magnoliopsida > Ericales > Ericaceae > Rhododendron > Rhododendron ovatum. The sequence goes on along the minus strand of CM033794.1, from coordinate 19,651,662 downwards.
GGTTTAGGTTGGTACAAACAAGTTTAGTTTAGCCGAGGAAACTTCAGTTTTTGGATTAGGTGTTATTCACTAAAGCTTGGTTTTAGGCTATGGAAACATGGACATACATGAATATACTTTGCCATACTTGAATGTATATACAAACATATGTATGATATTTGATATGTAGCCATGCAGTAAGATACTTCATAGAAGGGAGAAGTGTCTTAGAGAGGCAAGCGTGAGGCGTGTGCGTCTCATGAAGGCCACCGATTTTGTAGTTTGTGATGCTCTATTTCCAATATCTTCTATTGTTCAAGTAGCAGATTTCTTTCGGTCCAATATCTCACCATTCGGTACTTAGCCAAATATGTATTGTGAGTTCTGTTGATCCTATTGTTGGCCAATGCGATCATGGTTGTCCAGCTTTATGATTTCATTGTGAAATATGACAAGGCTAGCTACTTTATGCCCGGATATGTGTTTTTATGAATGGTAATTTCAAGATCTTCTCTTGACTGCAAACTCGTGTTTTCAGTATGCTAATGTAGTTAGTTATTTGCTTTATTGTTTTCTGTTGGATTTAAGCATTGGAGTTCTTGATGTTGCTACTTTTTGTTTTCTGGTGGATTTAGGCATGCTCTGAGGGACGAAGTGCTTGAAATTGGCTTCAAAGAATGAAGAATTCGTTGTAGCTTAGGACATAACTCCGTGCTTGTGGTTCAATTAGCTTTCTTTGTCCTTTTTATTGTTAAGCTTTTTTTCTGCATTTTTTATGCATTTTCAGAAATTTGATTGACGGTAGGTTAATTCAAATGTAGGCTTTCTAGCACGATGTTTCTATCTATGACCTGTTTTGTGCAAGATGCAATATCAGTTATGCATATTTCATGTATTGCAATTTCTTTTGTTCTGGAGAAGATAGCTACGGGTTGAATACATATTTTACGTGTATTTATTATTGGTTAGAGATTCGGGCATTCAAGCATTTTTTAAATGCACAAAAAAAAAAAAGATAGCATCTTTCAATCACATTTCTAGACTGTGATGATAACAACATTTAATCATGGTTTTAGACGAAAACCGTGATCTAAAAAATAGAAAAGATCACACCTAACTATTTTCCATCTCATTTTTTAGACATGAAAGATCACAGTGTTTGGTGGTGATTGTTGTCTACATATAATCACGGTTTTTTAGGAAGAATGTGATCAAAACTCGAAAAAAAACACGGAAATGAGTTTCCATCTCGGTTTTTCCTAGAAACGATCACGCCTTTTGGGTGTGATTGTTTCTATCTTTCAATCACAGTTTATAACCGTGATAAAAGAGAGTGACTTACAATCACACCCAGATCTATCACGGTAGGAGGAGTGTGATAGAAGACTAACTATCACTGTCAATAACTGTGATTGTTATGCTTTATTGTAGTAGTGGTTCTCTGGTCCTTTTGAAAGATGAGGACACTTTAAAGTTAAGAATTGCTTTTTGCATAAAAAACAAATGACACTCTGGGGGTTAAACCTGCTCATTGTTTCTTGGCAACATCTTGGGTAGTTGGTTTTGGTTAGTTGGGGGTATCTTGGATGCCTATTATTGTGTCTTGTATTCTTTTGGGGTGGTGTCTTCACCATTAGATAGCCTTAGTACCGGTGGGGTACATCTGTTTCTCTGCTGCTACTTCTATACTTTATTGCTCACTACTGCATATGAGGGATCTTATTGCAACCAATTTTTACATCACAAAGTTAATGGTGAAAATATTTTGAAGTTGCAGCTATATTTTGTTGTCATTAGATGCTGCAGCATTGTTTGGAGTAAACTACACCGCTGATTGGAAAAATGCTGATCATGATTCTCCTATTTTGCTATCCCTTAATGCTATTAGGTAAAATCTACTGCCATCACATGGATGGCATGGCTGCTACATTACCATGACCATGTTACAGTGAACAATTGCATTATGCCACTGATTGGAAAATCTTAATGCTGAACTACTATGCTGCTAGCATACCATGCCACTGAAGTTTTTCCTCCAAACATAATTTTTCCCCTTCAACGGGCATGACATTCGTGCCTTGCACGAATGGAAAACCTAGTGGTAATATTAAAATTTGTCTAATCTTATATAAACATAACTAGAAATAGATTTAACGCTCCAACATAGGCAAATAATAGATATTGAACTTGAACAAATGGTAGTTTGGGGCAGAGACGGCTCCAAAAATTATTATTGATCGGGATAGAACCGTAGAAATAACTTGTGCACTAATTAACTATTAATTTATTTGTCTACTACCACAAACTAAAGACTCGTAAAGAAAAAGGCACAAACTAAGGATTAAGAACGTCCCATACTAACAGAAAAACAAGATTTTTTAACGAACAAACTATTAATACCCCCAGATTCTCCCTACTTTCAACATTTTTCTCTTTATCTCTCTCCACTTATTATCCCTACTATTTTTCAAAAACCAAACCAAACATAGCAAATAAATGAGATGCACAATTTGTTGGCAGCATCTATTAGGGGGCCGGGAGGGGAGGGCTTTGGAATTAACGGAACAACAATTTCCAAAACCTTTGATGGGCATCCAATGGGAAAATGGTCCCTAAGTGTAGGTACTATAATAGCTGGAATTAATTTCATGGTGTGTGAGTCTAACAGATTTTGCAAGCAATTAAAGGTGTAATATATACAAAAATGCTAGAGGCACATTACCTAGAGACACATCAACCACACTTCTCTCACATACAGGTGGGTCCCACTGGAACGGGACCCATCTATATGTAAGAGGGGTGTGATTGATGTGTCTCTAAGGTGATGTGCCCCTAGCATGTTCAGTAATATATATGGTTTGTCTTTCACAGAAAGTGGCCCACTTACCATCCGATATAACCAATTTCCTATGTATTTTCTTTCATTTTTTCATAATCGGGTGTTTAGTCCAGCTTAAACGGTTAAGCGCACCTTGACTAATTCTAGAGTCCAATCCCATCGACCACTAGTGAGGAGCCCACTTAAAATCAAGCTGAAACTATATGAACTAGCACCAAAGGAGTACGTTGATATTAGTTTCCTTTCCTTTTGGGGCATCGATGTTAGGCTTTCTAGCAACTTATTATTAACCATAATCCTTTCTACGCCTATCAGGAAAAAAAAAAACACATAATCCAGTCTACTACAAAGAGGTGGTTTGATAAATGATATGTTATTAAGATGGTTTGATAAATGATACTTAATATTTTAAGAGCCTCTTAAAATTTAGCCTTTAAAAGTTATAAAAAATCTAGTCAGGTGCCTATACTTAATTGTGACTGAATTTGTCTGTTCTTGTGTATCACTTATTCTGCCCCTGTAACGCCCCAAGTAGATCACTGGCTTAGTATCTTGATTTTGATTCACCAGCCACACCACATGGCCCAAAAGCTTAAACCCAAGGTACTACTAGTAGCTCACAAGGTTTGTTATAAGCCCAAAATCATCCATGTAGACTTCCGATGTGGGATGGAGTTTTACAATCTCCCCAAATTTATAGCCTCGTGCCTTTGCGAGGGGTTGAGCACTATAATCACCGATGCTAATCAAACCAACAACCAAATCCAACCAAACTTCAAGACCCCCATGGTTGTGTACATGGATTGATACTACTTGTAATGACCCGCATTAGCTGACCTGCTACCCATTCACCTAACCACGTGACTCAAAAGATTAATCTCAAGTTATACAATAGCTCGACGTGACTCATTATATACCATGTCAACCTCCCACGTCCCACCTAAGCACAACAAGCACCTCAAGCTCCTCTCATGTGGGACCCATCCAAGCACGATAAGCACCTCAAGCTCCTCACTTGTCGGACCCACCCGAGCACGTTTCCTTGCGGGACACACCCAGTGGCGGAGCCACCTTATTCCCACTGGGGGCACCTGCCCCCACTGCACCTCTTTTTTTTTTTTTTTTTTTGAAATTGGTAGTTTGAGTTTACCAAATATTTAAAGTAAAACACATGTTATTAGATTAAATGCTTGTTAAAATACAAATGACTTGTTTGAATTGTTACACAAATAAGCTCCACAAAATTAATGTCTGCAATCATATCAAAGTAAAGATTCGGTGAATTTATTGAAGAGTAATACACACATGTTCACCTAGTGTTCAAGTGCATGGGTGAACAAAATAGTACTACAAAACTTGAAAACTCTCCTTTATAACATGATGTAACAACCAACACGAAAATCACGCCGCATCACTAACGACCATCAAGTCATGGGTCAGTGGGATGTTGTCGAGAGTTGGCTATCGTCGGAGATTTTGTTTTTATAATGCCCCCACTGATGTATATTCCTGGCTACGCCACTGGACCCACCCTACACTTTCGGCTAGTGCAAGCTCTCACAGCGGAAGCGTGGTGGGCCCATAACCCACAGGTCCCAGGATCGAAACCTGGCTCTGATACTACTTGTAATGCCGCAAGCAGACCACTGGCCTAGTACCTTGATTTTAATCCACCAGTCACACCACGTGACCCAAAAACTTAAGTCCAAGGTACTAGTAGTAGCCCACAAGGTTTGTTATATTCCTAAGATCATCCATGTAGACTTTCGATGTGGGATGGGGTGTTACACCCCCTCCCCCTCTACGGCTACGGCCCCTGCCACCACTTCTATCACCACAATGCCACCGCCATCACCACGACCACCACAATTATTATTCCGTCATCGCCACTACAATCACCGCTTCACTGCGGTAGCACTATCACTAACAATTCCACAACAATAACCACTACTCGGTCGTTGCCACCATTATCACCATTCCACCTTTGCACCACCACAACTAATCTACAATATCGCCAGCACTGTGGCCACCACCATACCACCGTTGCCACCACTGCCACCACCACTCTATCGCCACACCACCACCATGAATACTACTACCATTAGCACTGCCACCACCACCACCATGAACATGCCACCACCGTTACCACTACCATCACTACCCCTACAATATTTATCACCATTACCGTCATGCCATGATCATTATAATTACCACCACCATTACCACTGTCGCCACCACTATCACTGTAAGTATTACCACTATCATCATCTATCCAACACCACCACCACCTTTACAATCATCATTATTTCTCCATCTTTCTATTATGTTCCACCGCTACATTCACCACACATTTATTCACCACCACGACTACATCACTACTCGTTGTTGTCATCACTTTCACTGCTTTTCACCACCTATGTCTCTCCAACACCACCACCATCGTTCTGACCATCACTATCTCTCCGTCTTTCTATCATATTCTACCGCTACAATCACCACACACTTCTTCACCACCACAATTACACCACAGCTCACTATTGTCATCATTGCGCCATTTTCCACCACTGCCATCTCTCCATTACCACCGCTACCAGCAACACCATCCTTGTCATCCTTCCACTGCACCATCTCCATTACAACCACCACCACACTGCATTCGTTATAACCATCACCGCCACGCTACCAACTGCCGCCACCACCACCATTACCACCATCTCACCACCTCAACTTCTCCACCATCACGACTACAAAGGCACTACATCAATCAATAAAACTAAAAAAATACAATCACTAATAATTTAAGTTAATTAAATTCATCTATCCTTATAGCCAAAAAATTCTTTTAATTTAGCTCTTAATGTTTTTATCAAATAACTTTTCAACTTAAAAAATTCATGGTCATGTTTCATGACTTAATTTTTCAGCTTCAGTTTTATTAAATAGCACGTAAGTCAATTTATAGTACTCAGTAAGAGTAAGTACAAAATAATTTTAAGAAATAACCAAGTACCAAAACAACGGGTGCATGTGCACATGTTCGGGAAATTCCCCGCGTCGATCATCACTTCTTGATGGGCCCTTCCACCAACCAAGCGTTAAGCACCAAAGACTAAACTAAAATGTCCGGTACTAAAAGGCTTGTGTTCAGCAAGAAGACCGTGTAAAAATTAAATACCCCAGACTTATTATTTCGATTTAATTTTAGACTATCGCGTTCATTATCCAAAAAAAAAAAAAAAGTAGGCTTGTGTCGGGCAAATTTATTGCATCATCACTTTTTCTTACTGCCCTATTCCACCAACTATGTGTTCGGTACCCAAGCCTAATTCTTTGGTATTCCGGTTTGGCCTACTACATCCTCATCATGACTTCATCTTGCCCTTTTTTTCAAATCCAAGACTAAAAATCACAGCCCTAAATTTAATCGATACATAAATCGACTATCAGATTTGTATATTCTATCAATTTACAAAGTAGTGTGCACTTTTAGAAATCGGAAATTCATAAACCCCTGCTTTTAATTAAATGCTAAGGACTTGATCAAGTGCAATTAATAATGCATTGATTGTTATTAGCTTCACCAACTTTCATTAACTGTCACGGTAGAAATAATTTAAGTACCAACTATACCCTTGCTTGAAGTTTTTTTTCCATGATAATGAATGCTTCACATTTCGATTTCAAATAAAAAGTCAATACCATAGCATATTGCAGTAACAAAAAACTTGACTTTTGCTTTTTGATAAATAAAAACTCACCCTTCGTCTAATTTGGGAGAGAAAAAGGAGAGGAGATTGGATTGGTTCTCCAATTCAGTATTCACATTTTCCAAATCCTATTTTATTCATTTAATGTGTATGTTATGTGCATATTTATATTCTCATAAAATTCTTATTATTTAACATATATTAGCAATACCCGTAACATAAGATCCATATTCAACATATTTACTTTCTCCTTCTTAAATTATTGTGCATGCCTTTTTTTTGCGACATCTCAAAAAATTGTCTATATCTTCTAATTTATAATATTATTTTTATATTCATTGTTTGATAGATCTCAATTGCTAACTTTGTTAAATAAAGAATTTGAAATCATAAAAAAATTAAAGATTGTGAAATATCGATAATTTTTTTTTGAGAGATCCCAAAAGAAAACAAGCATGACAATTTGGGACGGAGGTAGTAGTGAAAGTGTTTGTTTTTTGAGTAATGGAGTTTTGAGGGAGAGTGAAAGTCAAGTTGGTTGAAGGACTCTGAGATTGGAGTGGCTTGTAAAACAAACAGAAATGATACACCCACTGAACCACACCCATCGCGCCGCCCACCGCACACTCGCCGGGCCCACTCCGGCCACCGGACGGTCGATCTGAACCATCCAAAAATTCTAAAAAAAAAAACGAGTGGGTTTGCGCGAGAATTAACGGTATCTGACATGTGTAAGTGCTCGATCTGAACTTCTATTTTTTAATGGCTCGGATCATCTGATTTTTGGAAGTTCAGATCGAGCACTTACACATGTCGGATACCGTTAATTCTCGCGTAGACCCACTCGGTTTTTTTTATAGAATTTTTGGACGGTTCGGATCGACCGTCCGATGGCCGGAGTGGGCCCGGCGAGTGTGCGGTGGGCGGCGCGGTGGATGAGGGTTCGGTGGGTGTATCATCTCTCAAAAACAAAAGCTATTCTAAAGGGTAATGTTGGCAGCCAAGATGATGCAATTAATGACACTAACAGAATCTAGGAAAGTGCTTCCAACTATGCAAAATTTTAATGCATAGAAACTCGTTGGGGAAAATAAAACATAGTTTTAATTAATTACAACTAAAGAGGTACCCCTAAACATCATTAACTTTAAATTACATTGTTATCCTGTTGATTCAATTATTGGACATGCATGATTATCTCGTGGGCTCTTATACAATGGACGTGATGTCCCGTGTCCCGTGATATATACTGTTGTACTTTGTACTTTATATACATTATGTAATGATCTGTTGTACGAAAAAGAATCATTAACTTCAAATTGCATTGTTAATTGCTCCCAAGTAGATGCCCCTAAATATTATTGAATGCTACTGGGTGGTGTTTGTGTTCATTTACCAATAATATCAATAGCAATACGGGGTTTGAAGTTAGAGTGGAGGAAAAATCTATTCTCTGATATTGACCAATCAAATAATTACTACTAATATATATATATATATATATATTTTATTAGATACGAATCAAACAATGACTAATGCTGACCAATTATTTAATTATATTTTGCTAATGTTGACCAATTAACTAATTAGACCACCATTAATAAAAAATATTTTTCACATCTGACCCACTCAAACCATTAATAATCATATTGCTGGTGGATTTGGAAATCCCAAAATGATTCCATTTTTAATGGAAAAAATTGGCCGGCAGAGACGGTTTGTGGGAAGGCCACAAGCGGTTTTGTTCGAGTTTCTAGAGGCTAATAAAACTCCCTCCCCAGCTCGGAAGCATATTTCGAACCTTGTCATTTCGGTTTAGAGGCGACTAAAGCAAGGTGTGATAAGATTAATGTTGATGCGGCGGTATCAAAGGCAACGAACACTGTCGGAACTGGAGTAATTGCACGGGACTCTTTTGGTTTAATTGTTGGTATCTTTGTTAAGTCATACGAATGCCTTAATTCTCCTCGGCTTGCAGAAGCTTTGGCACTTCGAGATGGTATGCATTTGGGTATTGCTTTGAATCTTGTGGATGTGATTATTGAGTCGGACGCAGAGTCATCGTCAAGAGCTGCATCATGCTTTGTGATCCACCCTCTGATATTGCAGTTTTAGTTCGGGATTGCTTCACTCTTAAGGATTCGTTTCAGTCATGTGATTTTGTTTTTGTCAAACGTGATTGTAATATGACTGCACATGTATGTGCAAAGAAAGCCCTTTCTTGTGGTTTTTCGGACTTGTGGACAACTACCTTGCCCCCATATGATTCCTCTCTCTCTCTCTCTCTCTCTCTAATATTTAGGCGTTTTCCCATCTTTCAGAGTAATAAAAACTTCTCCTTTTTATCAAAAAAAAAAAAAAACTAATTAGACCACCATTAATAGAAAATATTTTTCACATTTGATCCACTCCTCAAACTATGGCGTCGCGTTTGGTCTAGTGTATGCCCCTAGACTTTGTTTATTCTTTCCATTTTTTTCTTCTCGTTTGGTGTTTTAAAAGTATATATATATTTCAAAATGGTAGGAGTTGTATTATATCAGAAACCAACCGAATACATCAAAGTTGGATATCGTTTCAAGGGGAGTAAATAACAAAACAAGAGGCTTAGCTACCCAAGATCGCCCACTAGAGCCTCGCAACCGGGCTTTCCCAGCTAATTAGCCATAACCAACCTCCAAACAGAGAGCAACATAAATCCTCTACTATGGCAAAGACAACCAAAACAGCACTAGAAACTAGGGGTGTGCAAAAAATCCGTGGCCGACCCGACCCGAAGGGTTTTGGGCGGGGCCGAACATGTGGTTCGGTAGGGTACGGATCCATTTTTTTAAAAAAAATCAGTTTTCGGTTCGGGACTCGGGGTGTTGTTTTTCTTACCTGACCCGGCCCGACCAAAAGACAGCCAATTCATATAGATTACTTCGGTTTTGGTCGGACCCGACCCGACCCGACCAAAAAAAAGACACGCGGACGGTTATTCCCACTCTTTCGGTTCGGGGCCAAAAAAATCGACTGATCGGGTTCGGCCGAACCCGACCCGTCTGACCCGTGCACACCCCTACTAGAAACCCCACATCGGGGAGGGAGTTTCCAAAACAACACTAGAAACCCCACATCGGGAAGGGAAAACTCCCACATGTATATGTTTCAACAATGCTAATCACATAACAATTCAAACATAAAAAAAAAAAAAAAAATTGCCATCTACCCCCCTCTTTAGTCTTTTTCTACTTTCACAAATCAGATTCCATTAAATCAATCTCCATCGAAGGTTTTCCTCATTTTCTATTTCAATCACTCTACAATCACAAACAATTAACACAAATATTTACATAAATTCACTTATATTTATATTGGAGCCTACACACACTATACCTCCAGTGTGTGTGGGACCATTTAAAAGATGTGAGTGTGTGTATATCGATTTACAGATATACTAATAGAGAGAAACTTATTAACGGCTCTATTATGAATTATAAGTTTTTCACGGCTCCGTGCAATTTCGCCCGTTTATTTCGATAATCAATGAAAATTGCTTTTTAATTTTTATCGGTCAAAATTGGAATTTTATCCGGACTGTCCAAAAGCGACAATCAACGGAGATTGCTTTTTAATTTTTACCAGTCAAAATTAAATTTTAATCCGGACTATCCAAAATACTTTTGAACAGTCGCGATCAGACTCTGTAAAACCTTCTTTCGCGAAAGCTCCGCAAATAAAATTTTCCCATATAACATTAATGCGGTCGCGCTATTGGATGCATAGTTGCACCGGTTAATGTTCTTGAATTTGCGTTTTCCTTTGTAAAACGTCCTTTCATTGTCTGACTTTTAAGAGACAGCACTTAAGAAGTTGTACTTTCTACTCAGAGAAGAAAGGGCAGCCCACGTTCTTTTACAAAGTAATTTACACTTTTTTTTTGTCTTCTAGCAAAAAAAATTACACACTTTCAACATTAAAATCTAAAAAAAGGAGGGTAGATGTCAAAAAATAGAGTGTAAAATTCAACTTTCCTTGAATTCTTCGAAAAAAATTATTTTTGTCCTTATTTGAATTTTTTTTGCGTTTGTTCATTTTGCGTCAATTTTTTTTGACTTTTTGATTTGGAAAAGTAAAAAATTTACTTTTACCAAAATATTTTGAACAATGACCACTTTTAAGTAAAAAAAAGTTGACTATTTTTCTTTACGTAAAAGTGGTCATTGTTCAAAATATTTAGGTAGAAGGAAATTTTTTTTACTTTTTCGATTCGTCTCGTCGAATCAAAAATTTAAAAAAATTTGACGCAAAACTAACAAACAAAAAAAAATTCAAATAATTAAATAATTTAGCAGAACGGAGTTGAGATTAAAAGTTACTCCTTAAGCCACTTTTGTAATTTTTTTTGATAACTCAGGTGTCTAGGTCAGTTTTCGTATAACTCAGCTAATTTCGGAGGACCAATTCCACCGTTCGTTTGCGAGAATTCTAGTTAAAGGCAGAGCAAAGCTTTGTATGAGTCTATGGACTACCCCCAAAGAAATTGATAGCACATAAAATGTTTCAAACCTGAGATCTTGAAGAATTAGAGAGCAAACTGATAATAATTAATCCCCCACTCTCCTCTCCCTTTCTCTCACAAACCAGTCCAATGGGAGAAGAAGCAATACAAGGAGTTGGTCAATTTTTTTTTTCTTTTTATATATTTTGAATTCCTGTTCTGAAATAAAAAAATATCTATTCAACTTATTATTATTTTTAGCATTATGGTTACATTTACATTTATTTATTTTTTTAAAATTATTCTTTTTTTCACATTAGCCTTGTATACTGTGTTAATTTTGGGGCCCCTTTCCGCTTCCAGTTTATTATCACCAAGTATTATTTTTATGTTAGTTTTGTTACTTAAACTTACAAAACTAAGGTCAAAGTGTAAAGAAACCCAATGACACTACGCCTGCTTATGTCGATTTCTGTGTTTTGCCTGACATTGTATGAAACTACTCATTATGGCTCCTTAGGACCCCGCATAACCAGCGCTAGTTAGAACCAGTTAGCATAACCAAGTTTACTTTTTGTTTGTACTACAGTATCTTTCAGAGGCAGACCTACATGGCTGCTCTTCACATGGCTTCATCTAGCTCTCCTCCGGAGGTACATCTAAAGCATGGCCCATCTGAATTGTGTCCATATATATATTTCAATATCTAGGGTACGTACGATCCGTTCCGGAAACGGAAATAAGTACTTATTTTTTAAAAAGATAATTTCAAGCTCAAAAATCATTTGTTTACATAAATAATTTTCCTATCAATATGGATCTTGATTGATAAATCTCATTGAGATCTTTTATACGGTGAAAAATAAATTAAAAAATAAATTTTCATTTATATTATTTTTGATTTGAAAATGTGAAATAAGTACTTATTTTTTAAGAAAGTGTTCTGGAACAGAACCGTAGGCCTCTGCCCCATTAATAAGACAACTGGAGTATTTTGTTAGGTAAATATAATGAAAATGTGAACTGATCGTGTGTGTCTGTCTGCACGTGACCGGACCCTAGTTTCTGGGACTCCACGCGAAACTACAAAATGGGGTTTATACATTTGCAGAAAATAAAATTTAACAAGGTATATTTTAAAATTAAAAATTAAAAATAACTCGAAAGGCTAAACCAAAAACTACTTATTATAACTATAAAAATTCAAAAAACATAAGACTATGAAAATGATACTATGATTTATAAGAGCAGAAAAGTATCACTTGATACTGAATTAGGCTTGGTGAATTTCTGTGCCTTTTCTTACCTCTACCTAGTGTAAGAGCATGTGTACATTACGTAAAAGAGCATCTTATGTGTTCTATACATTTAATCTTATTTTCTCTCTCCTCAAATTCATCCCTGGCCCCCCTCTCTCTTGCAACAAGAATAGTGAATAGAGAAGAACGAAGACTTTTATGCCAAAATTGTTTTTTGCTCTAGTGCACAATAGAGAAGTTCATATTTTACTCACCAAATAAATCATAAATACTACGCCTACCGACCAAAAAGGTATTGATAGTTTGAAGATGGAATGCATGACTGATCACCTCGGGGTTCTTCGTAAACATTCAACTCAATCGAACAAATATCGGTAAGGGGTTAATTTATTATTTCAATTTTTGGTTCTTGAATTCACAGGGATCAATAATTGAATGAATTTTTGCTTCCTATGTTGATTTTTTACAAAAACTCTTGAAAATATGTTTTAAACAAAATGAACTATTCAGATTATTTATGTGGAACCCTAAGATGTGTTCAATAGCAAAAGGAAAAAAAAATCTTTTTCTTTTGAAAGTGGGGGTTCGGACCATTGAAAACACTCACCAACGACTGTGATAATTTTTTGATTATCGACATCCAACGCAATGATTTTCCGATTGATTGGGTTTTTGAATATAGTTGTACTTGCTACTAAATTCAGTTAGTATGATAATTATCATTTGATAATGTACGCTTTACTTAAGTATCAAAATTACTACTACATTTTGGAATTAATTTTTTATAGATGCAGTAATTGTACTTATATTAGAAGATATATAAAATATTAGAGAGAGAGAGAGGGATTTGAAAGATTAGAATAGAGAAAGATCTGAAAGATTAGGAGCAAGAACATATATAACTAGGATGAAAATTTAAAGGACCCAGATCCTCTCCGATCCATGAAAATGGAATGGACCATTCAATTGGCTAGTTTATGGGCCCTTCTCCAGCCCACTTTGATGATCCAAATTGTTTGTATTTTAGAGCTTGTCGAGAACACCTATTAGAAGAAAATAAGGTTGATCGGATATTATTTGATATAATTTCATAATACATTTTACTACGCCAATATCTTATTAACTTGATTTTTGATGTGGTTAATATTATCGACGAGCTCTAAATTATGAATGGTATAAAACAACAAAATGGGTCCGAAAATGGCCCACAAACTAGCAAACGTGACGATCCAGTCCATTTTCATGAACCAGAGAGGATCATCTTCCAAAGTTAAGTTACCGTTGGCACAAGGATATATCTTTGACTAGGGTGGTTTTGGATAAAAAAAAGGTTAAGTTGACTCTTTTTATCTTTATTCAAAATATTTTACATTTGTTAATTTTGCGTTAACCTTTTGTGAATTATAAATTCATCTCAGTGAGAGGAATCGAAAAAGTATAAAATTTGGATCAAAACTGATAATTTTTTGAATAAAAAAATAAGTTAAAAAACTGTCATTTCGACTTATTTTTGTCTTTTAAAAAAAAATTATGAGTTTTGATAAAAAAAAAAAAAGTTTACTTTTTCGATTCGTCTCGTCGAGAATAAAAAATACAAAAAAGTTTGACTCAAAACTAATAAATGCGAAAAAAATTGAATAAAGACAAACCAAAAAGTCAATTTTACTTTTGTAGCCAAAACCAGCCTAATTATTTAATTTACCCTAAAAAGATGAGAGCTCTAATTTAAAATTTTATTTAATTTACTCTTTATTAAATTAGTCGAGCATAATAATCCATTTTCTAAAGAAAAAAGAGATTGGATCATCTTCCGTCCAAGTTTTGGATCGGAGGAAACACGTTGGGAAATTCAATGGTTTGAATCTGCTCAGGATTTTTCGAGTGAAAAATTCAGTTCTTCCAGCAAAGAGTCTCTAAGCAAATCCAAACCATTGATTACAATATTTAATAGTTCAGATTGCAACTGTCTCATTCAGTTCAAAACATGGGATTGGAGGCTGCTCCCAAAAAGAAACCAAAGACCACTCCCACAAGCTCTCTGCCTCTCTGTTTAATTAGTGGAACTTCAAACCATCAGACTTCAAGCATCTCCTACCAAGTTCTAAAACTCTAAAATAGAGAATGAATATGACATATTTGAGGAGATTTTGTAATTTATTCTCTATTTTTCTTAAGGGCAAAGTCCACTTTGACTCCCTGTGGTTTAGGTCATGTGCAAATACACCCTTTATGGTTCAAAAGTGTGCACATAACCCCCCGTAGTTTTAAAACTGTGTGGATAGATCCATGCCATCATGTTGTCTATCTATATTAACAGAAGTGTATCTCACATACTTCTAGAATATAATCTGAGTCGTTCATATTTTATTAAATAAAGAATAAAGTATCTTTGTAAAAATAATCATCTGGATAAGGCATCAATAACCCATTGATCTAATTCTTGATAAATTCAAATTTGAAATTTTAATGTCATAATAAAACCGATTTGACCATGGGCTTTTCATTTTTTAATCGACATGAATTTTGGCATAGATGTAGTACTCTACAATATCAACGGTTCGTATCTAATTTTTGGTATAGAGGATGGTGTGGTTAGAATTAAAAAAGAAAAATCATTGATAAGCACCCGACAATGCCATTAAGGTGCGCTAGGTTCTTAGTTTAGTTAGTTTCGTTGTTAATTTAGTCGTTTTTACTTGCTTTTGCACGTAGGGTTTGTTAGTTCTGTTTTGTAGGAAAATCGCTCAATAAAGAATTTTAAGGCCTAAAGTGTATCAAAAAATTTCAAGGGCTCAAAGATGATCATGAACAAAGAGTTAGAGACCTGGAGGTAACCTGACGACACGAACGACCAAGGCAAAGACCAAAAGTCAAGTACTGGAGATAAATAGCTCGATACCAATACCTGTTGATTTCTTCTATCGGTACCGAGTAATCAAGAACAGGGCTGCTAAGCAACTCGGTACCGATACCTGTTGATTTGTTCTATCGGTACCGAGGGCGTTAGCAGGGTTTCAGCGACAACAGTTAACTAGCTTGGTATTGGTACCGAAGGCTTTCGGAGAGGATTTTTAGAGCATCTTTGGAAATATTTTGTACGCGAATAGGGCTTGTATGAATGGTGTAATGTCACCCAAATCCAAACAGTAGATTGTATT
Source organism: Rhododendron ovatum (assembly GCA_019656835.1). Lineage (NCBI taxonomy): Eukaryota > Viridiplantae > Streptophyta > Magnoliopsida > Ericales > Ericaceae > Rhododendron > Rhododendron ovatum. The sequence continues at coordinate 19,636,237 of CM033794.1, read as the reverse complement.
GCATTTCTAGATCTAGAATAGGATTTGAATTACTTTTGAATTGTTCTAGGTGTTCTTTTTTTTCAGTACTTAATATTTAATTTTCTGCTTTAAGTAGTTTTGTTTTACTATTTTCACCTTCATTAAAATTGTAGCTATGCTTACAATCTGTAATATTCTCTAGTTTATTTCAAGTCTTGTTATTTCAATATGTTAGCTAGATTTTTGCTTGTTTTTATCTCTCTAGATATGAGTGAGTAGTTTTTCAAGGTTAGGTCATGAGGTGATTAGCACCTCATAACTTGAGTTGATAATGCTTTTCTCATTATAAAGTTTGAATCTTTGGTTCGAAAATCGATGTGTAGTTCAAATTTGTTTGTCAAATTGCTAAGGTGTTAACCTCCTTGATCATGTGTAGGTAAGAGCGAGCCTACTTACCACACATGATGCTTGGAGCTCTGTCACTCGAGGTGTTTGCCAAATGAATTCTAGAGTTAACTTGGTAATCAAACCATGTATCTTTCGGGTTGAGAACCTTAGTTGAGTATCTCAAACCGAGTGATTGGATGAGAAGAGTGATTTGACTTGAGTCGTGAGTGTTAGGATCTCCTAGACCTAGCCTGCCTTTTTATTCTAGTTAATTCGTAATTTAATTTAGCCATTTAATTTCCATCGCATAAAATAAAACAAAGTTGGCTGTCTAAAGGTCGAAAACATTGCTTACATTTACAAATCCATCCAAGTCGTAACAAATATTTCCTTGGGTACAATTTTAATGACATATTTACCCTACGCTTGGAGTGATCATATTTCGATATATTGACGCAAATGAAGCATTTTGGGCACCGTTGCCGGGGATTATCTTATTATGGCTTTTTTGGAGGCTTGACAAACCACTGTAAGTATCTTGCTTTTATCTAGTAGTTTAGTAGTTTATGTTTTGGTAGCTCATACTTAGCTTGGTGGATATCTCTAATCAATCTTCATATCATAACCTGAGGTAACGAAGCCAAGTTAAGTATTGAGTTTGTTCTTAGTTTAGTTAATTGCTTTAGTTGATTGCATTGCTGAGCCGAGGTGGTGGCATAACCCCTCGCATATCTTGTTGTTGAGATGAGGTGGTGGCATAACCCCTCCAGTCTAGTAGTTTGTTGGTAGTTAGTAGTTGTTTTTGTGTATGCCTGTGTACCGAAGCCCTACTTCCAATCGGCTTCATCATTCTTCTTCTCCACCTAAAATCCGGAGTATTGCTTGGGCATATCCTGTCCATTCTTCGCCTCACAAATTATATTGCAAACATCATTGCAAAAGCCCAATGGCCGAAGAACCTGCTATCTGTACTTTGCGTGAATATCTTAATCCAAAACGAGGTCATCAAGTATCACCTATAGTTATTCCGACTCCAGCTACTAGGAATGCCTTTGATTTCAAAGCTGAATATCTTCGAGTGGTTCCAGAATTTCGGGGGCGAGAATTGGAGGATCCGTATTCTTATATCCATGAATTTGAGTCTGTTCTGCATTCCTTTGTCCCTGCTTAGAATCAACTTGATCATGCTCGCCTCAAGCTGTTTCCGTTCACTTTGAAGGATATGGAGAAACAATGGCTTAATTCTCTAAAGCCTCGATCACTGCGTAATTGGGGAGAGGTTCAGGATGCCTTCACAACAAAGTTCTTTCCGGCCAGCCTAACAAAGTTGCTTATGGATCAGATTCAGAATTTCAAGCAAAGGGATGAAGAGACTTTTTAGAAGTATTGAGAACGGTATAAGGACTTACTTATGGCGGTTCCTCATCATAATTTTCCTTTGTATCTGCAAGTTAATTATTTCTACATGGGGTGTTCTCAAGAGAGTAAACAGCTTTTAGACACAATGGGTGGTGGTGACTTTATGGGGAAAACACCTGAGGATGCTTGGGATTATTATGAGAAGTTGGCCGAGAAAACTCAAATGTGGCAGTTTGTGGATCCTAAAGAGAGAGCAATGCACAATCAAGGTCCTATCGGTTCGGGAAAATTCTTTATTGCTAAGCAAAGTGCCTTTGATACTCGCTTGGAGGAAATTTCTCGGAAGCTCGATAAGTTAGAATTGTAGAGTGCTCAATCTCAGGAGGTGAAAGTAGTACGTCAAGTGGAGGAGGTGTGTGTCATATGTAAAATGGTGGGCCATTCTACCGAGGCATGTCCCAATTTTCCTTATCTCAAGAATGTGATTAATGGGATTGTTCCAAAGGAGGTACTTGCAGTGCAACATTTTGATCCTTATTCTCAACCTTATAATTCGGGGACAAGACAACATCCAGCCTTCCGATGGAATCAATCAAATGATGCGGGTTCTTCTCAAGTTCCACCTCCCACTCCACAGTTACCATGGAAGCAACCTCAAAATGCTTTCCGTTTCCCTCAAGCGCAAGGTCTATTAGGTTTTACTCCTTCGGGGCCCTTTCCAAACTCAAGCCAATTTCAGCACAACCCCTGAAATGTTCATTGGAGGATCAACTGAATATGTTCTTACAAGGTCAAACAATCATCAATGAGCAACAAACTCAAATGATGGGTGATATCAGGAATCAGTTGGGCAAATTAATAATTACGGTGGGTTTGTTACAGCAAGAAAAAGGGAAATTTCCTACTTAACCTCAACCTAATCCTCAGTCTACTTCCAATTCGCCTAATGCACTTTCACAAGGTCTTCACTTTGCTAGCTCTTCGGTGACTTTCCTCGAGCAAGCAAAGGCTGTTATTTCTCTTCAAAGTGGCAAGATGGTGGATAATCAAGTGGTGATGGCTCCGGAACCTACTTTGTTGCCCCCTCCTATCGAACGTTCAATTCCAACGCCAACTCTTGGGGAATCTCCCAAGGAGGCAACCAAGGAGATTCTAGAAGAAGAAGGAAATGATAAAGGCAAGAAAAAGGAGAGTGTACCAGATCATCGAGTTGTTCCAACACCGGCACCATATCCTAATAGTTTGAAGGCCTTGGCAAAACCAAATTTCAATGCAGAGTTGCATGAATTATTCAATCAAGTAAAGATCAACATTCCTCTCATGGATGCAGTCAAGCAAATCCCCTCGTATGCAAAGTTTCTTAAAGATTTGTGTACTCGAAAGTGCAAGCTTAATGTTCAAAAGAAGAAATTCCTTACTGAAGTGAGTTCTATCATTCAAACGAATATCGCTCCAAAGTACAAGGATTCGGGAAACCCTACTATTGCAATAACTATTGGAGGGAAGTATATTGGAGGCAAGTATATCGAACAAACCTTGCTCGATCTTGGAGCTAGTGTTAATCTACTTTCGTATATCAAGAGCTTAAGTTGGGGGAGATGAAACCGACTTGTGTTACACTTCAATTAGCCGATAGAAGCGTTCGTGTGCCACGAGGGGTAGTGGAGGATGTTCTAGTGCAAGTTAATCAGTTTATCTATCTGGTGGATTTTGTGATTCTTGATATAAATCCGACCGACTCTTCTACTACCTCTACTACGGTGATTCTTGAGAGAGCTTTTCTAGCCATGGCGGATGCGGTTATCAACTGTCGAATTGGACTTCTCAATATGACCTTCGGTAACATGAAGATGGAGGTTAATGGCAGTCAGATGGGCGATGACGAGAACGTGAATGAAGTGAACCTTATCGATACTCTTGTAGAAGAACACGTGGGCGATTTTGCTCTATAGTGATCCTTTGGAAGTTGCTCTTACAGCCAAAGAGGTCGAATTTCTCAAGTCTTCTGAAGTGAGTTATTTGTATTCATTGCTCAATGAAAAGGGCGAAGCTTGTGCTATGAATTCTTGGACCCCAAAGTTTGAAGAGTTTGAAGATCTACCCCTGATAGAGAAGAAGGTTCTTCCATCTAGTGTTGAACCACTGAAACTAGAGTTGAAACCCTTAGCCGACACTTTGAAGTATGTTTTCCTTGGAGATAATGAAACCTATCCTGTGGTTATTTCCTCCTCTCTTGGGAATCTCCAAGAGACGGAGTTGATCAATTTATTGAGGAGGCACATGAAGGCTATAAGGTGGACCATCGTCGACATCAAAGGGATCAACGCTATGCTTTATTCTCATCATATCCCTTTGGAGGATAACGTCAAGCCGTCCTGCCGACCCCAACGCCGCTTGAACCCTATTATGAAGTGTAGGGGGATGAAAACAATTGAATGCTTCGGTTCAACTGGATTGCAACGGCTTATTCGTGGATGAGTGCACCTTTGCCTCTCGTGGCAAAGGCCCTCCGATGCCTTTGTTAGTATCACGTACTAAGATCAAAACCCTAATTATCAGTAGGAAAGCAATAATAATGCAGTATATTGCGTACCTTTTTCCTCTAGGTTCACCTCATATTTATAGACTTGTGTATGCTTGCTGCCCAAGCATTCCTATTGCCATAGGATTCCTAATTCGTATAGGAAACCCAGGATATCAAGGATTCTCGTTTCCTTTATCAGTTTATTGGAAAAGAGTCCTTTTAGGATTCTTTTCCTTTACTGGCCGAACATCCCATTCTCATTGGGTATCTTTCTCAGATCCTTTATTCACGGGATCTTATTCCTTAATCAGAATACCAACATTCTGGATTCTTCCAGAATGTTCCCCATGTTACAACAATTAATTTGGGGTTCTTTCCTTGTTCGGCCATCTCGTTGCCGAACAGACTGCCTGGACCAATAACTTCACATGTAATTTGGTCCAAGCGTAATGAGAATGTCTCTATCTGCCGAACAGCTTAGTTTCACACCACTGACTTCTCTTGTCATCGGCCTTTACTAGCCGAACAGACTGCATAGATCAATGACTTCCCATATCACTGGTCCGTATTCCTGTTCACCATATTGCCCGGCGATAAGTACCGTTTGTGTTTACCACGTGTTCCCAAACATCACGTGTTCGGTAACTAAACGTATCTGCTTGGGAATACCTCCCTACAATTGCTCCCCAGCTTCATGTATTTACCACTGTTCGGGGGCAATATATGATGCTTAGAAACAGAATTTTTACTACGACCAGATTCTTCTGATCCCATGCAGTCACAATTTCAATATCTTCATTGATGCCTTTTGGCGCCTCTGTCAATATACCATCTCGAGGCAATGACGCCACGTGGCGCATATCGTACGCTTTTACATTAAATGTGAACTGACGTTTTATCTTAACGACGTCATTACGTCGTTAGCTTGATCTCTTTTTCCCGTTACTTAAAAGATAACGGTGTGAGACGAGACGTTTCGTCTCCGTCTCTGGCATCTAAACCCCAGAAAGGGCTTATTTTGGATTTCCCCACCCAAAACTTCAAAACTCTTTCTCTCTCTAAACTTTCTGCCATTGCCATCTTCTGCAAAACTCGATTGCATTTCCAAGGAATCATCAACGTATTCTTGTAAGATCCTCGTTCTTACTTCTTTCCTTCTGTTTAGATTTTTTATCCGAGATCTTCATTCTCGATTTCGTGAATAGTTTTCTAGGGTTTCAGTCGCTCCCTTTTTCAGTTTTTCTTCGTTCCTGAATATACCCATGGCTGACGATGGTGAGAATCCCCTAAGACCCGGCAAATTTAGGAAACTATGTGAAACCCCTTCTGCCATGGCGGCATTTAGGAGGGAGTATAACGTTCCAGAGAACGTTGGTCTCGAACTCGCCCCCCTGGGCGCAGATAGAGACGGAGGTTCCTGGGATCGAATGTGTATTCCCATTGTTGCTATCAGTCGAAGGCGGAGTTCGATTTCCCCTTCATCCATTACTTCGCCAGATCCTAAACTGGTATCGTCTCACTCCCATGCAAGTATCAACAAACGTCTTTAGGTTGATAATGGGAGTAATAGCTTTGAATAGGATTCTGGGGACCCAGTTAGGAATTTGGGATATTCAGTGGTGGTACAGCATTGTACTGAACCCTGATTACAACACCTTTTACTTCAAAGTTAGAAGGGCCGACAAGCGTCTCGTGCTAAACCTGCCAGACTCTGCTCGGGATCACGAAATCGATTTCCTTTACGTCACTGGAGCCTTTGAGCCACTAGGAGAGGATGGTCAAGTGGTGGGTCTCCACTGCCCCCATATATGGGGATACCCACGTATGCTTCTTATTTTGTATCTTTGCTATTTGTTTGTTTGCTGCTTTCTCGTAGCTTTCTATTGCATCTAATTTTTTTGATTTGATAACTCTGGTTGTGCAGCTGAAAACGTCAACAAACGTCCAAGACGAGAGCCTAGCTACGTCCGAACAGAGGACATCAACAAAATCCTCAAATACAAAGGCGAACCTGGTACTCCAACAGCTGGTCGGGGTCGTAACGCCGAGGTACTGCTAGGATACGAACCGTCAGTACAGAGGCGTTATAGACAGGAGGCTTGCCAATCCAAGCACCAGTACTGCTTCTACCTCTACATCAGCTGCTCCCCAACCACGTACCTCAAGACGTCAATCCGGTGTTACCATTGCCGGTCAACCGGGAGAAATTCCCATTTCAGAAGGAGTTCCATTGCCACGTTTAAGACTTCGTAGGACCACCCAGAGTCAAACAGTCCCTCATCAGCCCGAACAGCCTTCCTCAACTCGTTTAACCAGCCAATCGTCCTCATCAGGTTATACTCCATCTCCCCCTATCTTAGAGACTATGGCACGTGAACCCCTTAATCTCAGTTCCCTCCTTACCGTTTCTTCTCGGGGACGCGGTACTGGCCGGGTGGCCTCAACTGGCGCCCCTCCCCCACGATCTCGTCGTAATAGGGGGGGATCTGCACGGTCATCATCTTCTCCTCGGGAAGTTGATACCGTTACAGAGGCCACTGACGTCCATCGTGATAAACGCCCAAGAGTCGACGATCAAGATGGTACTGCTTCCCGAGCAGTTACCGAAACTCCTCTTCCCATCTCTCCAACAACTGAAGTCCTTCCTCAAACTTGGACTCCTTCCTTCACTAGGGGAGATCGTCCCGTTCACGTCGGGGACAGTGCTGGTTCATCTGAGACCGCACTTGCATTAGCTCAAGGATTGCTCCTCCCAGTGGATGTGCAAAAGGAAAATGCATCCACTCCTGATCGGCTGGTTTCTACTGGACTTGTCAGCGGCATCAAGGTATTTGTTACTTGATTTGTCTTTATAAGGTCTTCTATGTATATATCGTATACCATTTAAACTTGTATTGCCATACTCGTTTCTAACTCGTTGATATTTTGCCAGTTTATTCAAAAAATGGTAACTTTAGGTAAAAAGTACCAAGAAGCAGATGCAGAAAGGGTGAGGCTGATGAATGACAATACCAGACTGCTCCGAACAGTTACCAGGCTGGAGAGAGAAAGAGACAAGGCCAAATCTGACTTCAACCAAACTAAGGAAAAACTTGAAGTTGCCGAAGAGAGCCTCAATCAGGCCTTATCAGAGATTGATACTGCCAAAAAAGCTGCATATGAGGATGGGTACCAGAAAGGATTTGACACCACAACTGCGAACTATGTTCAACAGATTCCTGCTCTTCAAGATCAAATTTGGATTGCTTGCTGGGAAACCTGTTTAACAAAGGTTGGCGTTGCTGAGGACTCTCCATTGTGGACTGATAATGAACTACCGAGCAGCCGGTCTGCAGCTTCCCAACAGCAAGATGTTCCTCTGGAAGATGATGTTGAGCAGCAGATCGAAGATTTTACTGGAGCAGAAGAAGACATCCCATCTGGTTCCCAAGCTGTCCAGTCCCCAGCTCAGTGATGCAGTTAATGAACCCATAGTATTGGAGGAGAATCCAGCAGATGATGGGGCAGGTCCCCAGGTTAATACGGATGTTCCAGGAAGTCCAGAATGTGGACTAACTTTGGTAAGTTTGTCTGAAATTGTTTTGACGTTGGTTGCTGGTCCTGCGTGACCATAAACATTTGGCCCTGTGTGGCTTCCATACATTTAATACTTTGTCTAAAACAGGTATTCGGCCCCCCGTGGCATTTGCTCGGCTCTCTTGTGTTTATTGCATCTGTTCGGATGCACTGTTTTCATCTCAAGTATTTCGTACTATTGATTGTCCTATGCAAATTTCACATATTTTTAAGAACCAGAACAAACATACAATTTGTTCCTTAAGTCTCACGTACTTAAGAACAGATATTTGTAAGTTTCACGTACTTTGAACATATACTCGTTATGTTTGTAAGCCAAGCTAATTGCTGTTTTACAAGTCTTTCAAGTATTTGTCATACAGACACTTGATCATAAAGGATTTCCTCAAGTTTCACATACTTAGGAATAAAAGTTTCACATACTTTTAAGTATCTCGTACTTAGGAATATAAGTCCATACAAGTATTTCATACTTGTAGTTTACAAGTGTTTTCAAACTTGCAACACTTTTAAGTTTCATGTACTTTAAAAAGTTTTGACAAGCACACAAGTGTTTCATACTTGTGTTCAGGTATATATCCAAGTTTCACGTACTTTAATTCTATACAAGTATTTCGTACTTGTATTTATTAAGTTTCACGTACTTATAAATCTTTTAAGTTTCACATACTCAAAAGGTATACCCTGCTCCCCAATACGAATAAGAGGAACCGAACTCGTAGGTCGTATTTAAATATCACAACAGTTATTCGAAAGAAGTGATTTTATTCATGAATCAATAATAAAAACTAGAACAGAGGAATTATATTCGTAATTCCTACACAATCACGTAGTGCAAATCCAAAACAGATTTAAATACTTCTAAACAAAGAATTTTCGTAAATTATGAACATTCCAAGGCCTCGGGATTGGATCACCATCCAGATCTGCCAATCTATAAGCTCCTATACCCACAACCTCGGTTACTCTATACGGGCCTTCCCAGTTGGCCCCCAGCTTGCCTTCATTTGCCACTTTGGTGTTGCCGAGCACTTTTCGTAGCACAAGGTCCCCAACACCAAATTCTCTAGGATGAACATGTTTGTTGTAGCTTTTCATCAGCTGTTCTTGGTAAGAAGCAAGATGTACCAAGGCCTTTTCTCTCTTCTCCTCGGCAAGATCGAGCTCGATTTCAAGAGCCCTGTCATTGCCTCCACTTTCAACCAAAGCTGTTCTGTTGGTCGGTAGACCCACTTCCAGAGGTATGACAGCCTCTGTTCCAAATGCCAACGAATAGGGGGTCTCTCCCGTAGACCTCCTAGGCGTTGTTCGGTGAGCCCATAAAACCAATGGCAACTCATCAGGCCACTTCCCCTTGGCTTTGTCCAGCCTTTTCTTGATCCCATCAAGGACAGTTTTGTTAGAAGCCTCTGCTTGCCCATTACTCTGAGGGTAGGCCGGAGTGGAGTAATAGTTTCGTATTCCATACTGAGCACAAAAAGTCTTGAATTTCTTCTGAAATTGGGATCCATTGTCTGTAATCAATGAATAAGGGACCCCAAAACGAGTGATGATGCTTTTCCACACGAACCTTTCTATCATAGGTTCAGTGATTTTGGCCAATGGTTCTGCCTCAATCCACTTCGTAAAATAATCAGTTGCTACAAGCAGGAATTTTCGATTCCCAGTTGCTTTGTGCAATGGACCCACGATATCCATTCCCCATTGGGCAAAAGGCCAGGGACTCGTCAAAGGCACCAGATCCTCGGCAGGTGTTCGAATCATTGGTGAGAATTTCTGACACTTCTCACAAATCTTTACATAAACCTTTGCATCTTCTTGCATGTGTGGCCACCAGTAGCCTTGAGTAATTGCTCGGTGAGCAATGGATCTCCCTCCAGCATGGCTCCCACATGTTCCCTCGTGGATCTCATGAAGGAACTTCTGCACCATTTCAGGATGTACGCATAGCAAATAAGGTCCTGTAAAGGATTTCCTGTATAACTTACCCTCTGGGGACAGCCAAAACCTAGCAGATTTGACCCTTATCTTGTGTGCCTCCTTTTTATCAGAAGGGAGTATCTCGTCTCGTAAGAACTCTATTATTGGGTCCATCCAACTTGGTCCTTGGTTCACGTCCAAGATCAAGTCCACATTCCTCCCAATGCTAGGCTCATTTAGGTATTCTACTGCCACCTTTCTTTTAAATTCTGTTGGTACTGCTGCAGCCAACCAAGCTAAAGAATCTGCATGAGCGTTCTGTGCAGAACTTATTTGCTCAATATACACCCTTTCGAAGGTATCAAGCAAGTCTTTGGCTGCCTGCACGTAGGCCACCATCTTTTCGTTCCGAGTTTCGTACTCGCCGGACAGCTGATTCACAACAAGTTGGGAATCACAATACACCCTGACCCGTTCTGCTTTAAGGGTCTTCGCACTTCTCAATCCTGCCAAGAGTGCTTCATATTCAGCCACATTATTCGATGCACTGAATCCAAGCCGAACAGATAGCTCAATTAGAACTCCTTCAGGAGGAAAGAGGACAACTCCAATTCCAGAACCGGTATTGCATGCCGATCCATCAACGAATAACTTCCATTCTTTGGGATCCTGTTCGGCGACGGGTTGATCCATGAAAGATGAAGTCTTAGCCGCCTGTTCCTTTCTCGTAGGAGGCAAGGGAGCAACAGTGGGGGAAAACTCTGCTACAAAATCAGCCAACACTTGGCCTTTAATTGCTGTGCGCGGCTGATATTCGAGATCATACTGACTTAACTCAACGGACCATGTCGAGATCCTACCCGAGAAATCTGCCTTTCGAAGCAGTGACTTTAATGGATACTCAGTATAGACCACAACCTTATGGCTTTGGAAGTAGTGTGGCAGTTTCCTGGTTGCTGTCCTAAGTGCCAAGACAAGTTTTTCTAATGGCAGATATCTCGTCTCTGCATCCAACAATGTCTTGCTAACATAATAAATGGGGATTTGCTCGATCCCCAGATCCCTCAACAAGACTGCACTAACTGCGTGCTCGGAAACAGCTAAATACAGAATTAAGGACTCACCTGTCTGTGGAGTTGACAACAATGGGGGTTCGGCCAAGTACTTCTTCAGGTCTTGGAAAGGCCTGCTCACATTCTGCTCCCCATTCAAATCCCTCCCTCTTTTTCAGTAGCTGAAAAAAGGGTCTGCACTTGTCACTTGACCTGCTGATGAATCTATTCAGTGCTGCTGCCATTCCAGTCAACCTCTGGACTTCCTTGGTAGTTTTGGGACTTTGTAATTTCTGCAAAGCATCGATTTGCTCGGGATTTGCCTCTATCCCCCTCATGGTTACCAAATGGCCCAGGAACTTTCCTGAACCAACTCCAAACGCACACTTCGAGGCGTTGAGTTTCAACTTGTATTTCCTCAAGATTTCAAAGACTTCCTTTAAATCAGTAATATGTCCTCCTTTTTCTCGACTTTTTACCACCATATCGTCAATGTAAACTTCTAAAGTTTTCCCAATGAGATCTTTGAACATGATGGTTGCTAGTCTTTGGTATGTGGCCCCAGCATTTTTCAGCCCAAACGGCATGACATTGTAGCAGTATAATCCTCGAGGTGTGATGAAGGAAGTCTTCTCTTGATCAGGTTCAAACATAGCAATCTGATGATATCCTCGATATGCATCGAGAAAACTCATTCGTTCGTAGCCAGAGGTTGCATCAACCAATTGGTCAATCCTGGGCAAAGGAAAACTATCCTTAGGGCATGCTTTGTTTAGGTCTGTGAAGTCCACACAGACTCGCCACTTTCCATTCTTCTTCTTTACTACTACAGTGTTGGATAACCATTCGGGGTAATAGACTTCTCGTATTGCTTTGGCTTCCAACAAACGATCAACCTCCTCGATCACTGCATCTATATGCTGCACAGGCTGCCCTTCGTTTCTTCTGAATGATCGGCTTGTGCTGAGGGTCAATGTTTAGATGGTGACAGATCACATCTGCATCCACCCCAGGCATTTCCTCAGGCACCCATGCAAAAACATCAATATGCTCTTTTAGGAACTTTATCGATTCGGCCTTTTCATCTGCTGGCAGTGATTCCCCAACCTAAAAAATATCTTTCAGGATCAATCTCGTTGATCTGAATCTTCTCCAAGCCCTCAACCACTTTTTCAGCCGGGCTTCTTCCAACATCTTCGATGGTTGGTTGATCTGGTACTTCCAGTGTATGAACATGGTGGACTTTTGGGGCTGTTTTGATGATGGAAATCAAGCATTGTTGCGCCACTTTCTGGTTGCCTTTAAGAACTTCAATCCCATTTGATCCTGGGAATTTCACCATCTGGTGATAAGTCGAGGAGACTGCTCTCATCTTATGCAACCATGTCCTCCCAATAATCGCGTTATAGGAAGAAGGGACATCAACCACTAAAAAGTCCGTTCTCAACACCACTGATCCGGCCCGAACAGGTAATGTCACTTTTCCAAGGGGCCAAACTGCTCCTGCAGCCGAACCCAATAAGAGGCGTTGTAGACTGTTCTAAGTCTGATTGTGACCAGCCCCATCCTCTTGAATGCATCATAGTACAATACCTCTGTACAGCTCCCCGAGTCCACTAGAATTCTTTCGATGTCGTATTCCCCAACTCGTAGGGTTACGACCAATGCATCATTGTGGGGTATTTGGACCTCCCCCAAATCCTCATCACTGAATGCCATGCTCTCTTTGCATACATCAGTCTCTCGCCCCCTTTTGTTTCCCAACCGCATCACATGCTGATCATGCTTAACTTGCCTTTGAAATAGCCTAACCTCACTTCTCGTGTAAGGTGTGGCCAATCCATGTATCATATGGATGACGCCTTTGGGGTTTTGTTCGTAACCCAACTCCATAGCTTTCCCTTTCTCTTTAGGGTCCTCCTGGATAAATTCCTTAAGATAGCCCCGAGAGACTAAATCATCAAGGTGCCTTTTGTATGTCTCACAATCCTCTGTCATATGGCCCCAATCCTTATGATAACTGCAGTGCTGATTCGTAGCACGTTTTGCATCTTTGTCTCCTCCTAGACTTGGAGGCCATTTGAAATATGGTTGATTCTTTATTCGATAAAGAATCCTGTAGAATTGGCTCCTTCCAAACTGTAGTGATAGAAAAGAAGGATTTAGGGTCTGGAGCTTGCTTTTCTTTGTATGACTCCTTCTTATTCTGCCCGTACTCTTTTCTATCTCTGTAAGTCTTGGGTTCTGGCTTCTCCACCTTTTTAGCAGGTGCCTTTGGCTGTTCGGCAACCTATTCTGCCGTCCTCACGGAGTATGTCATCCTCCATTCTGGCATGTTGTTCTATCCGTTCCATCAATTTAGCCAGGGTGGCTACCGGATGTTTATTCAATGATCGGCGCAGCTCTCCCCGTACAGGTAATCCTGTTTTGAATGTAGCAATTGCATACTCCTCACTACAACTTTCAATCTCGTTGAAAGTCTCCCAGTACTTCTTCGCATAATCCCTGATCTGTTCGTTCTCCTCCTGCTTCATGGTGGAAAGACTTTCAAAAGTCTTCGGGGCTTTTCTGCTTGTCAAGAACCGAGCAGTGAATTCCTCTGCCAACTGCCTCCATCCTCGTATGGATCGTGGGGCCAGTTTATGAAACCAGGACAAAGCCACCTTGCCAAGACTAGAGGGAAACATCTTGCACAAGATGGAATCATCCCCCTCATGCATAAACATGGCCTGTTGATAATGCTGTATGTGAGCCACGGGATCCGTATTTGTTTCGTAAAGTACGAACGCTCCGTGCTTCACTCTGCTCGGCAATCTCGCTTCTTGTAGCCTCTTTGTAAAGGGGGAGGCTGCAATATTACTCAGGGCCTTGCGTGCTGCTTCTCGTGCAGTCATTGTCCCATCCTCTTGTTCCTTCAAATTGTGGGCTGAAGCTTTGGCCCAATCAGCATTAGGTCTCTCGTACCTGTCTCGATGATGCTTTCTCGTATCCTCTTCCTCGGGGGTAGAACTTCGGTCTCTGCTTCTCCTTTTTCGTGAAGAAGTCTTTCTCTCTGGTGTTCGGCTTCTACTTCTTCTTCCCCTTTTTCGTGGAGAAGCCTTGTGACGCCCTATAACAGGACTTCTACTCTTTCTTCCACGTGAATGAGTCTGTTCATGAATCACCAGAGCCCGTCCGTCCCTTTGGGAATTCCTTCGAGAGAGTCCAGAATCCTCGGGGTGCTCTCGTATCCTCTGCAGCTCCCGTATCTCATACTCTCGTTTTTTAATTAAACGAGCGTACTCCTCGATTTCTCTTCGTTTTTTATCAAGGACATCATCATCATTATGAATACTCCTTGAACGAGTAACAGACTCTTCTACTCGATGAGACTTACTCCTTCTCGTGGAGCCAGGTAGCAGTCTTGTCTCCTTTCTCTTTGGAGTTTTCTCTATCATGTCTTCCGGTGGGCTTTCTCGGAGCGCCTGGTGGAGATTTATCTCCTCCTCCACCCAACTGGTCCTTTGGATTAAACGGTGTGACTGGATTTTCTTCCGTCATGATTACTTTCTTTGAAAAGTCTGTTCTTTCCCACAGACGGCGCCAATTGTAGGGGGATGAAAACAATTGAATGCTTCGGTTCAACTGGATTGCAACGGCTTATTCGTGCCTCTTCACCGGAACCCTAGCTTGACGTCTGAACCCTAATCTGCAAAATAGACAGGGGATGAGTGCACCTTTGCCTCTCGTGGCAAAGGCCCTCCGATGCCTTTGTTAGTATCACGTACTAAGATCAAAACCCTAATTATCAGTAGGAAAGCAATAATAATGCAGTATATTGCGTACCTTTTTCCTCTATGTTCACCTCATATTTATAGACTTGTGTATGCTTGCTGCCCAAGCATTCCTATTGCCATAGGATTCCTAATTCGTATAGGAAACCCAGGATATCAAGGATTCTCGTTTCCTTTATCAGCTTATTGGAAAAGAGTCCTTTTAGGATTCTTTTCCTTTACTGGCCGAACATCCCATTCTCATTGGGTATCTTTCTCAGATCTTTTATTCACGAGATCTTATTCCTTAATCAGAATACCAACATTCTGGATTCTTCCAGAATGTTCCCCATGTTACAACAATTAATTTGGGGTTCTTTCCTTGTTCGGCCATCTCGTTGCCGAACAGACTGCCTGGACCAATAACTTCACATGTAATTTGGTCCAAGCGTAATGAGAATGTCTCTATCTGCCGAACAGCTTAGTTTCACACCACTGACTTCTCTTGTCATCGGCCTTTTACTAGCCGAATAGACTGCATAGATCAATGACTTCCCATATCACTGGTCCGTATTCCTGTTCACCATATTGCCCGGCGATAAGTACCGTTTGTGTTTACCACGTGTTCCCAAACATCACGTGTTCGGTAACTAAACGTATCTGCTCGGGAATACCTCCCTACATGAAGGATGTAGTACGTGCGGAAATCTTAAAGCTGCTAGATGTAGGAATCATTTACCCCATCGCTAATAGTAAATGGGTAAGCCCGATTCAAGTTGTACCAAAGGAATTTGGGGTTACAGTTGTGCGTAATGAAGAGAACGAGCTTATACCGACACGTGTTTAGACAGGATGTAGGGTATGTATTGATTATCGAAAACTCAACGCAAGCACTAGAAAGGATCATTTTCCCTTACCATTTATCGATCAGATTTTGGAAAGGATAGCTGGGCACGCATTCTTCTGTTTCTTGGATGGGTATTCTGGGTATAATCATATCGAAGTTGCTTTAGAGGACCAAGAGAAGACGACATTCACTTGCCCCTTCAGAACTTTTGCTTATCGTCGTATACCGTTCGGTTTGTGCAACGCTCTGGAAACTTTTTCAAGATGTATGATGGGGATTTTTAGTGATATGGCCAAGAAGATAGTAGAGGTTTTCATGGATGATTTCTTTGTATTTGGTGATTCATTCGAGTCATACTTGGCCAATCTAGAGAAAGTGTTAACACGGTGTGAGGAAAAGAGCCTTGTATTGAATTGGGAGAAATGTCACTTTATGGTAACCGAAGGCATTGTTCTTGGCAATATTGTGTCATCCAAAGGAATCGAGGTGGATAGGGCCAAGATTTACTTAATTGGAACCTCCCTACTCCGAAGTGTGTGAAGGACATCCGTTCTTTCTTGGGGCATGCCGACTTTTATTGGAAGTTCATAAAGAATTTCAGTGCCATTGCTTGACCATTATACCATTTGCTTTCAAAGGATGTACCTTTTGAGTGGATCCCAGCATGTGAGGCAGCTTTCGCCAAGCTAAAATCCAGTCTTACTTCACCACTTATCATAAGGTCTCCAGATTGGGAATTGCCTTTGGAACTTATGTGCAACACGAGTGACTATGCTGTCGAGGTTGTTTTGGGCTAGCAAAAAGAGAAGGAAACGTATGTGATCTACTATGGTAGCGAAACTTGAATTAAGCCCAAATGAACTATTCGACTACTGAGAAGGAGCTGCTTTCTATTGTCTTCGCTTTAGACAAGTTCTAGTCTTACTTAGTGGGAGCTCCGATCACAGTCTATACCAATCATTCTGTGCTCAAATACCCTTTTACGAAACAAGATGCCAAGGCGCGACTGATTAGATGGATTCTCCTCTTGCAAAAGTTTGACCTTACAATCAAGGACAAGAAAGGCGTAGAGAATGTGGTGGCTGATCACTTGTCTCGATTGGAGTTCAAAGACCACACCTCTCACATCCCTATCGGTGACTCTTTTCCTGATGAACAATTGTTTGGCATCTCCACAGCCCCATGGTATGCGGTCATCGTAAACTATTTGGTGACGGGTTTGACCCCGGCTCATTGGATTGCTCAAGAAAGGGCCATTTTCTAGCTGAGGAGAACAGGTTCTCCTTTGATGATCCATACCTTTTTAAGTATTGCGCAATCCAACTTATTCGTCATTGTGTTCCCAATTCCGAGCAACAAAGCGTGATCAAGTTTTGCCATACGGAGGCTTGTGGTGGTCATTTTTCGTTTAAAAGACCGCCGCTAAGATCTTGCAATGCAGGTTTTATTCGCCAAACCTGTACAAGACACTTTTGCATTTTGTTGGGGTTGTGCTCGGTGCTAACTTTTAGGGTGTGTTACTCAATGGAATGAGATGCCTCTTACCCCCATCATGATCATTGAAGTTTTTGATTGCTAGGGTATCGATTTCATGGGCCCTTTTCCTTCGTCGGGTACCTCTACATTTTGTTGGCAGTCGACTATGTCTCCAAATGGGTAGAGGCAATTCCTACACGCACTAACGATCATTCAGTTGTGGTCAAATTTCTAAGGGACAACATTCTATCAAGATTTGGGATGCCGAGGGTTATAGTCAGTGATCAAGGGTCTAATTTTTGCAACCAGTCCATTGCCGCTTTAATGAGGAAGTACTCTATTATTCATAAGGTATCAACGGCCTACCATCCTCAAACAAATGGTCAAGTGGAGCTAGCGAATCGGGAAATTAAGAATATCTTGGAGAAAACGGTTAATCTTACCCGTAAGGATTGGTCAACTCATTTGGTCGACGCCTTGTGGGTTTACTGTACTACGTACAAGACAATTTTGCCGGAGCCCATCGGAAGCTTCAATTTTGCCTTGTGAGCGATCAAGAAACTCAATTTCAATATGCCTCTTGCCGGAGCCCATAGGAAGCTTCAATTGACGGAACTCAAGAGATGAGGTATGATGCTTACGACCACTCTAGTGCTTATATGTCTAAAATCAAAGAAAGGCATGATAAGAAGATTGTGATTAAAAACTTTGAATCCGGTCAAAAAGTGTTATTGTATAACTCTCGTTTGCATCTTCAACTCGGTAAATTGCGGTCACGATGGGCCGACCCTTATGTTATTAAAACTGTTTTCCCTCACGGGGCGGTAGAAGTAGAGAGCATGAGTAACGGTTCATCTTTTAAGGTGAATGTCCTTGGAGGCTTCGAAATTGGAGAGCCCAATGAGGATTTGGTCAATCCTGTTTATACGGATGACCTTGTCGGATAGTTTGTGTTAACTAAATTTGCACGGGGAGCGAAAGCGTAACCGCTGAACTTAAGTGTTTGTTAGACCCGGCCCCCGGGTAGGGGGTACCCACCATTGACTTGGGTATATATAGTTTTGCACGCCGCTATTTAAAAAAGGATCTTGTGCCCAGCTTCGGTTTGAAGGGCAAATGTTTAATATCAGTGACATAGGGTTTTAATTAGCTTTTCTGATAAGAGTAATTCACAGTGAAACACTCAGTCTTCCAGATTAGCCCAAACGGGGGAGGTATAGATCCTTAGGTTAGGCCTTGATATTCCCGTGCTATCGCCATTGGCTCTATCTTGTTGCTTGTCTGGTTACGATCTTAGGGGACGCTGGACTTCATTATTTAGCAGAGTCTAGCTGTGACTTGGACGCTCCGAGTTTTGATATTAAATTTGTATATATTGTGCATATTTGTTTTTCTTTCTTGTTTTACCATGTTGTGTTTTATTTTGTTTTGGTATGTTTTATTATGTTTTGTTGTGTTTTGCTTTGAATAAAATCTTGGAGATTATTCACATGAAAAGATTTCACCAATGTGTTAGTGTAAAAAAGGCTTTCATTGTTCTTTTTGGTAATAGTTTATTGTTAACGATCCATGCTCTTCGAATATGCCCATATCGTTGGTAGTTTAGGTCTATGGTTGAGGTTTGATATTTCCTTGAGTGCACGCTAGGTTGTATCTTTTCTTGCTTTGTTTTGATCGTAGGGGATGCTGGACTTAATTGTTTGGCGAGGTCGAGCGATAAATTTTATTACGGGCGCTAGCATAACAAATTTTTGACTGTCTAGTATAGCCACCCATTTCTTACACCATCGGTAGGAAATGGAAAGAAAAGTATGACTCGTTTGATCGTGTGATGATCGGGTGGTGTTTCTTTCCTTTGTTTTGCATGTCTTTGTGTTTTCTCTGTGTTTTCTTTATGTAATGTCTTTTATGTTTTGTTTGGTTTGAGCCGGATAACACGGGCCGGTGGTTCTAATGTCATTTGTCTTGTGGAAGGTTGTTCTCTTAAGTCTTCTACAGGGTTAACATGCTACTAGACCAACCTTGGTAGTTTGGGCCTAAAGCCGGAGTGAGTGAGATGTTCAGGAGCCCTAAACATGGCTGCGACTAAGAGCCGCAGTTGTTAGTCCAATAAAAGCCTTGGATATGACCCTGTGTGACTAGCTATGGTTTCGAATTGGAAGAACCGAAGGAGTGAGCCCTGGAAGCATCAAATCTGACCGGAACAAGACATTGACATCAAATCCTCCAACTTGGTCGAGGTATTTAGGGGTTGACATTCCCCTTGGAAGGTACATTCGCTCATTTTCCTTTCTTCGCTCTTGTTCTACTTGCTATGAGGGCATAGCATCGCTTTAAGTTGGGGGGAGGGGTTAGCTATGTGCTATTTGTTTCTTTTTTGAAGAAAATTTGAAAAATTCAGAAACAATGGAAATTGAAAATCCAAAAAAATGAGAATTCAATTTTTCAAAAATAAATAAAAGTTTTTACTTGCAATCCTTCTTTTTGTCATAGGTTTTTATATCTTTTCATGACTTGTTGCATGCTCAATAATTGTCAGTTGGCAAGAGTTGCAATTCTAAGAATTTTGTGCTTCTCAATTTGCATGCTTGGAAATGATTGAACGATCTAGGTGTTGAGTATAATTTTTGAGCAAGGTTTGTCCATATCCCCATCTTTCAATAAACAAGCTTGTAGTGTAGGTGATTAATTGCATGTCCATGTCTAATTGTGTGTAATGTTGACTTTGAATCATTTTGGAATCAATGGCGCATTTAGGAAAGGATACAAGGCATTCTTTGCATGATCATATCACATATGTGTCACCTAGTCTTAATTTGCGTCTTGTTACTGCCCCATTCTTTGCTTGAACTTAGGTAACTGGTTGTTTGGAGGGTTGTTGATATGTGTGTTCAATGCTTAAAGGTGTTTTGGCGGGTGTTAAATGTATTGTTGGAAGTTCTGGGGTTCAAAATGAAGAAGTGCAAAATTTCTGAGCTAAGCATCTTGATATCAGTAGGAAAGATTGCGTGCTATTGGAACCGAGATAGTCAAAGGGAATCAGTCAAAGCAGGTTGGTACCGATGGAAATAATTGCTTCGATCGGTACCAAAGGGTTTCAGCGATATCTCAGTCCAGATCCAAGCACGATCAAAACTCCTCTTTCATCTTCCCAAATCCGAATCTCTCTTTCAACCCTCCATTAAACCTCAAAACCCTAACCCTAAACCTTCAATCATCCACTAAATCCCCCATATTTTCCCAAAAAAAAAAAAAAGAAACACCCAAATCCTCCTCCTCCCTCAACTTTCAAGTTTTTTTCACAAATTTCAAGGTTTCAAGCCAAAAACAAGGTAAATCCAAAATTTACCACCCACTCTTTTAAATCCAAAATTTTTCACTTTTTCCACATAAATCCAAAATTTCTTACTGTTTTTCACATATATACACCCCATCCACCATATTTCACCTCTACATTCACCCATTCCACCCAAAAATGAAAAATCCCAATAAACCCTAGCCAAAAATTAGAAAATTCCAAAAAAATAAAAATCCCAACCCTTTTTCAACCACAATGCCAAGAATTAAACAGATCGCGCACTGTGCTACCTCTTCTCAACTTGAAATTGAGAAGGAGGATGATTTAATGGAAAAGGAGGAAGAAAATCAGCCGGAGGAAGCTTCGGGATCTCAGGGTTGGAAAAGGAGACAGACTCCGCAGGAAATTACAGCGGATAAAAGGAGAGGTAGGGAGGCTAGCTTTGGCAGCCGAAAGTTCAAAAACGAGTGGCAAGTGGATGCCGAGGTATTGCCCGATGGTCACGTGGGCCTCCGCTACATTAATCGGAAAAATTTGAATTTCTGGACTAAACGCTTAGCTAGTTACAATAAGAATTCAGTTATTGAATTTTATAAGTTTATGCATATTCCTGAGGGTGATTGGGAAAATGATCCGGCTGTGAAAATTACTTTGAGGGTGGGGGGCATTGATATTGAGATTACCCCTGATGACATTGCCAAGTATTTGAAAATCCAGTGCCCCCCTCCCCATTTTGTGAATTATCCTAGGAAAGATGAGATGCTTGATGTGCAAGTGGTGAATGAGGCCCTTTATCAAGATCCCATGGAGGCTACAATGCCTCATGTGCCTGGAAATTTCAAAGCTAGTTACAGGTTTTTGAATAAAGTGATTTCAAAGCTAGTTAAAGGTTTTTGAATAAAGTGATTCATTTCAATCTTTATCCTCGAGGCACAGAACACAAACCTACAAGGAAAAGTGAAAAAATTTTGTATGCTTTCATAGCGGGTGATCTTGTGGTAGATTGGGCCATGTTTATTTTTACTTAGCTGCGTGATTTCAGGGCTAACACTTTGATTACTGCAAATATGTCTTTTCCTTGTATGATTACGAGCTTGTGTAAGGAAAAAGGAGTTAGGGGGGCAGCTTATGAAAAATTGGAGGAACTTTCTCCGGGGCCTATAGATGATACATTTGATGAGAAGAGTTTGTCTTAGACTCATGCTGCAAAGGACAAACAAGTGGAGGCAAGAGATTATTTGACTACGATGCCATCAAAGAAGGAAAAACAGGGGTCTTGGATCAAGAAACTTTTCTGTCAAGGGGTTGCAATCATAAAGTGCCAAAGGAAGGAAAAGAATGAGAGGAGGAAGATCATGAGGGAGCAGGAAAGGCAGAAGAGGGAATTGGCTTGGCACACATCGGTTCTTGAACAACAGTATGGGGTGAAGTATGTCCCCGAACTAGTTAATGAAGGAGAGGTGAGCGATGATTTTGCTGGATACGCTAGTGAGGAGTTGGCTGACTGATGTGGTTTGGTGGTGTGATAGCGAGTCGATGGTTTAGAAATTCTCCTTACTTTGTCAGGATCTTGGTTGGTTGACTTGTCGACCATTCTATCCCTTATTTTATTTTGCTGTATTTCGTTTCGTAGTTAGTTTATGCACATTGTTAGTTAGTTGTTATTGGTTTGGCTGGTTTGGCTATTGACTTGGTTGATTATATGTGTTGGCAGCGGTCAATCGGGCAGATATCCAAGCTAGTAAATAATCGTCGCCCATTTTGCTAACCCTTTTATTGTAACCAAGGTCATTAGAAGTTGAAAAAGTACTTAGTTGATCTTTTACGTGTCTGGATTCCTTTATAATTAACTGTCTGATATTTGCATAGTTAGTATTATGGCATGTTTTTCCTTCGTTGTCCAAATATCATCTGCTAGTTTTCAATTCTGTTAATAAAGTGCTCTCCTTATTTGGGGCATGGTAGTTATTGTTCGCTTTTGCCTTTTGTCGAGCACTTCTTCGTGGGATATGGTTTATAATATGAATTCGTAGGTTTTGTGTCCCGTATCCTCCATTTTTCTAGGACACAAACCTTTTTAACTTACTTGATACTTAGCTGTTTAGTTAAATTTTCAAGTTGTGAGTTGTATAAATAAAATAAAAAGCCGGATTGTGGAACTCTTACTAGTTGATAGTGTTGAGTATGTTTTGAGTTGTGATAGCGGAAGGATTGTATAGTTGCTATGTTTTCAAATTTTCTGCATTTTGTTTGCTAAGGACTAGCAAAGTTCAAGTTGGGGGGTGTGATAAGCACCCGACAATGCCATTAAGGGTGCGCTAGGTCCTTAGTTTAGTTTAGTTTTGTTGAAAATTTAATTGTTTTTACTTACTTTTGCACATAGAGGTTGCTAGTTTTGTTTTGTAGGAAAATCACTCAATAAAGAAGTTTTAAGGCCTAAAGCGTGTCAAAGACTTTGAAGGGCTCAAAGATGATCATGAACAAAGAGTTAAAGATCCGGAGGTAACCCGACGACACGAACGACCAAGGCAAAGACCAAAATTGAAGTGCTGGAGATAAATACCTTGGTATCAATACTTGTTAATTTTTCTACTGGTACTGAGTAATCAAGTACGGGGCATCTAATTAAGCAGCTCGGTACCGATACCTGTTGATTTGTTCTATCGGTATCGAAAGCGTTAACTGGGTTTCAGCAACAGCAGTTAACTAGCTCGGTATCGATACTGAAGGCCTTCAGAGAGGATTTTTAGAGCATCTTTGAGAATATTTGTACTCGAATAAGGCTTGTATAACTGGTGTGATGTCACCCAAATCCAAACAGTAGATTATATTGCATTTCTAGATCTAGAATATGATTTGAATTGCTTTTTGAATTGTTCTAGGTGTTCTTTATTTTTCCAGCACTTAATATATAATTTTCTGCTTTTAGTAGTTTTGTTTTGCTATTTTCACCTTTATTAAAGTTGTAACTACGCTTCCGATCTATCATAATTCTAGTTTATTTCAAGTTTTGTTATTTCAATATGTTAGCTAGATTTTTGTTTGCTTTTATCTCTTTAGATATGAGTGAGTAGTTTTCTAAGGTTAGGTCATGGGGTGATTAGTATCTCATGACTTGAGTTGATAATATTTTTTTCATCATAAAGTTCGAATCTTTGGTTTGAAAATCGATGTGTAGTTCAGATTTGTTTGTCAAATTGCTAAGGTGTTAACCTCCTTAATCATGTGTAGGTAAAAGCGAGCCTACTTATCACACATGATACTTGGAGCTCTATCGCTCAAGATGTTTGCCAAATGAATTCTAGAGCTAGCTTAGTGATCGAACCATGCATCTTCCGAGTTGAAAACCTTAGTTGAGTATCTCAAACCGAGTGATCGGATGAGAAGAGTGATTTGACTTGAGTCGTGAGTGTTAGGATCTCCTAGACCTAGCATGCCTTTTTATTCTAGTTAATTTGTAATTTAATTTAGTCCTTTAATTTCCACCGCATAAAGTAAAACAAAGTTGGCTATCTAAAGGCCAAAAATCTTGCTTATATCTACACATACATTCAACCCGTAACAAATATTTCCTTAGGTACGATCCCGGTCTTTCAGATTATTATGCTTCAAATGACGTATTTACCCTACGCTTGGGATTATCATATTTTGATATATTGATGCAAATGAAGCAATCATAAAGGGAGTGATGAGGGCATATCGGTCTTTTAATATTCTGTCCGTTAATATGGATGGTAAACATGATGGTAGGGGATCTATCCGCATATTTTCACAACTACATGGGATTATGTGCACACTTTTGAACGACAGAAGGTGTATCTACACATATCCAATATTACAGGGGGTCAAAGTGGACTTTACCCTTTTCTTAAATTTTTGTATATATAGTTCATAGGGGGCTGATGCACTGGAGGCACCCATCGCCCTTTTAGAAATTGAATCTCCAAAATGGGATCTCTCTCTCAATAATACTCCTGTCATCCGGTCCCGGTCTTCTGAATCAGACAAAGTCGACCCATTTTCGGGTTTTCTACTCTCTCTCTCTCTCTCTCTCTCTACTTAACACGTGATGTTTGGAAACACGTGGTAAACACAAACGGTACTTATCGCCGGGCAGTATGGTGAACAGGAATACGAACCAGTGATATGGGAAGTCATTGATCTATGCAATCTGTTCGGCTAGTAAAAGGCCGATGACAAGAGAAGTCAGTGGTGTGAAACTAGGCTGTTCGGAAGATAGAGACATTCTCATTACGCTTGGACCAAATTACATGTGAAGTTATTGGTCCGGGCAGTCTGTTCGGCAACGAGATGGCCGAACAAGGAAAGAACCCCAAATTAATTGTTGTAACATGGGGAACATTCTGGAAGAATCCAGAATGTTGGTATTCTGATTAAGGAATAAGATCCCGTGAATAAAAGATCTGAGAAAGATACCCAATGAGAATGGGATGTCCGGCCAGTAAAGGAAAAGAATCCTAAAAGGACTCTTTTCCAATAAACTGATAAAGGAAACGAGAATCCTTGATATCCGGGGTTTCCTATACGAGTTAGGAATCCTATGGCAATAGGAATGCTTGGGCAGCAAGCATACACAAGTCTATATATATGAGGTGAACCTAGAGGAAAAAGGTACGCAATATTGCATTATTATTGTTTTCCTATTGATAATTAGGGCTGAGTTTTCTAGTACGTGATACTAACAAAGGCATCGGAGGGCCTTTGCCACGAGAGGCAAAGGTGCACTCACCCCCTGTCTATTTTGCAGATTAGGGTTCAGACGTCGAGTTAGGGTTCCGGTGAAGAGGCACGAATAAGCCGTTGCAATCCAGTTGAACCGAAGCATCAATTGTTTTCATCCCCCTACAATTGGCGCCGTCTGTGGGAATCGAACAGACTTTTCCACGAAAGTAATCATGACGGAAGAAAATCCAGTCACACCGTTTAGTCCAAAGGACCAGTTGGGTGGAGGAAGAGATAAATCTCCACCAGGCGCTCCGAGAAAGCCCACTGGTAGACATGACAGAGAAAATTCCAAAGAAAAAGGGGACAAGACTGCTACTGGTTCCACGAGAAGGAGTAAGTCCCATCGAGTAGAGGAGTCTGTTACTCATTCAAGGAGTATTCATGATGATGATGTCCTTGATAAAAAGAGAAGAGAAATCGAGGAGTACGCTCGTTTAATTAAAAAACGAGAGTATGAGATAAGGGAGCTGCAGAGGATACGAGAGCACCCCGAGGACTCTGGACTCTCTCGAAGGAACTCCCAAAGGGACGGACGGGCTCTGGTGATTCATGAACAGACTCATTCACGTGGAAGAAAGAGTAGAAGTCCTGTTATAGGGCGTCACAAGGCTTCTCCACGAAAAAGGGGAAGAAGAAGTAGAAGCCGAACACCTGAGAGAAAGACTTCTTCACGAAAAAGGAGAAGCAGAGACCGAAGTTCTACCCCAGAGGAAGAGGATACGAGAAAGCATCATCGAGACAGGTACGAGAGACCTAATGCTGATTGGGCCAAAGCTTCAGCCCACAATTTGAAGGAACAAGAGGATGGGACAATGACTGCACGAGAAGCAGCACGCAAGGCCCTGAGTAATATTGCAGCCTCCCCCTTTACAAAGAGGCTACAAGAAGCGAGATTGCCGAGCAGAGTGAAGCACGGAGCGTTTGTACTTTACGAGACAAATACAGACCCCGTGGCTCACATACAGCATTATCAACAGGCCATGTTTATGCATGAGGGGGATGATTCCATCTTGTGCAAGATGTTTCCCTCTAGTCTTGGCAAGGTGGCTTTGTCCTGGTTTCATAAACTGGCCCCACGATCCATACGAGGATGGAGGCAGTTGGCAGAGGAATTCACTGCTCGGTTCTTGACAAGCAGAAAAGCCCCGAAGACTTTTGAAAGTCTTTCCACCATGAAGCAGGAGGAGAACGAACAGATCAGGGATTATGCAAAGAAGTACTGGGAGACTTTCAACGAGATTGAAAGTTGTAGTGAAGAGTACGCAATTGCTACATTCAAAACTGGTTTACCTGTTCGGGGAGAGCTGCGCCGTTCATTGAATAAACATCCGGTAGCCACCCTGGCTAAATTGATGGAACGGATAGAACAACATGCAAGAATGGAGGATGACATACTCCGTGAGGACGGCAGAATAACTGCCGAACAGCCAAAGGCACCTGCTAAAAAGGTGGAGAAGCCAGAGCCCAAGACTTACAGAGATAGAAAGGAGTACGGGCAGAATAAGAAGGAGTCATACAAAGAAAAGCAAGCTCCAGACCCGAAATCCTTCTTTTCTATCACTACAGTTTGGAAGGAGCCAATCTACAGGATTCTTTATCGAATAAAGAATCAACCATATTTCAAATGGCCTCCAAGTCTAGGAGGAGACAAAGATGCAAAACGTGCTACGAATCAGCACTGCAGTTATCATAAGGATTGGGGCCATATGACTGAGGATTGTGAGACATATAAAAGGCACCTTGATGATTTAGTCTCTCGGGGCTATCTTAAGGAATTTATCCAGGAGGACCCTAAGGAGAAAGGGAAAGCTATGGAGTTGGGTTACGAGCAAAACCCTAAAGGTGTTATCCATATGATACATGGGTTGGCCACACCTTACACGAGAAGTGAGGTTAGGCTATTTCAAAGGCAAGTTAAGCATGATCAGCATGTGATGCGGTTGGGAAACAAAAGGGGGCGAGAGACTGATGTATGCAAAGATAGCATGGCATTCAGTGATGAGGATTTGGGGGAGGTCCAAATACCCCACAATGATGCATTGGTCGTAACCCTACGAGTTGGGGAATACGACATCGAAAGAATTCTAGTGGACTCGGGGAGCTGTACAGAGGTATTGTACTATGACGCATTCAAGAAGATGGGGCTGGTTCAATCAGATTTAGAACAGTCTACAACGCCTCTTATTGGGTTCGGTGCAGGAGCAGTCTGGCCCCTTGGAAAAGTGACATTACCTGTTCGGGCCGGATCAGTGGTGTTGAGAACGGACTTTTTGGTGGTTGATGTCCCTTCTTCCTATAACGCGATTATAGGAAGAACATGGTTGCATAAGATGAGAGCAGTCTCCTCGACTTATCATCAGATGGTGAAATTCCCAGGATCAAATGGGATTGAAGTTCTTAAAGGCAACCAGAAGGTGGCGCAACAATGCTTGATTTCCATCATCAAAACAGCCCCAAAAGTCCACCATGTTCATACACTGGAAGTACCAGATCAACCAACCATCGAAGATGTTGGAAGAAGCCCTGCTGAAAAAGTGGTTGAGGGCTTGGAGAAGATTCAGATCAACGAGATTGATCCTGAACGATATTTTTTAGTTGGGGAATCACTGCCAGCAGATGAAAAGGCCGAATCAATAAAGTTCCTAAAAGAGCATATTGATGTTTTTGCATGGGTGCCTGAGGAAATGCCTGGGGTGGATGCAGATGTGATCTGTCACCATCTAAACATTGACCCTCAGCACAAGCCGATCATTCAGAAGAAACGAAGGGCAGCCGTGCAGCATGTAGATGCAGTGATTGAGGAGGTTGATCGTCTGTTGGAAGCCAAAGCAATACGAGAAGTCTATTACCCCGAATGGTTATCCAACACTGTTGTAGTAAAGAAGAAGAATGGAAAGTGGCGAGTCTGTGTGGACTTCACAGACCTGAACAAAGCATGCCCTAAGGATAGTTTTCCTTTGCCCAGGATTGACCAATTGGTTGATGCAACCTCTGGCTACGAACGAATGAGTTTTCTCGATGCATATCGAGGATATCATCAGATCGCTATGTTTGAACCTGATCAAGAGAAGACTTCCTTCATCACACCTCGAGGATTATATTGCTACAGTGTCATGCCGTTTGGGCTCAAGAATGCTGGGGCCACATACCAAAGACTTGCAACCATCATGTTCAAAGATCTCATTGGGAAAACTTTAGAAGTTTACATTGACGATATGGTGGTAAAAAGTCGAAAAAAAGGAGGACATATTACTGATTTAAAGGAAGTGTTTGAAATCTTGAGGAAATACAAGTTGAAACTCAACGCCTCGAAGTGTGCGTTTGGAGTTGGTTCAGGAAAGTTCCTAGGCCATTTGGTAACCATGAGGGGGATAGAGGCAAATCCCGAGCAAATCGATGCTCTGCAGAAATTACAAAGTCCCAAAACTACCAAGGAAGTCCAGAGGCTGACTGGAATGGCGGCAGCACTGAACAGATTCATCAGCAGGTCAAGTGACAAGTGCAGACCCTTTTTTCAGTTACTGAAAAAGAGAGAGGGATTTGAATGGGGAGCAGAATGTGAGCAGGCCTTCCAAGACCTGAAGAAGTACTTGGCCGAACCCCCATTATTGTCAACTCCGCAGCCAGGTGAGTCTTTAATTCTGTATTTAGCTGTTTCCGAGCACGCAGTTAGTGCAGTCTTATTGAGGGATTTGGGGATCGAGCAAATCCCCATTTATTATGTTAGCAAGACATTGTTGGATGCAGAAACGAGATATCTGCCATTAGAAAAACTTGTCTTGGCACTTAAGACAGCAACCAGGAAACTGCCACACTACTTCCAAAGCCATAAGGTTGTGGTCTATACCGAGTATCCATTAAAGTCACTGCTTCGAAAGGCAGATTTCTCGGGTAGGATCTCGACATGGTCCGTTGAGTTAAGTCAGTATGATCTCGAATATCAGCCGCGCACAGCAATTAAAGGCCAAGTGTTGGCTGATTTTGTAGCAGAGTTTTCCCCCACTGTTGCTCCCTTGCCTCCTACGAGAAAGGAACAGGCGGCTAAGACTTCATCTTTCATGGATCAACCCGTCGCCGAACAGGATCCCAAAGAATGGAAGTTATTCGTTGATGGATCGGCATGCAATACCGGTTCTGGAATTGGAGTTGTCCTCTTTCCTCCTGAAGGAGTTCTAATTGAGCTATCTGTTCGGCTTGGATTCAGTGCATCGAATAATGTGGCTGAATATGAAGCACTCTTGGCAGGATTGAGAAGTGCGAAGACCCTTAAAGCAGAACGGGTCAGGGTGTATTGTGATTCCCAACTTGTTGTGAATCAGCTGTCCGGCGAGTACGAAACTCGGAACGAAAAGATGGCGGCCTACGTGCAGGCAGCCAAAGACTTGCTTGATACCTTCGAAAGGGTGTATATTGAGCAAATAAGTTCTTCACAGAACGCTCATGCAGATTCTTTAGCCTGGTTGGCTGCAGCAGTTCCAACAGAATTTAAAAGAAGAGTGGCAGTAGAATATCTGAATGAGCCTAGCATTGTGAGGAATGTGGACTTGGTCTTGGACGTGAACCAAGGACCAAGTTGGATGGACCCAATAATGGAGTTCTTACGAGACGAGACACTCCCTTCTGATAAAAAGGAGGCCCACAAGATAAGAGTCAAATCTGCTAGGTTTTGGCTGTCCCCAGAGGGTAAGTTATACAGGAAATCCTTTACAGGACCTTACTTGCTATGCGTACATCCTGAAATGGTGCAGAAGTTCCTTCATGAGATCCACGAGGGAACATGTGGGAGCCATGCTGGAGGGAGATCCATTGCTCACCGAGCAATTACTCAAGGCTACTGGTGGCCACACATGCAAGAAGATGCAAAGGTTTATGTAAAGATTTGTGAGAAGTGTCAGAAATTCTCACCAATGATTCGAACACCTGCCGAGGATCTGGTGCCTTTGACGAGTCCCTGGCCTTTTGCCCAATGGGGAATGGATATTGTGGGTCCATTGCACAAAGCAACTGGGAATCGAAAATTCCTGCTTGTAGCAACTGATTATTTCACGAAGTGGATTGAGGCAGAGCCATTGGCCAAAATCACTGAACCTATGATAGAAAGGTTCGTGTGGAAAAGCATCATCACTCGTTTTGGGGTCCCTTATTCATTGATTACAGACAATGGATCCCAATTTCAGAAGAAATTCAAGACTTTTTGTGCCCAGTATGGAATACGAAACTATTACTCCACTCCGGCCTACCCTCAGAGTAATGGGCAAGCAGAGGCTTCTAACAAAACTATCCTTGATGGGATCAAGAAAAGGCTGGACAAAGCCAAGGGGAAGTGGCCTGATGAGTTGCCATTGGTTTTATGGGCTCACCGAACAACGCCTAGGAGGTCTACGGGAGAGACCCCCTATTCGTTGGCTTTTGGAACAGAGGCTGTCATACCTTTGGAAGTGGGTCTGCCGACCAACAGAACAGCTTTGGTTGAAAGCGGGGGCAATGACAGGGCCCTTGAAATCGAGCTTGATCTTGCCGAGGAGAAGAGAGAAAAGGCCTTGATACATCTTGCTTCTTACCAAGAACAGCTGATGAAAAGCTACAACAAACATGTTCATCCTAGAGAATTTGGTGTTGGGGACCTTGTGCTACGAAAAGTGCTCGGCAACACCAAAGTGGCAAATGAAGGCAAGCTGGGGGCCAACTGGGAAGGCCCGTACAGAGTAACCGAGGTTGTGGGCATAGGAGCCTATAGATTGGCAGATCTGGATGGTGATCCAATTCCGAGGCCTTGGAATGTTCATAATTTACGAAAGTTCTTTGTTTAGAAGCATTAAAATCTGTTTTGGATTTGCACTACGTGATTGTGTGGGAATTACGAATAGAATTCCTCTGTTCTAGTTTTTATTATTGATTCATGAATAAAATCACTTCTTTCGAATAACTGTTGTGATATTTAAATACGACCTACGAGTTCGGTTCCTCTTATTCGTATTGGGGAGCAGGGTATACCTTTTGAGTATGTGAAACTTAAAAGATTTATAAGTACGTGAAACTTAATAAATACAAGTACGAAATACTTGTATAGAATTAAAGTACGTGAAACTTGGATATATACCTGAACACAAGTATGAAACACTTGTGTGCTTGTCAAAACTTTTTAAAGTACATGAAACTTAAAAGTGTTGCAAGTTTGAAAACACTTGTAAACTACAAGTATGAAATACTTGTATGGACTTATATTCCTAAGTACGAGATACTTAAAAGTATGTGAAACTTTTATTCCTAAGTATGTGAAACTTGAGGAAATCCTTTATGATCAAGTGTCTGTATGACAAATACTTGAAAGACTTGTAAAACAGCCATTAGCTTGGCTTACAAACATAACGAGTATATGTTCAAAGTGCGTGAAACTTACAAATATCTGTTCTTAAGTACGTGAGACTTAAGGAACAAATTGTATGTTTGTTCTGGTTCTTAAAAATATGTGAAATTTGCATAGGACAATCAATAGTACGAAATACTTGAGATGAAAACAGTGCATCCGAACAGATGCAGCAAATATGGAAGCCGAGCAAAACATAAAGTTATGCCACGAAGGGCCGAATACCTGTGTTAACAAAGTATTTAACTATACTGGTGCCTCACAGGGCCAAAGTATGCTTATGGTCACGCAGGACCAGCAACCAAAACAGTTCATATACTTACCAAATCAATCCACATTCTGGACCTCTGAAGTATCAGTGTTGATCTCAGTGTCAGCACCACCCTCGACTACATTCTCTTCCAAGTTAATAGGCTCAATAGGTACATCCCGAGCAGGAGCTTCAGTAGGGACCACATCCGTGGGGATATCTTCCTCAGCATTGGCAAACTCTTCAATTTGCCGTTCAAAGTCTTCCTCTGGATGTCCTGCTGGCTCTGGAGTGTCTTCAATGTTTTGAACACGGGTGCTAGGCAGCTCGTTATCAACCCAGAAGGGTGAATCCTCAGCAACCCCTAGTTTTGTCAGACAGGTTTCCCAGCTGGCAATCCAGACCTGGTCCTGTAAAGCTGGCATCTGTTCCACGTAACTAGCAGTTGTGGCATCATAGCCCTTCTGGTAGCCATCTTCATATGATGCTTTTTTGGTGTTATCAATCTCCAACAGTGCCTGATTGAGGCCCTCCTCAGCAGCTCCAAGCTTGTCTTTGGCCTCGACGAAGTCTGCTTTAGCTTTGTCTCTTTCTCTCTCCAGCCTGGTAACTGTTCGGAGCAGTCTGGTATTGTCATTCATCAGCCTTATCCTTTCAGCATCTGCTTCTTGGTACTTTTTACCTAAAGTGACCATTTTTTGAATAAACTGGCAAAAAACCGAACAGTAAGACATAAGAATATCCAGTGGTGTACGAAATATGCACCAAGACTTATATGAAAAGATTAAATCACATTACCTTAATACCACTGACGAGTCCAGTGGCGACGAGCCGATCAGATGTGGCCTCAGATTCTTTCTGCATATCTACAGGGAGCAGTAGGCCTTGGGCAAGGGCAAGTGCTGTCTCCGAAGAGCTAGCACTATCCCCGACATGAACGGGACGATCTCCCCTAGTGAAGGGAGGCGTCCAAGTCTGAGGAAGGACTTCAGTGGTTGGAGAGATGGGATGATGAGTTTCGGTAACAGCTCCGGGAGCAGTACCGTCTTGACTGTCAACTCTTGGACGTTTGTCTCGATGGAAGTCGGTGGCTTCTGTAGCAGTATCAACTTCCCGAGGAGAAGAAGATGACCGTGCAGATCCCCCCCTATTGCGACGTGAACGCGGGGGAGGGACGCCAGTTGATGCTACCCTATTGGTAGCACCTCGTCCCCGTGAGGAGACGGTAAGTAAAGAGCTAAGGTTGATGGGTTGGTGTGTCATTGTACCTGGAGCCGGAGGAGATCGAGAATATCCGGATGAGGATGACTGACTGGTGATTGGGTGAAGAACAGGTTGTTGTTCGGTAATGACTTGCCTACGCCTAGATCTTCTAAGTACCACACGTGTTTGAGGTACACCGTCTGGGATAGCAATCTCGTCTGACTGACCGGCAATGGTAACACCGGATTGACGTCCTGAGGTACGTGGTTGGGGAGCAGCTGATGTAGAGGTAGAAGCAGTACTGGTGCTTTGATGGGCAAGCCTCCTGTCTATAACGCCTCTGTACGACGGCTCGTATCCTAGCAGTACCTCGGCGTTACGCCCCCGACCAGCTGTGGAGGTACCTGGCACTCCTGTATATTTGAGAACTTTGTTGATATCCTCTGTTCGGATGTTGCTTGGTGTACGTCTGGGACGGTAGTTAGCGTTATCAGCTGCATCCAAAATGTTAAAATAAAATAAGACATATGGAAATGCTACGAGAAAGCAGTAAATAGAAACTTTCAGAATTAGAAAAATGAGGAGTATTACGTGGGTATCCCCATATGTGGGGGCAGTGGAGCCCCACCACTTGACCATCCTCTCCTAGAGGTTCGAAAGCTCCAGTGACATAAAGAAAATCAACCTCATGGTCCCGAGCAGAATCTGGCAGGTTGAGCACGAGGCGCTTTTCTGCCCTTCTTACTTTGAAATAGTATGTGTTATAATCAGGGTTAAGTACAATGCTGTACCACCACTGAATATCCCAAATCCCCAACTGGGTGCCTAGAATCCTATTCAAAGCAACTACCCCCATTATCAACCTAAATACGTTTGTTGACACTTGCATTGGAGTGAGACGGTACCAACTCAAGATTTGACGAAGGAGTGGATGAAGGGGGAAACGGACCCCGCCTTCGACGATGGCTACGATTGGGATACACATTCTATCCCAAGAGCCACCGTCCCTATCTGCCCCTAGAGGGGCGAGTTCGAGACCAACGTTCTCTGGAACGTTGTAGTCCCTCCTAAATGCCGTCATGGCAGAAGGGGTCTCGCATAATTTCCTAAATTTACCGGGTTTAAGAAGGTTATCGTGTTCATCCGCCATGGATATACTCGAAAGAAACGTAAAAGCAAGATCGGGCGTGATTGAAACCCTAGACACGATCTACAAATTTGAGAATGAAATCTCAAATGAAAAACCTAAACAGAGATAATGGAGTTAGAACGAGAATCTTACAAAGAGACCGTGATGATTTCCTGAAATGCAATCGAGTTTTGCAGGAGGCGGCGATGGCAGAAACGCTTAGAGGGAAAGTTCGAAGGACGTTCGAATGTTTTGGGTAAAAACCCAAAATGAACCCTTTTTGGGGTTTAAAGGAAAGAAACGGAGACGAAGCGTCTCCCCTTACACCGTTACAGGAAAAGTAACGGGATAGAAGGTTTCGACTAACGGCGTACTGACGTCGTTTAGATAGAACGTCAGTTCACATTTAATGTAAAAGCGTACGATATGCGCCACGTGGAGTCATTACCTCGAGATGGTATAATGACAGAGGCGCCAAAAGGCATCAATGAGATATTGAAACTATGACTGCACGGGATCAGAAGAGTTTGATCGTAGTAAAAATTCTGTTTCTAAGCATCATATATTGCCCCCGAACAGTGGTAAATACATGAAGCTGGGGAGCAATTGTAGGGAGGTATTCCCGAGCAGATACATTTAGTTACTTAACACGTGATGTTTGGAAACACGTGGTAAACACAAACGGTACTTATCGCCGGGCAGTATGGTGAACAGGAATACGAACCAGTGATATGGGAAGTCATTGATCTATGCAATCTGTTCGGCTAGTAAAAGGCCGATGACAAGAGAAGTCAGTGGTGTGAAACTAGGCTGTTCGGAAGATAGAGACATTCTCATTACGCTTGGACCAAATTACATGTGAAGTTATTGGTCCGGGCAGTCTGTTCGGCAACGAGATGGCCGAACAAGGAAAGAACCCCAAATTAATTGTTGTAACATGGGGAACATTCTGGAAGAATCCAGAATGTTGGTATTCTGATTAAGGAATAAGATCCCGTGAATAAAAGATCTGAGAAAGATACCCAATGAGAATGGGATGTCCGGCCAGTAAAGGAAAAGAATCCTAAAAGGACTCTTTTCCAATAAACTGATAAAGGAAACGAGAATCCTTGATATCCGGGGTTTCCTATACGAGTTAGGAATCCTATGGCAATAGGAATGCTTGGGCAGCAAGCATACACAAGTCTATATATATGAGGTGAACCTAGAGGAAAAAGGTACGCAATATTGCATTATTATTGTTTTCCTATTGATAATTAGGGCTGAGTTTTCTAGTACGTGATACTAACAAAGGCATCGGAGGGCCTTTGCCACGAGAGGCAAAGGTGCACTCACCCCCTGTCTATTTTGCAGATTAGGGTTCAGACGTCGAGTTAGGGTTCCGGTGAAGAGGCACGAATAAGCCGTTGCAATCCAGTTGAACCGAAGCATCAATTGTTTTCATCCCCCTACACCTGGTACTCCCCAGAAACAGGCATATACCACAGCAAACACCCTCCCGTAAACCTCCCAACATACCCATTCCTCGACGTCGTTTCCCACATCTTCTCAAAGCCTCACAATGGCGTCTCAGCCCTCATCGACTCTGCATCCGGCCATGCAATCCCCTACTCGGACGTCTACCCATTGGTCAAATCCATGGCCTCTGGCCTCCACCAAATGGGCATTTCGCAAGGCGACGTGGTTTTGATCCTACTCCCAAATTCAATCTACTTCCCTGTTATAGTCTTTGGTGTTCTGTACTTGGGTGCTGTTGTGACCACCATGAATCCTCTGAGTACTCTCCCTGAGATAAAGAAACAAACACTTGACAGTAATGCAACTCTTGCCTTTACTTTGCCTGATTGCCTTGGCAAGTGGGTATACGTGCAATTGGGGTGCCGGAAACTGGAGGTCTTGATTTGAAACAAATGGGTATGTCAGATTTTGACAAGTTAATTGGGGATAGAAATCCCATTTCGGTTCCAAGGCCTGTGATTCGTCAAGAAGACACTGCGGCGATCCTTTATTCTTCGGGCACAACCGGGGCTTGTAAAGGGGTTGTGTTAACACACAGGAATCTGATATCCATGATTGAGCTTTTTGTCATGTTTGAAGCTTCACAGTATGAGTATTCGAGTGAGGAAAACGTGCATCTAGTTATTATGCCCATGTTCCATATTTATGGGCTTTCGCATTTCGTGCTGGGGTTTTTGTCATTGGGTTCTACCGCGGCTGTGATGAGGAAGTTTGACGCTGACGAAATGGTGAAGGCTATTGGGAGATACAGGGTCACCCACTTTATGGCTGTTCCGCCGTTGCTGGTGGCGCTGACGACGAAAGCTAAGAGTGTTGAGGGAAGTGTTTGGAAGAGTTTGAAGCAGGTTTGCTGTGGTGCAGCTCCGGTGACCAGGAAAAGCATCGAGGATTTCGTGCAGACTCTCCCTCATGTTGATTTCATTCAGGTATTGTTCACTGTTTTATTTGGTTTGCGTGCTAAGCAAATTTACATGGTAAAACTATATCCCACGTGACTCTAGAGTCCAGACAAGAAATAGCAGTCGTAAAATGGTCTGATGGTCTAACATGCACATGGAAACTAGACTTTAGATCACCCCCTGACGCCCAGACAGGGACTACTAGACAGTCGCTTTTTAGAACATACTAAAATTCTCACTCATTTTGCAAATTGCAATTCCCCCGCTGACACCCACGCACCCACCACACAACACCCCCCACCACCCCCCACCACCACCACAAGACAGCCCAATTTCCCTTATTACCCTCGGTCCCCCCTCCCTTTCCCCTGTTACCCCAGTCCCCCACTTTAAACTAATATTTTATTTTTTTAATTTATAAATTATTTTATCTTTTACGTTTAAAATAATAATTTTTCTTTTTTGTTTTCAATTATAACCACTCATTCAAATTTTCTTCTCATTTTCTTATCTTCATTTATAACCACTTTTTCAGATTTTTTTTCTTCTTACCTTTTTATCTTTAATTATAACTAGAAGTGTGAATTTCAACCCATATTTTTGAACCCGTCCAAACCCGTCCACTTATAATCCAACCCAATTTGCCCATATTGTGTAATGGGTTTATATGGGTTCAACCCATATGAACCCATATTTACATGAGTTTAAATGGGATGAGAGTGGGATCAATATAAGCTATACACTTACCTTCAGTGACTCATCCAAAAACAAAATTTGGCCAAACCAGAAATTGTCTCTCTCTCCATTTTCGTGAAAACACAAATCATCTCACACCCGAGCCGTTCTACTAGCATTAAAATCAATTCTCTCTATCACACACACTTCGGGTAGGTTTGAATTAAAAAGTAAGGAGTGATTTTTTTTCATCTTAATTCAATTTTATTTTTTTTGCATTTGGTAGTTTTGCGTCACACTTTTTTGACTTACTGGTTCATCTCCATGAGAGGAACCGAAAAAAGTAAAAAAATTTGAGCGAAACTCATATTTTTTTTAAAAAGACAAAAATAAGTCAAAAAGACATCTCTTTGACTTATTTGTTTCTCTTTTTCAAAAAAAATTGGGTTCCGATAAAAAAATTATAATTTTTTTGTTACTCTCATCGAGACGAACCAATAAGTCACAAAAATTTGACGCAAAACTAACAAATGCAAAAAAATTTGAATAAAGGTGAAAAAAAATCACTCCCTACTTTTTAATTCAAACCTACCCCGAAGCGTGTGTGATAGAGAAAATTGATTTTAATGCTAGTAGAACGGCTCGGGAGAAAATCACCCCATACTTATCTTTTTTAGTTTGGGAGAAAATACTTTGTTTTGCTTGTCTATAATTGTTTTGGTATTATCAATTTCCTATTTGCAAATCTTTCATGTTTGTTAAACTGTCTTCTTTGCTTTATTTTGTGTTTTTTCAAAAAATTTTGAGTTCCAATCATAATTTTAAAATTTTAAATTCCTCTTAGCAAGACGAACTAATAATACTTTTTCATTTAAGCGAACACTTCTAATATGAAGGGATCCAAACGAAATGTGGTGGAGGAAAAAAAAAAAGAAATTTTGAACATAATGCTCATGAGACGGAAAGAATATGTCGAAAGTTGTAAAATCAAAATAAGTGCCCATTGAAAGGCCTAAGAGCCAAAAATCAATTATGACCATTTAAGATAAAATGACCAGAAAATAAGATCTTTGCACCGGTTTAAACATATTGAAAATTAAAACACTTAATTTCTTAACTATATTTTTAATATATAAACTATGTAAAAAAAATAAGTATTCTAATTTTTAATCCGTTTGAATCGGTGCGAAAATGTTATTTTTTTGATCATTTTATCCTACATGTTCGTAATGAATTTTTTATTCTAAGGCCTTTTGACGAGCACCCTAAGACTCTTTATATAGTTTTAGGACTCTTTTAGAATGCTCGTTAAAAGGTCTTAGAGCCAAAAATTTATTATGACCATTGAGGATTAAATGATAAAAAAATTAAATCTTTGCACCGATTTAACCGGATTGTAAATCGGAAGATTTAAATAATATTTAATAAATAAAAGAGAAAAAAGATATAAATATTATTAAGTAAATAAAGGAGAAAATGGGATTGGGTAGGCTGGGGGTATATTTGGAAGAGGGAGGGTGGGGTCGGGAAGGGTGTGTGTCGAGGCGGGGGGGGGGGGGGGGGGGGGGGGGGGGGGTGGGGAAGCACCTCTCCTCATTTTTGGAACCTGATGTCAGGGCAACCTCACCTACTAATCTCAAGACAGATTGACCTACTAAAATTGTTTAATTAGCACACCCGTACTCAAGCGAGCGATTCACCATATAGATTATAATACAAAAACACAGAGGTCAAAAGAGCGAAGAGATCTCGAGGGGATTCCGAATCCCATATTAGTTTTCTGGTTTTTAATTCCTGAAATACGTAGTACTAATAGATTAGGTGAGTTGAGAGTGCTCTTTCACGTGTTGCATGTGTTCCCTTTTCTTTTTTTTTTGGTTTTATGCTTATTTTTTTCATTGAGTCTACACTCACTGTAGGAGTCCATCGCATGCCTGCGTGCGATTCACTTCGGACTCCACAAAAATATAAAGGAATAAGTCTTAAAATATTTTTTTATAGAGTTCTGTAAAAATTAGCTCAATCGTATATTGATAGGTATATTTTGCCCTTACAAATTCGAACATGCCTATTGATATGCGATTGAACTAACTTTTTATAGGATTTAATAAAAAATATTTTAAATTTCTAGGTACTTTTTTGTATTTTTTTTGGGCCCAAAGTAACCCTAGCCCCATGTAAACGTGTGGTGGACTCTTGCGGTGAACGTAGCATCTCTCGATTTCTTTTTTCATTTCTGCAAATTTTGTGTGTTCACGTGCACTTGACAGGGCTATGGCATGACTGAGTCAACTGCTGTAGGAAGCCGTGGCTTCAATACAGAAAAGTGTCGTAAGCACACCTCGATGGGGCTTATGGCTCCAAATATGGAAGCTAAAGTGGTAGATTGGGTTACCGGCTCCTTCTTGCCTCCTGGGAAGAGTGGTGAACTTTGGTTAAGAGGACCTGCGGTTATGAAAGGTAATTCTATATTTCTATAGCTCTCGGAAAAGTTTACTCGAAATGTTTCTAAAAGTAATATTAATGAATATTTTTTTTTGATGTGTAAAACCCAACCATCCAAACGAATTTGAATCATACTTCTTCTTCGGGAATATTTTTGAAAAATTTTTTTGAGGACCAGCATTGCTGACGGTAATTTTAGCCTCGAGATGAATTTTTTTTTAATTTTTTTCCCGTATAGTATGCCATATTGAGAACGACGAAAAGGTTGTCAAATTACTACTACTTTTCTGCAAGCATTCTTTT
This sequence comes from Rhododendron ovatum, assembly GCA_019656835.1. Taxonomy (NCBI): domain Eukaryota; kingdom Viridiplantae; phylum Streptophyta; class Magnoliopsida; order Ericales; family Ericaceae; genus Rhododendron; species Rhododendron ovatum. The sequence continues at coordinate 19,596,550 of CM033794.1, read as the reverse complement.
AATTCATTAAATTGACTCTCTCTCTCTCTCTCTCTCTCTCTCTCTCTATATATATATATATATATATGCATATCGAGAACAGAACGACGGAAAGACTGTCACATGATTTACTGGAGTATTTTGTGCAAGCATTCTTAAATTGTTCTTGTAAAATTTAGTCTTTTTTAAATTTTTGTTAGGTTCATATTATATTTTTTAGATTAATAATCTGTGTCAACGAGAAAATGTTAAAACAAAATTATGATGAAAATCTAAATTAAAAAGTTACAGAAATTAAAAAATTATCATAATAAATTTCTGATTTACAAGTTTAACAAGAATGCATAGTGAATCATTAAATTGACTCTCTCTCTGTCTCCCTCTCTCGGTCAGAAATGGAGACTCTCCAGGAGTATGGGGAATTTGGATGTTTCCTATTAAGGTTACATGACCACTTGTCCCTGCATGTTTCAAATATAGTACTCCATTTTTTTAGTATTTTGCCTGAGCTAAAACTTTCTTTTTCCTTTTATTTATTTATTTATTAATGTTATTGCCTATTGGAGATAAGGTTTACAAATGGATAGAAAAATAAAGAATTATTCTAAAATCCAAAACCTTTAACCGAACAAGATCTATGTGTTCATAGCTGTTGGTTTTCACCGAGAGAGAGAGATTTTCTACTTGGCTGAACTTTTTTTATTTGTGAAATTTTTAATTCACTTTTAGATAGAATAGTTCAGTGTAAAAATAAGATTCTAACATATTATGAATTGACTACACTCTATATTTCCATTCATGTCTAACTTGCGAGACAGATGTTCCCGTTGTTTCCCGTGATTTTAGAATTATAAAAATTCATTGAACAAACCACATGACTTGTCCCATACGTATTTCCTATGACCCCCGGTTTGATACCTATATGAGGATCATTTGGAGATGGGTGCTTCTGCGATCGTGGGTTCATCATTTATATGCCTCTGTTTTGTCGTAATATTCGGGGTGTCAATTGGTGATTGGTGTTGAGCACTGCTTCGAGGGCAAGCAACAAGGAATGGTTTTCCGATTATGTGTGTTACTACTCACTGTTTTTATTTTGGGGGTAAATCAGCTTATCGTGACCTGTGCTTGCGTGTTTCAAGACTGAACTTAACCTATTTTAAGCAATGTTCAATCCATGAAACTTGGCCTTAGATGAAAGAATTCATGATACAAGATTACATACGGCAGTGTAAACATTTCTTCCAATTCACTGCTCTCTCCCAATTACGCGAGAACGAGAACAAGGACCTTCGAAGAGATTTTCTCCATTCACCTTTGAAATGATCTGTATTGTCTATTTACCAGTTCGGAGCTGATTGTTTGCTCTAACTTGGTAGGTTACTTGAATAATCCAGAGGCCACTGCGATAACAATTGAGGAACATGGTTGGTTGCGTACGGGAGACCTTGTTTGTTTCGACGAGGAAGGGTACTTGCATATATTAGATCGCTTGAAAGAGATCATCAAATACAAGGGCTTTCAGGTATATGATTACCTGCCTTTTTTCAATTTTAGGTATATGTAATTTGTTTGACAAAATATTATCGCAGACATAAACCTCTTTCGATTGTTATAATTAAACTTTTGCAGATTGCTCCTGCCGAGTTAGAAGCTGTATTGGTTACCCATCCCGATATACTTGATGCTGCAGTAACATCGTAAGTGTGACCATTTTATGCACCTATATAGTTGCCGGTTGGCATTTTCGTCCAAGAGAGTACTAATTACCTCTAATTTTGGCAAAAATACATAGGTTGTTAGAATTAGGTGCTCATAATTTTCTTTGGTAAAAGCCTCCTCCCCCAACCTTCCTCTTTGTCATCCTCGGCGAATCCCTCTCAAGGTTGTAGCCCATAGCTTGTTGTTATGTTTATTTTCTTCATATAATCCGGGAAGTCTGCATTTCTTGCTTCTTGTATTTGTCTGTTCTTTCAATGATCTGTTGGATTACCTGGAGAAAAAAAACATGTGTCTACAGGCTCTTGTTGATATTTTATTGAGTGGTGCTATTTGCACCGACAGAATCATACCGACGGTGTACCGACGGCCGCGCGCCGCCGTCTCCGGCCACCGAACGGCCGATCCGAGCCGTCCAAAAATTTAAAAAAAAAAACCGAGGGGCCCAATGCAGGAATCAACGGCATCCGATGTGTGTAGGGTGCTTGATCTAAACACCCTATTTTTCATGCTCGGATCGGCCGTCCGGTGGCCGGAGACGGCGGCGCGCGGCCGTCGGTACGGTTTCCCTACATTTGCCGTCGGTACTTATAGGATTAGCGAATTTGATTTATGTTGAGTTTCTTTTATGTTTTTGCAGAGCCAAGGACGAGGAAGCGGGGGACGTACCGATGGCTTTTGTCCTGAAGAGGCAGGGAAGTCTGCTTTCTGAGGCTGCTGTAAGAGACTATGTTGCTATGCAGGTACCTTCTCTTTCATTGGGCTCAATGCCTTCTATTTTTCTCTCCTTATATGTTCGGGCTATCATGCACGATGAAGCCCCCAATCACATGGTTTACTTTCTTCGCGACAGGTTGCACCATACAAGAAAGTGAGGAAGGTGGTGTTCACACATTCAATACCTAGGTCGGCGGCAGGAAAGATTCACCGACGGGAACTGAGGGGCTTAATTTCCAGAATTTAGGAATTATTCAAGCATGCCTAGTTTCTCTTGGAATCAATTTCGAATTGGTAATTATGTTGGATACATTGTTAACGGAAATTCATGTGTGGTACATGAAGAGTCTATGTGCGTTTGACATATGTTCATGACACATATCTTTTGTGTCTTTGTGTGTGTGTGTGTGGAGTCTAAGGGTCAAGAGCCATTTCTTAGTTTTAGAGTCATCAGTGTTCATGTATGAAGTATATGACTCGTATGTGACCTTATTTATTGTCTAGTTTCGCGTACTTGACTAGATGCATGATAGGAGAGTCCTAATAAATTCTAAAAGTGTTTGAATCAGTTTGTACTATTTCAGAAAAACATATAAAGAGTGCATCATTGAGTGTTTATAGTTCTGTAAAATCATATGTTAACATAACCTTGTAGAAGAACACCATCCATACCTGCTTCAAACTTTCTTACTACACTGTGTACAAAAAATGAAGGGAAAAAAGCTCAAGAAAATTGAAATTCTGTCACTGTGCAGAAAGTGTTCAACCATATGTGAGAAATACCCAAATCCCACAGTGCTAATTGCAAACAGAATTCATAGAACCTGTAATTGCTGTATAAATGAACACAACAGAGCAAATTCACTATTTGCTAATAAGGATTACAAATTTACAATTCTCATGTCTAATGATTGCTCAATGAATGAATACCCGTTCCTTTTGAAGGGTTTGAAGGGGAATGAAAAATCATAATTAATTGAAAATCTCAATAGCAATGTTGGAGCTTGGTATCACCGGAATGGGCTTTATATCCCAGTACCTCTCCCAGGCATCTGGTCGAAAACTCCATTCAAACTTCTTCCCTTTTTCTTCTCCCTCCTCCTCGGTTCTTTTCGCCTTTTTAATGGTACGAATCTTGGTGAAATCAGGCAAGATTCCGTTTACTGCTGAACGCGACATGAGCAAGTACGGTTTGGTAAGATCGAATGAACTCTGGCTTGACGACAAATCATATACTTCTTTTGCTGCCTTCTGTGGCTGAACAACTCGGCTCCTTTCGCCTTTTATACTTTCAGCCATCATGTAGTCAAGGCCCGAGACAAAAGGATGGGCTAAGAGCATGTCACCCGTCCACCGTGACTTGGGATCCCTAACCAAGCACTTGTTGAGGAAATCTCGAGCCTCTTTCGACAGCCCATTACTTGGAATTTCTGGCACTTCTTCTTTGAATCCAATCTTGAACAAAAGAGCCGCCTTTTCGGTATTTTTGTCACACTTCCAAGGCAGTTCGCCCGTTAGCATGTGTAAAACAGTGCACCCAAGTGCCCATATATCAGAGTGAGCCTCATAATCTCCACACCGAATCGACTCGGGAGCGATATACATGGGCGTACCCCGTAATTTCCCCTTGCTTTCTTCATCCTCCTTTCTCTTTCCAGCCTTCATTGCAACCCCAAAATCAGCAATCTTTGCTGTGTGCTCTTTCTCAACCCTTTTCCTCTTTCCATTCAAATTCATTGGAGTTTTTACTACTTCACTCTCACTCGCGCACTACATTATGAGGCTTTATGTCACAGTGGACGTATCCTTGTTTGTGAACGTGATTCAAACCCAGGAGTATAGATTTTGTGTATCGCCTTGCTTCAGATTCCGGTAATCCTCCTCTGCCTGACCTACGAATGCAATCAAATAGACTGCCACCGGACTCGGAGGCGTACTCCAAGAATAGGTTGTACCAGTCCTCTCCTTCTTCAGTCCTGGTATCGGAACTGAAACAGCGTACAACATGCGGACAGCCTTCGAACCGATCAAGGTATCTTCTCTCTCTGCAAATCGAGCGCAATTCGTGTAATGGGGCAGATTTCACGGCCATAACACAAGGTAATTCGTGATTGAAGGCGGCCTGATCATCAACCAGTGCTAGAGATACCATTCCAGAAGCCCCCACTCCCAACATTTCGCCTTTCCTCCACTTCATTAAACTCAATCAATCAGCCACATTCGTGAATTTGGGTTTTTAATCCTATGGTAAACTTTCCTTGGTCAAATGACAAGAAACTAAATTGACTTCTAAATAGTTATAAATGAGTATATAAGGAAAGTAATAATACACGGATTGTGATTTTGGCACTCCAAAAATTGATGGAAGAGCTCCAAAATTGAACTGTGTTGATACACAAAACGACGTCGTTTTGGAGCCCCTCCATCAATTTTTGGAGTGCTAAAATCAATTTCCTAATACACCAATCATAAATTTCAAAAGCGGGAGGACAACAAGATCAGTCAGAATTGCGTAAAATTTTAAATTACATGGGAGGGCAAATTTTTATGAATGTCAAAAGCCTCCATACTACCAATCAAATGTTGAAAATGAGTTGTAAATCAGTTCTATTCTTTGTATTTGATGTACTAGGTGCATGGCAGTGGCAACGTCACGTCTGCCATACCCGTTGTAGAGATCGGTTTTGGTTGTTCCTGATATTATAGATCGATATAGATTTTGACCAACAAGAAACCACACACACACACACACACACCCACACACACATATATATATATATCAGCAGAATATTACAACTACCGTTTGGTTGAAAAGGCTGCCCGAGCTTTGTCATGAGCAACCTTAACCACCAATCTTGGTACTTTAAGAACTTATACAACATTAAGATAATAACACAAATAACAAAAATCAGAAAGAGCAGATTGGACACAAAAGAGAGCGCTTCCAAGATCATTCAGGCGCTGAACAAATACTGAGCAATCCGTCTTGATGCAGACACCACATCCAAACCTGCTCTATTAAACACAAAACACGTAGGCTGAGCTTTTCGAATCTCCTCCGCAACTCTATGATTAGAGCCCCCACTGAGACTCCGATCAGACCTACACAAGTTAACTAAATCTGAAAAACAGTGCAACACATTAGCCACATCAGCCTTGATAGATTGGAACAAAACATATCTTTCTGAGCACGCCATATAGACCACAATAAAAATCGAATCCTAGGTCAATTCCTTATTAGGAGCATGTTATAGCCATTTTTCAGTCCACAAATCCCAATGGAGTCCACACAGTAAAGTCAAAACCGAAGTGAGAAGCTCTCCACACTCTTTTTGCAAAGTCACAATTAAAAACAAATGTTCAATAGTTTCCAAATCCTGACCACATAGGGCACATAACAGGTCCACAGCAATGTTCCGCCTAAGCAAAGCATCCTTAACAGCAATGATAAGACGAATCACCTTCCAAATGAACAATTGAAATTTAGGCGGAACACCCACTCTCCACACCCTATTCCAACAGTGAAATCTACCAAGCTAGCAAAAGTTATATGCATAAGTTTGATCTTAAGTAGTTGTCTGCAGAAGTCATGGTTTGGACTTTGGATAAGTTCCTGCATTTTGTGGCTAATTGCACGACTTTCGCTACAAGTTTTTTTATTCATAAAAAATTTACACAGTTCATCAAATACCATCAAACTCTAAGTTCCATAATGTTTTACTTTTCATGTTTAATGCTAAAACAAAGTATACTGGTTTTAATATCATCGAATATGGAAACTGCAACCACCATCTCAACACCACCAAACTCCCAAGACAGGTAGTTAGCATTTATGAAGCACGGATACAGATACGAGATATGGATCTGACATGATATAGATACGGCAATACGGCAAAATTTTAAAAACTAGGATACGGATACGTCGGGGATATGTCTGCGGAAATTATATATTTTTATAATTATTAGTCTCCTACTAGGCATAAGAAGTCAAAAATGATATAATGTTTATATTTGTTAGGGGTCAAACTAGGAGATATATATAAAATTGGGAGCCTGGGAGATATAAAACTATAATTTTTAGAAATTAAGGGACTTCAGTGTCGTGGTAAAGAACTTAAAGGGTACGATCAAAACAAAAAGAACTTAAGGGGCTATGGTGTAATTTTTGTAATATATATACAAGTATATAGCGATCGAGAGAAACGGCAGAAGCCCTTGATCAGTCGATCGAAATCGAGGAGCCCTAAAGCCAGAGTTCCAACCGCCGTCGTCATCTCGTTGTCGTCTCGCCGCCATCCTCTAGTTCTCTCTCCCTTTCATCTCTCTCTCTCTCTCTCTCTCTCTCTCTCTCTATGACTACTGACTTGGATCACTGGGTAACTCTCTTTGTGTTTTGTTTTGTTTTGACCTCGCCGTATCCCAAAAGTATCCGGCCGTATCTCACGTGTATCGCCTGCATATCTGACACGTATCTGAAAATTAAAACATTTAATTTAATTACTAGATACTTATTTGTCATATCCGATACGTATCGAGGCGTATCAATATCCAGGAAGTATTGCTTGATGATTTTCTAATCCTAAATTAATGGGTTGCCCCAAGCGTAGGACGGAGACCGACGTAACATAATATCCGGTAAGTCCGGAGTCGAATTCATAGAGATGGTGATGTATGCTGACTAAAAATTTGGGTTGTTCTAATTTAACAGGCTCTTAGGTAGCCACCCCTTACCGATTGATTGAGAGATTAATTAATACCTAAAAATTGATTGTACTTTTCAAATAATTAAAGGAGCTATGGTCATAGGGTTCATAGCACTCGCAAATAGTCCGGATTTACCTGCTTCATTCAGTGTACTTAAAAACATTCAACTTTAGATTGAAAATGATACCCCGCAAGATGCGTACCCTAATGGTCGTCGTTTACCCATGCGCAACGAATAATGAGTTTTGGACACTCGCTCTCCCGTTCACATGGGCTTCGACAATACCGAGGTTCGTCTACGGGAAGTATTTTACCAATCTAAAATTATTTTTTTCATTGTTTAAAAATAGGAGCAGTGCCCGGACTGGCCACGACGTGCTAATCACCCTGCGACCCTATCCATACGACTACTCACTATGCATTGGACAAGAAACACAAGAAACCCTAATTTGAAACATACTTTTATTACACGAGATGAAAAAATAAACAATAAATATCAACTAATCAAATACCAGCAAAGAACTTTTATTAAAAACATAAATTAAAACTAGTTATCGAAGCATGAGTAATTGAACAAAACATCAAAAACTTGAAAGGAAAAGAGAACGCTCGGACCTAAGAACGGCAGCCTCGTTCTCTTGATCTCGGCAGCAGCAGTCTTTTTTTCAGAGCTGTCTAGTTAGTAGGGTAAAACATTAGTTTTATAGGGTTTTAAGGTATTAATTACATAATGGTCCTTTGAATTTTGTCTAATATTAAATTGATCACCAAAATTTCAATGCACTTAGCACTTCAATCCAAAACTTTTAATAACTTCCATTTTGACCCAAAAATCATGAAAATCGAGCTCGAGCAACCTGTAAACGTAAAAACACATAATAAATATGATTTAGCAAATATAAAAAATTAGTAAATATAGATTGGAGAGCCAAAATAAGTATATTTTGGCACTTATCACACCCCCCCAACTTTCACTTTGCTAGTCCTGAGCAAAGAAAATAAAAAAATAAATTCTAGCTATGCCACTTTCGTAGGATTCATGATTGCACTTAGCCCATGCAACGAGTGGAGTCTTGTGAAGGTTTTTAGTAGTGATCACCCACAAAACACCGCAGATCCCTTTACTTGGAACCCAAAACCCACAATGCGACTCATTGATATGCCAATGCCAAGAATATAGCATATGCGAAAAATAGTTCTAGAGGCTATCAAAACATAGAAATAAATCATGGCACTCAAGCCTAGTGTGTGTGAGTAAGGACCTTAATCACAAGTGAAGCACAACCAAGTACTGTCTCCGGATCGAGTCTCGACTTCAATCCTTACTATGTCATGCACTCAACAAAAGAAAACACTTGAAATAAGGTGCATTTAATAAACTTTCAATGTGTGCGGGCAGAAGTTATGCAATAAAGAATCAAAGTACCCCGCACACTTTAGACACGAAGAGAAAGCTTTTTAAGGTAGACACATGTTCTCATGAAAGGAATGTCAAGTATTAAAGACTATCTATCCATTGATCCACAGCACATTACCCCTAAGATCAAATAGGACCTTTATTCGGTTATATCGTTGGGTAAGGAAAAGTACTTCGAAGGTTAGGATAAATGTGCATCCTCCTATCATTCTTTTCAACTCCAACATATTTCTCAAATTTTTCACCCTTCACACAATTCCCTAATGAAATTCACATGTTTCTTTTTTCAAACAAATGCATAGGTGTCTTCCCCTTTTTTATTCAAGTTCCTTTCTTTTTCTTTTTCTTTTTTGCTATTTTGTCAAAAAAAAATTCTTTTTGGCTATGGGGAAGAATACACCACATTTCAAGCGCATTTCTCAAATACACTTTCTCCATTCTCTTCAAAAATCAACCCTCACATGATTAACTTGTCATTTTCAAGACACAATATGGTTTGTGAAGCTTAACAAGAAAAAGACTTACGCAAAAGACACAATGTGACTTGTAAGGGATTAGTGTTTAAGAAAAAGAAACGAACCGGCTCAAAACACAAAAATGGCCTACTATCATCTTCTAGGGGCAATACAACCATGTAACTTTCCATTCTCAAAAGAAGAGATAATAGACATGCATTAAGTCCCAATACTTGACGATAAAGATATGAGATCGACAACGATTAAACTTCCTGTTTTTTCAATGACATACAAAAGAATTTGTGTGATACCACTCCAAAGGAAGGTAAGACGCTAAAGCTCACATGAGCATAAATCTACACTAATCTAGCCATTGAAAGCACTCAAGTCACAATTCACAAGCAATCAAGGTCCAAAAAATGTGTAGTGCAAAGATGCTAATCGTGCATGCCAGAATAAATTCCTATTGCCAAGCTAGCAAAAAGAACTACCATTCAACATAAATATTCAAAAAATGCCCACAAATTATCAGCACAAGCAACCAATAAGTAAACATTGCAATCTCCAAGTCTCAAGTAGAAAGGATCCAACAAGTATTTTTTAATTTTCAATTTTTTTATTAACAAGATAAATAAACAAAGTGATCCTTCCCCCCAATTTGAATTATTCAATGTCCGCATTGAAAGCATGAAAAAAAAATAAAGATCGGACAGAAACGTAAAAGTGAGGAGAGATATCACCTCGAAAAAGAGGGCTAAGCAGAGTAAACTATAGAGAGAGCAGAGTAAACTATAAAGAGAGGGAGACCCCCCAACTTGGATCGAACAACCTACAAAATGTTAGCCTTCAAGATAGCAAGAAAAATAACTAAAAAAATAAATAAGGTGAGAAATAAAATGAAATACCAAAAAAAAACCATCCACTTTCTTTACGCGAAAGACACGAGTACTACTTTTCTTCCCATTTTTTAAGCAAGAAACGAGTGGTTATACCAGACAAAAAATAATAATAATATACGAGCAGCCATACACGGGTACCGAACATTTATCATGCCAACAAGAGCTAAGACAATGAACATAGCACTCAATTCTACATCTTTTATCAAGAATTGAACTCGGTCATGCCACAAGATAAGATACTTCGAGTAGCGCATTTGCCGAATTCGTTTTAGATATTTAAGTACCTCCAAGTGTACAGCCCGAACTAGATTAATTTTCAAATTGTTGACAACATCTACAAGATAAGGATGATAAACTAAATTAAATTCATCAACACCAAGAAAATCAATCAGTTCCACATTTAAAAACTCTTGTGAAGGTGGAGACTCAGTAGGAGGGGTGACACCATCTAGAGCCAAGAGTATTTGATTATTCAGTGCAACTATTGGCAATGACTCCTCAAAAGGCATATAGTCTTCACTAATGACAAGCAGTTCTACTTCCTCTTTTTCCCTCACATCAGAATTGGTATCTTCAGAACTTTTACTCAACCCACAAAATTGGAGCTTTTGGGCTAATTCATCAAGGTAATCCCAAGCATCTTTAGCATTTTTATCCAAGAATTCGTCAGTGGACCTAAAATCCATCTGGCATGTCTTAGGATTTAAACCACTGCAAAAGGTAGCCAGAAGACTGTCAAGCTCACAATTAAAACTTGACCAAGAGAATACGAAATTTTTAAATCGCTCCCAACATTGCAAAAAAGACTCATCATCTTTTTGATAGAAATCTGATAGTTCTTGTAAAAGTATATAAGTCTCATATGAGGGATTGAAAGTTTTAAAAAATTGTATTATAATCTCACTCCATGTCAATCTTGGATTTAAAAATTAAACCAATCTTGAGCACTATGATGCAAATATGCTGGGAATACATGTAAAAGAGCCACTTCATCGCTAGCAAAAACTTTCTCAAGGTCATGAACTTGCGAAAAAGGATTTTCTGAGGCCAAACCATAAAATATAGGAAGTGACACTGAACAATCAAATTGGTTTGCATAACCTACATAGCAGCTTGCAAAATGGGCTATTTTTTTTCATTTCAACAATAAAAAAAATTAAAAAAAATAAAGAACTAAAAAGAAAACAAATAAAAAATAACTACCCAAATTCTTAATACATGTTATCATCGCCGGCAACGGCTCCAAAAATGCTTGACGATTTTCTAATCCTAAATTAATGGGTTGCCCCAAGCGTAGGATGGAGACCAACGTAACATAATATCCGGTAAGTCCGAAGTCGAATCCACAGAAACGGTAATGTATGCTGACTAAACACTTGAATTGTTCTAATTTAACGGGCTCTTAGGTAGCCACCAATTGTCGATTGATTGAGAGATTAATTAATATCTAAAAATTGATTGTACTTTTCAAATAATTAAAGGAGGTACGGTCGTAGGGTTCATAGCACTCACAACCAGTCTGGATTTACCAGCTTCATTCAGTGTTCTTAAAAACATTCAACTTTAGATTGAAAAAGATACCCCGCAAGATGTGTACCCTAATGGTCGCCGTTTATCCATGTGCAACAAAGAAGGAGTTTTGGACCTCCATTCTTCCGTTCACATGGGCTTCGACAATGCCGGGGTTCGTCTACGGAAAGTATTTTACCAATCGAAAATTGTTTTTTTCATTGTTTGAAAATAGGAGCAGTGCCCGTACTGGCCACGACATGCTAATCACCCTGCAACCCTACCCATACAACTACTCACTATGCATTGAACAAGAAACACAAGAAACCCTAATTTAAAACATGCTTTTATTACGCGAGATGAAAAAATAAACAATAAATATCAACTAATCAAATACTAGCAAATAACTTTTATTAAAAACATAAATTAAAATTAATTACCAAAGCGTGAGTAACTGAACAAAGCATCAAAAACTTGAAAGGAAAAGAGAACACCCGGACGTAAGAACGGCAGCCTCGATCTCTTGATCTTGGCAGCAGCAGTCTTTTTTTCAAAGCCGTCTAGTTAGTAGGGTAAAACATTAGTTTTATAGGGTTTGAAGGTATTAATTACATAGTGGTCTTTTGGGTTTTGTCTAATATTAAATTGACTACCAAAATTTCAATGCACTTTGCACTTCAATTGAAAACTTTTGCTAACTTCCATATTTACCAAAAAATCATGAAAATCGAGCTCGAGCGACCTGTAAACGTAAAAACACATAATAAATACGATTTAACAAATATAAAAGACTAGTAAATATAGATTGGAGGGCCAATATATATATATATTATATTTTGGCACTTATCAAGTATCCGATACATGTACGTGACTGGTTTTGGCGAATCCGTGCTTCATAGGTTAGCATGAATAGGATACTTGTAATAGAGGAGTCACTCTTGGAATCAATAATATACATACCCTATTGCTAATGATCTCACAAGCCATGACTGCTTCTCTACTTGTAGCTCAATTAAATCAATGGTCATAAGGAAAATCTTCCTAACCAAAAATCTATCACAAGTACCGTTAAACATAAACATAGGCACATAAACTGCCATCCCCACTTCTAATCTTGTGGGACAGAGTAAGATTAATAACATACCATCTCATCAGCTTCTCTAAATAATGTGATTTTTCGTCCATTTTGCATGCCCTTCACCACAATAACTTCCAAAAGCCTGAAAAAGGAATTCAAAGAAGTTATAAATTGGTTGTAAGCACCGCCCCAGATGGGCAATGGATCCATATTCAGTTAGTAATGATTATGATTCAGTACCCATAAATAGTCGTTTATGGTTAAGTACCATGCAAAAAACCAAATTAGAACAAGTTATATATCTTATACGAGATATCAAATGCTAGATGCTTGAGGAGAGCAAGACAATATCAAGAGATAAATGACCACAGAAGATTTATGACAATGTCCTGTGGGTTCTAGATGGCTACAACATAACTTGAATTTGACAATTCGTGTTTACCAAGTGTCCCAAAATGATTTTATTTTCAATAGAAAAAATTAGCCAGCAGATACAGTTAGTGGGAAGGTCACAAGCGGTTTTCTTCGAGTTTCTAGAGGCTAATATAACTCCCTCTCCAGCTCAGATGCACATTTCAAACCATGTCATTTTGGTTTGGAGGCGACCAGAGCAACGTGTGGTAAAAATTAATGTTGACGCGACGGTATCAAAGGCAAAGAACATTGTCAGAACTGGAGTAATTGTATGGGACTCTGTTGGTTTAATTGCTGGTATCTTTGTTAAGTCATACTATACAAGGGCCTTAATTCTCCTCGGCTTGCAGATGCTTTCGCACTTCGAGATGGTATGCATTTGGGTATTGCTTTGAATCTTGCGGATGTGATTATTGAGTCGGACGCGGAGTCGATCGTCAAGAGCTGCACCATGCTTCGTGATCCACCCTCTGATATTGGAGTTTTAGTTCGGGATTGCTTAACTCTTAAGGATTTGTTTCAGTCATGTGATTTTGTTTTCATCAAACGTAATTGTAATAAGGTTGCACATGTTTGTGCAAAGAAAGCCCTTTCTTGTGGTTTTTTGGACTTGTGGACAACTACCTTGCCCTCATATGATTCCTCTCTCTCTCTCTCTCTTTGATGTTTAAGCGTTTTCCCGTCTTTCAAAGTAATAAAAACTTCTCCATTTTGTCAAAAAAAAAAAAAAAACTAATTAGACCACCATTAATACAAAATATTTTTCACATTTGATCCACTCCTCAAACTATGGCGTCGCATTTGGTCTAGTGTATGCCCCTAGACTTTGTTTATTCTTTCCAATTTTTTTCTTCTCGTTTGGTCTCTTAAAAGTATATATATTTTTCAAAATGGTAGGAGTTGTATTATATTAGAAACCAACCGAATACATCGAAGTTGAATATTGTTCCAAGGGGAGTAAATAACCAAACAAGATGCCTGGCTATCCAAGATCATCCACTAGAGCCTCGCAACCAGGCTTTGCTAGCTAATTAGCCATGACCGATTTCCAAACAGAGAGCAACATAAATCTTCCATAGTGACAAAGACAACCAAAACAACACCAGAAACCCCACATTTGGGAGGGAAAACTCCCACATGTATATGTTTTGGGGAACGTGATTTTGTGGCTGACTCACGTTTTTACTTTCCTAAACTACTTTCAATCACTCTGCAATCACAAAACACTTATACAAATTTTTACACAAATTCACTTACATTTATATTAGAGCCCACACACAATACACCTTCACTATGTGTGGGACCATTCAAAAGATGTCAGTGTGTGTATGTCGATTTACATATCTATATATCTATAATACAAATCGCAACGGTATGGTGCCCTCACATTTTTCCACATAAATCTTAGCCATTAGCTTAACACATATTTTCCTGAACAAATTTCCACCCTTCATTCAACCCTTGGTATTTTGATAAATACTTTGCATTTTTCTGGAATAAAACAGAGCATTAAATGAAAATTTTATATGAAATCTAATCAATGAAAAAAGATTGAAGCAATTCCCTAAACAATGCTTCATGCGATTCCAAAATTAATCCACTCACCTCTCTCTCTCTCTCTCTCTCTCTCTCTATGCAGGTAGAGCCCCTCTAGCAACTCTAGCCCTCCTCACAATGATCCTTCGGCTCCGGCAGCTCTCGCCCCCCTCCAATATGCTATTGACGAAGTAAGTTTTTTAGTGATCTCTAATTTTCTAAACCCCCAATCTTTACTGCCATGTTTTGCTAGATCTTTGAAAGAGTTTAAGCACAAAACTAGAAAAAAAAAAAATCAGGGGTTTGCATACAGTGGGTAATCTTTTTTTTATTTTTTTTTATTTTATGGAGGAGGAGATTGAGATTATCAAAGGAAAATAGGGAACAAAATCATAGGTGGTGAGTGTCCGAAATATTTGCTCCATTTACATTATTATTTGAGTTTTTATTTTTGGGTCGTGAGTTCCATGGTGGAATTGGTAATTGATGAGGCAAGTCATGAACCCATGGACCCAATCATTAGTGCATACAGTTCTTTAAAAGCATGAATTTTTTATTTTTTTTAGAAATTCCATGTTCGAAAAGTGTTTTTGTTTTTTAATTTAAAGAAAATGACTTTTGGCGACGAAATCTAATTTTAGCTTGCTTCTTTGTGATCTTCGTTTTTTTTTTTTTTTTTGGGTGAGAGAGTGGGGGTACCCAGGCTCGAACCTAGACATGGCAAATGACACCACAAGAGTGTCAGAATTTTCATCGACATGTTTCTTTACTTCTTTGTTTGTGGCTCTTTTTACGCATAACAAACACATCAATCCAAAGTTTGAGGACTTCAAGGGGTGAATGTAAAATATACCTAATTTTCGATTAAATGATTCAGGGAAATATGACTCCATTTTTTGGGGTGAGAAGATGGCAATTAATTGAGAGGGTATTAATTTTTTTCCTCACAATTCTTTGATTCAACTTCCGCCTCAAAAACCAATACATAACGGCCCCAAAAAGAAAATGCATAAGGTATAGTTGTCATTCATATTTCAGTCTATGAACATGGGCTTATTTGCAAACGTTTTCTTATGGACCTCGAATGAGATTTTAGCCTTTCAGCGAGAAATCTATTTACAATGGGTCTGGGTCAGTACTTTGTCTCAGAACACACAGAAATTCTCTGTTAAGTGTTTCTAATGAGTTTAAGCTCCTCTATTTTTACGATACAAATTTTAATGAAACCAAAAACAAATCGAGCTTATATGAAAAACTGTAGGGCTGGTTGAATATGCTATGGACTTCAAGTGGATTAATGTGACCGGTTGAATATGCTATGGACTTCAAGTGGATTAATAAGACTAGAAACCACATCGACTCGCGAACTTCGTAGTAGACTCTAATTAAAATGTTTCATTATAAGCTGACTAATAAGCACCCGACAATGCCATTAAGGGTGCGCTAGGTCCTTAGTTTAGTTTAATTTCGTCGTTAAATTAATCGTTCTTATTTGATATTGCATGTAAGGTATGTTTTTAGTATTTTCAGGTAAATCGTGTGAATAAGGCATGTTTTGACGTCATGGATGGCCTGAGTGCATCCAAGTACCCGAGGAACCAATAAAGACCCTGTTGGCCCCTAAAAATCTGTCTAAGTATGGAAAAATGACTTTTCAAAAAAATATCGATTTTCAAGATAAAAAATGGCGGTAATTGATCCTTAGATTTTTCTAAGAGCAACTCCAAATTTGCAAGGTTTTATTTGAAAAGCAATGTCATGTTTTGAGTTATTTTTTCTGTAGAAAAGCGTGCTGTTTTCTATTTTACACTAAAAGCCAGGGGTCAACATTTTGATTGGATTGAAATCTCAAAATTCCAAATGGAGGGTACTTCCTTATTTTCATTAAATAAATTAAAGTAATGAAAAGGTAAAAGAAAAGTTTAAAATATAGTTTTTACTTAAGTTTAAGGAATGAAAATAAGATGCTGTGAAAACTGTTGGGTGATGTGGAAACTGCTAGGAGTTGTGAAGTTGTTGATAAAGGCTTCGATACCGATACCATGGAAGATGAGGTATCGGTATCGAGAGGGTTAGAGGAGCCAGCTTGTTGAGTTTGGTATCAGTACCAACTCAGATGTGGTATCGGTACCGAGGGCCATTGGAGCAAAATCTTTAGAGCATCTTTGGGATATTCTGTGCGCAAACCAGGGGCGGTATAAATACCCTGTTATGTCACCATTACACGATTTGGACAGAAATTTTTCCATTTTTAGATCTAGAATTAGATTTGCTTATTTTTTGAAATGTTCTTCATTGTTCTTCATTTTCCAGTCTTTAAACTTTAATTTTCTGCCTTAAGTAATTTAGTTTTGCTATTATCATCTTCATTAAAGTTATAGCTACTTTTCCGATTTATCATAATCTCTAGTTTATTTCATGTTTTGCTATTTCAATATGTTAGCTAGATTTTTTGCTTGCTTTTATCCTCTAGATATGAGTGAGTAGTTTTTCAAGGCTAGGTCATGGGGTGATTAGCATCTCATGGCTTGAGTTAAATTTGCTTTTCTCTTCATAAAGTTTAAATCTTTGATTCGAAAATTGATGTGTGGTTTGGATTTGTTTGTCAAATTGCTAAGGCGTTAACCTCCTTGATCATCTGTTGGTAAGAACGAGCCTACTTACCACACATGACGCTTGGAGCTCTTTTGCTTGAGGTGTTTGCCAAATGAATTCTAGAGCTAACTTGGTAATCGAACCATGTATCTTCTGGGTTGAGAACCTTAGCTGAGTATCTCAAACCGAGTAGTAGGATGAGAAGAGTGATTTGACTTGAGTCGTGGGTATTAGGATCTCCTAGGCCTAGTCTGCCTTTTATTCTAGTTAATTCGCTGTTTAATTTAGCCTTTTAATTACCACCGCTTAAAGTAAAACAAAGTTGGCTACCTAAAGGCCGAAAACCTTGCTTACATCTACAAATCCATCCAACCCATATTAACTATTCCCTTGGATACGATCCCGGTCTTCCAGATTATTATGCTTTAAATAACGTATTAAGCCCTAGGCTTGGGGCGTTATTCCTTACATCGAAGCGAACGAAGCACTAACCATATGATTCGACTGAGGATACATGAATTGCGTCTTCTGTAATGTTCTTATCTTATTGCCGATCAAAAAAAAAATTCTTTATCTTATTGCATTTTTTTAGTTTCAATCTTTGCTTAATGAAAACAGACATGATTGACTATAATGATGCTTTTTAGAATCTTACCACTGTAGTTGGTATGACATTAAATTTTGTTGCTTGATGAGAACTGAATCGCCATCCATTTTTTTATAGGTTGCATCGGCTTACCAATGACAAGTACCGAGTTGGTTAGAGCTTGAAGTTTAGAAACTCTACAACTTTGTTATCAGTGATTCAGTATAAGTAAGATTACATTTTATATTCAATTGAATGGCTGATTATGTTTTTCATTTTCCGCTTAATTTTACTAAACTTGATGAAGAAAAGCTAGATGTTGCTATATTATCATTAGGTTTAATTACTGGTTTTGTATTTTTACATTCTGGAGCTTGATTTATTTTTAGGCCATAAAGTGTATTTTGTGATAACAGTTGGATTTTGTCCGTTGTGATTGGTAGCGTTGTCAACATACTGTGAATTCAAATGGCTAGTTATAAGTGCCTTCAAGCACATGCACTACAACTATTAGTTTGTTAATTTGTTTATGTGCTAATTCAAGTTAACCAATGGATAATTGAGCTATTGTTTTTTTGTAATTGGAATTTGGCAAATAGGGCCTTTTCCTTCAAGAGGCTAGAGGGACAAAACTGGACAATTGATAGAATATTGAGTTCGAGTCGTGCCTTCAGGTACGGACATGCACTAAACTTGAAGCTGCATCTAATTTGAAAGTCAATAATTCGTTAGATAAAGTTGTCAGTTACCAAATACTTGCCCTAACTTTATTTTCACAATTTGTGCTTTTTGGTAATGATGATATATGTATAACTCTAATCCATTCGTTGAGATTATATTTCGTCGTGCCTTTAGAAAAGACAATTAGTTGATGAAGCTTGCTTTAAAATGTGAATTTTGAGATCAGACGATTTGGATTAAAGCAGTTTGGGGATCGAAGGCACAGACACACGCTTTTACTTTTTGCATAGTTGGAATTGCTTAGCAAGGGTTGAAATATTGCATGTGAGCTCAGTATTAATTATATGTGCCGATTGTTTAAGGCATGTGTTAATTGTTCAAGATGTGTGTTAATTCTCTGCCTCTACTACCAGTAAAGTAGAATTTTAAGGCCCCATTCCCACTTAAAGATTTGACTTTTTCTATGACCTTTTGATCCGATTTCCCCATTCAAAATTTGCCCAGAGGGGCAACACCAAATCATAGGAGAGACCGGACTCATAACCGTAAGTTATTTTCCATCTTTTTTAATAGCAGAATTTAGATGTTTGCAAGAATGCCTCAATGGAATAAAGAACTTTGTTTGCAAGAATTTAGGTGATTGTTCGAGCTGTGCCTTTGGGTATGCACTACAAGAACTTTGTTTGAACCTAATTTAAGAAAAATCTTCCCGTATAAATTGGCTTCATGCATTGTAGCAAGGGTGCTCAATAGTTTCGTAATCATTTTAGTTGTATTCAAAACGTGTTGCAAAGGCACGGGCAAACCCTAGTTATAAAACAAAGCGGTTTTCTTTAAAAATATTTAGACATACAAACAAAGTAGCATCTACAACTATTGGATCGTACTTTCTGATAAGGTTATAGTCGTTAGATTGAATAAATAATATTTTCTAATATATAAAAAAAAGAAGTTGCACGTGATTAAAGTGATCCCATGATTTATGCTAATTATGTAGGTTGAAATGGAAAGGATCAATGACAATAAATCATTCTTAAATAGAAGATTTACTAATTCATCGATTTCATTCACATCCTCATAACAAACTGGCCAATTTCTCTTTGAAGATAGAATGTCCAAAATTGATTAGGAAACGTCTTTATATCCAAAATTAATTAGAATGTACAAGATAGGATGTCCAAAATTTTCTTTCCTTACGCTCT
This sequence comes from Rhododendron ovatum, assembly GCA_019656835.1. Taxonomy (NCBI): domain Eukaryota; kingdom Viridiplantae; phylum Streptophyta; class Magnoliopsida; order Ericales; family Ericaceae; genus Rhododendron; species Rhododendron ovatum. Next base: position 19,577,059 of record CM033794.1, on the reverse strand, counting down.
AATTAAATTAGAAAACGTATTGAAAGGAAGGATAATTAGTCATAATATTGCTTAATGAGGTACTTTTTGTTTGATATTCTATATATCTTTCAAAATTTCAAATTTATACACCTTGCTCAATTTTATATTCGAAATCTACCAAATCTCACGTTCAAAGATAGTAAGAGAGAGGGGTGAAGAAGTAGGTTCTATCACGCCCCAAGGAAGGATGACCGACCATGTACCATGAAGCAATCATGGGACACAAGGCCTAATTAAAAAAAAAATTTAGCAACTTGAAACAAATAAAAGAAAAACAGGATATTTTATTACAAAAAATGTGCGACATGAAACCAATATTTTTCTTAAGCAAATGACACGATATCCGATTTTTTAATCTCCAAATTCCATAATGAGTTGCCAATAAATAAAAGTGCGGAAGCTAATAAATAAAAGTGCGGAAATGGTTTGACACGATAAAAGAAATAAAAATGCAAACACCCTAGAGGTCCAAACACAAGGTCCCGACAATGCCATAGAGTCCACTACAATGCCCCAAGCACTAACCTGGAAAAAAAAGGTGGAATAAATCCATCAGCTGACGAGGTCAGTGAGTAGTTAAGCATGCTAAGGGTAATAATACAAAGTGACATAGGTATAAATCAACGATAACAAGGGCTCCAAAGAAATGGTGTCAAATTAAGGAAGGTCGAAGGTTCAACGAATAATACCAACAAACTAACGAAGTCAATGGCTCAGCAAATAGTATCGAAAGATGGATGATTGAATAACGAATTATCACAACAACAATCAAACAATGATAACAACCATTTTGTACTAATAACCTGCTCAAAAATATCGGAACGAGGAACAACAATAATGAGGTAGTCCAAACTAAAGTGGGAACCAAATTTAACAATTACCAAGTACCAATTATCAACTGCCAAATATTTTCTCAGGGCTTCGCTCGTTGGATCTAACACTGTACTTAGAGTCACCACAGGATGGCGCCTGGAACCTTTTCCCTAAGCCGATCCGGAATAGGGTCACAGGATGTTTCACAAGTCTTTTCCCTATCCGTTGAGCACTAGTCACAGGGTATTTCACAAGTCTTTTCCCTAGTGGTCAAAGTCACCATGATATTTCACGGGTCTTTTCCTTGGACTTTCACAAAAATAAACATAATTCATGGTTCCAAACACATAAGAACAACGACGAACCAAAGTCACATGCACCAGGAATATTTTCCGCGTCGTTGCAGAGTCACAATAATATTATGGAGCAACAAGAAAAATATGGGCAATCCAACAACCGAAAATATCATCAATAAACCTTGTATGCCAAAGGGTACGTCAATCGTCAATAAATATGAGAGCGACGAATAAGAACATCACTTATCGAATTACAACAAGTAAACGAATTGTCAAGAACAGATAGGCTCAAGGGGAATCCAAAAGAAGGAATCACATGTTTAACCACTCCCCTCGATCGGAACGATAGGTCACAAAATGCAATGTTCACGTTCTCTGCTAATCTGAATTAAAAGAATACCAATACCAAATTAATTTGGTGAACCTTATACCAATAACTAGCTTGACTAACACCGAAATTGTACCCCCGTCCCCGTCACAAATTAACCTACCTCCTGCTTCTATGAACCCAATCCAAATAATACATATTTTAATGAGTATACACAGACACACATGTACATCTATACTAAAGATCAAGTAATAAGAAAATCCACGTACCAAAGGAGAAGTGCTCTGACCCTAGTCTACTGTAGCAGCTCTGTCTCGCTTTTGGTATCTTCGGGAATGAGAAAAGAAATAATAACCCTACTTCTCAAATATTTCCTCACTCCAATAAATTTGCCAGGTTCAAATTTAAAACTTACCTAGTCTAATTACACAATAGACCCAACATTATCCTTCCATGTTAACTAATCACTTGCGGGGAACCATTCCTAGTTTAACCAAACTTAGGATAGTGATACGTGTAACTGATGCCAAAAATAAGCCACCCAACATTGTTTTTTAAGCAAGAAGTTTGAAAAAGGAAAATGAAAGATTTAATTATTTGTGTCAAAAATATTATTTTTTTTATTTTTTTAACTGAAAAAGTGGGGCGTCACATCATTCCCCCCTTAAAAAGAATTTTGTCCTCGAAATTCAGAAAAAGTAGCTAAACCACAAATTAACACGACGTACTAATAAACCATGATATTTCTAGTAGATATGATAAAACGAATGGCACCTTGCCCCTCAAATGGATCAACATCTTTTCCTTCCCTCGTAAGAGCATAAACATGTCCCTGAATTGCTGGTTGATTTCGCTTCTCTAGGTTATGGTTAGACTGATTCTGATTTTGAAACGATCTACGTGACTGTAGTCCTCCATCTCGTTTTTCCCTACATCGAGCAGCTACATGTCCAAGTTGTCCACAATTGTAACATAACTTAGGTGAGCCGTCAAAACTATAACCATAATGAGATTTCCCACTACGATTGCATAACCACTCCATCTGTTAACTCCTATCACCGTTTGACTGCTTTGCTGTAACAGCCCTCTTATTAGAGTTAATATCCTCACTGCTTTGTCCTAATTGCCATCATTCTCTAGATCTCTTAAACTGGCGCTCCTCACTCATTTTCTCCTCTTTCAAATCATTCTCTGCTGTCAATGCTTTCGTCACAAGTTTAGGTAGCGTCTTCGTGTCAAGTAAAGAAACTCTCCCATGAATATTGAACCGAAGCCCCCTTTGAAAATGTCACACCTTATCTGTTTCTTTTTCCACCAAAACTCCTGCATACCTTGACAATTCATCGAACTTTTGTTGATACTCTGCCACTAACATATTTCCCTGCCTTAAAGCTAAATTCAGTCCGCATTTGGTCTTTGACTGCGGGTGGAATGTACTTCTCCTCAAAGTCCTTCTTAAAATTGCTCCAAACCAATTCATCCTGCTTGTCTTTACAATGTTGCTTTGCTGATCGTCACCAATGCTCAGCTTCCCCTTGTAGCTTATATGCCCCAAAAGACACCTTTTGGGGCTCAGAACAACCCAACACATCAAAGATCTGTTCCATTTGCAACAACCAGGCCTTAGCATCCGATGGATTCTTAGTTCCCATAAAAGACGGTGGATTAGTCTTCAGAAATCTATCAAAAGTATTGCCTTTGTCCAATGTCAAAGACCTTGATGCAGTTGCTGGTGTCACTTGGGCCTGATGCCCGGCAAATAATCCCATAAAACTCTGAAAGGCTTGAACTGCAGCTATCGGGTCAACAAAACCTATGGGTGCACCAGAATTTGCAATAATTTTTGTAATTGAATAAGTTGGATTCGCAGCAGGGTCAGCTAGATTAGCATCATTTTCTGTTTCAACTGCATCTTCAAAAACTTCAGCCTCAGCATTACCTTGGCCACAGCCTATTGGGTTGGCGCGGCCACACCCACGTGCTAAAGGAGTGGCCAGACCACGACCGCGAATTGTAGGAGTGGCCCGACCTCGGCCGTGAACTGCTGGACCCTCATTTATCGACCTAGTATTACGATGTGGACGAACCATTCCCTAACCTTGAAAATATAATATTACAATCAATAAGCTAGATGCAGAATTATACAAACAAAAGATGAACTCACAAGCCTATGGGACTCCGGGGACCTGGACCTCTTCTAAGACATGATGCTATGCCAAATGCTAATATAAAAATCGAAACTTAAGCTCTAATACCACTCTTGTCACGCCCCAAATCCGGGAGCATGACCGACCATGTACCATGAAGCAATCATGGGACACGAAGCCTAATTAAAAAATATAGCAACTTGAAACAAATAAAAGAAAAATTGGATATTTTATTAGAAAAAATGTGCGATACGAAACCAATATTTTTCTTAAGCAAATGACACGATATCCGATTTTCCAATCACCAAATTCCACAATGAACTGCCAATAAATAAAAGTGTGGAAGCTAATAAATAAAAGTGCGTAAGCGGTTTGACACGATAAAAGAAATAAAAACGCAAACACCCAAGAGGTCCAAACACAAGGTCCCGACAATGCCGCAGAGTCCACTACAATGCCTCATGCACTAACCTAAAAAAAAAGGTGGAATAAATCCGTCAGTTGACGAGCTCAGTGAGTAGTTAAGCATGCTAAGGGTAATAATACAAAGTGACTTATGTATAAATCAACGATAACAAGGGCTCCAAAGAAATGGTGTCAAATTAAGGAAGGTCGAAGGTTCAACGAATAATACCAACAAACTAACGAAGTCAATGGCTCAGCAAATAGTATCGAAAGATGGATGACTGAATAACGAATTATCACAACAACAATCAAACAATGATAACAACCATTTTGTACCAACAACCTGCTCAACAATATCGGAACGAGGAACAACAACAATGTGGTAGTCCAAACCAAAGTGGGAACCATATTTACCAATTACCAAGTACCAATTATCAACTACCAAATATTTTCTCAGGGCTTCGCTCGTTGGATCCAACACCGTATTTAGAGTCACCACAGGATGGCGCCTCGAACCTTTTCCCTAAGCTGATCCGGAGTCACAGGGTGTTTCACAAGTCTTTTCCCTATCCGTTGAGCACTAGAGTCACAGGGTATTTCACAAGTCTTTTCCCTAGTGGCCAAAGTCACCACGATATTTCACGGGTCTTTTCCTTGGACTTCCACAAATATAAACATAATCCATGGTTCCAAACAAATAAGAACAACAACAAACCAAAGTCACATGCACCAGGAATATTCTCCGTGTCGTTGCAGAGTCACAATAATATTATGGAGCAACAAGAAAAATATGGGCAATCCAACAACCGAAAATATCATCTATAAACCTTGTATGCCAAAGGGTACGTCAATCGTCAATAAATATGAGAGCGACGAATAAGAACATCACTTATCGAATTACAACAAGTAAACGAATTGTCAAGAACAGATAGGCTCAAGGGGAATCCAAAAGAAGGAATCACACGTTTAACCACTCACCTCGATCAGAACGATAGGTCACAAAATGCGATGTTCACGTTCTCTGCTAATCTGAATTAAAAGAATACCAATACCAAATTAATTTGATGAACCTTAGACCAATAACTAGCTTGACTTACACCGAAATTGTACTCCCGTCCCCGTCACAAATTAACCTACCTCCTGCTTCTATGAACCCAATCCAAATAATACATATTTTAATGAGTATACATAGACACACATGTACATCTATACTAAAGATCAAGTAACAAGAAAATCCACGTACCAAAGGAGAAGTGCTCTAACCCCAGTCTATTGCCGCAGCTCTCTCTTGCTTTTGGTATCTTCGGGAATGAGAAAAGAAATAATAACCCTACTTCTCAAATATTTCTTCACTCCAATAAATTGTGCACGTTCAAATTTAAAACTTATCTAGTCTAATTACCCAATAGATCCAACATTATTCTTCCATGTTAACTAATCACTTGCGGGGAACCATTCCCAGTTTAACCAAACTTAGGATAGTGATAGGTGTAACTAATGCAAAAAATAAGCAGCCCAACATTTTTTTAAGCAAGAAGTTTGAAAAAGGAAAATGAAAGATTTAATTATTTGCATCAAAAATATTTTTTTTTTTATTTTTTTAACTGAAAAAGTGGGACGTCACAGGTTCAATGGCTCCTCTGCAATTGAAGGTGAGATACTAACAATATTCTTTTATTTTAATATTTTTTCCGAACTTCAATCAATTGGATTTTGTTGGATTCAAGAAGCATGTTAAATTTTGGATTTTCATGTTCAGTTAATGCACCACTGTGATGGATTCAACCTTTTTCTTAATAGTATGGTTGTTCTAATACTAAATAGCTTCTTTTTTTCAGGATATGATCCATCTACGGATTCGTGGAGAGACAATCAAGAGGCAAGAAAATGGTAGGAAAACTTTTTTTTTGAATAGCAAAAGGGTATGAAAACTACGTACATGTTTTTATTTAGGTTGTGTTTAGAATACGTTTTGTCATGCCTTCAAGCACGGGCATTCACTAGTATGATAATAGAGAGAAATTTATTCACGGCTCTGCTATGAATTATAAATTTTTCGTGGTTCCAGGCAATCTCGTCCGTTTATTTCGACAATCAATGGAGATTGCTATTTAATTTTTACATGTCAAAATTGAATTTTAATCCAGACCGTCCAAAAGCGACAATCAATGAAGATTGCATCTTAACTTTTACCGGTTAAAATCAAATTTTAATTCGAACCGTTCAAAATACTTTGAATGACCACAATTGGACTCTGTAAAATCTTCCCCACGAAAGCTCGCACATAAGATTTTCCCATATAGTACTAATATAACCAAGTTTACCTGTTGTTTGTATCTTTCAGAAGCAGACCTACATGGCTGCTCTTCACATGGCTTGCTGTCCTCCCGAGGTACATCTAAAGCATGGCCCATCTGAATTGTGTCCACATTTGACAATATATATATATTTCAATATCTAGGTTACGTAGGCCTCTGCCACATTAAGACAACTGGAGTATTTTGTTAGGTGAACTGATCGTGTGTGTCTGCACGCGACCGGACCCCAGTTTCTGGGACTCCAAGTGAAACTACAAACCCCGGAGACCCTGTCGAGCGGCATCCCTGCCAAGCGGGTGCCGAACGGCTAATTCAGCCGTTCATCTCGGAATCAACGGTTCGGATCGAAACATCTTTTTTCTTTTCCTTTTTTTTTTAAAATCTGTTCGATACCTTTACATTTGGACCGTCCAAAACACTTTTGGACGGCCGAGATGTGCTCGGCATCACTGCCCAGCACCCCTGCTTGGCAGGGTAAACGGGGTTTATACATTTTCAGAAAATAAAATTTAACAGGGTACTTCATTCGTCCCAATTTACTTGTCTCATTTCTATTCTGACTGGATTTAAAAACTAGTTATATCTTTAAAGTAGTAATGAATTTTATATCCAATATAGATCTTGTTTGATTGATCTCGATTTGTTCTATAATTTAATGTTTTTGAAATCTCCTAAACTATTATAAATTACAAGATATAATTAGTTGAAAAGTGGCACAAACTCCCAAAAATCTATATTATAAAACAGAGCGGTTTTTGTCTATACATATAAATCCAGCATCCTCTACAACCGTCTGATCAATGTTTCATGTTCGTTGTAGCCGTCTGATCGAGAGAGTACTTCCTAATATAAACTCCCCTAACCTTTCAATTAATTGCTTTTACGTTGTTTCCTTAAAAAGGTTTTCCTATTTAATTTTCCTACATCCAACTCAATAATTTCTTTTTAGGTTAATTTTTTAACATTCAAAAACGAAACAAACCTTTTTTGATTCATATACTAAAAGGAAACATTCTTTGTTTTTTAAAGTTGATAATTACGTTGTTTCCTTAAAATGGAGTAGTATGTACATACGTTTTCCTTCAACAATGAATCTACGTTTTCCTTTATAATCTAATTCGTAAGCTTTTACAAAAAGAGAAGAAATCAGCTTCCTTCCTATCTTGATTGGGGAAAGAGAGAGGGTCATTACCTCTATTTTGTCAGAACAAGAGGTAATTAAATCTATTTATTTTTTCGTTATTCTAATGTTTCTACACGTTCTCTCCCTCTCTCTAGGTTAGATATTTTGACGCAATTTCGTGTCATGTTGTCTAGAGTAGTACACTGTTTCTCTCCATGGATAATTTCTCTCCAAAAAATATTGTGTCGCGCCTTCTTTTTTTTTTATCGGCGTATTGTGTCGTGCATTTAGGCATGGGCAATCACGAAATCCACGATACTGTTTTTGGAGCTTTTTCTATGGTCATGACAGTATTTGTGTTAATTGAATTAGTGGTTTGGTTTGCGATGATATTGATTTTTATATTCCTAAATCTGTATGGCTTGGTGTATGATCTGCGTAATTGTATATGTCTTTCTGTTCTTTGTTAATATAAATCTTGCTTATCCACAATGAAGGTTTTACTACTTATTATGAGTTAATTGTGGGATTAGGAATTTGTGCGACCGGTTTCGGTCAGATTTTGATTCGCTAAATTATGATCAATATTGTATTGACCCGAATTGAGATGTTACAAATATAATTGAGGTTCTTATTATAATTCTGACCCATTGTTGGTTTCGGTCAATCCTTAAGGATTCAAGGGTAAAGACCTGAAGTTTTTTTTTGTATTCCAAGACGTTATTTGTTACTGGGTGAAAAAAAAACATTTTTATTTTCCTTTCATGTACTTCCTTTTTGATAACTCAGATATCTATACCAATTTTTGCGTACCTCAACTAATCCTGTGGGCTCCATCGCCCACTTACAAGGAGTTGCAGAGAGTACTCAACACCAACAATGCCTCAAAGAGATATGAATATGTTAGCCCCAACAATCTGATGATATGAATATGTTACTTTATCGATGATTGCCGTGAAGTTGTAGTTGATATAGCTGCTATGGGTTACTCAACTCTCCTCTCCTCTCTGCCAAGATAATTTTGGGGCTTTTGGCATCATTGTTTATGTTGTGCCTATAAACATGCAGGGGGCGCGCATGGAGTCTTATTGCACGTGTTGGAGTTAATAAATTATTACGTTGAGCTTGATTTTTCTTGGACTTCGATTGTGCTTTAACGTAGACGGGCTCACTTGAAATTTTAACAAAATGGGGTACCTATTGTCATGTATTACTTTTCTATTTTCTCAAATTCTATTCACTTTTGGGTTAAGAATACGTTGCGCCGTGCCTTCAGGCACGGGTATCCACTAGTAATAAATAAATTGAGATGGAGAGAGTACATTTTAAAATTAAAAAGTTTAAAATAACTCGAAAGGCTAAACCAAAAACTACTTATTATTACTATAAAAAAAATTCAAAAAACATAAAACTATGAAAATGATACTATGATTTATAAGATTGTCCACAATGCTATAATAAAAAGTGGATAAACAAAAGTTGCCACATCAGCTTTTGGTTATCCATTTAAGAGATTATTAAGCTTAACAATATTAAGATCCACAATGGTTACTTTTGGTCAATAACTAAATAAGGAGCCAAATGCAATTTCATGTGGCCAAGCATTTGGAAGGACACAGCTAAGTTGGGGATGACTAATTCAGGCATTTTTCTGGTTTACGCATTTTATCAAACATATGGTGTTCTTCCTAGTGTTTTCTATCTAAACAGACACTAAATTTTTTTTTCCCGTATTCCTGGAGCCTATCTTACCAAAATATCACAAATCCACCACTCTTAATCTTTCAAAAAAAATCAGATGAGTTCTTGAATTTGGGAAAAAGTGCAACGTTTTTCATGTACTCAACAACATGGAGAGGAACGAAAAAGGAATAAAACAAAAACGGGAAAGAAGGGTGAATTACCTTAATCTGGCGACGATGGGTTGAACTGTTGTTGATTGAGAGGTATGAGCTTCATGGTTGGAGGAAATGAAACAGAGGGAAGAAGTAGAAGCTGTTTGTGTTAACGTCTGATTGAAGAGAAGAAGATTGAGAAGGCGCGTGAGATACAATATAATTGATGTGGCATGGGATCCACACATTTTGGTTATTGAAAAAATATTTCTAGTTTTGATTATTCAAATCTCAAAATTTGATTATTTTTAAGCTAGTTGCTAAATTTGATTATAGCATTGTAAGCCTTATTTTGCACAACATTATTAACTTTAAAAATTTTGTACTTTTGATTATAGCATTGTGGACACTCTAAGATTATAGCATTGTGGACACTCTAAGAGTAGAAAAGTATCACTTGATACCGAATTAGGCTTGGTGAATTTCTGCGCCTTTTCTTACCCCTACCTAATGTAAGGGCATGTACATTAGGTAAAAGAGCATCTTATGCGTTCTATTACCATCTATACATTTAATGTTATTTTCTCTCTCCTCAAATTCATCCCTGGCCCCCCTCTCTCTCTCTTGAAACAAGAATAGTGAAAAGAGAAGAACAAAGACTTTTATGCCAAAACTGTTTTTGGCTCTAATGCACAAAAGACTTGTACCATGTGTAATTGTGTAGTGTACAAAATTTTTATGAGCTAAAGTTTTGTCACCAACAAAAATAGTTTTGATATTAATTATCACTACAATTTTTTTTACGTGGTTTTGACAAATTCACCTACGTACTCTACGGCATCCTCATCAATTACTATTTATAAATCTGGATGATTACAAATATCCACTTAATTGATATTAGTAACAAAAAATATTGGATTTAATAATTACGGCTTGTGGCAAGCATGCATATCTCATTTTCATTAAGGAGATTCAAGCCCTGTACGACTGGTAAAAATATGAACCACCACCGATACAGCAGAACTCTCATATATATGATATGTCGATCTCTTGTAGGATACAATAGCCCGACTAAACGCCGCGTATTAGCTCGAATCACCTTGCACAAGTAGGTTTTAACCCAAAACATACTTCACCACACTAGAACACCCTTGCATTTTGCAGGTTAATCTGTCTCTGTGACAATAATACAGAAATACCACAAAAATATGGAGCAGACTCTTGATCACTATACTGCATTGGGCTCTCGAATGCTTCTGCACTCTAACGAAATGTTGCAATAATTTAGCCTGCCGACCAGTGGTGGAAAAGGTTACAAATGGGGGTGACGAAATTAGCATAATTTAACCAGTAATAGATTAACTCAGTATAGCATACCTTTGGATGTTCAATTTTTTGGTCACAAAATCAGCTCTAAGCTAGCCTATATTCATAATACCAGAGAAGTTCATATTTTACTCATCAAATAAATCATAAATACTCCGCCTACCGACAAAAAAGGTATTGATAGTTTGAAGATGGAATGCTTGACTGATCACCTCGGTATTTTTTGTAAAAATTCAACTCAATCGAACAAATATCAGTAAGGGGTTAATTAATTAATTATTTCAATTTTTGGTTCCTAAATTCACAGCGATCAATAATTGAATGAATTTTTGGTTCCTGAGTTGATTATTTACAAAAACTCTTGAAAATATGTTTTAAACAAAATGAACTATTCGGATTATTTATGTGGAACCCCGAGATGCGTTAGATAGCAAAAGAAAAAAAAAATCTTTTTCTTTTGAACATGGGGGTCTGGACGATTGAAAACACTCACCAACGATTGTGATACGCACCACAAGCCTTATAGTGCACCCTGCACTAAAGGGTTTCCGGGCCCGTCATGTGACACCCTTCCCCTCTTTAGCTCCGATCCGCCTCTGCTGCCGACATTACTTTATTCAAACCCCACCGAAGGGCCATGGCAATCAAATTAATACAAACAATGACTGACTTTGGTTTTTAGCCAAATACTCTATACATAGGTGTTGGCTCATGTAAAGCGTAACATCAACCTCATAAGCCACCGTGATGTACAAATACGTGCAATTATCACGGTATTCTTATGTATTTCTATTTTTATAATTAAGTATTTGCGTCAACTTACGCGCACCTCAACTAATCCCGAGGTAATGTTATGTATAATGTAATATATAACTAATGCAACTAAAGTAATGGTAACTCTTGTTCTTTTTCTTTTTTGCTTTAAGTGGAGGGCGACACTTACTTGTCAAATTTGATGAATAGTACCCCGTGGCATATCTGTATGTGCAATTGCTTATACATTGTCACACCAATTTGACATGCAATTGCACTGTACAAGTACAATTATCACGGTTTTATAGCAAATTTCTTGTCCATTTCACATATGCATGCCATTTTTAAATTACTTATATTTTTCAATCTATAATATTTCCTATGATTTTAAATTTTTTGATTAATTGATATAACCAAGATCTATCAAATTAATATTCATATTGTATATTTTTAAAACAATATACATTTAAAAATCTATACAATTTTTTGACGTGTTTGAAATGGTGAAAGTGGACAAGAATAGGAGGAAAGTTGACAAGAAATACGGGACAAAAGGAGTATATGTATAATATGTAAATTACGCAATTAATCTTTTTTTAAAGTGGAGTGTGAAATGTGCTTTTTGTTGATAAACTATATATTACATCAACCTCGATCATTTGCAGTTGTCACGTACATAGACAAATATAAAATCACTATTGCTCTATATTACAAATTAAAGATAAGAGAATAAATTCTTTACACCGTCGGTATAAATATTTGTATCCTTCAAATCAATTGCATTGCGACACGTGTCAAAATAGTGGTCCCAATTAATAAAATATGGCGACGTAGCGCAATGCAATTGATTTGGAGGAAACAAATGTTTACACCGACGGTGTAAAGAATTTATTCTGTAAAGGTAACTAACAATTTTCAAAGTGCAACTTGAAATATACCTGTCAAGTTGATAAGAAAAACCACTGAGTGATTATTCAGTGCTTTTGATACACTGCCACATCGTTATCATAATTTTACGTTAACTTATAGTTAATCAACATATTTATAATAAATTTTGGTAGTATAGCGACATAAAGAAAATTTATTACTACCAAAATTTATTAATTCTATGATACATTTATGATAATTATTATTTGTTGGTAATTTATTAAATATTTAATCTTAATTTACGTTAAACTTATGATAAATTCGACACATTTATGATAAATTGCATTTGTATGTTGATGTAACTATGTTTTGAATCATCTACTGTTGATTGATTTTTCAAAAATTTACCATATCTGTTATAAATTATCATACTTGCAAATTTTTTTTTACTTATTTTGGTCAATTTGCTTTATTAGGGTAGATTCAATTTGTTGGGAGTCCAATCTGACTGAGTATCCAGAGAGCCCATACCATATTACATGGACTCAATATACATTAAATTGCTAAGCAAAAAAAATAAAAAAATTGAATTACTGATATCCACTTAAAAGTGAGGAGTCATCCAATTGTATATTAAAGTTTACCTCTTTTTCTATTTATCCTATGTGGGATTCAACCTTTCACACATGTTCTTAACATTAATATGGTAAATTTTTGATAATTTTTTGATTATCGGGAATTATTTTTCAACTGATCGGGTTTTTGAATATAATTTTACTTACTACTAAATTCAGTTTAGTATGATAATTATCATTTGATAATGTACGTTTTACTTAAGTATCAAAATTACTACTACATTTTGGAATTAAATTTTTTATAGATGCAGTAATTGTACTTATATTAGAAGATATATAAAATATTAGAGAGGGAGAGAGGGATTTGAAAGATTAGAATAGAGAAAGATTAATTTGAAAGATTAGGAGCGAGAAAATATATAACTAGGATGAAACTTAAGGGACCCAGCTCCTCTCCTGTCCATGAAAATGGAATGGACCGTTCAATAGGCTCGTTTATGGGCCCTTCTCCGGCTCACTTTGATGATCCAAATTGTCCGTATTTTAGAGCTTGTTGAGAACACTTGTCACACAAAAATAAGGTTGATTGGATATTGTTTGATATAATTTCATAATATATTTTGCTATGCCAATATCTGATTGACTTGATTTTTGATGTGGTTAATATTATCGATGAGCTCTAAATTATGAATGGTATAAAACATCAAAATGGGTCCAAAAATGGTCCACAAAATGGCTAACGTGACAATCCAGTCCATTTTCATGGACCGGAGAGGATCCTCTTCCAAACTTAAGTTACCGTAGACACAAGGATCTCTGACTAGGGTGGTTTTGGATTAAAAAAAAGTTAGGTTGACGCTTTTTGTCTTTATTCAAAATATTTTGCATTTGTTAATTTTGCGTCAACCTTTTATGAATTATAAATTTATCTCGGCGAGAGGAAAATGAAAAAGTATAAAATTTAGATCGAAACTAATAATTTTTTGAATAAAGAAAAAAATAAGTTAAAAATGGTCTTTTTGATTTAATTTTTTCTTTTTTTAAAAAATTAGTATGAGTTTTGATAAAAAAAAATAGTTTACTTTTTCGATTTGTCTCGTCGAGAATAAAAAATATAAATAAATTTGACACAAAACTAACAAATGCGAAAAAAATTAAATAAAGACAAACCAAAAAGTCAAATTTTCTTTTTTAGCCAAAACCAGCCTAATTATTTAATTTACCCTAAAAAGATGAGAGCTCTAATTTAAAATTTTATTTAATTTACTCTTTATTAAATTAGTCAAGCAAAATAATCCACTTTCTAAAGAAAAAAAGAGATCGGATCATCTTCTGTCCAAGTTTTGGACCGGAGGAAACAGTCCAAATCTGAACTGTACGTTGGGAAATTCAATGGTTTGAATCTGCTTAGGATTTTTGGAGTGAAGAATTCAATTCTTCTAGCTAAAAATCTCTAAGCAAATCTGAACTATTAATTACAGTATTTAACGGTTCAGATTGCAACTGTCTCCAGTTCAAAACATGGATTGGAGTCCACTCCCAAAAAAAAAAAAAACCAAAGACCACTCCCACAAGCTCTCTGCCTATCTGTTTAATTAGTGGAACTTCAAACCGTCAGATTTCGAGCATCTCCTACCAGGCTCTAAAACACAAAAATAAATAATGAACGTGACATATTTGAAGAGATTTTGTAATTTACTCTTTATTTTCTTAAATTTTTGTATAGTTCGTAGGGGACAATTGGAGACACCCATCGCCCTTTTAGAAATTGAATCCCCAAAATGGGATCTCCATCTCAATAACACTCCTGTCATCCGGTTCCTGTCTTCTGAATCACACAAAGTCTACCCATTTTCGGGTTCTCTCTCTCTCTCTCTCTCTCTCTCTCAAATGGCAACAAGCATGAACGACAATCACAAGTACTTCACCTCTCCAAAACCCCAACCCACCTCCCACTGGTACTCCCCAGAAACAGGCACATACCACAGCAAACACCCTCCCGTAAACCTCCCAACGGACCCATTCCTCGACGTCGTTTCCCACATCTTCTCAAAGCCTCACAATGGCGTCTCAGCCCTCATTGACTCCACGTCCGGCCACACAATCCCCTACTCACACCTCTACCCATTGGTCAAATCCATGGCCTCTGGCCTCCACCAAATGGGCATTTCGCAAGGCAACGTCGTTTTGATCCTGCTACCGAATTCTATCTACTTCCCTGTTATAGTCTTTGGTGTTCTGTACTTGGGTGCTGTTGTGACCACCATGAATCCTCTGAGTACTCTCCCTGAGATAAAGAAACAAACACTCGACAGTAATGCAACTCTTGCCTTTACTTTGCCTGATTGCCTTGGCAAGTTTCATCAGTTGGGTATACGTGCAATTGCGGTGCCGGAAACTGGAGCTTTTGATTTGAAACAAATCGGTGTGTCAGATTTTGACAAGTTGATTGGGGAGAGAAATCCGATTTTGGTTCCAAGGCCTGTGATTCGTCAAGAAGACACCGCGGCGATCATGTATTCTTCGGGCACAACCGGGACTTGTAAAGGGGTTGTGTTAACACACAGGAATCTGATATCCATGATTGAGCTTTTTGTCAGGTTTGAAGCTTCACAGTACGAGTATTCGAGTGAGGAAAACGTGCATCTAGTTGTTATGCCCATGTTCCATATTTACGGCCTTTCGCATTTCGTGTTGGGGTTGTTGTCATTGGGTTCTACCCTGGTTGTGATGAGGAAGTTTGATGCTGATGAAATGGTGAAGGCTACTGGGAGATACAGGGTCACCCACTTTACGGCTGTTCCGCCGTTGCTGGTGGCGCTGACGGTGAAAGCTAAGAGTGTTGAGGGAGGTGTTTGGAAGAGTTTGAAGCAGGTTTGCTGTGGTGCGGCTCCGGTGACCAGGAAAAGCATCGAGGATTTCGTGCAGACTCTCCCTCATGTTGATTTCATTCAGGTATTGTTCACTGTTTTATCGTAAAATTTGATTTATTGCATTGGTCTAATAATGGTCTAACATGCACGGAAAGTGCACCGTGATGAATGTTCTAAAAATCACTTAGCACTAGTTGGATGGAAAAGGGGCGTCGACTAGCGCCTAGACGGGAATTAGGCATTCGACTAGTCGGCTGTCTAATCTAGACATTAGACCATCACCCAACGCCTAGACGGGGGCTAGGCGGCAGCTAACACTGACCCTGATACTAAAATTCTCACTCATTTTGGGAACCTGATGTCAGGACAACTTCACCTACTAAAATTGTCAAGATAGATTAACCTGCTAAAATTGTTTAATTAGCACACCCGTACACAAGCGAGCGATTCACCATATATAGATTATACAATAACAACAGAGGTCAAGAGAGCGAAGAGATCTCGAGGGGATTCCGAATCCCATATTAGTTTTCTGGTTTTTAATTCCTGAAATAATAGATTAGGTTGTCCCACGGTGGTTATCAATGATTTCTGGTGCTGAGTTGAGAGTGATGTTTCACGTGTTGCATGTGTCTCCTTTTCTTCTTCTTTTTTTTGGTTTTATGCTTATTTCTTTCATTGAGTCTACACCCATTCTACGAGCCCATCGCATAACTACGTGGGATTCATTTCGGATTCCAAAAAATACAAAAGAATAAGTCTTAAAATATTTTTTTATAGAGTCTTGTAAAAATTAGCTCAATCGCGTATTGATAGGTATATTTCGCCCTTACAAATTCGAACAACATGTCTATTGATATGCAATTGAACTAATTTTTTATATAGAATTTAATAAAAAATATTTTAAATTTATAGGTACATTTTTGTATTTTTTTTGGGCCCAGAGTAACTCTAGGCCCACGTAGACATGCGGTGGACTGTTGCGGTAAACATAGCATCTTTGGATTTCTTTTTTCTTTTGTGCAAATTTTGTGTGTTCACATGCACTTGTCAGGGCTATGGCATGACTGAGTCAACTGCTGTGGGAAGCCGTGGCTTCAATACAGAAAAGTGTCGTAAGCACACCTCGATGGGGCTTATGGCTCCAAATATGGAAGCTAAAGTGGTAGATTGGGTTACCGGCTCCTTCTTGCCTCCTGGGAAGAGCGGTGAACTTTGGTTAAGAGGACCTGCGGTTATGAAAGGTAATTCTATATTTCTATAGCTCTCGGAAAAATTTACTCGAAATGTTTCCAAAATTAATATTAATGATTAAATTTTTTTTTGATGTGTAACATCCAACCATCCAAAAGAATTTGAATCATACTTCTTCTTCGGGAATATTTTTGAAAAAACTTTTTGAGGACCAGCATTGCTGACGGTAATTTTAGCCTCTAGATGAATTTTTTTTTATTTTTTTCCCTTCTCGTATAGTATTGCCAAATCGAGAACGGCGGAAAGGTTGTCATATTACTACTACTTTTCTGCAAGCATTCTTTTAATTCATTAAATTGACGCCCACCACCACCCCCCCCCCCCCCCCCCCCCCCCCTTCTCTCTCTCTCTCATGGTATATGCCTTACCGAGAAGGGAAACGACGAAATTATATAAAGGTTGTCACATTACTGCTACTTTTCTGTAAGCATTCTTTTAATTCATTAAACTCTCTCTCTCTCTCTCTCTCTCTCTCTCTCTCTCTCTCACTCACGGTATATGCCTTATCAAGAACGATGAAAAGGTTGTCACATTACTATACTTTTCTGCAAGCATTCCCTTAATTCATTAAATTGACTCTCTCTCTCTCTCTCTCTCTCTCTCATGGTATATGCCTTACCGAGAACGACGAAAAGGCTGTCACATGATTTACTGGAGTATTTTGTGAAAGCATTCTTAAATTGTGCTGGTAAAATGCCCCGTTCCAGAACAACAAATAAATACTTATTTTTTAAGAAGGTAATTTCAAGTTCAAAAATTATATGCTTTCACAAATAATTTTTCTATCACTACGGATCTTGTTTGATAGATCTCATTGAGATCTTTAATACGGTGCAAAAAAAAATTGAAAAAATAATTTTTATTTATGTTATTTTTGAGTTTGAACATGTAAAATAAGTACTTATTTTTTAAGAAGGTGTTCTGGAACGGAGCCTAGTCTTTTTTTAATTTTTGTTAGATTCATATTATATTTTTTAGATTAATAATCCGTGTCAACGAGAAAATGTTAAAACAAATTATGATGGAAAAAAAAAGCTCACTAAGGACTAAAAAAGTATTAAACAGATATCCTATTTGTCTAAAGTTCTATTTTGTTTGAATTTTTTAAATATCGGTCCATATTTTTATATAACCGATTTGACTTATCAAGACGAACGATTAATCTCAAAAATTACAACAAAAATCTAAATTAAAAAGTTACAGAAATTAAAAAATTATCAAAATAAATTTATGATTTACAAGTTTACAAAAATGCATAGTGAATCATTAAAATGACTCTCTCTCCCTCTCGCGGTCAGAAATGGAGACTCTCCCGGAGCATGGGGAATTTGGATGTTTCCAATTAAGGTTACATGACCACTTCTCCCTGCATGTTTCAAATATAGTACTCCATTTTTTTAGTATTTTGCCTGAGCTAAAACTTTCTTTTTGCCTTTCTTTTTTCTAATGTTATTGCCTATTGGAGAGGCCGTTAGGCTTTGTACGTATTTTGAAGGTTATAATTAACTAATATGCTGGGGCGAGGGCTCCATTTCTTTATTGAAAAAAAAAAAAGAGTGAAATGAAAGAAAGCACAAGATCTTAGGTGCTTCGATAGGATCATTTTTACTCAAATTTAGAACCATAAAATCCAAGATTCATACAAATTGAAGCACCAGTACTACTACTTTTGTAGCTGTGCGTTCATAGTTGTTTTTCACAGAGAGAGAGAGTGTGTGTTTTTCTACTTGTTTGAACTTTTTTTTTATTTGCGAGAGAGCGAGAGAGAGAGTTTTCTACTTGTTTGAACTTTTTTTATTTGCGAAATTTTTAAATCACTTTTAGATAGAATAGTTAAGTGTAACAATAAGATTCTAACATATTATGAATTGACTGCGCTCTATGTTCCCATTCATGTTTAACTTGCGAAACTGATGTCCCCGTTGTTTCCCGTGATTTTAGAATTACAAAAATTCATTGAACAGACTACATGGCTTGTCCTATGACCCCCGGTTTGATACCTATATGGGGATCATTTAGGGACGGGTGCTTCTGCGATCGTGGGTTCATCACTTGTATGCCCCTGTTTTGCCGTAATATTCGGGGTGTCAATTGGTGATTGGTGTTGAGCACTGCTTCGAGGGCAAGCAACAAGCAATGGTTTTCCGATTATGTGTGTTACTACTCACTGTTTTTATTTTGGGGGTAAATGAGCTTATCGTCACCTGTGCTTGCGTGTTTCATGACTGAACTTAACCGATTTTAAGCACTGTTCAATCCAAGAAACTTAGCCTTAGATGAAAGAATTCTTGAAACGAGATTACATACGGCAGAGTAAACATTTCTTCCAATTCACTGCTCTCTCCCAATTACGCGAGTATAATTTGTAGATCTCATCAAAAGTAGGAGAAAAAGCGAGAAAAAGAACGAGGACCTTCGAAGAGATTTTCAATCTCCATTCACCTTTGAAATGATCTGTATTTTCTATTTACCAGTTCGAAGCTGATTGTTTGCTCAAAATTGGTAGGTTACTTGAATAATCCGGAGGCCACTGCGATAACAATTGACGAACATGGTTGGTTGCGTACGGGAGACATTGTTTGTTTCGACGAGGAAGGGTACTTGCATATATTAGATCGCTTGAAAGAGATCATCAAATACAAGGGCTTTCAGGTATATGATTACCTGCCTTTTTTCAATTTTAGGTATATGTAATTTGTTTGACAAAATATTATCGCAGACATAAACCTCTTTCGGTTGTTATAATTAAACTTTTACAGATTGCTCCTGCCGAGTTAGAAGCTGTATTGGTTACCCATCCCGATATACTTGATGCTGCAGTAACATCGTAAGTGTGTGACCATTTTATGCACTTATATAGTAGCCGGTTCGCATTCTCGTCCAGGAGAGTACTAATTACCTCTAATTTTGGCAAAACTACATAGGTTGTTAGAATTAGGTGCTCTTAATTTTCTTTGGTTAAAGCCTCCTCCCCCAACCTTCCTCTTTGTCATCCTCGGCGAATCCCTCTCAAGGTTGTAGCCCATAGCTTGTTGTCATGTTTATTTTCTTCATATAATCCGGGAGGTCTGCATTTCTTGCTTCTTGTATTTGTCTGTTCTTTCAATGATCTGTTGGATTACCTGGAGAAAAAAAACATGTGTCTACAGGCTCTTGTTGAAATTTTATTTATGTTGAGTTTCTTTTATGTTTTTGCAGAGCCAAGGACGAGGAAGCGGGGGAGGTGCCGATTGCTTTTGTCCTGAAGAGGCAGGGAAGTCTGCTTTCTGAGGCTGCTGTAAGAGACTATGTTGCTATGCAGGTACCTTCTCTTTCATTGGGCTCAATGCCTTCTATTTATCTCTCCTTATATGTTCGGGCTATCATGCACGACGAAGCCCCCAATCACATGGTTTACTTTCTTCGTGGCAGGTTGCACCATACAAGAAAGTGAGGAAGGTGGTGTTCACACATTCAATACCTAGGTCGGCGGCGGGAAAGATTCTCCGACGGGAACTGAGGGGCTTAATTTCCAGAATTTAGGAATTATTCAAGCATGCCTAGTTTCTCTTGGAATCAATTTCGAATTGGTAATTATGTTGGATACATTGTTAACGGAAATTCATGTGTGGTACATGAAGAGTCTATGTGCGTTCGACATATGTTCATGATACATATCTTTTGTGTCTTTTTGTGTGTGTGGAGTCTAAGGGTCGAGAGCCATTTCTTAGTTTAAGAGCCATTGGTTTTCATGTATGAAGTATATGACTCGTACATGAACTTATTTATTGTCTAGTTTTGCGTACTTGACTAGATGCATGATAGGAGAGTCCTAATAAATTCTAAAAGTATTTGAATCAGTTTGTACTATCTCAGAAAAACATATAAAGAGTGCATTATTGAGTGTTTATAGTTCTGTAAAATCATATAGTTAACATAACCTTGTAGAAGAAAACCATCCATACCTGCTTCAAACTTTCTTACTACACTGTATACAAAAAATGAACGGCAAAAAGCTCAAGAAAATTGAAATTCTGTCACTGTGCACAAAGTGCTCAACTATATGAGACATGCCCAAATCCCATAGTGCTAATTGCAAACAGAATTCATAGAACCTGTAATTGCTGTATAAATGAACACAACAGAGCAAATCCAAGATTTGCTAATAAGGATTTCAAATTTACAATTCTCATGTCTAATGATTGCTCAATGAATGAATACCCTTTCCTTTTGAAGGGTTTGAAGGGGAATGAAAAATCATAATTAATTGAAAATCTCAATAGCAATGTTGGAGCCTGGTATCACCGGAATGGGCTTTATACCCCAGTACCTCTCCCAGGCATCCGGTCGAAAACTCGATTCAAACTTCTCTTTTTCTTCTCCCTCCTCCTCTGTTCTTTTCGCCTTTTTAATGGTACGAATCTTGCTGAAATCAGGCAAGATTCCGTTTAATGCTGAACGCGACATGAGCAAGTACGGTTTGGTAAGATCAAACGAACTCTGGCTTGACGACAAATCATGTACTTCTTTTGCTGCCTTCTGTGGCTGAACAACTCTGCTCCTTTTGCCTTTTATACTTTCAGCCGTCATGCAGTCAAGGCCCGAGACAAAAGGATGGGCTAAGAGCATGTCACCCGTCCACCGTGGCTTAGGATCCCTAACCAAGCACTTGTTGAGGAAATCTTGCGCCTCTTTCGACAACCCATGACTTGGAATTTCTGGCACTTCTTCTCTGAATCCAATCTTGAACAAAAGAGCCGCCTTTTCGGTATTTTTGTCACACTTCCAAGGCAGTTCGCCCGTTAGCATGTGTAAAACAGTGCACCCAAGTGCCCATATATCAGAGTGAGCCTCATATTCTCCACACTGGATCGACTCGGGGGCGATATACATAGGCGTACCCCTTAATTTCCCCTTGCTTTCTTGATCCTTCTTTCTCTTTCCGGCCTTCATTGCAACCCCAAAATCAGCAATCTTTGCTGTGTGTTCTTTCTCAACCCTTTTCCTCTTTCCATTCAGATTCATTGGAGGTTTTATTACTTCACTCTCACTCTCCACAAGCACTACATTATGAGGCTTTATGTCACAGTGGACGTATCCTTGTTTGTGAACGTGATTCAAACCCAGGAGTATAGATTTCGTGTATCGCCTCGCTTCAGATTCTGGTAATCCTCCTCTGCCTGACCTACGAATGCGATCAAATAGACTGCCACCGGAGGCGTACTCCAAGAATAGGTTGTACCAGTCCTCTCCTTCTTCAGTCGTGGTATCAGAACCGAAACAGCGTACAACATGCGGACAGCCTTCGAACCGATCAAGGTATCTTCTCTCTCTGCAAATCGAGCGCGATTCGTGTAATGGGGCAGATTTCACGGCCATAACACAAGGTAAATCGTGATCGAAGGCGGCCTGATCATCAACCAGTGCTAGAGATACCATTCCAGAAGCCCCCACTCCCAACGTTTCGCCTCTCCTCCACTTCATTAAACTCAATCAATCAGTCAAAATCTCTCTATCTGTTTTTATTTTTTTTCTCTCTCTCTCTCTCTGGAATTGCTGCTTAATCTTCTTCAAGTGCGTAGTTTGAAACCTCTTCATGGGTTTTCTAGGTTATATAGATACGTGTCTGCTGTTGCTTGCTTTCAAAGCAATACACACAGATTGATGGCGGTGAAGATCAATGCAGGAGATTTCCATATTGGATAGGAAGTCTGGTTTATCTCTGTTTCATTAATTAGTTAGTTTCCTATTTTGATGAGGAGCCTTGGAGGAGAATCAAGTGCCTTTGGAGGAAAAGATCTATTATCCGTTATTTGTGATGTACAAAGCCCCTGATATGTAGTTAAATTACACAACTTTCTCAAGTAGTGCTCCTATTTGCAATCAATTTTTTTTTTTTCCTATCTCCATGGTTATTCCCACAGCCATTAAAAAGTTTTATTTAGTTCTAAATAAATTCAATCATTTTTTTATGATTACTCGCCTACTAATGCAATTAATTGCGACTCCAGCCATCCCCACCCTTCGCTTATAGTGGTGGCTCTACACAAAAGGATCTAGGTTTATAGTTTGTACAAGATAAGGGGGTTTGTGGACAAGATCAACTTTATTAAATGGAGGTGAAAAGAAAATGAATGGAGTAACGTACAAAATTTACATGGTCAAATCTTATTCCCCTACAAAAATAAAAAATAACGCAATAACTATTTTAAATGTTTTGTTTCTCCCTAAATTTATCATGATGTGGAAATGAATTCCAACTTCTTTTGATTTTTTTGGTTCAATTCTAGTGTTCAAAATACACATAGCACAATGTTTCAAACTCAAAGAAAAATAAATTTTAAGGGTTGCTAAGATGATCAGAAAGATGATTTTTTCGTGGGTTCACATATATTGATTCTCAATTAGCCACTAATTAACTGATAAATATTGGTGAATTTGGGTTTTTAATCCTATGGTAAACTTTCCTTGGTCAAATGATAAGAAACTAAATTGACTTCTAAATAGTTAGAAATGAGTATACGAGGAAAGTAATAATACAAGGATTGTGATTTTAGCACTCCAAAAATTGATGGAAGAGCATCAAAATTGAACTGTGTTGATACACAAAACGACGTTTTGGAGCCCCTCCATCAATTTTTGGAGTGCTAAAATCAATTTCCTAACACCGATCATAAATTTCAAAAGTGAGAGGACAACAAGATCAGAATTGCGTAAAATTTTAAATTACTTGAGAGCGCAAATTTTTATGAATATCAAAAGCCTCCATACTACCAATCAAATGTTGAAAATGAGTTGTAAATCAGTTCGATTCTTTTATATTTGATGTACTAGGTGCATGGCAACGTGCAAGACACTTTTGTCATGCCCGTTGTGGAGATCGGTTTTGGTTGTTCTTGATATTATAGATCGATGTAGTTTTTGTCATGAGCAGCCTTAACCACCAATCTTGGTACTTTAACAACTTCTACAACATCAAGATAATAACACAGATAAGAAAAATCAGAAAGAGCAGATTGGACGCAAAAGGGGGCGCTTCCAGGATCATTCAGGGCCCGAACAAATACTGAGCAATCCGTCTTGATACAGACACCACATCCAAACCTGCTCTATTAAACACAAAATACTTAGGCTGAGCTTTTCGAATCTCCTCCGCAACTCTATGATTAGAGCCCCCACTGAGACTGCGATCAGACATTAGCCACATCAGCCTTGATAGATTTGAACAAAACATATCATTCCGAGCACGCCATATGGGCCACCTAATAAAAATCGAATCCTGGATCAATTCCTTATTAGGAGCATGTTATAGCCATTTTCCAGTCCACAAATCCCAATGGAGTCCCCACGGTAAAGTCAAAACCCAAGTAAGAAGCTCTCCACACTCTTTTTGCAAAGTCACAATTAAAAACAAATGCCCAATAGTTTCCAAATCCTGACTACATAGAGGACATAACGGGTCTACGGCTATGTTCCGCCTAAGCAAAGCATCCTACTTTTCCCGGCAGATGAGGGCTTGATGTGATTGTTTTTGCTTGGTTTGGCTGCCAAAAATACACCACTTCCTCTGCGCCCCCCCCCCCCACCCCCCCCCCAACCAATTGTATTTGGAAGAATTTTGTATAAGTCCACTATAGCAGTTTCTAAACCCATCTAGTCCACTCCTAAGTTTTATAACCCCTTAAGTCCACTGGCCTATTATTAGGGATTAAATGAACCCAACAAGACCAATATACCCCTGATTTTAAAAAACATTTTGCCCCATCTCATCCATTTCAAAATTCTTCCAATTCAAAAAATTATAAACCCCCCCACCCCAATTTTCATATGTTTCATCCCTTTTTAGAAGAAAGGCCTAGTTCCCAGCCAGTCGGTTCGTCTTCAAACACGCAATCGGCATGAAGCACTCGATTGTCGTCGCTGTCCTCAAGCACTCAAATACCGGCGTCGTCTTCGTCGCCGTCGTCACTCCAACAACGAGATCAACAGACGAAAAGCAAAGATCAACCCACGTCCCAGACTTCCTCTGTCGTCAATCGTCGACCTAGCCCAAGGTACGATCGTTGCAAATATCCGTCGTCGATCGTCGCCGTTCATCGCCCTAGTTACAGTCGGTGGTTCTTCTCCGTTGGTCGCCCCTTCTAGTCGCCGTTCTTCTCCCTCATTTTGCCGTCAGATCCGACGATGCAATCGATACACTAGGTATGTTTTCATTCGTATATATGGTTATATATGATTAATTTAAGTTAGGATTTTGTAGTGCGAGAATCTATATTGTTATAGCATGAATTAGATGTATTTTGGATCAGAGTTTGTTTGATTCCTTGTTCAAACAAGTTATTTACCTTCTGTTTGAGGGTTTTGTACAGAGCATCTTGTAAAAAATATATGAATGCTTTATGTTTATGTTTATGTTTGAGCAGTCCTGTTTATATGGTTGTATAACTGGTCTCGCTAAGTTAATGGTTAATAGGTGATATGTTTATGAATGGTTTATGTTTATGTATATTATATGTTTGAGGAGTCCAGTTTCCACCTTATGTGTTTCTATTCATATGTATGGTTATATAATTGAATTGGCTAAGTTAAGTTAAGGTTTTGGTTGCGATTATACATGGTTATATCAATATCTGAGCAGTCCAGTTTATGTTTCTATTCGTATATATATGGTTATATAAATGGTTTGGCCAAGTAATGTTATGGTTTTGATTGCGAGTACATATGGTTAAATCAATGTTGCCTATATATTCGGATCAATGTTTTGGCTAAGTTAATCTAGGGTTTTGATTGCGAGTAGATATGGTTTTATCAAACTCTGAGACCCTGCTCTGAGTAGTTTATGTTTCTCATCATATATATGGTTATATGATGATATGCGAACCCAAATGGTTATATATGATTAAAAGTTCTTAGAAAACTGTCTTATATATGGTTATATCAATGTTGGTCATATACTAATTTTGTTAAAGGCTGCGAGTGTAAAATTTATGTGAATAGACTTATTATTATTTGTGTAGTTATTCAAGGGGTGAAGAGTATTAAATTACCTGTGAAGTCGACTTTGAAGAAGGCGACGGCGACGAAGGGAAAGAAGTTACGAGATCTCCTCTTTTTCTTTTTTTAGAGTTAGAAATGACAAAATCTTATGTATAACGTTATAAGATTATATGTTTATTTTTTGTCACATGTATTAGGTTTTTTTTTTTTTGTGTATTATTGTTACTAGAAGCAAGTCATTGAGGCCGCTGCGCGGACCAATTCAATAAAGTAAAAATATAATGGAAAGAAGTTACGAGATCTCCTCTTTTTCTTTTTTTGGAGTTAGAAAGGACAAAAAATCTCATGTATAACATTATAAGGTTATATATTTATTTTTTGTCACATGTATTACGTTTTTTTTTTGTGTGTGTATTATTGTTACTAGAAGTAAGTCATTGAAACCACTGTGCGGACCAATTCAATAAAGTGAAAATATAATGTTATATGAGAGTTTTTGTGCAACGAAACTCAAAAAAAATTCAACAAAGCAGTTGAGATCAAGATGAAATCATGCCAACATAGCTAACATATTTGATCATTTATCAACTTTTAGACTCAATTACATACCAATAACATTCACATATAATCTGTTGTAAAGAGTACCACTCTGTCATATGTTTTATATACATATAACGTTATATGGTCTCTATACCTACATGGTCATATATTGACTTATGCATTCAAATACACGATAGAATCCCATTTAACATTGTTATATGAGGCCAGGTCCAACTTTCATTTTTTCTGATGAATAAGTTTCTAACGTTAAATATATGTTTCTGTCATGTGTATCCCTTGAAAAATGAACATATGACATTATATAACATTAAACCTAAACAACCAAAATCATTTTAGGTTCGCATCCTTAATATCGTTATATGTGGTCTTCTGTCATGAGTGGATGAGTATATAATGTTAAATGCGAACTGATAAATGAGTATATAACATAAAATGTAAGTATTTCACGTTAAATGTGAATTGATGAACGAGTATATAACGTTATATATGTACAATAACGTTATATACAGTGTATCAGAAAAGGATAATCTTCTGTCACTCTATTCCAACGTAACTGCTGGGATTTCAAACGTAGAACGAATAATGGGGGATAATGGGCTAAAAGTATAGGATTTGAAAAGAAAGGGTAATTTTGTCAGGCACTATTTTCCTTTTTAAATGTAGTGGACTTTATGCCTTATCAAATACATATTAGTGGATCTAGTGGGTTAGAAACTTAATCAGTGGACCTAGTGGGTTAAAAACATGCTATAGTGGACCCTAGGTCAATTTTTTAATTGTATTTCTATCCCTTATTCGGCTTAGGGGAATATTTCTGGATGGGATTTGAGGAGGGCATAATTAATTTTGGCTTTATTCCCTGGATTTTTGACCAATTTGGCCCTCCTTATCCGCCCTCGATCAGTAAAAATCTCAGTTACAAACCAAATCGTACTAGTACAAATCTCGGTCGCAAATATATCACCGACGCCAACGCTCGGAAAAAGTTGTGTACTACGTACCTCAAGATCTCCCTTATCTGGTTCTGGCGACTCGTACACACCCAGTGATTCAAACACAAATAGATCTTTTACTCCAACAAAGGGATCTAGGGTGCGTGTTGCACCCAGAACGGCAAGCACCATGTTTCCCCCTTGAGTGGGCACCCGCTTTAGTCTTACTTCGGTGATCGGAAACGTTTACCTTGTAGAGCTCGTCGAACAGAACAAGTATTCAAAATTTCAGCTCAATCAAATATTATTAAGTGTCAGTACAAGAAAAATCACTTTTAACAACAAGCGGAAAATGCTGTAATAGGTTATAGATAGCGCTCATGAGAACGCTGTATTAGCCCCTATTATTAAAAGATTAGGACATTTCGTAGCTTTCTTTGCCCGCTGTCTTTGACATACTTTTAACTTGAAGATGATATGTTCAAGTGGATTTGATCTCGTGTTTCAGATCCATTCTTTTTCAAGATAAATGTATTTTGATCAGGCACTTAATAATATTCAATCGAGCTAACTTTTTGCAAAGTTATTCACCTCGACGAGCTTTACAAGATGAATGTTTTCGATTATCGAGTGAAATCGGAGCGGGCCCCCACTTGGGGGTAGCACGGTGTTGCCCTTTTGAAGGGCAACACGCACCCGAGATACCCAACAAAGGAACTAGATTTTCATCCAAGGCTCCTCCAATCCTCAGTGAAACAGGAAAAGAAATGAACTTGGCTTGTCTGCAGTCCAAACCTCAACTGCAGAGGTGCGATCAAAGTGATCCCAATTGTCAGATAATATTTTTAATGCTACAAATTTGTTTTCAATATTTTACTGGTCAAAGATTCAACAAATTTGAACCATTGATTGTCAATATAAACGGTTCAAATTGAACCGCACATTCTTCTTCGCAGTTGACTGTAGAAAAATGGGATCCAAAGATAAACAAGACTTTGTATCCAATCTGGATATCTCCTACATCGATCTTCACAGTCATGACACGTTATTCAAGAATGACTACTTGAAAAATAGAATCATAGTGACCTATTTTTTCCCAATTTATTTCACCCGTTACTTGCGGCAAAACTAATTTGCTATTGATGCAAATAATAAACATGGGAAATGTTTAAGATACTCTCTTCAACTCCAAGCAGCTTCAATCCATGAAGCCCAATTCCAAAGTCCAAGTTTGTTATTAAAAATATTTTGGACTCACAGTACGTCCACATCAATTCCAAACTAATCTAGGTCAGGCCATGGACCACAGACTTCAGATAACAGGTTGCGAGACCACGAATCCTGAGTCCCGGCCCCAGCCTCGTCCAGGTGTTTGGTGATGGCAAGCGCGTCCCTTGGCTTTTCCAATTTCTATAATGAGACAATTCTCATTCATATATAAAATGAATTTTGTTCATATTTAAGCTCACCAAAATATTAGAACAAATCTTCCATTTTTCAACACTATTCACATGGAAATTCTACAGGGACTGTTATGCACCAATTCCATCCATAGGACATAGCCCAGCCATCGTTGATTAGATATCGGAAACAGACCTACAATGGTGCTTGTGGTTGATTCTGTTGTTGGGCTCAAGCCAGGACAAAAAAGACAAGGTTGCAGACTTTTGGAGGTCAGAGTTCATTTTGTCTTGAGAATTTTCTTTGGATTATTTGGAAAACTAGATTATGGCTGTTACTTTAGAGTACAAAGATGAATGTAAATGTAACAGTAAATGGAAAATCCTAGTTCCGTCCCTGACTAGGAAGATCAAATTTATGAACAATTTGATTGTTAGTCATCAACTTCTTCGGCTGCTTCGGGCAGAACAATTCAGCGATAGACAATCGCAGTCACCATGTATTTAGTCCATTCTGTTTAGACCTAATCCTAAACACCAAGCAAGTTAATCACCCGAATGATGCAGCATAGAATATTGAAATGACATGCATACTTCAAACTGAACCGTGATGTATCATGCATCCCAGTGATATGGAATTCTCAGATGTTGTAGACTATGTAATTGGTGTATAATTTTAACCATAAATAAAGCTTTAAACAAATTGTTGAACACAAATTTCAAGTCTACGAAAAAGACGAAAAAATGTTGAACAAGAGTCAATTTTATTGATGTATGATATTAGGGTTTACAATCTCTGATCTATTTTCTAATCAAAGAAAATAAAGTCTTCTGATTCTTCTCTTCGATTGTTGAAACGAGGGCTTTGTGCATGATCTCGAATCAAACGGCGGAATCTTGGCTTTGAGGCTTCGATTCAAAGAACTTTCTTGTTGGATGCACACTTGAAGAATTCTGAAGGACTTGAAGGCTTCGATCTTCAGAGCTCTGAAGCTTTTTTGCTTTAATGTGTAGATGGAAAAATATGAGAGGAAACACCTCTATTTATAAGGGTTCGGGTGGAGACTCCAACCCTAACCTTACATATTGATCTTTTTAATTATTTCCTTTATTGAAAAAGGAATAATAATAATTTGATAATTATCTTTCCTTTCTTTTTATTTTTAGAAAAGGTAATTATATATAAAGAGATTTATTATTCACCAATTAGCCTAATTTGATTGGCCGGACTTGATAAAATAATAACTGTGTCATTTTGACACGTGGCACCATTTGATTGGTTCATTTACATGTCTCTGACTTTTGACCACGGACACTTGGCATCACTTGATTGGCCCGTCCATAAAACTTTGACTTTGACTTATAGGCACTTGGCGACATTTGATTGGCCAATTTGTATGCCCTAGCAACACGTGGCGATTTGTGATAGGCTAGAAATTTCACATGCCTACAGATGCCCCCTCGAGACTTGCTCATGTATGAAAGTGAGTAGGTCTCGAAATGTTGACTTGATTTGATTTGATGCCGAAAATTTGTGTATGAGGTGATAAAGTTTTTTTTTTTGCTTGACATTTGGTATCAAGTTGAATTTCAAAAGTTGAACTCGTAGGCCGAACTTAAAATCCATGCATAGTCTTGCATGAATTTGAATTTTTCATCGGAGGCAGTAAAATTTTGATAGCCCAATGAATCAAACCCACAATGAATTCATGTTGATGAGTCAACCTCAGAGAAACTTTCGTTCGGTACGACCTAGAGAAGCCAAATCCCATCTGACCTTGCACCGCCTCACTCTTCTTTGCTTGGAAAGAAATTAATTTGAATTAGGGAATTTGTGAATTTTGACAAGATCTTAGTTTCCTTTTGTATGCTTGAACTGGCCTTATAAATTTTGAGCAATAGAAACCGATTCTCACCACACCCAACGGAGAAACCTCGTAAGTGTTCTTCTCCTTCTTTGCTGCTTGGTCTTTTTTTTTTTGTCTTCGTCTCGTTTCCATTCTCTTTCCCTTTTATTGTTTCTGGTCAGAGAAAGAAAAGAAAACATGCCTTGTATTCTTCTTAGGCAAAGCAACGTAGTCCTCTCTTTTTTTTAACCTTTTCTTTATTAGCTTCCAAAATACCAATGCAAAATCCATGGAGTACACTGGCTTCCCGTAGCACACAACTCAGTCTTCACGTAAAAATAATTTCACTTTCCACTGAACAGTCTGAACTCGTAGCTTATGATCACCAAAACCAATTTGCTTTCTCTGATTTTGGAGGCTTTGTTGATCAAAAATATTAGGACCTGTGCATCCTTTTTCTCTTTATCTTATCACGATCTTGTTTGCACAAATTTCGACCACACATAATTAGGAGCCAAGGAATTTAACCCATTAAAATATTTTGTTCCCTTCTGCGGCACGATCAGAGACTTTGCTGGCTATCTAACTTATTTGGAACTGTGATTTCTTTTTTTTTTAGGCTGCCATGTTTTTGTTTCAGTGAACTTCGACCGCGCAAAATAAACTTTTCCTTTCTAAAGGTACGTTCAGGACTCGGGGTTTGGACTTGCAAATCCCTTATCGTTTTTTTTTTTTTTTCGAACGCCTTTGATTTGCTCATGCATCCTCATTCAGTAAACAACTTGCCTCAATGCAAAATAATTTCGCTTTTTTGACTTTAGGCCATGCAAGTCCAAAACATGTGAACCGCAATTTTAGAATCAGAAAATTTTCCGAAACCGAGTAAACCCTTTATTTATTTTTTTTGCAGTGAGCATAAAAAATAACGTTGTATTCTCTGGTTTGTATGGTACCGCCGTATTTTTGCACAACAACTGAATGCTTTTCCATTGTATTTTTGCACACCACCATATTTTTGCTCACGTTATATGTGCTCTCCGTTCCTTTAATTGGATTAATTTTCCAAAGCTCCCCCTTTTTTTTATGCCACGAAGTGCACCTTTCTTGTTGTGGCCAAGACTTGAACTGCTCGATTAGGATTTTTAAAAATACCGAGTAAATCCTTTTATTTTCTGCGGCAAAAAGTCGTAATAGCAACACAACTTTTCTCTGAATTTCTGATTACATGAACTCATGTACTTGTGTAGACAATAATTTTGCCATAGCAATAGAATAGCTGGCAATTTATTTTGTCCTATACTGTTGGGTTTTGCACGGCCACTGCCACAGCTTTCTAGTCCCATGAAAGAAAATCACTCTGATATGAACTTGCATGGCCAATATTTTTATAAGAGCAAAGGGCAGTCCTTAAAATGCAGGGAGAATGATATCTTTGCAAAATCATTACTCATCCTTCTGTTTCGATTATCACAGCTCATTGATTGAATTTTCTTTCCTCTTTTCTTGCAGATACAAAGAATTTGTTGCTTCATCAGAGAGCTTTTGGGTCTCACTTTTCTGAACAGTATTTTCATCTATCTTAATTTTAATAGCCACGCATTGGATTCCTTTATGTTTCTGACTATTACCCTTTTTTTGTTGCAGACTCAGGATTTGTTGCTTCTTTGAGTTTTAAACTCCGTAGCTATTATTTCTTCGAGCGCTGCTCTGCCGTTTCATCGAGCTTTAAGGCTCCGTTGCTGTTATTTCTTCGATCTTCGAGCTCTGCTCCGCAGTTTCATCGAGCTTTAAGGCTCCGTTGCTGTTATTGCTTCGAGCTCTGCTCCGCAGCATCTTCGAGCTCTGCTCCGCAGTATCTTTGAGCTCTGTTCTGTGAAGAAATGGCCTTGTTCAACGATCATTCGATAGATGATCATCAGTTTATGTCCATTAGTTACGAAGGCGCTGCCCCAGCAACTCAAGTTGACCTCTGGGTTTATGATCCAGCCATTGGAGCTCTTGCACTAGATTGGGATCTTTCGCCCGATTCACAGCATCTCTCACGATGGTATACTGAATCATCTCGAGAACTATTTAATCATGGGAAGTCCACTTTTGTCTCCAACAATGCACTATTACTGCGATCATCTCTACACAAGAAGAACAATGATTTTGAGCACTTTCTTTTGTTAGGTGATCGAAGCACCAACGGAGATGCTAAATGGGGTAACACGACTCCTCAGTTTGGGGAAATTTCTTTCATTGACGGATATTGGGAGTGGTTAGAATATGTGTTTGCATGGAATAAAGACATGCTAACTAGCGCGAAGATATATGACGCTGTCTTTGCATCCTTATTTACTTATGTTCGCAACACAAACCTTATTCGCTCATTTTGTGAGCTTTGGTGTCCCTCAACAAATAGTCTACACGTACCAATCGGAGAGGTGTCTATTTCCCTATGGGACCTATGCCTAACTGGGGGACTTTCAATTGATGGAATCTTCTATGACGAGGTTGTGCCTTCTGCTAAAGAACTCATTGGTGTTGAAAAAAGGATGTACCGCTTCTTCCTCCAAGTTGTAAGTACTTATTTTTGGCGTATCGCAAAATTTATTGTGCAAGCAAGGCTTCAAATGTTACTGTGCATGATTGGGTAAAGTTCTGGTTTAAAGAGGATCCCCGTTACAAATAGCTGCCTGCTAGAGTTCAGAAGAAAAGGTTGGGCGAGCCCAGGACATCCAACAATCCAACCGGCTATGTTGGAGAGAAAAAGCCGGGCTCCAAAGATACAGAAAAGGTTTTTGACGACTTGGGTGTTGAGAAGGACGTGAAAGAAGAAACCAATTTGGCTGCTCTTTTATCTTGTTGGCTATGTGTTTTTGTGCTGCCTAACAAGGAAGTTGATCAAATTCGTCCAGGCATCTTCAAAGTAGCAAGTATGATGGCTCAAGGAAAGAGGTGATCTTTGGCAGTACCTGTCCTTGCGAGCATATACCATGGTTTGAGAGAAATCACATCTTCACCTAATCCAAGCAAATGTGGCGCAGCGTTTCCCATCCATTATGTTTTTGGGTGGCTCGGTCGTTATTATGACAGTTACTTCCTGTCTGCTTCCACAAAATTTGATTGTGGTGCCCGGATGGTGAAACTTGCCGGGGAAAAGAAGGCTAAACACTTTAGTTTTCAAGAAGCTTGTGATCTTTTGAAGAGCATCATGCCATCGACTCTATCGCTTTTAGCCTTGGGTAAACCACAACAAGGAATTGTCACCGATATGGAAAGCATTCGGACTCTTGGAATAATTACGTCATCAGTCTCAGATCAAGCTACTTAACTCTTCATCATAGTAATGAGCATATTGTTGAGCCATATAGCCCTCACTGATTTGCTAGACAATTTCGATTTTGTCAAAACACTCCTGGAAAGTTAAGAGAAGAGCTCTCAACCGGCACTTTGGAGGCAATATACCAACTTTGGGAGTCTTGCACGAGATTAAACACGATGGCTGATTTTATGATTCCGTCGCATTCATCTGAAGGCCTAGCCACCAAAGAGTATGTCGAGTGGTGGGAAAAATCTTCGAGTAACTTCTGTAGAGATAAACTTGCATGTGAGAAGCCAAAGTCACCTCTTGTTGCTCCAAAAGGGAAGAACGTCATCACACTTCGCACAATAAAGTCAAAGTTGACTACAGAAGTTACTCCACCTTCTTCAAAATCTAAAGAAAAGGAAGTGACCAAAGCAGTAACCAAAGAAAATAAGAAGGCCGCATAAGTCAATACAAAGACTCCTTTGATTATTCCAGCGTCTAAACCAAAGCCTATTGTTGGCCAGACTTCAGAAGCAACGGGTGAAAACAAGAAGAGGACCACCCTAGTTCTTTCAGAAGGGAGTAGTTCCGACAAAGGTGAGCGCCATTGGAAGCGTTTGAAAAAGAAAGCAGCAGACTTTGACTCTCGATTGAAAGAGAAAGTGACGGTTTCTGATTTGGCAAAATTGGACTATAATTTGGATGGCATCCTTGATGATTTGCCGGACACTTCAAACCATGTTGAGGTATTGGGTATACGAGTAAGCTTTAATCACTGCCTTCTTTTGTTCTTTACTTTGTTTATTCTTTAAAGAAGTTTGGAATTTTCTCATCAAATTTCTTAATGAGTTATTTCCCTCTGCAGTTGGAAAACCAGTTTACATCAGATGAGCATGAAGGTTCTGTTGATGGTCCAGACCCTTTTGATCTTACTTTGCGACCAAAACATAATTTTGTATCTGGGGCAATCCATCTTCCATCTACTTCCAAGCCTTCTACTTCCAAGCCTCCTATGTTAGGTCGTGCAGCGCCGTCGATTGTTACTGCATTTGATATGGGGAGTATGATCAGTTGCGGTCGTCTTTTGGCCACGAGGATTTATGATAGCAATATTAAGAGTATCTTGGGAAAAACTCCTTTTGAGAAGCTAACATCTTTAAGACCAAAACTGCAAGTGATTTACGCTGAATTTTCGAAGCTTGAATTGGATTATTCCCCACTCGAAACTCAAGTGGAGAAATATATACAGAATACCACCAACTATGTTTCCATGAGATTGAATTTTGCTAGCGGGATGACTTCAGAGGTGAAGGAGCGACGATTGGCAAATGTTGATACCAAGAGAGGTCAACTGATGAAGGAGCTAGATCAGTTGGACTTGGAGGCGAAAAAGCTTAGAGAATCCCTCGAAGGGATTGATGCACAAAGAGCTTAGAAGCAGCATGGTGTCTTAACTTTACAAGAAGAGCAGGCCATTATAGAAGCGACTGAGGTGATGGAGCCGGCAGACATGGAAGTGGCTAACAATTTGGAGCAACTTCTAAAGTCCGAGCTGGAAGAGATCCAGAATTTGGCTTGGCTAGACTAGTTTTTCTTTGTCATATTTCTTTTATTTAGGCTTGTTTGATTTACTAAATGGATGTTCCATTTTTTAGCAAACCATGCCTTTGCATTTATGATGTTTTAGCATAAGACAATCACTTTATTATTTAAATAAAGTTTTTCTCATACTTTTAGTCATTCACAGTTTATTCTCTTGCGAGCCATGAATAGCACAGTTTATTCTCAAGTTGCCTACGTACCCTTGGAAGGGATCAAGTCAAAACGTAGTTCATATTTTGAATTTTTATTTTTTTGGGTCGTGCACAGTTTTAGCTCATGCGGGCCAGGAGCAACATGCAGTTTAGGCTCATGCGTCATGGAGTAATGCTTGCTCTTCAAGGGTAGTAGCGCTTCAAGAATTTGCCATTTATGGGGCCAACTCTTAAGCCATCTTCAGCAACCACTTTGTAGGCGCCACTTGAGTAAACTTCTTGCACCACATATGGTCCATCCCACTTGGAGATGAATTTGCCACTGATTTTATGGGTGGTATTAATGGGCCTTCTTACAGCAAGAACCAAGTCCCCTTTCTGAAAAAAACGAAGACAAACCTTCTTGTTGAATGATTTTGACATGCGGGCTTGATAACACTCAAGACGTTGTTGTGCCTCAAGTCTCTTTTCATCAAGTGCTTTTAGTTCTTCAAGGCGCAAGCGAGCGTTGTCTTCATGAGTGAGACCTTCTTGAACAGCCATCCTTAAAGATGGGATTTGACGTTCGAGCGGCAAAACAGTTTCCACACCGTACACTAACGCATATGGAGTGGCTTGTGTAGGTATTCGATATGTGGTTCGATACGCCCAAAGAGCTTCTTCCATTCTCTGAGGCCAATCCCTATTTGCTTTGGCAACCACTTTCTTCAATAAGTTCCCAAGAGTCTTATTGAATGCTTCTGCAAGACCATTTGCAGGAGGGTTGTACATGATGGAGGTATGCTGCTTGAAGCCAAATTTTTGGAACAGTCTGGTCATGGCACTGTTGTAGAAATTCTTTCCGTTGTCCGTGATGATACAACGCAGTTCACCATATCTACAGATGAGGTGAGTACGGATGAAGTTGACGACATTTTCCTTCTTTACCTCTTTCAGCACGATTGCCTCCGCCCATTTGGAGAAGTAGTCAGTTGCAGCCAAGATGTACAAGTGACCATCAAAAGACTTCGGCAAGGGCCCCACGACATCCATCCCCCATGCATCAAAAGGCCAAGAAGTAATAGTTGGATGGAGCAGTTCTGGCGGTTGATGTATAAAATTGGCGTGGACTTGGCAAGCATGACATCTCTTAGCGTACTCCATGCAATCCTTGACCATGGTTAGCCAATAGTAGCCCATTCTTTTGATGCGAAAATGAAGTTTTGGGCCAGATTGATGAGCGCCACATATGCCAGAATGAGCTTCTTCCAGAGCTTTTTTGGCTTCATTTTCTTCAAGGCAACGGAGGAATAACCCTTCAAAAGATCGGTGGTAAAGCGTGTCTTTATAGTAAATGAATCGAGGGGTCGACGCTTTACATCTGCTCTCCTATGTGGATCATCAGGTAGTTTCCCATGTTGCAGATAATCGATAAAGGGTTGGCGCCAATCCTCTGTTTCAATTTCAAGCACTGAGACAACATTCACTTCTCTTTCACCATTGTCTTCATCGTCAAAGATTGGAGGTATGACCCAACTTCGGCATATTGGAACGTGCGTCTCTTGATCAGGGAAAATAAGTGTAGAAGCAAGCTTTGCAAGTGCGTCAGCCTGCCTATTTTCACCTTACGGTACATGTTCCAAAGTGACACCACCAAGCCATGCAATCAAGCGATGTGCATAGTTATTAAAAGGCATGAGTTTAGGCTTCCTCATTTCATAGATGTCGAGGAGTTGGTTGATGATCAACATTGAGTCTCCATATACCTTGAGTTGCAGATGCTTTGCTTCAACTGCCATCTCCAGTCCAAGAATGAGAGCTTGGTACTCAGCTTCATTGTTTGAACAGTTTTGTGTGAGGGTGAAAGCATAAGGCAATACATCTCCTTCTGGGGAAACAAATACTACGCCAGCGCCTGCGCCACTTCGATGTGACGCGCCATCAAAGTACATTATCCATGAGGGACGAACTTCTACCACCATGACATCTTCATCAGGCAATTCTTCGGACAACTCCCACTCGACTGGTATAGGATGATCAGCCAAGAAATCAGCCAGAGCCTGCCCCTTGACAGCCTTTTGAGGTACATAGATGATCTCGTATTGTTGAAAGAGAAGAGACCATCTTGCCAATCGATCAGTGAGGACCGTCTTTGTCATGACGTATTTGATTGGGTTAGCCTTGGAGATGAGATGTACAGTGTGAGCTTGAAAATAGTGTCGCATCTTTTCAATCGCGAACACTAGAGCTAAGCACATCTTCTCAATTGTAGAATAGTTCAATTCATGAGGCAGCATCATTCTACTCAAGTAGTACAAGGCGCCTTCTTTCCCTTCATCATTCTCTTGAGCAACCGAGGCCCCCACTGAACGCTCTTGGGCTGCAACATACAAGATTAAAGGTCGTCCAGGTTTAGGAGCGGTGAGAACAGGTGGTCTCGTCAAATATGATTTAATGCTCTTGAAGGCATTATCGCATGCTTCATCCCAATCAAAAGGAGTCCCTTTCTTCATGAGGCGGCTGAATGGTTGACATCGCCCAGCCAAATTTGATATGAAGCGACGAAGGTAAGCCAATCGTCCTTGAAAACTCTTCAACTCGTGAATATTTCGAGGTTTAGGCATTTTCAAGATAGCGTCAATTTTAGCTTGTTCAATCTCTATGCCACGATGGCGCACAATGAACCCAAGAAATTTTCCAGACGTAACCCCAAAAGCACACTTCAAGGGATTCATCCTAAGTTGGTACCTTCGTAGCCGCTCAAACACTTGCCTCAGATCATGAAGATGGTCGGCTCGTTTCTTGGTCTTCACGACTAAATCATCAACATAACACTCCACATTTTTGTGAAGCACATCATCAAAGATCTTTTGCATTGCTCTTTGGTATGTGGCACCTGCGTTCTTCAAGCCAAAAAGCATAACTTTGTAACAGTAGATGCCTTTTGGTGTACGAAAAGCTGTGAGCTCTTCATCTTGCGGAGCCATGCGAATTTGATTATATCCAGATGAACCATCCATGAATGATAAGACCTCATGTCCAGTAGTGGCATCAACCATGAGCTCTGGTATAGGGAGTGGAAAGTCATCTTTCGGATATGCGTTGTTCAAATCACGAAAGTCCACACATACTCGGATTTGCCCATTCTTCTTCTTCACTAGAACGATGCTTGAAATCCAAGTAGGGTATTTGACTTCTCGAATGAAACCAGCTTCGATGAGTTTATTGATCTCTGCTTCGATTTTAGGGACCAAATCTGGTCGGAAGCGTCTTTGAGATTGCTTGATAGGTCGGACGCCATGCTTTACCGCTAGATGATGGACTGCGACTCTTGAGTCTAATCCAGGTATCTCCTTATAACTTCAAGCGAAGACGTCCCTATACTCACGTAGAAGCTCGATGTAGGCAATTTCTTCTTCAAGGGTGAGCAAAGCGCTGATGTAAGTTGGTCGCGGGTCATCTTCAGTCCCTAAATTGATCTCCTTTAGATCGTTGATAGTGGACCTCACTCCTTCTTCTAACTCTGGTGGAGCATCTTCAGCATCTTCTTCTACTTGAATTTCATTACAAGTTGCCGTGATATGGAAGGAGGAAATGGCAGACTCTTTATCAAGACAAAGATCCAATTCCTTAGAAGGTACTCTGGTCAGCACCACAGTTTGTCGCCTTACTCTTAGCAATGCATCATCAGTTGCCACAATGAGAGTAGTTTGACGCTTCATGCAAGAAGGTATTTTACTCTTCAATTTCTTGTCATCTTCTGACAAAATAGCAGTCCTCCATTTTGAAACCTTCTCGATGGCACTGCTTGAAACACCCAATCAACTTTGGACAGACTTTTGTGAAGCGATTGTCGAAGATATCTCATTTGGTAGACCCAATCTAGTTTGGATAGACTTGCACGAGACAGAATGTGTAGAGCTCTTATTTTGTGGCCCTAATCTGTCTTGAATGGGTCCTCTCGTGGGGGTTGGTGAGACAACTTCTTTTTGAGGAGTCAATCTGTCAAAGATTGACCTTTTTGATTTCGGAGCACTCAAGCGATCGAAGACTGATGCCTTTGGTGATGAAGTACATTCTTCCGCCATAATGTGGTTGTTGCTCGACTTCTTTATAAAGATGCGAGCAGGAGCAGGTGCAGTGTATCCAAGGCCTGCTTGGGACTCTTTAATAGAATATCCCTTTTGCTTGAGCATTTTCTGAGTCGGGTTCAAGCCATGTATTTTTTCGCCAGTCACTTCAGGCAAAAGTCTCCCTAGAGTGGTTAAACCTTTTGGATTATGTCCAGCCTTTACGAATAGCTTGTAGGCATTGGGATCGAAGCCATTTGTCCTTTGTGAAGGCAGGTGTTCATGCTCCACTTGAGGGCCATGTGTGGCACGAATGAATCCTTTCAGGGGTGGAGCAACCTTTGCTTTGTCAAGGTCAGTGACTGGAAGTGTTAATCCTTTCAAGGCCGACTCTTCATTTTTTTGCAACTTTGGTACATAACGAAGTGTTGGTGTGCCTTTCTTCTTTGATGGATCTTCCACGTGATGTTTGCCACCTTGACCATTTTCCTTCTTTGCCTTAGTAAGAATGTTGGTTTTGCCAATTTGAAGGTCATTAGCTTCAGAAGGTTTGTAACTTGATGAAGAGGCAGCTGGCACTAATTCTGTCAATACCATGTTTGCAAAATAGAATTTAGCATCAGCAAAATGGGATTCAGCCACGCTAAAGGGTTTGTCATCAGCTACCACCTTCTTTGTCACACCATCTTTACAGTACTTGAAGCATTGATGGAGGGTTGATGGGACAACGCCATTCTCATGGAGCCACGACCACCCTAGCAATACATTGTAAGAGGTTTTGGCATCAATGACATGGAGCAGTGCGCTTGAAGTCATATCATCAATGACTAGATCTAGACGAATGACGACAACAGCTCTTTGCCCCCCTTGATTGAATCCTTGGATCATGAGATGACTAGGTGCTAGATCTTCCATAGAGATATCGAGTTCCTTCAGAGTATGAAGAGGCAAGATGTTGACCGCAGATCCACCATCCAGGAGCATCCTATTGACTCTTTGTTCGCATAGGTATCCAGAGACAAAAAGCCGAAGGTTATGTGGAGTTGCGCCAAGCAATAAATCTTTGTCAGAGAGTGTAATAGCTCCAACGCAAGCAGAGCAATCTTTGGCACAAATGGTAGAGCCAAGATGGATTGGAGAGTGCTTATATGTAAGAGGCGACTCTAGTTCCCTCTCTTCAGTTTCTTCACAACTCACAGTATTGCATGAAGCTTCAAAAAGACTGGTGTTGCAAATTGATTCGGGTAAGAAGTCCCATAAAGTAAATGGAGTGCGTAGTCTTTGGACAGGGATGTCTTCTTGCAAGTTTGAAGCTATTTTCTTCAGCTTCTTCCTTCTTTGTTGCCTTCTTGTATGCCTCCTTCTGAGACTAGGCTTTGGGGCCACGGATTGAGGATGCTTCGCTCTTGGCTCGCACTTCTTCTTTCTGTGAGTAACAAGGGTCCATCCTTCTCCATCCTTGTCATCTACTTTTGCCTTGGCACAGATGCTACCCTCAAGCTGTTATACAGAATGACATCGCACTACCTCAATTGGATCGGATGACCCAAATTGAATCTTCACACTCTGTGGCGCTTCAAGCTGTTGAGTTTCGTCTTGTAGAACAGCCACAATTTGATTTGAAGCTACGGTTTCTTTTTCTTCCTCCAAGACGATCTTTCCTTGGCTAGCGAGCTTCATTACCTTTTCTTTGAAGACAAATCATCGTTGGGTTGGGTGACTAACCAAACGATGGTATTTGCAGTAGTTTGGATCATTAACTTTGTTAGCTTCCTCGGGTCGCTTCATCTCTGGGAGCTCAATAAATTTTAGATCTAACAGTTGATCAAACATTGAAGGGACCTCTAAATCAGGGAAAGGATACACGTTTTCTTGCATCTCCTTCAACGTGAGTCTTTTCCTCTCCTTCATTTGCGGCGGAGTGGACCTCTCTACTTGCTTTTCTTTGGGTTTAGTAGAGATCTTGAATGGTGCAGCATTCACAGCCATGGATTCCTTCTTTCCTTCTTTGACTAGAAATTTGCCCCCTTTGCGAATATTTGGCTTGCTTCCTACGGTGCGAGAATCTTGCACTCTACGAGAGTCTTGCACCGGTAGCCCTTGCCTTCCATTTGCCATGATGGTGAGCTCCATGTCATGAGCTCTAGTAGCCAATTCTTCGAAGGTTTTAGGCAGGATTCCTTGAAGAATGTATTGTAGATCCCACTGCATGCCTTTGATGCACATCTCGATTCCAAAAGTTTCAGACAGCCTATCCCTGCAGTTTAGACTCAAGTGTCACCATCTATTGATGTAATCAATGATAGGCTCATCCTTCCATTGGCGAGCATTCGTAAGCTCGAACATACTAACAATACGGCGAGTGCTGTAGAAACGGTTAAGAAATTCTTGTTCTAGCTGCTCCCAATTGTCAATCGTGTTGGGTTCAAGGTCGCAATACCAGTCGAAAGCATTGCCCTTGAGCGTTCGAACAAACTGCTCGGTGCCTCCTTGTACTTTTGCTTGATAGTGCCTAAAATGAAATCCTTCAATTGGTCCATGGGAATTGAACCATCACCAGAAAACGAAAATTCTTTTGGTACCTCCTTGTGTTTGTTTGAAGATCCAATTTGACTTGAATCCCCCATAGTTTCTATTTTGTTCTTGAGGAAGGCAATTTCTGAATTGCGCTCTTCTTCAGTTTTTGACAAGCCCTCAATTGCTTTGGCCAAGGAAGCAATCTGCTCTTCTAGATTGACCGGATTTATCATCATAACATCCATGATTGAAGAACTGACAGACTTGGTGAAGGCATTGAGGTTTGACAGAGGAGTGCTTCGAGAAGATGTGGAGTCAGAACTACGTGAATAGCCTTCTTCCGTGTTCTTCTGAATTTCTGAAGCAGACTCATGAAGCATGGGAGGATAAACAAAAGGATTCTCAATGATGGTTGCCATGTCTTTTGCTGCCTCCATGGTAGAGACGTCTTCCTTCCCTTTTGGTGAGTTTGTGAAGGTTAGCGATGCTTTTGGTAGATCAGCACCAATGGCAGAGTTTGGTTTAGGTAGAAGTGAGGCTTGTGCATATGCTTGAGCTGCAGCCTTTGACTTGCTTCGAGTTATTGGACCACCATTTCTAGCATGAGATCCAAAGCCAGGATTTGCAATGGTTGAAGACTTGAAACATACAACCTTAGCTTGAAGGACCTTTGAACTGTTGTTCTTAGGAGCCTTTGAAGCCTTGGAACTGTTCTTCTTAGCAACCATTGAGAGTTTGCTTGATTTGTTGAAGAGAAGAGATGAGAAGCAGAGATCGTCCCACCGGGCATGCCAAAATCTGTTGAACACAAATTTCGAGTCTACGAAAAAGACGGAAAATGTTGAACAAGAGTCAATTTTATTGATGTATGATATTAGGGTTTACAATCTCTGATCTATTTTCTAATCAAAGAAAATAAAGTCTTCTGATTCTTCTCTTCGATTGTTGAAACGAGGGCTTTGTGCTTGATCTCGAATCAAACGGCGGAATCTTGGCTTTGAGGCTTCGATTCAAAGAACTTTCTTGTTGGATGCACACTTGAAGAATTCTGAAGGACTTGGAGGCTTCGATCTTCAGAGCTCTAGAGCTTTTTTGCTTTAATGTGTGGATGGAAAAATATGAGAGGAAACACCTCTATTTATAAGGGTTTGGGTGGAGACTCCAACCCTAACCTTCCATATTGATCTCTTTAATTATTTTCTTTATTGAAAAAGGAATAATAATAATTTGATAATTATCTTTCCTTTCTTTTTATTTTTAGAAAAGGTAATTATATAAAAAGATTTATTATTCACCAATTAGCCTAATTTGATTGGCCGGACTTGATAAAATAATAACTGTGTCATTTTGACACGTGGCACCATTTGATTGGTTCATTTACATGTCTCTGACTTTTGACCACGGACACTTG
This sequence comes from Rhododendron ovatum, assembly GCA_019656835.1. Lineage (NCBI taxonomy): Eukaryota > Viridiplantae > Streptophyta > Magnoliopsida > Ericales > Ericaceae > Rhododendron > Rhododendron ovatum. The sequence goes on along the minus strand of CM033794.1, from coordinate 19,533,386 downwards.
GCATCACTTGATTGGCCCGTCCATGAAACTTTGACTTTGACTTATAGGCACTTGGCGACATTTGATTGGCCAATTTGTATGCCCTAGCAACACGTGGCGATTTGTGATAGGCTAAAAATTTCACATGCCTACACAAATAAAACAGGCTTGTTCATAAAAATGACAGAAAAGACTGTAATGCATGGTTTATAAAGAATACAAGAATTACAGGACTAGTCGCCGGATTAGTCGGTTCATTGAGCCGCATAGAAAGTTATCAATAAAAACTATGCCAAAATTAGTACATTAGAGCTTGTTGTCTACAACTTCAGACGTCACAATCCATAGCACAGCCTTGAATAAAAAATCTCAATACCCAATGCTCTAGTTTTGTGCTGTTTTTTTTTTTAACGGCAAAAAAAAAGATTTCATTAATCGATTGCAAGGATTACAATAGATTAAAGGGCAAGAGCAAAAGCATCACAACGCAAGAAAAGCATTCCAACGAGGTTGGCACCCTAACGCCACGACATTCATATGCAACTCGAGCCGGAAAGAGGTTGAAGAGTTGACTACTAATCAACCGACAACCAGCCTCAGTATGAAAATACACAATCTTTTTTATCCCAAAATACATCTGAAAAGAAAGCCCTTGGATATTCATCTGAGTTGAATCTTGGAGTTTTGCTGCTCATGCTGCCGCTTTGAATCAGATTCAGATAGCATAACAAAGCTTCAACAGATGTAAGAAATCTCGTGGACCCGTGCACTTGTGCTGTTAAAAGTCCTTCTGATACCCTCACACCTTCCTATTACATCCAGTCGAAAATTTTTAGTCACAGATACGTCCCTTGTTCTTCACCATTCTTCCACTCTTTTCAGATTCTTACTAGCAATAATCTCACAAGCAGCTTCATCTTTAGAAGCAACGGCATCTGAGCAAGGCCGGTCACGTAACATCCATATGATGGTTCAGGAATGTCGAATGGAATCTGCATCCACTCAACCTCTTTGGACGCTTCAGGCAGTAAAGTCGTGCTGCTTTCATCTACGGTAGTTTCCATAAATTCGCTCTTGGCATCGGAAACAAAGGGATGGCCTAACAGCATATCGGCAGTCCACCTTGACTTGGGATCTCTAACCAAGCATTTGCTGAGAAAATCTCGAGCCTCGTTTGACAACCAACTCGGAATTTCAGGGACATCCTGTTTAGAAGCAATCCTATACAAAAGAGCCGCCTTTTCGATATGTCGTCCACACTCCCAAGGCTCTTTCCCGGTCACCATCTCTAACACAGTGCACCCGACAGCCCAAATATCGGCACAAGGCCCATATTCTTCGCGGCGAATTGACTCAGGCGCCATGTACATAGGCGTACCTCTGACCCCCTTAATTTTTTCTTCTTTGGGCTTCATCGCAAGCCCAAAATCAGCAATCTTGGCAGTAGTTTCTCTCCCATTCTCCACAACCAATATATTATGAGGCTTGATATCACAGTGAACGTATCCTTTCTCGTGAATGTAACTCAGACCCGCAAGTACAGACTTCGTGTACCTCCTCGCTACATCTTCCGGTAAGCCGCCTCCTGACTCGTGAATGCGATCGAATAAACTGCCTCCGGAAGCATACTCCAAGAAAAGATTGTACCACTCCTCTCCTCTTTCGATGCTAGTGTCGGATCCGTAGCAGCGAACGACACACGGACAGGCTTCGAACTCCTTGAGCATTATTCTCTCGCGACTAAGCGGATATGAATTATGGAGGGCGGCAGATTTCACAGCCATGACAGAAGGTAGAGAATGAACATGCATGAAAGTCTGATCGCTAACAACGGCGAGCGACACCGTCGCGGAAGCCCCCGAACCCAGTATCTCTCCTCTCTTCCACATAAGAAAATAATACTTTCTATCAAATAGAATGTACCTCTCTGTCGTCTCTGCTCTCTCTCTCTCTCTCTCTCTCTCTGCTCTCTCTCTGGAATTTGGTTCAAGATTAGAAGAAGTTGTGTTGTGCACTTATTTATACTTTGCGATTGCTTTATGTTCAAGCAGCAATTAATGTAGTTTATGTCGTGGCGGCTAAGTGCATGCTGGTATATCCATACAAGACTGTATCTATATCTCCGAATATTATAGGGAGAATAAATTATATACACGAGACGGTGTAAATATTTATTTTCTCAAAATCAATTATAATGCTCCACGTCAACAAAACAGTAGTTTCAATTAATAAAACATGGCAATGCAGCACAATGTAATTGATTTAGAGTAAATTAATGTTTACACCAGTGGTATAAATAATTTAATATCTATTATAAGACTTACCCAAAGATCTAATTGGTGTAAAAGACTACATTCAAAAATCAAAAACAACAATTCCATGCACCCACCCAACTTACCATGAAATAATCTAGACCATTAATTTCTCTTTTCGGGTTAAGTGTTCTGGGTATATATATAGCATTGCTGAATAGAAAATATTTTTCGCATTTGTTTAAATGCATTTTGAAGTCTCTCTTTCTAGTGTCCGAAATTTGTTAAAGCACTACAAGATAAATTTTGGAGTACATTGATGAAGAAATGGAGAGCAAAAATATTTCTTGGGAAAGATTCATAATTCGGGCACCCGCACCTCCGGCCGCCAACCTCACCGAAATTCACTCCGAATGTAAATGACTTCAAGCAAATATAATTATGAAAATTTATTACTTATATTTCGGAATTTATGTCAAAACCGGCCCACATTTCATTAAATTTGAGTTCGGCTCGAGTCAGGGGAGGTCCAAGGGGGACTCGGGCTCCTGCACACCTCCAAATACTCTTGCGTACCATACTAATCTTTAGTTTAATTAGAAAAAATTGTACTATGAGATTAGCCCTTGCAAGTCCTTTGAGTGAAATTAGTTTCTTAAAATTTCTATATGTGTGGAGTAAAAATCTCCAAAATTTTAAGTTATCAATCATTTTTTAGGTTGCTATAAAATTAGGGATGTCATTTTGGCACTTCACTTTTAGCCGGTGGCAATCCACTTTTTATTTTGTAATCTCACATGATCAAGACACAAAGTGAAGTGTCAGTGGCTAAAACTGAAGTGCCAAAGGTTATTTTCTAAAATTAAATGGTGGTTGTGCACATAATATCGTCTCTTATTCGGACGTCGCAAGTAGCAATGTATGTATAAAATATATTTTATTATTAATATGAAGATACACCTGATTCGGGCCCCTGTTTAACACAAATTTTGCGCCTGCCACTGGCTCAAGCTATTCGAAAAATCAAGGCGAGATTTGTTTCGAAAATCATTTTGACGTATGATCACTCTCTTTAATTAGAGCTATGTGTATGAATAAAATTAATTTTTCTTTAAAATAGTTGGTATTATCAATGCCTTTTACTGATATTTTGTTCAGCTTTTTACCAAATAATTTTGCACCAATTATTCGTCTCGGCGAGAGGAATAAAAAAAAAAGTACAATTGGGATTGAAGTTGAAAATATTTGATGTAAATATGACAAAAACTCAGAAATATTAATGTTCAAAAAACCAAAAGACAGTAATTATTACCCAATAATTTTGTCCAAATAAGGAGTTGTGGTATTGGGCTATATGTGATGGTTCACAAGGAGATCGTTGAAACTCAATTTTGCCCCAACACTTGTAAGTCCAATTTTAGTACAAGGTTGAATGGCACCGACTTTACTGATTTATCTCCGCGCAAGAACAAGAATTTTGATTGTATTCGGGTCCTGATCAGACGCTATTAATAGTAGTACACGCAAAAAATAATAATTGGTGTCGGTGGATACAACTTTTGTCCTCACATTTTTTAACTACCAAATATGTAATCCAGTACGTTTTGATTTTTCCGATTTACTTCGATTCGTAAGTTTTGTCCAACTTCAAAACGACAACTCCATTCAAATAAAAAATAATAATTGATTATTAAATTTGTGTTTAAGCAGCAATGTAGTTTCGGATTAGATCTTCCTACACTAGTCTATGGAACTCATCAGATAGATTAGAGAATTCTAATCTCAGTATGGCGCAGCAATTGGGTAGGTGCAGATCGATTTCATTTTGTTCATCGATCGGCTAACACGGTGGCGGAAAAGCTGGCTAGTCATGGTGTGCGGGGTTCTGGTTCAAAGACATGAGAAGTTAGACCTCCTGATGGGTTATTGAGTTTCTTAGGGCAAGAAAATCATCTTTTTTGATGTTGTTGAGTACTTTGTTATCAATAAAATTCCCTATCGTTTTGGAAAAAAAAAAAAATACATCCTCACATCTAGGACTTATCAAAACATTTAATTGGTATAAACTTTTACCAGTCAAAAATAGAAAATGCTTTTGCCGTTATATAAACGCAATTTAAAATCTCTCTTTCTGATCTGTGTTGTGTATAATTGAAATGCTACGGGATAAATTTTGGAGTACATTTATGAGGAAATGGGGTGTAAAAAATACTCTCTTTTTTTTTTGTCAACATGATAACCGGTGATATTATTACTTCAAAATCAATACATTAAGAGGAAACTTTATCTCTAGACAATGAATCAAGAAGCCAAACTGGAGGGGACTCAATCCAACGGCTATACCGCAACCCAATTAAACCCTTACTAGCCAAGAAATGCGCAAGAAGCAAAACATCTACTCAAAACCTTGATATCGTCAATAATAATCTTCACTTCTTGGTTCACCACTGCCAGACCATTAATCATATTGATAACCTTTTGTGAGTCACCTTCTATAAGCACATTCCTCAATTCCAGTTGGACCCCATTCGAATCAGAAATGCTATTAGTAAAGAAGCTAGCAAAGAAAACAACAAAAAAGTACGTGGAAAGTACGTGGGTCCCCCCTCACTCTCCTCTGTCCAAAAAATTGAACGGTACCCATTTCTCCCACCCTCCTCCCCCTATTCTGAAAAAAAATTTCAAAATCCGAAAATTTTGAAATCCCTCATAATCGTGCTCCTTTTCTCCCATCTGGAACAAAATATCTCTCTCTCTCTTCCCAAACCACGATTCCAACCACCACCGACGCACCACCACCATCTTTCCACTCCCTTGCGAAGCTTATCCGGTGCCCTCTCCACGCTTCCGATGCCCCACATAGTACCACGGATGCCACCGACCCCATCGTGCGGCCCTTAAGGAGTCCCATTCTCAGTCCATGCTTGAGCCGGTTGCCCATATCGATTTCTATCCAGATCGATTTCCGCCCATATCGATTTCCCCTTGTATTTCTACTAGCTTAATATTTATTTTGTAAAATGCAACATTACGATATTACCCATGTGCGTTATCTGAATCTCACTTAGTAGAGTCTGTTTGGAAGGTTGATATAGGTATGCTAGTCTCTCTTTGCCTTTTAGCTTCCCCGTTTGCTCCTTTGGATGGGTAGGGTCTGTTTTGGCCCTTCCTTTTTGCTGGTCAAAATGTGGGATATTGGATGAGAATGGCCGACGGCGGCGGCTATGGAGCTTGGTTCCTCTACCGGGGTAGCGGCTTGACAGCAAACTTGGTCTCACTCAGAAACTCGGTGTTGCGACTCAATGGGTATCTCAGTGTATTGGGCTTCTCTCTAGTTGTTTTTTTCCCTTTATAGTTTGTTTCCGTTTTGTTGATGTCTGTCAGTTTTCAGATATGCAAAACTTTTTTGCCAGTTTGATCTGTTGCCCACAGCCATGATGCCGTCCAAATTCTATTTGTGCTTTCTCGGATTTGAGCTGGAGTCCGTTGGGATTCTCTACTATCTTGACCTAAATTGATTCCTAATCTAGGTGTTTCGTTGGTCTTGCTCTGTAATTTGATTTGGGTCACTCTTGTACATATATCAAATTAGCTATCTGCAATTCTTGATTCTAGTCACATTTTGCATTGCTTGTTTTGCATTGCTTGTTTCTCCTCTCATATACCGGGGGGGGGTGGTGGGCGGTGTGGGTGGGGGTGGTGTTTCCTGCTCTATTTCTTGTTGGGATGTAATATAGTTCACTGTTAGGTGTTTCAATGCATGGACTCCGAGAATGGACTTGAAAAAAATTGGAGATGTCCCAACCCTAAACCTTACATTGTTAGCTGTGAGGCATGAAATTAAGAAACAGAGAAATAATTTGGGTATGTGGATGTCGTTTGTTGAGGCAATATTTTGTAATGGGGCAACAAGGATTATAGTGGAAAAGCTTGAATTTTTGCACTCAAGTTATAATCTGGTAAAAGAGAAAATGGACCAGGTGTTCCACCCAAAAAGTAGTATTCCAAAGATTAAACTTTTTTCAAAATCCAGTAATAAATCACCATGCCAACCAAACAAAATTCAAGAAGGATGAATTTTGGAGTATGTTAAATCCATTGTCCTGCTTATAATACTACTGATCTTGGCGGTTTAGTGTGCATGAGCAGCAACAAACCATGACTGGGAAAATGGTGTAATTCAGTACTTGCCATGGTAATATGAACAATTTTTGGACTGTTGTAATGAAATGAAGATTTCCTTATGCAATCCCTTATGTACAGCATCGAAATGATGCAATAGATAAAGCCAAAATTCATTGCGGGGTTTTCCAACCAATGTTCCACTCACATAGTACACCAATTGCAATTTTCTCAACCATAGTGTTGGCAAAGTTCATTAATATACCATCTACAAAAAATACATCACTTTCAGCAACAAAAAAAAGAAGAGATGTCTGAGTTCATCTTGTTTATCCCTTAGGATGCAAATGGAAGACCCATTGGGTCTAAAAAACTTGGCTGGCTTAAGGACCTTGGATGGTAGATGGCCCTCGGCTCGGAGCTTGACTTCAGTTGGGCGGCACTAGCATTAGAGCCTTGGCTTGAGAATTGACCTTGAAAAACAAATCTTGAATTTCCCAAAGAAAAGATAAACCCATCAGAGTTCATGCCGTACCCTGATTCAAAGGAACTTGAATTGCTACCTAAGGCAACAGATCAGTAAATCTATTTCTCCATTTCTCTTTAAATCTTAATTCGTTTGAATACACAATGGCAACAGATTAGCAAACTAATAATTAGTTTAAATACACAACGACAACAGCTTAGTAAATTGCAAAATTTATCATTGGGCGTATATCAATTGAACACATTCTCATCACACAAAATGACCTTGTCCACAACCACAAATCCAAACGTTCAACAAACTGGACCCACTTTTCTTTCTTGGACCACTGAAATTACATGCAAACAGGTACTTGGTTGTTGTAATAACATTTCTTCAACATCTGTACATTATAACCAAAACTAAGAACAGGACAACGAAAAGAAGCCACAATAAATAAAACAACATATTTGCTCACAACTGGTATAAATCAAAAGGTAATTATGAAATCTGGAAAAAAAAAAAAAAACCCTAATTGGAGAGGCTTAGAAGACCCCAATTTTGTGAAATCGGGGGGAACCCTATTTTTTTTTTTTTAAATTATATAAATGTAGATTAGTGGACAGGAAAGTGAGAGAGATAAACCTGTGGGAGAGAGATCGATCGCCTATGGTGTCCGATGGTGGTTTAGGAGGAGAGGTGGAGGATATTATACCGGTTTAGGAGGAGAAATCAGGTCAATGGAGAGGAAAGATGGTAGTGTTGTGTCGGTCGTTGTTGGAATCGCGGTTTGGGAGGAAAGAGAGAGAGAGAGCTATTTTGTTCCAGATGGGAGAAAAGATGATGAGGGATTTCAAAATTTCGGATTTCAAAATTTTCGAAACAGGGGGAGGAGGGTCTTTTGAGGGAGAAATGGGTACCATTCAATTTTTTGGACTGAAGAGAGAGAGAGAGGGGGGACCCACGTACTTCTTTGTGGTCTTCTTTGCTAGCTTCTTTACCAATAGCATTTCTGCCATTCGAATAGCTAATGCCTCTGCAACCATGGGGCTTGAACACCAATCCAGTCTAAAAACACCCATCTCATTCCTTATTATTACACCAAAAGCACCCAATCCAGAACCCTTTTTCCGTGCTCCATCCACATTAATTTTGAGAAATCCTCCACATGGCTTCTGCCATCCCCACTAGCTTCTCCAACTCACACGCCTGTAGCAGCAGTAGAGGAGCTAGTTGCACATCATGCAGGCAACCCACTGCTCTAATAACCACCACTATGGGAAGGACAACTTGACCATTGAAGAACGCTCCATTCCGATCTTTCCAAATAACCACATAATCAAAGTAGCCAATGCAAAGCATTCATCTCTGTTAACTCCCAACCGAGATCCCAAATCATCCCAAAACGCAATAAAAGAACTGAACTGGTTATTCCCATAATCCAAGAGTAGAGGAGATCAAGACCAAACCTGCTGTGGAAACGGACAAGAAACAAATAAATGGATAATCGTCTCTCCCTCCATCATACACACAGGGCAACTCGCCTCCATCGTTACCTTCTTCCTCATTAGTTCCCACCTAGTGGGTAAAATCTCGTGGAAACACTTCCACAAGAAAAATAGAATTTTTCTAGGATTTTCAGCTTCCACATATGACGCCAACGCCTCTCATCATCATCCTCATAATTGGTGCTTCCACCCCCATTGTGTCTCAACCCTTGAGCGCGAAGATCCATAGCCACTATATACCTAGATCTGACATTATAAGTTCCTGAATTCGAAAAGTGCCAAACTCGAGAGTCCGGAGCATCCGTACAGGACAACAGAATGCCCAAGATTCGCTTAGCTTGCTCTTCTTCCAAAAACTGATTGATCACATCTGCTCTCCAAGTATTGGAATTTGAATCAATGAGTTGACTCACCATCACAAAGCTACTATCCTCCACCACTCTTCCCGGCTTGAAGTCCCATGACGGTAGGGATCCACGGATCAGCATCAATACACATTAAAGACCCGTTCCCAATAGACTACCTCATGCCCGCTTCCAAAACCCTTCTCCCTTCCCATATGCTTCTCCATACCCATGACAGATTGCTCCCCAATCTAGCTTCCATAAAATTGCAGTCCTTGAATATTTGCTCTTCATAACTCTCACCATTAGACATTTGGGTGACACCATGAGGCACAAGCCCTTCTTAGTTAATAGGGTGAAGTTATAATCAGTGAGACTACAGAAGCCCAAACCACCATTAAACTTCTCCTTACAAAGCCTGCTCCACTTCATCCAATGGATTTTTCGATCATTGCATGACTTCGATCCCCACCAAAACCTTGCCATGGTTGCTTCAATTTGGTGACACAATCCCTCCGGTAATCTGAAGCAAGCCATTGCGTAGGTTGGAAGGGCAAGAGCCACCGATAATAGCAAAACCTCTTTCCCTACTTGATTAATCAATTTTTCCTTCCATCAAGTCAACGTCATCAAAACTTTATCCTTTATATAATTAAACAATTCAGTTTTGGACTTACCATTCTCTGCCGGAAGACCCATATATCTACCAAGATCAGCCCGCACAGGAATGGCCATCCGCGCACTCAACTCTAACTTTAATATTGGCCCTGTGTTTTTGCTAAAGAACATAGCCGCTTCTATAGATTAATCAATTGGCCCGACGCATTCCGATAATCTCTCAAAATACCACTAACATGCTCTAACTCCTTCAGTAACACCAGCGACTGAAACATTTAATTTTTGCAGAAGTTAATTCTGTTCAAAATGTAGAACTTAAACAGAAGTGAACACATAAAAACGGAGGGCTATATGGTGGATAGTGCGATGAAACAAATACAATAATATCTCAGGGTTAGGTAATACCTTTGTTGTTGCAGCGAACAAACGAATGGTAAACAATGTCGTCCAACCAAGCATTTAGCTGAAAGCTATAATTCCACATAAAAACATGGCCTAAAGGTAAAATATTCCGATAATCTTGCACGAAATCGCCAAATGGCTGGTAAACTAATTGATTTCCTCCGGCACGTATTGCAACTTCAACAATTACTTGCCGGCCTTCAGTAGTTTCTAGGTAATAGTGAGCTCTCCTTGGAGATTCGTGCCATGGGTTTTTAACACAAACCCAATGTCGAAATGGAACATTGACCACCATTTCCACAAACAAGCACTGTTGAAAAACGTGCTGATATAAGACATTTTAGAAAAGAAAGAAAATCAAACAATATATATTAAAATTACATAGTACTTGGTCTAGAAACTTTTTTGAATTCTGTAGTAGGTTGAACTGGACCAAAGGTACCTAAGCATATAGTTACTCTGGATGATTTGGAGAGCAAACCTTATGCAAATAGCAACTATAAATTAGGAAAATAGATAACTGCAAAGAAGACTTTTCACATGGAGAAAATTGCTGACAAAGGAAAACAATGGAGTAGAATTCACTTTGCCAAAAATCAACTAAACCTATTAAGATATATTGAGATTAAATAACAGGAACTTATAAAAATCTGTCGGTGCTCCAGATTTGGATTTAACCAACGAAAGACCAGCTCGCGGTCATTTTCGTCCAGAATTACAGTATGAAAAATCTACCTACGCTTGCACGCAAAGATAACTTTGAGTCCAGGCTTCAACTCATGCACTTCACAAATAGCAAGAATAATGGCAGCTATTAAAATGGAGATTGGAAGGATAATTTTTCTCTAATCCTACCATAAAACACACTGTGAAATGCCATAAAGATAGATTTCTCAGTTTTAAACATGTGTCACAGTCCGTCCAATTCGCAATTTAGGTAAAGCAAAAAGGGCTTTATTTATTTTCTGGTCTAATAACAGGTTTGTAAAAAATTAGATCACCTTTTAGCGCTTGAGACAGCACCATTACATGGGCACAACTGATTGTTGTATCCAACACGGCCCCAGCTCCAAATAGGATCTATTATGCCCATATCAATAAACTTGACTTCCATGATAATAATAAAAACAAAAAACAAAAAAAAAAAAAAAACTTGACTTGCACATTCTTTTATTATTCTAAGGTCTATCGAAACAAAGACTAACATACCAAAGCATGAAAACAATTCATTTTCAATTGCTTTCTAGATAACCTTTTCCTTTAAAAATTGCATGAGGAAAATGGATACCCAAATAGATAATGGAAATCGAGAACAGATTAGGGTTTCTTCCAATGTTGTGGTTGTTTTGGTAGTTTGACAAAGCATAACACATCCTTTAATTCTAGTATGAAGACTCTGTTCATTCTTTGCCATAAACAATTCTATAGATGAAGCAACTTATGTCACTTACTCATGTTTATAAGTTTATTTGGTTATCCACTAACTTTGGTAGATTGGTCCAACATATGTTAGATCCATCTTTCATCAGAGAGCAAAAATATTACGACGAAGAGGCGAAGGACCATAGTTTACTAAAATTTTTCCACATCAAACAAAAAAAATGAGAGGCATATGACAACAAAACCAAAACCTTAGAACAGATCATCACCAAAAACCCATCATTATTAACAAAAAAACAATCATAACTCCTAGCTAAATTTGGTGTACAGCAAAAAAAAATAAAAATGAACGAACATTCAACAAGAAGAATCACGTAACTAAATAGAATCATTCACGGAGAGAAAGGCCGAGTGTTTGACACGAAACCAAAATCTTGAACTCAATTTGAAAGTTCAGAAATCAAAATACGGAATAGAATTTCAAGGGAAGAGAAAGCCCTAGCCCTTGAGATGAAGTAAATCAAACCTGAAAATCCCAATTCGTGGTGTTGCTCCATACCTACATTCATAACATTGCCCTCTTGATTTGAATTTTTCTTGTAGGCTTAGATATTAGGGAAAATTCATACATCAAAAACCAACCACCTATGAAGCACGGATACACAGGAAAAAGTCACCGTATGTGTACGGGTACCGCGTACGGTACAGCCCATTACGGTTTGCCGTAGCAAGTACGATGCAGTATTTGGGGACAGTGTTGGGAAACCATGGAGACAACCTCGGGTACGGGCGAATAAATGTTCTGTTCATGTGTTTACCTAAATTGATGGGTCTGCGAAGATGGTGATAAGATAATCAATGATAGATGGAGATGCTGAATCAAGGCTTGACCGAAATTTGATAGCAGGAAAAGGCTGCAGAATCAAATCTACAAAATTTGATTTCACCGCCAACTCTAGCATTCTACAACAAACACAGAAATATACAACAGCGAGAGCTTAACCGAAACCACAACAGAGAAAAAAAATATCGAGCAGAAATTGAGATTTGACGAGAAAAAACAATAATACCTTTCCTCACGGATCTAGCAGAAAACGATTTTCCAGAGAATCCAAACAAAGCCCTACCAAAATTTAACCCCGTCATCTGAACTCGAAATCGCACATGAAAATCAGAAAGACAAAAGAATATAAGGAAAAAGCGGAATATAAAAGACTCAAATTGAGACTGAGCCGTGATACCTTATGACTCCTCGTCTTCGTCTTTGTCTACAGATGGCTTAGCGGGGAGAGAGAGAGGAATTTTCTTCACCTTCTTCTACAGATGGCTTAGCGAAGAGAGAGAGAGCAAGGAATCGGGAACCTCCTTCGGGTTTCAACGCTAGGGCTTGAAAACATAAAACCCTAGTTTGAACAATACATGGAGAGAGAGAGAGAGAGACGGTGGAGTTTGAACAATACATTCAGAACCGCGTAGCTTGAACATCGCGGGGAGAGAGAGAGAGAGAGAGAGAGAGAGAGAGAGAGAGAGAGAGAGAGAGAGTGTGTATGTGTGTGTAAGTTTGCACTCCTGCGCTCCTCCTGTTCAACTTGAACTTCGTTGAATCGTTTTACCGTTGCACGGTAGCGGTGTAGGGTTTGGTTCAAAAGAGAAAATTATTCCCGATTGTGAGCCAACCAATGGGTGCTTACCTCCTCATCCCTAATTTCTCCTTTGATATAACCTTTTTACTAACCAGGGTTAATTCTATGTAAGCCAACAATTCACTGTGTTATAAACTGTGTTGTTTTGGCCTTAATTTAAATCTGAAAATTTTATTTTTATTTGAATTTCTTTTACATTTTTTAGTTTTGCACCAAACTTTTTTGTATTATTGATTCGTCCCGACGAAAGGAATCGGAAAATTAAAATTTTGGCACTTTTACCCAAGTATTTTGATAAATAACCACTTTTTAGCATAAAAATGTCAATAACCCACAAAAAATATGGCGCAAAGCTAACAAATGCAGGAAAAATTCAAATAAAAACAAAATTTTCATATTTAAGTTAAGTCCAAAAAAACTCTAGGAGATAAGGTCTTGTTCGTGTCCAAATTTTATTTTGTTTTAACTTTGTTTTATAATCATTACCCTATATCTTTCTCCAATCAATATCCTATTTCTCCAACGCTATTGATTTTGCCATTCTTTTTTTTTTGGTAACGTCATTCCCCTACAAGTGTATTTTTGGTGCAAAACCACACACAAACACATTAACACTTATGCATACACACTTACAATAAGGGTGGATTGGAATGTGTGTGGGTTCACCCACCCATATTGTGAGTAGTGGTAGTAGAATTATTGTAGCATGGAATGTAGAAGGGAAATAAACCCAAAAAGAAGAATTGTCAAAATATTTTTTTTTTACAACTCAGGAAGTATCCCAACACCTAAACAGGATGATATAAGTCTGTCGCCGAAAAGTAGTGGGAAGCAGCTAGGAGGAGGACAAGGACAACTAGTTGGACCGACCTTGGGCATAGGCCTACCAAACGAATGTCTTGGATCTTTCATTTTGGGCCCAATCATAGAGTCTCCAAATAGAAGAAACATAATAAATATTATGCATGTCAATAGCTTTTCAAGTAGGCTTGATGTCATTCAATAGTAACATGCATGTGCTCTATAAGCCATTGCGCGAGTTTGACTCCGAGCGCATTCAATTTTTTAACGCAAACACGTTTGAAGCCATTGCCAAGATTCGACAATGCGTCCTCAGGTACTAAAGAGGTGTGGCAAGCCAATTGCCATTGCGCTACAAGCTTTAATATTACTCAATTATGCCTTGTTTGGATCAAGATTTGAAAAAAAAAAAAAATCCAACTCAAAAAACACTCATTACTTTTACTTCCAATCATTACTCTCCACTCATTATCCATATCTCCAATCATTATTCGTATTTCTCTCCCTATTCCTCTCAACTCATTACCCCTACTTTCAATTATTACTCTCATAAAAAGTTTATCCAAAATACATTCAAACACAGCATAAAATATATACAACAAACGAGAGGCCCCATTTTCAAATCCCGCCTAAGGCCTCAAAAATCTCAGGGCCGGTCCTGACAACTAGACACTCCCATGAGGCTACCCACATAGATTTTCTTCTCTTAATTGGTTGGCCTACCTCTCAATAATCGAACTCACACCTCCAATATGGGAGCAAATCCCCTAACCAATGGAGACAACCATCCCTGGGTGCATTATCAAAAATAATAATTATTCAAAAGGAAACAGGTATCCATCTTCCTCTGCTCTGTAATTGCATACTAGCAGGGGCGGATTTAATTAAGGCACAGTGATCCACCTGAAATTATTGAGAATTTTTTTTTGTGAACCCATGAAGTTAAGCAATATATATAAAATTACCGAGAATACTACAAATGAGGCTTCTTATTCCAGTGGCACAGGCTTGCCGTTCTACCCACGCGGTTGTGAGTTCAATACCAGCATGGTCTATGGCTTTTTTCTTTCATTTTGATGCTGAAACGTTGAAATGAAAAAATCCTTCAAAGCTTGTGGCTAATGGGAGTCAAATCTCTCACCCAGCAAATGCCAACAGAGACAATTTGACATAACCATCAAATAAAAATATTAAAATACAAAACACTAGTTCACTCATTTTTTTAAATGTTTATTGTATGTTTAGTCTTCGTTCGTTGTTGGCGTATCTTCATTATGTAATGGCGACAGTACAGTTGCACTTTTCATATCATTATTAATGCATTTCTTGCTCTTTCACAAAAAAAATTAGCGGATAAAAAAAAAAAACAAAAAAAAATTCAAAGTTTTGTGCTCTGTTAAAATACTTAAACATTATCTGTTCTCATTATAATTCTTTTTCTGAATTCATGTTCTCGTTATATTAGAATATGAGAATTTTTATCAACTTTATGATCGAGAGGTGACCCATCTATATCAGGTGTCTGGATTTGCCACTGCATACAAGTACAATATATGAAACAGTGGTATGGATGTGCACGTGGATTTACAAAGTACAAAGCACATAGATGTTTTTGGTGAATCCAAAATCATTCTCTATTGGAAACAGATAGAGCCCTTTGGCAAGGTCGAGGAGTCAAATGTATTTCCGTTTGAAAAAAAAATAAAAAATTCGAGTCAAATCTTTGGGTCCGGTGAGTTCAAAAGAGGAGTTCTACCAGTCATCCCAAAACTAGTGAGAGAGAAGGGAAGAAGAGTTTAACCCTCTATTTTCTTTTCGAATCTTATTCAATTTTCTGGTTAGGGTTAGGGCAATCCATTTCTCCCTCTTCCCTTTTAGATTTATCTAATTCCGCCTCAAATGCTAGTACAAGAATTCCACATAGATCGACACTTTATGTGGTATGAAAAGCAGGTGAACTATTTCGTGCTCCATGTCGTTTCTTGCCGATACGAACACTCTCTCTTCTACTTGAACACGTGAATTATCCTATTTGCACCAAAAAAATTCTCTTGCTTGCCACTGCTAGGCCAGCCAATTTTGGAACAC
Organism: Rhododendron ovatum; assembly: GCA_019656835.1. Classification (NCBI taxonomy): domain Eukaryota; kingdom Viridiplantae; phylum Streptophyta; class Magnoliopsida; order Ericales; family Ericaceae; genus Rhododendron; species Rhododendron ovatum. The sequence continues at coordinate 19,517,786 of CM033794.1, read as the reverse complement.
AATTTCGGATATAATTGTGTCTATATGTATTCAATCCATAATAATCCACAAGTCTGAAACGGTTTCAGAAATATCTTATCCGGAGTTGTGTTTTAAAGTTGCGTCGCTAATTTTTTTTCCAATTAATTAGGCTTAATTAGTACTCCTTCCATTACGAAAAGTCAAGCCATTTTTTAAATAAAATAAGTAATTACTTCTGTATATAATTTTTAAAAAATTTTCGCATCAAATTAAATCGCTAATTGAGATGTTTAATGTGATGAAAAAAATTCAAAAAATTATATACTGAACGGAAGTAGTTATATGTAAAATGGCAAGAGAGAGGGAGCACTCGGATTCCCATTTGATGTTGGAGCGTGTTGTACACGTACTTGAGAGGGAGCGTGAGCTCAGAATTAAGTTGCTCCACTGTAAGGACTCAAAGGAGTCCATTGATATTTGAGAAAGTCGCGCAAAACCAACACCTCAGCAGACGGCGAGAGGAGAGAGGGTTCTGGAGAGAGAGAGAGAGAGTGAAGACCCCTGCTCTCTCGGTTGCCCATTCCAACGGTGAGTTCCTCAACTTTGCTCTCAAATTTGTTGCCATCTTTCTAATTTCTTCAATTGCTCTTTGGTGATTAATTTTGATCTATGCTGTTTAATGGGTAATTTGATATCTGAATAAAGTTTGTGTTGATCTTTCTCGGTGGACATGTTATTTTAAGGTAACTGGGTGTGTGTGTTTCTTCAAGCTTCTCTGCAGTCATTTTGTGTATACGAAATATTGTCGCATGTGACCTGTTATTTCTAATTTGTGCAATTTTTCAGTTCTAGAGTAAGTGGCTAAAATGCATTATTCTATATTTTTGTAAAAAAAAAAATGGTTAAATTTTCGGCCTTTTTCAGAAGCGTAGATGGATTTTAGCTTCTAATCCAGCATATATTTTCATCGGTTCAGCTTTGTAGTATTTTTTAAAATTTATTTTTTTGTCAATCGGTAGCCATTTTATTAATTACTGCAAAGATGAAACATCAAACAAAGCTTCTGTACAAGCCCAGTCCGGGAAATTCCCATCTAGGGCGCAAGTTTTTTGGCTTCAGTATTTTTTGACTAAAATTTAATTTTTGTATTTTTGTTTAGCTTTTCGTCATAATTTTTGAGACTAATCATTCATCTCAATGAGATGAATTGGAGAAGTATGAAAATGTGGACCAAAAGTTGAAAAAAGTTCATAAGTAGATTAAAAAATACCAAACAACTGGTATTTTTTGTCTTTAGTGATTTTTTTTTTTTTTGCTTTTGGTCTTAATTTTTTTTTACTTTTTCGACTTCTCTCATTAAGCCAGGTGATTAATTTAACAATAAAACGTGAATTAAAAAAAAAAAAAGACAAGCAAAAAATACCAAAAATTAGTGTGAACTTATTCTGTTGGTTTCATTAACAGTCATAAGTTCTCAGCTTTGTTATAAGTTCATTGCAATTAGTCTTTTGTATTGTTTTCCCTTGTTAAAGCATCCAACTCAAAATCAATTAACAATGAGTGGAGAGGCCGCCCAGGCTCATATTCTAAGTTTGGAGGTTATATTTAATCAATGTTGGACAAACTCTTACACCCCTCAATGGCTCAATTGCTTACCCTGTAATAAAATTCTAAGGGTATGAGATTTATTCAATCCGTGACTGAGTCAGAGTGATTGTTGGGTAAAACATTGGGATTGGAATGAGGAAGTCTTTTATTTAGCTTGAGAGCACTACTATACGGTGGATTCTAGTTAGAGATTTGGGCATTCAGTAAATTATGTGGACGTTCTTTCTTAATCGCCTGCATCATGTTGTATTGAGCTATTATTGCATTTTCGTGAGTACCGCAAAAGTGCTTGTTGATTTGGTGATAATCCCAGGATTCCTTTTTAAAAACGTAGACTATTCCTCTAATTTGGAGTTCACCGCCCTCATGTAATTTAAAAAACTATAATATCTGAGCTTGTCACAGATTCTTTCCGTTACACATGTGTTTGGATTTGGTTTTTGGTATATCTTCTATTTGTCTTTAGCTTCTCTTGAAGTTTATCCAACTTTATAGTCTTATTGGAATACTTCATTGTGCAGATACTAGTACGCTGTAGTATTCATACTTTAAAGCTTTTCGGATATGTTATAGAAGATAATACTATGTCACATCTCCTCTTTAGACAAGTGCCCCACGATGTCTAAAGGGAAAGAAAAATCTTGAAGGTCCATTTTGTCTGTTACATGAGTCTGGATATGCAGATCACGGGGCTGATTGAGTTCTATCTTCCCTGAGTTTGAAGTTCTCATAGAACTCTTCTTGTGTAGAAGCACTGAGACATCAAGTTGTATTCATGGAGACAGGAACATGCCACAACAGAAGCCCTACTCCTTTTGCCTGGACTTATTCTGAAATAACTCTTTTCTGCGACTAAGATTAGCAGAAATAACTTTCAAGGAAGTAAGGATGCAACCCAAACCTTTTGCTGCTGTTCCCTTGCGTTCTATTCCCCCTATGTGCGAACCATCAACCAATACCAACTTTGGGCCTAAACCAGCAAAGGCTAAGAAAAAGAAGCCTGCGGGAAAGAGTACAGACCAATTTGTACCTAGGGTATGGGACACACAACCAAAAAAGAAAACTTCTGCTTCAAAAAAGACTAAGAGGCAATTTGAGCCAGGATCTAAAGTCGAGAGGAAGAATCCGCAAGAATTTTTCAATGAAGCAGATTTTGATTTTTCCCGGGTACCTGCCCCATACTGTTCTTGTACTGGTAATGCTAGAGTTTGCTACCGTTGTGGTGGAGGATGGCAATCCACGTGTTGCACTAACAACGTATCCCAATATCCCCTCCCCATGAGCTGCATGAGACCTGGGGCTCGCCTGGCCCGTGTATGTGGGCGGAAAATGAGCAGTGGAGCATATCGGAATCTTCTGTGTAAACTGGCATCTGAGGGACACGACCTCTCTCATCCAGTTGACCTGAAGAACCACTGGGCCAGACATGGTACGAACATGTTTGTCACCATTAAGTAGGATGAGCAAAGTTTGTGGTGAGGTAAATATTAGCTTCTTTTTTCTTTTTCTTTTTCTTCTTCTTCCTTTTTTTTTTTTTTAAACTTCAGTAAATTTTAGCTTGTTGATATGTTGTTTCCCTTCCTGTTTTGTTTGTGTTGTATATATCCTTTCAGCGGTTGGGAATATGTGTTTGGCAGCACGTTTAACCCTAATAAAGTATGTTCTTCAAATATGTACTTCCTTCTGTGGGCTTATGATGATCTGTTATTTTTCTTCTTTCCTTCGTCAATATTTGGATCAGCTTATGATGTTAATAAAATATACTCACACATCTACTTATCTTGATGTACATTTCCCTATTTGCGAAGGATTTTCGACACATTTAATCCCACATTTAGCTATCTCGATGTACATTTGCTATTTGCAAGGTTATCCAGTTGTCATTGGAAGTTAAGCATGGTTCTTTTGCCATGAGCTACTTGTTGTAATTGTGAATGACGCCGTAATTTACGAGAGTGTACTGTATCTACTTCTGCTGTAACTTCATCTACGTGCTTTGATAGCCTGACAGTTTTTAAATTCTAGAAAAAGATTGCTTTTATTCCCCCAAAAAATAGATGTTGGAATTGATTTCTACATTCTAGAACTGTAATAAGTATCACAATGACATAATATGGACAAAAACCGCCTTATGTTGTACTCTACATTCTAGCATGCTATCAGTGCATCAGAGCGTTTGATTCATTGAATTCTTCAGTCCGGTCCTTGAATCTGGTTTTTTTTTATACCCATAACAAAACATCTATAATTGTGCGCTCTTTCTTTCCGTGTTTCTGCACCCGATTCAGTTCAAGCTTCAATGTATTTATCACCAAGTCTGAGGCAGGTTGGGATTTAGTTCCGTTGTTTTCCAGTAGCGAAAACTTTTGGAACGATGAATAGCTTAACAGTACACCACAAGGTTCTTGATCTTAACCGAATTTCATTTCTTCTTTCACTTCTCTGTATTACAAATCTCCAGAAAGTTTCCAACTTACAAATAACTACAAACGGAGTGTGTCTCATCCTTATGGGGGCGCACCCTAACACTCAACTGAAACATCGAAGAGGGAGGGGAAAGGGAAATATGAAAGAAAATGAGTGAAAATCCCAATGGAGGAGAGAGAAGCTTTTCGACAAGTTGTTGCCTTGGGTTAATCTGTAAGGCCCTTTTTCATGCTTTTGTGGCTTGCAATGGAGCTGCAGCTTTTGCGGCAATAAGTTGCTCATAGAGGTCTCTGATCTTCAAACCGACTATGGTCTGGAAGAGACCGGTTCCATTGTTGCTTCCAGGGAAATCGGAGAGCTTCAGCATTTGCTGGGTGACTTCTCCATAGAACTTGGTTGAGATGTTGCTTAGATGGCTCTCGACGTAGATTAGCTCATCTAATCGGTCAAATTGGCCGTCCATCTCCAACACAGATACCTGAGGGTAGACAATTCGGAGAGCTGAGTATAAGCATCATGTAGCTGAGAGATTTTTCAGGCCTGGATATGCGTGGATTATTGCAATAAGGTCACGGCCAGTAACATGACTCCCGCTTACGACATGATTTGGGAATGGGGTTGCAAATAAGCGGAGTCTAGCAGTTGTATGTTAACTGTTAAGGCTTGGCTTTTCAATCATTCAACTCAATTTGAAAAGAGTTTCGATTGAGCCTAGTTCCAATAACTTGGATTTTTTTTTTTTTTTGCATGTCATTGTTAGACAGGACAAGTAATAGTCCTGTCTGGGCCTTAACCTTCCCCCAAATGTTGTGCGGTGGAGGAAACGCTACTTTTGTATCCATACATTTGATTGCTTTGGCAATATAACGATAAGCAATTTCTTTCGTATTTTCGCTGAAAAACCTAAAGATGGTGCTGGAAAACAAGTAAACTTGTGCCAAAATAACTTCTATTCTTCACTATTGCTTCGTGTTTTCACAAGTTTTTCTGTGTTGACTGTATCATAAAAACCTCTGGAATTTTACTATTTTGCTAGTGATTCGTGTTAGTCTCCTAGGAAACAAAAATGTTCAGGCCGTGTTGACAAAAACAAAGGGAGATTTTGAACCTTTTTCCCAGATATTCATTTTTATTTTAGTAGTCTTAATTCTTGAACTTGATCCACCCATCATTTTCAAGCTCAGGGCAGCCAATTATCTCTACTAATTTTATTATATTCTATTTTTTTTGTTAAAAACATATTATTTTGTATGCATGATGTTGGCTTTTTAATGGTGAGAAGATTCTGAAATTTGAGATTGCATATATGTATGTACCTCATGGCCAAAGTAAGTGTCAGGGCCATAGGAAAATTTGATGCCAGGGTAGGAGCAAGTGAGTTTCCTCCCACAGGGTATCCAGTTGATGGTGGAGCCTTCATCAAACAGGTAAACTGGGTTGAAATACTTAACCCCTTCTTTCATTATCAGCCTCACTCTCAATACTTTTCCCTCGTTGTCGCCGGGAATCAGTTGTGTGGGCAGCACTTCTATCACTGCATCTGCATATTGCTTCTGTGGATCTGCAACCACAGAATTAGGCATGAAACAACCTGTGAATATTCATGTCTATGTTATATGTAGTGCTGTGTGTCAGTGTGACAGAGTTACCACCACGGTGGCGGCTCAAGTGGTTGGAGCAGCTAATACAAGGTAGCTCCTCTCCCACCAGCCTTGAGTTTTATACTCGGACCAGATAGCTAGAAGAGGAGGCTCCAATTTAACTTGCACTTTGGCCCCCGCCTGGTGATGAAGCCCGCAACGTGGCGACGGATCAATGTTCCCTTCCTGGTCTGGTGAGTTATGGCTTAAGTCTGAACATTCCAGGTCGGGTGGATTTCCCAGTTGAATAGGAGTCACTATGCTGGTTCAATCCAGTCAACTTCCCTTTTACTGAGCCAAATAAGAAAGCCTTTGTTTTTTTAAGAAAAAGAAAGATACTTTATTCAGCTAATATTATTTGCGGACAAAAAAAAAAAATCTAATATTATTTTATAGTGTATCATATCATATATAAAGTTAATGTGGAACCAGGATTTCGACCCAAACAAATCCGAATTTTTTCGGGTTGAATTCCTCTGGATTAAGAATGGTCCGGTAACATGATACTATGATACCAATCAAGATTTTACGGTTTGCATTTGGCTCTAACTTGAACCAATCCAATCTGAGTTTACCCGAAAATTAAGCCATGGCTGAGAAGAAATTACCAATATAAGCATCAAAATCAGGCTTTCGGGCTTCAATGCTAGCTTTGATGCTCTCAAGACTATGTCCGCGTTCTGCCATGTCCCTCTGCAGTTGTTGAAAAAACAAAAATTTAGATCAAAGAAATGAAGGAAATCACTGCTAAAAATGACTTGAAAAAGTTTGTTAGAAGAGTTGAATTAAGTGGACGAATCACCTGAATTTTCCATGCGAATTTAACGTCATTGCTTATGTCCAAGTAGATACTGAAGTCCAAGAGGTCTCTTACGCGTTGATCGAACCTAATTAACCGCAACATTATTCCAAATTAAGTAGGTTTAGTATTTTGAAATTTGTCACATTCAGCAAATTAAATGCATGGACATAGGCATAACAAATGCCAATTTACACTGCAAGGAGTGTTCAACCAGCTCGTGGCGGTGGTTTTGTTTTTTGGGCTGTCTGTTTTATTTATTTATTTTTTATGTTGTTGTTTTTCGCTCGCGCATTCACATTGTGTTTTGTTCCTTAGACTTCTTGGCCTTCGCATGTCATCGGCGTCCTCTATCTTAGGTGACAGCATAGTCGTGTTTGTTTTACGTTTGTTAAATCCTTGTACTCTTTTCTTTTATATATATATAATGGTCTTCTTTGATGCCAAAAAAAAAAAAAAACAAATGCCAATTTTAATTTTTATGAAGGTTTTTTTTTTTTTTTTTTATGACGTTATAATCAAAGGAATCCTAGTTTTAGACTCTACAAATTGACTTGATGGGCCAGTCCCTCCAAATCGGCCCAGGAGATTTTTATGCTTTTATTTGGGACGTATCATATAGTCCAACTAGTAGCCCTCTAGCAATCATAGAAATTAGAAACCATCCTCAACCTATATCTAGTAAGAGCTGTTCAAGAAACTATGTCTAGTTCTTTTTCCTTCAAAACTCCAATATCTTTCTAATGATAATAAACTCCTAGAATTTTTTTTTATCAACCAAAACTGCCTCAAATGCTACAAAGAGAAATCAGAATTTAAAAGAGAAATAAGAGACAAAGGGGGATTAGAAACCCCGTATCGAGGCAAAGAATTTCGCAAACTTGTTCAAATGGGTGACCTCAGATGGGTTTGTCGATCGGCAAACAAGGTTTTTCATGAAGTGCCACCCTCCTAGGTTGTAGATAGGAAATCGAAGTCCGCGACTATATCGCCGTACAACGAAACTCAATCTATCGATCATGTCAAGTCACAATATCTAAATTTAAGTTTTCTTACCCAGAGCCAGGGCACTTCGGTTAGTCTGTTTAGAGGCCATTCATCTTAAGTGACGATATCACAGAGTAATTTACAAGATAACTTTGACTCATTAAGTTCTAAAAACTCACTACTAATGTATCATGCATTTTATAAATTTTTGATGAAAAGTTTCATTTGACCCCGTTAAATTTAGTTAAAATACGTAAAAATATATTTTTGGGTTCATTTCTATTTTAATCTATCATTTGAGTTAAAATTTTCATTTTATCTTTTAGTTTGGAGTTCCTGTTGAATAATCCAAAAGAATTCATGTTAGAACCAAGTGTTTTCTTAGATTGAGATCATCACAATAACTTAAGAATAAATAGAGTTGTATAATCTTCACGTGGTAATGCATATTCCTAACATATACGATTAATGTACATAACATTACCCCAATAGTTGGCCAAGTAGGCATAAAGAAGCGAATAAGTGAATTACTTCATGAGGATGAGGTCGTACGTTCGAATTCTACGAATAACAAACATTGGTCCTTAGGGCCACTTCGCCCAATTGTTAACTTCAAGACCCATAATAAAAAATATATACATACTCAACGTTGCTGTAAATACTTGTTGAAATAATTGGTGGGTCCAAGGGCTAATAAGAAAGACAGGGGATAGACACTCCTTAGCCATACAATCATTATCAGTTTATCCTTTAGCATTAACAGACGCGTATGAGATGGGAATTCCAGTAGAGAAAACTCATGTCAATTGATTCTAAAAGCTCAGTTTCCACGAATGAGATTATATGAAAACCATTCGTGGAAATTGTTTGAGAAAAGGAACAAAGAAATAGAAGGGAATCAAATTTCAGTGTTACAAGAGGCCTTGTTTAAATTAGGAAAAATCTGTGTACTCAAGTTATGCGCATAGATACGAAGACAAAAGTATCTAGAATGGTTCGATGCACGTTTGTGTCTCGTCTTTGTGCCCATTATTTGGTGTATGTAACATTGCTCTTTTAACATATGAATGAACTTTTAAAACTTACATTGGGTGCAATCCTTCAATGACAAGGATCTTAGGAGGCTTAATGAGCTCAGGTGGATCCAAAAGCCCACTAACATGGTTATAAATAGGCTTGTCCACAGCAATTCCCTCTTTGATGGCCTTAACCTGCTCATACATTAGATCAAAATTGTTGGCCTTGGGATCAAGTGCAGTCACCCCTTCCTTTTTCCTCCCTGTTCTATCAAGTGAGTGGTAGTCATCCAAGCAAATCACAGTGGTCATATCACTGATCAGTGTGTTAGAATCCGGATTTCCCCCCTTCGGCGGCTCAGCTGCCCCTCCGAAAACATTAGTCAATCTCCTCATGAAAGTGCTCTTTCCACACCCTGAGTCGGCTGCCAACCCGATCACCACCGTCTTCTGGTTGGCGGCGGAGCAAGTGATTGTGCTCTGTTTCTTGATTTTCTTGCTGGTTCTGTAGAAAACTACTTGTTTCTGGTGAAAACCCAAGTGGGTTTTGTTGGGTTTTGAGATTGAGCAAGTGGAGTTGAGGGTTTGGATGGTGTAGACTGTGCAGACCGCCATTTTCACTCTCTACCCAGAAACTGGGTTGGGGGAGGATTTTTCAGAGAGGAGGCACTGATGTGGGTTTTGTTGGGAATCCCTTACCTTGTTTTCATGAAAATATGAGGTTGGTTTTCTTTTGTTTTTCCTTTGGATTTTGAAAAGGAAAAGTTTGAGACAAAAATGAAAGAAGAGGTTGTGGTCTTTAGAACCTGACGGCAGTTTTGAGGGATAGGGAAAGTGTTTGTTTGATTTGCTGAGGGAAGAAGCTGATGTGTCAAGGTTGGTTTTCTGTGACTACCCCTTGTTTTGGACAAATTTTGTAGCCTGTAGGTGATTTTGAGGTGAGAAGTAGAGGGACATGCATGGATATAAATCAGTAGGATAGGGGTACAATTGTCACTGTCATGTTTCTTTTATCAAGAATATTTCTTTTAGATCTTTTAATAATTAGTTTCCTTAGAGATGGAATTGTTGATGAGGTGATGGTGTTTGCGATAGAATTAGGCATGGAGAAGCTTGGTGGTCATTTGTTGCAGTTTGGATATTTGCTGTGCCACTTGGCAGCCGTAGGATGGCTGGTTAGAAGATGAGGGAAGGAACGGTGTGGAGTGGAGGGGAGGAGAATGGAGATATGGTCCTTTTATGTCATATTGTCATCCTATGCAACTACTTTGGTCACTATTATTTGGGAGTTTATAGGATTTGTTCGTTTTGGTATTTGGATTTTTAGTGGAGAAAGGTATATAGAGAGAGAAATGAGAGTACTAATTGAGAGAAAATTTATTAGAGACCGTGCGCAAAAAAGGAATCCAAAATTCAAAATACCAAAACGAACAAGGCCATATAAGTTTTGTCATTTGTGGGCTGTAAATTGTGATATTCCTGTTGGGAAAATTCAATTAAGGACCACCTGCTTTGTTGTTCTATAATGCAGTCACAGTCGCACCAAGAGTAAATTTTCTAAAATTCAGTTTGGAGAATGCATCAGAACAATGGAAAATTAATGGTTGAGAACATAAGAAACATGGTGAATTGATAATAAACATCAAGATGGAGCATCGAACCATATGGTTTTGTGAACTCTCTTTTTTCCAAATGAAGAATTAAGTCGCAGCTCACATGATGGAAAAATGTCTCATACATTAGACCAACTATTTAGTTTCATTCGGCCCTCCCGAACTTTCATGTGACATTTTCACATGATACTCCTAATTATTTATGTTGCAACAAATTTTTAGTAAAGTCGAATATGGAGACTAAATTTTGGTGTGAAAAAAAGATTGGTTACGTGCAGTGCACTGTGTATGAGTCGCGTACCCATGTGAGTGTGGGGCATAAGTATGTGTATATTGGTGAGTGACATGAGTACTTTTCTTTTTTGTGCAGTTTGATATTGAAAATTGTGGGGTGATGTTTTAGTTGGATCTCCTCCCGTGAATCTCTTTGGATTAGATCTGGATTGAACTTCTTCTCCTCAACCTAGCTTTGCAAAACAGGAAACCACATTAGTGCCTAGCGGACTGAAGTCGACCGATGGGCACCCCGACGGCTAAGTAAGTCCTAGAGTGAGTAAGGACGATTTACCTTTCTAGGTTTAGTATTGTCCTTATAGAGGAAGTTACTTGCCTTGGCCTCCAAGGTAGCTCGTGTCGAGCATGTGCCCCATGTGACGTCATGAATAACCGCTTATAAGTTTGACGTCATGCATGACAATTGTTGAGTGTCATGTTTTTGGGCGGCAAGTGTCCGAACCAAATAGCTCGGCTCTGGCGTGTCACTAACCAAGCTATGGTTGTGTTTGAAAGACTACTTTTTGGCTTTTTATTTTCAATTTTTTGGCTTTTTAACTTTTTAGATTATGGTCAGAATGTATTTTGAATTCGATAGGAGTGTTTGGATGATGTGTGTAGAATGCATTTTGTAATAGGAGTAGTGTTTGGTAGATGAATGATGAGAATGAATTATGGGTTAATTTTTTACCATGTTACCCTTGGTTCTTTATTATTGTGTTAAAAGATGTATGACTAATGTTTTTCATTTGTTTAAATTTATATTTATCTATTTTTAGGGGAATAATTTTTTTGGGCGTTGTGCTTGAGAAATATTCCATAACTTCGAGTCTTGATTTTTTTTTATTTGGTAGTTTAGAATAAATAAATATTACCATGTAAATAATATTCGAAATAAGAAAATCATTAACTTAGTTTAACAATTCACTAAACTCATAATTAAAACAACAATAAAAGATGCACAAACCCGTAATATTAGGGGGAAAAAAGGCAATATTCACTGAAGAAAAAAATAACGCACAAAATACCTAAAACTAGTAAATACCTAAAAAGGGTAAGGGTATTTTGGTAATTGAACATAAAACGGGACCTCATCTTGACTTCTGGCCTCTATAGTGAAAATCAGTGAATGGGTTCTGGTAGAATGAGTTATAGAATATGGGGACCAAACTGTCAAAATGAAAAAATGAGAAACTGAAAATGCAATAATGAAGATGTCATACAGGCCCTATCTGTGATCCTCCGAAGATCTATAACCTGACACATTGGCCCGCCCAAGAAGCCCCAAGCCGGGCTATCCGTCAGATCGTCAATGGGCATTTTTAATTGGGCTTTCTATAGGTTGAGCCCATCAGGCGACAGGGGCGACCGACCCGTGTTCCAGCCCACTACAAAAATTTAAAAGTGTTTGTGAGAAAAGAAAGAGACTATATACAAGCTTGGAAATTGAAAGCCACTGTCACCTTCAAAGCTTGAAGAATCCCCTCGCAGAGATCACAAAAGCCTCTAGGTAGGATTCACTACCATAACCAGCAAGTGGTGCAGGCCAAACCAAAAATTGACACAATCTTTTCCCAAAAAAAAAAAAAAAAGACAGAATTTACAGAATAAAAAAGGATAAAACTAAGAAGAAACATTTCTGAACATGTGGACACATCCCCTACTTAGGCCGATCCTGAGGTAAAGTCAGAGGTGCGACCGCTTTAGGTCTTCGAATTTTATGTAGGAACAAGGCCATGTTTTCCATATAGTAATAGTACTATATACTAAATTTTCCGTATTCTAGCACAGATAGACTTCTGGCCTTGGTGGTTTATGCAAAATTATACATCTATAAAGGTCCTCTTCTTTCAAGTCATAGGAGGCTTTTTTCGGCGAACTATTTTTTTCCCTCATTCTCTTATTGGATCTTGGTCACTAGGTGTAGATATCCTACTAGATAATAATATACACTCTTGCCCCTCTTGTATTATAAATTATTTATGTACGCTATAAATGTTTCGCACACCATAAATGTTTTGATTGTAGATGTTATTCAAGACCAAAGTTTAAATTTTTTGCACACCGTAAATGTTTTGATATATATTTTTTAAAATTTTGATTTTACTTTTTACTTCTAATGTCAAATTCACTAATTAAACCCTATTGACTAAAATAAACCAAAATAATTTATTTTCACTCAACAAACTTTGATAAAAATGTTCAAAATATTCGATAGAGAAAACACAGTGTATGTGCACTACTTTGTCATGTTTTTTTTTTTTTGATCCGCTCTACTTCGTCATGTTTGATTCATATTTTTATAATGGTTGAAATTTTTTTAAAGTTTATTTTAGTTGCATTATGAAGCAAAAATACAATGTTTAATCTTTTTACCTTAATATTAGCCAACTATGTTTGTGTTTTTTTTTTTTTTGTCGAAAGAACTAGGATCTAATTTAAAATTTGTTTTAGGTCTCAAAAATACCAGGGCCAGCCCTCCTACTCCTAAAGAAGTGATGAAAACATGCATGAATGGTTACATGATTCAAACTAATCGATCTATTGTGTAATTCCCAATGATCATTACCTTAGTGCATTAGTTCTAGAGTTAGGTAGGATCACAATTGATGTGTTGGGATGAAAATAAGGGTATTTTAAAATTAAGGCCGGCCTCGTTCTGTTAAAGTTTTTATTTTTTAAATATTTATTTTTTGTTTTGTTTTATGAGATAGGTTATTCGCTTACAATACATTAACTTTAGAATCACTTATTTTCTTTAGCGGAACAAGGCCTAAATTCTCTAAGCAGGCTTTGGAAAATTGGAGTATGAGTGTATTCTTTTGGTTCAAATAGAATCACTTCTTTTTTCTCCAAACCGAATAATCCAAACACAAGTAAAAACTTAACCCGGTTCGCGGATAAAACGGGTTACTATTTGCCATTACGCCCCACCCGGGTTTTTGGCCCATCCAACCCCGGTCAAGAAGCCTGATCGAATCAAAGGTCCGGGTTTTGAATGGAGCCCCGTGAAAGAACCACATAAAAGAAGCTGCTTTGCGAAAACTTGGGTTGAAGCCTAAACCCTAGTAAGATCAGGCTTCCCACACCAACTTCTCGACACGCTCTTGGCTCAGCTGTTATTCGATCGAAACACTAAGCAGCTGTCATGGGTATCACAGACAACTATGATTTCGAAGCTCAGAAGAAGAGCAAGAAGCAGAAGAGGAAGCTCGAACTGAACGAGCCCGAGGTGGTTGTCGTAGAGGCCAAGAAGGAGAAGAAAAAGAAGAAGAACGACAAGAGAGGTGATGGTTTTGTGGTTGATTGTGTTGAGGGGGGTGAAATAATAGATGGGTCAGCTGAGGTTGGTGAAAAGAAGAAGAAGAAGGATAGGAAGGAAAACAAGAGAGAGAAAGAAGAAGAGTTTTTGGGAAATGGGTCAGGTGGAATTGGTAAGAAGGAGAAGAAAAAGCACAAGGAGGAGAGAGAAGGCAGAGGTTTGAAAAATGGGTTGGCTCCTCATGAAGCCAAGATGGAAGTTGTTAGTGGGTCGTGTGAAAAACCTGATGGGAACAACAGAAATGGTGCCATTGTTGATGGGGATGAGAAGCGGAGTCATGGGGATGTGACGGTGTCTGGGAAGGATATTAAGGAAATCAAATACACGGCACTGAATTCTTTTGCAGAGTCTGGGCTTCCTAAAGAAGTTCTGGAGTGCTGCCAAGGTTTCGAAAAGCCGTCGCCGATTCAGTCCCATTCTTGGCCTTTCCTGTTGAACAATCGTGATTTTATCGGGATTGCAGCAACTGGGTCAGGTAGTATTATAGTTTGATTTGTTGGTGTGTTTTTCCTTGTACGATATTGCTATGTGGTGTATAATTTTGTCCTTTTGGTTTTGTTTTGGTGGTCAGGCAAGACATTGGCCTTTGGGGTTCCAGCTATTATGTATATTTTGCAAAAGCGGAAGAATAAGACATCGAAGAGACTGAATCCGCTTTGCCTTGTACTTTCACCCACTAGAGAGCTAGCTCAACAAGTACGTGCTTATTGTCTTGAATTCGAAGCTGTAAACAACTTGCCTAATGGGTGTGGGGGCTGTTTTTAATTTTCTAGGTTGTGTTACTTGTGTACTATCTTCCTGCCTTAAGTAATGACTGCTTTTGTAGAACTCTTTGTAATTTGAGAAGCCAATGTTACAATAACTGAGAAACGAGAATGGCATTGAGAAAATTTAGAAGAACAGCGGGGAGGGTGCAAATTATGTTAGTAGAAGACTAGAAGTGAATAGTACGTTGCCTGGTAAGGCATGAAGGCAGTGGCGTAGCCAGAATCTAGTACCAGTGGGGGCACAATCCAACCCATGCAACTTGATTTTGAAAAAAAAAAAGTATCTATCTCTCATTTCTAAGAATCTAACCCACACCTAATTTGAGTTTCTTCTGAACTATTTTTTCAAGATCACTGTTAAAATTTTTGTTCAACTATCGATTATCTTAGAGTAGTAATTAAATTTTTAGTTCTAAACGAGTATTCTTCTACATAAAGATCTAGAGAGGAGTTGTTGATAGATTTAAGAAGAGGAAGGAGAGAAAGAAGGGAAAACGTGAAAAGGAGCCTGATTTGAATTGAATTTTGTGATGAGATAGTAATTGTAATTCCGTCAAACACATGGTAGTTTGGGGGCTAAAGTTTAGTGAATGGAAGTTTGCCAGGAGTAATTAATTATTTAGTGGCCAATCCTCATCACATGGTGCCCCAACACTCTTCTCCATTACATATTTAGGTGAAATTCAAAACACTAAGTCTTGAGCCTTACATGAATACGTAATGGAGAAGGATGTTGGCACAGCACGGGATAGTGTATTTGAAGTACTCAATAATTTTTGCATGCTTTGAGGTATGATGTTTCTACCTTAGATATCACTTTATAGTTTTCTACCTAAAATTATCAAGTGTAAAAAAAAAACGAAAAAACAAAACCCAGTGGGGGCCTGTGCCCCCACTGATCTCCTACTCCCTCCGCCACTGTAGGAAGGTTTTGGGAATGAATGGATATGGAGCACTGAAAATACATTCCATGCATGCCTTGCGTGGTATCTTTTACCTTATAGGAAAAATAAAAACATCTTATACATTTGGTACATCCACTTGGCTATACGCCTATACCTGAAATTTACGCTAGAAACTTGTGGGACCCCCGGACTGTTAACTTAGTGCTCTTTTCTTTAGGTTGAAGATTTTGATCTAATATGCTAGTATAGGTTGGACTGAGATTCTGTCATTATTTACCGAGGTTTCTGGTACAAATAAAATGCAAATGTCATAACTAAACGTGAAGGTTGGAATTTTTCATCTTGTGGTGGCACTTGAAAAGTTGGTTGTCTAGTTTCTTCCTAGTGAGGAGTAATTTGCATGTTCATGGATTGCCATGACCTTTTGGGCCTTAATGCCATCTCTACTTGATCTTACTTGTCAAAGAAAAATGAAGGAGAAAAGAGAAGACAATAATGGTGGCAATGAACTTCATCATGGGTATCGGAATCGCCCAATTTGCAATTCGATTCATGATTCATTAATATAGGCAATGTTCTAAAAGTTGCTAGGTGCTAGTTGGGCGGTCGGCCACCTTTGAGTGATAAATCGGATAAATCGGCGATTAATCCGAGGCAGTAATCGGACCTAATTGGATAGGCCCCGCCAGCTAGTAATCGGTGATTAATTCCTTGTTTCAGAACACTGAACATAGATGATCCAAGGTTTAGAAAGAACCAGTGATGAACCGTTCGTTTCACGGTTCGATTCGTGCAATTATAACAATTGTTGCATCCGATTAATATGGAATCACTTTTAACGTCGTTTTTTATCGGAAAAGCAAGAATATAACTTCATAGAGTGGTAAGTAAGAAAAATCTTTATTCCATGTGAAATTTGAATATTTGATATAAGTACTTATTCTTATTTTGCTGCTAACCCTTTTTGTCTTATTCTTCTCAAACATTAAACTAATCATTCTAACTATGTTTAAGCCTAAGATACCTTGTACTCATGAATTATCTTCGTTATTTTGGTGAATTTTTGTGGTTTATTATCATATGGGTCAATAGATGGGCTCAACATGTTTAAAATTATTCTTATTTTGTTGCTAACCCTTTTTGTCTTATTCTTCTCAAACATTAAACTAATCATTCTAACTATGTTTAAGCCTAAGATACCTTGTACTCATGAATTATCTTTGTTATTTTGGTGAATTTTTATACTTTATTATCATATGGGTCAATAGATGGGCTCAACATCTTTAAAATGTTATAATGCTAATTTGGTAGACAATAATTATACACTTGGTTGTGATTATTGAAGAGTATAATGTCTTGCGTGAAAGTGAATTTTGAATCTTTGATGCATTGATCATTATAAGTATCGTATTTTTGATTCATAGATCAAGGCTTAGAGCCTCGGACCAACCCACATTGCTGCATATAAGCCAGTTTCTTACCTATTAGGCTACTTGATCCTTGCTAAAACCAAACCTTTTATTAGACTAAGGCTAAGCTTTTATTTTTGTAAGGAATCTATAATACCTATATGCATGTATGCATCTATAATGCCTATATTTCTCTTATGTACAAGTGTCTTGCTCTTGCTTCATTGATAAAGGGGTAGCGGACCTGGTGGTTGTTAGATTGGTCTGGTGGATTTTTCCACTTCATTGTTAAGGGGGTTGTGGACGTGGTGGTTGTTAGATTGGTCTGGTGGATTTTTCCACTTCATTGTTAAGGGGGTTGTGGATGTGGTGGTTGTTAGATTGGTCTGGTGGATGTTCTTATTTGACAGAAATGGTGCTGGGCGCAAGCTAAAACTTGTTATGGTCTTCTCTTGGATGGTTGTATAGTCTTGTCTGTCAATATCTTGATGTCATAAGCTTGTTTTGTTTGGGAAGGTTCGGCTGTTGATATTTTATGGGGGAGTGCTTTATCTGGTTAGAGAAAACAGAGATACGGGTCTCTGGAATCAATCTGCTGCAACTGTACTGTTCAGCTCTTTCATATTGTTGGGGAAGAGTACTCTGATCATGACTCATTTTGTGTCCAAGTATGAGTATTGTGATTCTTTGACATAACAACAATAACTGTACCACTCGAGCACCCAATTGATGGGGAATGGGCGGGAAAGGACCAGAGACAGACCTTGCACAAAGCAGCTGCTCTAAGAAAGTTTTACCACCTAACATAATTGTGATTCTTTGACATGTCTGATTAAAAAGGTTAGGAAACAGTGACTTGTTTTAACCTTGTTGGCAAAATGGCAAATCTCAAACAACATTATGTAATGCAGTGTTTCTACTTTTCCGTGTATGCATTCTCCTCATTTATACCGTTCATGCAGAACACTCATATAGTCATATGATAGTGGCATTTATTTGTCTGAAAAGTGGCCAACCATTGACGCTTTGTGTTTGTGGCAGATTTCAGATGTTCTGTGCGCTGCTGGAAAACCATGTGGCTTGCAATCAGTTTGTGTATATGGAGGAACTTCCAAAGGACCCCAAATATCTGCTCTGAAGTCTGGTGTTGTGAGCCTTCTATTATTCTTTACAATTCTATTCTCGCTTTTGACATAATGTTTAGTTGCTTACAGAAGTCACATACTATTTTCTCTGTCCTCACATAAAATGTCTACTTCTCAAATAGAAAACCGAAAATATCAGTTTGCGAAGTACTAATCAATACTCTTTGCTCGGTGCTGGGGTATGGGGGCAGTACTGCAAAGTTTTGAACCACCAGGACTTGAGGTGGGGCACCAGCTTGGTAAGGGTCATGACCTGGATTATTGAAAAAAGGCAAATGAAGATGACTTCTGCTTTCTGATTTATTAGATAACGGCAAATGAAGATGACTTCTGCTTTCAAGTACCTGTTGTTCTTGGAATGGCTCGTTAGGTTTCAATCTCGTATCCCTATATACGAAGCACGGTTGCATGCATATTTGCAGTTGTCCAAGTAATACTTGGACGCTATCCATATGCTTAGATACCAATCATCTTTGCATAGTTTTGGGGTTTTAAGGAAAGATGTATTTGTAAAGAACACTTAAGAGGAGCTTCTTATTTTCTGGTATCAGAGGCTTCTTTGATATTGAAGTAACATCACTTCTTATTTTCTGTAGCAAAGAATTCTCTTGTGCTGAGGAGGTATAGGGTGTTCCCAGTTGCATACTAGCAGTATCCCGACACTTAAAAGTACTTCCCTTTGTACTGACATTTGACCTCCCTTATTGGGGGATAGTGTGAAGCGAAATCCCACAGCGCTTGGGTACCAAAGCTTTTTGAAGACTAAGCGTGAGGGCGCCCTCACTTCAAGAGCTAGCTTTTGGGGTTGAGTTCTTGCCAATACCGTGTAACATGGTACTAGAGTCGGGTATGCCAAGGATGGATAGGGTGCGTGTCCCTGGCATGTATGCGGCAGCTGCTACTGAGTGAGCACGCTGGGCATGAGGGAGGCTGGGAAGCGAAGTCCCACATCGCTTGGGTACCAAAGCAATATGGAGAATATAAGCGTGAGGGCACCCTCATTTCAAGGGCTAGCTTTTGGGGTTGAGTTCTACCCAAGATTGTGTTGTTATCATGATGGTGATTCCTATTGCCTTCTGTGTTTAAATGCTTGCTGATGTTGGTCTACAATGGCTAGGACTGTGAAGTGCTGTGTACATTCCAAACTCTCTCTTGGATATCATCTACTCTTTTTGGGAAGAAAAAACACGAGATGTCTACAAAAAGGAGATTATTATTGTGATTAGAGGCTTGCTGGTGCTTGTGTAGTTCCATGCATTATCAATTGGGAGAGCTTTTGCCATTGGATTCTCAATTCATCAACTTTGTCCTGTGCATAACCTTCTTTAGAATTACTATTGTTTCTAATGGGAAATTCAAATTCATATTATAGGTGTTCCTTGTCATAGTGACAGCAAATTTGCTCGTGATAGAGCCATTTTGCTTTAGTTATTTTTTTGATCGTCCATTTTCGCTTTAGTTGGCTATTGATTTTTGCCTCATTTTGTTTAGTAGTGTTAAACTACTGACTTTCTCAAGTGTTTTCCTATGCTTGATGTGCTGCTTATCATTACTTCAGGTTCTTTTCTTCCTTCGCTTTTCCATTTGTTTTTGGTTTAACACTTCTTTCCTTCTTGTGATCTCAGGATATTGTTATTGGAACACCTGGACGTTTGAAGGACTTGATTGAAATGGGTGTATGCGTTTTGAAGGAGGTATCATTTGTGGTAAGCACTGTGTATGATTCTTCTTTGTTAACATGTCATGCTCAAAGCTTGATTTTGTTCCTATTCCCTGTTACTACACTTGTTGATATTTTTTCTTTGATAAGTAATTTATTAGCAAAAAGGTATAAAGGGAATGTCGCCCGTATACAAGAAGGCATAAAGGCATAAGTAAGTAATTTACTACATATGTTGATGTTTATCTAAATCTCATCTCCTCATGAGTCAGTGACTAGGGTAGAACTTCAGGCTGTTAAGCCCCATCACCCAAAAATTTGATATCACGAACCTATACTAGGTGTGGGCTCACACATAAGAGGTCCTCGAATCCAGGTTTATGTCAAACCTTAATAGTTATAGTTGACTCCTTCCAGCAGTTCACTGTGACTGAGTTACCACCATTCCTGCTTAGAATGCTATTAGATCCCATTCCTCCATGGGATCACCACATCAGTAATACAATCCGGATGTAGACAAATATCATCCTTGTTCTCGTCTGAATGACAATTCAAAGGCAACCATTTCTCCTATAAGACCTCAACAATCTATAAGATTCTTCACGCCAAAATATGGGTCTTGCCACTATTAGGGATTTCATTTACAAATAAAAAATACACTCCCAAATAAAACTTGTACTTCATTCAAGGTTGTGTAAACCTTCTTCTAACAAAAAACAAAAACTGTGTTATTGAACTAAACCTTGAAATGAAAATGAAGTAAAATCCAAAAACCAATTCATTCGTCAAGAATCAAATCAGCATTGGAATAGCATGATAACGGTTCTTCACAAAATCAAGTACTTCCTTCATCCCTTCTCAAGTGTCCACTACGGTTCTGTGTGTCATTTTCAATTGCCTATATCTCTCGATATATATTATGTTTTATATTTTAAAAAATCATTCACCTTGTTTGGTTTGCATTTTTGAAAGTTATTTTTGATGTAATGAGTGGAGAGAGATAGAGAAAAAAAGGTATTGAGAAACGTGTAAAAAGAAAAATGAGATGAGATGAAATGTGAACCAAACAAGGTGACTGTTTTACAGAAATAATTGAGATTTATCAAACAAGATCCATAAGACAGTGATAAATCTCAATTTTTCTATAAGACAATGATTCATAATATATGTCGAGAGATATAAGTGATTGAAAATGGCATGGAGAACCGTATACGTTGCTGTTGTAGCAATTGCTCAGTAAGTAAGTTTTGTGAATATGTCATTGTGGTTTCCGAAGAATTAAAGAATGTCATTGTAGACCATGTAAACTGTTCTTCATGAGAATACATGTACACACACACACACACACACACACACACACACATATATATATATATATATGATTTGAATTAATCTAGGGAAGCTTAAAGTGACATTTTCTTGGTATAATTTTGTCACAGATCAGTTAGTATGAAATCCTATTTTGTGTCTGAGTCGTGTGCAAATCTCTTATATATTTTCAGAAATGGCAAGGCTGGCAGAACAATATTGAACTATTGATGAGTAAATACTCTTCCCAAAACCAACGTTAAGTCCAGCTATTGATAGGTTATTTTCAAAATATTACTACCTCCGTCCCAAAATTCCCCAAAACGAGAAATTTGTATTATTTTTAAGTTTTCGTTTTGCGGACCGGACATTTATTTTGGATGGAGGGAGTACAAGACAAAAGCTAAGAACCACTTAGAGCCTGATTACAATAACAACAATTAGAATCTAAAACTCTATGCATACAAAGTCCACCAAGTCACCAGCTATGGTATTATCCAGCCACGGTTCCATGTCTCTTTCAACTGCAAGCTCTTAATCTTGGAATTTCATTGGATGAGCTACGGATCCCAGTAGGAAAATAAAATCTGAAAAGCTCGAATCCCAAACACATCCCTTAAACAGTTGTCGGAACAGGTACAATGAGAAACTTAAAATATGCAGTGTACGAGTAAGAACTAAGAATAAATGTACAACAATAGCTAATGAAGGAACCAACAAATTAGTGAAGTTAGCTAATTCTGTTGTTTATTACTTATTAATATGTTTCAAATCTAGGGCCAGTTACAAGTTACATGGAGTAACTGCTCCCACCACCGGTAAGTGACTTGCAGAAGTCAACCAGTAATCCCTCTCAGGCCGTGCTAAGGATGGTTATGCTTCGAGTTACATACCCGGTCCTGGCATCCCTGCGCCTGAAGTCCTCTTAGCTTATCTGACAAAGGTTCGACCAGCCACTGAGAAGTACTAGCATCCTAACTTAGGTTCTGCAAACCCGTCTTGCTTACTGACTAGTCCGGTTTTTTGGTTTAGGTTTGACTTTTTTCCTCTAAGTTCAAGGATGGGATTCCACTAATGCTGTCCTAGGGTTGACATAATCACTTGTGAGATAACACTAACCACCACAACCTGTGTGTTGAGAAACCATGATTAAATCAGTCATTATCTTTTTCTCAATTAGCATCCGAACCCAACAACTTGAGGCTTAACGTCGACTATGTGTCCAATTTGTGCTCTTGGCACATTTTTAAGAACAGGTAAATATTTTCACAAATTGTTATGCATGTCATTTTAACATAGTAAGAGTCTAAGAGTAGTTAACCGCAATAAACCAAAAATTAGTTACAGCCGAGAATTATCAGTTTGCAGCAGACAAATAGTACTCAAACTTCATGAAACTCTCCAGATTTGGTATTTATAGTGTGTTAGTGAGATTTTGACACCGACCTAGAAATAATAGCATTTCTAAAGTAGGAGAGAAGTCCAAAATACGCTGGTAAGGTAATAACACTGCTGGCAGGGGCGGCCCTACATGGTTTCCAGGGGGTTCAAGCGAACCCTCTGGATCCAAAAAATGCCCTAAAAATTTCATATTTCTTTTATATAATTGTATTTTTCCTTTATATTGTCGGCACTGTATCATTCATACATTGTCAAAGTGAAAAATCACTTGAGTTTGTGAGTAAGTAGGTACTATAGCTCAAGTAAACAAAATAAATTAGGCCCAATAAAATTTCATCCAAATGTAAATATGTGCATTCTACATAGAGCTTTGTATACAAAAAAATTTCTTTGTAATATTGTCACGTCTGAACTAAAAACCTGGAGTGGTGTCACTTTTTGGTGAATACGCAATATCTGCAACTGCAAGTGGTCTTGCCTTAGAAGTTCAACCCTCTCGAAAGTGTTCTAACTAACTTTAAATGGAAGCTAACACAAAATACACGTTTCCAAGTGGTTTAGACTTAAAATGATTTTTGTTGAATACATAACGTGCATGCAGAAGTACTGTTCAAAAATAACTTCTGACTGATGTACCAAAATGGGTGTTTTCATTCATAAACTATTAAGATCGTAATCCTGCAGAGAATCACACATTTAGTTAAGATCGTAATCCCGCAGAGAATCACACATTTAGTACACATATGATGCTCAACTGTAAGAATTGAAGTAATGACCCAGCTCCTATGATGCTCAACCGTAAGAAAGCATCATCTTGAAGAACAACTTAGTGTGACTACTCAAAATCCATTGAAGGCCCCCTACTCCAAATCCAATCTATACCCCATCCTCTTGAGTCATAGCACCTCTAGGAATGTATCTAAGCAACTTAATCAGATTATTCAAAAACTTGAAGAAGGTATAGAAGAACATGCAAGAAGGGATTTTAAGGACTACAATACTTTAAGTAAACAGCCTCTTTGCTTGCTGGGGTGAGACTGCATACATCAACCCTTCCCCAAATCCTGTGCGGGACTTCATGCACACTCGCATAGGGTAACACCATTTTAATATTTCTAAGTAAACCTTGCATATTATTACATATTTTTCTTAGATTTCTAACCATGGATCATCATCAAACCTTACATACAACATACATCTTAGTAAATCCACATAATACACCTATATTTAAGATTCATATAGAAGGACATAGATATGGAGCTAGGTTTTAGAATCTTTCCTTGAGCAAGTAAAGAGCAAAAATAAAATAGTAACACGGACTTCTCTCTCTCTCTCTCTCTCTCTCTCTCTCTCTCTCTCATGTCAGATCTTCTTGTTGGTTAGGCAAAAATTGTAGGAAGACAAAAGACTACTGCTCTTTCTCTTTAAAGAGAAAGTGGTGAAGAAAACAATGTTGGTGTGTGCTAAGAAATTGGCTTTGGTAGGATAGTATTGAGGGGTGTAAAGAGTGATTGGGATCTTTGCATGCCAACATAGATGCAAATGTATGTGTGATCGAGGTCAAGTCATACATAAATGAATAGAAAAATCTGAAATAGGAAGTTGTAGACAAATTGAGTCAAGTCAATTAGTTTCTTATATTACCATTCATTTATCATGCAAGTAAAAGTTTTGTTACACGTTTGATAGTCAAACACATTACTACACATGACATGCACCTGCACACAAGTATCAAGTGGGTCCACCAACAGTAACAAAATTTTAGCAATTGTAAAAGATATTGAAACAAGACCATAAAGACTAGCTAAGCACGTAAACAATTAAAAGGGAAGAAAATAGTAACCAAATAGCTATTTTTATACATGAACTAATGATGCAAGGTTTACAAAATTTTCTTAGCTGATTATCTTTCATCGGCTGGAAGCTGTATTCCTGCCTTTGCTGGTCAATCATTTTAGTGTATTTTAGCAGCTTTTTATTTTTTATTTTTTATTATGCATGTTCTCCCCTTTTTGTCCCTTTCTGTTTGTAAAGTCATATAGTTCACCACTTGTCCCAAAAGATTGAAGCTACTAGGATGTCACCAAACAACCCATATTAAGCTCTCCGCTAGGGGCTAATGGTGATGATTTAATTTCTCGATTTAATTTCAAAAATTTGATGGAATGAATATTGCATTCTAGTTCTCTCCTGTATGCAATTATATCTTCAAGTTCCCGTGGCAGGTTCTAGATGAAGCTGATCGAATGCTTGACATGGGATTTGAGCCAGAAGTTCGCTCTATATTGAGCCAAACATGCTCTAGTATGTCGCTTAACTCGATTTTCCTGTCCTTTTTGAAGAAGCTGGTCAAAAGTAGAATGCACTCGATCCACTTTTATGTCTTGCTTTTACTGCTGTCTCGGGTGTTTTTTCTGCTTCGTCCTTGCAATATTTTCATAGAGCACATGGCATCATCAGCACTCTCAACTGAGCCATGCATTTTTTCTGTGGACTTGTTTGAATAGCTACTACAGACCTCCTTGGGTCTTCTTGGAGTGATGAAATCAAACCCATTTGCGAGAGTCGTTGTTAGATAAGTCGTTGTTAGATAACTAGTCACTGAACCTATTCTTCTTCTTTCTTCCCTTTTCTGTTTCATTTATCCTTCTTTTTCTTAACTTGTGTTTCTTAAAGGAGCAGGGCGCGGGTTGGGATGGTGGGCTATAGAGGAAATGTCATTTGGGGATGTGTGTTTGTGTGACACGAACACATGATTGGTCTTGCTTCAAATTTTTTTTTAAAGCAAAATATGTTTTGGATGTGCCTACTTCTCTTCCAGGCATATAGGATACATGGTGGGAAGATATGCCCATTTTTTTGACTAAGTTCTCGGTATGGTAAAAGAAAGGTGAAAGTACATGGAGACCCCTCAGCTATGCATTTTTCCCATGGAGATCTTCTAACGTTTAAAACTGCTCATACAGACCCCCTCAACTATATGAAATGAAATGTTGGCTATCCAATGGAATTTCAGGGGCAATTAGGAACAAAATAGCAATGTTGCTATAATGTTCTGGCAGCACCTACCTGTGCATAATTAAGGTGGTTTGGACGTGTCTACTGTAGATCAATAGATGCGGTAGTTAGGAGGGGTGATATGGTTTGAGGGTAGCACTAACTGGAGGGTTTGACTGAAATTGACTTTTGATGCCCTTGACAAAGCTCAATGGAGAAAACAGATTCATGGAGCCGACCCCAATTAACTAGGAGTTAAGGCTCTGTTTGGTTTGGTTTGGCTTGTTGGATTGTCCCCTTGTGTACAAAGCCTTTGCATCTGCTCTAAAAGCCTTCACATCTGCTCTAAAAGCCTTCACATCTGCTCTACTGTATTTGTTTTCCTCAGCCTCTTTGCAAATTATATTTTACATGTGAATAAAAAATTTGCAAACCTATGCAGCTCGTCAAATGGTTATGTTTAGTGCTACGTGGCCTCTGCCTGTTCATCAATTAGCTCAAGAATTCATGGATCCCAATCCAGTTAAGGTGTGCATCTTTGTGCTTGACATCAACTTGCTCTACATGATGCAGTTTCTCTGTTTGGTGATAGAGCTCCATTTCAGGTGGTTGTAGGTTCAGAGGATCTGGCTGCCAACCATGATGTCCTGCAGATAGTTGAGGTGTGGTAGGCAAAGTGATTGGCTGAAGGCGGTTTTACTGTCAAGACTATTTTGCTAGAAATGAAGCAGCTTGTGTTAATGTGGCTTCCTTTTAATTTGTAGGTTTTGGAGGATCGAGCGCGTGATGAACGCTTGGTCTTGTTGTTAGAGAAATACCATAAATCACAAAAGTATGTGTTGCTAGTTGGTTACATTACGTGCCCCTTTTGAATTTGAATAAAGATCACGTTTGACCACTCATCTTAGTTTGACTTATTTGCCTACTAAAATGAGCAGACGTTTCTTGTAAATCCTTAAGTTTCTAATCCTCACTTCTAGTGCCTGATTATGTCATTTCTGTTGTACTTGTCTAATTTCCACTTCCGTGCTAGTTCCAATGTTTCTTTATCTTGCACATGTTTTTTAAAAATATCCCAATATGTTTTATACTTTGTTGGTATCTGCCTGCTGACACAATGCCTTAATTGTGCTGGCCATGCTTTGAGCAGGAACAGAGTGTTGGTTTTTGTATTGTACAAGATGGAAGCAGCCCGTGTTGAGAACATGCTTCAAAAAAAGTATTTTCTCTCTTTTGCTCACAAAGTTTCTGATTAGGTTTTGTCATTAAAACAATTGTTGAGCTCTTGTCAATAGAAGATCTGGTTAGAAATATCTCTTAATCAAACATGACAAATGTTTTTAGTCTAAGCTAAAGAAAATTCCTTTTCTAATTCTTCTCTCTTTCTGAATCAAGGGGTTGGAATGTAGTCTCTATTCATGGGGACAAAGCACAACATGCTCGTACAAAGGCACTGTCTCTTTTTAAGGAGGGAAGCTGTCCCTTAATGGTATGTTGTTTTTTAGACATCATGAACTTGTGATGGGTTCTGTGAAACAGTCTTTCGGAGGTGTTCATACCGTTTTGGCCTAGGAAAACAAACACAATTTCTTCGACGTTGTTTTGGTCTCCATATCCGTATGGAAGTTGCATTTTCATCATTTGATCTATTTTATGGAATGGTCCACTTGCATTAAGTTCTTGCTTATTTTTCTCCGTATGTTCTTTTTATGTGATGCTTCTGCAATAATATTTTGCCTACTGCTACTTACCCCAAGCTTCTGTGTTATACATAGTTTTTATTTCTGTGATGTGGTATTTTGTTTGTGTTACGACTTGCATAGGTTATCGACTTTTGTTACTTGGATGTAATTCCGTAATGTAGAGCTACTAGGAGGATACATGTAAGGTAAAGCTACCCATGAAGATGGGGAAGGCTGTGGTTTGGGAGTTGCTTCAGTAGCATGGATAATGGAAACTTTGTAGAGAATGAGGAGGACCTTGAAGCATTCCCAATAAAATTGTCAAAGCTGTGTCTGCAGTAGTGAACCAAGATGGAACTTGGTTTGGACTCTTGGATTGAATTCCAGAATGTCTCATTAGTCAACGAAACCAAAAACTTATGGTTGACCAAAGAACTAAAATGTCATACTCCTTGAAGCTCAAAATTTAGTCGGCCTACAGTACTCACTAGTGTGGTCGGCCAACGTGTTGTCTCATGTTTGACCAGATGGGACCCTTCTCTACCACCCTAGTTCGTATTCAAAATTGGACAACAGTTAACGAGTTGTAGATTCCTAGACTCAAGTGCTTAGTGCTCACCCTCACCATCACGCTTCATGGTTGGGTGAACCTTACGAAAACCCGCTACTGTTGTAGTGGATGGAGTCAACAACTCTCTTTCATTGAATCATTCCTATGATCTTTTTGTTTTTGTACTAATTGCATGATTTGGCTGTTCTGGTTACTTTTTGGGGAGTCTTGCGACTTTAGGTTTGATTTGGATGTGTATCGAATAAATTCACATTAAGTCTTTCCTTGCATTTTCCCCTTGGATGACATTGTGACACCGGGAAAATTTTTAGATGCATTGGTTTTTTTTAGAAGCCTGTTTCATTCCGATGGCACTGTATTTCTGCAGATAGCCACCGATGTGGCTGCTCGAGGATTAGATATTCCTGATGTTGAAGTAGTGATAAATTACAGTTTTCCTCTGACAACAGAGGATTATGTCCATAGAATAGGGAGGACAGGACGAGCTGGTAAAAAGGGTGTTGCCCACACATTTTTCATGAAAGAAAACAAGGTAAAGAAAAGGTGACATTGTTATGGGATATGAGTTCTTGAATTCATAAACTAACAATTCTTACTTCGAGGATTGGGTGATTATTTTAGCTGATAAAAAGTTGATTTTACTACAGGGATTAGCTGGGGAATTGGTAAATGTTCTGAGAGAGGCTGGACAGATTGTCCCTACTGCCCTTACAAATTTTGGCACCCATGTAAAGAAAAAGGTCTGCTTTCCTTCTCTTTTTTGAGATTTGTGTCACCACGATAGTTTATGCGTGTGTGAGTAGAGGACATCAATTTGTGTGTGATTACAGTGTTACCTACAAAGTTAATATTGGAATCTGGTGTTTGACATGCAACTCTTCTAAGCTTGATGCTCTTAGAAGAGCCTCTTTGATACGTTACCTTCGAAAAGCGAGTGTATTTCACTACAACTGATTGATATGTTGGATGTAAATATAGATTGTAATCTCGATCAAATATTTCGACAGACAGCTTGAGCTGTTATTCGGCCCATTTGACAGCTTGAGCTTCTCGGACTGTTAGTGATCTAACATAATATTAGGTTAGAACTTTTCGGGAGGTCCTGGTTTCAAGTCTGTCGGTATTATTTTCATTCACATTCTCTCCCATAAAATATGCTTCGCTCAATGTACAGATGTTTTTTGTACCAAGTGCCAATGAGATTTTGCCTACATGCGAGAAAGGGTGTTAGATTGGTAAACGTTGTTGGTTCTATATATTTTCTAATGACTTAAGCAATTGGGAGAAGTAGTGATCTTAACCGTGGGCATAGTTTTAACTTAAACTGATGCCTAAAAGTCTCTTACTTTGCTGAACCCATGCCTTGTTTAAAAGAGCTGATTATACCCTTGACTTGGATGCAGGAATCAAAGCTCTATGGGGCTCATTTTAGGGAGATTGCCGCTGATGCTCCCAAAGCCAAGAAAATAACATTTGACTCTGATAATGAAGATTGAGGCCGACTGCAATTCCAAACTGTTGAGCTTGTACCAAACCTGTTTGATAGCCGGTTATCAACGTTTGGTGATTGTTTTTGCTTTTCGGGTCTCATAGCCTTTAACCTCAGCAGGTTTTGAGCATGAAGTCAAATTCGATTTGGGGTACTAGCCACATGGCCTAGTCGTTCCTGGATAGAAATTTGCAATCTCTCCCTCTCCCTCCGTCGGTGTGGTCACACGGTAACTTGTGGAAAATCTGAGACTCATCTATTTATCTTCCTTTATCTTTTTATTTTTATCGGCATCTTTTTATTTATTTTTCTTTTTCTTTGAGAGGTTCTGAATGAAAACTGTTTCACGATTTATTGGGGCAATATATGTATGAAAATTTTGATGTTCTTAATTTACTGTACTGAATTGGTTCTAGTTAAGGTAAAGAAAAAGGATTGGTTCTAGTTGTGATGTAGTCTTGTGATTTTTTAGATTGTAATGAATGTGTTATATTGTTGAATGATAACCAACTGTAAGCAAGTTGAATAAACTTTGATAATGAAGAGCATGTTTTTCAACAAAAGTAGAAAAAAATAAAATAAAAGGGTTTGTAATTTTCAGGTCGGCCTCTTCGTAATAAAAATTGCAAAGAGGAAAAACAATGGCAAGGAATCTCATTTTCCCAGGTGTCAACCTTTTGTTTTGCAATTTCTTCCAAATCAACGAGCTATATGGAGTATCAAATCATAAAATCTGTGGCAGACAAGTTTTATTTCGGGTAATATTCACCTCCAAATGGCTGGATCGGATTGGATAGGTATGGGTATAATTGCCATCCGTGTCGCTTGTTCCCACCTCTTTTAATTTTTGACGAAGTACCATAGGGTTCCAACCTTGCCAATGAGGTTGCAAGTTGGAATCACAAACTCAACATTTCCGACTTTTGATACGTGAGGCAACTCGAGTACTTGCTCAGATCTTGAAGTAAATCTTACTCTCTTCGTCCCTCCTTGAGTGTTCAATTATGCAATTTTAACTTATTGTGGGACAGTAAAAAATGGAATACTAACTGGACTCTTATTTGAGGATATATGAAGTATTTATGTAAACAACATCGTAAAAATCTTCACACCTTCATTCATACTCATATTTGAATGAGTTGTGACTCTTACCATTTTAATTTTTAAACAAAAGCACCAAAGCTCAAACTTTTCAAGGTCTTATGTGGATTTTAAATAAGTAGCTTCATAGTATTGCCAGTTATTCTTTCCTCTCTCAGAATGGCAATCAAGATCAAACTCTCAAGAAAGGTAGTATTATTCTAGGCACCATATCGTGATTGGCCAATAAATGAAGGAATCTTCACATTAAATTAAAAATCCAAGTGGCCGCCGGCAAGTTCTTCTTAGGCAAAGAGAAAACTGTACTAAAATACCTATAATAATGGAATTCATAAATATCGTAATATTTATTGCCTTTCGAGCTATGTCGTTCCACTTGTGAAGCAATTTAACGCCATAATATATAGTTGTGGCTTATAAATCAGTAGCTCTTTAATATTGCCACTTAGTATTCCTCTCTAGCAATCAAGTTCAACTCTCAACAAGTGACAATATTTTAGGTATTACATCGAGATTGGTAAACGAAAAATGGGATCTTCACATCAAATATAATTGGCTTAAGCAAATAGGTAACTGCTAAAATAATGAAATCTTCACTTATAGTATAAGAATATATTCCATCCGTGCCAAGTCGATCGACATGGGAGGCAATTTAACGCCCTAATATATATCCGTTGGCATAATTTGTAAAGCAATCAATCCAAATAGTATTTGACAAGTCCCGTACCGTTTTCCTTCGATAGTTCCCACCTCTTTTAGTTTTTGAAGAAGTACCATTGGATTTTGGAAGTTGGAATCACAAGTTCAACAAATCCTACTTCTAATATGGGACGGCAAAAGTAAAAATCATTTTGTATAAAAGCCTCATAAAAATCTCTTCACACATTCAGTCAACTCATACCTTCACGAGTTTTAACTCTAGTTTTTTTTTTTTTTACATTTCAAACTGAAATAAAGATAAAGCTTTTAATTCAAGGTCTTTATCTTTTGTGGTTTTATATATCAGTACCTCTTTAATATTGCCTCTTAATATTCCTCTCTAAGAATGACAACCATGACAAATCAAAGGTCAACTCTGTACCGGTGATAATATTTCAGATATTACATCACAATTGGTAAACAAAAAATGGAATCTTCACATTAAATATGCAATTGGCCGGCATACGCGAATAGGAAAATGTAATGGTCCTAACATATATTCCCTCCGTGCCACGTCGTTTGGCGTGGGAAGAAAATTAACGCCCTAACATATATTTAGTGGCATAACTTGAAAGCAACTAAAGTCTACCTTATTTTTCTACTAGAGCTAACCAATTAGAAATTTGCCTGTTTGGAATTGAAAATTGTAAATACGAGTCACCTTCCAAAAATTTCAGCAATCAATCCAAATATTTGACAGATGTCGTACCATTTTCCTTCGATAGTTCCCACCTCTTTTGGTTTTTGAAGAATACGATAGTGTTTTTTCATACTTTTTTTTCCCTTCCAAAACGATATATGTTATTAATCTCAATCAAAATATATCAAGTAGAAGACTCATCCGTAGCACAATCATCACATAAATTTTACATTGTGCGCCTGCGTGCTGTGTGTTAATGTAGGCCCAATTTGAAATCCATTTGTCCCACATCAGAAATGAAATGATAATTAGTGTATAAGGAATCGTGAGTAGCAATTTATAATTCGAGGTGCGGTTAGGCTCAGGTAAGTTAACGCGGCTTATTACACTCAACGATTGAGTGCATGACTCCTACGCTAATATATATGATGGAGAAGACCCCTTAAACACCACATGATGATACTCCAGGAGCACTAAATAATAACTCGTGTGTTGTCCTCTCCAATAGGGAGGGCCAATAATTGGTCAAGTGGAGATAATTATGTGTTCACACTAACTTCTTCTTTTCTTTATAACTTAGGGTGTCTGAACCAAAATTTGTAACCCTTGGCTAATCTATGGGAGCCAATCCCTTAGTCCACTGGCGGGGTTAAACCCAAGACAAAGTTCCGTCTGGATCGGACTAGACCCATAACAGTTTTGATATCACCTCAGACCATAGGAGGAAAAAAAAACTCCGAAATCTCACGGCTTGACCGCCGGACTAAGGCATTGGAGTTGTGTTCACACTACTAAAATACTTAGAATGATAGTGAGTTACTCTCGTGGTTAGTGAATTTCTTTGCAACTTCTGGTCAAAACATTTGGAATTAAGTACTCGGCAATATATAAAAAGGGGAGAGTATAGCAAAGAAGAAAGAGGCTGGTGGCCTAGGGGTGAAGAGACTGTTGCAACAAAACTTAGCATTGCTTGCAAAATGGCGGTGGAGATTCAACAAAGACAACAACTCTCTATGGGTGAGAGTAGTGCGAGATAAATCTAGTCTAATATATAAATGGAGAGTACCCCTTTGGTGTCTCCCCTTTGGTGTCATGTATTTTCCTTTTCCATAAGTACCCTCTTAAAAAAAGAAAAAACCAATACAAAAGTACTGTAACTAAGGATATATTTGACATTTAAACACAAAAAACTGCCAAAAACCCAAACTGCCACGTTCCAATATTTTCTCACTCTCTCATTTGCCTTCCACAAAACACAAGTCAGTATTTTTTTCACCCACGTCCTCCCCACCCGAAGGCAAAACTGATTTCTCCCCACTTTTTAACCCTCCTCACTTTTTAAGTTTCAGATTCATTTATGATCTGGGTTGGTTTTCAATTCCATTTAGCCTGAAGGGTAAGTTGAGGAATTAGTGCTTCAATTGGCGGGCATTCATTGTTGTATTATCTCTTTTTGTTGTCTGAACTATACATGTGTAATTTATGGCCTCAGTTGACTGAAAAGATGAGATCGGTTTCCTTGAATTTACTGGGTCAGCATGGGAAGGATTAACATTATCTGCTGATAAGGTCTATCACTCTATTTTCGTCATGTATCTTCACTTTTTTTTACACAATCCTTTATTAATTAATGGTATTTCAACCTTTTGTTCACCAAATTACGTAGGTGATTGCTCAATTTGTTAGAACATTTGTTTCATGTACTCATGTACTTTTCCTGACTCGATTTTTCCACCCTCCCTTTTCTAATGGTGTTTTCACATTTTTGTCTCTAGATTTTAAATAAAATAATTAATAAGTTGGGTTCATAAGTGTTTGTTTCAGTACTCCAAGATCAGTTCTAACATAAGTTTCATCCACATATCAGTACGTTATGTTCGTATAAGTCAAAATTTTTGCCATTTTTCTTCCTCGGTTCATGAGTTCTTTTTTTTGTCCTAATTTATTGTTATGTTGGGTATGAAGTATAGTAATAGGCAAGTAAATTACAAGTGTAAGATATTTTCCGAATAAAGAAAAATTCATACATTACTGTGACTTGAGAGAGGGGAAGACTAATGTGACGCAGACGGTTGGATTTTTGGGTTTTCTAAATTACAGGTAAATGGAAATCACATTTTTTACTATTTTTTAATATTCCATCTCCGGTCTAATTAATGAGTTTCGACTTTTTTTGCTCTCCAGTTTTTTAAGTTGAGTAAGAGGCTACGCTCACCAACTACAATAATTCTACTCCGAAGTAAGTGACTGTCCAATTCATATCTCATCCAACGCTGAAAGGTTTAAGAAATTCATGTATTTATGCCTTTTTCTTATTTTCCCGGCCAATCTAGAGTTGAGTTCTCATGCAACAAAGGCAATTGTTACTAAATTTCGATTGATTTTTATTTTTTGCTTGCCTCCTTGGCTCTTTTAAGGTTTCTGCAACTGTTACCCAACATTTACGTGATGGCCATGTTTGGAAAGGGATAGGCAGTTACATAAGTCTACACTAGAGGTCGGGGCATATGCGATGCGTGTGCAAGTCGGATTTTTACAACATTTGTGAAAATTTGATCACATAAAAAGTGGGAAGCATTTTTACAAAAACATTGTGAAAATCTGATTTGCACACGCATCGCGTGTGCCCCGGCCTCTAGTATAAATTAGATCAGAGGAGTTGGCTGCTAAACTGCCCAGTGAGAGGGGCAGTTTCTACCTTGTGGAAATATATTTGTTCAATTGGCGATATTGGGTCAAGCATAGGAGGAATTGTGCAAGAGGGTTTCGAAATACATGTATTTTCGGGTCATAATACATATTTTTGGAACCACAAATGGTTAGGTCCCCAAACTCTCAAAGAAGCTTTTCCTAGGTTGTTTTTGCTATCTACTCAACAAGATGAGGTGATTAGTAACATCTAGGCAGGGAGGGGGAACGGAAATTGGGGGTTGGATTTTAGGAGAGTTTTGCGTGAAAGGGAAAAGGTGATGCTAATGAATTTGAAATTAAGATTGCAGTCTTATCATATGGATCCGTCCAAGCTTGACTCTATGCAATGGCGATGGGCGCAAAATAAGAACTTCACGGTAAGGTTGGTGTATGAGCAATGGGTAGTGCAGACTCTGGATAGAAACTCAATTTTGGGCTCTGTGTGGAAGAACTTATGCCCCCCTAAGGTCGAAATTTTGGTGTGGAAGGCTATTCAGGAGAGGTTGCCCACAAGGTCTGTTCTTATGAGCAGGAATATTGCCATGAATGATCACTTGTGCCCCCTTTGCCCTCTGCATCTAGAAACCCCCAACCATTTATTTTTTCACTGCCATTTTTCTTGGTTTGTTTGGTCGCAAATCTTGGATTGGTGGCACACCAATTAGGTTTGCCCATCCTCAGTCGCGGGTCTCATGGGCTAGTGGTTCAATAATAGTTATCGCAACTTGTAAAAACATATGTGGGAAGTGTGTTTCTATGCAACAATTTGGTCCATTTGGGTGATGCGGAATGGGTGTATCTTTAAGAATGCGGCTGTAACCTCAGAGGCGGTGGTGGATATAATTAAGTTCAGGGTGGCTATGTGGATCAAAGTTAAATTCAATATTAAGATGTACTCCATGGAGGATTTCAAAATGTTTTTAGATGGTATCCGGTTGCTAAAGTTGTAATATGTTTTGGCGTTTATCATTCAACTTCGTGCTGGATGATTTACGTTTCCCCCTCCCCCGGTTGAGTTTGGGCACTTATGTTCCTCAGCCTTCCCCCTCGATGTATCCTCTCGAGCTTTATAAAATTTTCTTTTGCCGACCAAAAAATAAAAAATAAAAAAATGTGGATCAAAGTTAAAAAAATTTGATAACAATTAAAGAAGACTATTCAGTTAGTTCAAGACAAATGTGCTCTAAAATAGACAAACAAATAAAGACATAAACCGTGTCTCTTCTAATCAAACTCCCAACTACTCAGAATGAATTTAGCTCTTAGAAGAAGAAGTACTAGTTGCCATAAAAAGAGACAGGGGCAATAGCAATTTCCTGAATCTTAACATGAGAGAAGAAAGGAAAAAATATCTCAAGGTCTGCCTAAACCAAAGGTGAGAGACCAATACCAGTGCATCACTCCATTTATTTCATTCCACATGCCACTGTGTTCTAATCAAAATTTCAAGTTTTTCCATGTAGAATGATTTGGCAAAAAACAAAAGTTTCGTTTTAATTTTTCGGTGTTTGGTTGATAGTTGTAAATGATGTATGCATGTTTATTTATAAAAAAAAGAGAGTAAATGTTGAATACATGTATGTATATGTGTACTCCAGTATTACATACAAAGTTTTGTCGTCTTTGATGAGAAAGCACATGGTTAGGTCAAAGATGGATAAGATTGGAGCTGTGGGAGAGCTCAGCAAATTAAATAACACAATTATTTGTCTAGCAGCGAAGCCAAGTTCGGAAAATGACTTACCACCTTTTCAAGAAAAAAACATTTTCAACTATATGAAGTAAGATGTTTTACATGGTAAAATATTTTCCTGTTTTTTGCACAACCAAACACCAAAAAATAAGTAAAACATTTTATAGTAAAATATTTTACGCCCAAACAAACGGAGCACTAATGTAATCAACTTTCCACAAGTCATTTGTTTCTTTCCACTTTCCACTTTCCACTTTCCACAAGTCATTTGTTTCTTTCCATATGCTAGTTGGTACTGTGTCTTCACAATTAAATATTGGGCTCCAGAATTAATAATGCAATCAAAAAGAATTTTCATTACAAATAGTCAAATTACTCTTGGACAATAACCCTTATAGCTTTCAAATTTGGGGCTCACTTGAACATAAACTAAGAAGATCATTCCAGTTTTAATTATCTCACAGTCTCCGATCTCTTTACCTCCAGTAGCGGATTCAGAAAATTCAAACAGATGGGTCACTTTTCGAACATAAATTAATAAAAAAAATACTCACAATCTAATACAAAGAGAACATTTATTCAGAAAAATATAATCAGAATAAAAAAAATGAATGTAAGTGTTTTTTTTTTTTAGATCATTTATTACATTTTTATTGGTGTTATTAGTAGAATTGTGTGGGTTGGCTCCAACTATCTAAGTCTAGTATTGATGTGGTTCAACTCTCGGTAGGATCAAGTTTTGAAGAATTGTTTTTCCACTTGCGCAACCTTGTTTAGAAAAATAAAAACTGAATGGTGGTGGCAAGTTTCGAACCTGCACCGCCCAGGACACTTTGTTTGGTTGAGCTTTTAGAAAGTTATTTTTGAGAGTTGGAGTCGTAATGAGTGGAGAGAGATAGAGAGAAAGATTTATTGAAAACTGTGCCGAGAGTTGAATGTTACTCTGAAAAAGAGCAACCAAACACAGCGTTTGACTTTACCAACTGAACTAGACGACAGAATTACTAAATTTTCGGTAGTTTACTATTCTCTCCGTTCCAAATTGAGAGTCTATTATTCCATTTTAGGTTGTTCCAAAATGATGGCCCTTTTTCAAAAATGGAAGGCAAAATTTGGTGATTTTTCAAAAGTGTCCCTTAAAGGTGAATATAAGTGTCATAAAATAGGTAGAATATAGGGGTAATGGTGGAAATAATAAGCAATGTAGGTGTAATCATTGTATGTCTTCCTAAATAGTTGGAATCTCCAAAAGGGATTCTCAATTTGGAACGGAGGGGGTAGTATATATTACTTCCTCTTTTGATTCACACAAAAAAAATTTCAATATTTTTAGCCGGGTCACGTGACCTGCCTGTGCCCACATTGGATCCGCCTCTGTTTACATCCAAAGGCTACTCCAGGAAGCATCAAACAAGAAAAAATGGCAGAGGGTGCTATGTTCGAACTCCACAAAGAGGTAAACCTATTTAACCGAAGTGTGGGAAGAGATTGAATACATTAGAGCCGAATTCGAGCTCATGACAAATTTCCTCATAGCGGCTGATGCTGTGGAAGAGAGAAACCATGGCAAGACTTTTACAATGCCAACATTTTCTCATCAAGAGTACTCTTACATTTAGGCTCCGTTTGTTTGGGCGTAAAATCTTTTTCGGTAAAATGTTTTACCTATTTTTTGGTATTTGGTTGTGTAAAAAATGAGAAAAATATTTTACATGTAAAACTTTTTCTATTAATTGGATGAAAATGACTTGCTCTTAAATCTTCCATAAGTTATTTTTTGAAATGAACCCGCTACCTTCTACTACAATTCTCACTGCTCAATTTCCTCGATTGTAGTCCTAACCCACATTCAATTCCAATATTTTCATATCTCTCTACTGTTTAAGCCCCCCTTTCAACACTATTTTACATTGTAAAACATTTTATATCTTAGTAAATGGAGCCTTAATGTTGAATCATAAATAATGAGGGGCAAATACCATAGCAAGAATTCACCCATAGTTATACATAACATTAATAGAATAGAATTTTTATTTTGCTTCCGCCGTTCCACGCGTACCACGAGATAGGACGCTCGTATAATCTATACTACTTTTAAATGTACAAAAGTGTTTCCTACTCTTTTATTTCCACAAATACCCCTTGCAATTGCAATTAATCCTAGCCCACTCAACACCTCTTTTCAACCGAAACAATGAAACCGTCCAACGAACAGTTCTTTCCAAACGATACAATACAACACCCCAAACAGAAACACTGCACACAACAACAGCCGCCTCCCATAGCCTCCCACAAAACCAATCCATCCTCCTTTTGGAAGCCTCTTCACCTTCGACTCCCCTGGCCTCCAAAAAAAAAAAATTACACCATCCTTGTGGCACCCCGTTCTCATGCTTAATTACTCCGGCAGCCTCCGACCAAGACTTCAACAACAACAATGTACCGGACTGAACCCAAGTGCATCCCAACACAAGGCCAAGACAGGTAAGTCATGCATTCAAATTTCCACCCTGTCTTTGATTGCAAACACTCTCCCTTTTCCCCTTTGTCCACCTCTGTAGACCATAAATACGCATACCAACTGTTTGGCAAAAATGACCCTTCAAAGACCAGACACTCCCCTTCCCCCTTCGTCCACCAATGTCACCAATTCTGTAGACCATAATTACGCACACCAACTGTTTGCCAGAAAGTGCCTGTGAAATTGTTGTATATTGGAGAGATTATAGGCTTGTTTGATTGGCCAACTTAGACACGAGACAAATTATAACTGTTGTGAGAGGTCATTATTGGGATTTGAAGCCAACTATTGGATGGGGAGTATCATATCAGTAGGTCATGGGTTGTGTCAGATAACTAACCATCTAAAACATGAGATGCTGTTAATCCTTTATCCATTAGTTTTAGTTGGAATAGTTATAGGTCGGGTCACTGGTAGTCCCGTCAATAAACATGGCCTATAGATATAGCAGACCTTGAGTGATGTAATTTCTTTGAATTGTATATCAATGCCTGGCAAATTAAGTGAAATGAATCATAGATTTGAATGGTCAAAGATTATGTAGAACTTCAAAATTCAGTTAACTATGTTTTGGAATGGAGTTTGATATGCATGAGTGCTTCATAATGTGCAATTTGATTCTTCTGTTTTTTGAGTCAATAAGACAAAGGACATGTTTCCGCTATTTGAGGATTAGATATCCTAGCGAAAACCAACCACATGAACCTAAACCTAGTACCTAGAAAAGAGTCCTACGCCACATGTAGCCTGCAAAAAATGTTAAAAAATGAGAACCTAATGAGTTGACTTGGAAGGTAACAAAAAGGCCCAGTTTTCCAGATTCCGAGTTGCCCTACAAACTGGTTCAGATTTAAGATCCCAGCTATCCCCTTACAACCAAAATTCTATTGCAAGAAACAGAGAAAAAAGAGGAAAATGGCGGAGGTTGCAGTTTTCCATCTCCTATCCAACTTCGCAACATATCTCGGACCCTATCTCAAGGAAGAGGCAAAACTGTTAACTGGAGTGGGGAAAGAGATTTAATACATTAGAGCCGAATTCGAGCAGATGAAAAATTTCCTTAGAGCAGCTGATGCTATGGAAGAGGGAAACCTGGAACTCGATGTATGGGTGAAGCAAGTTCGAGAAGCTGCATATGACACTGTAGAGTAGATGCTCTTGACATGTACATGCTTCGCCTTGGACATCAACACGGCCCCGGATTCCGCGGGTTTCTTCGCAAGGTTTCTTGCTTTATTAAGACTTTGAAAGCTCGTCACCAAATTGCTTCTGAAGTAAAAGAAATCAAGTCCAGATTCGTTGATATTTCCGTGGGATATCAGAGATACAATGACATATACCGTACAATGGAGCAAGGCCCAAGCTCCACTCATTCCGGCGTTGCATGGTATGGTTGTATTTTATGATTAAAAATTTCATTGCATATATTTGTTTGATTCTGGAGGACATTTAATTTAGCTCTCTGACTTTGTATTATTAGGTGACTTAATTGCATATATTTTCTTGTTTTGTTTTTTACAGAAATTTCTACTTATTTTCCAACAATCTAGGAGAAGAAACGGTGTCGTTATAGGAATTTCTGTAAGAAGGAGAAAATGGAGTCTAATTCATGCAAACCAGAGAAATTCACGGGTTATAGGAAAAAAAATTCTGAACACTTGGGGTCGTCTCACACACCTCTCAGAGTAGAAGTGGATAATAAGTTAATAACTCCGCATCCGCTTGAAAATCCAAGTCCCATGGTGATGATTCCGATGAAAAAGATTTGTTTGCATGTGTCATGGTCCACAAGCTAGAGCTTGTTACTTGCGGAAGGGTCAAACACCTAAAGCTTGTGGACCTCCAGTAGCCCTATCAAGACTCAGGCACAAGAACTATGAGCATGAAAAATGGAAGCTTGGTCAGGGTACAAGGAGAAGGAAAAATAAAGTTGGAGATGTCTTCGGGAAATTTTATCACACTAGATAGAGTCCTACTACATGTTCCCTGATGTTTAAGAAAAATTTAGTTAGTGCGTCGTTGTTAGTACAACCACCAATTTGATTCTCACCAAGACTCAGGCACAAGAATTGTGTATATTCTGCGTCAACACCAATTTTTTTCACCAAAGAGTGTTGTCGTTGGGTGTTTTTGTGTTACATTTTTTGTTGTAGTGGTTGATCTTGAGTCTAGGAAATGGTACTTTTGTTGGTAGGGGATATTTGCTAGTTGGTCTTTTTGAAGTTAAAATTATTTGAATTCATCATACTCAATTCGCATGATAATAAATTGATTGATTCTTCGTGTTCAATTGAAGTTGTGGAATAATCAAATAGTATTTGGCATGGTAGGCTTGGTCATGTGAATTTAAATACCATTAAAAAAATGATGAGTTTAGAGCTTATTCCCAAATCTCCTGTTGTCGCATGATAATAAATTGATTGATTCTTCGTGTTCAATTGAAGTTGTGGAATAATCAAATAGTATTTGGCACGGTAGGCTTGGTCATGTGAATTTAAATACCATTAAAAAAATGATGAGTTTAGAGCTTATTCCCAAATCTCCTGTTGATACAAGTTAAAGATGTCAAATATGTGTTCAAGCTAAACAATCTAGGAAGCCTTTTAAATCAGTGGAAAGAGAAATAAAATTATTAGAGTTAATTCATAGTGATATCTGTGACTCTAATAATGTATATTTGTGACTCTAATGATGTTTTGACTCGCGGAGGCAATAGGTATCTTATAACTTTTATTGACGACTGCATGAGATTTTGTATTACGTATTTGATTAGTGAACAAATTAAGTGAGTTAATTAATTGAAATATTCAAAATTTACAAAGTTGAGGTAGAAAATCTACTTCAAAAGAGGATTAAAATTTTGAGAACGGATCGGGAGGTGAAAAACGAAATGACCGATTTTTGTGAATCACATGGTATCATTCACCAATTAACTCCTTCTAACGCACCACAATCAAACAGAGTTGCCGAAAGGAAAAATCGTACATTGCTAGATATGGTTAATGCAATGTTGTTGAGTTCAGGCTTGCTTAATAATCTTTGGGGTGAAGCTTTATATTCAGCTTGTCATATTCTTAATAGAGTCTATTACAAAAATTCAGATAAGACCCCTTACGAGAAGTGGAAAAATAGAAAACCTAGCATGAATTAGCTCTATGTGTGGGGATGTTTAGCTAAGGTTAGTACTCCTATCTCAAGAAGAAAAGGAAGATTGGCCCAAACGTACAGTTGATTGTTGGGTGTTTTTCAAATAGTGTTACTCATAGATTTTTAGTTTTAAATTCTGAAACTCCAGATATATCTAATAACACTATTATTTATGGCATGTCGTCATGCAACTTTCTTTGAAAACATTTTTCCTATGAAAATAAAATGACAAAACAGGTAGGTGAAAACCTAGAGGAGGATAACTTGAGGTCTAATCGAGATAATGGAATA
Source organism: Rhododendron ovatum (assembly GCA_019656835.1). Taxonomy (NCBI): domain Eukaryota; kingdom Viridiplantae; phylum Streptophyta; class Magnoliopsida; order Ericales; family Ericaceae; genus Rhododendron; species Rhododendron ovatum. Next base: position 19,476,023 of record CM033794.1, on the reverse strand, counting down.
CATACAGAGGTTTAGTAGGTTGGGCCTGATTTTTATGCTTATTTGATAGAAGACAGATCCGAAAACATTTACTGGCTATGATGTCTTTAGATGCTTCGTTTTGGAAAGAGACGATTGATAGCGAAATGAATTCCATTATGAGTAATAATACGTGGTTTCTAACTGATTATCCACCGGGAAATATTGGTTGCAAATGGATTTTTCGGAAAAAGACCATGAAAAGAAAAAGAACGGATGGTTCAATCTAAAAGTTTAAAGCAAGACTAGTTTGGTTTTAGTCAAAAGAAGGAATAAACTTCTTTGATACTTGCTCCTTGGTAACTAGGATTACAATGATTAGAGTTCTAATTGTTAGAGTTCTAAATGTTAATGCTACCACTTATAAGTTAGAGGTGCACCAAATGGATGTGAAAACTGCCTTTTTAAATGGTGAGCTAGATGAAGAAATATATATTGATCAAGCGGAAGGATTTGTTGTACCAGGACAAGAAAAGAAAGTATGTAAACTCGTGAAATCTTTGTGTGGTTTAAAACAAGATCAGAAACAATGGCACAAAAAATTTGATTAGGCAACGGTTTTAAAATAAATGATTCTGATAAGTGTGTTTACATAAAGCAAATTGTTGGTTCTTTATCTGATTTTGCTTGTATGTTGATGATATTCTAATTTTTGGTACGTACGAATATAGGTGTCATTAAGGATACAAAAGAATTGTCATATCTAAGAATTTTGACATGAAAGATTTGGGTCATGCTAATGTTATACTAGGGGTAAAGTTGATAAAAAAAAAAAAAAAATCAAAATTGCATTAGTATGACTCAGTCTCATTTTGTTGAAAAATTATTTAGGAACTTTGGTTATTTTGATTTAGAATTAATTTCTACTCTCTTTGACCCTAATTTTCATTTGGAGAAAAATGTGGGAGAAGGAATTTCTCAACATAAATATTCTCAAATAACCGGGTCATTAATGTTTCTTGATAATAATTAATTGGGTCATTAATGTATCTTGCTAATGGTATTAGACGCATATGCAGTGGGTAGATTGAGTAGATATACTATGACATTCATTATTCTGGTTATCCTGTTGTACTTGAAGGATTTTGTGGTGCCAATTGGATATCAGATTCAGATGAGACTAAGGCTACTGGTGGGTATATCTTTACTTTAGGAGGTGGTGCAATAGCATGGCAGTCCGCTAAACAAACTGCCAATTGGATATCAGATTCAGATGAGACTAAGGCTGCTAGTGGGTATATCTTTATCTAGATCAATAATGGAAGCAAAATTTATAGTCTTAGAGTTGGCGAGTATAGAAGTTGAATGGCTAAAATGCCTTTTAGAAGCCGTACCTTTATTGCCTAAATCTTTACCAGCTGTATCAATGCATTGTGATAGCCAAGCTACAATATCAAAGGCTAAGAGTAAAAATTGCAATGAAAAAAGGAGACATAGAAGAATAAGGCATAACACTATTAAAGAGTTGTTGACTCATTGTGTGATATCACTTGATTTCGTGAGGTCTGAAAATAATCTAGCAGATCCTCTTACAAAAGGTTTAGCCTGCAGGCTAATCTTAGAACTATCGAGGGGATGGAACTGAAGCCTATATAATAGTCATCGCAATTACACCCAACCTTTGTGATTGGAGATTCCATGCATGAAGAAGGTTCAATGGGTAACAACGAAATTGTACGTTGATGAAATATCTAGGTTGATGCTAGATATATAATTACCTTTTTACTAGATAACCTTAATCACAAAGTACAAGTGCACAATAGCACGAGACACGAAGATTACGTGAAAAACTCCAATACGGGTAAAAATTACGGGAAAAAATCATGCACTAATACTTTTGTGCAATTACAAGTAACCTTAATAATGACTGTGTATCCTCACCACGAGTAGGGGCGGAGGGACAGTGGGACAACTGAAGTCAGTTGACCCCACTGACCTCAAAATTACCCTTAGTTTTGCTCTGGACTCTTGCTCTGTTCTTGAAAATTCTACAGTTTTGCCCCCCATGTGCTTGACTATTTCCTCAAAACCCCTCGTAAAATTATAAAATTTGTCTTTTGCTTTTTATGAAAAATAGGCTTTTCCTTTTTATGGTGCACGATATATACTCTCTCTTCATCAAAACCTGCCCCTTGCATTTTACATACAGTTATGCACCTTCTATACACTCTTTCTCTCTCTCTCTCTTTATTATCTTCTAGGTAAGTTTTCCCCCAAATTTCCTACATAAGTATGTTAATAGTTTCCATTAAATTGTTTCCATGTATTCTGTATGAACAATTTTTTACCAAACTTGTTCGTATATGAGGTTTTTTTTTTTGTGCTTTTAACTGTTGGTGCTAGTGGAATTTAATTAAGTATATTGTTGGTCCCTAGAATGAAGTTCATTACTTTTTGACCATGCTAGTTTTTTGAATAAGAAAAATAGTCCATATGTGAATTTTGGTTCTTGAGTAACCTTGACCCCACTGACAACTAATCCTGTCTCAGCCCCTGACCGCGAGTCCTAAGAATTACTTGCCGAATTCACGTTCATCGTATTTTTGCATAATCGCCGATCTTGAATCCTCAAGCCTTCCAGAAATACTTTTCGAACTCGATCCACGAAAGGGTTTGCTTCAATGATTTGGATGTAGATGAATGATAAGAACCTCTTGATGATGATTGATTAGCACCAAGATCCCATGAATCTTTACAATACTTCAAGATACAAGGAACGTAGCCCACAATAGTGTTCTGAGATGTAAACGAGGGCACACAAAAACTAACAGCTGCGCTCGGAGGAGATCAACTTTAAGAAACGAGGGTTATGCATATATACAAGTGCTCAGTCCCTCTTTTTCATTTTTATTGACCTAATGGGTCAATACTTGTTAAGGCCCCAAAACCCATTCCAACAAAAACTGAACTGGCCAAATAACAACTTGATTATGCTTGAGCAAAAAACTCCGTTTTCCTACTCTTTCATAAACCGGCCCAATAAGAACTTGACTAACATCTACCGCACTCATATACAAAAATTGAGATTCATTCCCACACCCTAACGCAGACTCTCTATCAAATTATAAAAGAAAAGTACAACTCGATAAAAAAAAAAAAAACGATAGACGGAAATGTGTATTTTTGTCATGAGCATACCAACCAAAAAAAGAGCTCGGCCTATGGAGCTTTAGTTGACTAGAAAGATCATGATATTTATCTTGCGGGGTATTCTCTAGTCCCATTCCTATGGTGATAGTGATCTTTATTGTGGCGCTTGAGAAAGAGCATAGCTCTGAATGAGTCCGAGACAGGTATTCTACAGGGTATCGGTCAAAGATAACATTGAAGATCTTGCCTTAGTGAGTGTGCTAGTGGGGTCGCTATTGTGGGAAATTGGGCTACTCCTTAAAGACACTTATGATACATGACACTTATGATACATGATACGTGCGCATGACCGTAATGCGCGATCCAGACTAGAACATTTTATTGCCCATACTGTGTATGAGGTATGTTAAAGTTTGGTTCAAGAACCCAGTTCAAGACTTTAGTTCAATGTGGCTCCTTCAGATGGAGACTTACCATCGCTAAGTGTAGGTTCAAACCCAGAAGGTACCTACATTATTGCACAGTAAAAATGCTCGTACATTATTTTGAATTTTAATCATCAGGGGGATTGTTGTACTTTTATGATTAAAAATTTCAGTGCATATCTTTGTTTGATTCTTGAACACATTTAGCTAGCTCTCTGATTTTGTATTATTAGGTGAGTTAATTTAGTTACTACAAGGAACCAACCATGTATTATTAGATTTTTCCTGTCCCATGTATCAATATCATAGTTTAGGATTTTTTTTTTCTTTCCTTAATGATTTACCCTTATCAAGTTTCAATTAAAAATCTTTTAGCCTGTCAAAAAAAAAAAAAGAAAAAAAAAAGGCCATTGGTGACCTTACGGCATAAACCCAATTTGAACGTTGGTATTGCTCAAATGTAACTCATCAATTATTTTCTTCCAATAATAATTTAATACATTGATTGCATGCTATTACACCTCTCCTGGTATTTATTGGAGATAGCTAGAGACAAAAAATTATCTTCAACATTACAGCTACGTAAAACATTTGTGTGAGATTATAAAATAACATAGCGCCATCTATCTCTATCAATTTCATTGGGTCAGGGAAATTGAATATTTTAGATTGTATTCTTGAGTTCGGTTAATACACTATATCCGATTTGAGCATACGGGTGGTTCTTGATTCGCGTAGAAAATTTTAGTTGCACACAAAACTTTCTGAGGATTGTTTGTTTTTTTTTTAGGTAATTTAAAACTTTTATAAAGCAAACCAACAAGAGGTCAAAACCTCACTACAATCAAAGCATACCTATCAAGCAAGGAAAAGTAAAAACAAGAGTAGAGCAATTACACATATAGAACAGAATATCCTAGAACTAAGGTTCCAGGATGTAACAGGAGGGCGTTTCTTCTCTTAGGACGGTGCTACGTGCGTGCCTCAATCCACAGACTTTTCTACACCAATCCACAGGCTTTTCTACACCCTATATCTCTTGATTGAATTATTATCTTGCTTTATTATTATTGCTTCTTGTTGTGTATTTTACAGAAATTTCTACTTATTTTCCAATAGGTATGATTGTCATGGTGATGCCTTTCTACTCCAAGAAGCTGACCTTGTGGGCATTGACAAGCCCAAATCACAAATGATTCAGTGGCTAGTGGATGAGGATCCTCAACTCAAGGTGATTTCGGTAGCAGGAATGGGCGGGTTGGGCAAAACCACCCTTACTAGAAAGGTCTACGATGATGCAACAGTGAAGGGGCGCTTTCAAACCCATGTTTGGATCACTGTTTCTGAAACAGTCAAAGTCGAAGAGCTTTTAAAAGACATGATCCGACAACTCTTTGAAGAAGTCAGGCAACCATGCACTCCCACCAAGAATGGACAATATGGATACAAATGGCTTAAAAAGGACAATTAACGATTTTCTGCAGTAGAAGAGGTATGTGTTTGTTTTGGACGATGTATGGCATATTCCTAAGTGGCAATTTCGCAAAATTATATTTCCTGAATGCAATTGTGGCAGTCGAATAGTCCTAACAACGAGAAATAATGATCTAGCATCTTTTGCTACTAAAGAATATCATGGTTCTGTTTATAATCTCCAACCCTTGCCTCACCAACAATCATGGGACCTGTTTTGCAAGAAGGCATTTCAAGGGAATCCTTGTCCCTCACATTTGGAAAATCTTTCAAGAGACATCTTCAAAAGATGCGAGGGTTTACCACTTGCAGTTGTGGCAATCGGTGGTCTTTTATCAACGAAGGAGAATAGTCTTGACGAGTGGGAGAGGGTTTACCGTTGCCTTGGAGCGGAACTAGAAAGCAGTGACAAACTCGTGAGCATGAAAAAGATATTGTCCCTCAGTTACTTTGATCTGCCTTACTATCTCAAGTTATGTTTTTTGTACTTGAGTATTTTTCCAGAAGATTTTTTCATTGGCCACATGACATTAATTCGGCTGTGGGTGGCAGAAGGATTTGTAGAAGCGAAAGGAGGAATGACAAAAGAAGAAGTTTCTGAGGGATACGTCAATGAGCTAATCAATAGAAGTTTAGTTCAAGTGGCAGAGAAGAGGTATGACGGGAGGTCAAAAAGTTATCGAATCCATGACTTATGGCATGAAATAGTTGTTTCAAAGTCGAGAGAGCAAAACTTTGTGTCGTTAGCCGGTGCCGAGAAGGTGCGACGCTTATCAGTACACACTAATTTGGAAAACATACAAATCAATTGCTTCACTCGACTTCGTTCTTTGCATGTGTTTAGCATAGAAGATCCGCTATCAATGTTGTCAAAAGTTGTGTCGTTCGGCAAAGGGACGAGGCTATTAACGGTGTTAGACTTGAGAGGTACAGATTTGAAAACATTTCCTGAAGAAATTGTGAAGCTAGTTCATCTTACTTATCTAAGTCTAAGGGAGACCGAGGTAAAATTGATCCCGAAGTCAATTGGAAACCTCAAGAAACTAGAAACATTGGATCTCAAGTTGACACGTGTTACAGAGTTGCCAGAAGAGATACTGAAGTTGCAATATCTTCGTCATCTCTTATTGAGTAGAGACAAAAGATTGAATGATTGTTACTATGGTTTTCACATTGTATCTGGATTCAAAGCCCCAAAAGGAATAGGGAGCTTGACATCCTTACAGAAATTATGTTATACTGAGACAGACAATGGAAGTAAGAATAGCATTGTGTTTAATGAGCTTGGGAAGCTGACTCAACTGAGGAAGTTGCACATTTTAAGACTACCACAGGAAGATGGGAAGGTGTTATGTTCATCCCTTGAGAAGCTAAACAACCGTCAATCGTGGTATGTTGGTGCAAAAGAGGAAGATGAGATCATTGATCTAGATTCTTCGTCTTCGGTGCCTCGGCAACTTTGGACACTCTATTTAAAAGGATGCCTGCAAAACCTACCCCATTGGATATGGTGGAGTAAGTTAAGGGATGTTGATCCACTGCAATCCTTTCAAGACTTGCCCAATTTGGTTTGCCTTCATCTCGTGGCGGCTTGTGAAGGAGAAGGATTATGTTTCAAGGCAGGTGGGTTTCAAAGCCTCAAATGTTTATGGCTGATTCAAATGGAAGGATTAAAATGGGTGAATGTCTTATTTGACATAATTAGCTTGACATGGATTTGGAACAGCAAAGCATGCATTCGGTTTGTGATAATCGTAATTTAGATTTAGAATGTCAAGACTTCTCTCGATGAATCTAGGATTTCTTAGACTTGTGAAAATCTTTGTCTTGTTTGTATAATTGTATTTTTGGCAAATTTTCGTAGTCGTCTCTCTAGTTTTACGGCTGTCTCAATTTCGTCCATTTAGTTTCAATTGTCTCAATTTCGTCCCCGTAGTTTGTTTTATGTTTCAAATCCGTAAAATTGTTAACACTGTTAAAAGAAACCTACGAAAAAATATGATTAAAAAATTAAGTTTTTCAATTTTCAATCCGGTTAAACCAGTGCGAAGATCTTATTTTTTTTATCATTTTATCCTAGATGACCATAATGAATTTTTGGCTCTAAGGCCTTTCAACGAGCACCCGAAGACTCCTTATTTAGTTTCAGGGCTCTCTTATGATGCTCATTGAAAGGCCTTAGAGCCAAAAATCCATTATGATCATTTAAGATAAAATAATCAAAAAAATAAGATTTTCGCAACGGTTCAAACGGATTGAAAATTGGAACACTTAATTTTTTTACACCATTTATATATTAAAAAATATAGTTAAAAAATTAAGTGTTCCAATTTTTAATCTGTTTGAACCGGTGCACAGATAGTCATAATGGATTTTTGGCTCTAAGGCCTTTCAATGAGCATCCTAAGAGAGCCCTGAAACTAAATAAGAAGTCTTTGGGTGTTTGTTGAAAGGCCTTAGAGTTAAAAATTTATCACGAACATATAGGATAAAATGATAAAAAAAAAAAAAGTTCTTCGCACTGGTTCAACCAGATTAAAAATTGGAGTACTTAACTTTTTAATCATATTTTTCAGTTAGTTTCATTAACGGTGTTAACGATTTTACCAATTTGGAACGTAAAACAAACTACAGGGATGAAATTGAGACAATTGAAACTAGAGAGACGAAATTGAGACAACCGTAAAACTAGAGGGATGACTACGAAAATTTGCCCTTGTATTTATATTGAATTTACAGTTCCATTGAAAGTTTTTATTGTCACTTATCTAGGGCTGTAAAAAGAAAAAAAATCCGTGCTATACATAGCTAGCATGGGAACTTGTTTTGTGTTGATTACATAGTGCATAAAATGATGGAGGCCAATGGGCTTGTCCCATTGGGTTTCCTTGATTTGTTTGTTTTTGCCAATCGAGAGTTTGGGTCTCGAAATGGGCATAAAATTTTTCTTAGGTTTGTTGGAAATTTAATGTCGTTCTCCTTACTCCTATTCGTCTTTGTATCAATTTCAAAGATTAATAAAAAAAATTTGTTGTTAAAATAAACGTTTGAAACCAAAACTAAACTGCTCTTGCACTGTTGGGAAAGTTGTAGTGGGATCAATCTTAGACACTTTTTGGGGTAGAAGCAAAAGAAAATAAAACATTGTGTTCATTGGTATTGTTCACCATTACACCAAAGATCCAGTAAACATTGTGTTCATTGGTATTCTAAGTACCTTGGACATAAAATCTTAATGTAGAAGTGTTACTACGTGTTTGATGTTAATGAAATCTATTAATGGATGGTTAATTTTTTCGTGAGTAAATGAATAAATCTAGTATCAAAAGCGTGCTAGGCACAACTGCATGCCTTAATCGAAGTAAAATCAAGGGTCCTTTTTTTTTTTTTTTATCAACAAAATTAAAGTAGATTTTATTAATCAATTGTAATAGATACAAAACTTAAATGGGGCAATTGAAAGCATTACAAGTTTGCCACTCGAGACCCAAAAGATTTCAAGGTTGGCAAAAGGACAACCAACAAAACCAAACAACAAACAAGCTCAATAAAGAGCAATCAAATATGATAGTCGCATAATGAAAACAACCCTTATCAAAGTGGATAATATGTGTGGGAGTTCATACTTTCTTTTCACTACAAGCATTCCTAATATATGTCAAACTAGTATTTAATTTGTTTTAACCATAAATATATAGGACCAAGTCAACAATCAAAATAGCTGACAAAAATTTCAGCCTTGTATCCTAACTGTTTCCATGAATGAAATACTAGTGCAATACCCGATGTCTAAAACAAGAATATCATAGGGTATGATAGTATCTAGGAGACCCCAATCAAAATTCAAATGACTCTACTCTCTACTTCATAACAAACTTCTTTACCATTTCAAAAAAAAAAAATACTTCATATTAAACTTCAATGTAAGAGAGGAGAATGTTAACGCAAAAGGAATCCGGACCCATACACCAAAATAAATAACTAAGAAATGAAGAATCTTCTATGAGAAGTCCAAATGATCATATTCGGGAAGAGGTAAAAAGGGAAATCAACAAATGATTCAAAATTACATGCATTCATACTTGAGACATCTGTGATGTAAAATGTACCGAGTTACCACAAGCAGTCAAACAAAAGCACCTTAAATAATAATCACCTCACCTTTCTTGAAAAATTTCAGGTGGCACAGAAGAGTTGACTTCTTCTGTGTCCATTTCTGATACCACCATTTTCAAAATCAGTGCAAGAAAACTGGTCCTTTTTGGAAGCCTCTTACCTAGCAGAATTTCAAAACCAAGTTTCCTCGAAGATGCTAAGAAAGCCAACAGAGTAACAGCACTCCTGCGAAGTTTCAGTTCCTGAAAATTGGAAATAGATGAATTGTGCATCAAGTGATATTCCAGTGCCACGAACGGGGGGCACACGCGCCTATTAAGAGCAATAAGTTTGGACAAGTTTCAAGGAATTCTATTGCATAACTCTGAGGAAACATTGCACCTGTAGATCTTGTCCACCAACAAGCTTCCACAGTTTTGGACTTAAGATTTCAAATAGATATCATGCAGTCAGTCAAATAATGCAATTACAATCAGAGAGATAGAAAAAGGTTAAAGGTAAAGTAAAGAGAAAGTAACACAGATGACAAAGTAACACAGTGGCTTGAAAAAAATGAAAGCAGGCAGGAAATGAGTCATGACAGAAAATAAATGCCTTTGTGAGTGCATGGGAAAACAACATGATACATATTTTCCAGAAGTTTATGTCTAAGGAGAAAAGGAACAAGAAGCCTCACATTCATTACAAGCATGATGTACACAAACTAGTGAAACAATTTACAAGGTTTCAAATTCTAGAAATTGAAAGCCTAAAAATAGATGGGTGAAATCATATAAACCCAGAACCGTGAAATTAAAACATTCTCTGCGAGACAGACTGGACGGGAATTAAGAAGGTGGTGATTTCAGCCCATTTGATCCTTCTTTTCTGCAATAAAACAGTAATCTCTCTTTTTAATTTTTTTTGGCACCATTTGTTCTTCCAAACTTGCTTATTTCAGCCCATTTGATCCCTAATTTGACCTAACGATTATTTCAAGTCCCACCTTGGGGACCATCTCGATGATGATATGGATACAGTGATTGCTGATTGGCTTCTCGTGAACCCATGGACTTATGGTAAGAACTTTGAGCCACATAGAGGACTCAATCCAGAGCCCAATAGCCTTTCAGACAGAAATATAGTATTCTAAGAGAATCTTTCTATCGGCTGTAACATCGATTTCACGGCCTCAACATCAATTCTTCACCTGTGAAACTTGTTGCTTGAAAATCTCTCTGAGAGATTGATCATTCAGCCGCCAGGTCTATCCTTCACGCACTTAATCCTTTCCACGGTCGCCAGATCAGCTATTTTTCAGATTCTGGAATGTTCTGTCAATCGTTTGATCCGATCACCAAAATCCTAGCAGCCAAACTCCGATGCGTTCGGGCTACGAAAGCAGATTCGTCTAGAGATCTTCTAACCCTATAATTTCTTATTAATTCACGCCATTTGATTGGCCGGAGTGAGTCATCCCATGCCTACATAAAGAGGTCTTAGGGTTCCAAAATTAACATCCAATTTCTCCATCTCATACCTCTATACTCTGCAAAAATCATCTCTCATACTCTCTCTACAAAAGCCCTAATCTTCCGAAGGCAGCCGCAATCCTACGATCAAACCCTGAAGTACAAATCCTAACCCTAGGATTTTCGAGAAGCAAATCAGTCAATCATCCTCAATCCGAAGAATCAAACAAACTGAGGGATCAAGGTGGTGAGGCCCAGGGACCTATGGTTTGATACCTTTTACCTTTTCAATTTGTACTTTAATCATAGTATTTGATTTTCTATTAATCGTTTAAGTCTGGTGTGAGGAAGAACATCGACTGGGGCATCGATCCCTCGGCCGATACATCCATCCAGTGGGATCCCTCGGCCGTGAAATCCATTCACCGGCTGAGAGATCCATTTTCCTGGGACAGCCTGTTTTGTTCTGCTTATTTCTGTTACATGTTTCAATTACCGTATTGGCTCACCTTATCAACTGTTAAAGGTTAATAATCAGATTATGTGTTTAGGATTAAATAAAGCAAGTATTAATCATGTGTTGATGATTATGGGCCAGTCTCTTGACTGGGTAAAGAGGGGTGCCTAACTCTTTCCCCTTATTGTATTTTTGGCTCCCGTACCCGAAATCTCTATTTGTTTTTCCTAGTTTTTATAAACTAGGTGGCGACTTTATTTTGAAGATAACTGTTATCGTGTGGCGAATTTCCTAGCCATGGGAATATCCACGATCTTGATTTATGAAGTGGAAAGCAAATAAACAAGCAATGATCAATCTGTATGGCGATGCCCCATTTGGGAGGTGTCTATAGTTTTTGGCGACTCTGCTGGGGACTTGAGAGCCATAACCAGAAAGTTCGACATACAATTAATATTTGCTTTGTCTAATTCTTTTATGATATGCATTGAGCGGGCAACCTTGTTGAGTTCACCAGCCTAATATCCTTGCATGTCACGGGCTATGTTAGGGGTTCCAGCAAACTCCACAGTCACTTGTACCTAGTGGTATATCAAAAAGGGAATCACCCGATCACCGCCTATGATGGGCTAGTGAAAGGATTGGTGCCCTTTGACAACGGAGCACCCTTGAAACTATCCAAACCTTACATGTGTTAGAGAGCCATAGAACCTATCAAAATAGGATAGGAACCAGCAGGTTAGGAATCTACTTGCATCTTTTCTAGAAGTTCTTCCTCACACCTTGTATATGTTGTTGTAACATCGCTTTCTGTGTAGAAGGGTTGGGGCTTGAACTAAGAGCCCTGACTTTAAGTCTTTACAGCTGAGCACTAATGACATTGCCTGTAAGGTATATTTTTGATAAGTCAAAAGCATCACTGCTTACTTAACACTTCCGCTTTACCTAAAGCACCGCGAAGCATGGATTTATAGAACCAAATCAAACACTGGAAAAAGCATAAGCTACCCCGTCGACAATTGAACTGGGTTGCTCTAGCAATCTCTGCCTTGTAAGGCTAAAGGAAAGCGGGAGTGTGAGGTAGTAGGGTAGGTTATGGACGATGGTATGCAAAGTCAAGGATATTATGGATAGAATTGGCAATACTTATTTCTCGATGGATGATCTAACATGACAAGTTTAGGACTTTGATTCCTATTTCCAAATCAGCCTAGCAACCCATCTTTCAAAATTCAAAATTTTGAGCATGTTTACTGCAACGAGCCGGTAAGATTTAGGAGTTTGTCAATGTGCTGGCAGGTAATCATGTGGATCCCAATTACCTCAATCATGTTTTGAGAAAGAGAAAGAAGAAGAAAAGAACTTGTTGAATGAGTTTATGAAAGACCAACCTTGATGTGCTTTGGTGAAAATAAGCTTTGATAAACACTTGCTAAAAAAAAATAATCCAAAGCTGGTAAAAGGTTGTGTTAGCATTATTTGGAATGAAGAAATCTTCCCTAACCAAGAATTGAAAGAACTTTCAAAACATTTTGTAAAACCTGATCTAATCCTCAAATGACAAGTTAAGTAGGGTGAAACATTCAAATAGACTCTAGCACAGCGGTCGACTCTGAGTCTACTCTCCATTGTAGTCATCTGCTCAACTTTTTCAGTCTATCTTATAGCATGGATTGGCTTGGAAGTAGGGTATTAAGTGGCACACATAATATTTGTAAGCAATGAGTCTTAAGAATCATTCATAGCAAAAATTGTTGGCTGTCCATGGTATCCGATAAACTCATGCATACACACAAATTGCTATGCATGACCCATCCATAATCTGTGTAAGTAGCTGTGCTGCTATGTATATCATTTTGCTTGCCTTTCTCTAACCATGCAAGAGATTAAAACGAAAGAGGAGTCCATCACCCTCATTTTTTTCATAACACATTGCATGATCATGTGTCAACATCGAGTATCATTTGGTTAAACCACCCCATCATGCTAGATTTGCAATTTAAGGGCAATAAGTGTGTTTGATGTGTGCATTGCATAGACATTTGATTTTGGACATCTCAACCTGAGTGTAACTAAGTTCTTGCTTTTCCTAAATTTTGGGTTTGGTCTTAGACGTGACAGTGATGGCTGACAAGAAAATTGAAGCTTTAGCTGCTAAAGTTAATATATTGGCTGAATCAGTGGCTGCCCTAGCCACCATTGTTCACAGTTTGTAAAGAAGTCCTCCACAAGCTCCACCTCCACCTCCCCATACTAGATGGATGAAAAGGGCAGCTCAGATAGAAACTTATCCCGTTAAGGACAACCAAATTGAAATGGTGGTGGATGATCTGCAGCAGCAACATGAGAAGCAACTTCTTCTTGATACCGTCGATCTAAACTAGGAATCTCTCAAAGAGAAAAATAGCTGTAAGATGAACATAATCAATAGTAATGTTAAACTAGTGGGATCTCATCTCAACCACAGGCAAAAGAGAAAATTTGTTCCTCTTGAAATGAACTTGGAAAAGGTGTTTTGTATCTTAGAAGCAAAAGGGGTATTGAAGTCGTTACAGGCAAAATTTCCTAACTTTATACAAAAAGGCTGAGAGTATTACAAGTACCACCAAGTAAATGGTCACTCTATCAAAGAATGCAAGGCTTTCAAGAATGCGATCCAAGACCTCATCGATCAAGAGAAGATTGATCAGGCAGAGTTTGATCACCAAGCAGCAGCAACATCCATGCCTGTCACTTCTTAGGCTAAGAGTCAATCTTTTGAGGAGTCTTATCTAGCTAGTGTTATGGTTCGTATCTGTTTCCTTTTTAAAAGGTTTATGTCATGAGTTTATTTTGGGTCATGAGTCTGCTTGTTGCACCTAGCATGAAATGTGGACCTAAAATGAAAGTCTCCTTAGACTTGAACTACGAAAGGCCTGATTCTCTTTGAGATATGTAGGCATTTTATAGTCGGCCACAATTTTGAAAATGTTCTCTCTTGGGCTAAGTTGCTGCTATAGAATGTTCATGATAGCATTAAATGTTGAAAACAATCCTTGGGGATTTTAAAATGATTTCATGATATCTTTTTGAAACACATCATAATCACTCAAGTTGTCAAAAGCAAATAATGAGTTTTCAAAATTATAACCCATGTCATTTCTGTTGAGTTGAGGATTCTTGGGACCACTATTGAAGATGGAGAATAGAAAAGAGAAAAGCAAAAGGGAAAAAGAGAAATGAAGAAAAAGATGAGCTCGTTAGATTGAAAACCTACAAGGGCGGTCTAAGCAAAAATTAGAGCATGAACAAAGAGAAGAGAAGCGAAAAATCAGCCATGTCTCCATGCATCCACTATGTGTCTCAAAGGATTGTCCTCAATCTTAGAAAATCCACTTGGTTAAACATCAAAGCTCTTAATCTCTTGGCTAGGATCCCTGTCACTTTGTTGTATGATTCAAAATGAAGAAAGGCATTCATTTCATCTATCCAAACACTTATTCCTTGCTAGCCACGTTGAGCCTCTGGTTAATTCCTTTGAAAAGCCTGCTAGGCAGCCATTCTCTACGTTGGGGCAAACAAAAAAATATAAGGAGAGATGAAAGAAAAATCAAATGAAAAAAAATGAGCACCTCGTTATACAAGGGGCATTTTGAAGGAAACATCTCTTCCAATCTGTATCTTCCAATCCATACAAAGGATATTTTGGAGAAAACAAGTCTTTCACACAAAGTGAGACGAAAGGTGACAAGAATTGATAAGAATGTTAAAGATGGCTGCTAGCTTTTAAAACCCAAGCATGATCAGTAGAAGTTAGGTTTGAGCCTTTACATCTGCTTCTTTTCTTAAGCCAAAACCCTAAGCCTACATTATGGTCCTTAACAAAGTCCTCTCAAATTGAAGAACACGACCTAGTAGCAAGGTCTTAGGCACTAGGGGCATAACCAGTGTGGAAAAGTGACGCGATAAGCAAACATCGTGAGGTACGCATCACTTTGGCAAAGTACACATCATGAAGAATCATATGGGATAAGGGGCACAACTAGGCCCTCCTCTATTCTCCTCTTAGAAGTATCCAACCTCCCGTAAGGATAGCTACTCAACAATTCAACTCATAACGATCGACTCAAAACAATGAACTCACCTAAAATGACTAGGGGCATGGGCTTGTGAAGCTATGTCTCATGGCAAATTGAGTGGTATAGATATGGACCATGATTGATGGAATGGTATGATTTTGAAATCCTCGAGGAAAAGTTTTCAAAGTTAATTTTATCCTAAACATTCTTGACACAACAATACAAGCACAATTATTTTTACAAACTTTCGAGGAGATAAAATGAGTTTCTCATTTCATGAGGAGTGTAGCTAGATGGGCCCTGGGTCAAACAGTATTTTCATCAGTGTCACTTAAGTATTGTAGTCTATCTTGTCATAGTCACTTAACTAGTTTAAAGTCATTGTCGGTCTCCCTAGATCAAAGAGAAGCATTGGTTGGAATACGCGAAAGTTGAGATGCCCAAAATGCATTGCATGTCATCATCAAACTGTCATATGCACTTATCTCTTGACCCTAAAAAAGGCTAGAGGAAGTAGGCATTTTGGTTGCATATCACTAACTCCAAGCATGAAGAGCTCTTATTTCAAGCAAGAGTATTGTTGTTACTAGCAAAATGTTTCCAAGCAAAATTCATTGATCCTCAGCAAAGGTATCATGATCATCATCCAGGGGAGCAAGTGTGAAACTGTGTCGCCCTTAGTTAATATACATGGTTTGCTAATAGTTTTGTAGGTAGGAAGCAAGGGGCAATGAAGAAATACACCTTCGAAGAGCTCAGTCTAGAAGAAGCCCTATCCTGGAAGAAGCACCAGTGCTTTAAACCTTTTCATGAGGGACTGTCATATGGCATTGTCGAGAGAATGCCAAAGACCGCTACTAAACCGCAAGAGAAGAATTGCATTCATACACTGCGTGTCTCCATGCTAGGGGCAATTAGTTATGCATAGTTGAATTGAAATTAGGCATTCATTGCCTAAACAGGGGGTTTTTATTCCTTCATAAACATTGAATATGCATATATGTCAAATTGCAAACCATGTCACCTGCAATAGTTCAATGTTTGAACTAGGGTCCTTAAAAGTGTGGTGACCTTGCCCCTAGCAATCAGCAAAAAAGGATTTCGGCCCGTGGTCAATTCCAAATTTGTTGCATGTTGTTTTCTAAACTATTCAAATATGGATTGTTGGACTCTCCGCATCGAAATACTGGGTTGGATTTCGGTCCTTGAAGTCATTAGGACCAACCACATCAAGCTTTATGTTTATAACTAACAGAGCCAAGTCAAAGAAGCTAGAAGATAGCCTCATAATTAGTCCCGAGCAAACTCTACAATTGGCACCATGTCAGCAGCATTTAAGTGGCTTCACACTTCGCATCTCCGTAGCTCTTTGCTTCGCGCTTTCATCTCCATGTTAGCAGCTCTGCCTTCATAACTCAGAAGCCTCACACTTGCTCTTCAGTAGCACCATGCACATGCCTTGTCATATTTACGACCTTGTGAAACTCTGAGCAACTCTACACTCAGGCAGCATCGCACTCAGCAGGTTCAATCTCAACAGTACTTTACACTCAGGCAGCCTCGCGCTCAGCAGTTTCAAATCTCAATAATATAACGCCTATTGTAGCTACCCCGAGCTCACATCTTGAAGATAAGCAGCCTCACCACTTCCAGGTCGGTGAAGCAATCCTATGGCTCCCACTTAATGAACATTTATGCAGTTCTGGCCCAGCACATACTTCGGAAGGCATCTCATCAGTAAAGGAGTTGGAAATCTGCTTAACAAGGTTGAAATTAGGAGGCAAAGGAAATCTCCTTGGCATGCATGAGGATCATCTCATCAACAAAGACGATGTAAATCTCCCAAAACAAGTTAAATTTGCCAAAGGAGCATATGTGTGGATCACTTCATCAGTCGAGGCGATGGAACTTCCCATGGCACCAAGTTGAAGGAGGCGATGGAAATCTCTGAAGACATTAATAGCCAAAGCATTTAACAAACCTTATGGCATTTTTGGTCAACAAGTCGACAGAGTTAAAGTGGAATATGGTCAAAAACTAGCCTTGGGTACAATTCCGAGCATATGGAATCTAGCCTTGGGGACGATCCCGAGCATGTGGAGCATACTCAGAACTAGCCTTGGAAACATCCCGTGCATGTGGAAATTGGCCTTGGAAGCATCCCAAGCATGAGGAACAAATCAAACCCTGTGGAAGATGGAAGATGGAATACTCAACAGCTCCAATCTCAGCAGTTCTACAAACTTACTACTCAGCAGCTCCAAACAACAAGATATCATCTGCTTTTAAAGTTCTATATTTGAATGCTCAAAGTTTAAAATTTTGAATGCTCAAAGCTCTTCGACTGTCCAACCACTGTGTATTGGATACTCAAGTTCTACAATTGAATGCCCAAACTCTACGTTTGAATGCCCAACCACTGCGTACTGGATGCTCGAACTCTATGTTCGAATGCTTAAGGTTTATACCTTAAATGCTTCGGCTTTATGCTCTAAATGCCCAACCACTGTATACTGGATACTCAAAGCTTGTACTTTCAATGCTCGGACTCTACCCTCCGAATGCTCGAGCTCTATGCTCCGAATGCTTGAGTTCGAAACTTGAAAGAAGCTTTATGCTTAAAACAAACATACACGCACAGGCCCATGCACATAAGCATCAATTGCATCACCATTGTCATCGTCGAGCGTACATCACCATTATCATATCTAACCATCATCATGCACATACTATGTTTTGCATCTCTCTCACTTATGAAACAGGTCAATCCTGCATACAACTAGCTCTACACCTCAGTTCTATCACCTCAAGCTCCGAACTCCAGTCCTAGGCCTCGCGCCACCATATGTCAAAATCGACGTCCAATTGTCTTTGGAAGATGGTTTGGATTCCACCCAATTACATCAATTCCATCAAGCTCATTCGCAAGGATAGGCTACCCAATCGAGTTCCTCTCAGTTAAAGTAAGGATGATCTTGAAATGCAATCGATTCACCTGCCGCGTACTGGTCTACCCCAAAATACTGAGGATGCTCCCTGCCAATACTTTCCCAGCAGCTCCACGCTCCTTCAACTACTCTCCGCCAAAATCCTGGCATGACCTAGGTACATTGCACTACGGCTTTTAAAGCCCGAAGGTATGTCTTCTGTCCCTAACCCTCTGAACTTCTTTTACTTTTTTTTATTATTGCTCTTTGAATTACGATTGGTCTGCATTTCCCTTATGGAATACGTAGGCAGCCTCTCGGCCCGACCATAACTAAAACCTCTTTTCTACTGCCTCCGAACTACGGTTGGTCTAAATTTCCCCTGTTAAATACGTAGGCAGTCTCCTGGCTTGACCATAACAAAAACCTTTTTCAAAAACCTCTTGGAATAGTGGTTGGACCAAATTGAGTTGCTTTTTATAGCTTTGACTCTCACTTAAACATGTCTCGCGATCCGTCTAAATTCAGTCAAAGAGGGGCATCTGTAGACACCCTAATTTGACCTAACGATTATTTCAAATCCCACCTTGGGGACCATCCCGACGATGATATGGATACAGTGATTGCTGATTGACTTCTCTTGAACCCATGGACTTATGGTAAGAACTTTGAGCCACTTAGAGGATCCAATCCAGAGCCAAATAGCCTTTCAGACATAAATACAGTATTCTAGGAGAATCTTTCTATCGGTCATAACATCGATCTCACGGTCTCAACATCAATTTTTCACACGTGAAACTTGTTGCTTGAAAATCTCCCTGAGAGATTGATCTTTCAGCCGCCAGGTCTATCCTTCGCCCGCTTAATCCTTTCCACGGCAGCCAGATCATCTATTTTCCAGATTCTGGAATGTTCTGTCAATTGTTTGATCCGATCACCAAAATCCTAGCAGCCAAACTCCGATGCGTTCAGGCTATGAAAGCAGATTTGTGTAGAGATCTTCTAACCCTATAATTTCTCATCCCATGCCTATATAAAGAGGCCTTAGGGTTCCGAAATTAACATCCAATTTCTCCATCTCATACCTCTAAACTCTGTAGAAATCATCTTTTATACTCTCTCTACAAAAGCCCTAATCTTCCGAAGGCAGCCGCAATCCTACGATCAAACCTCAAAGTACAAACCCTAACCCTAGGGTTTTCGAGAAGCAAATTAGTCAATCATCCTCAATCCAAAGCAATCAAGCAAACTACGGAATCAAGGTGGTGAGGCCCAGGGGCCTATGGTTTGATCTTTTTTATGTTTTCATACTTTGCGAGCCACTTTGAGCCTTAAATACTTAGCCTTTCCTTGGTTAGCTCCACCTTCCATATTGTGTTTGGAGAAAGGCAAGATTGTAAAGGTATAATTTTTGGGTAGATTGTGATTGTGTTTGAATTGGTGGCATCCCTAAACAAAGTAAAAAAGAAAAGAAAAAAATGAAGAAGATCAGGAAGAAAGGGGCACCAATATATTTGAAAAAGGATGAATCGTGGTTTATTGTTGAAAAATGTTGAAAGGTTAGAAGGAGAGATAAGGTGGAATTGGTTTAATGTTAAGGGGCACATATTGCATACTCGCCCCGTTGTTGTCTTGAAATACTTGCCTTTTCTCGGACACTTGAATTTCATTTATCCTAGCCATAAAATATGACCATTTACCCGATGCTATAACCTTGAATGAAGTCCTATTTAATCCTAAGGGTGTTGGGGAGTGGATTGACAAATGTGAGAATGAGTTTTAACACTTGGTGTTTTGTTCATGAGACTGTGTATCCACTGCATAAAGCATTCTTTTCGTGTCATAGTGTTCGAAGTATTTTGCTTTCAATTATATAACTTCCAAACTGCACTCTTGAGAGTTCATAATGCACCTTGTTTCGAGTGATTTTATTTGTGAGTGCATGACACTATGAGAATTGAAGTCGAAGCTCGGCCCGGAGAGAACTTCGAGCGGCATTTTATCAGTGACTAAGTCCAAGTGTTCACACAGGCTAAATTAGGTGCCATGGTTTATTTGCATGTCGTGATAGCATTTTGAACTGGTGTTGCTTGATATACTTGTGCAATGACTTTATGCCTTAGCTTGAGAGACTGATGAGTTATTTGTAGGTTGTGGGTTCCGTGTAAGAGGATTCCCAGTGTTTTGTGGGTGATCACTACTGAAAATCCTCATGAAACTTCACTAGTCCTACCAGGGCCACCCGGGGGTTTAAAAGAACTATCCATTTTATTTGTTTTCTTTAGTTGCATTTTATTTTCTTTGCTCGAGAACTAGCAAAATGTAAGTTGGGAGGTGTGATAGGTGTTGAAAAGCACCCATTTAATCCTTCTAATTTTTGCCTTGTCGGTCCATTTACATTGTTACTTGACGCGTTTTAGTATTTTATGGTGCATGCAGGCCTCAGAGATCGATGGGTGCAAAAACGTGCAATTTGGAAGGTCTTACAGAGTTTTGCCGCAAAGATGGGAATTGACCGTCTACGGCATTTGTGTGAATTTTGGTCTCAGGAAATCAGTGCTGTTTGAAATAAAATCACAAATTGTAGTGGAGCATTGAATTACATCAAGCCGACGGTCCAAGTGCATGGGATCCTAATTAATTTGAATGCATCAATTTGGATTTAGTAGGAATCCTGAGCCGAGGAATTAAACTCATGGATTAAAATGAAAAATGCCAGAATAGGAGAGTTTAAGGTGTATGCAGGCCTCGAAGATCGATGGGTGCAAAAACATGCAATTTGGAAGGTCTTACAGAGTTTTGCCGCAAAGATGGGAATTGACCGTCTACGGCATCTGTGTGAATTTTGGTCTCAGGAAATCAGTGCCGTTTGAAATAAAATCACAAATTACAGTGGAGCATTGAATTACATCAAGCTGACGGTCCAAGTGCATGGGATCCTAATTAATTTGAATGCATCAATTTGGATTTAGTAGGAATCCTGAGCCGAGGAATTAAACTCATGGATTAACATGGAAAATGCCAGAATAGAAGAGTTTAAGATAGAAAAGAATTCTAACTTTTAAAACAGTGAGTGGTTAACTAAGGAAGGGAATTCTATTACCTATTCTTGCCAATGCTTATAAAAGGACGTCTTGTATAAGGGAAACATGGGATGCTTCAGAGACCATTTGGCTGAGAGCAAAATTGAAGAAAAAGCTACGCACAGTTCCATGACCGGCTAAACTCCTTGTCTAGGGGGACAATGAAACTCTGCGCCAAGTAACCTTGTCTATGCATAGGTTTTGGTTTGTTTTTTCGGATCAATTGTGAAACTCAGAACCCTTTTCATTGCAATTGAATGAATTGATTTTACTTCTTCCTATTGATTGAGTATTTGTATTCGCGATTTCAAATACCTAGTTTTGCAATGGTTTTCACTGTTTGTGGTTAGAGTTCTGAGATAGATTATAGTTATAAGACGGATCGTGCCGTTAGGTGGCCAGACCATGCTACTGAGAGACGGTCCGTGCTATGGGATAGTTTATGCCTTTTAACAACCCAATTATTTTCTTGATGATTATCGTTATGGTTTGCAAGCCCTAGCGATAATCTCTTTTGATTTGAATAAATAAACCTAGCTCATGCATATTGTTGTTATGCGATTGGGGTGGATTCGAAACCGTAGATATTTCCCTCCATCGTTTCTAAATCTTTTAATTAAATTGCTCTTTAGTTTAATTAGCTCTTCAAAACAAATCAACCATTCAATCTTTACTTTTTCAAATTAATCTAGAAGTTGATTGAATCATAGTAACTTAGCCAATCTGTCCCTGCGAATCGACACTCGGTATTGACCACTATTCTACGAAGTAGTAGTTAACTCTAAGCTTTATAAATTTATTTTTGACACGAAACGATGCAGTCAGTGATCCTATTGTGGAACCCTTTGCGCAGGTCGCGAATGTCTGTTGTTGAACTCTGTTGTTGAAAGTTGTCTGCATTCCAAACAAAAAGGAGGGAAACAACCCCCCCTCCCGAAAAAACAAAAAAAGCAAACCCAATTGTGTGTGTGAGTTGAGAAGTGTAATTTTGTTTGAGTGATAAAAGTGAGTTTGGTTGTGGTGAAGATTTGCTCTCTAATTTCCCATCACTTTCATACCTAACATGGGAGTTGTTGGCCATTTACCTGACCTAGAGCCGGTCTCGAGATAAGCCCCGCAAGCCCTTGGTCTTGGACAAACCCCGGGTCGGGACAACCAAAAAAAAAAATTAACGTTAAAATATAAATATTAAAAAGGTTCCTAGAATAGCCAAATCTTTTTCCTTGATTTTGTGGTCACGGCAACTGCTAAAGCTTCTGAAAGTTGTAGGCGTGTTGAGTTCGATTCCTAGCCCACCTTCTCTTTTTTTTATTTATTCATTTTTTGGGTTCTATCTCCTTTTGTTTTTCCTTCCAATTCACTTTTTTTTTTTAACTGCCTTAATTCACAATTTTAGTTCTACCTTTTTTGTTTTCCTCCCATCCATAATACTACGGAAAAAATTACTTTGTTGGAACTTTTTGGTTTAACAAACAAAACAGTTATGTATAAAAGTGATATGTTCTTATATTTAATTAAAAAAAGGTCATAGTTAAAATATTTCAAGTGAGCTAATACGGTTTTTGTTTTTTATCAACAAACTACCATTTCGCAAGAGAGATTAACGAGAATGGCAATGATCTCAATGAAAATGAAGCGCCGTTCCACTAAGAGCATTTTTGGGCATTCGGGGCTTTTTAAATTTTTATGTTTTTTGAAACAGGTCATCATTCTCTCACAAATATCAACTAAAAAGCCCAAAAACCCAAAAAATAGCGAAACGGGCTCCGAGTTCTTGGACAAGTAAAGTACGATGAGTCGATGACTCAATTGAAAGTTTTGCTTTAAAAAAATGCAAAGAAAAGGTTGTTTTCTTTGAATGAATCGGATCATCCTAATCCCAAAGCACTATAACCAGGTCATTTTGATGTTGATTTTTTTGAAGTTGTTCAAGCTAAAAAACAATGTAAATTTGTATTTTTTTGGTACTTTTATGGTTTTTACTCCCTCCGTCCGGATTTAATTGTCCCTAGTTCTATTCCAACCGGCTAAAAAACGGGTTATATCTTTGAATCCGTAATGAATTTCATATCGAATATGGATCTTGTCTGATAGATCTCGATTAATTTTATAATATAATGTTTCCGAAATCACATAAAATATTATAAATTGGAAGATATAATCAATTCAAAAATGGCACGAACTTCAAAAAATGACCATTAATTAAATCCGGAAGGAGGGAGTATTTTTTATTTTTTTATTTTATATGAGTGAGTGGACAACAAAGCATGAGGTTGGGATAGAACAACCCAAATATTGGGACCGGCACTGACCTGACCCCTTATCTAACATATAATGTAGTCGTCTTAGTTACATGAGTACGTACTCCACTATATAGTAATTAATAATAAGCTAATTAACTTACCCCATCTCTAATATATAATTGTTGTCTTCGTTACGTGAGTTGTACTCCACTATATGATGGTTGTGTTTTCACAAAAATAAGCTAAATAGCTACCCATTGATTACATAGTGGAGAAAAATAAACTAAATAGCTAAAAATCGACGACGTTTGGCTATTCGATCGTTGGTTGGGTGCAAGTGGAAGAATAGGCCAATTTATGTATGAAAGAAAAAAGTAGGAAAGACTTCTGCATTTTTTAAAGTAAAACAGCAGATTATGGAGTTTCTTACATGAGTGATGAGTTGTGCTCTACTTATTGCATGTTTCTTTTTTATAAATTTCCACATGGTTTGTTTGTTTTTTTTCCCCCCCTACTAATTAGATAGGAATGTAACACATTTGGAATTAATTTTTTCCCACAAATTTAATATTTTTATTATATGTTAATTTTTTTACGGATTATTGTGAATGTGTATTAACAGGCAATAGCTCCAAAATCTTAAATGAGAAGAAAGAGAAATATTATTAATTCCGAAAACCAAAGGCCGGAGAGAGAGCAATACCGGTACTGCATCACAGCATTTATTTCATTCCACATGCTACAGTGTTTTCACACCTAATAGTGGGCTTCCGAATCAACTTAATTTCCAAAAATTCATTTGTTTCTTTCTACATGCTACTGTGTTTTCACACCTAATAGTGGGCTCCAGAATTAATACTGTAATCAACTTAATTTCCACAAGCAAAAACCACACAAGACTTTTCATTCCAAATAGTCTAATTACTCTTGGACAATATCGCATAGTAGCTCTATCAAATTTGGGGCTCACTTGAATATAAACTACGAAGCTAGAACAATATTCCAGTTTTACCTCACAATCTCCCCTTTCTTTACCTCCAAGGGGCTACTTCAGGAAGCAACGAAACAGTAAAAATGGCACAGGGTGCTGTGTTCGAACTCCAGGAAGAGGTAAACCTATTAATCGGAGTGCGGGAAGAGATTGAATAATGCATTAGAGCCGAATTCGGAAAGGATGACATATTTCCTCATAGTAGTTGATGCTGTGGAAGAGAGAAACCATAGCAAGACTTTTAGAATGTTATACTCCCTCCGTCCCTTTTTTATGTCTAGCTTCGTAACTTATTAGGGAGACATTATCATATATTTTTCACATCTACTTTTATTTTCACTTTCTCTACTTATCCTTTATGCAGACATCATTATTAAACTTTTACTCAATAACTTTTTAAATAGATAATGCACAAATTTTTATCTACTAACTTTACAAAATTGACACTTATTAAGGGACATCTCAAAATAAAATATTGGACTCTAAAAAAGGGACGGAGGAAGTAAAACTTTTACAGTGTCAAAATATTTTCTCATCAGAACTTTTACATTTAATGTTGAATCATAAATAATGAGGGATAAATAGTCTAAGGGTGAGCAAAAAATTCGTTAAACCGTGAATCCAGTCCAAACCAATTCAAATCAAAATGTTTGGTTCAGTTTTTTAGTACTCCCTTCGTCTCAATTTGTTTGTTCACTTTTTGATTTTTACTTGTCCCAAAATGTTTGTCCACTTTAGAAGACTAAGGGACCAAAAGCTACAAAATTCCCTTTTTGTCCTTACCATTTGAACTAAAGTAATTGTTTTCAAAAAGTTTGGAGGGCAACTTTTGGAAAGTTTTGAGCATTTATTGGTGTAATGATTGTATTCCCTTAAAAAGTTGTATTCTCCAAATTGGACAAATAAATTGAGACGGATGGAGTAGTATGTTTTGGCCATTGTTTAAACAAATTAGAAACTGCATTATATGATTTGGTTTATAAATTCACGTTCACGGTTATGGTTTCAAACCGATCCAAACAATATACATATATATTTACATATATATAATTTAATTATGAATCACCAAATAAATATGGACAACTTGATTGCTACCATACTGCAGCTATTGCCCTTTTGCTGCCTCATTTCAATTCAATAGTTTTACAAATTTTCTTTGATCTTTCATTTGGTTAAACTATCTTAATGGTATTCTTAGTTGGTTCATTTTAGTGACTTACCAGTATTTCATTTACTTAGTCTAAGACTTGAGGCAATTGTTGATATTCTACTCTTAATTAGTTGGTTGATGTTAGTATGTTTTGGTAATTTGAATAAAATAGGTTTTAAGTATAAGTTTTCTTTTAATTTAGCGTCGTAATATTAAGTACTTTAAATATTTTTCGAAGATGATAGATTAGTTCAAAGCAAACCGTAGTTTAAAACCAAAACCGAACCATATTTTATGGTTTGGATTGGTTTGATTCTATGTCTTTTATGAATTGGTTTGATTTTTCAAATTCATTATCCATAGGAATTAGTTTGGTTTTTGGTTGACTATAAAATCGAACCAATTTAGACTATGCTCACCCCCAGCAAATACCATATATACCAAGACTTCACCCATAGCTATACATAACATTAATAATAAAAATGTTAAAACCGAAACCATCCGCGCGTTGCATGGGATAGGAAGCTTGTATAATACCTAGAAAAGAGTACTCCTATGCCACATGTAGTCGGGAGGAAATGTTAAAAAATGAGAAAAGAGTCCTACTTTTTGGAAGGTAACAAAAAGGCCCAGTTTTTCAGATTCCGAGTCGCCCTACAAAGTGGTTCAGATTTAAGATCCCAGATATCCCCTTACAACCAAAATTCTATTGCAAGAAACACAAAAAAAAAAAAAAAAAAGGGGAGAGGAAAATGGCGGAGGCTGCAGTTTTCCATCTCCTATCCAACCTCGCACCCTATCTCAACGAAGAGGTAAACCTGTTAACTGGAGTGCGGGAAGAGATTGAATACATTAGAGACGAATTCGAGCGAATGACATATTTCCTCAGAGTAACTGATGCTGTGGAAGAGAGAAACCAAGAACTCGAAGTATGGGTGAAGCAAATTCGAGAAGCTGCATATGACACTGCAGATGCTCTTGACATGTACATGCTTCGCCTTGGACATCACCATGGCGCCGGATTCCGCGGGTTTCTTCGCAAGATTTCTTGCTTTATTAAGACTTTGAAAGCTCGCCACCAAATTGCATCTAAAGTTAAACGAATCAAGGCTAGATTCGTTGATATTTTCACGGGATATCAGAGATATAGTAACATACATGGCACAATAGAACAAGGCTCAAGCTCAACTCATCCAGGCATTGAATGGTATGATTGCCGTCCCGACGCCGTTCTACTACAAGAAGCTGACCCTGTGGGCATCGAAAAGCCCAAATCGCAATTGATTCAGTGGCTAGTGGATGAGGATCCTCAACTCAAGGTGCTTTCGGTAGCAGGAATGGGTGGGTTGGGCAAAACCACCCTTACTAGAAAGGTCTACGATGATGCAACAGTGAAGGGGCACTTTCAAACCCATGTTTGGATCACTGTTTCTGAAACATTCAAGGTCGAAGAGCTTTTAAAAGACATGATCCGACAACTCTTTGAAGAAGTCAGGCAACGACTCCCACAAGGAATGGACAATATGGACACAACCAGCTTAAAAAGGATAATTAATGATTTTCTACAGCAGAAGAAATATGTGTTTGTTTTGGACGATGTATGGCGTATTCCTGAGTGGCAATTTTTCCAAATTATATTTCCTGAATGCAATTGTGGCAGCCGAATAGTCCTAACAACGAGAAATGTTGATTTAGCCTCTTCTGCTAGTAAAGAGTATCATGGTTCTGTTTATCCTCTTCAGCCCTTGCCACGCGAACAATCATGGGAGTTGTTTTGCAAGAAGGCATTTCATGGGAATCCTTGTCCCTCACATTTGGAAGATCTTTCAAGAGACATCTTGAAAAGATGTGAGGGTTTACCACTTGCAATTGTGGCAATCGGTGGCCTTTTATTAACAAAGGAGAACAGAACTGATGAGTGGGAGAGAATTAACCATAGCCTTGGAGCGGAACTAGAAAGCAATGACAAACTCACGAGCATGAAAAAGGTATTGTCCCTCAGTTACTTTGATCTCCCTTACTATCTCAAGTTATGTTTTCTGTACTTGAGTATTTTTCCTGAAGATTTTTTCATTGACCACATGAGATTAATTAGGTTGTGGGTGGCGGAAGGATTTGTAGAAGTGAAATCAGAAATGAGTCAAATGACAAAAGAAGTTGTTGCTGAGGGGTACGTCAATGAGCTAATCAATAGAAGTTTAGTTCAAGTGGCAGAGAAGAGGTATGATGGGAGGTCGAAAAGTTACCGAATCCATGACTTTTGGCGTGAAATAGTTGTTTCAAAGTCGAGAGAGCAAAACTTTGTGTCATTAGCCAGTGCCGAGAAGGTGCGACGCTTATCAGTACACACTAATTTGGAAAACATACAAATCAATTGCTTCACTCGACTTCGTTCTTTGCTTGTGTTTAGCATAGAAGATCCGCTATCAATGTTGTCTAAAGTTGTGTCATTCGGCAAAGGGACGAGGCTATTAACGGTGTTAGACTTGAGAGGTACAGATTTGAAAACATTTCCCGAAGAAATTGTGAAGCTTGTTCATCTTACTTATCTAAGTCTAAGGAAGACCAAGGTGAGATTGATCCCGAAGTCAATTGGAAACCTCAAGAAACTAGAAACATTGGATCTTAAGTTTACACATGTTACAGAGTTGCCAGAAGAGATACTAAAGTTGCAATACCTTCGTCATCTCTTATTGAGTGGTGACCAAAGATTGAGGGTTCGTGACTATGGTTTTCACATTTTATCTGGATTCAAAGCCCCAAAAGGAATAGGGAGCTTGACATCCTTGCAGAAATTATGTTTTATTGAGGCAGAGAATGGAAGTAACAACGGCATTTTGTTGAGCGAGCTTGGGAAGCTGACTCAACTGAGGAAGTTGCACATTTTAAGACTACCACAGGAAGATGGAAAGGTGCTATGTTCATCCCTTGAGAAGCTAAACAGCCTTCAATCGTTGTTGGTCGGTGCAAAAGAGGAAGATGAGATCATTGATATAGATTCTTTGTCTTCAGGGCCTCGACGACTTCGGACGCTCTATTTAATAGGACGCCTGCAAAACCTACCCCACTGGATACATTCGCTTCACAACCTGACGAGAGTAGTCTTAGGGTGGAGTAAGTTAAGGGATGTTGATCCACTGCAATCCTTTCAAGACTTGCCCAATTTGGTTTGCCTTCAACTCACAGCGGCTTATGAAGGAGAAGGATTATGTTTTAAGGCAGGTGGGTTTCAAAGCCTCAAATGTTTACAGCTGGCTCAAATGGAAGGATTAAAATGGGTGAGAGTGGAGGCGGGCTCAATGCCTCTTCTTGAAGTGCTAACTCTCTACGATTGCAAATCGATGAAGAAGTTGCCCTCAAGGATTGAACATCTGACTAACCTTAAACTTCTTGACTTGTCTGATTTGTCAGATAGCTTGATTACAAGTTTGAAAAGAGACTTAAAAGGTGGAGATTATTGGAAAATTGCACACATCCCTAAAGTTTTGATTGGGGACAGCAAGTCGGGCATTTGGAAATTAACTTATCTATAAAATGGTGGAGAGCAGGAGGGATGATGATCTTTGAGATCAGGTCATATCTTAAATTACGGTGTCTTGTTTTTATTTTTATTTTTATTTTTCAGGGTTTTTTGACCACTTAGGAACTTATTTGTAAAATATTCCTATTGTGAATAATTGAGTCAGAGTTTTATTTTTCGTTCTTTTCGTTCTTTTTTGTTTTCGAGATCAGTAGATCGAGAATCTCTTATTTAACATAATTAGCTTGACTGGATTTGGAACAGCAAAGCATGCATTCGGTTTGTAATTAATACTTGCAATTTATATTAACTGAACATCAAGAGTTCTCTCAATGAATCTAGGATTCCTCAGGCTTGTGAAAATCTGTCTTGTTTGTATAATTGTACTAGTGTAATGCCTCGTGCTTTGCATGTTTTTGCATGCTCATTGTGGGTGTCTCGACCCGGATTTGAGAGAGTCGTCATCCGGATTTTTGAAATGGACGATCCGAGAAACCGATGACTTGTTTAGAAAAAAGCTTTTGGTCTAGCAAAAACGTTGAGATTTTGGATTTGGGAGCCATGTTATGACCGCGGAAGGTTTTGTTGAATAAGCACCCTGCTCGCTTGGTAAAAACCGGTCTCTACTAAGCGTTTTAAATGGAGGATTTAATATTGTTTGAAAATTGAACTTTTAAAACAAGTACGGAAAAGGGATATGAGATTTAATATGTTGCACAAACATGCTTGGTGTGCTCACTGTATAGTATGAAAAATGAATGAATAATGCAAAAATAAAACAACAATTTATATCAGAGGACTGCTTCTGCTAAAAGAATACCGCACGCCGAAACAAATATGCCGCACGGTGTACCTAAAACACCGTGCGGTGTATTTGTCTGCACATTTCTCGCGTTTACATCATAAAATGGAACTTAGGTCTATAAAATGGCTTTTATGCATTCTGAGTTTCTGGAAAACCGTTAGTGAGACCATTTCGTTGATTTTATCGTGTAAAATCTTGTTAAAAGCCATTTTGAGATGTTTAAGAGTGTTAGTGAAGCAAAAGTTACTTTTAACTTATAAATCCACTCTGGAGTGTACCTGCACAGCCTTCAAATAATGTCTAAAGAAAAGCAAATTAAAGTACCTCCACTAAACAAAGTAATGGTCCCTTATGTGATTGTACATCCACTAACCAAGAATTTGTACAAACTTGACCCTACTATTGCTCGAAAACTGAGAGTGACAAATATGGTAGTATATTTTATGTTATTTGTTCGGGGGAGGGGAGGGGAGGGGAGGGGACGAGGATCTTTGAGATTGGGTTATCTCTGCTGTCAATGGCCTATATGTCGTGGTGTTGGTGAGAGCTTTAAAAATGGGGTGTTGCGATAGATAGTACTGTAGGAGTATGCACTTAATACAAAAAGTCTAGGTACACAATAATCCAACCTAACACCAATCACAATCGTCCATCATATATGTGAGGTGTTGTGGTTGGATTGTTGTGTACGTAGTTGGATTGCACTTCATAATTGTAGAACATGAGCTACGCACTACTCATAAACAAGTGGCAGAGCCACTCACTTTTTTTGACAGAATAACTGCCTTTGGGGTACCAAACTCTTCAAAGGAGAGATAGATTGTCACACCCCAAAATAAAAAATAATCGGCTGTATATCACGAGGTCAACTCATGGAACATGCAATCTAGAATAAAATAAGTAACCGAACAATAAACAATTTTTTGTTATTAAATAAAACCGAAGTCAAATAAATATCAATCATAAGCATAGAGCATAGAGCACAATCATCTAATGAACCAACCAATAAAAATTTACCACCAACAAAATAAGAATTCATTTGTTTACCCAAAGGTTATACAAAGTGCGGAAGCAATGATTACAATCCTAATACTTCCTCTGTCTCTTTTTAAATGTCCCGCTTTGTAAATTTAACTTATTAAGAAAGTATTATTATTATACATTTTACATCAACTTTTACATTCATTTTTCCTACTTACCCTTTATAGAGACATCATCATTACACTTTTACTCACTAACTTTTCAAAATGGAATCTACTTTTAGGGACAAAATGAAAAATGTACAAACTTTTGCCTATTAACTTTATAAAATAGACACTTATTAAGGGACAATCCAAAATGGAATACTAGACTTTAAAAAAGAAACGAAGGGAGTACTAAAATGCAATATCCTATGGAGGTCAAAATAAAAAATTTCAAGATACTGCCAGAGTCCTTGCCTAACTCCCCAACTTGCTTAAA
Organism: Rhododendron ovatum; assembly: GCA_019656835.1. Classification (NCBI taxonomy): domain Eukaryota; kingdom Viridiplantae; phylum Streptophyta; class Magnoliopsida; order Ericales; family Ericaceae; genus Rhododendron; species Rhododendron ovatum. Next base: position 19,444,755 of record CM033794.1, on the reverse strand, counting down.
AAAGAAGTTTGATGAAAATCCGTCAGCTGACGAGTTCAGTGAATAGCAAAGTATGTATATTAAATAAAGTTGAATGCGGGGATTAAAATATTTTACCATTAAACCATAATTTGGCATACGAGGTGTACATGCAGTAGAATAGCGAATTAAACCAATGAAGTATTTAACCAATAATCATTTTTGGTGGTGATCACAACATAACATTCATCAACAATGAGGAACCACAATCAAACAATACCATGGCCAAAATATATATCTCAAGATTGGATCCAATATCGAACTTAGAGTCACCAGGGCTAGCAGCTCGTGGTACTTTTTTCTAAGACGATCCAACGAAAGAATGTCATTGAGTATTAGAGTCACCGGCCTGATACGGTCTCTTCTCCAATGGCTAGGGTCACCAACACGAAGGTGTAATTTCTCTGGACTTCCAAAAATAATTGTTCCCATCAATATCCTTCAAGTTCTCACCAAAAAGAATGATAGCAATTGATCTCATAAAAAATTACCGCATGCCAATTCAATATGAACAAATATAAACGATTATATTTATTTCCAATTTCAATCATGAATTTTCTAAAACAATAATTTAAGGGACACAGAAAAATTTAAAAGTACGTAACATGTTTAACTACTCACTTGGGCCCAAAGTTAATGCGATCAAACTACACGAAATCAAGTTAACCTGAAGGACAAGATAATTCACATAGGGTCATTCCACATTGTAACAAGCAAATTGGTATGGATAAACAAATTTAACAACAATGCTAAAAAAATACCTCACATTGTAATAATCAAAGTTACAAGTCTTTAAGCAAATAACCAAATTCCACCCATTCCATAACCAAACTTAACAACTTTTACCAATAACCAAAACTCAATAATCAAACCTAATAACAAAATTCAAAACTAAAAAAATAAAAAACACCCCATATTAGAATTGTCTCGTCGAGAAGAATAATTTGGTGTGGTCGGGTGCGTGATTAGAACTCGTTTGTAATTGGACATTGGTGCATTGCGTATTGTGGGGGATTTTTTTCTAGGGATGCAAAAATAACTAATGTAGAGGTAAAGTTTGTTAAGTTTGATTATGGACTAAATGAATAATCAAATGCTGACGTGGCACATTTTGGTTATTGATTTTGATTATTCCCATTGCGGATGCGGTATCCAGTGACGTTTACTATAACATCTTAGGTTCAACATACAAATCGCAATTAACTGAACCTATGACTAAACCCAATCTGTCACTAGAAACTAACAAACCCAGTTTGTCTAACCCAACTCCAAGTAATTATTCCCCACGTACACACCACCGGTCCACCTGTCTTCAATCTTCATTCAAATCAAACAAACCTAAGATTTAAAAAAACAAAAAAAAAAAGCTAGACTTTGATTACTACCAGCAAAGGAATGACACAAATCACCACCTCAATTCACCCTTCACAGCCACGCACCACACACCTCACACAATCACCACCCCATAAAGATGCTCTCTCTCTCTCCACAGAATAAAACCCATTAAATTAGTCTCCAACACAAGAGTTTGATCAATCTGTGTATACTGTACTCATCAAAGAACAAGGAACGAATGAAGTGGAATATTACCTCGGAGAACCGAGAAGCTCCACGGCTGCGGCTCTTCTAAGAAGGTCAGAAGTTCTCTCAAATAAATACCCCTAATCTAATATAAGTCTAACTCCCTCCAACGGCATTCCAACGGCATCCGTAGTGGACTAATCAAAATCGGGTAATTAAAAATTGTCATATAACTTTTTGATTATCCATTTAAAGGATAGCTAAAATTAGTAATGTAGAAGTCCACAATAGTATAATCAAAATTGGATAACAAAAATTTGCCACATCACTTTCTTAAACTACAAAACACTAAAAACTATTAATATAGAAAATTTTATTTTTAATAGTTTCCAAACTAATAAAAATTATTTATTAGAAATACAAAGTTAATTTTCCCAGAAACAATTTTCCAAAATCATTTTCTGAAAAAAAAAAGTTTTCAGAAAAAGGAAACAGCTTTTGAAAAAATAATTTTGTGTCATTTAAAAAAAACCATTTTTAAACTAATTTTTTGACAAAATGGTTGAGAGAGAGAGAGAGAGAGAGAGAGAGAGAGAGAGAGAGATAAAATTTTTGTGTAATGATGAGCGTACTTGAATGGAAAGATGTGGAGTTCACTAAATTTTATTATTGATAAAAAGTTGTTAATTTTAGTTATCTAAAGGCCAAAATTTGATTAGTTGTTAAAAGGTTGCAGAGTTTGATTATTTCAATGTGAGCACTTTTTTTGACCAAATATTCTAACCTTAGCAATATTTTGATTTTGATTAGTCCACCGTAGATGCTCTAAGGCCACGTTCTCCCTTAATGCTAATAATAGGTTACTTGGTATATAAAGGTCACGCAAAACTAATACTCTCTCCGTCCCAATTTAATTATCGCTCGTTCTATTCTAATTGGCTAAAAAACTATAGTTATATCTTTAAATCCGTAGTGAATTTTATATTGAATATAGATCTTATTTGGTAGATCTTGATTAGTTCTTTAATACAGTATTTTCGAAATCACATTAAATGTTATAAATTACAAGATATAATCAATTGAAAAATGACACAAACTCTCAAAAATTAAAGGACTATTAAATTGGGACGAAGGGAGTATAAACTAGATATTTAATTATAAAATCTAGTCTAATACTTGCCAAACGGTAAACTTAGGAGTGTTTTCAGTAGTGAAAAATTTGTAGACTTTTATTTGTGGTTGACAAATTGTTAGGTGTTTCCGGTAGTGAATAAGTTGTTAATGGGTTTGCGAGTAGAGTTACTGTAGCAATTTTTTTTTTGTTGACAACTTTTTTGTTAGAGGAAACCAAATGGTAAAATGCTAAAAAAAATTTGTTAGTGGAAACGAGATGGTAAACGCTTTGTTCGGTTGCCAACTTAGTTTTAGTTTTAGTTTTCTTTCCAATCATTATCCTACTTCTTTTTCCAATCATTATACTATTTCTCTAATTATTACTTTCTCATCTCTCTCTATTTCTCTCCAATCATTACCCCTATTTTCAATCATTATTCTATTTCTTTCTCTACCCACTACCAAAACTAAACTAAACTAAACTCCCAATCAAAAACTACCAAAATGCATTAAGTTTTCATTACAACACGAAAGAGCTATAGTGAGGATTTAATTTCCTTGCCAAAGCACTTGATTTCCTTGCAAAATGCATTAGTGAGGAAAATTTCCTCACTAGTTTTCCTCGCTTAAACTTCGTCGCAAAAGGTATAAGCGAGGAAAAATTGTGTTTCCTCACCTATTCTGATATAATTTCCTCGCTAGTTTTCCTCGCCTAAATTATATATTAGAGAGGAAAAATATACATATGTAGAGCCCTTCTACTAAGGGAGTCCTTATTTTTAAAAAATGTGGACTTTTGATCTCAGCTACTAAATTGTGTTTTTAATAGTCTAAATTTGTAGACGATTTATGACCAGTCATAATTATAACTGATCATAAACTGTCCGCGAATCCAGACCATTGAAAACAAGCTAACGATTGAGATCAAAAGTTCGCATTTTACATACATGCGGGCACCCTTAGTAGAAGGGCCGTGTTGATGTTTTGAAAATAGATTTGTGATAATCTAACTTCGAGATATTTTCAATACGACATCACTTCAAGATGTTTTTAACTTTATCTAGCTTTTGTTGAGTTTTTCATTACTATGGGAGAAATCATTGATACCTACACTTCAAGATACTCAACTATATATTATGGGAATGAATTATTTTAGCATGTCCTTAAAATCTTTTTATTCAAACAATTTTTGACAATTTGAATAAACTGACATTATAGACAATTAGTGAGAAACATATCTTTCATTGCTAATTAGAATAAGAAAAGTGACAAATATGAGGTTTTTTCAACAATTCAATGCAATTGCCAAGGAAACTAATTTTCTCCATTTATCACTTTTTTATTTTAATCCATTGAATAATGGTATTGAACTATGTAGTCGTTTATGTCTTACCATCATGATATTAAAAATACATATGAACATAACTAATAATGACTTAATGTCAAAAACTAATGAGTCCTAAAAAATGTGACAAAATATTTTCTTGCTAAAATGTTATATTTGGCTAGGAAATCTTCTTTCCCTCGCTAGAAAAGGGCTTTTGGCGAGGAAATATGTTTTCTCACTAGAAAAGGTGACGAAATTGAATTTTCTCTCAAATAATGTACTTTTAGCAATGAAATTCATTTTCCTCGCCATATTTTCTCACTATAGTCATTTCGTGTTGTAGTGTTTTAGTATTTTTTGTTAGTGAAAACATTAGACTTATAAAATTACAATGATGCCAATAATATCCTTAGTGCGCACAAATTAAATAACTAATTGAGATCCGACCATAACACCCAATTACTAAATGGCCAAAATAAGTAAGATAAATAAAATATTAATGCTAGGCCATAACATAAGTGAAGTGACTTCAATTTGGGATGGTGCTGTGCACAGTAGCTGTGCACATCCAGACCATTTGTCTCGACTATCAATAGTCCGAATTGCTTGGTGTTGTACGTAATCTCCACCGTCCAACCGTTTCAACAATCCTGACCGTTGATTGCTGAGACGGATGATCCGAATGTGCACAGCACCATCCCGATTGACTTCAATTTCCCAAAGCAAATTAACGCACTCACAGCAGGTATTTCTTTGTGCGTGCTGTTTGCATGTTTACGGAAAATTATTAAGTGCTTCGGACGCTTTTTTCCCATCACTATTAGTGTAGGCTCCATGTGAAATCCATTTGTCCCACATCGGAAACGAAATGGAAATAGAGTTAGTATAATATAACGAATCATGAGCAAATACTATATTGCATAACTTGATTTTAATCTATTGAGCCGTGTGATTAAGCGTGGAACACTACATTTGACCACGAAGCGTGTGACTCCGGAACTATTGTATGATGGAAGAGGCCCACTGCTAATCACTCGCGTGGTAATTGGTCTAGTGGGGATAATAATGTGTAGACACTAACTACTTTTTTTCCTTCAATAACTTAGGATGTCCACCTCTCGAGTCAAAGTATCTGCACCTTGAGTAATCTATGACGAGCCAATTGATCCCTTAGTCCACAAGCGGGGTTGAAGCCTAAACTTCCGTCTGGACTAGACCCATAAGAGTTAATATTACTTGAGACCGTAGAAGAAAGTCCTAAATCTCATTGCTTGTCCATCCAACTAAGGCATTGGAATTGCGTTCGCACTAACTTAAATATTCGGAACAATAGTCAGTTATTCTCGTGGTTAGTGAATTTTTTATATATGTAGCTTTTGGTTAAAACATTTGGAACAAAGTACACTAAAATATAAAAATGTGAATCAAAGTTGGAAAAAATCAAAAAAAAAAAAAAGACTATTCACTTAATTCAAACAACTAAAGACAATATAATCGTGTCTCTTGGGAGTTATTTCTAATAAAAAAAACACCAAATTACTCAGAATTTAGCTCATAGAAGAAGAAGTACCAGTTGCCATCAAAATAAACAGGCAATAGCAAATTCCTGAATCTTAACATTAGAAGAAAGAGAGAGATTATCTCTAAGGTCTGCCAAAACCAAAGGAGAGAATGCAATACCTGTCCATTGCCTCATTTATTTCATTCCACATCCTACTGCATGTGTTTTCTCACCTAATAGTGGGCTCCCGAATTTAATCAACTTTCCACAAAATCATTTATTTCTATCCACGTGACATGCTACTGTGTTTTCACATGTAATCAACTTTCCACAAACCAAACAGGGGAGGTCCGGTGGAGAAAAACTAGCAAACAAAAACCGCACGTATAAACTAAGAAGAATATATATTATTCCAGTTTTACGTCACAATCTCCTTTCTCTTTACATCCGAACTTATACTATCCCATTCAACGAGTGCACGGTGAGAAAAGCTTACAAATTGTTTGAGATTACGGAACCAAAACACCTCACCGCCACCGATTCCTCATCACTCGATGACATATGTAGATATATCAACTGCGTGATGATAACGCATCAATATAATAGGACTGAACGCATTCCCATTAATGGCATATGAGTTTACCACTCAGATACACAGTGTACTATTTTCCACAGCATATATACGCATATAACATACAACTGGAGCAACATAATTCACACAATAGCCTAAATGGGAAATTCACAAATTAAAAAGCTTGAAGTAGTTGGCTCCCTCTGGTATTACAGCTTCTGAATAGACTCTGCCGGTGGTGAAAGGTGCATGTGTGAGAGCTGTCATCGGGTGCAATGGAAGACACGAAGGACCGCACATGTGAAACTGTTGGAATTTTGGGAGGCAGCAGAAGCAAATAATAAAAGAAAGAAACAATGATGTTTTTTGAGATGTAGGGGCGGAGCCCTACAAAGCTCCTACAGAACTATAACTTTATACCAAAGAGGACTTGATAGTAGAGAATATAATTCTCATAGCATTTCCAATTGTATTTATTGTGCAACATAGGATGTCCATTCATAGGATTACAAAGATGAATCTAGAATATGAATCACAAGTCCCAAGTGGACTTTACATATCCCTATGTGATAAAACTAAATATTATCATGTATCTTACTAGAGATACATGCATTGCCAACTAATAAGAAAATTATGGATTACAAGTTTCAATACCCCCTTAATTCATAATTTTCGCAACTCTTGCCTTTAGTGTGAGTTTTGCAATTTCATCCTTGAGAGCCTAGCCTTGTTCTCTTGAAGTGCTTTGACCAACGCAAAGTCAACTTGTTCGAGATGTTGACGATACATTTCCTTGTCATGAAGGTTGAAATCATCAACTTCAAAATTTAGAAAATCTCTCATGTGCTCAATGGCAATTTTAGCAGCTTCTTGCTCTGCTTCGATCTTCTATTTTCCACAGCATATATACGCATGTAACATACAACTGGAGCAACGTAATTCACACAATGGCCCAAATGTGAAATTCACAAATTAAAAAGCTTGAAGTAGTTGGCTCGATCCCTCTGGTAGCTGTATTGTAGCTTTTGAATAGGTTCTGCCGGTGGTAGCTGTATTGTAGCTAGCTTTTGAATAGGTTCTGCCGGTGGTGAAAGGCGCATGTGTGAGAGCTGTCATCGGGTGCAATGGAAGATACGAAGGACCGCACAGGTGAAACTGCTTTACATTCTTTGAGTTCAAGTCACTTTTTCTCTCTTCAAAGGAACAGTCATTCATAGAAACTAAGACATGAAGAAGTCTAGGACATGGTATCACCCAAAAATGTAAAACCCCTTTTCCTAAAAACTCGAGCCAAGACCACAATTTCGGACTCGCTCATCTGTCGATCGAGTTGTGCTGTCGTGTTGCCACAACCACTTATCAGAACAGGATATCCTATTTGCAATACCGACAGTCAAGCAGGCCCCATATTTATACTATTGGTTAATATTTGCAAAGCAAGAGCAGTGTATTGAGGATTGGATAGAAGTTGATTCGAAAGGATAAGTGCCTCTTGGATTAGCAAAGTTCTGCAGAAGAAAAATGGCCCATTAAGTATTAAGTGGCAAGTCTAAAACCGGTAAACGGAATAAAAAACATTGAACAGAATTATGTACCAAATATTGACATGTATCCTAACTGTTTCCATAAACGAAAGACTAGTGCAATACCGGCGACTAAAACAAGAATATCAAAGGATATGATAGTATCTAGGAGAAGTCTGACCCCAATCAAAATGAAAATGACTCCACTCTCTAGTTGATATTAAACTTCTTTACCGTTTAAAAAAAAAACAAAACAAAACAAAAACTTCATAATAAACTTCAATGTAAGAGAATATTAACGCAAAAGGAATCCGGACCCATACGCAAAAGGAATCCTTCTTGGAAGCCTCTTGCCCAGCATGCAGAATTTCAAAACCAGGTTTCCCCAAAGATGACAAGAAAGCCAGCAGAGTAATAGCACTCCTGCAAAGTTTCACTTCCTGAAACTTTGATATAGATGAAATTGTGCATCAAGTGATATTCAAATGCCACGAACGGGGGGCATGACTTTGAGGAAACATTGCACCTATGCATCTTGTCCACCAACTCCACAGAATTTCTGATTTACCAAAAAAAAATAAAAAAAAAATGAAGCTTCCACAGGTTTGGACTTATGATTTCAAATAGATATCATGCAGTCAGTCAAAATAATGCAATTACATTCAAAGAGATTGAAAAAGGTTAATGGCAAACTAAAAAGCAAATAACAGAGAAAAAATGACAAACTAACGGTGGCTTGAAAAAAATGAAGCAGGCAGGAAATGAGTCATGACAGAAAATAAATGCCGGGGTGATACATATTTTCTAGAAGTTTATGTCAAAGGAGAAAAGGAACAAGAAGCTTCACATTCATAACAAGCATGATGTACAATAACTAGTTAAACTATTTTCACAAGGTTTCAAATTCTGGAAATTGACAGCCAAAAATAGATGGGTGAATTCGTATAAACCCTGAACTAAAAGCAAAGAAATCAAAAAATTATCTGGAAGAGATAACAGACAGGACGAGAATATAGACTGTGGTGATTTCAGCCCAATTGATCCTTCTTTTCTGCATTAAAACAGTAATCTCTCCTTTCAAAAAAATTTGGCACCATTTGTTCTTCCAATCCTGCTCAAAGATGCTAAGCATTTCTTCTTTTAAGCAATTGACACGAATGTACCCTGAAATTCTCATTTATGTCCAGTTCTGAAAAACTACAAAAATAACACAACATGACATTGATGTGCATCGAACAAGTGTCAGCTCAAACCATGTCCCCGCGTGACACGAGGCGAATAAGTGTCAGCTCAAACCATGGAATGTTTCGAAATTGATTTCAACAAGTGAAGTACAAGAAAGCTAAATGTACCCTTAAAGAAACATATCAAACTGACGCAATCTACCCAAAAAGGCCACGGGCATTTTGACAGTTTGAAAAAACGTTCTATGTATGGTCAAAAACGGGTTGCCCACTGATCATGTACGGCCCCACTTGGATAATGATTAGACATCGGCTACAAGCCTAGAAAAGTCTCTGTGACTTTTCGTTTCGCTATGTTTAACCACATGTTTCAGAGTCCTTGGTGTGATGCTAAAGAGGCCATAAGTACAATAATCCAGGTGTGAGGCCTAGACCCTTCTTCTTCAAAACCTTATTCTTCTTCCTTATCTTCTGTTTAAGAACACTATTCACAGGTCAAAGAATACCCTGCCCTTTCGTAATCTATCATGAATACACTTCAACTCCGTCCTACATTGCAAACTGAGAACTAGTTGAACATAGTACTCTTGATACCAGTATCTGTGTTCCATTTCCACCGCAAGCGACACAATCTGCTAAACACCCAAGAATAACACTGAATCCTTGAGAAGAAGCATTTTTTGCATCAATATTTGCAGCTCGGAGCTCCACTGCACCCCGCCTTCTCTAAACAAAATGGGCAAAACATGGCCCTTACTTTTGGACCTGCATTCACCAAAGCAACAAAAAACCATTAGTGAAACCGTGGATGCCTATTTGCACCTCAACACACCAAGCATAAGGTTGAAACATTCCATTCGGAAGCGTGAAGAGCTCAGTAAATACGTAAAAAGCACAGAACCATAACATAACCTTGCAGACCATCCCCACACCAAGGTTTTTTACTTTCTTTCCATCCACACACCAAGGTTTCTTACTTTCTTTTTTGCTTCAATCGGATATGTAGGATTTTTCTTTCCTGATAGAATTCACGAAGAGACAAAGGGAGTACAAAATTAGCACCACCCTGTTTATGCAAGTTCAGGAAGGCCACAATTAGGGTGGCTCAGATTTATTAGGAAATGGTTTGCCCAAAATTGCTTTTGGGGAGTGGTTCAGTTCTGAGGTGTTCCCTTCCCTTCTACCTTGAATTCACGAGAATATAATGGATTTAGTTCTAAAGTTTGCCACGGACTTCTTCTGTACACTTCAAGCCTAGAGTTCCTTTAAGCCTCCCCATTTTTTTTTTTTTTTTTTTTTGTAAGCAATTAAGAATACATCAGAACAAGTACTGAGTGGTGCAGCCTCTACATGGTTCTTTTCAAGACTCCTACAGTGTTAACTGTTGCCCCTTGTCTCTCTAATAAAATGCTCGTAGGCATAATACAGCAATCAATTTGTAATATTCTGCGCCATCTCTAATGTTTTATTGAGCTCCGTAGGCATAAAACCTGATCCATTTGCAGCATGCTCACATGAAACAGTATTTAGTTAATTGATAGTTCCAGGAATCAAGGGCAAAGAGAAGTGCAATTATACATACTACTTTCAATATAATAAACTTACAAAACAAAATAGAAAGAAAACCTGCTCTTGCTGCTACTTTGCACCAAGCAACACATGACTGGGAATGGGTACCAGCACTCACTGTATAAACCTGCTCTTGCTGCTACTTTGTACCAAGCATTAAGTTATTCGATCACGCTCATCATGGGGAAATTCATGTACGGTTCAAATCGACATTGAAAGATATAGGCAATAGACATAAAAGAGGCAAAATAAATAATGAATAAACAAAATGGGACGGAGGGAGTAAGTTCTTTAGAGTCTTTTTTCCACCATATATTAGTTTAGGCCCAATTTGAAATCTATTTGTCCCACATCAGACATGAATGGTAATAGAGTTAGTATATAACGAATCGTGAACATCAATCTATAACTCGAGATTACTCTTTTGATCACATGGTTAGTCTAAGAGATATCAAGTCACCACCTGACGCAACTTGTTACACTCGAGGACGAAATGTGACTCCCACACTAATGTATGATGGAGAAGGCACCTAGAACACTACATGGCAGTATCCAGAAGCACTAAATAATAACTTGTGTGTTGCCCCCTTCAATAAGGACCAATAATTGGTCTAGTGGAGATAATATTTTGTGCTCACACTAACTTCTTCCTTGTCTTTATAACTTAGGTTGTGTGAACCAAAACACGCACACCTTGACTAATCTATTATCTATGGGAGCCAATCCTTTAGTCCGCTGGTGGGGGTTAAACCCAAGACGAAGTTCCGTCTGGACTAGACCCATAACAGTTTTGATATCATGACCCGAGACTGTAGGAGGAAAAAACTCCCAAATCTGACGGCTTGACCACTGGACTAAGGCTTTGGAGTTGTGTTCACACTACCTTAAATATTCACAATTATAGTGAGTTATTCTCGTGGCTAGTTAATTCCTTTGTAACTTTTGGTTAAAACATTTGGAATTAAGTACTCTACAAAATATAAAAAATGGGGATCAAAGTTGAAAAAATACAATAAAAACGAACACTATTCAATTAATTCAAGACAAATATGCTCTAAAATAGACAAACAAATAAAGACATAAACCGTGTCTCTTGGAATCAAACTCCCAGTTACTCAGAATGAATTTAGCTCTTAGAAGAAGTACTAGTTAATTGCCATCAAAGAAACAGGCAAGAACAATTTCCTGAATTAACATGAGAATAAAGGAAAACATATCTAAAGGTCACCCTAAACCAAAGGAGAGAGAGCAATACCACCATCGTTTGATTTTTGTTTCATAGATTTTGGATCCAGAATTCTAAATGAAACAGTTATGGATCATGCACTTACATTTATCCAACTAATCTGAAATTTTTTTTTATGGATACTCGAAAAAATGATGAACAATATTGAATCATTTGCATGAGATTCCAAAGTGAGCCCCACAACTAGTCAGTACCCTGTCTTACTCCCTGTAGAAGGACTCAATATTAAGCAAGAATAGGTCTTTACTTTTCCTTGATTATATATTGGTCGCGTATTGGTTGTTTGTTTGTTTGTTGGTCTTACCGATTTCTGATCAACATGTGGTAAGAGATAGGTACTGGGGGGTGGGGGTGGGAGTGGGAGTAAAGTTTGACACGTGACACCATCAAACTAGCAGCTAGAAGGGGGAAATTGCAATGCAATTATAAACCTCGGGGAGGGCAATACAATTTCAAGGAGGTCAGGGATACTACTTTCATCAAGGCGAGCCTCATTTTATTATTATGAGGAAAAAAAAGAGGTCTCCGAAAGAAACAGTACTCTTGCAGAACGAAAAACAACAATGAGAAAACTATGCCCGATCCATGAAAACAACTACGGTATGAAACAATTACAGCAAACGGAATCTATTGACCTGAATCTTAACGTCCAAAGGAAAAAAATAAAACTGGTTTAGGAAGCTAAAATTAAACAATTAAGAACACAACTAAAAGCAATGAGAAATTATAGTAGTCCTGTAGTATTCAAGTTGGCTGAAATTATAGTAGTAGTATTCATTTTTGCCGAATGCTAGGTCTGCAAAACCAAAGGGGCCGGAGAAAGAGAGAAGGTGTGAACAATGCAATGCTAAGTTGAACTCTCACCCACCGCGTGCGTGTTGGGTTTGAATTAAAAAGTTAAAAGTAACTTATTTTTTTATCTTTATTTGAATTTTGTTTACATTGGTTAGTTTTGCGTCAAACTCATAATTTTTTTTTAAGAAAGGCAAAAATAAGAGAAATCAAAAAAATAAAAAATTTTGATTGGAACTCATAATTTTTTGAATAAAAACAAAAATAAGTCACTTATTTTTATATTTTTTTTAAAAAAATTATGAATTTTAATCAAAATTGTATATTTTTTCGATTCCTCCTACAGAAAAAATCAATAAGTCACAAAAGTTTATCGCAAAACTAACAAATGTGATTTTTTTTAATAAAGACAAAAATAAGGAAATTGATTTTTACACTCCCCTCTTTATCACATGCACTCCTTTTTTTTATCTTTATTTGGTGTGAGATTACTCTATTGCCCCTTAATATGTGAAAAAATGAATTTATGAAAGGGGTAAAAAATAAATCTTCATAAATAAAGAAAAAAAAGAGAATGTATGGTAAAAAAAGAGCGTCGCAATCGATTCCCAAAATTAAAGTTATTATTTGACTTCTCAATCCAAATTCCCCGTTACACCTGCTGCTAGTTGGGGTCCATGCATTCACCTCATTTCCCACTCTTTGTCTAAGAATTTATGAAGGAATCAAATTTCTGCAGATCAAATAGGGGACCAGAGTAACTAACAAACAAAAAAGTACCCCATGACTTTATGTCACTCAGAGCCCCATTATACACTTTTAAAAATATACTCACATTCATGTTCCACACCTCCTGTCAGGGATGGACCGAGTGAGGGTCTCCTGTCACATCGGATTACGTATCCACATTCATTTTCAACGATTTTGTATATATAAAATTTTTGGATTCACCTCAGGTCTTATGTAAATAATTGTAATCGTTCATTTTTTAGAGAAAAAAATTTAAGCCTCTAATAAATATTATCTCAATCAGATATCACTAAATGCTTGATCCATTTGTTCAACTTCCAATTCATAATGAATAATCTAGCACTTGTCAGTATTCGATATAATTGATTTTTAACAAGGAAAGCTAGGAGCAAGTTTACCAAATTCGGTAAACAAGCCATATATCTATTTTACCTAACTAAAGTGGAAACTTTTCAATTGCAGCAGCATAGGTAAAGTACAAGGTAAAGTTTCTTTGTGAACAGTTCCGAGCTTCTTTTGCCGTGGAACTATTTATTCGGTTCCATTTTTTCTTTTTCTTTTTTCTCACTCTCTTTACAACCAAGAAGGAAATGGTTCTGGAATTAGTAAAAAAATAATATTTTAATAAATGATAGAAAAAATAGATAGTATTGATGTGGTGTTGAAAGAAATATGAGTAGGTAAAATGAAAAATCGCACTGTTCACTAGCATTTTTACATAAAAACTGGTGTACATGCTCTAAAAATTTATTCCTTACAAGATGAACGTCTCCGATCATTTGTGTGCTACTCAATGTGAACCCGCACATTTCTTTTGTACACTTCTGATCCCCAAAATTTATTCTCGTTGAGTTATTATTAGGAAAATAGACAATGAATACGTAATAGTTTTGTTTTAACACACATAGTCAAGGTGCGTAAGTTTGCCCAAGTAATTGGTTAAAACTAAGGTTTGTTTTGGTGTGAATGTGTTTAGCTATAAGTTTGTAACTCATATATTACGGTTACAAAAAAACAAATATTGGTGTCTCCACTGCATCAAATTCCTGGGTTCACCACTACCTCCAGTGTGTGGGGCTCCCAGATGAATGTGAGTGTTTATGTATTGTGTTTGTGGTTGTAGAAGAGTTGAATATATAGCTATCAAATTCAGGGCTCACCAGAATAAAAAAGACTAAGAATCCGACTACTGGTGATCTAAGTTGCACAAATGGTGCATAGACCGTATTGTGGGGTCTATTTTCAGGTCTCATACAAATGATCTGAACTATTCGTAAATTTTAAAATAATGTTTCAGCTCACCCTATAAATAATCAACTCAATCGGAAGGTAAGTGTTTGCGGTTTTTTGCTTACCACCGTTAATAGTTACTTTTACTGGCGGTTCGATATTACCACGGTTAATAGTCACCTTTACCAGAAGTTTTACTCCCGCCGTTAATAACGGCCGTTCGATGATTTCCTTTGCCGGCTGTTTTTCATTACCGCCGGAAATCACTTTTCCCCAATCAAGCACTTAAGTTATCCGATCAAGTTGAATTTTCACTGGGCTTTCAATAAATTATTTAAATTTAACAAACAATTCGAATTTTTTGCATGGAACCCCGGAGTGGACCTCACAATGTGATTGGTACAACTTAGATGAGTACGCATAGTATTACGCCCGGAATAAACTAAGAAGAACATAACCAATTTTTCCTCACCTAGCTAAAAGTAGTTTACTTTTAAGGTCTGCCAAAACCAAAGGACAGAGAGAGCAATACCAGTGCATCACCGCATCTATTTCATTCTACAAGCTTTTCCCATCTAATAATGGGCTCCCGAATTTAAGCCTCTTTCGAAAAAATAAATCAAGTGACTTTAGACTTTTTTTTTTGTCTTTATTTAAATTTTTTTTTTGCATATTTTAAATTTGCATCAGATTTCTTTTTAAATTATTGATTTGTCTTGACGTTAAAAATCGAAAAGTTAGAACATTATGATCCAAGCTCATTTTTTTTTATAAAGATAAGGATAAGCTAAAAAAAAAAAAATCTGCCTTTATGGCTTATCTTTTATCTTTATTCAAAAAATTATGAGTTTCAGTCATAATTTTTTAATTCCTTGAGGAGAAGAATCAATAATTCACAAAAATTTAATGCAAAAATAAAATGATAAATGTCAATTTTTTTAAATAGATAGAAAAAAATAAATCACTTAACTTATTTTTTTGCCAAAAGAGGTCTAACTTTCCACAAAATCACTGTTTCTTTCAACATTCTACTGTGTTTTCACAATCAAAATCAATAGTGGGCTCCAGAATTGATAAGGTAATCAACTTTCCACAAACCAAATAGGGTGCCAGTTAGCCAGTAACAGAAACCACACAAGACTTTTCATCACAAATAGTCCCGTCACCCGTGACTCTTGTCGGATAATATCTAATCACTAATGCTAATGGCACGGATAATGGAGTACATACTCCATCCACATATCGTTTTAGGACACATTTTAGATCCCACAAGTATGATCGGAATCATTCATTTAGTTTAGGGTCTGTGTAAAAAATCATTTCAATCGGATATCTGCTTTAGCTCCTACCAATATCTGATTGAAATGATTTTTTATAGGGCTCTAAACAAAACATTTTAAACAAAATAAGCGGCTCCGATCATGCTTGAGGGACTCGTTTATGATCTGTGCATGGAGTATGTACTCCATTGTCTGCGTATCACAGATCTCAATATCTCATGCAATAATGCTAGGAACACAATAATTTAAACAAACACAACCTCTCACATATATATGTGGGGCCACACGCACTAATATGTGTGAGAGGTTGTATTTGATATTGTGTTTGAATTATTGTGTATGTAACACTTTTGTATCCCATATAGCCATAAAAAGATAATAATAATGATAAATTCCGTTTCACCAAAAAAAATGGCAATCCCATATAGCCATCATATTCGGGGCTGATCACTTGAATATAAACTAAGAAGAACATTCCAGTTTCGAGAAATTTGGTGGATATGAATTTTTCAACTCTGGCCACTAAGTGTGTGACTCCCACATTAATGTACGATAGATAAGGTCCTTGGAATATTACGTGGCGATACTCCTAGAGCACTAATAATCACTCTTGTGTTGTTCCCTCAACAAGAACCAATAATTGGTCTAGTGGAGATAATTATGTGTTCACACGAACAACTTTTTTTCTTTAATAATTACTTAGGGTGTTCAAGCCAAAAATACACGCACCTTGACTAATCTATGGGGAACCAATCCGTGGATACCCCCGCCCAAAAGGCCTTTATATGGCGAAGCAATAAATGGTAACCATATAGGATGGCCATGTTAGCGATGGCCGTGTTAGCGAAAGTACTCTCTTTTAGACACTCGTTGCGGCATGCTTGTAAATTGGAAGAGCCCGTTGCGGCACACATATTTTGTTTAAAGTTGTCACTTTGTTTTAGGAATCAAAAAATCAAAGATCGAGATTTACAATTCATCTCCGAAAACCAAATTTCTTGTAGTGGAGACTGGTGACCGCCGCTTGCAAAAGTGGCTATCAACACTGAATGAAAATAGTGGTGTTGAAATGCTTGAAGGGGTGTTTTGAGTGGTGGTGTGACAATCTTAGGCTCGTCATCATTCAACTGGGCCTTCGTACTTTCAATCAATACTCACGAGAATCAGTTCATCATCTAGATTTGCCCAAGGTGGAGCTTAAACATTTAACAAGTCAAATTAAGGTGTCTACAATCTCTTAATCCACTGGCAGGGTTGAAGCCAATACAATATTCCGTCAAGGCTAGACCCACAAAAGTTCATATCACTTTGAGAATGTTTGAAGAAAATGTCTAAATCTCAGGGTTTGACCATTCAAGTAAGGCCTTGTGGTTGTGTTCACACTAACTTCAATATTTGGAACGATAGTGAGTTAATGGTTGGTTAGGGAAAAGAAAAAATGCAAAGAACAAAGAACTATTCACTTAATTCAACTCAAATACGCTCTAAAAGAGACAAACAAATAAAGAGACAAACCGTGTCTCTAGGGAGTTATTTCTACGTACTAAAATTAATAACTCCCAATTACTCAGAATGAATTTATCTCTTAGAAGTTAGAAGAAGAAGCCATCAAAAGAACCAGGCAATAGCAATTTCCTGATCAATCTTAACATGAGAAGAAAGAGAAAAAATATCTCAAGGTCTGCCTCAACCAAAGGAGAGAGTGCAATACCAGTTCATCACCTCATTCACACTTAATAGTGGGCTCGCCAATTTTATCACTTTCCACAAATCATTTCTTTCTTTCCACATGACATGACATGCTACTGTGTTTTCACATGTAATCAACTTTCCACAAATCAAATAGGGGACCAATTGGAGAAAAACTAACAAACATAAACCACACAAGACAGAAGAAATGACAGAGGGTGCTGTGTTCCAACTTCTATCCAGCTTGGCACCCTATCTCTCCAGGAAGAGGTAAACCTGTTAACCGGGGTGCGGGATCGAAGAGATTGAATTCATTAGACAAGTTAGTATTGTTATGGTACATGGAAGGGACTATATATGTCATATATTGATGTGGAATCGCTTTGACACGTACTAGTTGTTCATTTAATAATAGTATTATGATTATAACTAAATACGGATTTATGCGCCCTTAATGTTACCATATGAAGCCCTAGCGTAAGTGCTCATATGGGCCAAGTGGAGAATGTAAGAGTATGGCCCACATGATTGCCTTGGATGCCTAACAATTAAATGAGCTCCATAACTCGTTGCAATGCTGGCATCGATCTACTTCTTTTGCCTTCACCTTTTCGTACGTAAAACAAGGCATCTGAGGATGCGTGTGGATGATTGTCCCACATGACATTGAGGCATTATCGGGATGTGACTAATTAATGCCCCATCTGTTACCAAGGCAACCAATATTCATTCGGTAGTCCTTCTCATCTGATAATGGAAAGTAGGGTTGTCCAGCGAATGATCTGAACCATCGAACCCCTTCAATCCAAACCAAACAAACCAAATCGAGGCGTATTTGCTCCGAAACATCCAACCCGTTCAATCCAAACCAAACGAACCAAACCAAGGCATGCTACAGGCGGATACGAATCTGAAAATACTTATTCCAACGGATGCGGATTGATTTCTGTTCAAACCGCCCAATCTGTCTAATTCACAAATTCTTACAAAACACTAGAAAAATATATTGCACTTCAGCACCCAAGCCCTATTTCCATTAGCATCCGAATCACACGTAAACCAAAATACCTCACTGAGAATCATATTCTGTGAACGCAACCAACCAATTATCTTCTTAAAGTGTACTATTGTGCGGTTATTTGCTTGAATTCAGTTGATATCGAAGCGAGAATTCAACTGACCCATATTCAGAACTTGTTTTGATTTTAGGGTGGATGAACTTTTTCCAATTTTAGGGTGGGCGCCGGATCAATGTTTAGACTTGTTAAATTTTTTTAGACTTGATTGAACTTGAAGTTTTGGGGCTTTTTTTTTTTAAATCTTTTGGTGTATGTGAAAAAATTAAATTGCATGCAAACCAAACCATCTAAACAACATCACTAACGGTTGGCAGATGGAGAAAACGACAAACCGCCACGAGCGAATCAGATTAAAAACCGGACCGACCCGCCGGCAAGCCTAATGGAAAGGGTCCTTCCTCTGCCTATGATAGTTTTCTCTTAGTCTTCCCCATCGATTGAAGTTATAATTGAGGGCCCAGGGAGAAATCTAATTCCTAGTGCTCTTAAGTATGAGGGCATCTTTCAGTAATGCATTAAATCTAGTGGAGCTCCACCCCAATTGATCACGGTATGTAAACTAGTTTGATCATGTTAAGATCCTGAACTGAAAAGAAAGGAAAGGGTTGTGGTTTCTTAAAAAATCACTCGTTTGGATTGAATATTTTGATGAGAAATGGAGAGAAAAATATAAAAAAAAAATATTTTAATTGGCCCTTCCCTTTTTCACCAAATCTCATAAAAAATAGTGAGATTTTGAGAAAAATAACTCCCCTTTCTTTTCTTCTCCTTTCTAACTGAAATTATGCGGAAGCGTTCAAACTACTCCTACAAAAAATAACCAATTTGAACGTAGATTCACTGATTAAAAATAAATATAGATGAATGGGTTGATTATCGATTAATCCAAACCTAAACTCAAGTAGTGCAGTAAAATAAAATTGATACGAGAGACGCACAATTTACGTGGAAAAACTTAGGGTCCTAAATAACCCTAAGCCAAAACCACGGCCTAACACTACTAATTTATTCTATTAATAAAAAAGAAGTACAGATTGCGAAATAGTAAAAATCATATCCAAGCCTCTACCTATTCTCGCCAATCTCCAATGCTCCCCGAGTTTCTTCAAGATCCAATAGATGCACTACGGACTTCACGCCCGATCTTCAGATTCAACTGGCTCCGAATCAATCTCCCAAAGATTCGGTCTTAGCAGCAGATGGCACCAAAAAACCATGAACAGTAAATGGATGAATGATATGATGTGAACGTGATCTAAACAACCAAAAAAAAAAAATTTCGAAGATGCATGAACGAACAAAAAGTGGGCTGCCAGGAAACCTTTCAATCTTGCCTTCACCAAAAACCCGTGCAACCCTTTCCTTTTTTAATCAAAACTCTCGCCACTGAAAAAAGAGATGCAAACGGAGTAACTACCCAAACGAAAATAACAGAAAATAGTTACAAACCTACCCATTACAATCAAACGGAGTTGATCTAGCAAAGACACCAATGGAAATTTTGGACAACCCCTGAAAATGTCAAAATATCTAACACTCACCATCCAAAGGGAGTGTTAAGTTATCATACAAGCTAATTTTTCATGGGCGTTTTTAAAAACCTACTTAGAATTACTGAATAGCTCGTGTGGGACCCTTCAGAGTGGGTCCCACAATGTGATCGGTACAACTTAGATCGATACCCTTCGTATTACACCCGGAATAAACTAAGAACTCCTCACCAGTTTTCCCTCACCTACTAAGAAGCCACTGTAAAAGTAGTTTACTATCTAGAGTCAATTTCTCATTCTATACTCAGTCGAATATTGTTCATATTTTTCATAGACAAATTAAGCTACTTATTTAGGAGTACATATCCCCTTGGACCTACGTCATTTGGTATATGGGTCTCATTGAATTTTCTGCTCCAAAATATTTACAAATCTTATGAAAAATCCATTTTCCCCAACATATGCAGCTAACATTAATTCAGAGCTTGAGTAGAGATTTACAAGGCGTGGACTATTGAGAAATTGCCCACATCCCTAAGGTTTGTTATGCGGAGGACTCCAAATCTGGCTTTTGGACCGTTGGCTAGCCACTCACTTTTTGACAGGAAGAATTGCCTTCGCGGTACTGAATTCTTCCAAGGAGAGAGAGAGAGATGGAAATGACTTCAATTTCCCAAAGCATATTAACACACTCACAGCGGGTGTTTCTTTGTGCGTGCTGTGTTTACGGAAAATTATTAAGTGCTTCAAACGCTTTTTTCCTATCACTTATTAGAGTAGGCTCGATGTGAAATCCATTTGTCCCACATCGGAAACAAAATGGAAATAGAGCTATTGCATCATTTGATATTTACCTTTTGAGTTGTGTGGTTTGGCTAAGAGTTAACACATAGGTGACTTCCAGATTAATGTATGATGGGAGAGGCCCCTGAAACATCGCATGACGATACTGCTAGTCACTCGTGTGTTGTCCCCCTTCAATAAGAACGAATAATTGGTCTGGTGAAGATAATAATGGTTCACACTTAACAACTTTTTTTTTCAATAATAACTTTGGGTGTCTACCTTCTAAGCCAAAATACGCGAACCTTGACTAATCTATGACGAGCCAATCCCTTAGTCCACTAGCAAGGTTGAAGCCAGTACAAAGTTCCGTCTGGACTAGACCCATAAGAGTTTATTTCACCTGAGACCGTAAAAGAAAATCCCTAAATTAAACCTCACGGCTTGTCCATCTGGCTAAGGCCGTGGGGTTGTGTTCACACTAACTTAAATATTCAGAACAATAGTCAGAGTTGATATCGCGTTTAGTGAATTTATTATGTAGCTTTTGGTTAAAACATTTGGAATTAAGCATGCTAAAAAATATAAAAATGTGGATCAAAGTTGGAAAAAATCGATAAAAATAAAAAGGCTATTCACTTAATTCAACACAAATATGCTCTGAAATAGACAAACAAATAAAGACAATAGCCGTGTCTCTTAGTAGTTATTTCTAATAAAAAAACTCGCAATTACTCGGAATGAATTTAGCTCGTAAAAGAAAAAGTACCAGTTGCCATCAAAAGAAACAGGCAATAGCAATTTCCTGAATCTTAACATGAAAGATCAAAGAGAGAAAATATCTCTAAGGTCTGCCAAAACTAACAAATATAAACCACACAAGACTTATCATCACAAATAGTCCCATTACTCTTTGACAATATCCCATATAATTAATTAATTAACAGCCCCAAAAAAGAATATTAGAATAGCACATGTTTTCCGAACTATAGAATTACTTGTGTTCTTAAACAGATATGAAAACCCCGTTTTCACAATTTTCAGAAATATGAACATAAACTGTTTGCTTAATTTTTATCAAACCATAAACACCGTTTTCCAAAATGGATTCGTCTTAAAATTGTAGGATGGGAAACAATAAACAGTTTTACTAAATTCTAGAACTTACAACTTGAACAGAAATTACAGTGACTGAAATAACAAGATCTAAAACAGTAAATGAATAAGAATCGTAAACCTACGCCCTTGAATGAACGAACTCATGTTTGTAATGTCTCTCTAGAAATTTGAGAAGAAGAAGCT
The DNA here is from genome assembly GCA_019656835.1 of Rhododendron ovatum. Taxonomy (NCBI): domain Eukaryota; kingdom Viridiplantae; phylum Streptophyta; class Magnoliopsida; order Ericales; family Ericaceae; genus Rhododendron; species Rhododendron ovatum. The sequence goes on along the minus strand of CM033794.1, from coordinate 19,422,787 downwards.
TTTTTTTTTTGTTTCATTGAAACTAAGCTAAGGACTCTCTTTATGTACCAGTTGCCATCAAAAGAAACAGTCAATAGCAAATTTCTGAATCTTAACATGAGAAGATCAAAGAGAGAAAATATCTCAAGGTCTGCCAAAACCAAAGGAGGGAGTGCAATACCAGTCCATCACCTCATTTATTTCATTCCACATCCTACTGTGTTTTCACACCGGAGGTGGATCCTCTGCAGTTGGACTGCAGAGTGTCTCTACAGTCCAATTACAGCTGTTCATTTTTATATTTAACGGTCCAAATTTTAAAAAACTTTTTAACTTTTTTGTGAAATTTTATTTTAGATATCAACCATTAAAAACACTATTCGATAATTATAAACACTCCAACTACGTCTCTGCAATCCAAATTGGCCTGCAGGCAAGCCTCATTCTCTTTCACACCTAATAGTGGGCTCCCGAATTTAATCAACTTTCCACAAATCATTTTTTTCTTTCCACATGACATGACAAGCTACTTTGTTTTCACATGTAAATCAACTTTCCACAAACCAAAAAAAATATAACTTTCCACAAACCAAATAGGGGACCACTATGTCCAGTTGGGGAAAAACTAACAAAACATAAACCACACAAGACTTAGCATCACAAATAGTCCCATTACTCTTTGACAATATCCCATATAGCTATCACATTCGGGGCTCATTTGAATATAAACTAACAAGAACATTATTCCGCTTTTACCACACAATCTCCTTTCTCTATACATCCAAGGGCGGCTACTCCAGGAAGCAACAAAACTAAAAAAATGGCAGAGGTTATTGTGTTCGAACTTCTATCCAACTTCGCACCCTATCTCCAGGAAGAGGTAAACCTGTTAACTGGAGTGCGGGAAGAGATTGAATTCATTGGAGCTGAATTCGAGCGGATGAAGAATTTCCTGAGAGTTGCTGATGAAGTGGAAGAGAGAGACCCGGATCTCAAAGTATGGGTGAAGCAAGTTCGAGAAGCTGCATATGACACTGCAGATGCTCTTGACATGTACATGCTTCGCCTTGGACATCAACATGGCGCCGGATTCCGAGGGTTTCTTGGTAAGGTTTCTTGCTTTATTAAGACCTTGAAAGCACGCCAACAAATTGCTTCTGAAGTAAAACGAATCAAGTCCAGATTCGTCGATATTTCCGCGGGATATCAGAGATATAGTAACATATATCGCACAATAGAGCAAGGCTCAAGCTCCACTCATTCTGGAATTGCATGGAATGATTGCCGTGGTGATGCACTTCTACTCAAAGAAGCTGACCTTGTGGGCATCGACATGCCCAAATCACAATTGATTCAGTGGCTAGTGGATGAGGATCCTCAACTCAAGGTGATTTCGGTAGCAGGAATGGGCGGGTTGGGCAAAACCACCCTTACTAAAATGGTCTACGATGATGCAACAGTGAAGAGGCACTTTCAAAACCATGTTTGGATCACTGTTTCTGAAACAGTCAAAGTCGAAGAGCTTTTAAAAGACATGATCCGACAACTCTTTGAAGAAGTCAGGCAACCACTCCCACAAAGCATGGACAATATGGATACAAATGGCTTGAAAAGAACAATTAACGATTTTCTGCAGCAGAAGAGGTATGTGTTTGTTTTGGACGATGTATGGCATATTCCTGAGTGGCAATTTCTCAAAATTATATTTCCTGAATGCAATTGTGGCAGTCGAATAGTCCTAACAACGAGAAATAATGATCTAGCATCTTTTGCTAGTAAAGAATATCATGGTTCTGTTTATAATCTCCAACCCTTGCCTCACCAACAATCATGGGACCTGTTTTGCAAGAAGGCATTTCAAGGGAATCCTTGTCCCTCACATTTGGAAGATCTTTCAAGAGACATCTTGAAAAGATGCGAGGGCTTACCACTTGCAATTGTGGCAATCGGTGGTCTTTTATCAACGAAGGAGAATAGTCTTGACGAGTGGGAGAGGATTTACCGTTGCCTTGGAGAGGAACTGCAAAGCAGTGACAAACTCGTGAGCATGAAAAAGATATTGTCCCTTAGTTACTTTGATCTGCCTTACTATCTCAAGTTATGTTTTCTGTACTTGAGTATTTTTCCAGAAGATTTTTTCATTAGCCACATGAGATTAATTCGGCTATGGGTGGCGGAAGGATTTGTAGAAGCGAAAGAAAGAATGACAAAAGAAGAAGTTGCTGAAGGATACGTCAATGAGCTAATCAATAGAAATTTAGTTCAAGTGGCAAAGAGGAGGCAGAGGTCGAAAAGTTATCGAATCCATGACTTTTGGAGTGAAATAGTTGTTTCAAAGTCGAGAGAGCAAAACTTTGTGTCATTAGCCAGTGCCGAGAAGGTGCGACGCTTATCATTACACACTAATTTGGACGACATACAAATCAATTGCTTTACTCGACTTCGTTCTTTGCTTGTGTTTAGCAAAGAAGATCCGCTGTCCATGTTGTCTAAAGTTGTGTCGTTAGGCAAAAGGGCGAGGCTATTAACGGTGCTAGACTTGAGAGGTACAGATTTGAAAACATTTCCCGAAGAAATTGTGAAGCTAGTTCATCTTACTTATCTAAGTCTAAGGGAGACCGAGGTAAAATTGATCCCGAAGTCAATTGGAAACCTCAAGAAACTAGAAACATTGGATCTCAAGTTGACACTTGTTACAGAGTTGCCAGAAGAGATACTGAAGTTGCAATATCTTCGTCATCTCTTATTGAGTAGTGGCAAAGAATTGATTGATGGTTGCTTTGGTTTTCACCGTGTATCTGGATTCAAAGCCCTAAAAGGAATAGGGAGCCTGACATCCTTGCAGAAATTATGTTATATTGAGGCAGACAATGGAAGTAACAATAGCATTGTGTTGAGCGAGCTTGGGAAGCTGACTCAGCTGAGGAAGTTGAACATTTTAAGACTGCCACAGGAACATGGAAAGGTGTTATGTTCATCCCTTGAGAAGCTAAACAGCCTTCAATCGTTGTTTGTCGGTGCAAAAGAGGAAGATGAGATCATTGATCTAGATTCTTTGTCTTCGGCGCCTCGACGGCTTCGGACGCTCTATTTAATAGGACGCATGCAAAACCTACCCGACTGGATACATTCGCTTCACAACCTGACGAGGGTATTCTTAGGGTGGAGTAAGTTAAGGGATGTTGATCCACTGCAATCCTTTCAAGACTTGCCCAATTTGGTTTACCTTCATCTCAAAGTGGCGTATGAAGGAGAAGGATTATGTTTCAAGGCAGGTGGGTTTCGAACGCTCAAATTTTTATGGCTGGCTCGAATGGGAGGATTAAAATGGGTGAGAGTGGAGGCAGGCTCAATGCCTCTTCTAGAAGTGGCACGTCTCTCTGATTGCAAATCAATGAAGAAGTTGCCCTCAGGGATTGAACATCTGACCAACCTTAAATTTCTTGACTTGGGTGATTTGTCAGATAGCTTGATTCTAGGTTTGGATAGAGACTTTAAAGGTGGGGATTATTGGAAAATTGCACACATCCCTGATGTTCATATATGGGACATCAAGTCGTCCTACTGGAAAAGATCTTATATCTACAAAATGGTGGAGAGCAGGAGGGATGCTAATCTTTAAGATCGGGTCGTATCTTCAATTACGGTGTCTTGTTTTTATTTTTACTTTTAAGAGTTTTTGAGCACTTGGCAACTTATTTGCAAAATCCTACTGTGAATAATGGATATAGAGTTTTATTTTTCGTTCTCTATTTTTTTTGGGGGGAGATTAATAGATCGAGAATCTCTTATTTGACATAACTAGCTTGATTGGATTTGGAACAGAAAAGCATCATTCGGTTTGTAATAATCGTAATTTAGATTGACTGAATCTCAAGACTTCTCTCGATGAATCTAGGACTCCTTACTCCTTAGGCTTGTGAAAATCTTTGTCTTGTTTGTATAATTGTATTTATATTGAATTTACATTTCCATTGAAAGTTTTTATTGTCATTTATCTAGGGCTGAAAAAAGCATTTGATGCTTGGATAAACCTATAAGTACTTGAGAGAACAAATAAATTGGGAGAAAACGAATACTATTTCATGTTTTATGTTTTTCTTGTTGTTCGGACTTTTTGAGTCCTTTGTACTGTTTGGTAATGGATATATCTTTCTATTTTCTCACATAATTCCCACTAGCAATAACCCGTGCTATGCATAGCACAGGATCAAGATTTAAGTCACATCTTCAAATGGGGCTAATAACATGGGAACTTGTTTTGTGTTGATTACATAGGTCTCGTTTCGCTAAGGGAAACAATTGTTTATTTTTTTAAAAAGTACCTATTTTTTGAATTAAATGTAATATATATATTGGGAGAGAGTAATCTGTCTCATAAAGCAAAAAATAAGTACTTAAAAAATAAGAACAATAGCAGGATCAATCATCTTATATACTTTTTGGGGTAGAAGCAAAAGAAAATAAAACATCATGTTCACTGGTATGTTTCACCATTACACTAAAGATCAACCACTTCTAAGTACCTCGGACATAAAATCTTATGCCTTGTTTAGATTTAATTTTGAGTTTTTTTCGGTTTGATTTTTGGGGTAATGAGAGAGAGAGAGAGAGAGAGAGAGATGAAAGCAATAATTAGAGATAGGGATAATGAGTGAAGAAAAATACGAGTAATGATTAAAACTAGGGGTAATGAGTGTTTTTGGAGTTGAATTTTTTTTTTTCAAGTTTAAATCCAAACAAGGCATTGATGTAGGAAGTGTAACTATGTGTTCTATGTTGATGAAAATCTATTAATGGAGGGCTAATTTTTTCATGAGGAAATGAACAAATCGAGTATCAAAAAAGTGAAATTAAGGGTTTACTTAATTACAAAGATTAAATGGGGCAAGAGAAAGCATCACAAGTATACCACCCGAGATCCAAAAGATTTCAAGATTGGCAAAATGACAACCAACAAACTATACAACAAATAAGCTCAATAAAGAGCAATCAGATCTGGTAGTCCTATAATTGAACACCATCCTTATCAAAATGGATAATATGTTATACTTTCTTTTCACTACAAGCATTCAAAATATATTTTAAATCTAGTATTTAATTTGTTTTAACCATAAAACAATCAAGGGAGGATAGAACAACAACAAAAGATTCAAAATGGATCAAGTATTAAATTTTTAACTACCAACTCATCTAATAGCTTAAGTTTTGTGCAAGTGCAAGTACGTTTGTTATTCTGCTTATCCCAAAAAAAAAATTTACATATGCTTCTGTTGGAGTTCATACAACTGAGATCGATCCCCCCCCCCCCCCCGGCATTAATACAAACAGAGCGGAAGAAAAAAGTTGGCAAACTAGGTATCCTTCACCCATAGATGAAAATAAATATATAGGACCAAGTCAAAAATCAAAATAGTCGATTTACGCCCAGGTCATTCTAACTGATTTTAATGTCACCATTTGTTCAATGTTATTCGGAAACAAAAAAGAACAAGAATAAAATCATACCTGATCCTGATGAAACGTTGATCCAATCCTCTTGTCAGATTATTTTCCAAATTGAAGTACAAAGCATCTTATATGATTTGTCGTTATATTATCCCATTGAACGAGTGCACGGTGAGAAAAGCTTATAAATTGGTTTGTCAATTTTATTTCTTTCTCAATAATAATTTACAGAGATATTGTCCCCATATATATAGAGAGTAACAATCCTATTCTTGGCTATACAGATTTTATGGCTATAATCATGGATGACCTTTACAATTATGGTTAATTATATAATCTCACTGATTTGTTGCTATCCCACTGATTTTGTCCCTTGATTGACAACTCACGCCAACACTCCCCCTCAAGTGGAAGCATCCAAATCTTCAATGCGCAACTTGTCAAGTGAGTTGTAGAAATCTTTGCTTGACACTGCCTTTGTAAGAATATCCGCCAGTTGGTCTTCCGATTTCCCGAATGGAAACCGAATTACCTTAGCTTCGAGATTTTCTTTGATAAAGTGTCTGTCAACCTCCACATGTTTGGTACGGTCATGCTGAATAGGATTTTGAGCAATGGCGATAGCTACCTTGTTATCGCAAAAGAGGTCTATCTCGGAGGTATGAGAAATTCCAATCTCGGTTGGAAGTCTTTTGAGCCACAAGAGTTCACAAAGTCCCTTGGCCATTCCACGGAACTCTGCTTCAGCACTTGATAATGCCACTACCTTTTGCTTTTTACTTCTCCATGTAACAAGATTCCCTCCGACAAACGTGAAGTAGCCTAAGGTGGATCTTCTGTCTGTGGCATTCCCTGCCCAATCTGCGTCTGTATAACCATTAATTCTGAGATGATTATTTTTCGAGAACATAAGCCCTTTCCCAGGAGAAGATTTTAGATACCGTAAAATCCGTATCACTGCTTCCATATGGTCCTTACTGGGTTGGTGCATGAATTGACTCACTACACTCACTGTGTAAGCAATATCCGGATGGGTATGTGATAGGTAAATCAGTTTACCAACCAGTCTCTGGCACCTCCCTTGTCTGTTGGTATTTGGTTTGGATATTCTCCGAGCTTATGGTTCAGAATGATTGGAGTGTCTGTTGGCTTACAATCCAACATTCCAACTTCACATAGCAAATCCAATATATATTTTCGTTGGGAAAGAAATATACCTCGCCGTGATCTAGCAACCTCTATTCCCAGGAAATATTTCAGACCTCCTAGATTCTTCATCTCGAATTCAGTCGCCAATTGCTTCTGAAGTTTAGCAATCTCCTTCGTATCATCCCCTGTGATGATCATGTCATCAACATACACAATCAAAGCTGTTACCTTGCCATGTTGATGCTTCAGAAATAATGTATGATCTGAATTACTTTGGTGGAAACCATACTTTTTCATTGCCAGACTAAACCGCCCAAACCATGCTCGAGGTGATTGTTTTAATCCATATAGTGCTTTTTGCAATTTGCATACAACTTCAGTTCCTGCGGAAGTGGTGTAGCCTGGAGGAGTATCCATGTAGACTTCTTCTTCAAGGTCGCCATGGAGAAATGCGTTCTTCACATCAAACTGATGTAACGGCTAGTCTAAGTTTGCTGCGAGAGATAACAGGACCCTAACTGTATTTAACTTGGCCACTGGTGAAAGGGTTTCTTGATAATCTACGCCATACGTTTGAGTGTATCCCTTTGCGACTAGCCTTGCTTTGTATCGTTCTATAGTTCCATCTGCCTTGTGTTTAACCGAGAAGACCCATTTGCATCCAACTGTTCTCTTCCCTTTGGGCAATGGAACCAAGATCCATGTTTGATTCTTTAGTAGTGCCTCCATTTCTTCCTCTATTGCCTGAGTCCATTTGGGATCCACTAATGCTTCCTGGACTGTAGTAGGAATATGACATGCAGAGAGCTCATGTGCGAATTTCTTGAGAGGTCCAGAGAGCTTTCCGGTGGAAACATAATTGGCAATTGGATACCTCGACCTTCTTTCCTCAATGTCTGGAGAGTATCTATTTGGTGGTTTACCATGATTATGCCTGAAAGGTAGAGTGTATCCAGCAAGAGTATCCATATTATTCATAAAGGAGGTGGTGGTTGTAACAACTCCGATTTTTCGTTCAATAAAAATCTCGTTGTTATTTGAAATTTCTTAATTTCTCTTAACTGCTTGTTGGTTTCTTATTTAATTTGTATTACGGTTGGTCTTTAAGAAAATCGAATGCCTTATTATCGTATTTCCCGACTCGAAACCCTAATCGCACTTTAGTCCCTCAAGAATCGTTTCTTGACTTTTAGTCCGACTTAGCAAGCCTAGTTAGCTTCTAACCGGCTTGACGGAGTAACCTAACTAGAAAGTTATCTAGTTACTTTTCCCTAACCAAAGAATGACCATTTTACCCTCTTGAACCTTTTTGAACCTTTTGAACCCTGACTAGGAAATTGATTATTTATTTTCTTTTATTATTTTGGTTTTATTCTTTATCCATTGGACAATAAATGTTAGGGGAATTATTACCCATTGGATAAAAGAAACCCATTTCTTTATAATAAAAGGATTTTGAAAGATTTAAATAAAAGTACTATGATTGACATTTGAAAAGTACTTTTGATTATTTTTTCTAATAAAAGTACCCAAGTAACCTTGGACCTTTGGTTAATAACCATTAGGGTAATCTTTACCCATTGGACAAAAGCCTTTTCTTTATTCAAATGGTTAAGTACATATATATATAAATACATGGGATTTTATTAAAAGGACATGTAGTCTTTCCAAAAACTTATTTTAGTATTTAAAGTACTAGTACCTTATTATTCCTTGGATAATAACCATTAGAGATTCTATTAACCATTGGGTAATAGGCTCATCTTCCAAGCAAAGTACTTATCCCATTAAACTAATATTTTGTTAAGATTCCCGGGAGTACAAAAGTATATTATTTTATTAATTAAAGTACTCGTACTTTATATTTGTTTATTGGGGAAAATCTTGACCCTTTAAGACTAAATTGCCCTTTTATACAAAAGTACCCTATATTTATTTGTATTCTTACATGTTTGTACATATATATACATATGTATATAGCTAGTACATGGGAGAGAGAGAGAGAGAGAGAGGAGAGAGGAGAGAGAAAGCCGAGAGAGAGAGAGAGAGAGAGGCCGAGAGAGGAGAGAGAGAGAGAGGGAAAGGGAGAGAGAGAGAGAAGGAAGAAAGAAGGAAGAAGAAGAAAGATGGGACTTGTACTTGGTGATTCTTCATCTTTTCAAACTTGAAAGGTGTATATCTTCCATATCTTCCTCCATTGTACTCCTTTGTACCAATTTCAATTGTTTACATCAAGAATCTTGTACCCATGTCTCCTCCATGCCAACAAATCTTCCAAGAATCCCATCCAAGGACTAACATAGCCATGCAAGCCTACCAATTTAGCTTCCAACCTTTCAATCAAGCATGACATGTGAAATAAAGTGTGACATAGAGAGAGAGAGAGAGGGGGCCGGCCAAAGAGGGAGAGAGGGAGAGCCTTGCTTATAAATAGAAGCTCATTCCAAGCTTAAACTCACACCTTCTCACTTTGCTCCAACTTCTCTCTAGAATTTCTTAGTGTTCTTGCTTCCAAAGTTCTTCTTTTCTTGAGTTCTTGAGTGTTCTTGATAGAAACCACCAAACCACCTCCCAAAACCACCGTTAGATCTTTAAAGTAGCTTAGATAAGTTAGAAGTTGTTTCTAGGAAGAGAAAAGTTCATATCTCTTCCTTTCGAAGCAAACCGACGACGTTACGCCGCCGAAATCCAAAACCGACGACTGAATCTTCTTAGTCTTCTACTACCGCCAAGAAGCACGGTAGAATTCCTTATCCCCTATCTCTACGTATAATAGGATTTCCTTAACTTCCATTTCAAGTAGTTATACTTACCTTCTATCTAAGTATAAAGTAGTTTTGTATCAAACAAAGTTTGTTAGAAAGTAACTTTGAACGTTATATGGGAAGTAGATGAGGTTATCTTTGTAAGATTTTATGAGATGCATGATGTTGTTATTGTGATTCAAGCATGATTACGTAGTCTAGAATTGTATATTCTTGTTGGTTTCATTTTGAGATTTGATAAAGTACTTGATGTATGGAATGTCTTACACTACGGAGTCTATGCATGATAAACGTGACACGAGAAACAAGATAGTAGAGACATGGCACCTAGGGTGTGTTAACAAAGATGGAAAAGTGTGTATTCAAGGAAGGAAAATATTTTGAACTACATAATGACCGGTTTTGGGTGCATTATGTGAGTTAGATGTGTGTGTGTGTATGCCAATGGGAACCCGGCGCGGCGGAACCATTGTGAGGATACTCAGGAACCCGGCGCGGCGGAACCGAGGTAGGGTGTGTGCTTGGTTATCCGCGGTACGGAGCCAATGCGGTTGTGTGCCAATGGGAACCCGGCGCGGCGGAACCATTGTGAGGATACTCGGGAACCCGGCGCCGCGGAACCGAGGTTGGGTGAGTTAAAAAGGAGTTTTTGGGTAAAAAGGAAAGTGAGTTAATAACATGGTCTACGATGAGTCTAAATGATGAACACTACGTTAGTTGAGTAAGGAACGTGGATTTGAATACTTGTTTGGACTTTATGCATGATCTAAGTTGTTGTTATTATGTTCTTATGTTTATAAGTTAAGGGTTAGAAGGGTTTGGAATATTCTATTGAGCGTTTGAGCTCACGGTGTTGCCTTTTTGGTGACCCTGGCATATTATACCGGTGGCGACGCGGGTATAATGTGTCAGATCTCATAGATGAGCAGGGCGAGCTTTACACCTTGGAGGCCTTCGGAGCCGAGGAGCTAGCCGTGATGGAAGAACAAGCGGAGCTGTAGTTAGGAACCTTAGTTCCCTCCCGTTTGTAATAAAAGTACTTCCTTTATGTTTTGTTTGTAATAAAGAGCCAGACTCAGCTTTTATTTCAATAAAATGTTTTATTTAACGTACCCAAAATCTGGGGCGTTACAACTTGGTATCAGAGCTTTAGGTTCAAACCTCGGGCATGGGTAGAATGGGTAGAACCACAATATAAGTTGACCGTTGCACCGTCGTGAATTGAGTTTAAGTTTACCGTCCCAAATTGGGTGGAATTCTGTCAAAACAATCTTCGGATTGAAGCAAGGCACGGAAATTGGCAGTACGGCCGAGCTGGGAATTCCCGAACAATTGGATGATGACTTAAATCAAAGAATCGAATGTGGAACATAGAAACCGAAAAAGTTTTTCTCTAAAGTTTTACTAAAAACTTCCTTTTCAAAACTTGACTAATAGAATTCTTTCCTTGTAGATGAATCACATGAGTTCCTACCAAATCAACCTACTAGCCGAAGCGCGTCATCTCGCAAGTACCCTAAGGTCCATGACAAACCAACTGATAGACGATCCTTACTTTCCGTATGCTTTTCCCTACACCAACGACTACTATCAAGAGCACGGCAGTGTCATATTTTACGATGGAGAAAACCATGCCGAAGCAGCACCCGTCCTTGTCCAATTGGCCCCTCCCATCGATGTAGAGATCTTGATCGAAGGTAATGAAGAAGGCGATGCGGGAGCAGCCCTCGTTCAAATTCCGATGATTCCGCCCATCAACATGGTAGCGGGAGAACCCGAAGAAGATCCCGAGGAAGATCCGGAGGAAGAACCTATGGAGGAACCCGAAGAGGACCCCGAAGAGTTCAGTGACGGAGAAAACTTTCAGCAAGCAATGAACGGACCCGATTTTGATGCACCGACCGACGACGAGGATTGGGAATCCGACGAGGAGGAAGTAGCATTCCTAAGAGCGGAACCCGAAGTCATTGACATAACCGTTAACCCCGGAGAAGTGCCACCGCCACCCTTCGAAACCGACATAGGCGCTATTCGGATCGAGTTCCCTAGTATTTTCTAGAGTAATTAAGAAAGCTTGAGTAGAAGTTGGAACCCTTTTGATGTAATCAATCTTAGTAGGAAGTTGTGACTAGTAAGCCTTTTCATGTTGTACTTGCTTATTATGAAATAAAAGACTTGTGTTTTCTATTTGACATGATCATTGTTTATGTATAATTGTATGCATGCGATTACATCTTTCCCATTTTAAGTCTAATATATAACTTTCCTTATTGTAGATATGGATTGCCGTACCCCTATCACCATAGCCGATTTACTGTACTACAAGACTTTGATATCACCCGAGAGTCCCATTTCCATCCCACACTTGGGAATCCGTGACCCCGAGACCGATGAACAACTATATGAGATAGTAGTGATGACACCATTTGCCGACGACGAGCAGTATTTGACGTTCGACCCTCAAGAACCATTGTTTAAAGAGTTAGCCGAGAAGATTCGCAAAAAGGGAGAGCGTTGGCTCGAGATCCGAGAGAAGGAATGGATGGAGCAGTTGAGAGCGTTGTTCGGACTAAATCCGCCCCGTCAGTAGAGTAGTAGTACTAGAATAAGGTTTCGATAGCTTAAGTTGCCCTTAAAAGCACTAAGGCTAGAAGAATCATGTAGTAGGATCATTTCATCTTGTAGTAGAAATCTCGTTTTCAGTCTACTTGTTTTATAGTAGAATTCTATGCTTATGATTGTAATTTCTTCCTTATCAATGAAAAGCTTGTTTGTTTGCTAGTAATATTGTTGCTTAGTAATTGATAAAATTATTTTTACAAGGGAAATTTTTTTTTAAAAGTAGACTAAACCGCCCCTTTACAATTTTACTCGTAGATGGTGAACCGACGCAGTGGACTAGGATACGAGAATGGTGAATCCTCCAACCCTAACCCTAACACCGACCTCGCTCGAGTCATGCAAGCACTTGTGACTGCCTTGAACGCTAACCGCCCTAACCAGAATCGCGATGATGGACCGATGACCCGAACCCGGGCGATGAATGAATTCTGCAAGCGTCGACCCCCGACCTTCAATGGAGATCCTAACCCTACTGTGGCCGAAGCCTGGCTGAAGGAAACCAAGGTGATCCTGGACACCTTGGAGATCACCCGGAATGGAGACCGCGTGGCCTTAGCCACTTACCAGCTGAAGGGGGAAGCTCGCTATTGGTGGGAGTTAATGGAGGCCACCCATGCCATAGGCACCATGACCTTCGCCGAGTTTGAAAACCTATTCCTTGACAAATACTTCCCTACACCCCTTCGCCTAGCCAAGGAGCAAGAATTCATGAACCTGAAGCAAGGAACAATGACCGTGACCCAGTACGCGGCCAAATTTGAAGAGCTATCCCGTTACGCTCCAACTGCTGTGGCAACCGAAGACAGGAAGGCAAGGAGGTTCGAGTGGGGGCTGACTACCGCTCGAAGGGCCATAGTGGCACAAGCCTTTACCACCTATAATGGTGTGGTTCAGTGTGCCCTCCGCATGGAAAGTGAGGAGGCTGACTTCAAGACTCGATGGAAGAAGGCAACGGGCAACACTGGCGGGCCTATCCGAACCCAGCCACCCAACAACAACTGCGGACCTTACTCGACCAAGCCCTTTACCTCAGCTCAAAGCAACCAACCCTGGAGGACTGTCGCATCCAGGCAGAGTGAACCACAGAGGGGCAGCCAGAACAAGGCATCAGTGCAGTGCTTCTACTGCCAGGCCATGGGCCACTACAAGCGTGATTGCCCCCAGCTTCAAAGGAATGGGAGCTTTGGGAATCAGAAGACTCAACAGCCCGGGCAGGCCAGCTTTGTGAAGCAAAACGCTGGAAGCCCACTGCAGCAGCAGAACGGGCAAAACAAAGGAAAGCAGCCCATTGGAACCCAGCAAGGCACTGGAGGGCGTATCTTTGCTCTACAGGCTGAGGAGCAGGAGCAGGATTCCTCTGTGATCCAAGGTACGCTATTGTTATATAGCACCTGTGTGCAAGCTTTATTCGATTCTGGAGCATCGCATTCGTTCATATCTACTGCTTGTGTAACTGCCTTAGCACTAGAAACGGAACCCCTGAGTAAAAGTACGAAAGTAGTAACACCAACGGGGGGGAGCATAACTGTTAATCTAGTGTGTAGAGGGTGCGAGTTAGAAGTAGCCGATCTACGCCTAACCTGCGATCTCAAAGTGATCGACATGGTGGATTTCGACGTGATACTAGGCATGGACTGGCTATCGGCTCGCCGAGCAGTCATCGACTGTCATCAGAAGACAGTGACGGCCTATACCCCAGAGGGAACTCATTTCCGTTTTAAGGGGGATAGAGAAGCAGCGAGTCTGACAACGAAAAGATCTAGGTGGCAGAATCAACTATTTGGGTGGCTAGCTAGTCTCCAAATGGAAGAAACTGACATGATGGAGTTAGGATTACCTCACATCGTGTGCGAATACGCCGATGTTTTCCCTGAGGAACTTCCTGGCTTACCACCTCCGAGAGAGATAGACTTCTCCATAGAGCTTCAACCTAGAACGACACCAATTTCGATGGCACCCTACCGAATGGCCCCGGCCGAACTTAAAGAACTCAAGACCCAGCTGCAGGAGCTGTTGGACAAAGGGTTTATCAGGCCGAGTACTTCACCATGGGGAGCGCCTGCTCTGTTCGTGAAAAAGAAGGAAGGAACGCTACGTTTATGTATCGACTATAGGAGGTTGAATCAAGTCACCGTCAAGAATCGATATCCGTTGCCTAGGATCGATGACCTTTTTGATCAATTAAGGGGAGCAACCTGCTTTTCCAAGATCGATCTCCGATCAGGCTATCATCAATTACGGATTCGAGACGAGGATATTGCCAAGACGGCTTTTCGTATGAGATATGGCCACTACGAGTTTGTAGTAATGCCATTTGGGCTAACCAATGCTCCGGCGGTATTCATGTGTCTCATGAACAAGATCTTTCAACCCTACTTAGACAAGTTTGTAGTGGTGTTCATTGATGATATATTGATATACTCTGCCAACAAGGAGGAGCACGAAGAACACCTTCGGATAGCACTACAAATACTTCGAGATAACCAACTCTACGCCAAGGCGAGTAAATGCGAGTTTTGGCTAAAAGTGGTTAAGTTCTTGGGGCATGTAGTATCCAAGGAAGGGATTGCAGTAGACGAAGGAAAGGTCGAAGCAGTGCTGAACTGGAAACAGCCGACCTCAGTGTTTGAAATCAGGAGTTTCCTAGGATTGGCGGGATACTACCGAAGATTTATCCCGGACTTCTCAACCTTGGCCAAGCCAATGACCAAGCTAACTCAGAAAGGAGTGAAGCTGGATTGGAACGAAACCTGTGAGAAATCTTTCCAAGAGTTAAAGAAGAGACTGACTAACGCACCGGTACTTATCATCCCTGAACGAGGAGTAGATTATACCGTCTATTGCGACGCTTCAAGAGATGGTTTAGGATGCGTGCTGATGCAGAATGGGAAGGTCGTAGCTTACGGATCTCGACAACTTCGGCCGCATGAGAAGAATTATCCTACTCATGACTTAGAATTGGCCGCAGTAGTGTTCGCCCTCAAATCTTGGCGATACTACCTGTGGGGAGAACAATTCGAAGTTTTCACCGACCACAAGAGCCTCAAATACTTGTTCACTCAGAAGGAGTTGAATCTGAGGCAGCGCCGATGGATGGAATACTTAGAGGACTACAAATTTACGCTCCAGTATCACCCTGGCAAGGCCAACGTGGTAGCCGACACTCTGAGTCGAAAGGACAGAGCACAGAAAGTCAAGACTGCCATCAAGGAATGGGAGATGGTGGACACCCTTAACGAGTTCAACCTATGATCGTCATCGGAAAGCGGAAACGCCCGACTTTACGCTTTAGTGGCAGAGCCAGCACTTCATCAAGAAATCTTGCTAGCCCAAACCTTCGAGCAGGATTGTGAGTTCGTCCGGCATCGAATCCGAGAAGGAAAGGCGGTGCCAGGATGGACTATCGAGGAGAATAACAGCCTAAGATTCAAGGGAAAAGTGTTCGTGCCTGATGTTGGAAACCTTCGAGAAGAGGTACTCCGAGAGACTCACCATTCGAACTTCGCAGTTCACCCGGGCGGTACAAAGATGTATCACGACTTGCGAAGAACGTACTGGTGGGAAGGAATGAAGAAGGATGTAGCACGGTTCGTGTCTACCTGTTTGGTGTGTCAGCAAGTCAAGGCTGAGCATCAGAAACCTGGAGGAGATCTTCAACCCTTGCCAATACCGACTTGGAAGTGGGAGCACATTTCGATGGATTTCGTGATGGGACTGCCAAGATCTGCCAAGTCCAACACAGCCATCTGGGTGATCATAGATCGACTCACCAAGTCTGCACACTTTCTGCCTGTCAAGATGACAGAAAACGTGGAACAACTAAGCATGTTGTACATTCGAGAAATCGTACGCCTCCATGGAGTACCAATCTCGATAGTGTCTGACAGAGACCCACGTTTTGTATCACACTTTTGGAAAGGACTGCAGAAAGCGTTGGGAACAGACGTAAGGCTTAGCACGGCCTTTCACCCACAAACTGACGGACAAACGGAGAGGACTATTCAGACCCTGGAAGACATGCTGAGAGCCTGCGCCTTGGATTTCTCTGGAAACTGGGAGCAGCATTTGCCATTGGTGGAGTTCGCCTACAACAACAGCTATCAAGCAAGCATTGGGATGGCACCTTATGAAGCTTTATATGGTCGACCCTGCCGATCTCCAGTCTGTTGGACCGATGCTGGGGAAACCGGATTGATCGGGCCTGACCTAGTACGAGATACCACGGAGAAGGTTAAGACTATCAGACAAAGGATCCAAACCGCTCAAAGCCGACAGAAGAGTTATGCGGATAAGAGGAGCCGACCATTGACTTTTACTGTGGGAGATCATGTATTCCTGAAAATCAGACCAAAGAAAGGAGTAATCAGATTTGGGAAGAAAGGGAAGCTGTCTCCACGCTACATCGGACCTTTCGACATCGTGGAGAAGATCGGAAAAGTTGCTTATCGTCTAGCCCTGCCGCCGCAGCTGGACCGAGTGCATAACGTGTTTCACGTTTCCATGCTTCGCAAGTATCTAGCCTTGCCCACTCATGTTCTCAATTGGGAAGACATCACTATCGAAGAAGACGCGACATACGAGGAGGAACCGATAGAGATTCAAGACCGAAGTGAGAAAACTATCCGGAACAAGACCATTAAGTTGGTACGAGTTTTGTGGAAGCACCGAGGAACTGGAGAAACCACATGGGAAAGGGAAGAAACCATGAAGATGAAATACCCTCATTTATTCGAATCCTAGCGTCTACCTAATTTCGAGGACGAAATTGTTTAAGGGGGATAGGTTGTAACAACTCCGATTTTTCGTTCAATAAAAATCTCGTTGTTATTTGAAATTTCTTAATTTCTCTTAACTGCTTGTTGGTTTCTTATTTAATTTGTATTACGGTTGGTCTTTAAGAAAATCAAATGCCTTATTATCGTATTTCTCGACTCGAAACCCTAATCGCACTTTAGTCCCTCAAGAATCGTTTCTTGACTTTTAGTCCGACTTAGCAAGCCTAGTTAGCTTCTAACCGGCTTGACGGAGTAACCTAACTACAAAGTTATCTAGTTACTTTTCCCTAACCAAAGAATGACCATTTTACCCTCTTGAACCTTTTTGAACCTTTTGAACCCTGATTAGGAAATTGATTATTTATTTTATTTTATTATTTTGGTTTTATTCTTTATCCATTGGACAATAAATGTTAGGAGAATTATTATCCATTGGATAAAAGAAACCCATTTCTTTATAATAAAAGGATTTTGAAAGATTTAAATAAAAGTACTATGATTGACATTTGAAAAGTACTTTTGATTATTTTTTCTAATAAAAGTACCCAAATAACCTTGGACCTTTGGTTAATAACCATTAGGGTAATCTTTACCCATTGGACAAAAGCCTTTTCTTTATTCAAATGGTTAAGTACATATATATATAAATACATGGGATTTTATTAAAAGGACATGTAGTCTTTCCAAAAACTTATTTTAGTATTTAAAGTACTAGTACCTTATTATCCCTTGGATAATAACCATTAGGGATTCTATTAACCATTGGGTAATAGGCTCATCTTCCAAGCAAAGTACTTATCCCATTAAACTAATGTTTTGTTAAGATTCCCGGGAGTACAAAAGTATATTATTTTATTAATTAAAGTACTCGTACTTTATATTTGTTTATTGGGAAAAATCTTGACCCTTTAAGACTAAATTGCCCTTTTATACAAAAGTACCCTATATTTATTTGTATTCTTACATGTTTGTACATATATATACATATGTATATAGCTAGTACATGGGAGAGAGAGAGAGAGGAGAGAGGAGAGAGAAAGCCGAGAGAGAGAGAGAGAGGCCGAGAGAGGAGAGAGAGAGAGAGGGAGAGGGAGAGAGAGAGAGAAGGAAGAAAGAAGGAAGAAGAAGAAAGATGGGACTTGTACTTGGTGATTCTTCATCTTTTCAAACTTGAAAGGTGTATATCTTCCATATCTTCCTCCATTGTACTCCTTTGTACCAATTTCAATTGTTTACATCAAGAATCTTGTACCCATGTCTCCTCCATGCCAACAAATCTTCCAAGAATCCCATCCAAGGACTAACATAGCCATGCAAGCCTACCAATTTAGCTTCCAACCTTTCAATCAAGCATGACATGTGAAATAAAGTGTGACATAGAGAGAGAGAGAGAGGGGGCCGGCCAAAGAGGGAGAGAGGGAGAGCCTTGCCTATAAATAGAAGCTCATTCCAAGCTTAAACTCACACCTTCTCACTTTGCTCCAACTTCTCTCTAGAATTTCTTAGTGTTCTTGCTTCCAAAGTTCTTCTTTTCTTGAGTTCTTGAGTGTTCTTGAGAGAAACCACCAAACCACCTCCCAAAACCACCGTTAGATCTTTAAAGTAGCTTAGATAAGTTAGAAGTTGTTTCTAGGAAGAGAAAAGTTCATATCTCTTCCTTTTGAAGCAAACCGACGACATTACGCCGCCGAAATCCAAAACCGACGACTGAATCTTCTTAGTCTTCTACTACCGCCAAGAAGCACGGTAGAATTCCTTATCCCCTATCTCTACGTATAATAGGATTTCCTTAACTTCCATTTCAAGTAGTTATACTTACCTTCTATCTAAGTATAAAGTAGTTTTGTATCAAACAAAGTTTGTTAGAAAGTAACTTTGAACGTTATATGGGAAGTAGATGAGGTTATCTTTGTAAGATTTTATGAGATGCATGATGTTGTTATTGTGATTCAAGCATGATTACGTAGTCTAGAATTGTATATTCTTGTTGGTTTCATTTTGAGATTTGATAAAGTACTTGATGTATGGAATGTCTTACACTACGGAGTCTATGCATGATAAACGTGACACGAGAAACAAGATAGTAGAGACATGGCACCTAGGGTGTGTTAACAAAGATGAAAAAGTGTGTATTCAAGGAAGGAAAATATTTTGAACTACATAATGACCGGTTTTGGGTGCATTATGTGAGTTAGATGTGTGTGTGTGTATGCCAATGGGAACCCGGCGCGGCGGAACCATTGTGAGGATACTCAGGAACCCGGCGCGGCGGAACCGAGGTAGGGTGTGTGCTTGGTTATCCGCGGTACGGAGCCAATGCGGTTGTGTGCCAATGGGAACCCGGCGCGGCGGAACCATTGTGAGGATACTCGGGAACCCGGCGCGGCGGAACCGAGGTTGGGTGAGTTAAAAAGGAGTTTTTGGGTAAAAAGGAAAGTGAGTTAATAACATGGTCTACGATGAGTCTAAATGATGAACACTACGTTAGTTGAGTAAGGAACGTGGATTTGAATACTTGTTTGGACTTTATGCATGATCTAAGTTGTTGTTATTATGTTCTTATGTTTATAAGTTAAGGGTTAGAAGGGTTTGGAATATTCTATTGAGCGTTTGAGCTCACGGTGTTGCCTTTTTGGTGACCCTGGCATATTATACCGGTGGCGACGCGGGTATAATGTGTCAGATCTCATAGATGAGCAGGGCGAGCTTTACACCTTGGAGGCCTTCGGAGCCGAGGAGCTAGCCGTGATGGAAGAACAAGCGGAGCTGTAGTTAGGAACCTTAGTTCCCTCCCGTTTGTAATAAAAGTACTTCCTTTATGTTTTGTTTGTAATAAAGAGTCAGACTCAGCTTTTATTTCAATAAAATGTTTTATTTAACGTACCCAAAATCCGGGGCGTTACAGTGGTGAAATTGCTTACCTCAGGAATATTCTCAGGAGAAGGGTCTGCAGGTACTGAAAGATGGGGGAATTCTGGTTCTTCTCCTGATGGTGTGGTCTCAGTTGCCGAGGGCCCTCTAGATTCAGAGGGCATGCCTGGCCCTGAAGATGTATCCCTTGATTCCTCGCCAATTATCGGTGTGTCATTCTGATTTTCAAGCCAATCAAAGCTCAGCCAATTCAACTCTTCATCTATTGTCTCCCCCTGAAGAGAAGAAGTGGGTGCTGAAGACGGATAGAATAGTTCAGACTCCAAAAAGGTGACATCAAAAGTCACATAGTTACGCCTGGTAGCAGGATCATAGCACAGGTAGCCCTTTTGATGTGCAGCATATCCCAAGAAGAGGCACCGAAGAGCACATGGATCGAGTTTGGTGCATTGGTTTTTAGGAACGTGCACATACACCACACACCCAAATATGCGAAGAGAGAGCATGAGGACCAAAGGTAGAGAGACCGAGGCTGATAAGCATTGTAGTGGAGTCTTAAGATCTAAGACTTTTGATGGAAGGCGGTTGATTAAATGTACCGCAGTAGTTACTGCATTGGGCCAATGGCGTGTGGGGACATGATCACTTAGAAGGAGGGCCCGGGCAGTCTCAAGGATATGTCGATTCTTCTGTTCAGCAACCCCATTTTGCTGAGGGTGCCGGAACATGTGGTCTGGTGGAGAAGACCTTGTTGTTGGAAATAGGAATGAAAATGGTGATTAACATATTCACCGCCATTGTCTGAGCAGAGAATTCGGATCTGAGCGGAGAACTGGGTCTTAACCATAGCATGAAATGACTGAAAGACACTAAACACTTCACCCTTATGTTTCAACAAATATAGCCAGGTCATTCGGGTGCAGTCATCAACAAATAGCACAAACCAACGTATACCAGAAACAATAGATAAAGGAGAGGGTCCCCATACATCAGAATGAATTAAAGCAAAAGGTGTACCACTTTTATTCATGCTTAATGGATAAGGAACACGGTGGCTTTTGGATAAAATACAAATATCACAGTGAAATTCAGAAGCCTTTACGTTGGAAAATAAATCTGGAAACGCATGTTGTAAGTACCCAAATGACGGATGTCTCAAACGACGATGCCATAACCAAATCTGTTGAGTTTTGGAGCCAGGTGAAGAAGACACATGATGTGCATGACCCGAACTGAAATCTTTCATGTAGTATAATCCCCCTCTCTTAGTTATCTCCTTGGTGAGAATATCCTAAATAAGACAAAAATCGGAAAACATTAGCACCACACAGTTTAAATCGGTAGTAATCTGGCTAACAGATAATAACTTGTGGGATAATAAGGGAACAAGAAGAGTATTGGATAAATAAAGAAAGGGTGATAGGGTCACAGATCCTGCCCCTGTGACTGGTGAGACCACGCCATTAGCATTAGCAATACTGGTACGCCTTGGAGATGAACGACGAGAGAAATCCGCATGATCAAAGGTCATATGATCCGTGGCCCCGGAGTCGAGAAGCCAATCACTCCTGTCCATATCTTGACGGTGACTAAGTAAGGCATGACAGAGGTTACCTAGATCCATAGAAGAGGGCGGGATAAGAGAGAGATGAGGTTCGGTTGCCACCACAGCAGCCTTTCCCGTGCCTTTAACTGTACCAGTGGCGTCTCGTTTTTTTCGGGCTTGGAGTTCATGCCACCAATCGGGATACCCATGCAGCTGGAAGCAGTTTTCACTTGTGTGCTTCGTATTGTGGCAATGAGAACATTTGAGACCATCGGATGAGGTACAGGTCTTAGCGGAAGATTTCCCATTATGCTGAGAGACCGATCCAGATGAACCCGACGGTCCAAGTTTGAGGCCTCGCAAAGCAAGCACTGCCCTAGGAGGAGACTCATGGTCACCGGCATTCATCACGGCCCGGTGAAGGGCCTCCCTGCGGGCATGGGCATAAGCTTGCTCCATGGTGGGAAATGGGTGCATCTGCAACACATCGCTGCGAATATTGTCCAGCTTGTTGTCAAGACCATCCAAGAATACGTACACTCGTTCTTCTTGGAAGAGGTTATTATAGCGTTGAATATCAGCAGGGCATTCCATCGGATTGGGGCGTTGAAAATCAATCTCACGCCAGAGTCCTTGCAAGTCGGTGTAATATTTTTCAAGAGAGCCACCTGCTTGGCGGAGACGAGAGACACGGCGCCGGAGATCGTAGACTTGAGAAGTATCACCACCATCAAAGTAGGTGGTAGCCACAGAATCCCAGACCAATTTGGCCGTGGGAAATCGAATGAAGTTGCCAATCAACGCCGGATCCATGGAGTTGATCAACTAGCCTTTGACAATGGCGTTGTCAATGCACCATTTGCGGAAGGATGGGTCAGTCGGAGATGGCAAGGGTAACTCGCCATTGATGTAGCCCAACTTGTCTTTGCCGGAGATGTACATCTCGACAACTTGGGACCATAAAGCATAGTTAGAACCATCTAACTTGATGCCAATCGAGACAGCAGCAGGTTCAGGGATCACGGTCGGGGCCTGGGTTTTGGACAAAACCTCGGCCATTTTGGTGGTGAACAATTCAGAGAGTAGTGTATTAGGGTCAGTAAGAGAGTCATCAGACTTCACCGAAGTTTCAGTGTCTCCCATTTGGGATGGTAATGGCGGAAGTAGACTATGGGTAGGGATTGATGTGAACCGAGAACCAGAGATTGTGTAGCTCTGATACCATGTCAATTTTATTTCTTTCTCAATAATAATTTACAGAGATATTGTCCCTATATATAGAGAGAGTAACAATCCTATTCTTGGCTATACAGATTTTATGGCTATAATCATGGATGACCTTTACAATTATGGTTAATTATATAATCTCACTGATTTGTTGCTATCCCACTGATTTTGTCCCTTGATTGACAACTCACGCCAATAGAGCTTACGGAACCAAAACACCTCACCGCCACCGATTCCTCATCACTCGATAACATTTGTAAATATATCAACTGCGTGATGATAACTCATCAATGCAATAGGACTGAGCGCATTCTCATTAACGGCATATGAGTTTACCACTCAGATACACAGTGTACTATTTTCCACAACAAGTACAAGCATATGTATGCATATAACATACAACTGGAGCAACGTAATTCACACAATGCCCCAGATGGAAAAGTCACAAATTAAAAAGCCTGAAGTAGTTGACTCCCTCTGGTATTACAGCTTCTGAATAGGCTCTGCCGGTGAGAGCTGTCATCGGGTGCAATGGAAGACACGAAGGACCACACAGGTGAAACTGCTACACATTCTTTCAGCTCAAGTCACTTTTTTTCTCTTCAAAGGAACACAATCATTAATAGATTTGTGGCTCACCTTCCATTTTCTAGAAAGTGTATGTAATGAAGAAGTCCAGGACATGGTATAACCCACAAATGTAAAAACCCTTTTCCTAAAAACTCGAGCCAAGACCACAATTTCGGACTCCCTCATCTGCCGAGTTGTGCTGTCGTGCTGCCACAACCACTTATCAGAATAGGATAATCTCTTTGTGATATCGACAATCAAGCAGGCCGTATCTCTACTGTTGGTTAATATTCGCAAAACGGGAATGGAGTATTAATTGAGGATTGGATACAAGTCGATTCAAAAGGATAAGTGTCTCTCAGATTAGTAAAGTTCTGCAGAAGAAAATTGGCCCAATAAGCGGCATGTCTAAAACCAGATAAACGGAATCAGAAACATTGAACAGAAGTATGTGCTCAACATTGACAAAATTTTCCGCCTTGTATCCCAACTGTTTCCATGAATGAAATACTACTGCAATACCGATGACTAAAACAAGAATATCATAGGATATGATAGTATCTAGGGGGAAGTCTGAATTCCCCAATCAAATTCAAATGACTCCGCTCTCTACTTCATAATAAACTTCATTACCGTTTCACACAAAAAAAACTTCATAATAAGCATCAATGTGAGAGAATATTAACGCAAAAGGAATCCAGACCCATACACCAAATAAAATAACTAAGAAATGAAGAATCTTCTATGAGAAGTCTAAATGACCATATTAGGGAAGAGGTAAAAAGGGAAATCAACAAATGATTCGAAATTACATGCATCCATACTTGAGACATCTGTCGTGTAAAATGTACCGAGCTACCACAAGCGGTCAAACAAAAGCACCTTAAATAATAATCACCTCACCTTTCTTGAAAAATTTCAGGTGGCACAGAAGAGTTGACTTCTTCTGTGTCCATTTCTGATACCACCATTTTCAAAATCAATGCAAGAAAACTGGTCCTTTTTGGAAGCCTCTTGCCCAGCAGAATTTCAAAACCCGATTTCCCTGAAGATGCTAAGAAAGCCAATAGAGTAACAGTGCTCCTGCGAAGTTTTAGTCTAGAAAATTTGACATAGATGAAATTTTGCATCACGTGATATTCAAGTATATTTATTTCCTCGAGATTTTTTGCCTTCCTAAATTCTCATAGAAGCGGCTTCACTTCTATTGGATTGTTGACCACCAACGCATCTAAAAGTTTAAGCTGTTAGAGAGAGGGGCAATTTTATTATTTATATTCTCAACATGCCTCTTCACGTGTAGCCAGACTCTTTTCCATAAGTGAGCTAAACATGAGTAAATTTTAATCATTAGGTAGGTGGTAAGGTTCAAACACAGAATATATTGCCTGCTCTGATACCATATTGGATTATTGATCACCAACTCATCTAAAAGCTTAAACTGTTAGAGAGAGAGGCAATTTTATTATTTATATTCTCAACAACTTCATACTCACACAGGTGACCTTCTTGTAAGGGGTATCTTGCTATACCCCACCTATCTAGCATTCTAGCCTATAAGAATCATTAAGAACTACGTCCAACCTCTTCTCATTGTAGGCATCACTGTTACACACCATAGCAAACCATAGGAATGGGCAGGAGATCATGTCTATCTGATTGTCTCCTTAGTGATCATTCTCTGTTATTCGTAAGTAGGTTGTCCCATTGAATCTAGTTCTTTGGATCTCTAGTCAGCTAGGTTGGATTTTCGGTTACGGTAACTTGAGCGTAGTAGGCTTTAGCTCCATTCCCCTTGATGCTTTATCAACTAGCTCTATGTTTAACTCTTAGGTTAGCATATCCGTAATGTTGTCATTTGGCTTCACATAGTCAATAGAAACAACCCCAATTGAGAGCAATTGTCTAATGGTATTGTATTTACGACAGATATATCTAGACTTATTAGACTTATCATTATACATATTACTATATCCCCTTCCAATTGCTGATTGACTATCGCAATATATGCAAATTGCTGGCACAAGTTTCGACTATCTTGGAGTATCTCCTAGAAAATGGCATAGCCAATGATTTGCGTTTTCAGTTGCCTTATCTAAGGCAATGAATTCAAATTCCATCGTAGACCCCGCAACCCACTTGTGGATTTCGAGTCTTTCCTATCTAATATCTAGTTTGCATCACAATACCCTTCTAGTACAGTTGGATATTTAGTGTAGTGCAATCCCAAATCACAAGTATACCTCAAGTAACATAGTACTTTGGCTATCGCTTTTTGACATTCATGCCTTGGAATACTCGCATATCTACTCAGCCTGCCAACTGAATTAGCTATATCAGGCCTCGTATAACTCATCAGGTACATTAGACTCGCAATTATATAAGAATACTCCAATAGGGATATGCTTTCCACCAAATTCTTGGATAAGAGCATCCGCAATGGTAATAATTAAAACTAATAACCAAAATGTGCTATGTTAGCATTTGATTATCCTTTTGGTCCATAATCAAATTTAACAACCTCCACCTCTACATTTGTAATTTTTGCATCTCTAACTAAAAAAACCCCCACAATACACAATGCACATTTGTCCAATCGAAAACGAGTTCTAATCACGCACCCGACTACACCAAATTATTCATCTCGATGAGACGATTCCTAGGTGAGGTGTTTTTGAGTTATTGAGTGTTGAGTTTGGTTATTGAGTTTTGGTTATTGGTAAAAGTTGTTAAGTTTGATTATGGAATGGGTGAAATTTGCATGGTTATTTGCCAAAAGATTTTTAACTTTGCTTATTACAATATGAGGTATTTTTTTGAGTATTGTTGTTAAATTGGCTTATCCACACCCATTTGCTTATTGTAATGGGGACGCTCTGAGTGGAGATTTACATCCACAGGAGACAACCCCACTATCGATGGTAAACTTTAAATTACACACATTAGTGTGAATTAAATCCAATGGTTCAGTACTTCTTTCAACTTATTGATAGAAGTCTGTGTCACGTGAACCTTTCACTATGGGACCACTTGCCTATCCTACTCATCATTTTCTAAATGAGAGAAACATGTTCTCACAGAAACCACTGTTGGCGCACCAAATAGCTATGATCAAACTACTAGGGACAATAGCATCACAGGTATTCCCAATGTTAGATCTATTTCTGAAACCAATTGGCCCAACAGAACTGAGTACAGAAACTGTATCCGCCGAGCTGACCAAACACAGGATCGAGGTCGAACCGTGTTAAGGCCGAAGCCGAGAAGACAACTCCAGAGGCCAAACAATCCAATGATTTAAAGTCGAGTCGCATATGACTAATTGAGGCCAAAGCCAAACAATTTATCCATCCGAGGCCAAGTCGCGCATGACTGACTAATGCCAAAGCCAAATAGTTCTTTTTTTTTTCCCTTAGCACGAACTTATCATTTCTGATCGATCATATATAAAACTATTTAGCTCTATAGGCATATGGCATTCTTCTTGGAACCAAACATGGTGTACGCACGAAACCTTGCAACACAAAAGTAAACAAAATTTTCCTTAAAACTTAAAACCATGGACATCGGTTAATCCCATGATGGCCACACTCCAGACAACTCCAGTCCATTATTTTGCAAGGCGATTGCAGACACCATCCTGTGTGGAAACAATCACCAAACACTTCCACCAACAAAAAGTAAATCTCCATATGCTCTTATCATACTTTCCTGAAAATTAGACTCTATTTGGAACATGCGGAAAAGAAAAGAAAGGAAAAGAAAAGAAAATGAGAGGAAAATGAGGGGAAAAAGGAAGGAAAAATTTACTATTCTCAAAACTTAAAATTATTATTTTCTTCCCTCTTTTCCTCCCAACCAAACAATAGGAAGGAAAATTTTTTAATTTTCCTTTCTTTTTCTTTCCTTTCCCTAAGTTCCAAACAGAGCCTATAAGATCAAACACAAGTATCAAGAATTTAAAATTTAGATAAAGCAACTGAGATATAAACCCCAATATAAAAAAGAGTTAACTCGAAAATGAACAAATCCAGGGGAAGTAAAAACAGAATGTTTTTTTTCCCCATTAACCACGTCAAAACGAAGAAATACTGTTTCAAGTCACCAACAAAATAGCAAGTAGTTTTCCTTTCCCAATTTCAAGACAACAGCAATGAATGTCCTATTGCCTGTGTTCACCAAAGAAAAAATATACTTCCTCCGTCCCTTTTTAAGTGTTTTACTTTGTAACTCCAACTTATTAAGAAAATATCATCATTACACCTTTTACATCAACTTTTATCTCCACTTTCCTTACTTACCCTCTATGGATATATCATTACACTTTTACTCACTAACTTTTCAAAATGGAATCTACTTTTAGGGGCAAATTGAAAAATGTACCAACTTTTACCCACTAACTTTACAAAATGGACACTTATTAAAGGACAGCCGAAAATGGAATACTGGACTTTAAAAAGGGGATGGAGGAAGGATCAATTTGTTTTTTTACCAAGGCCGGCCGAGAGCTACAAGACTCCGTTCAACTGGCCACAACCGTGAACAGATATTAATACCAAAAGTCCAAGTATGAGAGCAACGAATAGAAATAGTGGAATAAGATATCCAAACAAGTTGGGGGCAAAATACAAAACCAAATAACACGGTTTTTCCACAAAACTGATTTTGAGGACTATACCCTCTATCTTTAACAAAGTAATGCTGTGGGAAAATAATACCTCAGTTTTTTATTTCCTGAAAAAAAAAAAAAAAAACCACTAGCAGTGATATAATATAGGCTTATCTACTTATTTAGTCCCTATAAAAGTGTACCCGTTTCATTTTCGACCTTACAAATTTTTTGGTTTCAATTTTATCCTTATGGTGTATAATGAAATTCAATGTTACCCTTCTGTCAAGAAATGGACAGAATTAGACTATGTTTATAACGGGAGGCTTATGTGGAACATATTTGTACACGGTGAACAATTAGTGTCTTCCCACCCCCCTTCACTTATGCGGTGACTATGGCCAAACCACAAATGTATCCACCAGAATAACCGTTATTCCAAAACCGTTCCTCTCCACCTCGCTCTGCCATGCACGATCGACGGCGGCACAGTACATGCTTACTTTGAAATCATAGGAGCATATGAGTCTCATGCATTGGGGAAGACTTTTTGAAATTTTGATTTTCCATATCTTGCCATGTAACTATTGATCCTGGGTTCAATGAATGAAACAAACTCTTAGCCCTGTCTTTCAAAGATGATGGAAATAGCATAAGTAAAGCCACTTTATCGCTCATGGAAAACTCCTCAAGTTCTATGATATGCGCACATGGATTTCAGAGGCTAAACCATGAAAATGAGGCAACACTTGAAGCATGCCCGACTTAACATGTAAAACATTGTCGGTAGGAGGGATTATTTTCTCATTTGCCGCCGCCATTCTACTACAAAGATAAAAATATAAATTAAAAACAAAAGATGAAATACTTACAGTGCGGTGTAAAGCAATACCTCCAAGTTAGCTACCAATTGATTCCCTGGCAATGGAGCCAAAAATGCTTGCTCGACCAAAGTGTGTTGTAGTAAAGAGCACCCCAAATGTAGGGCTAGGTCGGTTGTAGCATAATAAACTCAAAAGTCTAAGGTCGAATCCACAGGAAGCCAATAGAGCTAGGCCGGAAGTTTGATTTACGAAGGGTTTTTAGCATTAAGACCACCAACCTTTGGTTCGGCTTTGAGACGGCCAACTTTTGAGTGATAAAAATTCTCTCTACCTCTTAACTTTAATTGAAAACTAAGATGGACTAGAAATTAAAAGCGACAAGGTCTACGGGTTCATTCCGCCCATAACTTAGGCCGTTCAATGCTTCTCTTTGATAACTCAAGTGAGAGTCATTGTCATTTGATCTCACTCGGAAGATTAAACCATGAAAATCAAGTTTAACTTATACAACGGTGTTTGGAAATGGAAAGGAACTCATTCAGGCATTTTATCAAACACATAGAGTGTCATGGTTCTAAGCATTGGGTGTGCCAAGGAGACTTGTTTACACACAATCAAAAAAGTTAACAACCCTAAATTTAGACCAAATATTAGAGTTCAACAAGTTCTTTGAGACATTTTGGCAAACACCTAAAGTGACATAGCTCTAAGCATTATATGTGGCAAGAAATCAAATCATTGCCTACACATAATCAAAGAGGTTAACAACCTTAGGTTTTGTTACATAAAAATGAATTTAATCCATTCACAAACCACATTGAGCACAAGAAATGAGAGAAACCATTAAACTACCTAAGTCACGGGGTAGAAATCACCACATGACCAAGCCAAGGAGGCTACCCCTCCATTAGAGATAAACTAAGTAAGAAAGATGAAGGAAATGCTTGAAACATGAAGAAAAATGAGATTAACAACTAAAACATGTACTCCCTCCATCCCCAATTAATTGTCCACTATGGGGAATCCAACTTTTTAAGTAGACAACATTATTATACCCTAAAAATATTTGTTTTCCAAAAATGCCCCTCAATTAAAATCTCTGTGAGTTTGAAAAAATTAGTGCAACTAAATTCAAAAACTTGGCAGCAATATCAGTTGGGAATCTGTGTTGTTTTGGTTGAGTTTAAGCATTTAATGTGAATTTTTTGAAATGTACATACTACTAGTTCAATTTTAAAAAGAAGGGCAAAAAAGGAATTTTGGCAAGTCTTACCCATCCATTTTTGGAAAGTGGACAATTAATTTGGGACAACCCAAAATAGAAAGGTGGACAATTAATTAGGGACGGAGGGAGTATTGAAATTAAGAGTACTTACATGATTGTTGAAGAAATTACAAGATCAAAGCAAAAATCAAAGCCCTAGATATGGGTCTTTGAGTTAAACCTAAAGGGGAGGTAGAGAGACAAAAAGAAAATGGAAGATGTCCTAAAATCGGGCTAAGGGTGGTATATATACCCCCTTTACAAAACAACTACAAAAATGCCACTGAAAGTTCGCGAAGGGCCTTGGGGATCGATCCCCATACACAGGGGGATCAATCCCCCTATTTGCTAGATTCTGCACAACTTCGCGGGACTCGCTCTAGACACTCCTAAACTCGGATTTGGGTGTTTTTTGAACCGTTGGAAAGCTTGTTGAGTTTACTTTCTAATCCAAGTGGTTTGGATCAAAAATATTTTGTATATCAAAAGATATGACAATTTTACCCTCAGTTGGTCAAAAAATGAATGGTTTTGGGTAAAATCCTCACATCTCCCTCACTTCCCTTGACCAATGGGCATCCCGAGAATGCTTCAAAGCTTCTTTTCATGACTTTTGGGACTCACTCGCGGAGCGCCATGTGGTCTTGGGTACTTAGACACATTTGGGGCTATATCCATGGCCTTCAAATATGCCTTATTCACTCGATTTACCTGAAAATGCTAAAAACACATCTTTCGCGCAACATCATTCAAATCAAGCAAGTTTTGTGCGTGTGTGACAAAATGAGAGAGATAAACCCTATTATTTACACTATTGAGGGTTTATCACTATCTCAAGTTATGTTTTCTGTGCTTGAGTATTTTTCCTGAAGATTTTTTCATTGACCACATGCAGTGTTCTAAAACAAGGAATTAATTGGCGATTAATCACCGATTAATTGTTGGCCAGACCTATCCGATTAGGTCCGACTAACGACTAATCACCGATTACTTATTAATATGCATCGATTAATCCGATTAATCGCTCGAAGGTGGCCGACCGCCCGGCTAGTGAATAGCGACTTTTAGAACATTGACCACATGAGATTAATTAGGTTGTGGGTGGCGGAAGGATTTGTAGAAGTGAAATCAGAAACGAGTCAAATGACAAAAGAAGAAGTCGCTTAGGTGTACGTCAATGAGCTAATCAATAGAGTTTAGTTCAAGTGGCAAAGAATGACGGGAGGTTGAAAAGTTATCGAGCCCATGACTTTTGGCCTGAAATAGTTGTTTCCAAGTCGAGAGAGCAAAACTTTGTGTCACTGGCCAGTGCCCAGAGGGTGCGACACATATCTATACACACTAATTTGGAGGACATACAAATCAATTGCTTTACTCGACTTTGATCTTTGCTTGTGTTTAGCATAGAAGATCCACTGTCCATGTTGTCAAAAGTTGTGTTGTTAGGCAAAGGGGCGAGTCTATTAATGGTGTTGGACTTGAGAGGTACACATTTGAAGACATTTCCCGAAGGAATTGTGAAGCTAGTTCATCTTACTTATCTAAGTTTAAGGGAGACAGAGGTAAAATTGATCCCAAAGTCTATTCGAAACCTCAAGAAACTAGAAACATTGGATCTCAAGTTGACATATGTTACAAAGTTGCCAAAGGAGGTACTGAAGTTTTTTTTTGCTCGGCAAGAGATACTGAAGTTGCAATACCTTCGTCATCTCTTATTGAGTCATGACACAAATTCGGGTTGTTATTATGGTTTTCATTATGTATCCGGATTCAAAGCCCCAAAAGGAATAGGGAGTTTGACTTCCTTGCAGAAATTATGTCATATTGAGGCAGACAATGGAAGTAAAAATAGGCATTGTGTTGAGGGAGCTTGGGAAGCTGACTCAACTGAGGAAGTTGCACATTTTAAGACTTCCACAAGAAGATGGAAAGGTGCTATGTTCATCCCTTGGGAAGCTAAACAGCCTTCAATCGTTGTGTGTTGGTGCAAAAGAGGAAGATGAGATCATTGATCTAGATTTGTTGTCCTCGGCACCTCGACGAATTAGGAAACTCTTTTTAAAAGGATGCTTGCAAGACCTACCCCACTGGATACATTCACTTCACAACCTGACGAGAGTATGCTTAGGGTGGAGTAAGTTAAGGGATATTGATCCACTGCAATCCTTTCAAGGCTTGCCCGATTTGGTTTGCCTTCAATTACGGGCGGCTTATGAAGGAGAAGGATTATGTTTCAAGGTAGGTGGGTTTCAAAGCCTCAAATGTTTATGTTGAATGGAAGGATTAAAATGGGTGAGAGTGGAGGCAGGCTCAATGCCTCTTCTAGACGAGGCATGTCTCTTCGATTGCAAATCGATGAAGAAGTTGCCCTCAGGGAGTGAATATCTGACCATCCTTAAGACTTCTTAAACTTGTCTAACATGTCAGATAGCTTGATTAAAAGTTTGAAAAGAGACTTAAAACGTGGGGATTATTGGAAAATTGCACACATCCCTGAAGATCGAATTTGGGACAGCAAGTTGGGCTTTTGGAAAAAAACTTATCTATAATATGGTGGAGAGCAGGAGGGATGATGATATTTGAGATTGGGTATATCTTCAATTACGGTGTCCTACTTTTATTTTTATTTTTCAGGATTTTTTTGAGCACTTGGCAACTTATTTGTAAAATCCTACTGCGAATAATGGATTTAGTGTTTTATTTTTCGTTCTTTTTTGGTTTTGGAGATTAGTAGATCGAGAATCTCTTATTTGAGATAATTACCTTGACTGGATTTGGAACACCAAAGCATGCATTCGGTTTGTACGAATCGTAATTTAGATTTTCTGAATATCAATAATTCTCTTGATGAATCTAGGATTCCTGGTGAAAATCGTTGTGTTTGTATAATTGCATTCGGGCCGGGGAATGATTTTGGCACTTTCCAAATTGATAACTGCACTGCAAAATCAATTCCTATATGAAATCGATTTTGGCACTCCCCAAGGAAGTTTGGTTAAATTTGGGAAGTATCAAAATCAATTCCATTGTATTTATATTGAATTTACAATTCCATTGAAATTTTTAATTGTCATTTATAGGGCTGCATAAAGCATTCGATGCTTGGATAAACCTAATTACTTGAGGAAACAAATATATTGGGAGAACACAAAATATATCATTTTTTTCCTTCTTGTTTGGATCTTTTGATTCCTTTGTACTGTTTAAAAAAAGTGGAAGATGGCCTTCAACAAAAAAAAGTGGAAGGTCGCCTTCAACAAAAAAAAAGTGGAAGGTGGCAGTAATGTACGCAGCTAAGGCATCTCACCAGATCTTAGCTTTTTCAAAAAGGTTAATAAAAAAGTGATAACTTAGTTATAAAAGTTATAACATAAGAAATTTAGAAAGATGCCAAATAAATAAGATGACAAATAAATTTTAGTATTATTACTGTTCTAGTAAGTTAGTGTACAAATTAATAATTATATGTAGTGAATATATCTTTTTCTATGCATAGCACGGATCAAGATTTAGCTCATATCTTCAGATAGGGCTAATATAACATGGGAATTCACACAAGTAGCTATTTTTTGAATTAAAAGGTGATATATGTTATGAGAGAATGATCTCTCTCATAAAGTGAAAAATATTTACTTAAAAAATAAGGACATTAGCAGGATCAATCATCTTATATACTTTTGGGGGTAGAAGCAAAAATAAAAATAAAACATTGTGTTCACTGGTATTGTTCACCATTATACCAAAGATCAACCGCTTATAAGTACCCCGGATATAGAATCTTAATGAAGAAGTGTAACTACGTAAAATCTATTTATGGAGGGTTAATTTTTTCGTGAGAAAATGAACAAATCTAGTATTAAAACCGTGGCACCATATATACGAAAGTAAAATTAAGGGTTCAGTTACACTAAATCCTTTTTTTTTTAACAGAAAAAAAATAGATTCTATTAATCAATTGTAATAGATGCAAAGATTAAATGTTGCAAGAAAAAGCATCACAATTATGCCACTCGAAACCCAAAAAATTTCAAGGCTGGCAAAAGGACAACCTACAAAACCAAACAACAAACAGGCTAAGCTAAATAAAGAGCAATTAGATCTGATAGTCTCATAATTCAAAACAGCCATTATAAGAGTGGATAATATTTTATACTTTCTTTTAACTACAAGCATTCAGAATATATGTCAAACTAGTATTTAATTTGTTTTAACCATAAAACAATCAAGGGAAGATAGAACAACACCACAACAATAACAAAATTTAAAATGTTCCCCGGCTCAAACATCTGGGCACTCCTTGGATATGCATGACAACTTATCGAGGAGGGGTGGTTAGAAGTGCAAAACAATGGGCAAAGACGAGCTGGTTATTCGGTGGGTTAATGTCAGGCCTGGCCCTGATATTTCCAAGGTCTTAGGTAGTGTTTAAATATGAGGCCTCCTATTTTAAAATATATATATTAGTTGTTAAACAAAAGTAACAAATCCGACCTGTAGCTTGGTGGCAAAACGGTTGTGCTATCTCGTTAGTATAATCAAGTCGCGAGTTTGACCAACGTGGCATTAAAAATTAGACAGGATGGGGATCAAACTCAAGATCCCATGGTCTAACCGTGGGCAACATAACACTGTGGTACATCGCCCTGCTTTGTAAAATAGTTAGCATACATAATATTTAATATATTTCACTATTTTGGGGTCCTGTTATTGGGCTCAAAACGGAAGACCCTAGGCGGTCGCCGAGCCTATGCTCAGAGCCTGCCCTGGTTAATGTGCTAAGGGCTCGATTGAATGCCGTATAAGGCAGGTGTACTACCGGATGAGGCCAGGATGTGATGGTTATTACCTGGTTTGGATGCAATATTTTGCCTGTATTAAGTCATCCCCCATTCTCTTCTTATCCCCTCTTATACGGATTTGGGGTCTTAAAATTAGTAAACTAATTTATTATCGCTTAATTGTTCAAAACTTTTTATTAAATTAATTAGGTTTCGCAATTATATTTATATATTTAATGTAATGCATAACTAAGTTTGGGATGCAAAAAGGTAAATGAGTCATCTGATAGCCTTTTACATCATATATCCTTCCTTATACTCCGAATTTATGCTCCATCAAAACCAAGTATTATTTTATTTTCTATCTCTAATACATCATCCAAATCATCTACTTTTTAATCCTCTCCATAAATATCGCATCAATAGGGGCCCTCTCTTATTAACTAATACTCCCTATTATTTTATTCACCATTCATAAATAATACACTCAAAACTCATACAACATTCAATCGAGCCCTAAGTACTTTGTTAGAGTATCCATAATGACATAATCAAAAGTAAAAGGTTTCTAAGGTTAACAATGTTGGTTCAAAATATGGCTTGCAATGCTCTAATCAAATTTAGCAATCTCCTTAGAAATAATCAAATTTTGGGTTTTGAATAATCAAAACTAGCAATCTTTTGTCAATAACCAAATTTAATGAATTCCATATTCTCAATCAAATACGCCCATCATTACAAAAAAAAAAAAAAAACGTTCTCTCTCTTCCCATTTCACCTCTCTTTCTGTTACATTCTTTATCAACAATGTTTTCAAAAAAAAAAAATTTACTACAAAACTTTTTAAAAAAATAAAAACTATTTTTATTTCCCTAAAAATTGTTTTTTAGCAGTTTCATAAAACATTTTTATACAAAACAAAATTGGTCTTTGTCAAAAAGCTATTTTGTTTTTAAAGCTGTTTTTTTTTTCAAAACCTTTTTTTATATAAAAATTAATTTTTCAAAAACTGTAGTTACACAAAAACCTTTTTTCTTAAAATTGTTTTTTTTAAAAACTATTTTTTCAAACAAAATTTCAAAAGCTATTTTCTATGTTTATACTTTAGTTTTTCTGTAATTTAAAAAGGTGATGTGCCAACTTTTAATTATCCAATTTTGATTATGCCATTGTGGACCTTTACATTACTAATCTTAGCAAATCTCTTAAATGAATAATCAAAAGCTGATATGGCATCTTTTGGCTATCCATTTTTTATTATAGCATTGTGGATACGCTTAGGCTTAGACTTTGTGGCTGAGAGTGGTTTATGTCTTGTTTGGATAGTGATTTGAAAAAAAAAATTCAACTCAAAAAATACTCATTACTCCTACTTCTAATCATTACTCACACTTATCTCCAATCATAATTTTCATTTCTCTCTTTATCTCTCTCCAATCATTATCCCTACTTACAATCATTACTCTTATTTCTCTCTCCACTCATAACCCTACAAAATTTTTCAAAAATTTCTCAAAGACTTATCTAAACACAGCGTTAAGTTTTGTGCAAGTGCAAGTACAAGTACGTTTGTTGTTGTGCTTATCCCAAAAAAAAAGTAATTTAGGATCTCCCAACGTTTTTTTTCCGCAACGGTTGCAAAAACTGTCGGTATAGATTAGATAGTGTATAGTAACGGTTTACAAAACGTTACTCTAAAGTAGAACATGACTATAGCGACAGTTTTCATATAACCGTCAGTAGATTACAACACTATAGCGACGGTTTCCAATAACTGTTACTATAAACTGGACTATAATGATGGTTTTCATTAATCGTTAGTAGAATTTTACACGTCCAAAACCCATTTTCTTTCATGCGATCGGTTTTCCAAACCCAAACTAACGATCGAGACCGTTGATTTTATTTTCCATGTTGATGAAATCATTCTCGTACAAATTTGGCTCGATCGGATTTTAAAAATTTCTTTATTGATACACAATTTCATTAATAAAATGAGTTTTTTTGTTCGATAAGTGTGTAGCGATACCCAATTAGCTTCATTATTGGTACTAAAGATGTACTCCTTAATATGTAAAATATAGATGATTCCAATTGAAAAAAAAGATTCAGGTGGGGGTCAGGTCTTGCAATATTCAAATACTGTAATGCCTCGGGATGCATTAAATGTGATCTGACACGTGGTTGCTAAAATCCGACGATCTTCGATTTTTGTGGTATGAATGGAATTAGTGAGACGTGACATTCCAACGATTCAGATCGACGATTGTAAAAATTGAGTTTGTAATTACATTTAAAATCTATATGTTCAATGTAATTCATAACAAACTAAGTCTTGTGTTGTATTTGAACATATTATAGCCACTCGACCACGATACAATCATGATGATCGAGATTGTTGCTTTTGTTTTCCTTGTTGATTAAATCATTCTCGTAAAAATTTAGCTTGATAGAGTTTAGAAAACTTCTTTATTGAGACAAAATTTCATTAATAAAATAAAATTTTCTGCCCGATCAAGTGTGTAGCGATACCTAATTAATTTCATTCTTGGTATGAATGTTTTACTCCTTACTATGTAAAAAATAGACGGTTTCGATCGAAAAAAAATGATATTAGTAGGTGTTTGTATAGTATAAACCTGATTTAAAAAAATGGATTAAGAAAAATCCGGTTTGTGTAGTATAAATATTAAAAGGTGTATGAATTTACACAAGTTTTGAGCTAGCTCAATTGGTTCGCGCGTGCACGCACACGCGTGGTCGGCAGTACGATTCCCAGGAGGAGCAAAATTATTTCGCCATGGTTGCCACGTCAGTGCCACGTGGGCATTACGTCACACAGAGTGATTGGTTTTTCCGAAAAAAAAAATATGCTCATCAAAACCGTCGCTATACCTCTACAGCAACAGTTGGTGAACCGTTGGTATAGCCTTTAGTGACGCTTTTGACCGTTGCTAGATTCCAATTTTCTTTTAGTGAGTAATCAGTGTGGGAGTGCATTATAACTGATTTTAACACGTTTACTTAACATAGATTACATCAAACTGCACAAATGTTACAGGATGTCACTATTTTGTCTAATGATTTTCGGAAACAAAAAAGAACTAGAAGAAATTCATACCGGATGGAAAGCTGATCTAATCCTCTTTTCAGATTATTTTTCAAATTGAAGTACGAAGCATCTTATACAATTCGTGGTTATATTATCTCATTGAACAAGTGCACGCTGAGAAAAGCTTATAAATTGTTTGAGCTTACAGAACCAAAGCATAATTTCTGAAGGAGATCAAATGGAATTCAGTTGATATCGGTGGACCTTCTATTGGACAGGTTCCTCCTCACCACCACTGGTTACTCATCACTCGAAAACATCATATGTAAATATATCAACTGCGTGATGATAACTCATCAATACAATAAGACCGAACGCATTCCCATTAATGGCGTATGAGTTTACCACTCAGATACATAATCTACTATTTTCCACAGCATGTACAAGCATTTATACACATATAACATACTACTGGAGCAACTAAATTCACACAATGGCCCAAATGAGAAAGTCACAAATTAAAAAGCTTGAAGTAGTTGGTTCCCTCTGGTATTACAGCTTCTGAATAGGCTCTGCCGGTGTGAGAGCAGTCATCGGGTGCAATGGAAGACACGAAGACATAGGTAAAACTACTACACATTCTTTGAGCTCGAGTCACTTTTTCTCTCTTCAAAGGAACACAGTCATTTATGAATTTGTGGCCCACCTTCCATTTTCTAGAAAGCATATGTCACGAAGAAGTCATGGACATGGTATTGCCCAAAAATGTAAAAACCATTTTCCTAAAAACTCGAGCCAAGATGACGCAGCGGAATTCACGAGAGAATAACTTGCGTACTATTCCAAACGAGATAGGTACTCATAGCCACGAGCAGTTCTTAATTCCAGAAGAAAAATAGAGAAAACTCTGCAATATTATTGATAAAAACTTAATAATTCAATAATTTACACCCCTATTTATACTAGTAAGAGTCCTAACATTAATGTAACTACTTAGAGTGGAGACCAAGTAAAACAATACTTGGAAGCCAAGACTAACAAAATTAAAAGCGGGATAGAAATATGCCAAAACAAGCGGCATTAAAAGAGAAATTCCTAAAACGAATAATTTCTAAAATAAAGTTTCCATATAATTGAAATCTCCTAAATTCTTGTCATGCATCCATCTCCTTTTCTTCAAAAGCACTCGACCTCGAGTTCTCATTGTCGAAACATCTTCACACGTTGGTGCTTGTCTGCATCAATTTTGTACTTCAAATTAGGGCAAATTTCACTGACCTCCCCTGAGGTTTCTGACATAAACAGAAACCTCCCTTGAGGTTTTTGAAATGACACTGCCCTCCCCTCCTTTACCTGACAATACCAAGGGCACCCCCCCCCCCCCCCCCCCCCCCCCCCCCCGGTTAGCAGCACGTTAGAAAATGGATGGAAAATGTAATGTCATTATACTATACTTTTTACAATACCTATACTACCCTCACCAAACTCTTTACCCCTCTCATTTATAAAATATAAAATACAAACATCACTACACTTTGTGTTCGTTTCACTTTAAGATTTTGTCCTTATTTTAAAGGATTCACATTTGTTAATTTTTTGTCAAACTTTTGTGAATTATTGGTTCGTCTCGATAAGAGGAATTGAAAAAGTAAAAAATTAAGACTTTTACCAAATATTTTGAGAAATTCAATATTTTGGGTAAAAGTAATAATTTTATTTTCTTTTGATTCCTCTCATTGAGACAAACCAATAATCTACAAAAATTTAACACAAAACTAGCAAATACGAAAAAAATCCAATTATAAACAAAAACCAAAAAACTTAAAAATCCCACAAACAAGCCAGCACGAAAAATGTATATGTGCAAAAATACATACATTTTCTAAACTACTGGCAACAGAGGGTACGTGCTTATTTGTGGGATTTTTAGGTTTTTTTTTTGTTCATATTTGAATTTTTTCA
Organism: Rhododendron ovatum; assembly: GCA_019656835.1. NCBI lineage: Eukaryota > Viridiplantae > Streptophyta > Magnoliopsida > Ericales > Ericaceae > Rhododendron > Rhododendron ovatum. Next base: position 19,383,346 of record CM033794.1, on the reverse strand, counting down.
TACGGGCTTGTTTGTGGGATTTTTAGGCTTTTTGGTTTTTACGGGGTTTGTTTGTGAGATTTTTAAGGTTTTTAGTTTTTGTTCATATTCGAATTTTTTAATGCGGGTTTGTTTGTGGAATTTTTAGGCTTTTTTTTTTTTTGTTCATATTTGATTTTTTTTTCGTATTTGCTAGTTTTGCTTTAAATTTTTGTGGATTATTATTTTGTTTCGATGAGAGGAATCAAAAGAGTATAAAATTATTACTTTTTTCCAAAATATTGAATTTCTCAAAATATTTGGGAAAAGTCTTAATTTTTTATTTTTTCAATTCCTCTTACCAAGACGAATCCCAATAATTCACAAAAGTTTGATAGAAAATTAACAAATGTGAATCCTTTTAAATAAGAACAAAAATTAAAAGTGAAACGAGCACAAAGTATAGTGATGTTTGTATTTTATATTTTATAAATGAGAGGGATAAAGAGTCTGGTGAGGGTAGTATAGGTATTATAAAAAGTAGAGTACAATGACGTCACCTTCTCCGTCCATTTTCTAACAAGCTGGTAACGGAGGAGAGGTCCCTTGGTATTGTCGGGTAGAGGGGAGGGCAGTGTCATTTTACAAACCTCAAGGGAGGTTTCTGTTCGTGTTAGAAACCTCAGGGGAGGTCAGTGAAATTTGCCCTTCAAATTACTTTTGAACATGAACTTTAACAACGAGCTCCTCCACTCGTCTTCACCTCCTAAAGATTGTTGTATTTTCTTCCAATATTTAGCAAGTTGAGTACGAACTAGATAATACCCAAAAAACGTAGAATGCTTCAGCTTCTTGCTTCTCTTCTAAAAATTATTCAAAGAAAAGTGTTTATTAAATGATCTTTTCTCTTCATGCTTCAACTTGTTGATATGATTTACTAAACGGGCATTGACAATTAATTCAAACTGCTCCACCCCAAAAAAATCAACAAAGTGAACCTTAAGTTGTTGCATGCTCTCTTGATTTTGTTCCATCTCAAAATTGCTTGACCCCTCAAGAATTGGTGCCGTACTATTAAGGGTAGTTCCAAAGAGTTTCTTCACAATTGCTGTTGCATGGTGCAATTCTACGGTAACTTCATCTTCAACAGTATTGTTAGTAACCTTTGTGTCCAGAAAATTATTGCCAGCCATAAGGGTGTCCTTTTCTAGTGACACATGTACTCCAATTGTAGGTAATTGAAGGGCCTCCAAGGAGTGTTTGTCCACTGTAGTAGTAATATTCACAGTGAAGTCAATGTTTTTTTCTTCCTTTGATTTATCTATGTTGTCCTCTACCCTCTCAACGGTAGCAACTTTAAGGGCTTCTTTATAACAACCATTCATCTTGCTATTGTGCAATTCACGTACAATTATTTTGGTCCTCAACAACTTGATCACCATCGATGAATGTGCTAAAGATAAGTGTCGATGCGGCGGTTTGCAGGAGCTCAAATACCATTGGCATAGGGGCGGTGGCTTGAAGGGATAATAGTCAGGTTATAGGTATTTTTCTTACTATTCATGAGGGATCAACTCATCCAGAATTGCTGAAGCTTTGGCCATTCGTAATGGGTTAAAACTGGGGACTGCTCTAAAGTGTCCTAAGGTGCATATTGAATCGGACGCGGAGGCGATTGTAAGGAGTTGCAGTGATGATCAAGATCCTCCCTCTGATATAGCAATAGTTATTCATGATTGTTTAGTCTTGAAGAAATCTTTCACTTCATGTGGTTTTGGTTTTGTTAAACGTGAATGTAATAGGGTTGCGCACTGTTGAGCTCAAAAAATCCTTTCCAATGGCATGTCCGGTTGGTGGACATCCATTTTACCTCCATGGGGTTCTTATCTCTATGATGTTTAGGCTTTGCCTACCAGATAAATAACAATTTTCTCACCTTTTGCCAAAAAAAAATAACTTGATCACCAACATTCGTTTCAATTTTCATATCATCAACTTGAATCGCAATCTCTTTAACAACTTCTTCAGCAACCTCTTTGTTGGCATCACGTTTGACTCGATCTCCTTCTTCCTTTTTATCTCATATCCATTCCATTTATCAAGAATTGAAATTATATCTGAGCTTGAAAAATCTTGGAAGGATCGTTTTGACTCAAGCTTCCTTTGATACTCTTGATATAACATTTGTCCGTGATTTGTCTGAAGAAATCTGTCACTCATCAATCGTCTTATCCTGGGTCATGTCCTAATGGGTTGTTTATATTGCAGCAGTCTATTGGACTGCAATCGTTCCCACCACGTAGAAACAAAGTCATGTAATTTATGAGCCACATATTTGACTACATTCTCTTCCGGAATACTCGTGTAGAACTCAAAGAATTTATCAACTTTGTGAAACCAATAAATAAAATTCTCAGTATGACAATACCCATGAAAACAAAGAATTATTGGTTCTACCTGAAAAGTTGTCATCTGTGCGATAAAACCCTTCAAACCTTGAATGTCGCTTCTTCGACTGACATCCATATTAATCCTCAAATAACTCGTTTTTAGATTCATCCTCACTTTCAAGTTGGTAATAAGAATATCCTTCGGAGACGTTTTGGTTAATAGTTGGTTGTGGGCAAATTCCTCAATACGGTTCCTATCAACTTTGTATTTAACAGATTGATCATGGACAAATCCCTTGGTGTGAGTCCTATTAAATCCTTCCCCATGACTCAATGGGTGTGTCTTCAACTATGTTTAGTGACATCGAACCAAGCAAAGCCTTGGTCTGATACTACTTAATGTAGAGGAATTCACGAGAGAATAGCTTGCGTACTATTCCAAATGAGATAGGCACTCATAGCCATGAGTAGTTCTTGAATCCATAAGAAGAATAGAGAAAACTCTGCAATATTTTTTATAGAAACTTAATAATTCAATAAATTACACCCCTATTTATACTAGTAAGAGTCATAACAATAAGGTAACTAATTAGAGTGGAGACCAAGCAAAACAATACAGGAAACCAAGACTAACAAAGTTAAAAGATGGATAGCAATATGCCTAAACAAGCGGCATTAAAAGGGAAATTCCTAAAACGAATAATTTTTAAAATAAAGTTTCCATATAATTGAAATTTCCTAAATTCTTGTCCTACATCACAAGACCTCAATTTTGGACTCCGTCGTCTACCGAGTTGTGCTGTCGTGTTGCCACAACCACTTATCATAATAGGATATATAACCTATTTGCAATGTCGACAGTCAATCAGGCCATATCTCTACTACTGGTTAATATTCGCAAAACGGGAGCGGAGTATTGAGGATTGGATACAAGTCTATTCAAAAGTATAAGTGGCTCTCCGATTAGCACAGTTCTGGAGAAGAAAAATAGCCCATTAAGTATTAAGTGGCACATCTAAAACCAGATAAACAGAATCATAAACTTTGAACCGAAGTTTGTACTTTATATTGATCGACAAAATTTTCAGCCTTGTATCCTAACTGTTTCCGCGAATGAAAAACTACTGCAATACTAAAACAAGAAAATTATGGATATGATAGTATCTAGGACACGTCTGAATTTCCCAATCAAATTCAAATGACTCCGCTCTCTTCTTCATAATAAACTTCTTTACCGTTTCAAAAAAAAAAGAGTGATACTTATTCATGGGGCCACTATAAAGTGGCTCTTTACGGAGGAAACGAATCACGATCATCCAAAACCTCCGTAAATAAACTGTTCACGGAATCCTCCTTTAAAAAGATTTTCTGAAAAAAAAAAAAAAAAAACCTTCATTATAAACTTCAAGCACATAATTGGCATTGGTGGCATCCCTTTCGGTCCCCTCTTTTCAGATTTGGGGACAGGGTTGTGTTCAATTTAGGGAGGGTGGCCCCTTCATGCTAATAATCGAAGTTGACACTTTGATTCGAAATAATTGTTGGTGTTGGCCCAGGAGGAAGAAAGTTGTCACTACAGAGATCATGGACAGCACTTCTAGATCACTAATCCCTAATTCTACCCTAAAAAGTATCTAAGATGAGGAAAAAATGGTTTGGTTAAGTAGCATGTTCTTAGGTGGGCTGTCATGCAACGGACGGTTATCCTTTAAAGATTATCAACCAAGGATAGAATGTAGAGTTGGGGTTTAGTTACTGACAGTATGTGCGTGCTCTGCGGATCTGATTCAGAGAGCCATAGCCATCTGTTTTTTCAGTGTTACTTTTCTGTGGAATGATTAGAAGTCCAGTGAGGCCTAGATCAAGAAGTCATCTGCGCTATCCAACACATGACTGGGAACGGTTACCAGCATTCACTGTATAAACTTGCTACTTTGTACCAATTAGCACTTAAGTTATCCGATCACGCTCATCATTCACGGGGATATTCTAAAACTTAATGAACGGAACGAATCCATATTAAAAGATATAGACATAAAAGAGATAAAAGAAATAATGGACAAATAAAGTGGGATGGAGGGAGTAAGTGCTTTAGAAGCTTTTTTCACCATATATTAGCGTAGGCCCAATTTGAAATCTATTTGCCCCACATCGGAAATGAAATGGTAATGGAGTTAGTATATAACGATCATGAATCCTGAGCAGCAATATATAACTCAAGATTAATCCTTTTAGACACACGTATATACACGAAAAAATGGTGTTTTGATCAAGCACCCTACACACCTCGGATGCCTTTGATTCCCGCGAGAGCCCCATCGGTTTTCTTTTTTAGAATTTTTGAACGGCTCGGATCGGCCGTCCGGTGGCCGGAGATGGCCCGCCGGCGGCCGGCGGTACGTTTTCCCTCCCCATAGTCAGTACATATAGCAACACTCTATTGCTTTGTTCCCTTAGGCCATCCACAGTGGCATCATCAAAAATGGATAATCAAAAGTTGATGTTACGGCCTAGCATTTTCATTTATTTAATTATTTATATTGCCGTTATTAATTGGTGTTATGGTTGGGTCCCAAATAATTATTTTGCGAGCCCTATGGGTATTTTTGTCACGATTGAAATCTTTGGAGTATGTGATTGATTTTGGATAAATAGTGGTACTGGAAGGTAATTCTATAAATTTGTATTAGATGGATAGGAGTAAATATAAGAAAACCTATTTTGCCATTTATATATGTGAACTCTAATTAACTAATCAGCTAAAATTTAGGGTGCAAAGTTGTTAGTGGATGGTTTATAAGAGTTGTACTTAGATAGATATATTCATAAGGTTAATTGATTAGGGTTACATTTAAGAGATCGTTGAGAAGGAAAGAGCAGCGCACTCAAAGATTTCGAGGTCATCCTCGTCCTCGTCTTGATCGTGGTAAGTTTTGAATTGATCTTATTGTTACACTGCTCAAAGTTCGGTTCAGTAGTAAGTTAATTGGGTGGAAATTATTTATGTTGATTTGGTGGGTGCCGCTTTTGAGAGAGAGAGAGATCATGTGCCGTGTATGGCCGAGGTGGTGATTGATGCAAGTGCGTGTGTGTGTGCTGTGCTGTGAATTGGAGTGGTTAATACACATATTTTTGCTTATAGTATATAGAATCTAGATTGTATAAGTATATTAATGTGGTGAGGATAGGTGGTTTGTGCATGGGAAACACCAAGTGATGTGTGTGTGCATTTTGATTCGGTGTATGGAGTTTGGAGTTTGGATTTTGTCGTTGTGGTGGCTCGGGATGTTTTAGTGTAGGTTCCGTTCTATGTTGGTAGTCCTTATGGTTATGGAGAAGTTATACTTGTTTTATAGTCTGTGATTGTATCTTGATTATTTTGTTCAGGTTAGCATCATTTTGTGTCGTTCGATTGCCTTAACTTTGGACCCAGGTGAGTAGTTAAGTATATTACGTATTTTCGAAAGTTTCCCGTGTCCCTTAAAAGTATTTCATTCAGAAATTTATATAAATGTTATTCGAAGACTCAAAACTGTTTATAAGTTGTTCTATAAATTGGCATGCGATAAATTTTCTGAGATCAATTGTTAATATTCTTTTTGGTGAGAACTTGGTAGATATTAATGGGAACATTTATTTTGGAAGTTCAGGGAACTTATTCCTTCTCGTGTTGGTGACCCTGGCCATTGGGAAAAAGACCGTGTTAAACTGGTGACCCTAATGCTCAACGGCTTTCTTTTGCCGGATCGTTTTAGGGAAAAGTACCACGGGCTGCCAACCCTGGTGACTCTAAGTTCGATATTAAATCCAATTTTGATGAGATTTATTTTAGCCATGGTACTGTTTGATTGTGGTTCCCCATTGTTGATGGAGTTAATGTTGTGATCACCATCAAAAATATTTATTTGGTTAAAATGCTTCATTGATTAATTTATTATTCTTTTGGACACCTTGTATGCCAAATTATGTTTAATGGTAAATTATTTTCATCCTTGCTTTCAACTTTACATAATATACATACTTGCTATTCACTAAGCTCGTCAGTTGACGGATTTATTCCAACTTCTCTTTCAGACAAGTTGGGAATTTAGGCAAGGACTTTGGCTGCATCTCGGGGATTTCATTTGTTGACCTCCTTAGAGTATCTCATTCTAGTTTTATTTTAAAAATCGCTTCCGCATTCGAAACAATTGTCAGAAAATAAATTCTTTTTATTATTGTTGGATCGCTGGATATTGTTTGGTTTATGGGATGGTTGTATCCCATATTTATGTTGAGACACATTTGGCTTTGGATTTGATTAATAGTGAAAAAGCGATCATTTGATTTTCGGTTACTTTAATTTATTCAGGCTGCGTGTTCCATGGGTTAGCCTCATGGTTCACGGTCGGTCACTTCTCATTTTTGGGGTGTGACAGTTGACACATCAGCTTTTAATTATCCATTTAAGAGGTTGCTAAGCTTAATAATGTTGAGGTCCACAATAGTCACTTCTAGTCCATAACTAAAATAAGGGATACACTACAATTACACTCTCTCTCCCCTTGTGTTTTTCACCATTGATCACTTCCCTCCATTACACTTTTTTTTTGGCAAAAATATATCTATTTTCTCCTTTAATTTTGGGGAAAAAATTGGTGACTTCCTTCCCTAATATTATGAATTTGAAAAAAAAATCATGTACTAAAAAAAAAAAACAGATGTGTTCTTGAATTTGTAAAAAAATGTAAGGTTCTTTATGTACTCAATCACAGGAAGAGGAACGAAAAAAGAATAAAATAAAAACGGAAAAAAAAAAAGTGAAATACCTTATTGCGGCGACAAATGTTTTCCACCATTGATCACTTCCCTCCATTACGGTTTTTTTTGGCAAAAATATATCGATTTTCTCTCTTAATTTTGGAGAAAAAATTGGTGACTTCCTTCCCTCATATTATGAATTTGGAAAAAAAATCATGTACTAAAAAAGAAAAAAACAGACGTGTTCTTGAATTTGTAAAAGAATGCAAGGTTCTTCATGTACTCAACCACAAGGAGAGGAACAAAAAAGAATAAAATAAAAACGAAAAACAAAGTGAAATACCTTAATCCGGTGACAATGAGTTGAATTATAAATGATTGAAAGATATGAGTTTCACTTTTGGAGGGAAAGAAAAAGAAAGAGTTTATGGCTGAAGAAAATGAGATATAGAGCAGGCGAAGAAAATAAGAGGAAAATACCATTTGAACCACGCATGTACATAAATTTTAGAACCAGTTAACTTATGTGGTGTGAGATCCACAAATTTTAATTATTGAAAAAGGTTGCTAGTTTTGGTTATCGAAAGCCCAAAATTTGATTATTTCTAAGAATGTTGTTAAGTATGATTATACCATTGTGAGCCATCTTTTACCCCAATATTGTTAACTTTAAAAATAATTTGCTTTTGATTATGCCACTGTGGATGGCCTTATAGTTTGCCTATATAAATGGCAATTGGTTTACAAGTACTGGACAGATTTTTGTGTCCAATATTTATTTACGTTTATGCGAGTTCCTTTTATATTTGTCTCAATCTTATAACACTATATATTCACTTAATTCAAGACAAATATGCTCTAAAATAGACAAACAAATAAAGACATAAACCGTGTCTCTTGGAGTTATTTCTAATCAAACTCCCAACTACACAGAATGAATTTAGCCCTTAGAAGAAGTACTAGTTGCCATCAAAGAAACAGTCAAGATGTGAAGCCCAAAGATTCCACCTGTCCCACATCAGGGAGTTGGAAAGATCGACCCACCAGTTACTATTAATTTGAGGTTAACTTTTTGAATCACGTGGTTAGGCGAATGGTTACACTAAAATAAAATACACCATTCCCGACTAAAATTCCTGGCTAAAGAATTTTTAGTCGGCAAATATATGCCAATCACCGACTAAAGAATTATTAGTTGGCAAAATATAAGAAAATTGCCGACTATATTATTTTTGTCGGCCAAAACATATGTTTTACCGACTAAAATATTTTAGTCGGCAAAACATGTGGCACCAATCTAGAATTTCCGCGGGCGATGGTGGGAATTGCATGGCCGACTAAAAGTTAGTTGGTAAGTCTTCATATTAATGCCGACTAAATAATTTGGTTGGTAAAGAGAGGCTTTTCCCGACTAAATTTAATTTTGGTCGGGAAATATCAATTTTTTCCCATTTTAAAAAAAAACAAAGGAAATACATTTTCTGACTAAATATTTTGGTTGGTAAAGAGAGGTTTTTCCCGACTAAATTTAATTTTAGTCGGGGAATATCAATTTTTTCCCAATTTAAAAAAACAACAAATGAAATACATTTTCCAACTAAATAATTTGGTTGGTAAAGAGAGGTTTTTCCCGACCAAATTTAATTTTAGTCAAGGAATATTGATTTTTCCCACTTTCCAAAAAATTCCAAAAAGGTAATATTTGTTCCGACTATATTGATCACATTACAACCTTCTCGATCAGAACCGTTCCTATTTTTTTTCTTCTTAATCATAAGATTGTCGTAAAATTTTGGCTTGATCGGGTTGAGGAAGCCCCTTCATAAACATGAAAATTCTTAAATAGAAAGAATTTTGTTGTCCGACCAAGTCTTTATCTGTATGCGATTGACTTTATTCTTGGTATGAATAATCTTATTTGTATGACGTCAAAGATAGATGATTTTGATTGCCAAAAAAAATCTTAGACGGGGCTCGATTAGTGCTCTATAACACTTTAGCGTCTTCGAACAGATTAGTTGTCTCTCGATCATGTGGTTGCCAATATCGAAAGTTTTCTGAATTTGGTGACGATGCTATAATCAGTATGACGTGAAATCCTAACGGTTCAGATTGAACATTATAAAAAATGACGCAGTAGTTACCTTTACAATTTATACTTTTGATCTACTTAATAATCAACTAAGTATTATGTTACACTTATTGTTGCAGTAGCCACACGATGCGAGACAAATCATGATGATCGAGACCGCCGATTTTGTTGCACTTGTTGAATTATTCATTCTTGTAGATTTGCGGCTCGATTAGGTTCAAAAAACCCTTTTATCGAGACATGAACTTATTAGAAAAATAGTATTTTTCGTTTGATCAATTGTCTAACGAAAAGGGATCAACTATAATCTCAATAAGAATGATCTAACCCCTAATAAATTGAAGATAGATGGTCCTGATCGTGCAAAAAGACCTCAAATAGGGCTCCGGTGGTGTGCTATAAGACTTTAATGCTTCTGGATGCAGTAAAAGTCTCTAATCATGTGGTTGTTGATATTGAATGATCTCAATATTGGTGACAATGCTATAATCAATAAGACGTAAAATTCTAACGGTTTAGATCGAGCATCATAAATACATCCGTGGTGATACAGCTTAAAGTTTGTATGCAATTGTGGCATAATTAGAGCCCACTAGATCATATTTAAGTCAGCTAAATAAATAATTGCCGACTAAAATAGGTTTTGGTCGGGGAAGATATGTTTTTTTTGCGCAAATTCAAAATTTCACGAAGATTTCACAAAAATAAGGGCGGGCATTTTGGTAATCCACGACTAACTCGGAAAACGATTCTCTAACATGAAACGACACCGTTACACCTAATATAAACCCACACCAATTATACGCTTCCCTTTTCTCCCTCACTTCATCAGTTCCTCCCTCTCAAGTCTCGTCTCCTCTCCTCGACCGGCACAGCCTCTCAGCTCCCCCCTCCTCTCAATCAAACCCCCCACCGATGAAAGCCCCTCTCTCCTCAGACACTGTCTCCCCTGTTACTTTTCCTCCGACTCTGCGCGCATCTCTAGCTATGGTTAAGTCGTTCTCTCTCTCTCTCTCTCTCTCTCTCTCTCTCTCTCTCTCTCTCTCGTGCGCGCGCGCGCACTCACTCCTGCTAGGTATTAACTCCCTCTCTCCCTCTCTCCCCCTCTCTCTCTCTCTCTCTCTCTCTCTCTCTCGATATGTATGTATATGTTTATCTAAGCCCTAGCCTTTTCAAACATATGTGAGCATATACATACCAGGATTGCTTGAAATCGTGAGGACTATCAACGCTACTAAATTAGGGCTTTTAACCGGTGACAATGTTTGCTTATTTTTCTGTTTGATTAGGGCTTTTACTAGGTGATAGGTAAGCATAAACATACAAGGATTTCTTGTAATTTAGTTTTGAGTGTTACTTGTCTGCATGTCGGGTTTGAGCTAAATCTATCGGTCCTTGAGTTTCTTAAACTGGATTTGTTTGATTACTGCTATGAACATTGATGCCTTGCTTTATCCCAAAGCTTAGAATTAAGGCTTTTTGACAGATCTGGTTCTGAATTAATGTGAGAATTGCAAACTTGAAGTGTGTAGAAGGGAAGCTCTGAGTGAATACGTACTTTGTGATCAAAAGATTTCAAATTCTACATTTACAGTACCACAATTAGTATGACAGTGTCTTCAAATGAAAAAAAAATTGTGCGATGCGATAGTATTGGGAAGCTGTAGGACGTGGCATTTTGGGGCTTCCTCTGGGTTAGTTTAAAAATCTCAGCTATAATTTTCTATTTGTATTAGACATTTATGCTATCAACATGACTAATGTGGCCATGTAGGTAAGGCTAAGTTACATAAAAGAATTATGGGAACAGATAGATAGATAGATAGATACAGATGGGGATGGGGATGGTGTGATTGATATATCATACTTTTCTGTATGTCCATCTCCCTTTTGTTATTTCCTACTCTGTTGAGTGTTTTTCTCTGTTGTTTTTCTTCTTCAACTTATTTCTTGATGCCTTATGGTCCATTTGATTAGCAAGAGAATGAGAGAATGGGATGGAAAGAGACAAATATATCTACTTCTGATGTGTTTGAATTAGGAAGAGAATGAGAGAGAGTGCAAGAAACTAAACTTTCCTGTACAACTTACGCATTTGGATTTTTTTTTTCTCTGCATAAAACACCGGAAACTTTAAACCTTCTTGTGGAATTAGTTATCGACAATTTGTATTTCAAACTTTGTCTCTTTCAATGACTTGCTCCCCTGTCTCATACTAGACTACTAGTGGGTGTTAATTAATTAGATTGGGTCACAATAATGTGATGGTCGACAAAGAATTTTATGGTTTACTTTTTCAGTATGTTACTAGTGTGATAAGATGCCTCATTCAATATCATGGGTCTTATTATTATGTTTTATTCTTTCCATAAATATTGGAGTATCTGGCATCTTGTTAAGGACTATATATGAAGTTGGATTTTTGCCGTAGATTCTACCGTAATCTAGTTTTCTTGTTGTTGAACTTTCCTATTATTTTGCGCTCTAGGGCTTGGATATGATATGTTTGATGCTACGTACACTTTTCGTGGTACAATTTTTTGTTATTTTGTACTCTGTGAATTCGGATACCGTTTGCTAAGTATTTGGTGACCACCCTTGATTTATGGAAGTTATGAATGAATTATTTTTGAATTTCAATAATTGATTACAGTAGATTAGTGAATAGATATTGCTCAATTTAATTTACTGTGAATCACCAAAAAAAAAACTAAGCAGATTTTAGAATGAGTTTTAAAATTTGTAATATTATATTTGCCGACTAAATACTTAGTTGGTAAAAGCTATATGCGAACAATAAATGTTACATTTGCCGACTAAATAATTAGTCGGTAAGTTATTAAATATTTGCCGACTAAATACTTTGTCGACAATAATTCAAATTAGCTGACTAAATAATTAGTCGGGAAAAACCAACATATGCCGACTAAATTTTTTTAGTTGGTAATTACCTTTGCCGACCGTAATTCCCGACTAAATCGCCGACCAAAGTTTTTAGTCGGGAAATACTATTGCCGACTAAATTTCTACCTTTTGCTGACTAAACTATTAGTCGGGAATGGTGTAGTTAATTTCTTGTAGTGTTAGCAGGTCAGCTGGAGCGAGTCGTTACACAAAAACAATTAGTTGGTACCCCATTGGTTTACTCCCCGTAGAAGGACTCAATATTAAGCCAGAATAGGTATTTTCTTTGGTGGAGAAATTTTTCAGTGCCAAGCGGGAATATCCCACATAGTACCCGTTCGACACATCTGAACCGTCCAATGCACTTTTGAACAATCCCAATTGAAAAAATTTCCAAAAAATTTCCAACTGGGAGTGGGAGGTACGATTGATCTATGTGATAAAGGCTTGTTGTGGTGCCGGGACTGGAAAGGGTGGTGGACTGGTTGTGGTGCTAGGCAGTGCAGGGGGGCTTGGGGTGGTTGCTATTTTAGGGAGTTTTGGTGGGGGAGAAAAGGGGAGCGAATTCTGTTAGCTTGATAGTCAAACTAGCAGCTAGCAGGGGGAAATTGCAATGTAATTATACACCAAAGAGGAGAGAGAGAGAGAGAGAGAGAGAGAGAGAGAGAGAGAACAATTCAATGCAATTATGAACCAAAAAAAGAAGAAAAAGTTCGCTGAATGTTAGGTCTGTGAAATCGAAGGATTTGGAGATATTCATTTTGGCCGAATGTCAAGTCTGCAAAACCAAAGGAGAGAGAGAAGGGGTGAACAATTCAATGCAAAATTGAACTCTCACCCACCGCATGTAGGGTCCATTCACCTCATTTCACACTCTTTGTCTAAGAATTTACTACTACTCCTATAAAGGAATTAAATTTCTACGGATCAAATAGGGGATCGGACCAGAGTAACTGGTTTAGAGGCATTTTTACTAAGCAATAAAGTTATAAGACAACAATTAATTTTTGGGTTTTGTTCTTATTTTAAAAAAATTCATGCAGCCATATTTTTATGTATATGCGCTTGTCTCGACGAGAGCAATCGAAAAAATAAAAATTATGATTTTTGCACAATTATTTTGTGAAATATCCAAGAAAAAAACTCAAAAAGCCGACTTTTTATTTTTTATTTTTTGTTCTTGATATTTTCGCCAAAAGATCTGACTTTCCACAAAATCATTTATTTCACAACCAATCGGGGGCTCCAGAATTAATTATGTAATCAACTTTCCACGAACAAAATAGGACCAGCAACGTCAACCACACAAGACTTTTCATCACAACTAGTCCCGTGACACTTGCTGGACGATATCCCATCCCATATAGGCTATCATATTCGGGGCTCACTTGAATGACATATAAACTAAGAAGATTATTATTCCAGTTTTACCTCACAATCTCCTTTCTCTCTACATCCAAAGGCTACTACAGGAAGCAACAAAACAAGAAAAAATGGCAGAGGGTGCAGTGTTCCAACTTCTATCCAACTTCACACCCTATCTCCAGGAAGAGGTAAACCTGTTAACCGGAGTGGGGGAGGAGATTGAATTCATTAGAGCCGAATTCGAGCGCATGACAAATTTCCTCAGAGTAGCTGATGTTGTGGAAGAGAGAAACCTGGAACTCAAAGTATGGTTGAAGCAAGTTCGAGAAGCTGCATATGACACTGCAGATGCTCTTGACATGTACATGCTTCACCTTGGACATCAACATGGCGCGGGACTCCACGGGTTTCTTCGCAAGGTTTCTTGCTTTATTAAGACTTTGAAAGCTCGCCACCAAATTGCCTCTGAAGTTAAACGAATCAAGTCCAGATTCGTCGATATTTCTGCGGGATATCAGAGATATAGTAACATAGATGGCACAATAGAGCAAGGCTCAAGCTCCACTCAGTGTGGCATTGTATGGCATGATTGTCGTGGCGACGCCCTTCTACTCCAAGAAGCTGACCTTGTGGGCATCAGCAAGCCCAAATCACAATTGATTCAGTGGCTAGTGGATGAAGATCCTCAACTCAAGGTGATTTCGGTAGCAGGAACGGGCGGTTTGGGCAGAACCACCCTCACTAGAAAGGTCTACGATGATGCAACAGTGAAGAGGCGCTTTAAAACCCATGTTTGGATCACTGTTTCTGAAACATTCAAGGTCGAAGAGCTTTTAAAAGACATGATTCAACAACTCTTTGAAGAAGTCAGGCTACCACTCCCACAAGGAATGGACAATATGGATACAAACAGCTTGAAAAGGATAATTAATGATTTTCTGCAGCAAAAGAGGTATGTGTTTGTTTTGGACGATGTCTGGGGTATTCCTGCATGGCAATTTTTCAAAATTATATTTCCTGAATTCAATTGTGGCAGCCGAATAGTCCTAACAACAAGAAATCTTGACTTAGCCTCTTTCGCTAGTAAAGAATATCATGGTTCTGTTTATACTCTCCAACCCTTACCTCGCGAATTTTCATGGGAGTTGTTTTGCAAGAAAGCATTTCAAGGGAATCCTTGTCCCTCATATTTGGAAGATCTTTCGAGAGACATCTTGAAAAGATGTGAGGGTTTACCACTTGCAATTGTGGCAATCGGTGGTCTTTTATCAACAAAGGAGAACCGTCTTGATGAGTGGGAGATGATTTACTGCGGCCTTGGAGTAGAACTAGAAAGCAATGACAAACTCATGAGCATGAAAAAAATACTGTCCCTCAGTTACTTTGATCTCCCTTACTATCTCAAGTTATGTTTTCTATACTTGAGTATTTTTCCCGAAGATTTTTTCATTGATCACATGATGTTAATTCGGTTGTGGGTGGCGGAAGGATTTGTAGAAGTGAAAGCAAGAATGACAAAAGAAGAAGTTGCTGAGGGGTACATCAATGAGCTAATCAATAGAAGTTTAGTTCAAGTGGCAAAGAAGAGGCGTGATGGGAGGTCGAAAAGTTATCGAATCCATGACCTTTGGCGTGAAATAGTTGTTTCAAAGTCGAGAGAGCAAAACTTTGTGTCATTAACCAGTGCCGAGAAGGTGCGACGCTTATCAGTACACACTAATTTGGACATACAAATCAATTGCTTTACTCGACTTCGTTATTTGCTTGTGTTTAGCGTAGAAGATCCACTGTCCATATTGTCGAATGTTGTGTCGTTAGGCAAAGGGACGAGGCTATTAACGGTGTTAGACTTGAGAGGTACACATTTGAAAATATTTCCTGAAGGAATTGTGAAGCTAGTTCATCTTACTTATCTAAGTCTAAGGGAGACCGAGGTAAAATTGATCCCGAAGTCGATTGGAAACCTCAAGAAACTAGAAACATTGGATCTCAAGTTGACATGTGTTACAGAGTTGCCAAAAGAGATACTGAAGTTACAATACCTTCGTCATCTCTTATTGACTAGTGTTAACAAAAGATTGAGGGGTTGTTACGATGGTTTTCACGTTTTATCTGGATTCAAAGCCCCAAAAGGAATAGGGAGCTTGACATCCTTGCAGAAATTATGTTATATTGAGGCAGACAATGGAAGTAACAATAGCATTGTGTTGAGCGAGCTTGGGAAGCTGACTCAACTGAGGAAGTTGCACATTTTAAGACTACCATATGATGATGGAAAGGTTCTATGTTCATCCCTTGAGAAGCTAAACAACCTTCAATCATTGCATGTTGGTGCAAAAGAGGAAGATGAGATCATTGATCTAGATTCTCTGTCTTCGGCACCTCGACGAATTAGGACACTCTATTTAAAAGGATGCCTCCAAAACCTAACCCACTGGATACATTCACTTCACAACCTGACAAGAGTATGCTTATGGTGGAGTAAGTTAAGGGATGTTGATCCACTGCAATCCTTTCAAGACTTGCCACATTTGGTTAGCCTTAATCTCGGGGCGGCTTATGAAGGAGAAGGATTATGTTTCAAGGCAGGTGGGTTTCAAAGCCTCAAATATTTACGACTGGCTCAAATGGAAGGATTAAAATGGATGAGAGTGGAGGCAGGCTCAATGCCTCTTCTTGAAGAGGCATATCTCAGCGATTGCAAATCGATGAAGAAGTTGCCCTCAGGGATTGAACATCTGACCAACCTTAAACTTCTTGACTTGGTTGATTTGTCAGATAGCTTGATTGCACGTTTGAATAGAGACTTAAAAGGTGGGGATTATTGGAAAATTGCACACATTCCTAAAGTTTTGATTGGGGATAGCAAGTCGGGCATTTGGAAAACAACTTATCTGTAATATGGTGGAGAGCACGAGGGACGATGATCAATGAGATCAGGTCATATCTTAAATTACGGTGTCTTGTTTTTATTTTTATTTTTATTTTTATTTTTATTTTTATTTTTCACGGTTTTTCGACCACTTGGCAACTTATTTGTAAAATCCTACTGTGAATAATGGATTCCAAGTTTTATTTTTCGTTCTTTTTTGTTTTCGAGATTAGTAGATCGAGAATCTCTTATATAACATAATTAGCTTGAACGGATTAGGAACAACAAAGTATGCATTCGGTTTGTAATTAATAATTGCAATTTATATTAACTGAACATCAAGAGTTCCTTGACCTAAAAAAAAGAACATCAAGAGTTCTCTCAATGAATCTTGGATTCCTTAGACTTGTGAAAATCTTTGTCTTGTTTGTGTAATTGTACTAGTGTAATGCCTCGTGCTTCGTACGTTTCTGCATGCTCATTGTGTTTGTCTTGTTTGTATAATTGTACTAGTGTAATGTCTCGTGCTTCGTATGTTTCTGCATGCTCATTGTGGGTGCCCCGACCCGGATTTGAGAGAGTCGCCATCTGGATTTTTGAAATGGACGATCCGAGAAACCAATGACTTGTTTAGAAAAAAGCTTTTGGTCTAGCAAAAATGTTGAGATTTTGGATTCGGGAGCCATGTTACGACCGCGGAAGGTTTTGTTGAATAAGCACCCCGCTCGCCCAGTGAAAACCAGTCTCTACTAAGCGTTTTAAATGGGGGATTTAATATCGTTTGAAAAATTGAACTTTTAAAACAAGTATGGGAAAGGGACATGGATTTAATGTCGCACAAACGTGTCTGGTGAGCTCATTGTACAGTATGAAAAATGAGTGAATAATGCGAAAATAAAACAACAATTTATATCAGAGGACTGCTTCTGCTAAAAGAATACCGCACGGTCGGCGTATTTGTTTGCACATTCCTCGCATTTACATCATAAAATGGAACTTACGTCTATAAAATGGCTTTTATGCATTCTGAGTTTTTGGAAAACAGTTAATGAGATCATTTCGTTCATTTAATAATGTAAAATCTTGTTAAAAGCCATTTTGAGATGTTTAAGAATGTTAGTGAAGCCAAAAGTGACGTTTAACTTGTAAATCCACTCTGGAGTGTACCTGCACTGCCTTCAAATAATGTTAGTTGAAGTAAATGAGAGAGAAATGCTGAATAGACTGGACAGAACAACAAAACAGAAAGAATATGTACTGAATAAAATGCCGCACGGTGGACTACATTACGCCACGCGGTGTAGTAGAACACCACACGATGTAGTGTATCCAGTGTAGTTGCTAGTTTTTTTTTTTTTTTTTTTTACTTTTTGAATATACAGCTTGTTCGAGGCTTTAACCGGGTATGGGCAAACTGGGAAAAGGCCTCTATAGCCTCCCATCAGGACCAATGTATGATTTTTGGCCAAAGGAATTTCGTTATACCTTTTTGAGCTTGAATGTGTTCGTTTGAAAGATGGAGAAGGAGGGTGATTTGAGCTAAGGGGTACAAAAATCAGTAGCAGTATTGAGTTTTTGAGAGAAATTTCAGAGTATTTTGAGAAGATTTTTGAGAGGAAGATGGGTTTTTGCAATGAGAATGCTCTGTGATGGGAGAGGTATTTCTCCGTGGGTTCAAAGGTGAAAATAGAGTTGGTTTTATAGAAAAATCAGTCAAGACAATGATGGTATAGTGTAGGGTATAGGCCCTTGACCGAGAATAATAATCGCGATTCTCTGCCAATGTCTCAAGAAAAGCAAATTAAAGTACCTCCTCCACTAAACAAAGTAATGGTCCCTTATGTGATTGTATATCCACTAAACAAGAATTTGTACAAACTTAATTGACTCTCCATTGCTCAAACTGAGAGTGACAAATATGGTAGTATATTTTATGTTATTTGTTCGGGGGAGGGGAAGGGGATGATCGAGGATCCTTGAGATTGGGTTATCTCCGCTGTTAATGGCCTATATGTTGTGTTGTTGGTGAGAGCTTTAAAAATGTGGTGTTGACGATTCCTCATCTGCCGATTGAGTTGTGCTGTCGTGCTGCCACAACCACTTATCAGAACAGGATAACCGATTCGTGATATCGACAGTCAAGCAGGCCACATCTCTACTATTGGTTAATATTCACAAAGCGGGAGCAGAGTATTGAGGATTGGATACAAGTCGATTCAAAAGGATAAGTGCCTCTCGGATTAGCAAAGTTCTGCAGAAGAAAAATGGCCCATTAAGTATTAAGTGGCACGTGTAAAACCGGATAAACGGAATCAGAAACATTGAACAGAATTATGTACCAAATATTGACAAAATTTTGCAGCCATGTATCCTAACTGTTTCCATAAACGAAATACTAGTGCAATACTGACGACGAAAACAAGAATATCAAAGGATATGATAATATCTAGGAGAGGTATGACCCCAATCAAAATTCTCTTGCCCAGCATGCAGAATTTCAAAACCAGGTTTCCCGAAGATGCCAAGAAAGCCAACAGAGTAACAGCACTCCTGCAAAGTTTCACTTCCTGAAAATTTGATATAGATGAAATTGTGCATCAAGTGATATTCAAGTGCCACGAACGGGGGGCATGACTCTGAGGAAACATTGCATCTATACATCTTGTCCACCAATTAACTCCACAGAATTTCCGATTTACCAAAAATAAAAAATAAAGAAGCTTCCACAGGTTTGGACTTATGATTTCAAATAGATATCATGCAGTCAGTCAAAATAATGCAATTACAATCAGAGAGATTGAAAAAGGTTAATGGCAAACTAAAAAGCAAATAACAGAGAAAAAAAATGACAAACTAAACAGTGGCTTGAAAAAAATGAAGGCAGGCAGGAAATGAGTCATGACTGAAAATAAATGCTGGGGTGATACATATTTTCCAGAAGTTTATGTCAAAGGAGAAAAGGAACAAGAAGCCTCACATTCATAACAAGCATGATGTACAATAACTAGTTAAACTAATTTCACAAGGTTTCAAATTCTGGAAATTGATAGCCTAAAAATAGATGGGTGAATTCGTATAAAGCCCGAACTAAAAGCAAAGAAATCAAAAAATTATCTGGAAGAGATAAAAGACAGGACGGGAATATAGACCGTGGTGATTTCAGCCCATTTGATCCTTCTCTTCTGCATTAAAACAGTAATCTCTCCTTTCAAAAAAAATTGGCACCATTTGTTCTTCCAAACCTGCTCAAAGATGCTTAGCATTTCTTCTTTTAAGCAATTGACACGAATGTACCCTGAAAGTCTCATTTATGTCCAGTTCTGAAAAACTACAAAAACAACACAACACGACATTGATGTGCATCGAATCAGTGTCAGCTCAAACCATGTCCCCGCATGACACGAGGCGAATAAGTGTCAGCTCAAACCATGGAATGTTTCGAAATTGATTTCAACAAGTGAAGTACAAGAAAGCAAAATCTACCCTTAAAGAAACATATCAAACTGATGCAATCTACACAAAAAGGCCACGGGCATTATGACAGTTTGAAAAAACATTCTATGTATGGTCAAAAACGGGTTGCCCGTTGATCATGTATGGCCCCACTTGGATATTGATTAGACATCGGCTACAAGCCTAGAAAAGTCTCTGTGACTTTTCGTTTTGCTATGTTTAACCACATGTTTCAGAGTCCTTGGTGTGATGCTAAAGAGGCCTTAAGTATGATACCTTTGGTAATCGAGGTGTGAGGCCTAGACCCTTCTTCTTCAAAACCTTATTCTTCTTCCTTACCTTCTGTACACAATCCGCTAAACACCCAAGAATAACACTGAATCCTTGAGAAGAAGCATTTTTTGCATCAATATTTGCAGCTCGGAGCTCCACTGCACCCCGCCTCCTCTAAACAAATTGAGCAAAACATGGCCATTACTTTTGGACCTGCATTCACCAAAGCAACAAAAAACCATTAGTGAAACCGTGGATAGCTATTTACACCTCAACACACCAAGCATAAGGTTGAAACATTCCATTCGGAAGCATGAAGAGCTCAATAAATATGTAAAAGCACAGAACCATAACATAACCTATTAACCTTGCAGACCATCCACACACCAAGGTTTTTTACTTTCTTTTTTGCTTCAATCGGATATGTAGGATTTTTCTTTCCTGATAGAATTCACGAAGAGACAAAGGGAGTACAAAATTAGCACCACCCTGTTTATGCAAGTTCAGGAAGGCCACAATTAGGGTGGCTCAGATTTATTAGGAAATGGTTTGCCCAAAGTTGCTTTTGGGGAGTGGTTCAGTTCTGAGGTGTTCCCGTCCCTTCTACCTTGAATTCACGAGAATATAATGGATGTGGTTCTAAAGTTTGCCACGGACTTCTTCTGTACACTTCAAGCCTAGAGTTCCTTTAAGCCTCCCATTATCTTTCACACAATTACCTTTCACGTCCATTGCATTGCACAATTACCTTTCACGTGTTGTGCAATGCTTCTTCTGTACACTCGATTCCGTAACCCTCACCAAGGTCCCACCAAGATGTATAGGTGCAATGTTTACTCATTCTGGAATTGCATGGAATGATTGCCGTGGTGATGCACTTCTACTCCAAGAAGCTGACCTTGTAGGCATCGACAATCCCAAATCACAAATGATTCAGTGGCTAGTGGATGAGGATCCTCAACTCAAGGTGATTTCGGTAGCAGGAATGGGCGGGTTGGGCAAAACCACCCTTACTAAAAAGGTCTACGATGATGCAATAGTGAAGATGCACTTTCAAACCCATGTTTGGATCACTGTTTCTGAAACAGTCAAAGTTGAAGAGCTTTTAAAAGACATGATCCGACAACTCTTCGAAGAAGTCAGGCAACCACTCCCGCCAAGAATGGACAATATGGATACAAATGGCTTAAAAAGGATAATTAACGATTTTCTGCAGCAGAAGAGGTATGTGTTTGTTTTGGACGATGTATGGCATATTCCTGAGTGGCAATTTCTCAAAATTATATTTCCTGAATGCAATTGTGGCAGTCGAATAGTCCTAACAACGAGAAATAATGATCTAGCATCTTTTGCTAGTAAAGAATATCATGGTTCTGTTTATAATCTCCAACCTTTGTCTCCCCAACAATCATGCGACCTGTTTTGCAAGAAGGTATTTCAAGGGAATCCTTGTCCCTCACATTTGGAAGATCTTTCAATAGACATTTTGAAAAGATGCGAGGGTTTACCACTTGCAATTGTGGCAATCGGTGGTCTTTTATCAACGAAGGAGAATAGTCTTGACGAGTGGGAGAGGATTTACCGCTGCCTTGGAGCAGAACTAGAAAGCAGCGACAAACTCGTGAGCATGAAAAAGATATTGTCCCTCAGTTACTTTGATCTGCCTTACTATCTCAAGTTATGTTTTCTGTACTTGAGTATTTTTCCAGAAGATTTTTTCATTGGCCACATGACATTAATTCGGCTGTGGTTGGCGGAAGGATTTGTAGAAGCGAAAGAAGGAATGACAAAAGAAGAAGTTGTTGAGGGATGCGTCAATGAACTAATCAATAGAAGTTTAGTTCAAGTGGCAGAGAAGAGGGATGATGGGAGGTCGAAAAGTTATCGAATCCATGACCTTTGGCGTGAAATAGCTGTTTCAAAGTCGAGAGAGCAAAACTTTGTGTCATTAGCTAGCACCGAGAAGGTGCGACGCTTATCAGTACAAAATAATTTGGAAAACATACAAATCAATTGCTTCACTTGACTTCGTTCTTTGCTTGTGTTTAGCATAGAAGATCCGCTATCAATGTTGTCAAAAGTTGTGTCGTTCGGCAAAGGGACGAGGCTATTAACGGTGTTAGACTTGAGAGGTACAGATTTGAAAACATTTCCCGAAGAAATTGTGAAGCTAGTTCATCTTACTTATCTAAGTCTAAGGGAGACCAAGGTAAAATTGATCCCGAATTCAATTGGAAATCTCAAGAAACTAGAAACATTGGATCTCAAGTTGACACATGTTACAGAGTTGCCAGAAGAGATACTGAAGTTGCAATATCTTCGTCATCTCTTATTGAGTAGTGACAAAAGATTGAATGATTGTTACTTTGGAAAATTGGCCACTGCAATCTGAACTGTTGACGAAATCTCCATAAATGCTGAAAAACGCTTCGAGTCACGACTGTGTCGCTTTCCTAAAGACAGTATTTGCCCCCACCAATTCCGGTATGCAAAGGGTAACAACAAACCTGCCTTCAAGATAAATCGAAGCCCGAACTGAAGTTCTTTCCGTTTTCGTTTGCACTAACGAAACGGACAGAATACCTGCTTGAACGAATTTAAGAACCGAGAACCACTACGTTCTGTTTTCTGCAGCAAAACAGAATGCAGAATGAATGCTATGAAGTATAGAGAGAGATGTAGGAGAAATTCGAATTTTGTGTGTATGTCTTAAGCACTGGATTCTGCTAAGTAGTGGTCTATTTATAGGCCACTACGCACCCATTGAGAATGGGTATGCATCCGTTCTAATCTGACCGTTGGATCAGATCGTACGGTCTAGATCGATCAGTCACACCCAGTCACACCGAACTGGTGTGCTGTTTCACTCACACCCAATCGGATTTGATCCAATCCGTTGGATCGAGCCCATTCGCGATCGACGTCTGCGATCGCAACTCCACGGACCAGTGCACCCGTATGCACGAGTCGCACCCGATCGGAACCATCTAAGTGCAAAGTGCGCCGCTAAAGCGCCACAATGCACCACAGCCCACGCCACACTGCCCACGCCGCGCACGCGCGTGCGCGTGAGTGTGTGAGTGTGTACCGGCATTGCTGGTATGGTGCGAAGCACCAAAGGGCTGCACCACACTAGATCATTAATTACTTATATTAGGAATGTTTCCTAATATATACCACTCCAACATCTCTCAGCTAACCAATGTGAGACAAAGCTCACAAAGAGGAAAAACAAGCATTCTAAGGAAACAAAGGAATTTTACAAAACCAAAACCAACGACTCTTTTATTTTGAAAATCTCTAACAATCCCCCACCATTTTCGAAATACAGATGAAATATTCTCGGTTCTTATTACAAGGTTTATGCATACATAAATAGTGTCTTGCGACTTCAACTATTTACTTAGTGAAAACATATCAAAGCTGGTCAGGGCAACATAGTAGACGTGTCTTTGAACTAGTTGTCCTCTGTCGACCAACCGGACGTGTCTCACACATAATCCTCCAAATAATGCAGATATCCCAATCGGTTGACCCGTGAACTGGCCTTGGGTCTTTTATCTTGATTTCATGAACGCTCTAAGGTCTAGCCCCTGTGACCTATAGGAAGCGGCACCACCTCCACATTCACATAGGTAGATCGCTATCCGTGCTCCTATAACATTAGCACAAAACAATCTATTAAGAACTAAGTAGTTCAACCTCCTTTGTATTTACATTATAGGTACAAAACATTTACCTTGGAATGTGTAAAATAGCTTTAAAGTGTTTCCAATCACGACATATGGTGTAGTTTCTCATTGAACTCAAGAGATTGAGAGTATCAACCGGTTGAGTTGAGTTTCCACCAGGAGTGATTAAGTTAATTGGGCAAAAGTCCCATTCCTCTTGATGTTTGTAACACCAAATCCCTTGCAAGGCCTTTCGTAAAAGGATCCGCCAAGTTTTGACTTGACTTAACAAAATCAATGGTTATCACCCCATCAACAATCAATTGTCTTACATAGCTATGCCTTAGTCCAATATGCCTGGACTTTCCATTGTACACTTGGTTATACGCTCGTGACAACGTAGCTTGACTATCACAATGCAGCGATACAGGTGGCATAGGCTTAGGCCACACTGGAATTTCCAGCAACAGATTTCTCAGCCATTCTGCCTCCTTACTACCAGAAGCTAATGCTACAAACTCGGCTGCCATGGTCGAGTCTGCTATCAACGTTTGCTTCTTAGATCCCCAGGAGATTGACCCTCCACCAAGTGTAAATAGCCAACCACTCGCTGACGAGTGATCATTCCGCTCAGTAATCCAACTAGCATCAGTGTATCCTTCTAGAACCGAAGGATATCCTCTATAGACTATTCCATAATCTATAGTCCCTTTGAGGTACCGCAGTACTCTATATACTGCATGCCAATGCACATGCCCAGGATTATTAGTATACCTACTAAGTCTCCCCACCGCATATGCAATGTCCGGTCTTGTGCTTGTCATGGCATACATCAAGCTGCCAATCACTCTAGAATACTCTAGTTGTGACACAGCTCTCCCCTCATTAAGATCCAATAGCGATTGAGAGTCATACGGAGTAGACACCGGTTTGCTTTCAAAGTGTTTAAACTTCTTTAAAATCTTCTCAATGTAATGTTCCTGGGATAGAATCAAGTGACCACCACTTCTTTTAATTCGTATACCCAATATTACATCAGCAATACCCATATCTTTCATACTAAAATTAGCAGAAAGAAAATCTTTTGTACTCTGAATGCTCTCTTGGTCTGTACCAAAAATAAGCATATCGTCTACGTACAAACAGATAATGACTCCTCGTTTGCCATTAAATTTACTATACACGCACTTGTCAGATTGGTGTATTGTAAAACCATTTGACACAATCACTTTGTCAAACTTCTCATGCCATTGCTTAGGTGCTTGCTTAAGTCCGTAAAGAGACTTTATAAGCTTGCATACTTTGTGCTCATAACCTTGCACAACAAACCCCTCTGGTTGCTTCATATAGATTTCCTCATCTAACTCACCATTAAGGAATGCAGTCTTGACATCCATTTGGTGTATCTCAAACTTGTATATGGAAGCAAGAGCAATTAAAACTCTAATTGTTGAGATTCTAGCAACCGGGGCATAGGTATCAAAATAATCAATACCTTCTTTCTGGGTAAAGCCTTTGGCTACAAGTCTGGCCTTAAACTTATCAATAGTTCCATCAATTTTCATTTTCTTCTTGAAAATCCATTTACAAGCAATTGGCTTAGAACCAGGTGGTAAATCCGCCAGAACCCATGTATTATTACCCATGATAGAGTCCATCTCATCTTGGATAGCCTCTTTCCAAAAAGCCACGTCTTGCGATTTCATTGCTTCCTCAAATGTCAAAGGATCATTTTCAACGTGAAGTGAAAATACATTGTGAGCACATGAAGTTTCTCTAGTGCCTTCAACTAGATAAACTATGAAATCAGGACCAAACGTTTTCTCTGTCCGAACTCGTTTGCTCCTTCTTAGTTCAACTTGTTCCTCAGGTTCATTTCCTTCAACTGGAACCTCTAAAGGCTCGTTGTCCTCTTCGGACATCAAAGGAAACTCTTCCGAATCTTTATTAGATTCCAAATCTTTACTAGATTTTAACCTTGGAATTCTGTCAAATCTATTTTCATAGAACACTGCATCTCGAGATTCAATGATGGTGTTGATGGACACAACATCATTCGGCTCGGCCACTAGAAACCTATATGCTTTACTGTGCAAAGCATATCCAAGGAATACACATTCGATTCCTTTAGGACCCAGTTTCTTCCTTTTAGGTCCAGGCAATCTCACAATCGCCCTACAACCCCAAGTCTTAAAATAACTCAAGTTTGGTTTCCTTTTTGACCAGAGTTCATATGGAGTAATGTTAGACTTTTTAAGAGGTATTCTATTCAAGATATAAGCAGCGGTAAGTATGGCTTCGCCCCACAAATCTTTACTTAATCCTGCATTGCTTAGCATAGCAACCACCATCTCAGATAAAGTTCTATTCTTCCTTTCGGCCACTCCATTCTGTTGTGGTATATAAGGTGCAGTTACTTCATGAATTATCCCTACTGATTCACAATAATCAGGGAAGTGATATTCACCACCCCTGTCAGACCTAAGACGTTTTATTTTCAAACCACATTGATTTTCAACTTCTGTTTTATATGCAACAAATTTATCAAGTACTTCATCTTTGGAATGAAGCAAATAGACATAGCAAAATTTTGAATAATCATCTATGAATGTTGCCATATAAAGTTTTCCGCCTCTAGTTGGAGTGCTATGAAAATCACATACATCACTATGAATCAATTCAAGTAATGAAGAAGTCCGCTCAATTTTAGGAAATGGCAATCTGGTTATCTTTGATTCCAAACAAATCTTGCATTTATCAACCATATCATTATCAGATTTAGGAATTAGTCCAGATTTTATCATGTAATCCATTTTTCTTGTACTGATATGTCCTAAACGAGTATGCCATAAAGAAAAAGAATCAAGCATATAAGCAGAAACAACTGTGTTATTAATATTAAGCATAAACATCCCCTCGGTTACATAGCCTTTGCCAACAAACACACCACCCTTGGACACAACAATTTTGCCCGACTCAAACACTACTTTAAAACCATACTTATTAAGTAGACTTGCAGACACGAGATTCTTCCTAACTTCCGGTACATGATACACATCAGTAAGAGTCAGCGTCTTGCCAGAAGTGAACTCCAAATCCACTTTACCTTTTCCCTTAACTAATGCAGTTGACGCATTTCCCATGAACAGAACGGTACCATCTGCAACTGGACTATACTCAGTAAAGAGCTTCTTGTCATTGCAGACATGCTTTGTCGCACCAGAATCAATCCACCAATTTCCAGCATCTTCGAGGATATTCGCCTCGGAAACAACAGCAATGAATTTAGAATTCTTTGCCCCAGATGCTCCTGGATTTCCACCAGAGATCTTCCTTTTCAGGATTTTGCAATCTTTCTTAAGATGCCCAGGTTTGCCGCAATGCCAGCAACCTGTGTCAGTAGGATCCCGCTTCTGCTTCTTCCACTTACCAGAAGACTTATCACCGTCCTTGTTCTTGCGTTTCTTGTTAGAATTTTCTTCCACCACATGTACTTTGGAAGTAGAATTATCCTTACCCTCCTGACGCCTTGTCTCTTCCTCCACCCGAAGGTGTTGGGCCAACTGATCAAGGGTAAGGTCCTCGGTCTTGTGTTTGAGTTCCTTTCTGTAATCTTTCCAAGATGCAGGCAGTTTGTCAATAACAGAGGAAACAACAATAGATTCATCCATATGCATATTCTTAACCTTAAACTGACTGAGGATATACTGAATCTCATGCAACTGATCAATGACCGGCTTTGTATCAACCATGCGATAATTCATAAACTGACTAACAAGAAATTTCTTACTTGTAGCGTCATCAGAAAGATACTTATCGTTTAGTGCATCCCAAAGTTCCTTTGCCGTCATTGAATTCTGATAGACGTCGAACAGTGAATCCGACAGAGCATTGAGGATGTGTCCTCTACAGATGTAGTCATCATTCTCCCATTTGCCCCTTTCACGAGCCTGCTCCATAGTTTCATCATCTGGATTTTCCGGTATCTCCGGACTCGGAGTAGTCAGAACATACACCACTTTCAGAGTCGTTAGCAAGAAGTGCATCTTCTTCTGCCAACGCCTGAAATTCCCACCTTCAAACCGCTCCAACTTCAGAAAGTCTTGTGTCATCTTCTGTAGAGACATCGCCATCGAAATACTGTCTTTAGATTGTTGGAAAATTGGCCACTGCAATCTGAACTGTTGACGAAATCTCCACAAATGCTGAAAAACGCTTCGAGTCACGACTGTGTCGCTTTCCTAAAGACAGTATTTGCCCCCACCAATTCCGGTATGCAAAGGGTAACAACAAACCTGCCTTCAAGATAAATCGAAGCCCGAACTGAAATTCTTTCCGTTTTCGTTTGCACTAACGAAACGGACAGAATACCTGCTTGAACGAATTTAAGAACCGAGAACCACTACGTTCTGTTTTCTGCAGCAAAACAGAATGCAGAATGAATGCTATGAAGTATAGAGAGAGATGTAGGAGAAATTCGAATTTTGTGTGTATGTCTTGAGCACTGGATTCTGCTAAGTAGTGGTCTATTTATAGGCCACTACGCACCCATTGAGAATGGGTATGCATCCGTTCTAATCTGACCGTTGGATCAGATCGTACGGTCTAGATCGATCAGTCACACCCAGTCACACCAAACTGGTGTGCTGTTTCACTCACACCCCATCGGATTTGATCCAATCCGTTGGATCGAGCCCATTCGCGATCGACGGCTGCGATCGCAACTCCACGGACCAGTGCACTCGTATGCACGAGTCGCACCCGATCGGAACCATCTAAGTGCAAAGTGCGCCGCTAAAGCGCCACAATGCACCACACTGCCCACGCCGCGCGCGCGCGTGCGTGTGTGAGTGTGTACCGGCATTGCCGGTATGGTACGAAGCACCAAAGGGCTGCACCACACTAGATCATTAATTACTTATATTAGGAATGTTTCCTAATATATACCACTCCAACATCTCTCAGCTAACCAATGTGTGACAAAGCTCACAAAGAGGAAAAACAAGCATTCTAAGGAAACAAAGGAATTTTACAAAACCAAAACCAACGACTCTTTTATTTTGAAAATCTCTAACAGTTTTCACATTGTATCTGGATTCAAAGCCCCAAAAGGAATAGGGAGCTTGACATCCTTACAGAAATTATGTTATATTGAGACAGACAATGGAAGTAAGAATAGCATTGTGTTGTGCGAGCTTGGCAAGATGACTCAACTAAGGAAGTTGCACATTTTAAGACTACCACAGAAAGATGGAAAGGTGTTATGTGCATCCCTTGAGAAGCTAAACAGCCTTCAATCGTTGTATGTTGGTGCAAAAGAGGAGGATGAGATCATTGATCTAGATTCTTTGTCTTCGGCGCCTCGGCAACTTCGGACACTCTATTTAAAAGGACGCCTGCAAAACCTACCCCACTGGATACAATCGCGTCACAACCTGACAAGAGTATGCTTATGGTGGAGTAAGTTAAAGGATGTTGATCCACTACAATCCTTTCAAGGCTTGCCCAATTTGGTTTTCCTTCAACTCCAGGCGGCTTATGAAGGAGAAGGATTATGTTTCAAGGCAGGTGCGTTTCAAAGCCTCAAATGTTTACAGCTGACTCAAATGGAAGGATTAAAATGGGTGAGAGTGGAGGCAGGCTCAATGCCTCTTCTTGAAGAGACATGTCTCTATGATTGCAAATCGATGAAGAAATTGCCCTCAGGGATTGCAAATCAGCCAAGTCAACCTTAAAATTCTTGACTTGGCTGATTTGTCAGAGAACTTGATTACAAGTTTGATTAAAGACTTAAAAGGTGGGGATTATTGGAAAATTGCGCACATCCCTAAAGTTTCGATTGGGGACAGCAACTCAGGCTTTTGGAAAAGAACTTATCTATAATATGGTGGAGAGCAGGAGGGATGATGATCTTTGAGATCGGGTCATACCTTAAATTACGGTGTCTTGTTTTTGTTTTTGTTTTTCAGGGTTTTTAATTTGACCACTTGGCAACTTATTTGTAAAATCCTACTGTGAATAATGGATTCAGAGTTTTATTTTTCGTTCTTTTTTGTTTTCGAGATTAGTAGATTGAGAATCTCTTATTTAACATATAATTAGCTTGAGTGGATTTGGAACAAGAAGGCATGCATTCGGTTTGTAATTAATAATTGCAATTTATATTAACTGAACATCAAGAGTTCTCTCAATGAATCTAGGATTCCTTAGGCTTGTGAAAATCTTTGTCTTGTTTGTATAATTGTATTTATATTGAATTTACAATTCCATTGAAAGTTTTTATTGTCATTTATCTAGGGCTGAAAAAAGCATTTGATGCTTGGATAAACCTAAGTACTTGAGAAAACAAATAAATTGAGAGAAAATGAATACTATATCATGTTTTTTGTTTTTCTTGTTGTTGGGACTTTTTGAGTCCTTTGTACTGTTTGGTAATGGATATATCTTTCTATTTTCTCACATAAGTTTCCACTAGCAGTAACTCGTGCTATCTCGGGCCATGCATA
Source organism: Rhododendron ovatum (assembly GCA_019656835.1). Lineage (NCBI taxonomy): Eukaryota > Viridiplantae > Streptophyta > Magnoliopsida > Ericales > Ericaceae > Rhododendron > Rhododendron ovatum. The sequence goes on along the minus strand of CM033794.1, from coordinate 19,353,122 downwards.
GCACAGAATCAAGATTTAAGTCATATCTTCAAATGGGGCTAATAACATGTGAACTTGTTTTGTGTTTGATTACATAGGCCTCATTTTCACTAAGAGAAATAATTTTTTATTTTTCAAATAAGTACTTATTTTTTGAATTAAATGTAATGTATATATTGTGAGAAAATGATCTGTTTCGTAAATCGAAAAATAAATACTTAAAAATAAGAACAATAGCGGGATCAATCATCTTATATACTTTTTGGGTAGAAGCAAAAGAAAATAAAACATTGTATTCACTGGAATATTCACCATTATACTAAAGATCAACCACTTCTAAGTATCTCGGACATGAAATCTTATGCCTTGTTTGGATTCAATTTTGAGTTTTTTTCGGTTTGATTTTTGGGGTAATGAGTTGAGAGAGATAGAAAGAGAAATGAAAGTAATAATTGGAGATAAAAGTAATGAATGGAAAAAAATAAGAGTAATGATTAAAACGGGGTAATGAGTGTTTTTTGAGTTCGATTTTTTTTTTTTCAAGTTTAAATCCAAACAAGGCATTGATGTAGGAAGTGTAACTATGTGTTCTATGTTGATGAAAATATATTAATGGAGGGTTAATTTTTTCGTGAGGAAATGAACAAATCTAGTATCAGAAAAGAGAAATTAAGAGTTCACTTAGATACAAAGATTAAACGGGGCAAGAAAAAGCATCACAAGTATGCCACCCGAGACCCAAAAGATTTCAAGATTGCCAAAATGACAACCAACAAACCATACAACAAACAAGCTCATTAAAGAACAATCAGATCTGGTAGTCCTATAATTGAAAACTGTCCTTATCAAAATGGATAATATTTTATACTTTCTTTTCACTACAAGCATTCAGAATATATGCCAAACTAGTATTTAATTTGTTTTAACCATAAAACAATCAAGGGAGTATAGAACAACAACAAAACAATCGAGGCATGTTAGTAGGTCTGCTACTAACATTTGTTTGATTATAGAGTGGGATTTAAATGTTGACCTCCTTTGTACAGTCTAGTCCTATACACTCTGTTCTGTTTTCTTTCCATAGGTTTTTTCCTTCTACAGTTAGGGTTTGTCCTAGTATAGTGAGGTGTTTCTCTTGTAAGGGTTCCTCCCCTTGAGGGTTTTGGTTTGGTCCTGTTATATAAAAATTGTTCCAAAAAAAAACAATAAAAGATTCAGAATGGGCCAAGTATTAAATTTTTAACCACAAACTCATCTAATAACTTAAGTTTTGTGCAAGTGCAAGTACGTTCGTTATTGTGCTTATCCCAAAAAAAAGAGTACGTTACATATGTGGGAGTTCATACAGCTGATCTCTCTCTCTCTCTCTCTCTCTGCATTAATACAAACAGAGCGGAAGAAAAGTTGGCAAACTAGGTATCCATAATCCATAGATGAAAATAAATATATAGGACCAAGTCAAAAATCGAAATAGTCTATTTACGCCCAGATCATTCTAACTGATTTTAAAGTCACCATTTGTTCAATGATATTCGGAAACAAAAAAGAACAAGAATAAATTCATACCTGATGAAACGTTGATCCAATCCTCTTGTCAGATTATTTTTTCAAATTGAAGTACAAAGCATCTTATATGATTTGTCGTTATATTATCCCATTGAACGAGTGCGCGGTGAGAAAAGCTTATAAATTGTTTGAGCTTACGGAACCAAAACGCCTCACCGCCACCTATTCCTCATCACTTGATAACATATGTAAATATATCAACTGCGTGATGATAACTCATCAATACAATAGGACCGAACGCATTCTCATTAACGGCATATGAGTTTACCACTCAGATACACACTGTACTATTTTCCACAGCATGTACAAGCATATGTACGCATATAACATACAACTGGAACACCATAATTCACACAATGCCCCAAATGGGCAAGTTACAAATTAAAAAGCTTGAAGTAGTTGGCTCCCTCTGGTATTACAGCTTCTGAATAGGCTCTGCCGGTGTGAGAGCGGTCATCGGGTGCAATGGAAGACACGAAGGACAGAAGGACCACAGAGGTAAAACTGCTACACATTCTTTGAGCTCGGGTCACTTTTTCTCTCTTCAAAGGAACACAGTCAATCATAGATTTGTGGCTTACCTTCCATTTTCTAGAAAGCGTATGTCATGAAGAAGTCTAGGACATGGTATCACCCAAAAATGTAAAAACCCTTTTCCTAAAAACTCGAGCCAAGACCACAATTTCGGACTCCCTCATCTGCCGAGCTGTGCTGTCGTGCTGCCACAACCACTTATCAGAACAGGATAACCTATTTGTGATATCGACAGTCAAGCAGGCCATATCTCTACTATTGGTTAATATTCGCAAAACGGGAGCGGAGTATTGAGGATTGGATACGAGTCGATTCAAAAGGATAAGTGCCTCTCGGATTAGCAAAGTTCTGCAGAAGAAAAATGGCCCAATAAGTGGCATGTCTAAAACCAGATAAACGGAATCAGAAACATCGAACAGAAGTATGTGCTCAACATTGACAAAATTTTCGGCCTTGTATCCTAACTGTTTCCATGAATGAAATACTACTGCAATACCGATGACTAAAACAAGAATATCATAGGATATGATAGTATCTAGGAGAAGTCTGAATTCCCCAATCAAATTCAAATGACTCTGCTCTCTACTTCATAATAAACTTCGTTACCGTTTCAAAAAAAAAATACTTCATAATAAGCATTAATGTAAGAGAATATTAACGCAAAAGGAATCCAGACCCATACACCAAATTAAATAACTAAGAAATGAAGAATCTTCTATGAGAAGTCTAAATGACCATATTAGGGAAGCGGTAAAAAGGGAAATCAACAAATGATTCAAAATTACATGCATCCATACTTGAGACATCTGTCGTGTAAAATGTACCAAGCTACCACAAGCAGTCAAACAAAAGCACCTTAAATAATAATCACCTCACCTTTCTCGAAAAATTTCAGGTGGCACAGAAGAGTTGACTTCTTCTGTGTCCATTTCTGATACCACCATTTTCAAAATCAGTGCAAGAAAACTGGTCCTTTTTGGAAACCTCTTGCCCAGCAGAATTTCAAAACCAGGTTTCCCTGAAGATGCTAAGAAAGCCAACAGAGTAACAGCACTCCTGCGAAGTTTCAGTTCCTGAAAATTGGAAATAGATGAAATTGCATCAAGTGATATTCAAGTGCCACGAACGGGGGGCACTTGCACCTATTACAAGCAATTAGTTTGGACAAGTTTCAAGGAATTTTATTGCATAACTCTCAGGAAACATTGCACCTATAGATCTTGTCGACCAACAAGCTTCCACAGTTTTGGACTTAAGATTTCAAATAGATATCATGCAGTCAGTCACATAATGCAATTACAATCAGAGAGATAGAAAAAGGTTAATGGTAAAGTAAAAAGAAGGTAACACAGATGACAAAGTAAGACAGTGGCTTGAAAAAAATGAAAGCAGGCAGGAAATGAGTCATGGCAGAAAATAAATGCCTTTGTGAGTACATGGGAAAACAACATTATACATATTTTCCAGAAATTCATGTCAAAAGGAGAAAAGGAACAAGCCTCACATTCATAACAAGCATGATATACACAAACTAGTTAAACTATTTTCAAGGTTTCAAATTCTAGAAATTGAAATCCTAAAAATATATGGGTGAAATCGTATAAACCCAGAACCGTGAAATTAAAACATTCTCTGGAAGACAGAACAGACAGGACGGGAATTTAGACGGTGGTGATTTCAGCCCATTTGATCCTTCTTTTCTGCATTAAAACAGAATCTCTCTTTTTCAATTTTTTTTGCACCGTTTGTTCTTCCAAACCTGCTCAAAGATAAGCATTTCTTCTTCTAAGCAATTAACACGAACGTATAGTTAAGGTCCCATTTATGTCCAGTCCTGAAAAACTACACAAATAACACAACGCAACATTGATGCACATCGAATAAGTGTCAGCTCAAACCATGTCCCCACGTGACAGGAAGCGTACATTGATACCAGATAACCTAGGAGGCATGTCTGTGCTTCCTAGCCCTTAAACCACTCCAACTAGGAGAGGTGACTCTCATTTTCATACATTTGCTCCGGCAGGCAGCACAGAGGCAGAAAAGCTCGTCATTTAACCAATTCTAGATTCCCTAAACATAAACGACAAACCAATACACTTAAACGATGTCAACAACACATGAAGGACAAGAAAGCTAAATCTAGCCTTAAAAAACATATCAAACTGATCTGATCCACCCAAAAAGGCCACGGGCACTTTGACAGTTTGAAAACATTCGAGGCATGGTCAAAACGGGTTGCCTGTTGGTCATGTAGGGCCCCACATGCATATTGATTAGACATCAGCTACAAGCCTAGGAAAGTCTGTGACTTTTCTTTTCGTTATGTCTAACCACATGTTTTCTAGTCCCTGGTGTGATGCTAAAGAGGCCTCAATTGTGATGCCTTTGGTAATCTAGTTGTGAGTTCTAGACCTATCTTCTTCAAAACCTTATTCTTCTGTTCAAGAACACTATTCACAGATCAAAGAATCCCCTGCCCTTTCATATTCCATAATGAATAGCAACATTTCAACTCCGTCCTACATCACAAACTGAGAACTAGTTGAACATAGTATTCCTGATACCAGTACCTGTGCACCATTTCCACCGCAAGCGACACAATCTTCTAAACCCTCAAGAATAACACTGAATCCTTGAAAGGAAGCATTTTTTGCATCAATATTTGCAGCTCCACTACCCTCCGCCTCCTCTTCACAAAATGAGCAAAACATGGCCATTACTTTTGGACCTGCATTCACCAAAGCAACAAAAAACCATTAGTGAAACCACAGATACCTATTTACACCTCAACTCTAGAAACTTGGAATCCAGAGAGTGAAAAAAAAATAGCATAAGGTTGAAGATTCCATTCGGAAGCCTGATGAGCCCAATAAATACGTAAAAACAACAGAACCATAACATAACCTTGCAGACCATCCATACACCATTTTGCTTTCTTTTTTGCTTCAATCGGATATCTAGGATTTTTCTTTCCTGACAGAATTCACGAAGACACAAAAGGAGTACAAAAATAGCACCACCCTGTTTAAGCAGGTTCAAAAAGGCTGCAATTAGGGTAGTGCAGATTTAGTAGGACATGGTTTGCCAAAAGTTGCCTTTGGGGAGTGGTTCAGTTCTGAGGGACTCCCTTCCCCTCTGCCTTGAACTGGTCACAAGAATATCATTGATGTAGTTCTAAAGTTTGCCACAGCCTTCTGTACACTTAAGCCTAGAGTTCCTTTAAGCCTCCCAATTTTTGTAAGCAATTAAGAATACATCAGAACAAGTACTGAGTAGTGCAGCCTCTGCATGGTTCGTTTCAAGACTCCTACAGTGTTACCCGTTGCCACTTATCCATAATAAAATACCCGTAGGCATAATATAGCAATCAATTGGTAACATTCTGCGCCAACTCTAATGTTTTATTGAGCTTTGTAGGCATAAAACCTGATCCATTTGTATCATGCACACAGGAAACAGTATATAGTTGATAGTTCCATGAATTTATGGCAAAGAGAAGTGCCCTATAGCTACAATATGTAATTATACGTAAAAAGTACTTTCAAGATAATAAAGTTACAAAACAAAATAGCAAGAAAAAACTAGATCTCATGAAAATAGAAATAAGCCAGGAAGCCAAGTTAACATGATCTAGTCCTTTAATTTGAAGGCAAAAGAAAAGGAGCAGCTTACAGTTTAGTAGCAAGTATAAAAGACGTACAGCTTGCTTTTGCACACTCAAACCAGATCCCTTCCTTAAGAAGTGTGAAATACTTTCAAACGCCAATAATCTTGCAAATCTATTTCAAACAGAAGTTCAATTAGAATATAGATATTCCACAAGACACGAGACAACTGCAAAAAAAGTTCGTCAAAACTTACTTCTCCCTATCCAAGTAAGCATTACTTCTCATAAGAATCATATTCATAATTGCAACAGCTTCCACCCTTACACATTCCTCAATATTCTTCATGGCTATCTGATGCATCAGTTCAAAGACAGAACCCCAATCTAAACAGGGGGTTGATACTGCAGAAACAAGGTTTCGTTGGTCCTTCCATAAGATTTCTGCATCAAATAATCTTGTTCTAGATGATATAAGACCTGAACCGGACATGTCATCAGCACCGACAGAAAACAGACTTTCTGTTTTAAGTTCACAAGTATCTGCAGAGTTGATCGAAGAGGAAGGTCCTTCAACTATGACATTGTCCCTGAGTACAGTACACTGGAAACATCAAATCAAAGTTCATAAGCACGAGAACATATAAAACAGGTCTAATTATAGTTCACCAGGCAATGAAACTATGAAAATATACCCCAACTCATAACTCAAGATAACAACAAAAAGCACAAGTAATTCCAAATAAGAAAGAACATTTAAAAAAATCACACCAACCCTGAGGATTCTATCATTGTAATCTAGATAACCACAAACCATCTCCCATCATATAAAGGCCCAGAGAACAAAAAGACCCACTAAAATTACATGAAAGAGGAACCAACCAAATCATATGTTTGACGTCAAAAATGACCCAAAACCCATGTAAACAAAATGATCAAAAATGACCTTCTAGCTCAAAACAGCCCCTCCACACATCTTGGAGATATCTTCTACTCTATTGCATCCAAATCATCCACATCAGACACGACGGGACTAATAACCAAGCTTTCCTGATGCCATCCCAACATCTGTTTAGCTTCCCAACACCCTCGCCAGGTCTCCATCAAGCACTTATTGGACTCTGAATATAACAAAGATCAAATTCCAAAGATGAGGAGGTGTTGTACTGAATCCCATTGTTTTGAACAATGCAACACCAATTCACCGAGAAAACCATCTCAAAATAAGGTTGTCATCAAAACTTCCCCTGAGCCACCGACCAGGTTAAGAAAGTTTCCTCACCGGGGGGGACCCCTTACGAACATCCAATCATTGAAACCACCCACCTAAGGCTTCCCTCAAAGCCTCAAATCCTGAAACCTAGGAGGTAATGACTTCACATGTGGAACCACACCAATCAGGATTAACTCTGACTATCATAACTTTACCCACAAGGCCGCAACCCCCACACAAGTTTAGAGAACAACAAAGATACCTTAACAGCCAGGTTCGCCCCCTAAAAGATCATCGTGTCATCAAATAGAGCAAATGAGAAATCGACATCTAAAGTACTAAAGACTTGCCAACTTGGAAACCTTCCAAAAATCTGAACTGCTTAGGAAATAAATCTACCCTGAGCCTCCATCACCACAATAAGCAACAAAGGGGACAAGGGATCCCTTTGATGCAAGCCCCGGGAGAACTGAATAGAACAAGTTGGAGATCTATTACCAAATATTGACAACTGAGCATTGTATAGAAGACAATAAGAATGTTAAAATAACAAAGGGAGCACATGTAAGGAATTACAAAGACATACCTTATATACGATCCCCTTTCAAGATCAACCGTGTGATTCAAAACCATACGCAGTACCCGGAGTGATCTATACACAATAACATCCTGTACAAAATGGAATTAGTTTTGAACAAGTAATTGACCATAATTAGTACAAGCAAACCAAAAGGACACTAGTAGCATGTACCAAAGGAATTTCAAGACAAATGATAAGGAGAGAACTGGAAACAAAAGAAGAAAAAAAACCTCAACTTCACAAGTGACTACATAATAAAGCACCAAAAAATGAGGGATTAGAGCAGGGTTGCTAATCAAATAATCATTTGGTGAGACCAATGGCACCATAGGTGCAAACCACTTGTCAGCTAATAATAAATATGAACCAAGGGGAACTTAAAGCGACCACACCTATGCCCATAATCAAAGTATTACTTGTATCACTCCAGAGTATAATACTGTAGTTTTATTCCAAAGAAGGCTGCCGTTTAGGAGAGTAAACGTGTGTAGGGTGTTATCTAACCCTAACACAAAATACTTTTATTTATATTATGAGATACCGTGTTACATGACTCTACTAAGCAATGTGGGACTAATTACATTCCAACACTCCCCCTCTAGCTAGAGAATAGATATCAAAAAGTCCCAACTTGTTACAAAACAAATCTAATCGTGGTTTGAACGACTTAGTAAACATATCTGCCAACGGAGCACCTGTAGACAAAAACGGAGTAGCAATCACACCATCAGCTAACTTTTCCTTGCACAAGATGACAGTCAACTTCAATGTGCTTAGTTCTCTCATGAAACACTGGATTAGATGCAATGTGGATCACTGCCTGATTATCACAGTAAAAATTCATAGGCAACTGTACCCTGAATCCTATCTCGTCAAGAAAGAGCCCACCCATACAAGTTCACATGTCGTGTCAGCCATGGCTCTACGGCCTCTGCACTAGACGGTGCAACTACTATCTGCTTTTTACTCTTCTATTTCATAAAATTTCCACCAAAGAAGACACAATGTCCTATAGTGGACTCCAGTCAGATGGTCCTCCTGCCCAATCAAATCAGTAAAAGCCTCCATACGTAAGTGTCCTCTAGCTCGGTAAAACAGACCATGTCCTGGATGAGTCTTAAGATACTTCACAATTCTAATAACATCTTCCCAATGCAAAAGACGAGGAGCAGACATAAACTAACTCACAAAACTAACTGCGAATAAGAGATCTGAACGAGTAATGGTGAGATAGTTTAACTTACCAACCAAGCGATGATACTGATCAAGATTAGAAAGTAACTCCCACTGGTCAACACAAAGCTTGACATTGGGATCCATAGGAGTTTCAGCAGGCTTAGTCCCCTACAAACCAGTCTCCTCTAGAACACATACTTTCGCTGAGATAAGTTAATACCATCTTTGGACCGCGACACTTCTATAATCAGAAAGTATCGCAATTTTCCCAAGTCCTTGGTATGAAATTGACGTTGTAGAAAATCTTTCAACTCCTCAATGCCTTTCTGATCGTCTCTTGTACTGATAACTCATCCATATAAACAATCAACACTACTTTCCCTCCGTCAAATAAGAGATGGAATACAAAATGATCAGATTGGCAACGATGCAACCCAAATCGCAAGACAGCATCAGTAAACTTCTGAAACCAAGCTCTATGGGACTGCTTAATATCATATAGTGCTTTGCGAAGACAACACACCTGATTACGCTCCCCCTGAGCAACGTACCCAGGTAGTTGCCCTATATAAACTTCCTCCTGGAGTGAAGGCATTTTTACATCCAACTAACATATGGGCCAACCAAGATTGGCCGCCAGGGATATAAGAAGACGAACACAACCAAGCTTGGCAACTAGAGAAAAAAGTCTCAACGCAGTCAACACCATAAGTCTAAGTATATCCCTTAGCAACAAGACAAGCTTTGTAACGCTCAACAGACCCATCAGAATGATATTTGACCATAAAGACCAATCAACAACCAACAGTAGAATTTCCCGACAGAAGAGGTACCAACTCTCAAGTGTCATCCTCGTGAAGAGGAGACATCTCAGTCTCCATTGGTGTCCATCACTCAGACATAGAGAGAGCCTCTTGGACATTGTTAGGAACGGGGATAGAAGAAACTAACACAGTGAAAGAACGAAGAGAAGGAGACAAGTGATCATAGGAAACATAATGAGAAATGAGGTGAGAAGTACATAATGAGAAATGGGATGAGAAGTACAAGTACAAGCCCTGAGTTAGGGTTTCGAAGGGCAAGGACTTCAATTAGGGCTTTGTTTTTTGGATTTTGAAGGTCGTAGGCTTCAATTGTGGTTGCGGTTTAGGTTTCAGGGGATTGGGTGGCTACAGTTTAGGGTTCTGGTGAGGTGGGTGGCTGCAATTTAGGGTTTCAGAGCTGATGATGGACGATTGCTGTGATTTTAGGGCTTCGGTGGGTGGCGCGGTGGGCAACAACGGTGGCAGCTATTTAGGGTTGTGGTCATTTACGGTTAGGGTTAAGGTTAAGGTGGGGCTCTGATACCATGTTGTTTAGGAGAGTAAAAGTGTATAGGGTGTTAACTAATCCTAACACAAACCACTGTTATTTATATTATGAGATACTGTGTTATATGACTCTAGTCACTCTACTAAGCAATGTGGGACTAATTAAATTCTAACATAGGCGTTCAAAACACACCAACCTAACACATAAGTGCACTTAATTTGAACAAGATGCACAACAGTAAATTACATTGCAGCCCGTATCTCAAGCATAATACTACCTTCACATGAAGTCTACTGCTTTTTCTTGCCTGCTGAAACCATCAAATTGATGCCAATCACAATCACATAACAAATTCCAAGTAAGCATATGGAGAGTTTCGCTCCCTTTTTCACTTTACGTCCAGTCAGTAACTGAAGAGTGGGCAGTTGGGCAAACGAAAATAGGGTTCAAGTATCATACATCCAAGTATCCAACAAACAAATATGGTCTTTCTTCTCTGTTTCACCCCTTTCTTATTTTTTGCATTGATCCCAGACTCACAACTTAAAGAACTATTTTGCGTGCAAGAGTGGATTCGAAGCAGCACTACAAACAGTGACTACTCCCCAGTCCCGCTCTCTTCAGCAAATTAAAATTGTCGGGACTGCCAACTGGAATCTAAGTCTTAGTGATTCTTTCCACTTACCCAACCGAACATATAGCAAATGAAACTAAATTCTAATGTTCAAAACATAGCAACCATACTTATTTTCTAAGTGCTGTACTGAGGGCACATCCTTATTGCCAAGCATGCTTATAGCATTAATTTTGATGGAAACCACATTATGTAACAAAACAATTCAAGATAGTCGGCAAATCTATATTTTAAAGAACAATGCTGCAATATTTAACACACCAACACAATGAAGACAACAAACCAAAAGAAAATTCTCAGATCAATTCAGCTTCTGATTATCCATATAGAAATAAAAAAAATCAAACATGTTTCACTAACTGTTCACTTTTAGAAATAGAAATTTCTGTGAGAAAGTCTATAAATAGCCTCAAAATTTAGAAGCCCAGATCTCAAGTGTTCACTTCATTATAAATTTATAAGATTGTGATAACAAGGCAACACTTTCTAAATCCATATAACTGGCAAGGATGTTGAATTACAACATGTGTGTTTGTATGTGCTTAACATGCGTATATAATTGCATATATGTGTTTTTGGGTGGTACATAAACATACCCATCCATAAACAGTTTCAATGTTTTCAAAAATCAGGCTAAAATCAACTATTCATTTACCAAAGAAGTTATCATGACAACAATGACAATTGTAGTAAACTTTCGAAAACCCATATGTGCGCCTCTTGACCTTTGGGAATAGATCCGTTTATTTGACTGGGAGTTGAGACTGCTTCAAGGAAACTTAATAACTAACCAGTTTAATTGCATGTTTTTAAAGAACCAACAGTTCCTACTATAGATATATACTCTATTCATCCCAGAATCTTGACCTTACCAATCCAACAGAAAGAAATATTTTCCAAATAAAATACCACAGGAAGTTGACAGAGTTGAATAACAAAACTGAACTCATGTAGCTAACACCGATAGCCTGCATCAAAAGGCTTTGTTTGGTATGGATCATAAGATACCAGACGAGATTTTTTTTAAAACTGACTTCAGCAATTATCCATGAACTCAGTTCTATAACTCACATCTTTAAGACTGCAGAGATCTACTAAAGCTTCAAACAAAGCTTCCAACTTAACCATCCCAGCACCAATCTGCAATGAAATAAGAAACAATTAAAGCACAAGAAAGAACTATAAATGCTGTCCACATAAGGGTACCCAAGTCCCAAGCTAGATAGACTATTTCTCTACAACGTGAAGCAACTTTTGCTAGCCTGGATCAATACGAGAATGAGTACTCATAGAGTTGCAAGAGTAGAGCACGTATCAAAACTCCAGGATAAGGAAGTTCACTACTCTAACTAGCTTCAACCTATCTTTTCAAGAAACTCCAGCAAGGGAAATATCAAAGGCAATTAATATCTAACAAATACTGTAGGTTACTTCATGCCAGAAATAAATCTCCATATCCAACAAGTATTCAGACATATTTAAAGACACAAACACCGCTGCCCAAAATACATTTACAACTGCCTCATGGACATTCCATGCATTGTAATGGTACATCTGCATACGCCACATTGAGAACTATAAATTGAGCATGTTGGCATGGGTGCATGGCATCCAAAAAAAATGATAAGATTAGTGCTGCTGATCAACCAGAAAAAGAAAAAAAAAAGAAGCAAAACTTTACTTTCATAAACAAGAAAAGCTTCAGAAGGACCCATATCAATTGTCAGCAATCATTGCCCTATCAAAAATTGCCACCTTGTGCCAAAATCAAAAAGAGAAAGGCTTGGCCCCTTTAAACGTCCTCTTACTGCCTCTATTTGTCATTGTTAGAAGAAAAAAAAAGTTTGATTGGCCACTATTGTTAGTTAAAAATCTTCTCTAGGGCATCCCTACCAATCTCTACCATCCATCCCTTCAAAAACAATTGAATTCTAAATATTGCGAGTATGGAGTCCAACCAGTTACATGTTCTGCTTTGGCTGAGTTGCCAAACAAGTAGACTGATAGGTGGCCCGTAAAGCAACTCCTGATACAAAGCCTCAATTTGATGCCATAAAATGAATATGGATGTATCATTAGGAGAATGACTTATAACACATTCCAAACTCCAAACAAGATCTGACATCTGTTTGCCATCCAAGATTGCTTGTTTCCTAAATTTGCAGTTTAAATTCTTTAAGACGGCCCTTTTTATCAGCAAGAATGACGTGATTTGAATTCGTATGTATTCCGTGACACAGAAGAATAGTAGCCATTGTTCGGAAGGGTAAGGAGTCCCAAGGTAAATTGTATAAGCATTAAGCAGAAACCAAAATTCGGGCTTTTTTCATTATTAAGAATTGTACTTGACATCTTTTAGGAAGGCAGGTTAATGGAAGAAACACTGCAATAGGCCTATTTGAAGAGGCATCATTGCTTCCATGTTGAGATTTGAAGGAAGTGCGACTAAAGAAAATATATCTGCTTGCATCTTCTATAAAACCAGAAAAGTTATATCCTCACTGGAGTTACAATGTAGGTTCTATTATGATTTATAATTTTCTTAATCTGGGTTCCACAGAGCTGAACAAAGCTTGGCCTTCTTTCATCAATGGAGCTTTCAAAGTCCTTACATCAAAATATGAATGGTAAGCCCAATCAACAACCAACAGGAATTACACAAAATGCAAATCAAGCACAAGTCCACAGATAATAAAAATTATGGAAATTAAAGAATAGTCATGCATAAAACAATGAAGATTGCAGTTACACAATAATAAAGATACGAGTTAGACATTCTAGTTGAAATTGATTTATGTGCTAAAGATGGTAACATACTTGACCAGAAAGGGAAGGTAGCATATAGTCTGGATCCATGTCTTATGTTAAATGTAATAGCATATAGAAATAGTACCTTTGTCAGCATAGAGTACAGATGAGATATTTTTGCTGCTTCAGCAGACTGAGAAGGTAGCTTTTGGTCCTGCAAACCCACATCGGATCTTTCAACTGCTAGAGAGATTGTACTTGTTTTAGCAGATAAGCCCAACCATCCAAAAAGGATATGAAAGTCTGTTTCACAAGCCACTAACAACTTGGAAACCAGATTTCTAGGCGATCCTTGCACTCTTGGTGAGTCCCAAACAGAAAGCAGCTTGCTTTGACAATGTTGATGAGTAGACAAATTGGTTTTACTGCATAAAGGGGTAGAGTCCCAAGATTTGTCTGTCTGAACTCCAACTGCTTTACAAGTTGGTGTAGCTAAACAGAAAAATGTCAAACGAAACTGAAGAAGAAAAATAAAGGACCACCAGAAGATTGAAGCATCAACTTGAACAGAATGCCTACCTAAATTATCTCGAGAGCCACCACGATTTGAAGAGTTATCATTTTGAATTTCTAGAGAAATAACAGGTTGGTCATGAGTATGAACTCCATGGTCCCTGCCATTATAGACAGTGTCATGCACAACTTCTCTCTCACAAGTTACCAATATATACAGAGCACTGTGAATAAAAGCTGAATTGGTGACAGTTGCATGAGGAAAAACCAATAGCATATAGAAATTGCTATTATATGGCCAGGACAGCTTTAAGATTGCATATAAACCACCATAGCTCCTATTGTGGATGGGAATCGAAATGTTCCATGCATGAACTTGCAAGACAAAAATATATATATGATCAAAATACTCCCACGGTATTTGGCGGATATAATCTGACAAACAATATATTGTTCTATTGTAGATCTATCATTTGAAAGTACACTTAAACAATATAATACTACAGCAGCCTACCCCTATCATACCATGATATAGGGATGTTGCATACCATGTCACCCTTCCTATGAACGACTCCGCATTTCAGGCAACCCCGGTCATAATAACCAAAATACTTTACGATTTCCCTCCTTTGAACTTGCTACCCCTGGAGCCTGAAATGACTGCATCCCCGTTCAACTTTGTTTCTTCTTCCTCGAGCAAATTGTTACTTCATATGAAATTTTGAGATATGAATCTAAAGTATAGTATGTCATGTATTTGGCCCTTTTTTAATAGTTAAGTTAAAAAGACTCGAACTTGAGTTGCCCTCGTAAGACAATATCATGTCCTGGCCCAAATGAAACCAGCCAGGAATAATCAAACAACAAGCTCATTCCACCTTTATTATAGACAACATATGCCAAAACACGACATAAGTACATCCATTGATATTTTGTAGACATGTACAACTATGGTGTATAGATGCTAACATTCAAATGTGTTCTTGTGTGTTTCTTCCACGTTACCAAAACCCATGCAATAGAGATACAGCATATGACATGCTACAGTGAACATATGATGCATCACAATGTATTCCTCATCATAGTCTCATTTTGTGTGTTCATAAAGAAAAAATTGATTCCTTTATACTTTATGCTTCACTAAACTAAAACCGTGCTCCGTACATTGTGCATCGAATGAGAAAGCATATACAAAGATCATCTTAAAGATGCTTACAAGAAAAATGATGGAAAAAGGCATGTAATCACACCAACCAAGTCATAGTCTCACAAATAAAAGCTGAAGCATATACGCCAAAACACTTCTTACAAACAAATAACACAAATAAGATACATGATCTTTTGAATAGTGTTCTCACACTGCAACACCAAATTCACCAACATAATAAATTAGTAAAAGGAAAAAATACAAATACAAGTACTCCAGTTGCATTTAAATCACACATAAAAAGATCGAATCATATGTATCCTTGTAAACCCATTTCATCCATCAAATTATCCACAGAAAAAAGGAGAACTTCCGGCATGTCTACTCATAGCTTAGTCGCAAGATCCCCCCATGGGAGGTGACGAATCCGCTCTAGAACCTCGTCAACAAAATCAGACAATTATCGACACTCACACTGATCATTGCTTTGACCTTTCAAAATTATTCACACGCTCCAAAATAAGAATCTCCTAAGAATCTCGCCGGAATCACATTCCCAACAAGAATGAAACATCTAGAGCATATGAATCTCAAAGAAATATAAGAACAGAGAACATATGCAGTAACCACAAGAAGTTACAAAAATACTGTCTTTGCTTTTATTTAGACAAAACTATATGACTTCTGTAGACACTCCCGATCTTAGGATCTTATATGCGTGCCATCGCTCACCGCTCACGTCTCTTACAACTAAGAATCCCAAGGCATTAGGCATGCCCCAAATGGGCATAAGATTGAAAACTGTAACAGGCTAGGCAACCATTTATCTTCAACATATAGACCAAAAGAAAGTAAACGTACAAGTTTTTGCTTTTTCTGCATTGAACCTCAGCATCTTTGGCTTCAATCTTTGAATAAACAGATTTAAGCTGTTCCTCTTTCTTATCCCTTTCATTTCGAAGCTGTAAGCAATCTTGTTCCTGGAATTGTGAAATATTCAACATCACATGTATTAATAAGGTTGACATGACGTAGCCATTAATATATAGGAATAGCGGAATATAGGACTATGAAATACTTCCACAAATCAACAAAATCTCAGAAATCGCAAAAAGTACCATGTTATACAAATCCATAGTTGTCAAAATCCTACTATATGATATACATCCTACGATTCGATGCGTTAAGAGGTAAAATCGAATATTTGGTCTGCAATTTTTCATTGGTGGCATTTGGATTGGGTCTGCCCTCCTTCACTCACTAGTTTGATGCAACTCTGGCTCTCAAACACATATTCTAATTGCAAAAAGATTTGCTGGGAAACCACCATCTATGCAGTTTTGTGGTCTTTGTGGAAAGCAAGGAATGATATCACTTTCAGGAATTCTACACCAGATTTGGATGATGTGGTGCATATTATCAAGTTTCGTGTGGCTATTTGGGTGAAAGGAAAATGCAACTTATCTCTCTACTCTATTGAAGATTTCAGAAGCCAACTTGATGGGATTAGGAGAATTATTTTGTAATGTCTTGAGATGTTACGGTATTGACTATTGTTTATCTTTTTTCTTAATTTTTATTCTCTTGTCATTCAACTCTTTGTTGGATGACTTCTTTTGGGGAGTTCTCCAAGCACATGATTAGATTGGGCTCTCCCTCTCATTGATGCTTGTTTTCTCCTCCTCAATGTACCCTATCGAGTTTTTCTTAATAAAATTTTCTTTGCCGATCAAAACAAAAGAGGTAAAATCGATATACATCTCCAAACGCATAATATGTTAAACAAATCTTAAGATATGCATACAACCATGCATAACTTACCATATGGTACAGTAAGAGGCAAAATTCATGAGCATCTCTAATCCTATGTTTAAGTCTATGATCCGACAAAGTCTATGATCCGACACCCGATCTGACAAAGTCTATGATCCGACACCCGATACTTTTTTTACTACCACAAAAATCTACGTAACTTGTAAGTTAGAACAAGCCCATCAAATAAATAATAATCAGGGATCAGCACAACTGATACCAGAACATTGTTATAGGCTTCCAACAGGGGCTATTTAGTTATTCAAGCAGTGCCTACCAAATCAAATTCTCCCTTCACGAACATTTGATGCAAAAAACATGCCTTCAAGGAACTCATTAACCCACTTCTAGCTAACACAATTTCATGCCAGTGGCTGAGGTGTGCGTAACTCTGGTGAGCCACTTATACAGAGAGGAAGAGAGAATCACATATGTATTGATAATCAAATATTTATTCATATATGTATTTGCACTTTTGCACACTTTAACACACTACGAGTTCCAAAAAAACACTTTGACAGACTACTGGAGCACTCTTCACACTCCAAATTGACAAACACCTAGCACAAAAATTGGGCCCACTTTTCATCGCCATATTCAATTTTATCACGTTTAATAATATAAGCATCTCAAGTCCTTACCCTTATAATTGAATCAAAAACAAATTTCAAAGATAATATCTATTGTGTGTTTACTCAAATTTTTAACCAAATAAAGAGTCTTCCACTTATTTGATGGGATGGTTTAGAGATTATTTATGCTTAAACACTTCCCTACTTATCAACGGATATAATTCTTTTGGTATGAATAGCTTATCGGTTTGGGCATGGATGTTATTATTTGGACACCTTGTTTGGTCTACCAGATTTATGTTCTTAATTCCTTGGTGAGGAGACTCAAACTTTTACTTATTTTTGAAGGGCTTGTTTTTCTCTTCAAAATTCACAACTATGCCATTAAAGAAGCTTCTACTCAAAGTTATGCTTAGATTTGGTTTGGTCGTTGGAGTGCTAAGTGCTTCATAACAAATGAAGCTTAATTTGAGTAATGGCCGGAGATGCTCCAACACATATTTTTAGTGAACCCATTGGAGATGCTGTAAGTGTAAGAGATAGAGCTGTCGCAATGGTAAACTCTTTAGTATTATGCATTTCCATAAGTGCTTCACAATAGGCATAACTAAGAAAGTTCAGCTCATTCATCATAACATGCCGAATAAAAAGGAGGATCAATACAACAATCCATGGAACAACTATAGTTAACATGCTCGGTTGAAATTATACATAGATATTGTTAACATACCAGGTGAGTGAGCCGCTTTGAAACACGGCCGAGCTCTCTCTGTAACCACCCCTCAACACAACAAACACTCTGATTAGACAAAATTCTAAACCATTCATCCAAAAACCAAGCAAACCATGGCCAGGAAGGGAAAAATAGAAGACAACCCCAACCTTCAATCTCTCGATTTCTTGTTCATTCGGGTCACGAGACAGGGCAATGAACGGAGCCGGATCGGCAAGACATCGCTCGGGATGCTTCCCATTGCCGTCTCTAACTCTCTGTAAACACCCCTCAACACACACAAAAATAAAAATAAAAACTCTGATTAGATAAAATTCTAAACCATTCAATCCGAAAACCAAGCAAACCACAGGCAGCCGGGGCAGGTGGCGAAAAACAAAAGAAAACCCTAACCTTCAATCTCTCGATTTCTTCATCGTTGGGATTGCGAAACGGGGCGACAAACGGAGCCGAATCGGCAAGATATCGATCGGGATGCTTCGCATTGGCATCTGTTACTCTCTGAGACAACTCCCGCGGAGGCGAGTAGCTGATCTCAGGAAGTGACGGTGGTTGGGGGAGGCGGTGGTGTTGGGTAGGGTTAGTGGAGGTCAAGGCGAGTTCTTCGACTTGGATGAGTTGGTCTAGGAAATCTGCGTCCCATTCTTCGAAACCCTCGTCGCACATTGGAACCGGATGAACCCAAGAGGATTTCGACAGAGATTTTTCTGGTTTTGGGTGAATTGGTTTCGCTTCGAAGGGGAGTGTTCGTTGGGAGAAGAAGCGGGAGTATGGGGAAAGAAAGGAGTATACAAATGGTGATTTTCTTTCAATTGATAATTCTTACGTAAATTGATATACTAGTGTTTAGTGATTATTTTTTAATTCAGTTATAAATCAAGAGAACATTAAATAGGGAAAATAAAACTCGATCTCTAGAAGGGTTTCATTTACAGGATGAAAAAGATAACCGTGATGATGTCATGGTCTAAAACATTAGTGGGTGGATTCATCAGAGTGTTAAATACTCCTACCAAAATCATAAAAGTCCCTTTATAAGATGCGAATAATGTATCTGGTGTGAAAATTTGTGGAGAGGGTTGGAGATACCCTAATCAAAAACAAATTCACATAACTCTTTTTACGGTATGAATGTGTAAAACTTAGCCTACCACAAATTTATTATTGAAAAATACAGCCAGTTATTTTACGTACAAAATTTTAATGTAATACACAGATGTGTTGTGTGGACCCATTCCGAGTCTTATAAAAGATCGAAGCCTTTTTATTTGCCGAGAAACTTTATTGGTTCAGGCCTCAGGGTTGGAGGTGAATTGGTTTCGCTTCGATTCTTAGCAGGGTGGGTTTTGTGGGGTTCAATTCCTATCCAGTATTTTTACCGTCCAGTCCAGTTTTGGGCCGTTGTGGGCCTGTCTCGGGCCCATAACAATGATCGGAATCGTTCATTTTGTAAAGCTCGTCGAAGGTGTCATCGTTGCCAAAAATTAGCTTGATCGAACATCAATAAGTACATGGACAAAGCAGATTTGTACATGAAAAAAATGGGCAATTATTAATTTCAACTTAATTTCTGTCATCGCTTTTTTCTTGTTCAAATCTATTTCGTCCATGTACCTATTGATGTACGATCAATCTAATTTTTGACATGAATGACACCTACGACGAGCTCTACAAAATGAACAATTCCGATCATTGTTGTGGGCCCGGAATGGGCCCAAAACTGGACCGGACTGGACGCTAAAAATACTGGACAGGAATTGAACCCGGCTTTTGTGGACTCGTGGGATTCTGAACTTTGAATCTTGAGGAGCATAGTGCGCCGGGAGAAGCAAAAGAGTGGGGAAAAGGAGTATAAAAAGAGGGAAGTTCTAACACTGTGTTTGGAACTTGAAAAGAAATTGGGAAAACTATTCAATGTTCAGTCCATTGTTACGTGGTGTCTCAACTCTTCTATCCACCTCATATGTGTTGTGCCCTCCACATACACAAATGTAGGGTGAAAGAGGAATTTGGTGCATCACTTGCCAATGTCTCAGGGCACTAAATAATCGCTCGAAAAATAATAAGAGAAAAGAAAAGAAACTAATTATGAAGGGAAATCCGGAAATGGAAAACAATGTTTTCAAAAAATTACTATACATAATGTTTAACTCTATTATTTGTTCCCCGCTTCTTTCCTAACTTCACAATGGAAGATGAAAGTTTTTAATCCCTTCTATCCTTAATTATTCCACAATTTCCAAATATATCCTGAATCAAATAAAAAAGAAATTGATTTTTGAAAAATTCTAAAATCAGCCCAATAGGCTGACAATAATAAGTGTGTAAATGTGTATTAAATGGTGTATAAAGTACACAGGAATACGTGTTTTTCTTGTCTTCTAGTGTGTTTATTGTCAGCCCAGTGGGATAGCAAGACCGTTGATTTTTAAAAACAAATCATTATGCCAACTGTAAGAACCAAAAAATCATACTCCCTCCGTCCTTTTTTAAGTGTCCTGCTTCGTAACTCCAACTTATTAAAAAGACATCATCATTACACCTTTCACATCAACTTTTTCCTCCACTTTCCCTACTTACCCATCATCATTACACTTTTACCCACTAATTTTTCAAAATAAAATCTACTTTTAGGGACAAAATAGACAATACACCAACTTTTACCTCCCTAACTTTACAGAATGGACACTTATTAAGGGACAGCCCAAAATGGAATACTGGACACAAAAAAAAGGGACGGAGGGAGTAAGAATTTTGAAATTAAAAAAAGACACCATTTTAGTCTTACAAATCGCACCGACGGCTTGGATCGAATCTGAGAGCATAGAAATTACATACAAATCTGAAACGTCCATTACTCGGTTAAAATCCGAGCCGTCAATTATCCGGCTGCTCTGCACCGTTTTGCAAGGTGCTCCTTGGCAGCATCCCCCATTCCCTCGCATTCTTTTAGTATTTAGGTAAAAACTCCGGCAAGCTTCAGCGCCCAACATCCTTTTCATTGCTAGATTTGTTTATTAGATGTTCTTTTATTTTGCTCTTTGTTAGGCCTATGGGCCATGTAGGTTGTATTGATGTATACATGCATATAATTTGAATTTTGATTCTGCTAAAAAAAAAGGTAAAAAATCCATATAGAAATTCAACCGCAGAACTTTATCTCTTGCAATTCCATGCTCCCATTTTATTCCAATGAAGTAGGTTTTTCACCTTACGTTCAAATGCAACATTTGATCTAAAAAATCGAATAAATAAGTAGAAAGTTCATATGCAACATTTGACCTAAAAAATCGACTAAGTAGAAATCTAATTGATATCGTCGTCATTCATTATTCAAGAGTCCATTCATGGACTCAAATAATCATATGTACATGATTCTATCATATGTATCTGCATCTACGATGAATGTCATTGTAACACATTATATATTTTATAGGTTTGATTATTCTCATATCTTTGTCATATTTCTGAACATATTTTACTGCCGTTTTCGATATAGTCAAAGCATAACATATTTTGTGATCTCGTGCATCGCACTAAATCAACACTTGTTTCAAACAGCAAGTAGAATTTGAATCTAAATCCCAGATGGACTGCATTCTTCAAGCAGTTTAAGGAGACTATGTTCGGGTGCACTGATAGATGGTAGAATCACCCGGTTGGAGGGGGGCCGTGGTGGTTTTTTACCCACAGGTCCAGATTCTACGCGAGGCCCCTCCTGCATAACTGGCATTTCAGCCCTCCTTTGACCGCCGCCGGCTGATACTCGCTCCTTCCATATCCTTCCATCCTGATATATTGTAAAAATAAACATCAAAACTTCAAATAAGAAAGTTTTAACCAAAAGGCGTAAGGGGAGATTTATGCCATATTGATACTGTAACTTAGCTATCTAATATTGCAACAGGTCTGCTACCATTTCAAACCCCCAAAATACAGCCAGTAGTCCCGGCTTTGATTTTTTCTCATTACTATTTCCTGTTTATGTTTTGGAACCATTTTTCTGCGATCCAAACACTGGCCGGTCAAACTATCTTTTCTTTACCCTGTCAACATTCACATGTTATTGTCCTTGTACAAGCTAATATTGCGTAATGTCTCTCATAGAGTCACCTTTCTATATCTTCAAGATTGTGAAGTATTGAGCCATCTTAGCATGTTAATTACAAAACAAACAGTTCAAACATATCTCCTCAGTCTTGATATGCTTTTGTTGTTATCCTTTTGCTTTCCCTTCTGCGGAATTCCTGGACATCTTGCAGAAAAGAAATCAGCACACAGACCACTTACACTTATAACAAGACCATCACATGACATTCAAAAGTTCATGATTTTTGCAACTATGAAGAAGAAACTGAAGTCAGAATTCAAATAGCGTTTCTCCAAGTTGTCAATTGTTCTTGTTCATGCAGTTAACAGGAAAACTTGGATTAGCAAGCAAAGCAAATACCAAGAAAAATGAAGTAAGAAAGCGCAGCTAAAAATTCACACCAAACCCGAAGGAAAGAAATTTACTAAGATACAAACACGTGGTAACATGCAAAGTACCAAGTGGGAGATTGGAAATGAACACCAAATGGAAAGAACACCTAAGACATTATGAAACCACCACGAAGAACTCACTACATGACAATGTATACCTCCCACCACCCCTCTCAACAACAGAACACTAATGACTCCACCAACCAACAGTCCATATAAAGGTTGATCATAAACCTAGCATCACATTCAAAAAATAAAACTAAAAATATACACTTAGGCATCCAGTGGTTCAGTGTCTCCTACACAACCAAATGCGGATCAATCTTCATTAACGGAAAATAAAGTCTTGCTTCATTGATCAATTGGGCAGTGAATAAAAGGATCAACTAGACTACGCAACACCATCATCAGCATTAACCAAAATGGATTGCTATTTTTTGTCCTTGGCATACGTTCTTAGATACTGTGTGTCTTGCTAGAATGGTTTTGGAGATAAATGGAATCGTCATTCCTTGGCCTGCCAATGGAATGGTCATTCACCTAAAAATGTAACAGAGATCTTACTTGTCCCGTACTCCCGTGTATTGTGTCATTTGTTAAAATGAACCAAACCTCAGAATGACTGTTCTAAGAGAATGAACATTCTATTCCAGTGAACCAAACACAACCATGGAGCTAGACATGTCCCAAACATCTTTATAATATTTAAGGTTCTTACTAGGGGTCAAATTGAAATATGAGAAAACCCACGATACCTAATACAACAACAACAACAACAAAACACATGTTGTGATTGGGGGGTATGGGCGGGGGAGGATTGTTGACAGACCTAACCTTTGGCAATATGCACAAAGTGGCTGCTCTCAGAACACCACTGAAACAGTGGCTCCCCTATACCTGTTTTGCTGCGCAACCATGCCCACCCAATAGTAATTGAAAAGTGTTGGTAATGAATGTGTCTCTCTTCTTCTTTTTTGTTAATATTAAAGGTTCTTTATGTTCTATCTGAATACAAAATCAGAATTCTGCATTCACACTTTTGCATGCAAGTCCGCATCCTATTGAACAAAAAACCTTCAATGGAAATGCACTATTTTCAGTCTTGTTTTGGCATTGGAGCAAATTAGAAAATGAAGCACATGAAGATTTGAGTATAGAAGCACTATTTGAGGTATGCAACTCTTTTCTTAATTTCGAATCTCTATATTTGAAAGATTAAACTTCTGCACCCCATAAATAACAACATTCAGATCTTTTACACCTACAACTTAAGCAATTGACCAATGACCTCTCTTTTTAGACCTCATCTTCATTAGTTCGAATGAACACCGCTGACTTTCGATCTATGGATCCTAACCCTTGGGAAGTGATAGTCCCAAGGGACTATTACCTCTTCTTCAAACCTGTGTATGAAAGTGTCTTTCCAAAGCTCTATGTCACAATATTCACCATGCTTTTCATCATTCCCATAATTGTTGACTTAATTGAAAAGAAGGAAGCCCAGTGCTGTTTCTTGTGGAGCCTCTAATGTATTCTTAGGGCCTGCGGTATTGTTGTTTGTCACTGAAACAACATTCTAAGTCTATACAACAATCCATAGGGGTTTTAAAACCATCCACCATTGCTGCATTAACTTAGCTAAATGGTTTGCAGCCTTGGTCCATCACATTATGCATATCTTCACCCTGTCATATACTTTTCACATTGTGTCAAGGGGCTATACCACATACTTGCCTCACTCTACTTCAAGTATAAGGTTCACTATATTATTACTTATCTGTAAAATTTATTTTTGGATATACAGAATTGTTTCATTGAGAGCTTCATATGGTCGCCCCGAAATTGAAGTCATTATGCTTGCATTGGCGGGTAAATGGCTTCATGATACATAGTATCGTGTAGTCTTTAGGAAAGCTCTACTGTAGACAAAGCGTCGTAGAATCCCTGTTGATTCTAGTACAATGATGGATGCTTATATGACGAACCTAAATGACGCTATCATAGCTCATTTGAGAGCACTACTAACAAGAAACCTGCAGACCGAGACCGAGGACGGTGCTTGATCTTTTAGAGCTTTAATTCATTTTATGCCATTTCTGTTTTTTTCACCGAGGATGGCGCCTGATCTTTTAAAGAACTTCAATCCATTTTCCGTCATTTCTGTTTTTTTGTTGTTGTCTGTCCGACGATAGGGTCCTTTTCTAACCTCTTTTTTTTCTTGTTCTTAGTGTAGGGCTAGTGCAAGGCTTTTTTTCCTTACCTCATCTGGAAATGGTAATTTCTTCTTTTTTTAAGGTGTTTATTGTTTTCGTTTTGATCTCTAGTATTAATTTTTTGCTAGGCATATACATCTAAGAAACCACATGAAGAGCGACAACAACCCTGAGACGCAGAAATATATCATTTTGTTGAACATGAGCAGCAGCCCACATGAAGAAATTTTTTGAAACACTAATGGGACTAATTGGTTACAAGTCCTTGGAATTGTTGGAAAGTAAATAATAATTCAAAGTATACTGAGTAGGGAAAAAAATCATTCACTTTTTGGGCAGCTATCACTTTGAGCTCCAATCTCCTTTTCCACCGTACATAGTGACGGGATGTAAGACTAAGGGTATGGCTACCACCCCAATTTGTGATGAAAGAAGAGTCTGTCCAACACGTGGTGTACAGACTAAGAACATAAAAAGTAAGAAAATAAAGCCTTGCACTAGCTCTACACTAAGAACATGGGAAAAAAAGAAGTTAAGTATGACCCTACCATATGACAGACCACAACGAAAAAACCAGAAATGAAGGAAAATGAATTGAAGTTCTCGAAGACTTTGTTCGGTTTGATTTTGAGGGAGGTTTTTGGGGGTAATGAGTGGAGAGAGATATGAGAGTAATAATCGAGGAGAAAACTTATCAGGAACCGTGCGCGAAGAGATATGGTTGGGTCTACAGATCCAAAACGAACCTAGTCTAAAAGATCAAGCACCATTCTCGGTGGAAAAAAATAGAAATGACATAAAATGAATAGAAGTTCTCTAAAAAATCAAGCACCATGCTCGGTTTCGGTCTCTAGGTTCCTTGTAAACAGTGCTCTCAAAAGAGAAGCTATGATGGTGTCATTCATGTTCATCAAATAAGCACCTATCCCTGCACCAGAACCACCAAGGATTCTACGACAAAGGCAGTAAAGTTATCTTGTAGACGACATGATACTCAGTAATAGTATCATGAAGCCATTTCACCGCCGATGCAAGCATAATGACTTTAATTTCGGGGTGACCACAAGAAGCTCTCAATGAAACAACTCTGTAAATCTAAAAAGAAATTTTACACAGAAGCAAGAATATAGAGAGCCACATACCTACTTGAAGCAGAGTGAAGCAAGTACGTGGTATTTGCTGCCACTTTAACACCGGTGCGAAAGTATATGTAAATGTGAAGATATGAATACTGTGATAGTCCAAGGTTGCAAACAGAAAGCTAAGTTAACCCAGCGATAATGGATGGTTCTATAACCCCTATGAATTGTTGTAGAGATACAGAATGTTGTCTCAGTGAGAAACAACAACGCAGCCCCTAAGAATAGAGTAGTGGCTCAACAAGAAGCAAGCACTGGGCTTTCTTCCTTTTTAATAAAGTCAACAATGATGGGAACGATGGAAGCAGGGTGAGTATTGCGGCATAGAGCTCTGGAGAGGCACTTTCAAACACAAGTTTGAAGAAAAAGAGGTAACAATCCCTTGGGTCTATCATTTCCCAAGGGTAAGGATCCATAGATCAAAACACCTGGTTGACTGTGTTAATTTCGCCAAGGTTGTTTCGAACTAATAAAGATGAGGTCAAGAAAGAGAGGTCTAGAGAGAGGTCACTGGTCAATTGCTTAAGTTTAGAGTATAAAAGATCTTAATGTTGTTACTTATAAGGTGCGAAAAGGAGTTGCATTCCTAAATAGTGCTTCTATACTCAAATCTTCATCTGCTTCATTTTTTTATTTGCTTCAATGCCAAAACAAGACAGAAAACATAGCATTTCCACTGAAGGTTTTTTTTCTCAACAAGGAACAGGACCTATATGCAAAAGTGTGAATGCAGAATTCTAATTTCACATTGAGAGAGAGAAAAAAAACCTTTAAAATTTGGGGAGAACAAAAATAAAGAAAGAAATCGTTATGCTTCTGTGACTAGGATGAGTGAGCCCAAATCAAATCAAAATGCAAGCTTACATTGAGAATAGAAGGTTCAGGCAGAGGGCACTGAATGGGTCGATCATTGTCAAGAGGCTCAGGTGGGTGTTCAAGTGGCTTAAACTCAATTGCTACTTCAATCCCATGAGCAGCAGCAGTTGCACCACCAGTCACCGTAGCATCACTCGTAGCATCTGAATTTGGCGGTATTGCTTCCCTATCACCCTGCTAACAATAAAGTAACTAAAATTTGTGAACATTGCATTTTACAAGCATATACAACAACTAAAGCACACCTTTATGTTTTTGTATCTGCGTTTGTGCATGAATGTAGGTACAAAAACATAAATACACAACATAACCCAAACATAATGGAAATCACCAACAAAGCAATAGGAATTATGGGGCAGAGTATTCCTTAACAAAACAACCGTTAATGCCTCTTTGATTGTGTATCTCATTTTTTGTTCATAAAATCTTCAATTACCCACACACACCCACACAAAAAAAAGAACTAGACCAAATCAAGTAACCTAAACCACAATACATGAAATTTTTGTAAGAAACTATCAATATGTTACACCAAATTCTTCAACTTACAAAATTATGGAACCCGAGGAAAAAGATCAAATCGAGGCTTAATGTCTCAAAGAATTCCTGCAGCCCAACACATACTAAGGTGTATCCCACCTCCCGCGGTAAATGTTAATTTTATAACGTCATCTGTGATTTTTGTTACGGTTTCTTGTGATTAATGCATTTTTTTATGCTGAAGTCATCAGGGCTGCGGTACCCCAAAAAGGTGGGCAAACCATAGAAGCCCCCGGATTAATGTTCCGTTGTTTTATGAACAAATTACAACAGATCACAAATTTTCAAATTTTTGAAGTTCGAACGTTTTGAGCGAAAATGAATTCCAATAAGTTAAAAACCTAGGGTATTCCGTATATGGCAACAAACAGTTTTTTCCTTGTTATCAGCGGCAACAAACGGTTCCGTAATAAACAGGAGTACTACCAAAAACTGTTTTCGAAGGAAGAAAGAAAACCCACATGAATTCATCTAAAACCATCAAGGTACATGTCAAAATTCCTACATATGCAACAAGTATTACTCTCCTTCATCAATCAATCAATGTGCAAGCAAAAGAAAACAAAATGAGAAACCCACATCAAAAAACAGTGCAATCAATCGAAGATGCGAAGACCAAGTTGAATCGAAAGAGAGGGAGAGATACTTACAAGTGCACTTTGGCTTCGACGGTGCCCATTTCTGCTGACAGAAAACCTAGAGAAAATACCCACCATTTTGGGGGGACGATTTCCCACAAAGGTTGTGCTCTGATCTTGTAGTTCTGCCTTACAATCCAGTTCAAATTTATTTGTCTCTCTAGGGCAAGCAGGGAGTGAGGTAGCTTGGGGTAATGGGTTTTGATGGGATTCTGCGAGTAAAAAACAAGTTTTTTCGAATGCTTATCTGATGTTTGTAATCGGATTCTTCAGTTGAAAAAGAAGCTGCCATTAGAAAATGAAAAAGCAGTTGGGAGAATCAATTAAAGAAAGACCCCAAAGTCCGAAGGAAGTTCAAAAACCCAATTGGTTAAAGGTTCCGTTCCGGAACAAAAAATAAATTTTAAAAATATTATTTTTTTAGAAGATAATTTTAAATTTAAAAATTATAAGCTTATTAAAATATATAATATAGATTTTATTTAAAAGATCTCGATAAAATCTTTTATATAATGCAAAAAAATTAAAAATTTATTTTTTATTTATATTATTTTTAAATTTAAAATGTGAAATAAACTATTTATTTTTTAAGAAAATTTTTAAAACAAGGCTAAGTACATAACCATAATGATCAAAAAAGTACAGAACCATAAGAAAGTGGGGTGGTACGTGTGGCAACTGGCAAGAATTGTAGTGTTACAGGTTCTTTTTAAACTTTCTTTTAAAAAAATGTAATTTCAAATTTAAATATAATAAAAATAAAAATATTTTTTTAATTTTTTTTGCACCGTTTAAAATATTTTAATAAGATATATAAATTAGATTCATGTTTATAGAAAAACGATTTATGTAAACACATAATTTTTGAGCTGAAATTACCTTTTTTTTTAAAAAGAAGATTTAATAAGAAAGTGGAACGGGACCGATTTGAAGATAGAGATGAGTTTAATATGCAATCTGTTGATATAATACCAGGGAAACCGTTCAGCTAACCTTATTATCATTGGGGTGCGGTGCTCCCTAAGATCTGTAAGATTTATCGGTTTGGATATCATTTTTTTATAGTGAAAGTACATAAACACCCCCTCAATTATCACATTTTTTTGTAAACACCCCATCACATTTAAAAGCGTCTATAGAGACCCCCTCAACTACTCCCGTTACCCAAGTAACCCCCTTCTGTCGTAAAATTGTTTGCTGAGATGTCACATGTCAGTAATTTGGGCTTTTTTAGGACAAAAATGCCCTTTGACAGCTATATACATCTTCTTCTTCTCTCTCTTTGATAGCTATACACCCTTCCTCACCTGATCCTCTCTCTTCCCCATTTTCATCTCAGCCCACAACAAACGAAGGTGCACCACCACCACCCCTTCCTCCAGCAATCACTGCGAGGTAAGGCTGTTGGAAGATATCCAGTTGCCTTAAGGAGAGGCATGGCTCTCGGAAGAGGACACAACGATGCTCATCAACACCGACGATTCTTACACGCAGCCCATCGGCCACAACATCCCTCGAGTCCTCTTTGATCTACAGCGGCAGCACTCGTCTCCCTGCTGAGACCGACAAAGACGACTATATAAGTGACCGGTTCAATTCTCGTCGGCACCTATCCTCAAGAAATCCCCAATTTCATATTAAACCAGACAAAACACTCACATCCTCCATCTGTTAAAAAGCTAAAACTTCCATTGGTTTTTAGACTTCACCATAGGTTTTCTTTAACTTCAAAATTAGACCTCATACTCATCTTCTCCCAATTTCCTTTGCTTTTAAATCTTTACTTTTTCGAGAATGAATCATTTTTTGAAATCGTTTAGGGGAGAGAGATGGGGGATGGGGATCAGATGGTGTATGTGCCAATATGGGTGTTGATGGCTCCATCCACTGCCACCACCGAGAGAGAGAGAGAGAGAGAGAGAGAGAGAGAGATTGGAGAGAGAAACGAAAAGGACTTAGGGGAGGGAAGTCTAGGTTTATTTGATCGGAAGAGAGAGAGGGAGATGAAGACAAAATTGTTTGTTGGCCCGTATAATAATAGAAAAGGTATATTCGTCAATTTATCCATTCTGTTAACGGAGTTTGTCTTTTTTTTGTTTTCCAATAGTTGAGGGGTTCTCCATAGGCACTTTTAAATATGAGGGGATATTTACAAGAAAAGGTGATAGTTGAGGGGGTGTTTATGTACTTTCACAATTTTTCTATTGATACGATATGTATTGGTATCGCTAAACATCGGATACCGTTTAAGATTTAACACTTTAATAGTACTATATACATATAATTAGAATTACATACATGCATACATAAATTTAAGTCAAAAGCTCTATTTGGTACATCTTCTCCAATATTATACCCCTTTTTTTAAAACCCAAATTTAGTGCGTTTTAGGCTTTTCCTCCAAAATTTGAATAAAAAATGACACATTATTAAATATTAAGGAGCGAAAAGAGGTGTTTAGAAAAATGGTTATGGATTTGGGTTCCCCAAATTTGGTTAAGAAAAATGATAAATCTCAAAATGGTTTGGAAAATGTGTATGACATTGTAAATGAGTTTTTTTCAACCCAAATTTTGAGTTTGGGCAGGGAAATTGATAAGGATTGGAGATGCACTCTAAGTAACCATAGTTAAGTTAATATGGGTTAAGTTTCTCATTGGATATTACACCTCTTATATTTCGCAATTAATAAAGTAAAATCTTGATTCCGTCTATGCACCTACTGTTACACGACTTTTATTAAAACAGTGAAAGTACTATCAACAATTACACTAAAACAATGTTCTGAATATCGTACCGGCCAGGGTACCAGTTTTCCTACTTATACGGTACGTACCGGTACCGGTCAAATACCGGGTACCATTTCAGATTTACCACAACTACAATTTATATAATTATAATTCAAAGAAATCCCCCATACCATGCAATTAATTCATCATAAAATACATATGTGTTTGTCTCTTGTCCCACATTACCTAGTTACAAAACTCTTTTCCATATTAAATGACTTTGCACGCTAGTGGCTTGTGAATGAGGATCCAAAAAGAGGACTCGCGCGCTCAGGAAAATGAGCCGTGGCTGAAGGCAATTTGAAAAAATTGATTCAGGTCCAGTATTTTTCAAAACGGCCGGTACCAAGCGGTAAGGACCAGTATTCGGCCCGAAACGGTATTTGGGGGGTTAGGGTACCGGACTTTCTCAAATTTGATATGTACCGGTCGGTACGGTACAAGATTGACAACTATGCACCAAAAGAGACATGAAGGGCATGCATGTAAACTCTGTAGAGTTATCTGAAGCCTTTTATAGCTTCCTTTTCTCTTTTTTTTGAAAATTTGACAACTCTCTCTACATTCTAGATCTCACCCGCTTTGCCGCTGCACAAATAACATTATATGTTTAGGTCTGTAAGGCCGCTGCGCGGACCAATTTATGTAAGGTTGTCTATGGTTATATATGTTTATGGTATGTTTATGCATGTATATGTTCAAGTTTGAACATGCTTTATTATTCTTTTATAGGGTTATATGATTATAACGAATAAGGAACAATATGATTACATAGTTATATGTTTAGATCATATATAAGGTTATATGTTTTTCTTTTAAAAGTTACTTATTACACATGCTGACATTTAACCATGTATACACCGACCAGATTGATATATATATGATTATATGTGCAATTCGTTGTCATGAATAATATACAATGCAGTACCAAAACTTAACACGTCATCAATTTCAATATATCCAAAATGTACCAGCTAAGTCAGTGGGCAAGTCAAAGCTTTTTCAAAATGAAACATCATTAATGTTTGGACCATTAAAGATAAAATTTGTTCAAACCCCCACAAAAAATAAAAAAATAAAATAAAATTTGTCCTAATGACATCATCTCAGTCTTTCTCTATCACCATCTCACCATTTCTTCTGTGCTCGAAGGTTAATCCTTGCTATTGGCAGGGCATTACAGGTACCAGCTTTTTACCTTTCTGTTTTGGTTTTGCCATTTCTGCATAGATACACAGAGTTAAAGAGATGCAAACATATATCATTATATGTTCTTGCATTGTAATAAAGTAGATTCGAGAATCATGTATAACCTAAATATTAGCATTCAAATATAACAGTATATGTTACCATAACCATATATAACAGTAGGCAACCTTATATGAATTGGTCCGCGCAGCGGCTTAACAGACCCGAACATATAACCATATATATTACTCAATAGCTGCTAAAAAAAAGTACAAAAAACATTCCAAAGCCAACAAAAAAATAGTTTCAGTGCAATTGGACTATCATTACTAAAATAGGAAATCATTAATAAAACACCTAACTCCACTTCAAACGACTCCAGTCATTCCATGGGTATATATGGTTATATAAATGAAAGAAAACCACATGGTCCACATCTATCAAAATAATAAAGCATGTTGAAGTTAGGACATATAACCCTATATACAATAATAAAGTATGATCAAACTTAGACATATAACCTTATAAAAGAATAATAAAGCATGTTCAAATTTGAACATATATATGCATAAATATACAATCATAACCATATATAACCATAGACAATTTTATATGAATTGGTCCACGCAGCGGCCTAACGGACCTCAACATATAACCACATATATTACCCAACAACAGCTAAACAAAAGTACAAAACATAAAACCCTAACTAGGACAAACACTAACCACATAACGAAATTGATAAATAATCTTATATGACCAAACTAGAACCTAACCAAACTAAAACAATTTGGCATATAACATTACATACTCACATAGAAGGATAAAGAAAGGAAGAGAAGGATTCTTATGCTTTTACTAGTGTATAAACCCTTCAAATGCAAAGAACCATACCGAGGGATACAACGGCGACGGAGATCGAGTGATTTGTTACGGTTTGGAAGGGCATCCGATGTTTTGAATGGATATATGATGATGAAGGCAGCGGCGGCGGTGGTAGCGACAATGGAGGGCGGGAACTCGGCCATGGAGGGTGACGAAGGGCAGCGTGAACGACGACGTGAACGGGGACGACGTGGACTGTCATTTTGGACATGCATTAAAATATTAAAAAAACAAAGTAAAGTAAGAACCAAAATCACGATCTACTTTATCATACACTGGGATCTATAAATTTAAAATAAAGCAAATACCTCGACAGTCTAGATGAAGAAATCAAGAGGCTCATGCGATCGTTCTTTGTTCATCTCCCAAATCAGGGCGCACCAGCAACGAGGGGGAGGATCGGAGGAGTGCACCGACTGTGGCGGTTATTAATTGGATGGAGAGAGAGAGAGAGAGAGAGAGAGAGAGAGAGAGAGAGAGAGAGAGAGAGAGAGAGAGAGAGAGAGATGTGTTCTAGATTTGGAAATTTTTTTTAGGATTTCATTTTTTATGAGTGGTTATATAGGATGAATATTTTAGTCATAGGTATTGTTTTATTAAGCTAGTGGATTAGAGAGGTTAAGAACTTTAGAAATGGACTGGTGGGGTTAGAAACATGTTATAGTAGACCTCTTAAAAATTCTCCGTACAAAATTGGAAGGGCAGGTTACCGGATAGTCACACACAAAAGGTATACACTGGGTCGTACCGGCCAACACAAAATGGGGAATGGATGTGAGGGTTTGAATTGAAAGGATTTGAACTATGTTCTATACCGACCGAAAGGGCGGGTTATCTGTTCAAACCCTTTCCGATAAAGATGTATGATATCTCATCCATTCTCCATTTTGGAGTTTTGGATCTCCAACTCATCCTCTATAAATCCTGTTGGAACTTTGGTGTGTATTTGTAAAACATTGTGTTTTTTTCTAGTCCCACATTGCCTAGTCATAAAACTTCTATCTACTTTAAATCACCTTACACATAAAATGGGTTTGTGAATAAGGACCCAAGGAGAGGTCTCGTGCGCTCAGAAAAATGGGCGGCAATTTGAAAATTTGATTCGGAAACTAGTTAACCGGGTGCGCGTAATGGGTTATTCGCACAGGGGGGGTGCAAATCCGAGATTTGAGCCTCGCGCACGTATTAGTTAAGCCCACGTTTTTACCAAAATTTCTGAAACACGTTTTTTTTTGTTACAAAATTTTCAGTCAATCAAATCTTTTTGAAAATGGAAATTCTTGCTGGTTACGAATGTGTAAAAAAGATGCCTGCTAAATCAAAGGAATGTGATTTGATTTGATTTTAGCTGATTAAGAAAAAAGTTTTAAAACGTGTGCTAAATCAAAGCGATACGATTTGATTTGATTTTTTTTTTTGTTTCCAAAATCAAGCCCAGCCTTCACCTATAAATACAACATTTTGGAAATGGTTTCAACACAGAAAAAAACAAATCTCTCTTCCTCCACAAAGATATTTTCTGTTGAGTTCAAGCAGTCGGTAGAATTGTGTTTTATTTTCGGCTTTCTTCTGTGCAGAAAAGGCCAAGCAGAGGAGGTGAATTCTGGGCTGATTTATCCTGGGGACGGCGGGGCATTGACGAACTGCTTGCACAATCTGGGCAGAGCAGCGAAACGTCTTAAAGAAAACGACCTAGTCTGCGACTCAACCCAGACGTTGTTTTACAATTTGGTATTCTGTTTTTAATAGTAGAATCTCGAGGTACTCCGTTCTTGTTTACAACAGTTAATCCAACAATTTTAAGACGATATCAATCTGCCATGGATTCTGAAAACAAGATTTATGTTGCCACCACTGATATCAACAAACCTTTTCGCTTTGAGGGGCTGCACTTTAAACGTTGGAAGCAAAAGATGTTTTTCTTTTTGACTACTCAAAATCTTGCTGCATACTGTGATTCAACTAAATCTGTTGCTATGAACCCTCCTACTACTGAAAACACTAAAGAGATTTCAAAATGGACCAATGATGATTTTTTGTGCAAGAACTACATTCTGAATACTTTGACTGATGAGCTTTACGATTACTATTCCTCTTTTGATACTGCTAAGGAACTTTTGGGATGCCTTCCAAAAAAAGTATGATACTGAAGAGGCTGAGACTAAGAAATATGTTGTTAGTCGTTACTTGAAGTTTTCTATGGTTGATGAAAAATCCATGGTTTCCTAAGCACACGACTTACAGAAAATTGCACATGAAATTCTTACTGAGGGCCTGTCTATTTATGAACAATTTCAGGTTGCTGTTCTTATTGATAAACTGCCTTCTGGTTGGAAAGACTTTAAAAAGGATCTTCGTCACAAGTCAAAAGATTTTTCTATGGAAAGCTTAATTGTTCGGCTCCGTATTGAGGAGGAGGCTCGGAAACAAGATCAAAAGAATGAGGTTCTCTTTGTAGCAAAACAAAAGAATCACAATTCGGCTGTGCTCAAGTCAAAAGGAGGAATCACAAAGCCAAATCAGAACCAGAACTGGAACAAAAAACCGAATCAGAACAAGAAGCTACCCCCTTCTGGAGGCCAGGCTCGAAACACGGACTCTGTCCAATTTGTGTGTTACAATTGTAACAAGCCTGGCCATATGGCAAGAAATTGCAAGAACCCCAAGCGTCGCGCTCCACAAGCGAACCTGGTGGATGGAGAACCACTAGTGGCTATGATATCAGAGATTAATCTGATAAGTGATTCAGAAGGGTGTTGGATAGACACTGGCGCCTCTCGCCATGTCTGTTATGATCGCTCCTTGTTCAAAAAATATTTTGAGACTGATGATAAGAAAGTGTTGTTGGGAGACTCCCACACCACTAAGGTTCTGGGTACTGGTGAGGTTGATCTCAAGTTCACTTCTGGAAGGACTGTCACTCTGAAGGAAGTCCTGCACACTCCAGAAATGAGGAAGAATCTTGTATCCGGCTACCTCTTCAATAAGGCTGGATTTACCCAAACTATAGGAGCAGATCAGTATACTCTTACTAAAAATGGCATGTTTGATGGAAAGGGTTATGCATCTGATGGCATGTTTAAGCTTACTATTGATATGAATAAAAGTGCATCTTCTTCTTACATTGTTTATTCGGTTAATATGTGGCATGCTAGACTTTGTCATGTTAACAATAAATTGATTAAGAATATGAGCAACTTAGGTTTTATTCCTAATATCTCCGTAAATGATTTTGAAAAATGTGAATTATGTAGCAAGGCTAAGATCACAAAGAAGCCTCATAAATCAACTTTTAAGGAGATTGAATTATTAGACTTGATTCATACCGATATGTGTTTTGAAGAAATACAATTACTTTGACTGTAAACCTGCTTGCACTCCTTTTGATCCTAGTATTAAATTATTTAAGAACACTGGAGACAGTGTTAGACAATCTGAGTATGCTAGAATTATTGGTAGTCTTCGTTATGCTTGTGATTGCACGAGACCAAATATTGCTTATGCAGTGGGGGTATTATGTAGGTTTACTAGCAAGCCTGGAATGGAGCATTGGTTTGCTATTGAGAGGCTCATGCTGTATCTGAAAAGAACCATGAACCTTGGATTACACTATCAGAAGTTTCTCGCTATTCTAGAGGGATATAGTGATGCCGATTGGAACACCCTTTTGGATGACTCCAAAGCAACTAGTGGGTATGTGTTCAACATAGCAGGAGGTGCAGTCTCTCGGAAGTCTAAGAAACAAACAGTTTTGGCGCAATCCACTATGGAGTCTGAGATGATAGCGCTAGCTGTGGCTAGTGAGGAGGTAGCTTGGTTGAGAAACCTTCTATCAGAGATTCCTTATGGGAAAAATCAATACCGGCCATACTAATCCATTACGATAGTACCGCGGCTATTGCAAAAGTTCAGAACCGTTTTTTCAACTATAAGAAATGACAAATACGTCGTAAACATAGCACAGTTAGAAATTTACTTTCTAATGGGGTTGTTAGAGTGGATTATGTACGGTTAGCAGAGAACCTGGCTGATCCTTTGACGAAAGGGTTAGCTCGAGAGAAGGTGTGGAATACCTCGAAAGAGATGGGACTGAAGCCAATTGAGAAATGAGTCACTTGTTATGGATACCCTACCTATAGACTGGAGATCCTAAGAAATAGGTTCAAAGGGAAAAACGAGTCACATGGTGATATGGTAAGAATCATGCTGTTAGGAGTTACACTCCAAGTCCATCCCTAAGAAGCATGACATCCTGTAGCGAAAGAGGTTGTGTTATACACTTACTGAGTTCTATAGCTCTATGTGGAGTGGAGTACCTAGACTATAGGAGTACTCTTAATAGACTCACCTCTATGAATGTTGAAGTGTGGCCGCTTCTCGAGAGAATTTGGGCAAATTCTCTAGGTCATTCATGAAACTGGAATATAAGCACATGGCCGTAAAGTGCTGGTTTTAAATATTACACATTAGTAGAGTTGTGTGTATAGTGCTCTCAGACTTAGAGTTCAAGATCACAAGTCACTCTAGTTACTATCTGAAGCACTATCACTATGTAGTGGTTCAAGTCGAAAGACACCTTTACTTATGCACAGCTTTATACCTTTGCTCGAATATTTTGTTTTAAAAATACAAGTGGGAGATTGTTGGAACTTTGGTGTGTATTTGTAAAACATTGTGTTTTTCTCTAGTCTCACATTGCCTAATCACAAAACTTCTATTTACTTTAAATGACTTTGCAAACAAATGGGTTTGTGAATAAGGATCCAAAGAGAGGTCTCGCGTGCTCAGAAAAATGGGCGGCAATTTGAAAAACTGATTCGGAAACTAGTTAACTGGGTGCGCATCACGAGTTATTCGCGTAGGGGGGGTGCAAATCCGGGATTTGAGCCTCGCGCACGTACAAGTTAAGCCCACGTTTTTGCTAAAATTTGTGAAACACGTTTTTTTTTGTTGCAGAATTTTTAGTCAATCAAATCTTTTTGAAAATAAAAATTCTTGCTGGTTAAGAACGTGTAAAAAAAAAGTGTGCTAAATTAAAGGAATGTGATTGGATTTGATTTTAGCTGATTAAGAAAAAAGTTTAAAAACGTGTGCTAAAGCAAAGCAATACGATTTGATTTGATTTTTTTTTTGTTTCCAAAATCAAGCGTAGCCCTCACCGATAAATACAACATTTCGGAAATGGTTTCAACACAGAAAAAAACAATTATCTCTTCTTCCACAAAGATGTTTTCTGTTGAGTTCGAGCAGTCGGTAGAATTGTGTTTTGTTTTCAACTTTCTTCTGTGCAGAGAAGGCCGAGCAGAGGAGGTGAATCTGGGCTGATTTATCCCAAGGACGGCGGGGCATTGACGAACTGCTTGCACAATCTGGGCAATGCCTCGAAACGTCTTAAAGAAAGAGACCTAGTCCACGACTCAATCCAGATGTCGTTCCACAATTTGGTATTCTGTTTTTAATAGCAAAATCTCGAGGTAATCCGTTCTTGTTTACAACAGTTAATCCAACAAATCCATTTAAGAGTGTGGATGTGACATATAAATGGAAAATTTTGTAATTTATTCTCTTTTTTCTTCAACTTTTTATACTTTAAGGAAAAATCTTGGAGAGCCCATCGTCCTTGTTAGAAACTCGAGCATCTCCAATCGAACATCCTTTATTTTTCCATTTGAGATGATTGAATTAATATTTTTTAATCAAAAAGTGGATATAGAGAAATTTACTATTTATACACACTCCAATCACAAAATCTCTATTATCTTTATATTCATCTCTATTTCAAAAACGTCCTCACTTTTTCTCCAATCATTATTCACTCACAATGCAAATATAATACTTTTTGCATTTTATATTCAAAAAGTGATTTGAGAGGATCTTCCATTTCTTTTTCCCACACTCTATATATAGAGTATCAAATTTTATCCTCCAAAATAAAAGATGTGTTGGAGTAGAGATTTCCTCAAAAATAGAGAAATAGAGTAAGAAATGGAGGATTAGAGGATGGGTTGGAGATGCTCTTCAAAATTTTCTCCATTTGGAGGGAAATTAAAATTAATTCCAGCCTATCCTCCAAAAAGTGTTTTGACATCAATCCTCCATTTAGAGAAAAATAGTGCTCAAGCCATTCTTCATTTGGGAGGAATTGTACTTTTATCCTCAATATTTGACGGATGAAAAAGGGTTTTCCACTACATTTGAAGAAATGGAGACAAAAAAAACTCTTTGGGAGGATGAATTGGAGCAAACATATTCTCCAAAATACATTTTTGCAGGAGACCAAAATATGGAGGAATGAAGGATGGATTGGAGATTGGTCCTCTAAAAATAGTTTGAATTTTCTAAATATAGAGGACTAAAAGTAAATTTAGAGTCCAAATATCTAGAAAGATGAGGGTCCCTCCAAGATTTTTTATAAAATACAAAAAACTGAAGAAAATAGGAAATAAATTATTAAATCTCTCTTCTACGTGTCACATCCACACCATCAAATAGAGATATAGAGTTGGGTTAGAGATATAGTCTACTATTTGGACTTGGGTTTAGGTTCGGTTTGGATATTGTAAAAAATCAAACCTATACAAAAAATCATCGTTATTTTCAAATTAATAACCAAAACCTAATTGCGGGTAAAAAAAATTGGGTGACAAGTGTTTCATTCTATGTAGAATGGTCAAAGTAACTATTGGTTCAGATGAAATTGTCATTTCTGATCATTCTACTTGATACAAGGTGCTATGGAAAAGTAGGCATTGGTTTGTCAAAATTTGTGATTTGGAAATTGTTCATCAAAATTTCAAGTTTGAATCTTCTTAAATGTTATCAATTTTCTGAGTCAAATACATGACTTTAACCCAGCGATAAGCAAACTCTTGCTTGTGTGCTTATAAGAATGGAACATGAAACCTTCGAGGATGTGAGGGTGTGTTTGGATAGAGTTTTATTTTTTTTGAACAGTGAAAAAAGACTAAAAGTAGTAAGGTAACAAGTGCGAAACCCAAATCTTTAATTGGCAAGATACCAACCAAGAAGAAAACTCTAAGGGCTAAACCCCAACACCTAAAAGGCCACAAGGCCAAATATAACAATAAAGCGCATATGAGTCGCAGTCCAAACACCAAAAAAAGCCTAAAAGCTCAAATACAAGGGTATTAGAGCATCCACAATGAAATAATCAAAAGTGCATAATCAAAAGTTGCCTCATCATCTTTTGGTTATCCATTTAAGGGGTTGATAAGGATAGTAATGTAGAGATCCACAATGGTACAATCAAAATTGAATAACTAAAACTTGTCACATCACCTTTTTAACTTATAAAAATCTAGAAATTGTGCCATAAAAAATAATTTTTTAAAAACAGTTTTCAAACTAATAAAAATAGATTATTAAAAAAAGAGAAAATAGTTTTTTGAAAACTTTGATTAAAAAAAAAGTTTTTGAGAAAAGTAAAAAAAAAAACAGTTTTTGAATAAATTTGTTTTTTTTAGTTTTAATAAAAAACTGTTTAAATTTTTTTTGGGAAAAATAGTTTTAATAAAAAAACGTGTTAAAAAACTATTTTTGCAAAAAATAAAAACTGTTTTTAAAAGTATTTTTGTTATAAACATGTTTAAAATGGAAGAAATAAAGTTTTTGTGTAATGATGGTGTATTTGATTGAGAAAATGTGAAGACAATTTAAATTTAATTATTGACAAAATGTTGGTAGTTTTAATTATCCAATGGCTAAAATTTGATAAGTTGCGAAGATGTTTTTAAATTTGGTTATTCCAATGTGAACTATTTTTAAGCAAATGTTGCTAACCTTATAAATTTTTTAGTTTTGATTATGTCACTGTGGATGCTCTTAGATACACCCAAACCCTAAAAGCATGCCACCAAATTTGGAATCCGGAACTCCAAGTCACCGCTGTCGCGTAGCAGGACCGCCGTGAACCCACTATATGTCGCCGGTTCTGAAAACGACCGAAAGAGCCGCCTCCCGTGAGATCGCCGTGAACCTCGCATCCCATCCTCAGCCTATTGCCAAACCACCATAACGTCACCGCCCACAGCCTCCATCGCATCCCATCCACTGCCTTGCAGCCAAAAGCTTTGATGCCGCCGAAACCCATAAAACCCCCATGCTTCCACCGAAAAATCTCAGAAGCGAGATACCCCCGTCAACACCTCCACTGCGACCACCACTTTGAAAAGCGGAGACCTGCGAAAAAGAAACCCTTATCTCCTCCACAACCACTAGCTACCGCCACAACCAGATCACCACCGCTACAGTCATCACCGAAAGCAATAACAACAGTGACAAGATCCGCGGCTCCACTTCGCCGTTAAGCAGAGACTGGACCCATCCAACAATGAGAACCAGGTGGGAGCCAGACCGGACAAGAGGATCGACAAGCCATTATACTACTACATTACGGAGTATTATTGTTGTTGTTTTCAATATTATTTTTACAGTTATATTAGATTCGTGTAAGTCTTTCTAAACAATCATTCAACTTGATGAACGAAATTGAAAATAAAAAATTGAAGTACCAAAAAAAAGAAATAAAAAAAAAAGAATGACCAAAAATCTCAATGACTCACTAAAGATGAAAAAAAAAAGAGCAAATCGAGTTTTTTCAGTGTTCATTCTATCTTGACTCCTTTCAGTATTATGGTCATATTCCTTCCGTTTCAAAATAAATATCCGGTCTGTAAAATAAGAATTTAAAAATATTATGTTTTCTACAAGAAAAAATCTCAATTTTTTTAATAAATTAAAAGAACTCACGGATAACTAGCTGTTGAAAGAAATTTGAATTTTTCTTAAAAAATTCGTATTTCTTTTAAGTTCTCGTTTTGCATACCGAACACTTATTTTAGGATGGAGGTAGTATTCTATAATTTCTCGATTCCCGTTGAGACCAATCACTAATTCCAAATGTTTCGATGAAAATCTAAACAAGAACTCACTAAACATCAATGATACCCACTGTCTATATAAACAACTAATTTTGTCCAAACACGCCCTTTAATTCTCTATTAGTAAAATCTCCATAGTAAACTCGCTTATCATCGGGTATGGATTATGGGGTTCTGGACTTTGGGCCCTCTCTGAGCCCCTTATGCACGAGTTGAGTTTTGTTCACCATCCACTCAAAAAGGTAAATATTACCCTCTTTTCTATTGATTGAAATGGTGTGGATCCTACCACAAATTAATGTCATACTTATCCAAAAGTGTATTAAAAAAAAAACTTTTATTTTTGGGCCAAAAAACTTTGCTCGAGGGTTAACCCGATAAACCACCTTTCCAATACGTCCTTGGCAATCCTTTTTTAATGGAAATTGAATTCTACACTCCCATTTTTGACATATACACTCATTTTTTTGTCTTCTAGTAAAAAAATTACACACACTTTCAACACTAAAATCCAAAAAAAGGAGTGTAGATGTCAAAAATAGAAGTGTAGAATTCAATTTCCTTTTTAATTCTCATAAAAACCCCAGGGTGCTGCTAAATATAACTGCGAATTTACTATATGTAGTCAATTTAGAGTAAGAAATTTTTGAATTTCCTTTATAAATTGATTACATATAGTAAATTTGTAGTTGTATTTAGCCCGACCCAAACCCCAGGTTCAAAACTTCTCTATCGTTCTTACCCTTTCTTTAAGCGGAAGTAAAGACACAAACACACGAGTACGAGAGGTTTTCATAAGAAATCTTCTCGCCCTCTTCCTCTGCCTAGAAGCCATGGCAGCTATTCAGTACCTCGACTCTCTGCGCAACACCCACCCAGAGCTATCCGATTGGTACAACACCCTGTCAGATCTGTACCACAAGAAGCTCTGGCATCAGCTCACCCTCAAGCTCGAGCAGTTCGTCGCTCTCGCCGTTTTTCAGGTCTCCCCCCTTTTAACTTCCAATAATGTGTTAGATTTTGAAGAGCTAAATTTGGGAATACAAGGTTTTTTGTTTTGTTGGTTTTGTGACAGCTTGATTTG
This sequence comes from Rhododendron ovatum, assembly GCA_019656835.1. NCBI lineage: Eukaryota > Viridiplantae > Streptophyta > Magnoliopsida > Ericales > Ericaceae > Rhododendron > Rhododendron ovatum. The sequence goes on along the minus strand of CM033794.1, from coordinate 19,310,263 downwards.
TTCAATGACTGAGATTAGGGTTTGTATATCTCTTTGTTTTTAGGGTAAATAAGAGTTTTCGGGTCTTATGCGATGACAGAATCCCCAATACTGTTGGGTGCGTTTCCGACTTTCCGCTATATTATTGGACCACGTGCTAAGTCTAAGTTTTTTCTGCTAAATGGTATTTTAGTTGTTTTATGTGAGGAGAAGAATCACATGGCTAGAAATCCGTGAAAACATGGGCTTTAGTCCATTTAGTTTTGACGGAAACGCCCCGTTATAGTCAAGTTTTTTTTTTTTAGGGCTTATGCGTCCTTCTACTCCGCTTGATGACGTTGTGTTTTCCTTTGATTGAGATAATGGTTTTATATCTCATGTTTTCAGAAATTATGTTTTTAGGCCAAAGTATTGCCAGAATCCACTTTTTTGCTCTGAAGTGTTTCCAGAATCCCAGTCATAACTGTTACCTCAAGTGCTTTTTGGCTAATGAGATACCAGATAAAGTGATACATACCAAATGTTTGAATTCTTGGCCATTCTATTTCTAGGGTTTTTGCATGTTAGTTAGATGACAATTTGTTCTGTTCATCGACTTATGTATGTGAATGAACAAGGGTTTTGTGGCCTAAAGGATTGCCAGAATCCCCCAAAAAATGCTAATCAAGTAGGATTAGTTGTTGTTCTTTTAAGAGACCAGAGGAAGTGCTAAATTATTTGAAGTTTGAAGTTTCGGTGGTTATTTTGATATAGCCGTCTCAAGTATTGGTAATTGTTGTTTATCTACAACAGGATTTAAGCTTCACCATGTGAAATGTGGAATCGTGGACAATTTGAAACCTGTATTAATAACTAGGAGAATTATATCATGCACACCCCTTTTCCAGGCTTGTACCTTATGCCTTGTTTGTTTTACTTTTTGAAAAAAAAATTATGAGAGTATTAGGGGTAATAAGTGGAGAGAGATAGAGAGAAAAATGATTGGAAGTAGCGGGAATCTTTTGAAAAATGCTTTTCAAAAAGTAAAACAAACAAAGCATTAATGTTCTTGGCTGACTTTAGTGGTGTTTGGTTGTGCATTATGAGTCGAAATATTGTGGTCCCACCTATATGTCAGATATGAACGAAGTGGTGTTTGGTCCCAACTTATAGTGGTGATTGGTGATTGGGTCTGACTTGTAGTGGTGTTGGCTATGGCCAATAGCGGTTGTTTTAGTTGTGTCGATTTGACCAAAAGTGGTCTTTGGTTATCTCCTTGTTCGTGTACCTTTTCCCTTTTTATTAATGGTAAAATGTATTTTTGTTGCCTATTAGAAAAAAAACTTGCTTTTTGATTATCCTGTTTTTCTTGTACCTTTTCGCTCTTTGGTAATGAAATGTGTTTTTGCTGACTGGGAAAAAAATGGGGCTTTGATTATACCCAAGTGATCCTTTTTATGGAGGAAATTTGTTTCTGTTGCAGACATAAAAAGAGATGGTTTTGGGTTGTGCTGCAAGCTGTGTTTGTTATGAACAAAATCGTCTGCTCAGATCCATTTTTCCTTTATATTCATTTTCTGAAGATGAGCAGGGAAATAATGCTGCTGAGCTGAACAGTTATTGATCTGAGCCTCAAGTGTTATGAGTTTCATTTTCCAATTTCTCATCTATGCAGCCATATGCCTCTTTAGTCCTTCCGAATGCATTGGAACAACCAATTAGGGTATCCTTTGAAGTTTGTTTGGCCAGCTGCTAATAAGATATTGGTGACAATTGTTCAGATGGGATGATATTAACTGACTTGTAGAGTTTCCTCTCTTTTTGAAATTTTTTGTTTTACCATCTTACTGTGAGGAGTGAGTGTGATTGGTCAAGCATTGATCAAACTGCTGAAAAGGCTGTCCCTATTATCGATTCAGGATTAAGCTCTTTAATATCAATTTTCTATTGCTTGAAACTGAAAAGTCTGTAAAGCTTGTTAATAGGATGGTTTGCTACTGGTTATCTCTTGGATGTCGCTGTCCACATAGTCAAAGGCTTGTGCACATTTAGAATGAGTTAGTTTTTCTGTTTTGGTCGGCAAGATTAGATCAAGTGAGTTGATCCTGCATGTTGATGACAATAGCATCATAGGAGAATGGCGGGTGGCAGAGTTGTATCACAAGCGAATGTTGCATTTTCATTGGAGAAATGATTAGTTTCGAATCTTTTGATGATTGGTGGTGCTTTTTATTTTGCTAAGCTGTTCTTCGCACTGCCGGGTGATGGCTCATATGTGGTATTCTTTTTCTGGTTGGACATTAGTTTCATTGTACGGTCTTTCTGTATGACTCAGCAGGTAGCATAGCTTCTGCTACATGTGTTCTGCTAGTGTTTGACTGGGAAAAGCTTAAACACAACAAGATGCATTGATTGTGCTTGACAGTTGTTTCTTTCTCATTATCTTCAGGCTGGTGATGCTCTCATTCAGTTATATCATAATTTCATCACTGATTTTGAGACCAAGATCAATCTTCTCAAGCTTGCACATTTTGCCGTCATTGTTTCTCGGCAGTATTCAGAGAAAGATGCTGCCATTAGTTACCTGGAAGATGTGATAGAAAAGCTTCAGGCTACTAGAGAAATGCGCATTGAGGAACCAATTCTTTTTATAAAGATGCAAATTGCTATCTTTAATCTTGAGAAAGGCAGCCAAAAAGAGTGCAAGAAACTTCTCGAAGACGGGAAGAGTACGCTTGACACTATGACTGACATCGACCCATCTGTGTATGCCAGCTATTATTGGGTTTCATCTCAGTGTCATAAGTCTCGACAAGAGTTTGCTGAGTTTTACAAAAGTGCTCTTCTTTATCTAGCATATACCTCAGTGGAGTCACTGTCAGACTCATTTAAGCTGGTATGTGACCTGATATTTAACTATTTTACGGAGGTTAAAATTTGCTGCAATAAATTAATATTAGAGCATGTTTAGAATTTCTGGTTATACTATTGATGTATATAATTTTTGCAGCTTTCATTCTGTCCTTTCTTGTTACTGCATGCTGCCTGGTTTGAATATTGTCTCTCTATTGTGGAAAGTGCGTTGCATCAAGAATGGTTTTGAGAACATCAATGTTTTTATTTTTTTGGACAATAGGGTTCCTTTAAGCCATGAATGTGTAAGTAGATGTCTTGGACTATTGGGTTAAAATGGTGAACTAAAGGGATTGGATAAGAATGCAAGGAAGAATGAGATAACTTGAGAATGTGGATGTGGTATGGGGATGATGTTGCTTGCACTGTAGGACCTTAAAGTTGTCTCAGTGTCCTTACTCTTGGCTAAGAAGTCAGCTTTAGGAGGTCTTGGAATTGTGGATGAGGGATTCTGAATACCTTTTTCTTTTTTAGTCGATGAGAGCATCTGTTTTTATTTAATCAACTTTTGGTTAGAAGGGGTAGCAGAAGAATAGATGACGAGTCTTTTGGATGCAGATTATTCTCCCTGTTACACACTTGAATCAAATCTGGATTCTTGGGTATTTTTCACATGGCATGAGCTCACATTGAAATTTGTTTTCATACCTAGACTTATATTAGCCATATCCTACAGAAGAAGAGTGATTGTTCCTGAAATCAATTGGTAATTATGGATCATTTCTTTTAATGTATTCTTGAGAATATTCCTGCATGGTTTCTTGAGCTTCCCATTTTTTCCATCAGCAGTAATGAATTTTATGTCAATCTCTCGTATGTATCAGGATTTGGCCTTTGATTTATCTCTAGCTGCGTTGCTCGGAGAGAACATCTATAATTTTGGGGAACTGCTTGCGCATCCAATTGTAAGTCAGTTTTCCCTTATATTATTCGTTGCCAAATTGTTGATGAAATCAGCTACACTGTCTTCCCACTTTGCCCTTTAAGAGATTCCTACTTCCATATAGTTGATTGTGACATCTTTTATTTGATACAGATAAAGAGCCTTCTGGGCACGAAGGTGGAATGGCTCTTCTATATTCTTGAAGCATTCAATTCTGGTGACTTAGTTCGCTACCAAGAATTGTGGCAGGTGCATAGAGCTGCGTTGAGTGCTCAACCAGCCCTGGTGGAGAATGAGAAAAAGCTACTAGAAAAGATTAACATTCTCTGTTTGATGGAAATCATCTTCAGGTATGATAGAAAGCCATTTTTCTCCTTGATCCTATGCTTTTTTCACTTCTTGGTGCTGGATTCATTGGAAATGTGGTTCCGTGCAGTCGACCATCAGAAGATAGAGCTATTCCACTACGTATCATTGCAGAACGCACAAAACTTACTGTGGAGGATGTGGAGTATCTTCTCATGAAAAGTCTATCAGTAAGTCCTTGTGATGACACGGAGATTCATTAATCTAATCGTCAAGTGAATAGGAAGCTGATACTCTCTCCGTTTTATTTTGTTTTCCCCTTTTTTGACGGTCGCGTCCTTTTCAGGGGATCAGCAAATAATGTATCTTCGTGAATTTTTATTTTTGAAGTTTTTTGACCCATCAAAGTATCTCAATCAGTTATTATGTATGAAGTTTTCAAAATAATCTAGAAAAGAATAAGTTAAACATGGACGAGCTTTTGAGATGTAAATGGTCAAACATTGGAATGGAGGGATAATAAACTAGAAAGCTCCGAAATGAGAATTCATGTTTCTCCACCTCAACATAGATATTGTGTCAGTATACAAGTTTTTGTGTGATATTGCTGGTTAATGGTAATCTTTTGCAACTCAGTTGCCACTGCCTCATCATTGTGAAGCGTTTGATGGACATGCTGTTTATGTTTTATTTGTTAAATAAATACTAAGGATTTTTTCTCTGTCCAGATGTTTTTAACTGATGGAAAATATTACTGCAGGTTCATCTAATTGAGGGGATAATTGATCAAGTTGAGGGAACTGTTCACGTCTCTTGGGTGCAACCAAGAGTGTTGGGAATTCCGCAGATCGAATCTTTGCGTGATCGGCTGGACAATTGGGTGGACAAAGTACACACGGCTTTGTTGTCAGTAGAGGCAGAAACACCTGATCTAGTTGCATCTTAAAGCTTTATTCCTCTGACATCCTTTCCGCATTCTGTAATAGTCTAACGAACGCCCAAAAAGAATCGGTAACTGCAGCAAAGAAAAAGATTGTTAGCTGCTCGGGTCATCTTTGTATGCTTCATTTCATACTGATTCATCAGATCTTGAGTTATATTTCTGAAAGGAGCAGGCTCTCGTGCTTTCATTTTTCAGATTTATTGCATTCCTAGAGACAGTTTACTTTCTTTATGGTTTCATTGAACAATTTAATGGAAATGTTCTTGAGTTACATCAACATTTCATCGATGGAGTCCATTTTATTCCACGGTTTGTTCTCTTCATTTACTTGTAGGTAATCATTCTTTCTCGTAAACAGATGTTTTTGTGTTTCACCCCTTAACAGCATTAGTGAGATTTGTACCATGGCTACGGATGGTCGATTCCTGCTGATGGTAAGCTACTTTCTGTATTCTTATTCCTCTCTGTGAGAAAAGGTGTTCATGTGAAAAGTATAGAGAGGTTTTCGGTATATCAGTTGGATTTCCATTTGTAAACAGAGCTCTGGATTTTTTGCAGAATATTCTTGGATATTGACAAAGGTACACAGGGATATTCCGAAATTGTTTTTGACCTGTAACAATTCCAATTATATGAAATATCGTAAATTGTAGGACTCGGGGGCTCTGCTGCCCCAACCCACAAAACGGCCCCCACCCACAAAACGGCCCCGTTTTGATTAAATTAAAATTTTCAACCACCAATTTGCAATCCTATGAAGCAGAAACGTAATTATGAGAGTCTTAGAGACAAATTTTGATTATGTTTCTTTAGAATAATATGATCAGAATAGTAAGATTTTCATACCCGTTCAAACAGATTAAATATTGGACCACTTAATTTTTTAACCATATTTTTTAATATATAAACGGTCTCAAAAAATTAGTACTCAAATTTTCATCCCGTTTGAATCGGTGCAAAAATCTTGTTATTCTTATCATATTATTCTGAAGGGTCGTAATTCATTTTTATCTCTGGGGCTCTCATATTAAGTATATATTCTTTATTTAGGACCATATAGAGCAGAAATGTAATTATGAGAGCCCTAGAGATAAAAATGAATTACGGCCCTTCAGAATAATATGATAAGAATAACAAGATTTTTGCACCGATTCAAACGGGTGAAAATTTGAGGACTAATTAATTTTTTTTAGACCGTTTATATGTTAAAAAATATGGTTAAAAAATTAAGTGGTCCAATTTTTAATCTGTTTGAACGGGTGCGAAGATCTTACTATTCTGATCATATTATTCTAAAGAGACATAATCAAATTTTGTCTCTAAGACTCTCATAATCACGTTTCTGCTTCATAGGATTGCAAATTGGTGGTTTGAATTTTTAATTTAATCAAAACGGGGCCGTTTTGTGGGTGTCGGCAGGGGCTCCTGCGCCCCTGGGGCGGCAGAGCCCCGAGTCCTAAATTGTATAACTATTAGTTTAATTTGCAGATTGTCGTTGAATATCTCTAGTAATTATTTTTCAAATCCCTATCCATATTCCTCATTGTTAAGAACATGTACGAAAATATCCAGTGGGATCAACTGTAAATGCGAAAATTGAATTTGCTAAACTCTGATATTCAATTTTCGTTGGCTACAACCTGTCCGACTTGGCACGTTTTACTACACATGTTGCACACTGGTTCATACCCCTTGGGTACAAATTTTGTACTGCAGTATGTCCAATGTGAGTGGTTCCGGTAGGCAAAAAAAAAAAAAAACACGAAGGCATGGGAAGAAACATTTTACTTCTGCATCGAGCCACAACCCAGATCTAGAGCTCTAATATACACTTGGATACACAACTCCTACTCGAACCATCACCACAAACGCTCTGAATTTTTTCCATACGGAATAAAACAAAAATCAGATAAAGTAACCTTATTTGACATCCCATTTGACCTCTTTGTCTATACAACAAAATACATGCAAAGTAAATATTACCAATTCTTCACTCTTGCCTTACAAACGGCGAGGAGCTCACATCTGTTGTACTGTAAAAAGAATCCTCTTGCACACCGTAGTAATTCTCTTCCTTCTCTTGATCCCACCTTAGAACCTCCCTTATATACTTGAATGCCTCATCAATGGTTACTCGGTCCCTTGCCCTAGCTTGCCACACGAAAAGCTTTCTACATGTGAGGGAAGCATAAAGGTCTTTGAACTTCATAGCGACGTAGTAGTAAGCTTGGTGGGCCAGCGACTGGTGGTTGTTGTGGGGCCTCACTGGACTGAAATCTGTGAACCACTCACAAGCACTTAGATCTACGCGATTGACCTTCTCCTCAAAGAGATCATACTTGTTAAAGATCAAGACGAAAGAGGTGTTCTTGAAGCATGGATGGCCCACCGTTGTTTCAAAGAGAGCCTTGGTTTGCATCATTCTGTTTTCTAGTAGGGTTCCTGAACTGGTGTTTTCTGGGGCAAGACACATCTGATCATAGTCGCTAAGCGATACACAGAAGACTACCACGCGGACGTCTTCGAACATTTCTACCCACTTGCAGCCCTCGCTCATGCCCTTGGCATTCACTCTAATAAGTTGGTACCTGGAAAACAAGACATATGGAGCAGACAATAGTTGAATCGCTAGGCAAGAAAGGGAAACAGAAGAATAGTTCACAAGTCGCAAATCATGTAAAATTACTATCGAGGACTATGCGTTGCTTCTATGGATGACCACGTTTGTGACCAAGTTGCCATCATTTGAAAAGTGATATTGCACTACCGAAGCTTCTTTTGAAACATGGGGGTTCCAGCCTTCAAAGCCTACATTCTACCACCAGCATTGGACATGGTTTCAGGCAGGAAGTAGCAGAAGCCACGGCTTGGATAGATATAAGGCTCCATTTGGGTAGAAGTGAATTTCAAATGACCGGATTTTGAGTTTGATTAGCTATACATGACTTGTGAAACTAGAATAAAAGACGGATTACATGTAGTGTAACGAAAAGGTGTAGTTTGTTGGATCACTGTACAACTATAATCCTTCATGTGAAGGATTTGGTATCACTTCTATTGATAGGTATCCAAAATCTTGTGTCAAAAGTCATGTGATCCATCAAACCTGAATTGGAGTTATAGTCACTATCAAACCCCTTCTGCCCTTCACCTGAGTGGAACCTAATTATGCCTTGTAAGTCAGAGTAGTGCATATGAACATAGTGGAAGAGGAAGCAACAATTACCTGGTTAGAGGCGGGGGTGGAGCTTCCAGATTGTCTGTGTAGGCTTCAGACATTGGGCTACGATCGTCCAGAGAGAACTCCATGAAAGCTAAACCGTTCCCTTGGGTGACCCCTTCTGCATATACTATGTCTCTCTCTGAAGGCTCATACTCGTTGCTTGACACCTCGACAGCCTAAGACAGGACATCATCAATTAGCCATCCAAGCTCAATTATTTCCTCCCAATTTCTATGGCCTAGTCCGTAAACGGAGAAAACGGGACAAAGACATTCAGGAGAAACTTTTACCCAGTTAACATCCACTGCTTTGGAAAGACATTCCATATTTTAGAAAACGTGGTAGAAAATGGTGAAGAAAGAAAAGAAACGAGAATCTTATCACTTATTTCCTTGTGAGAAATACTTACAGAGATGAAGCGAAATGATGGATTTTTATTGGTTCATTTTACTTTTCACCATTTCTCACCAAAATGATCCTTTCTTTTCACACCATCAACCAAAGGTGCTGGACCTGCTGGTAGGTTCTCTTGACTGCTGTGACACCTATGAGCTATGTAGCACGGATATGGGTATGGGTATGGACACAAACACGGAATTTCTAAAAAAATGGGGACACGGACACGGCAAAAATAAATACTCCCTTCGTCCCAAAATAATTGTCCGTTTCGCAAAACGAGAACTTAAAAATAATACATTTTTTACAAGAAAAAATTCTAACTTTTTTTATCAATTAAAAGAACTCATTAATATATCTAGCAAATTGTTGAAAAAAGTTTGAATTTTTCTTGAAAAATTCATATTCATATTATTTTTAAGTTCTTGTTTTGCGGACCGGACAATTATTTTGGGACGGAGGGAGTAAATAAATACTCCACTATTTATTTTATACTAGTGAAAATATAGTTATATGTATAAGCACGAAGCATCAACATATACAAACAAACATAATATACACATCATATTACACTTTTAACCCAAAATATTAAAAGTATTGCACATTTACTCCCCCCCCCCAACAAAAAAAAATAATAATAAAAATAAAAAAAATAAAATTGCATATTTAACCCCTGCCCTATCCCTATACCTATACGTTCCTCCTGTGTCCCCAGATTATCAAATATAACCGACACGCCAGCCTCTAGAAATGTTGGTGCTTCATAGCCTATGAGAGAACCATGGTTACCTAGATTTAGGAATACACATGTGGATCCATATACATCCGTAAATCACAATTGTATGGGAAGGACATATGCCTGATTATTATTATTTTTTATCGTTCCACTATGGACGCACCTAAACATCAGATAACATGGCTAATTGAAATGAATTGAATACCCGGCTTAGGAAGTATTCAGCAACATCAGGCAGGAAATGAAGCTCATCCTTTCTCCTATACGTTTGCTGTATAGCAGGATCCCTCCAAACCTCTTCAACTAGGGGAGCATACTCACGCGTTGCCGCAGGGAAGAAAGCATCCAAATCTCCTGTGGCTATAATGTCTAGGAGCCAGTCAGAGAAATGCTTCAACTTAGGGTTGATGGAGTAGATGCATTGACTTTTCGCATTGGAATCGTCATCTGTAACGAGAATCAGTACAATTGTCAGAAATACTGCAGTGCAGTCATCAGTTTAACTTATCATTACGCATTTCACATGTGGACCAATAACATCACCACCGCATACAATCAAACAATTTGTGCATCCTCGAAAATCAAGGAACACAAAAAAAAAAGAAAAGAAAAAAGCAGCCTTGATTTTCAAATTACCATTAGAACACAGACCTAAGTCAACAAACAAATGAAAAGAGGGGGGAAAGGGAAAAAGGGCAGATCGTTTTGCTCTTTATGGAAAACATGTATCTTAAAGAATATAGAATCGTGAGTTCTATTGCTCTTTTTAGTCCCAAATCGTTTTGCAAGTATAGCAACAGACATGCACACGCAAGAAAAGAGGGGGGAAAGGGAAAAAGGGCAGATCAGTGTTCCTATCCTTGAAGAACTCAGTATCCATTAACTACAACTCATTCAATAAGTAACAAAACATTAACTATTACTCATTCCGTCCCTATTTGTTTGTCTACTTTTTGACTTTAACGTGTCCCAAAATGTTTGTCCAATTTTAAGTTGACTTTTTAAAAAATTCCCCTAATGCCCTCTCTTTTGAAAAATTATGCATTGAAAATGTGCGCTCTCACATTAAATGTCAAAAAAGTGGGGTATTTTTGAAAATTCAAAACTTTTTAGTAGTAATCATTTTGTTCCCTTAAAAAGTTGGATTCCAAAAATTGGACAAACGAATTGGGACGAAGGGAGTAAAATCAAAGTAGAATTTGATCGATAAAGAGGCAGATTGTTTTAGTTTTGACCTGAGGTAGGGTAGGCAAAGGAGGGCTTGCACTGGATACTTGCTAAAACTACTAGCAGCAGATAGTTTTTTTCACACTCCATCAGTACACTAAGCATATTGTTCCATGAAAAGGCTCAAATAAAATCCATATGATGTTACGGTAAACACTCTTCCCAGCTGAATGCCCCCAATTCTATTTATCTTATAAGTAGAATCCGTAGACATCACAAAGCCCCAAGGAAAACATGCTCACCAAGCTGATTTGTCATAGAACCAACATTTTCCAGACTGAGGACAGTCCATATTTCACAAATGACATCCCAAACCCACCCTTGCTCAGAAACAGGGCATTAAGGTCCACTTAAGTGGTTTCTTCATTGGAACTATATGTCAAATTTTAATGAAGGACAGAAATTTTGTGGGGCATTTGAACATGTCCACACAGTAAAAGAAATCTCCCGCAACCATAGATTACATATGATCTGAACGGTCTTATGGTCCAAAAATACTGGTGGATGAATTTCGAGGAAGACAATGGGAAAATTTCGAGCTACCTATGAACCCCATGAGTAACTATCATCTTTCTAGACATACCCTTGAGTCCCTGACACAAGGCACCGTGTCTTATTTGTAAACAAATATATATAGCTCAAAGAAACCGCTATATTTCCCATTTCACTACATTCACTTCCTTAAATTTGAAAATAAATGCATATACCCGTCCCCAGTGGCACTCTACAACTTATTTGGAATCGTTATGAAAAATTCTTCACCAGTTGATGGCAAATAGGAATAAATGCAGAATAGGCAGCTGTATTGTATGATACGAACCCAGTGAAATCTTACTTTACGATGAGCGTAGTAGTATGCAAAGGGAAAATGATGATTTGAAGCTAAACATCTGACTTAGATTGTTATAGAAGCTTTATCCATTGTACCTGTCTCACTACTTTGGTCATAAGAATCTATTGCTTTCATCCTTGACAGAGCCTCCTCTTCAAAGCGCTCCCGTCCATCAAGCAGTATGCTAAGATATTTATACATATTGCTTTGAATCATAAGTTTAATCTCCAGCAATTCGTCCGCATTAAACTTGTTCCCATACAGGAATTTTGCCTGTTAAATGATGCATAAAGAAAAGAAGAAAATGAATATAAGCACTAGTAAGGCATTCTAACAACTTGGGAAAGAATGACATGCAATTTGTAGCCACAGATCTTCTTTGTCTGCGAATCTAAATACACCACAAAACTGATCGTCCCAGTTTCAGGTTTAAGGACCAACTTTTTCACATTAATGCTCAGGAGAACGGAAGGTAAGTGCATTTTATAGACAATTTGGACAAATAGTCAATCGAAATTGGATCATTGAATTTTTCTAGTGCTGCTTTTGGTGCCGCTAAAATGAAAAAACGTACTCCCTCTATCTGTGTTTGTTAGTCCGTATTGGGGATTCCAACCTTTTTTTGGGAAACATCATGATTGCTTTGGATAATTTTATCTTTCAGATTTTACCCTTGCCTTCAAACAATCAAAGTCTTTTTTTAAAAAATTTGGCGCCATTCTCCAACCCACGGCAAAATTGAGCATCCCATTTTTTAAAATGATAAACATGAGTCTGACTCCTAAAACATGCCACCAAACATGAGTCTGACTCCCAATTTTTTTATGTGATAATTGGTCTTTTGGTTTGTTAATTCAATATTTGAAGACAAGGGTAAAAGAGTAAAAGTGACACAATTGATCATTGACTTTCAAACATGGACAAACATTAATGGACGGAAAAAAGTATGTTTGTGGACCAACCAACACGGACAAAGGGAGTAAAAGCTTTGACGAGTTATAACTGAGGTAAGCTGAGAATAGTGTACATTCGGCCTAATAATACGCAAAATCTGCAGTTTTTTTCTTGGGCAAAGTCCACTTTCATCCCCTATGGTTATCGCCATGTGCGGATACCCCCCTCGTGGTTCAAAACTGACCACATAACCTACCTGTGGTTTTGAAAATGTGCGGATAGACCCCCTGTCGTCGTGTTTTCCATCCACATTAACGGACACAATATTAAAAGACCGATATACCCTCATCAAGTCCCTTGATACTTCTTCTTTTTTTAATCTAACCACACCATCCACTATACCAAAAATTGAATCCAAACCGTTGATATTGTAAATTTTGATAAGTACTACATCTATGCCAAAATTCAAGTCAATCAAAAAATGAAAAGCTCATGGTTGAATCAATTTTGTTATGAAATTAAAATTTCAAATTTGAATTTAGTAAAAATTAGATCACTGGGTTATTGATGCCTGATCGAGATGATTTATTATAGAGATACTCTATTCTTTATTTAATACATTATGAACGACTCAGATTACATTCTAGAGGCGTGTGAGATACACCTCCGTTAATATGGATGGAAAACATGATGGCAGGGGGTTTATCCGCACATTTTCAAAACCATAGGTAGGTTATGTGAACAATTTTGAACCATGAGGGGGGTATCTGCACATAGCGATAACCACAAGGGGTGAAAGTGGACTTTGGTCTTTTTTCTTTTTATCTCACGCAAAATATGTATGTGATATTCCTCACGTACGTATATTATGGGGCCACTGGTTCAGTGGTTAAAAAACTCAGTTCGCTAACCTTGTTTGTGGGTTCAAAGACAAGAATAGATACTTTGTGCAAATAATATCGAAATTTAGGTTTTTACTCAATCTTTCCCTCTCAGACCCCCATTAATGAGAATTAAATTGGGTATACTTCAATTTTTGGTATCAATAGTGTATAATTGCTTTTGATAAGTTCTTACCAACAATAAATTAAGAACATATTATCCATTGACTGCTATATGGTGAATGAAATGAGGAGTAACTAAGTATGCCGATCCAAAAAAAGAAAAGAAATGAGGATTAAATAGTACACCAGAACCAAACATTTCAACCACCTTTTCGTAATTGTTCTAGAATTGGAAATTCATACATCGACAAAATCAGTCAATATTACCATCTACGTTTTCTGTGATGTATTGTTGAAACAACATGCCATGTACAGAAAGGCACATCAAACAACGCTAAATGCATCAAGATATATGTGTTGAGTGCACAGATTTGAATACACACGTAGTGAATATTAACAAGTAAAAGTACATATAGTCCTATTTTGGACTCTTGCTACAAAAGATAGACTTATTGGTTGGGGTATGCCTTTGGATGCCGGTTGTGTATTGTGTGGAAATTGTGCAGAATCACATGTGCACTTGTTTTTTGATTGTTTATATTCTAAGCATGTTTGGAGCTTGATGCTTCAGAAGAATGGTGTTAGTAGGCTCTCATCGTCATTGTCTATGGAAGTGAGTTGGATGTTGAGATATAGATCTGGAAAGTCCTGCTTGCATATTGTTTTCAAGCTGTCACTTGCTGCCACCATCTATTGGCTTTGGAGGGATAGGAGCTGTCGTGTGTTTCAAGGTAAAAAGTCTGATGCCGCAGATCTTTTTGGCAGAATAGAAGATGAGATCAGAGCTTGCTTATGTTATTGGTGGAATATTAAGAAGTCGGATCAGAATAGGTTACTGGTCAGGGGCTGGAATTTGTCATTCTCTGTATTCAGTCCTTAGTTTTTTGTTTTTTCCCTTTGGGGGTTCTTGTTACTTGCTAGGCTTTCCAACTAGCTTGTGTTGTGTAAGGGTTTTTGCCCTCTGGTTTAGTGTTTGTTGTGCTTAACGAAAGGTTAATTTAGCCAAAAAATAATCAACCTTCTATTAAAGACTCAAAAGAAACATGTCATGTGACCAATTTGAAAACTAAATCAACCTGTACTGCCAGCAACACTATTAATAGCTATCTTATCATAAACCAGAGCCCATTTAATGCTTACATACCTGCTTAAAAATAGTGCTGGTTCCAGAGCCTTGAGGGCCAAGCAGAAGCAGTTTTTGATTTTTTCTCTGTTCCAGATAATTAGGAACAGTAGTATAATTGCTAGGCTCATCCCGTTGTCCCTGAGGTTGACCATGGGGCACTGGCAAAGAGAACACGGTGCAAAAAAGCCGCGTTGAAGCCTGTCTAACAAAGAGGCATGTATTGATGTTGCATAAAGTTTTTCATAACCTAATACAGTTTCCTAAATATATTCGGAATGAAATCTTCAGACGCATACCTTTTCCCAAATGTTTCCCCTGATATTGTTCTGACCTTCTTCCTCATAACGACCATCATCATACACCCAAAAATGAGTGTCACGTGGACACTGCACATTGGCCAGCTGAAATATGACAAATGCAGGTTAGGGTTGAGTCCACGTGGACTAAACACAGAAGCAAGTGATACAGAGGGAAAAAAAGGGGGGCCAAAGAAATTATAAGGAAGCCTGAGGTGTTAACTCCAAAGGACAAATTTAAGTAGAAATCATGTATAAGAAGCAGACATTCCATGTAACAATGGATCTAATATGAGACTAGAGTTGTTACGCAACAAGGATAAAAGGTGCACAACACGGCAACCTCAGCAAAAATTTGATTCAAAGAAAAAAACAAGTACTGCACCGTTCAACTTTGAAATGAAAGAAAGCTCAAAAAACAGACCTTTAGGATTCTCAGTTCAAGTTTTGTTATTTCTCGGCCATTGATGTAAACCTCAGTGTTGCCATTGCTTGCATGAGGACTAAGTTTCCCAGTAAAATTTAAGTTTGAACTTACAACCCGATCTGGTTTTTCTCCCTCCTGTCACATCAACACAGAGTCTTACTAGTTGCATTGGTTATCACAAGATATGAACAATTCTTCACCTATAAAATGAACGCTGAAATAAAACCATGTATATATATCACTGTAATGACGCACTTACCTGTCCCCAAAGACCAGATTCCTTATCGTACCAGTACATGCCGGGCTTCAATTTCCGTGGTGGCAAAGGGCACCCAAGTAATTCGGCCATCTCTTCTGGCTTCAAAGGGAACCCATTCACAATCAACTGCTCTGGCCGCAGCTGATTAGCAGCACATTCTTTCTCGGCTTTCATTATCTGCTTGACTTCTAAAGGACTAAGCAATCGTGCTAATACCCTTGACTGCTTACCCAGTTTGGACCTCTTCGACTCATCAATTGGGTCACCAATGCACGTAACACATTTGCGCCCTTCTGGCATTGAACCCATTGCCCTAAGCACGCAACTACTGCAATACTTGGCATCACAAACTAAGCAAGACTCCTTCGTTTCCCACTTCCCTTTCCCACACCTATAACAGACTCTTGTTTTCTTCTTCTTCTTCCTTTCCTTGGAAACCCCAACATATTCCGGAAAAACTTGCTTCTCCACATCAATGTTTTTTCTTTCGGATCTCTCAATGGTATTGAAAGTGACGACTGGGGCCCGCCTCGCCTCATTAGCTACTCGTCTAGAAGCATTGTTAGGATGGTTATTTCCCGATCCAGGAGATGCTGAAGGGGAAGCGGAAGAAAAATCAGGGTCTTGTAAAACAGACACTAGGGACTCTGAACTTCCAGATGCTCTCGGACTTTGGGATCGAGGGCTTGTGACACCAGCAAGGCGAGACACTGGAAGAGGGATGGGTTGAACTACAGGAGGAGCATCATAGGTCACCGATCTTCGTGATTCAGAAAGTGGCTCGGCTATGGAGGCGGTGGGAATTGCAATTGAATTTACATCAAGGGGATCAACCCTAGGGAGCTCATAAGAAACCGGTGGGCCCTCATACTCCATTGCTATCGAGTAATCAAGGTCCGACTCGTCTTCTGGCAGGGGAACGCCGGGGGGAAGCATCTTCCTCACCACCTCCCTCCAGTTCTCTCCTCCATCTTTCGCCATTTGTCCTCCCACTAAAAGTACCAATTACCCACCAAATTATGAACTGCAATCTCAAACTACTTCTATAAATACCCCTTATTTTTTAACCCACAACCCCAAAAAACTGGTTTTGATGCCCAGGTAAGACCAAATTTGAAAACCAACAAGCACTAACTCAACAGAGGAAGAGAATATGTGCAATCAAACCACAATACCCACAACAAATAATCAACAAAAGAGGAGTTGAATAAGGAAATTCTAGGTTTTTCAAACCTATCAAATATTCCCAAAGACACGACTGAAAATGTCAGCACCTCCTGTCTCAATCAAGGCGACCCCTTCAAAAGCCATCAAAATTGAAAAGAACTAATCAAGCACCATAAAAAAGGATTCAACAGTCCAAGCACAAGACATCAGCAAATCGACAGAAAAAAAACACACCCATAGACAAGTACCCTTTTTTTTTTTTTTTTAAACTCAAAATTGTAGATTTTTGAAAAGGGTGAGTCATAAGTGTAGGAACTTTCAGAGTCGACCAAAACAAATCAAAGCCCAGAAGGAACACGACTGCAAAAAAGCATATATACATCTAATACAGAACTAAACATGTGCATGAATACTAAAGGAAAAGATATGGGTTTTATGTGGAAAGGATCAGAAGATTTCACTTTACAGTTAAAATTTCCACTTTCATAAAGATTTAAAAGATACGAAGTAGAGGGTCAAGTATGTGTACCTCAGAAAGGAAGAAACTTTGGCTGAATCTGAGAATTCATATGGGAGAAAGCGTCTCTTTACGAATCCACCATTGATCTTTCATGTGTTGAGAGAGAGAGAGAGGGAAGACTCGGAGAAGAGAACCATTTCAGAGAGAGAGATGGGGGAGGGTGAGTGGGGCCCACGTTGGGCCAGGGTTAGTACTGGAAGTGCGGATTGGATTGATTGATGAAGGCAGCTGAGCTGAGCACTCCTCTTCCTCTTCCACGTTGGGGGATGCCCACGCGCGCACGTCAGGAATTCTGACCGAGATTATTGTAGACAGTTGACTGTTGGTTCCACGCGCGTTTTGCTTTGCCCGAAGAACAACCTCGTTTTTATAGACTTGCTGTTGTTGTCGAAGACCACCATTGATTAATTATTACCGACAGTAACTTTTTCAGTAAATCTGTCCATACAGATAATTTATGCATAGATTGTACGCAGATTTTGGTATGAGATCTACCACAGATCTCATACAAACGATCCGAGCCATTCATTAAATATAAAGTATTTTTTTAAGAGTTCTCGTAAAAAATTAGCTTAATCCAATACCTATAGATACTTGATCTAATCATCTAATTTTTCATTACCTGAAAATCTAAATGAAAATTTAGATAATTGAATCGAGCCTATAGGTATTAGATTGAGTTTATTTTTTATGGGAACCCTTAAAAAAACATTTTACATTTAATGAACGGCTCGAATTATTTGTGTTGGACCCGTGGTGGGCCCCACAAAAAAATCTGTGCACAGATGTATGCGTGGTTAGCAGGGTTCTAAAATTTTAGTACTGAGTTGTGTGATGTGTCCGTCAACTGGTAAATTCTTGAAGGGAATGTTGAAGTACTAATTAAGGAAAATCGGGTTACAAAAATGATACTCACACAACAATTCAAACACAATAATTTATACAACCTCTCACATGCATGTGGGCTCCACATACACTACTATGTATGGGCCCCACATATATGTGAGAGGTTGTGTAAATTGTTGTGTTTGAATTGTTGTGTGAATAACATCTTTGATCTCGTAATGCTGTGTTAATGTACCCTTCTCACCCCATATTGTCAATAGTAACACGTGGAGAATATTATGCTATACATAAAATTGAAGACACGATCGTATTTTGAGGATTGGTGATTCTAGATTTTGTGTGGATTTTGACGTGATAAATGTGTTTGGAACATAAATTCGGATATAAATTTATGGGAAAAAAGACAATAAATTTGCATGGTGGGAGGTAGAGGGTTGTAATAGCATTAGGGGTGCAGCGATTGAAAACAGTGGATAAGTTCTAGAAAGATTAGGCATGCATTATAATACTTAGAATTTAATCTTCTATATTTTAGCGGATTTAATTTCCCGACATGAATGGTAATTTCGATTCAAGTTTAATATACATTTAATTGACTAATATATACATGCACCGCTACATGTTCAATTCTATGATCAAATAACCTCTCAAGTCTCTCTTTAAATCTACACAAGTGAATTGTTTGTAGATAAATATTTTACTCTTCAAGGCTTGCAGTTTAACAAAGTCGTACTTATTTGAATGAAGAAAATTTTCGTTAGGAAAAAAAAAACAAGGATCCAGTGGAGTTAGAAATTTTAACTCATTGAAATTTCAAAAATGCCAATAGTACATATGAAAGAGTGTACATTGCTCTGTGGGACCCATTATGGGTCTCACGCAAATGATCCGGTCCGTTGATAAATTTTAAAATATTTTTTTGAGTGCCCTTGCAAAGAATCAGCTCAATTAAATATGTGTAAGTATTTGATCCAATCTTCTAACTTTTCATTGTCTAACTTCTAAATGAAAAATTAGAAGATCAAGTACTTATTTTTTAAAAAGGTGTTCTGGAACGGAGAGCTCGACTTAAATCTAGGCCAGTTTGCTTACCTCGGCTCATAGAATTTCGGAATTTCCATTGGTATAAAACTCAGACCCCGTTAAAAACTTGAATTTAAGCACATTAAAATTCAGCTCGGCTGTTTGATGTCCTACTTGTTGCCGCACACGCCTTGATGGCCGAGTGTCATTAGGAACTCCACACACATTATCCTTAATGATGAAAAAACGACTATTGGAAATTCGTAGTAGTGGCTGTCATTTTAAAACTGGAAAAAATGGAGTCCAGGCATTTTGCCAACAGCAAAAGATTAGGAAGGATTATTGGAAGAGCAGTGATTTCCCCCTTCTCGTTATGTACCCGTAATTCAGTTTTTTCATCTTTGCTCATATAAATTTATAATACTCCTATTATTCTACAATTGAATTGTTTTTTTTTTCAAAATTTGAAGGGTAAAATTGTCAAGTTACACCAATACAGATAATAAAAAAAAGGACGGTAAACATTACTCCATTCAGCTCAATTTATTTGTCCCTAATTTTATTATGACCGGATAAAACTTATTTATATGAAACATGAATTTTGTTTGGTAGATATAGAAATATTTCATTAAATCAAGTTTTTAAAGTCATGGTAACATTAACTTTCTAAAAAAACTAGTAATAAATTCGGACAAAAGGAGTAAATAGGTTGGGATGAAAGAGTAAATAGGAAAGTGCTGAAAACAAATTCCGTTCTAAATTTCTCATTTCTCAAAATAATTATTACTAGTTGTATATTTTGGACTAGATTAATAAATTTAAGGACATGTAGAGGACAACATGATTAATGTCCTCTGGACCCACACAAAGGAGTACCCGTTTGAAAGGACAATCAATATTTGACAAGTTGTGCAAGTTATATAATAGCGCAAGTACTGATAAATTTCTGGTACTATTATGTTTAATTTGATAGTGTCATTTCATGCTGGTTTTGGTAAACAACTTCCTTGCATTTTGGTGGGACAAGGGACCCAACGGTGCGCCAATACACTACGGGATTGTTGGACGTCTCGGTGTGCCCGATCAGAATTTCATTATCGTGACATGAACTATTTAGTTCGTAGAACTTGCTGAATGTAATGTGTTAATCAAGAAATCATGTTAATCGAACAATGATATATACATGATTCAAATAGAATTGTCTCGCAGCACATTTTAAAAATTACACAAAATCGTACATTTTGCTGACTCTCTCAAGCGAGCATTTCATGCACTCAAGCGAGCATTTCATGCAGCAGATACGGTATTCGTTTAAGAATAACATATCAAAGCAAACATATTGTCAGGGCCTTAGAGCAAAATAATGCTTGCACTACTTGATTTGAGCTGCCAAACTTTTATTAGTCCTACAGCATTATGCAAAGATATATGTCAGAGCTGCAACCGAAATAATTTGGGTGTTTGGATGAGGGAGAATATGTAACACTGGCATTTGAAAGTATCATTGGCAACTAATGTTGAGACTTTGACCTTTCCACCTAACCTAACCCACCATCTACACAATAATAGGAGTATTATTTAAGCACAATTATTTGAACCCCTCACTTGCTCATTACCCATATATACAAGGTCAACAACCAAACAAGATTTGATTATATTTCATTCATTCATGGAATAGAATAACATGTTACAAACACACGCGTTGCACACACACCTACACAAACATTCGTATAATTTGTTGTGTCCGCACAGACCATTGCTTAAACACGAGCCCTTTAGAGGGAAAAAAAAAAACAGTTTGAGCCATACCTACAAGTCTATTAGTACCTTATTTGAGCCATACCTATCACAACAACAATTACAGCAGTTATTCAATGGCCGTTTATTGGTTAGAAGGTCCCAATAACCTCCAAGTCTGGAACACGACTAAAAAACCTATTGATGTATAAGAAAAAACCCCCACTGCATTTCTCGTTCTGAGAAATGTGTAATTTTATTCTACCATGGAACATACACTGGAAGATTGCAGCTTAACTGTTATTAAGTGAAGAAATGGATGATTGAATTTACTTGGTCCGTGGATCCCCGGTTTCCAAAGAAACTCCACGAGGATCTTCTCTCACCAACAAGGCGAGGACGTTGAGTGAACTCCATTCTTTGGCAACATTGCTGCTTGAATTCCCTAAAGTCACGGCAAAAACAGCATCAAAACCACCTGCTCCAGGAACTCCAGCAAATAGAACTCCTTCCATATTCATAGTACCATCCAAAAGCTTAGTTTGAGATTCAGGTTCTATCTGTGAATTGGAACGGAATACAGTCAGTGACTGAATTCGGAATACTGGTAGAACACTCTACACAGAGAGAGAGAGAGAGAGAGAGAGAGAGAGAGAGAAGCATCAAAATAAAGAGAACCTACTGGTATGCCTGCAGCCTGACCCATCAGGCGCATGTGAAATCTAATCTCAAGCATTGTATCTCTTGCTCCTAACAATGCTTTCACGATTTCAGCTTCAGTTGGTTCACTGGAGAGCTCCATCCACTGTATAGAACCAGGGTGTGTAAGATCCTCCACAATACCATACAAGAATTCTGCACATAATTCATTCCTAACAGAGGGAAAAGCAATGGGCATAGCGCAGAAGCATATGCTGGAACAAACATAATTTAATCTTCCCGTAAAATGAAGTGGGAATGCATAATTAAGTGATCGATTAGTATTTTATCTTGTGTTTCGTCAGCAATTGTAGTTTCAACTTTGAAATGGTATCATACTGAAGCTATAACTCTTATGGAAACTGTGATAGAACCAAAACAATAAATAAGAGGTCCACGTGAGACTGGCAACATATTACAAATGTTGTAGGAGTATAACATAGTGATGTTTTACCTCATCCCTCTGTCAACAAATCTACCATTGAAATCACAATGACCAACCTCTTATCTCAGACCACGGTCAGCCTCAAAGGTACTTGAAATATAATACAAATTACAGAATCGTATTTTATGTTATACCTGTCTACTGTAGCATTTCAGGGGTTATGTCGATTAAAAAAGCATACAAGGAAGTTAATCATGTTTGTGCTTCTTTTCAAAATTCCGTACCTCTATAGGCTCTATTAGGTCTCTCTCTCTCTCTCTCTCTCTCTTGCTCTATTTTTTTATTATTTTTATTTTTGAACTATAGAGGAAGTTGGTTACCAATGTTAGAACTTAGTTCTCACTGGTGATCAGTTCCTCTACTACCCGTGTAGATTCTTTGTACCGAGGCATTTTGGCCCTATCAGCCCAGGCTAGGTGCCCTAGAGCTGCCGAGGTTCAACGGAACAAAAAAGGAGAAAGTCCTTGTTTTGAATTCACAAATTACAAGACAGCATAAGATTGAAGCAGGTTGCAGTACAAAGTTAGACCATAGAATTCATGTACATTAAAATTCCTTTAGTGCATGAACGAACCTCTTCACGCAGAAAAACGAATCAACCAGGGAATTCTATGAACCCTGCTAGTTGCAGATGCAATGTTATACTGAGATACAAGCAGTCCTTTCACTCATTAACATTCCTATTATAAAAATAAAAAAAATTCATCTATAACAACATGATAAAATTTGCTATACCTCTACCAAGGTTTTAGAAGCCAGCTTGGTCGAAGCAAACCTGCCAGTTCCAGGTTAACACTGCATCGCTTAACTGGGCAATCGCTAGGCAGGTAATAAGCAAAAAAGGGACGGAAGCTTAGTTAAAGGTGTTTGCAGGCCATAACTTTCTCTGTTTACTGGATGTGGGATTGGGCATTATGCATGAGGGTTGATAGCTACATATCGTAGTTGTGCAGTCAACAGATTCCTTCGTACCTAATGTAGGACGATAGATCATATAAAGGCAGCTAAAATGTGCTCTGATGTAACCCCTAAAAAGCCGATTTTTTCTTTGCCATTCTTTGTTATTGTTTTCGTGAGAACAAATTTAGATCACATGATTGAAATTGAGCTGTTCAAAGTGAAAGGTACTAAGAGATCATTCGGTTAACACCATAGATTTGACAGATTATTATTTAAATAGTTCAAAATGTGCATCATCAAGTTGTAAATGTGTCGTTGGCTAACTTAAAAAGTTGACAACCACAACAC
Source organism: Rhododendron ovatum (assembly GCA_019656835.1). Lineage (NCBI taxonomy): Eukaryota > Viridiplantae > Streptophyta > Magnoliopsida > Ericales > Ericaceae > Rhododendron > Rhododendron ovatum. The sequence continues at coordinate 19,287,155 of CM033794.1, read as the reverse complement.
CTGATTTCCAATCCGTATCGCTTGATACCTGATACTCAGTACCATTACAGTCCAAATGTCATGTAACAAGTACTAAATCAGCTATTTAAAACCATGAACTCTGCATGCATAGTGGCTACTCGTCTAAGAAGCTTCTGAATTACCTTTTCTGACTTATGCAAGCTGCATTTGTCAATAATGGATGTATATGAATCCCAGTGTTCTTTTGCCATTGTGCTTAACATATTAAGACGAACTTCAAGTGCTGAATTTGCATCTGACAACTTTTTCCATGTTTCCAGGGCCTTCCGAGGCTTGGATTTTTGCCACTTCTTGACAGCACCAACCATCGATACTGTGGATGACCCTCCAGCACCTGGCTCTCCAAGTAACTGGAAATGCATCACAATTACTAATAGCAACCAACAAAAGGAAATTACAAAGTGCACTTTTTTTTAAAAAAAAAAAAGGCAAAGGAGAAAGTGACATTTTCATCAGTGTTCGGCCCCTAGCATACCCATGTCTACTTGCGAACATGGAATTGAAAGTTCATGTAAGTAGCATGGTGAATGATCAGCGTACTTACAAGATTCATCAATGGGGGCAGAGAAAATTTAGTCACGTCACTGATGACTTCCTCTAATGATTTTCCTTTAATTGCGTCCTGCAACTCCACATAAGCAAAACTTCAACAATCAGACAGATTCAAGTGAAAAACGGCAGAGAATCAGCCCAATACTGTGTTTGCCCCTGTTGATGCTATAATTCTCACAATACTCGTAGATTTCGCAGTTTTATGTAAACAGGACATAGACAGACATTCCATCAATTCCTTAATCTGAATGTTTCATCAAATACTATTAACCAGGCGAACAACACACAACCACCCAGGTTAGGTGGACAGAAGGCGAAATGCAAGAGATCGCATGGTGTAATGTTTAGACTGTACTGTCAACTGTCAAGTGCTAAACACTAGAATCAAGTCAATCCATAGCCCGATTTTAGTGGAGCAAACTATCAAGTTCGTTCCCAATCCCTTTCCACGACCCTGAAATCTTGATCTGACAAGATCATATTCAGGTAATTGGCTTCTAAAGACATCAGTAAATAACTATAATTTGCAAAATAATTCTCTAACAAGAACATCAGTCACAGCCAATTGGTGTCGACATCAACTCCCTTGTTGCACTATGCATGGCACTCATGGTAGCATGAAAACGTTGTTTTTTTTTTAAAGGCAAGCAGCATGAATAACATTGAATACATTTAAAGACTATACAGAGACTTTTACGATATGAGTTCAAGTCTACATGGTGTAAAGACGTACAAAAAGCACATACTCGCATAACTTTCTTAGCTTCTTTTGTTTCCTTTTCTCCACTCCCTCCAGCATGAGCTCCATTTTTCATGCTACTCCCTTATTAGTGATGAATAACAAATAATGCCCAAGTGGAAACTGATGCCTTCATACGGGCATAAATGATCACATCCACATAACTGATACGTAATTTGGCATCCTTAATCCTCGCCTAACAATCCAACCAGAACACCAACACTCAACCTAAAAAGAAAATGTGTAGATCTTCTATGTTGACAACTTGGACAAACCGATGGTGTAATTTTCTTTGTCCATCAGTCCTTTAGTTGCCAGTAAAAATTCTGATGCTCCCTTGAAAGCAGTTAAGAAAGCATGCTGAGATATGGCATCGTTTCAACATAACGATTATGAGGGAATAATATCCATGAGTCCATGACATCATTGTGTGTACAAATTTAACACAAAGAGAGAGAGAGAGAGAGAGAGAGAGAGAGACCTGAGCAGAAGAAAGCACATCTGGCGAAAAGCGTACATATCGTTGACTCCCATAAACTGCAGAACTGACATCAAACCCACTGCCAACTTTCCCTTGTGCAATGCAGTGAGCAGTTTGAGCTATCTCATGCACCACATCAATATCCACAGTACTCTCCTTTTCATGGTGTTGATCTTCAGACAAAGAGGGAAGATTAACAACTGTAAAGTAATGAAGTAAAGCTGCAGTGACTGCAGTTGTCATAGCTGCAGATGATCCCAATCCAGTTTTTGCAACTTCAGGCTTGCGAGTTTCTCCTTTTTCTTCCTCAGTGTTGAAAGTAATAGATGTAAACGGTGGAAGGGAAGCTAATGATTCTGGTGTCAACGGGAGTCTACGTGCTTCAATCTACAGAGGTTAAGGAACAAGGCCACAATACGTTAATCATCAGGTGACAAAAAGAATTCAAATTAAACATAGCTGTAATACATAAATGTTTTTTGTTCTTTCAGAAAGGTTTCCTCAGTGCTGGGATTCTACTTGTTGCTCGTTCTTGCCTGATTGTTAGTAACTGAATGCTGTAAAAAATGAAATCAAAAATTTGCAGGAAACCATGGTTGAATACTTGTCAAAGCATGTATCAAAGAGAAGTGATATTTTAGGAAAAGAGATTAGCCAATAAACCCCCTAAAGATAGACAAAGGTCAAGTATAACTGGCAAGGCAGGGTACCTGATTCCGATATGAATAGAAGTCATTGCAACCTAAGATTGTAATATCAAGACCTGCATGACTAATCCATCCAGATATCAGTTATCCATAATTAACTTAACCCTAAGATGAAATGCAGCATCCAAAATTACCCTGCAAAAGTAGTTTGTGTAGCATATCCTTCTTATCCTTGTCAAATTTTGCACTGGCTGCTGCTACAGCATATTGCACGGCAAATTCTACAAAGGGGTTCCTTGAATCACTGAGATTTTAAGCCAATGGTAGTAAGCATCAGCTGAACGATACGTAATACGATTTTGTAAAGTCACGGAAAATAAGTACTAGGACAATAACAAACATTGTGATACTATTAGATTAGCGAGTATTGTACAAGAAACAGAAACTTGCCTTGAAGAGACACACTGAAGTGTTAAATGTTCTAACGACATTTTGTAAATAGTTTCTCTTGACATCTGAGGAGAAGTCAATTTCACATACGTCCATGCCTGAAAGAGCATGAAGAAAACAGAAATTGGAACACAAAACCCAGCAATTCATAATGGCAAAACAGTATACCACAACAAAATACTTCTCTATGGAGCTAGCAAGGGAAAAACCGATGTAATAAATGCGAAATGATTAATAAACTCAAGTAGAGTGCTTTAGCAACATTTTGAATAATGAGGAGAACTAAATTTCACAGTTGTCCATGCCAAAATGCATTAGGGAAATACTACAATGTCGAATGCAAAAAATAAAACACTTTGCAATAGTAATATTCCCCATGGAGCTAACAACAATTAGTTAATGGTTCAAAATGCCTGCAGAATCAAGAAAGCAAGAAGCCAAATAATGCAGTCCACCCACAAAATGCAGCCAGAAATCATGTTTGATCCTTCCTATAATAATGTCGCAGGATCACTTCAACAGTTCGCCCAACCAGAGGTCTACATGAAGCTTGGGGTAGTCATCTGAATACCCTGAACTTAGAACAATATTACTGCATGTGCCATACTCTTAACAGACGGCATAACCTTTGACCACCCCCTAGCCTCCATGTTGAAAGATCTTCCACATGTATTCCCCTCTTTTGCTTGTTTTTGTTAGTGCTATCCACTTCATTTCTTATTGTTGCTAGGTTGATAATCAACTTAATTGGCCATTGCTATAGTATAATTTTATTCATGTGCTGGTTAAATAGACTATCAGAGAGAATTTTTTTTTTTATGAAAAGGAGTTATTCAGAAAAAAGAGCATGACCATTTTTGTCTATAGTTTTTTTTTTTTGTATCTCCATACAATCAGAAATAATTTTAAAGTTCAAATTAGACTTAAAATGACTTTTCCCTTGGCGATGAGTTATAAGGGTTCCTGACAAGTTGTTCTAATGGCTACCCTGACAACAAATTCTGGAGATGTCACTGTGCCCCGAACAAACTGAACATGGCTTTTGAGAGTTCTGAATATCCCTAAACTTCCACATGGTATTTCTTTTACCATGTTAGGAAACTATAACATTATTTCTCTTTCCCTACACAAGGCAGAAGAAAACAGGAAAATAACACTTAAAAAATAGTTTACATACTTCAAATTTGGATGACTCTTAACTGCCAACTAGCCTGCTCAGGTATCAACTCAATGGTGTTGTTCTGTATTCCCCACATCAGCACTATTTTCCCGCAATTTGCATTACATAGATGAATTTGATGGTCTTAGGTAGACCATAATTGTTCATCGACCGCATCTAGAAGTCTCTTTGTTCTTTGAGACTTCTGATTCAGGCAAACCAATCTTCTATGAATGAAATAAGAAGGGGCGATCTTGGATCTTTATCAGCTTTGGAAAAAAACTATCATATGTACTGAAGGGCCATAACTCCTTATACCAATCTGATGACAATGTTAACTTCATCTACTCAATTCAGTACAAGACTAATGAAGCAAAATCGCACAAAAAAAAGGTGCTATGATGAATAAAAAACACAAAAAAGAAGAAAACCTAAAAATGTAATGAACCAACACTTGTGAGTGAAAGGCTAAATCATAAAGAATTATCATGCAACCTTACCAAGATTTCGGGATCAATATTATTATTGAGTGGTTTCACAATCGCATAGAAACGGGCATTGGTACTGAGTACAATCCCCGCATTGGGCCTCTCTAAAACAAGATACCCCCCAGTCATCAAGACCTTTCCAGGAGCAGAAGCAACTCTATATGAAAAACCAAAATCCAAATCGATAGACAATCCCATAAATCCAAATCAATAGAGACTACTTAATCCTCTATGAAACTCTTTTTCTTTGAATATTGACAAAGTACACACATATTAAACTTCAGTATTTTTTTCCTTCAGGAAAATGAGCAATTCATGATAGTCCTGCAATTGAACAGATGAACTTACACAGCCATTGCTCTTCAATTACCAATCTGACCTCTAAATCCCAGAATCAACTGAAAAAAGCTGTAATCCATGTCAGTAAAATTCACTTCTGCTTGTATGAAGAAGGAAGAAAAATCCATTTGGCTGAGGGGAATAAAAGAACGGAGAAGGAAAAAAAAAATTGAAAATCTCAAGCAAAAGCTACGGAGTATATTATACCATCAACTGCCTGCATAAGTGCATAGATAGCTGCTGATTCACATAGACTTAATACACAACTAACAAAGAAGGGTGGGCCCATGTCAAGCATTGGTGTGGGGCCAACACCCATTGTGTAAAAGAAGCACGGACATGTATGTTGGCCTCACAAAGCCGTGTCCAACAAGTGTTGGTCATGGACATGACAGGACACTCTCCAGACACGTGTTTGGCATGCCTAAATACTTATCCAATTGTTTTATTATGTTTCTTTTACTCAGTCATATTGTCAATACTCTAGGACACACGGGAGATACACCTAGAACGTGCTAAGGACACATTAAAAGGTCAAAATATAATTTTTAAAACTCTGCCCAGAGTGAAAATTTCCACAAATGTATAGTTCATCCATATTTATATGTGGACCATTGATTTTCTCTTCACAGCATTACTCTGAATTTGATGAGTTATGTTTCGACTTTCATATGAGTTCATAAAAACCTTTGTAATGCAAATACATTTTACATTCGACGTGTCCACATGTTTGTGTCGTGTCCGTATCCCATATGCATGTCTGTTTCTCAGGTCATGGGTTATTACATGAATTTGAAACTGGTATACATCTCCTTCTTCTCAAAATGTTGGCGACCACATTGTGTCCATTAAGTAATCTATGCGGCATTTATATAACAGGGGTATTACATGAAACAGGTTTATAGTAACAAAATATTTCTACCATTCCTCTATCATAAAAAAATGGGAAAACAAAAAACAGAAAATCTACTTTCGTGTCTCTCAGTTTCCCTGCAACCAACAACAACAACAACCAAATAGACTAAACGAAACTAAGCCCATAAGGAAACCTTTTGACAGAATCATCAATGATTCAAGACCGCTTTAATTCACACTTTCCAAGAAACAATAAACTGGAAGAAGGTAAGATCTAACATATTTCAGGCTAGTTACTCCTCAATAACCTTTCATCACTAATAATTCCAGGTATATCTACACATTAGTTAGACATTAGAATTTATAAAGAACAGGAAAAAAAAATAGTAATCTCAACTAAAAGCAAATTGTACACTCAATTACCAGCATAGCCATTTCTGTGACAAATACAGTGTCACCAGCATTTCTCTATCAGAAACGAACGCATACAAAAAAAAAAAAAAAAAAATTTTTTTCAATGGACTGATGGAGTAAACGAAATTGCAACTACAAGAAAACATTTCCACGAATTCAACAGTAAAAAATGCATTAATCCACTCATTTTTAACCCCGTAAAAGCTAATACCAAATAAATTAACAAAAATTGATCCCCAAAATTTCCAATTATTCTAAACGACCCATTATTCAGAGAATAGAAAGATACCTCTTTGAATGGGTAGCGAGGTCTCTTTTCACCGGAAAATCAGAAGGCAACGCCGGAGGTGAGTCACAGTCGTCTTGCCTACTTCGATCAGCACTCCACTTTATTAAATATACGAGTAAACCTTTTTTTCTCGCTTTTGACGTTCCAATGTTCAAACTTGTATGGCTCATTTAAGATGTTAATTACGCCCAACACCCCAAATGTTAACAGGAAATTTTATTTTGCCTCTTTCCTCTCAATTGTGAGAGACAACACCCTCTACTTTGAGTTTATTTGAAATGGAAACATCCCATCCGCTGGAGCTATTAGAGAAATGAGTCCTGCTACATACACAGCAGATCTGTGCACAGATTGTGTTGTGGGGCCCACCACGGGTCCCACAAAAATCATCCGATCCGTTCATTAAATGTAAAATATTTTTTCAAGGGTCCCCGTAAAAAATAAGCTCAATCCGATACTAATAGGTGCTTCATCCAACCATTTAACTTTTCATTCAGATTTTCGGATAATGAAAAGTTATATGGTTGGATCGAGCACCTATAGGTATTGGATTGAGCTTATTTTTTACAGGAACCTTTGAAAAAATATTTTACATTTAATGAACGGCTCGGATGATTTGTGTGGGACCCGTGGTGGGCCCCACAACAAAATCTGTGCACAATCTGTGCACAGATCTACTGTGTGTGTAGACTTTCTGTAGTGAAATTGATAAAAGCCGGTACGTGGCTAGTTATATGAGTGCACTTAGAGCATCTGTATCAATCTCTTTAATTTTTAGACCAAATTATATTTTAAAAAATCACTTTATTACTTTAGCTAGTTTTTATTTGGAGTGTCTACTGCTTCAGATTCTTTATTTGAAAAAAAAACTTAAAACACATCATTTTATCAAATAAAGTAAACTACAGTAAACACTTCTTTTTTTTGGCGTGGAGAAGAAGAAGTACACTTTACTGGCTCACACCTGCACGAACAAGACAAGAAATAATTAAATACTCTTTAACCCATGAACATCGGCTCGTTAAGGAAGAAGAGGAACTGTTCATTTTTCAAAAAGTTGGAGAGGCACAAACGAGTTTGGTGTGGGTCAATTTTTGGAATTTAGCTCGTTAGCTTGGCGAGAAGTGGACAATAACCAGCTTGATATAGACGCTCTTATTTGGGTTCACCCTTCCTATTTATATATTTCACTAGTCCCATTTCAATAACCACAACCACAGTTACAAATTTTCTGTATATCCTATATTGGTTTCTACACTTAAGGTGGTGTTATATGATTAGATCTCTATCTAGGTAATTTGCATGTATTTTCCATGCACACAACGTTCTCTACTTGAGGCGATCGTCACTTGGTTGGCTATTGGTCAGTTTATGTGAAAAAGTTCGTCACTAGTGAAACTACTATTACAACTGTTTATCTTCATTTTGCATGCGCATCTCTGACGTAATATTGTCTTATCAAAGTTCGCTGGTGTATCTTTGATTTTATCATCATGTTTTCTTTTTATATTGTTGTGCTATCGGTATTTTTATGTTTGTGCTCCCTTTTTTATGCATATTACATCGTCATAATGTTGTAATAGTTGTACACAGCTAATGTACTTCTTGCCTCTTGTACCAAAAAACAAAATCTATTCTATTCTATAAAGCTTGAATTTTTTACTATTCATGGTCCTTCCTACACTATGAAAGTACTTTTCTACTCTTGTATATTTTGCACTTTCGTTGTACTAAGTAAATAAATTGTGCTTGCGTGCATGATGAGTGGTGCTTCCTTTCCTACACCACCATAATTGCATGTCATTGAATTCTTCCAAATCTGAAATTCAAAATTCATGAACTAAAACAAAAAATCGGGAATGCTAAATGCTATGGAGAATCTTCTATTTCAGCTATGGTTGGAAACTTTTGAAAATGTACTCATATTGTTTAAATTTCATGGCGCAACTACTTGATGATTTTCTTTGTCAATATGTTATGTTTTCCGTACTCTATAAAACCTAATTTTGTAAAGGCAATTATGCTATACAACTTCAAATTGAAATAACAAAAATAAATTCTACACTTATATGGCTTTCCTGGGCAAGGTGTGACCTCACTAGCTAGCAATATGCTAAAGAACAACCATAATGAAGTCACCCAAAAGAACCGAACAAGGTAAAATTTGCCTATACTTTCGATGGGAGCATGAGCTAGTAGTATCTTTGTTCTAAAAACGACTTTTTTTAGGGCATGAGAGAAAAGAAACAACTAGAGTAATTTGTAATAACAATATAGAGACAAAGTAGTAGATTGGCAAAAGATGGCACTAAGAGCAAGAAACATGTTGGGCACCTAAATTTTTTTTGTCTAACTTATAATGCCTAGTGGATGGAAGAGTGACACTCCTTGATCCAAGTAAAAAAAATTGTGTTCCACTAATTAAAATAAGTATACTTATTTTTTGAATTAAAAGTGATGTATTGTGAGAGAATAGATTGTCCTGTAAAGCGGGAAATAAGTACTTAGAAAATAAGAACCTCAGCGGAACAGGATGTGCCAAAAAAAAAGTAGCAAAACAGAGTTTAATGGTACAATTCAAAGTGAAGAGACAAAATGGCAAATGTATGTTTTGCTAAAAAAAAAAAAAAATTTGTGTGGGTATGCGAGTTGTAATTAACCCGTCGGAAAACTGAAAGTTTGTCACCAACCCCGCCAACCTACCATTTCGGTGGTTGATAAATCTGTCCACAGAGACAATTTGTGTAAAGATTGTGCACAGATTTTATTGTAGAGTCCATCACATGACTCATATAAATGATTCAAGTCGTCCATTAAATGTAAAACATTTTTTCAAGGGTCCTCATAAAAAATAGTCCAATCCAATACCTATAGGTGCTTGATCTAATCATCTAACTTTTCATTACCCGAAAATCTGAATGAAAATTTAGATGATTGGATCAAGCATATATCTATAGGTATTAGATTGAGCTGATTTTTTATGAAAACCCTTGAAAAACCATTTTACATTTAATGAATGACTCAGATCATTTGTGTATGATCCATGATGGGAATTCACAACAAAATCTGCACATAATCTGTACACAGACGTATGTGTGATTAGCAGGGGTTCTTTCGGTGGCTTGTTAACCGATGTCCCATTTTCATATTCCCATAATAATTAATTAACCAACGCAAGTACTAGGGTACTACCATTTAAATTTATTAGTATCAAATTACGTTAGGTTGTGTTTCACAATCACCCTTTTAAAGAAGCATGGATGCGAAATACGCTTTGAACAAAAACTGTGGATTTGGCTCTGTCTAATTGACTTATTGGCTTAAAACTCATTAAGCAAAAAAGTGTCCGGGTTTGTCTAAACCAGTGTACTTATTTTATTGGCTTAAAAGTCATTAAGAAAAAAAACTGAACTTTTTTGACCAATCCTACCAACTTATTGGACCTCAATAAGTCAATAAGTCAACTTATTTAGAGAAGCCAAACCCACCCTAAGTGACAAGGAAAAGCATGATGCTAACTGCGATTTAACATAGTTTGAGTATGAAGTTTCAACCTAGTTTGGCTAAATAAGCCAAAAAGACTTATTTTTTGTCTTCACTTATTTTTTCATATTTGTTAGTTTTTTGTGAAATAAATTGAAAATGAGCAAAATTGAAATTTTTTTTTGAACAAATATTATTTTGCCAAACTAGGCCTAGATCACGTGATTTAACTGATAAATCAATAACAAGTCGTAAATTAGTTAATGATAGGGGAGAGCTCATGGACTAGTCAGATTGGTCAGATTTTATAGTAATCCGAAAATCAAGTCACTACCTACACGTCATGAATTTGGACAACCAAATCAACCCGTAAAATTCATAAAATCAAACCAATGCAAACAATTAGTATATGATTCAGTGATGGTTTTAAACCACGGTTCACTTAAAATTAATATATCATCTCCATAAACTATTTATAGTACTTAAAATTGCATAAATAAATTAAATCAAAACTTATCTTAAAATTAGTTATGTTTAAATCACTAACATCAACCAACTAAAGAATATTAAATAGCACTCCAAATAGGACCATGGAATAAAGTATTAGATTAGAAAATTTGTTATGGAACGAAAAAAAAAAAGAAATCAATTTACTAAGCCCAAGCCATGTCTATATAATCTATATTATAAAATAGAGCGATTTTTGTTAAAAATGTCTAGACATATAAATAAAAGCAATATCTAGAACTGTTAGATTACTTCATGTTAAATTTATAGCCATCAAATCATTTTTTTTAATAGCTATAGAAAATATTCTCCTAATAATAAATTTATCAATCTCTACCCTCATTTTTTAGGCAATGTACCTTAATGTAAAATAATGTTGCCTTATATGATCAAATAGAAAAATATCTCAAAATGGTAACTGACCATTTGTGAAGATTACAACTATCATGTAAAGCAGTTGGGGAGTATATGCAATTTATTTAAGTTGAAACTATGATACATTCCGACGTGCATTTAGGCATGGGCATCCGCTAGTTTACATTATAAAACAGAGCAGTTTCTATTAAAAATGTTTCGGCATATAACAAGAGCAACCTCTACAACCGTTAGATCACTTCATGTTAAATTTGTAGCCACCGGATCATTTTTTAAAAGATATAGAGAATTTTCCATGCAAATGATCAGAACCGTTCAATTAATTTAAAATAGGTTTTTAAAGGTTTCAAAAAAAAATCAACCCATTCAGATATCGGTAAAGGCTTGATCAATTTGTTCTATTTTATCCTGTAAAATTTTGACAGGAACCAACTGAATGAATCGATTAAGAACTTACCGATATCCGAATGAGTTAATTTTTTACGTGAACCTTAAAAAATATTCATTTGAATTGGAAAAGGGCGTTGGAGTTGGAAGCACCAGTTTTTGGGTCCCTCTCCATCTATTATCAGAATGGAAATGTCCTCTGTTGCTTGGTGGATGGGCACATTATTGCACTGGATGCAGGTGGGTCCACTATTTGGAACGTAAAAACTGGTGGGCCAATATTTGCTGGACCCTGCACATCTTATGCACTACCCTCTCAAGCACTGATATGTTCGAGAGATGGAAGGATTTATTCATTTGAATTGGAAAAGGGTGGTCTGCTCTGGGAACACAATCTTGGAGGCCCAATTACTTCGTCTGCTTATGTTGATGAAAACTTGCTGTTTGTATCCAACTTCTCGCACCTTTCAGATAGGTAATTAAACTAAGGTAAGGATGTTAATGTTTAATGGAGGTATTTAAGGATGGAAAGACTAAGGTAAAAGGAAGAGAAAAGATGAATATAAAAGATATTTAGGCAAAACGTAATCATTTCTTTGTTTCCTACCATTTTCCTCTCTCTGAGTGTATCCTCCACATATCCGCAATCCAATCATGGATTGAGGGGATAAACTTGTTTCAATGTTTTTATTATTTTGGGAACATTAATCCACTCTCTCTCAGGTTAATATGCGGGTGTACGAGTAGTGGGAGTGTCTATGTGCTCCTTATCCCCTCAGATTCTGATGGAGCGCTAAGCCGATTGAGTAAAAACATGGTGAAAGAATTTGGTAGGTTGGATCTCCAAGGCAACATTTTTTCTTCTCCTGTGATGATTGGTGGCCGGATTTTCATCGGTTGTATATAGGGATGACTATATGTATTGCCTTCAGTTGAAATCTGAAGAAGTCAATGGCCTGTGATATTTTATCTTGGTACTTTGATTCCATGAAGTTGGATTGCGAATGGCAGGAGATGTGCCTGTAGTTCACCTAAATTGTTGGGGCGGCTCATGCTTCTTATTTGATGTAGAATGCCCAGGGTGGTTCTTGGCTACAGATTGCATGGTAAAAATATTGCCACCGGCCCTTCTCTTGAAAATATTTCAAATCGGTTTTTGGGAGGCTAAAGTTATCGAAGTGACATGTTTGACATTACCCATTCTGTTACCAAGCTCTCTAATGGATAGTGTGATTTTCTGCCCATACAGATTTCATTCGGAGGAAAGTGGATGAAATATAAGGACTGTGAATTCCAGCACCCAACACCGCTTTAACTTTTGACTTGAGATATTCCACGCATGTTGCAGAAGTTGCAACAACCCTGTATACCGTCAAGCCTATTTTGCTTATTGTGGCTTGGCATAAAAAATGTCGGGATCCCTTTTCAGTGAAAACTACATTCCTTGTAAGACACCTTCTCTGTCTGTTATGGTACTAATGGTAAGCGAGGTATATATGTATTGGCCTGGGTGGCGATGGCAGACCACCCCTTTTCTACCTCTGCATACCAGATATTTATGAGATATGTAAAGGTTTATGTATGTGTGTCAATACTATAGTGGTCTACTCAGGGGCGGAGCCAGGATTTTCGATAAGTGGGGTCAAAAATTTGAACTATATATGATTCACTTTTTCTAGTTGCTATTTGAAAGGAACAATCAAATTAACAAGTTATTCAAAAAGTAGATATATATTAATAACAAGAACAATGAAACGCTATTCACGTTTTGAAAATTTTTGTGGTGGAAATTCTAATTTGTCTCCTCTTTTTCCTAAGTACAAAACCCTTATATATGGTTTGGGGCAAAAATGAATTTTAAAGAGGGGTCAAATGAGTAAAAATTGGATGAAAATTATACCAATCTCAAAAAAAATTTGAAAGGCAGCAGGGTCAGCTGCCCCCCTTGACTCTTAATCCCTCCGCCCCTGGGTCTACTTGATGGTAAATTTGTAAAACGAGGAGATCAAACATTTTGTTTTTCTTTGCTTTACAGATAAGTTAGTAAAAAGTTGAGCATGATTCAACATAGATAATTTTCGACTCATTAATGATGTGGCTGGGTTTCCAAGGTACTTTTCTGGTGTCCAAGATCGATAGTGGGACTTTGTTTCGTTTCTATAAAATTATCCATTTAGGAGTGTTTTTTTTCCCGAGTGGCCATCGAGTAGGAGTTCATTGTTTCTGGTTAGATTCATATGAAAAAAACTCTTTAGAAAGGGATAGGACTCAGACGTAGGAATAATCTATTAAGCACGGACACCTCACAAGAGGTCACGTATGAAAGTCGAACGAACTCTCCGTACGCATGCCCTCGACTCAAATCACTGATTTCATATTTGTTTTCTGTTCTTTTTATTTGGACAATTTAGAAACGCCAAAGGACATGCTAGGACACTCTTTGGATGAGTCAGAGTTATCAATCGTAATTTTAGGTTGCAGTTAAATGCTAGTGGTGGCGCAACTCGAAAGTTCTAACAAGCTATGTAGCACGGATATGAAACATAGTAGTTCTAAAATAATGGGGACACGGAGCCTGCAGGGGGCACATCATTTTTAATATTTCTTGGAGTTATGCAACCTGCATTGTAACCGCTAAATATTTTAGGTCAAGACTCCTATTGAATGCATTATTGATGGATGATTTATGCCCATGCACATACGCATATGTTTTATGTTACACTTTTGGTCCAATACTTTTTGACGTTATATATCTTTTATCCCAAAAAAGATTTTAATATTAATATTTATAAAAAAACACGTTGCCATGTCCGCATGTGTAGCCCAGGTGTGTCCCACCATGACAATGAAATTTTGATGGACACATCACGTGGCGTGTCCCATATGAATTCTTGTGTCGTTGGCGTGTTGTCTGTTCCTGGAGTGTCCAACAGGGATACGGCAATCTTTGGAAGTGTCAGTGCTTCATTTCTAGCAAGATTACAAAATGATTCACAGTGGCCATATGTTTTACTTCTCTTTATCTTAGCTGCAAATCAAATCCTTCAATATCATTCACATGAATAAATGTGTACGTATGCGTACTGTATGCTTGGTGTCTATATACCTGTGAATCTATACTCGACAAAACTGAGATTTGTCAGGAATCGTCTCATTCTCCACTTTTATTGTTATATTAACGTCTTCTCCTATAATATTCTTCCCTCTGTTGAATGATCCACTTTTGTTTATTACTTGTGTTTCATGATTGTTTCTATTCTAATAATTGAAAAAATTGTCATGTCAACTCTACGAGAAATGGTCAATCTACGTTCAAACGTTCAAGAAGTAATTGGTGTATAAACTTAAATAATACACCTCCAAATGGTGATATATATATATATATATATATATATATATATATATACAGTACCCTTCAGTTGCGGACGCCCGCAGGGCCAAAAAATGCGGACTTCGCTTGTGAGCCGTTGGATGAGATCCAACGGCTCAGATCAGAGGGGAGATCTCGCGGGTAGAAATAGACCATGGGTCGGGTAAAAACGTGTCGTGGGTCATTCGGTTGACTCCCGTCGGGCCAAACAAAACCCCCCAATCCTTCCACTGTACGAATCATTTCAAACACGAGAAGAGAGAGAGAGAGAGAAGCAGGCGATTGAACGACGACGAAGAGACAACGAACGACGACGAAGAAGAAGACAGAAGATGACATGATCGACCACGATCGACGACGAAACGAGGTATCTCTCTCTCGAACTCGATCTGAATCTCTCTCTTTCTCTTTGGTCCCAACCTGGTCTGGGTATAATATTAGGCTTTTTTCTTGTTAACTCCAACAGATCCACGAAGGAGGATAAGCGATGACCAGACGAACTAGGTAACTCCTCATCCACCCCCCTCTCTCTCTCAATCTGTACATTTGTAAATTTTTTTCCGAGTTAGGGTTAGGGATTTTATTAGTGAGATGATTATATGGGAAGTCAAAAAATTGCAGATGCTATTTTGGTAATTTTAGGTTTATATTTTTTTGATGAGGAGATATGAGTTGTTACTGAAAGTAGGTTTGAGAGGATTCAGTCGACAATCAAATGTCAGCTTGATATGTTAGAAATTAGGGCTTATGGGGTACTAGAACACTGGTCAAATGATCCCATTTCTGCTTAATCTCCTCATACCTCCTATCTCGTGTTTCTGCTGTAAGTTCTTTTTCACACTTTCGACTAGTTTGGGATTATTTTTCGCCTCCCACACTGCTTAATATGTTCTATCTTGAAATGCCATTATTCTGCTACAGACTCGTGTTTGCTGCTTTGATTGTGTTGTTCTTCCAGATGTATAATATGTGGTGCTTTCCAAAAAATAATAATGATACTATTACTACGTCTAAATGGACTATATAAATGTCTTCTAACGGTTGTTTGTGGACATTCTTTAAGGTACGCCAAAAAGTTTGTGAGAGACTGAAGCGGAAGAAGGGGAATACAGGGGATGATGAAAGGAAGAAGAATGTTTATGTTCTTGGTGTTGAGGTCAAATTGGTGAAAAAAAGGGATTCGAAGAGGCTTGAGGGTTTGAGAAAGTCCGTGTTTTCTACGCCGGTGATGACGGCTAACTGAAAATAGAATCCGAGGTAGTATTTGCTGAGAAGCATGACCAAGGAGAACAAGAAGCCTCCTCTACTCATAGGAAGTTTTTGTAAACTTTGTGGGAAATCACTCATAACAAATTTTCATTTGAAAACTTTGTGGGAATCATTCAAATATTTAGTCGTAGACATGTCTTTGTCTTGGTTTCTCAATGAATGGAATGAAAATTTGTTATGAACATGGTTGTGGCATCTGTGATGTTGGAATTCTTGTGATGTTGCTTTCAAATTTGCATGTATAAATTGGAATTCTTGTGTTGCTCCCGAGTTTGTGTGTATAAATTGTGCTTCTTGAAGTGTTAGGAAATCTGCATTTATCTCATGTTAATCCTCTCTGTCTGTGAATTCTTACATGCTCCCTGTTTAACTTGTCAAATGTTGTGGTGGAAAGAAACTAGCTAAAAATGTGAGGTTCCAATCAGCCTTAGCATGGCCAATTGGTGGTATCAAGTGAAGCCCTTTTTGGATTTGTGTGTTTGATTTGATTAGCTATTTTGTGATAGAGGAACTTAAAAAAGATTGTATTATCATCAAGTTCTGTTAAATTACTGTCGATCAGGCACCATTTAGGCATAGTAATTCTATGATTTACATGATAATGCATTACCAATTAAAAATGGACCCATAAATTATGGAGGATCTATCAAGCACCTCTCTCTCTCTCAGTTTTTTGGTCTGATTGAGCCACTCTGGGAACAAACAACACAGCTACATTTTCTTATACTATAATTGGACACAAGCTGAATTTACCTTGCAAAGAAATGCCATAATTCAATTACATCAAAGGGCATATTCCAGTAGCTTACAAACAGAATTTCTTAGTATCAAAACTTCCAGTTATAGTCAAACAGAAATCACAAACCATTACAAGCACATGTAAGTTACACAGAGCAGAAATTGGAAGTAATTTGCTAGGTCACCGTCCCCGAAAGCAGAGTTGATGTTTTCGAAAAACACCCTGTACGTAATTGTCAGTCAATTCTTCTATCTTAAAGCCTCATGCAAGCGGACAATCTTGAGATTTCACATTCTCTTGTGTTTCTGCATTTTCATCCAGTTACTTCAACACCAGTCTACTTTCCTCTCATTTGGGCAGCTTGTAAGGAGCTTGGCCATCCATGTTTGCTTACACAGGTACGAGCAAAGGTAATAGAACCTCATCCGGGGACTTTTCCAACAAAAACAACATAATAGAACCTCTTTTCTGTCATTCCTAGAAAAAAAATTCAAATTGATAAGCCAATAAACCCAAAATCAGCAAATAAACCCTAACAAATGGAGCCAGAGTGAGAGATTTTCAGGTCAACTTTCAAACAAACCCTAACTCAAACAAAGAAACAGGATTTTAGTACTTAGCATGCATGAAAAAATGATAGCAAAATTTCCTGGATAATCCATTAATTCTTACACACATAGGACATGCTAATTAGAAAATGGACCGTAAGAACAACTAAGAAACCTTTTACTATCTTTTGTCTTCTCCTCCAAGAAGGTTCAAGCACCAATATCACAAGGCCAAAAAATGTATATTCCTTCTCATAGCCTCAAGCATACCATCTTGCATGTGAGCATAAATCCACAAATTTCTAGTTTTTAGCTGAAATAGGGAGCTAGTTCTAAAACTACCCCCAACATCATCGGTATATGTCTTTCTACAACAGAAAATGCAATAGGGACTTGTCTAACTATGGCGAGCGATTGTAGCAAACTATATGAGACAGTGTCCTCTTCTTCAATCTCTCTGTCACCTCCTCCAAACTACATCATAACACTGTCTCTACCATCCTCCTCCACTATTGTTCATGGACAAAACGTTGTTCCTCATCCTTAATTTACAATCTTGTCATCAATCTTGAACTGCTAAAAATGGATTCATGTATGGGGAACCGCTAAAAAGGTTTGAACAATGTAAGAGAGAGATGGGGGGCACACTTTCATAGCATACCCATTTTTTCCAAAAACCCTAACTCGTGAAAAAATCCACAGATGCACCCGCAAACTCTAGCGAAGGGATTCCTCTAAAATCCAGTCAAATCGAATAGGGCACAGTTTTATTTTTGGGCTCGGTAAAAAACCCTAACTCGAAAAAAAATTACAAATGTACAGATTGAGAGAGAGAGGGGGGTGGATGAGGAGTTACCTTGTTCGTCTGGTTCATCGCTTATCCTCCTTCTTCGTGGATCTGTTGGAGTTAACAAGAAAAAAGCCTAATATTAGACCCAGACCAGGTTGCGAACAAAGAGAAAGAGAGAGATTCAGATCGAGTTCGAGAGAGAGATACCTCGTTTCGTCGTCGATCGTGGTTGATCATGTCATCTTCTGTCTTCTTCTTCGTCGTCGTTCGTTCTCTCTTCATCGTCGTTCAATCGCCTGTTTCTCTCTCTCTCTTCTCGTCGTTTGAAATGAGTCGTACAGTGGAAGGATTGGGGGGTTTTGTTTGGCCCGACAGGAGTCATCCGGATGACCCGCGACAAGTTTTTACCCGACCCATGGTCTATTTCTACCCGCGAGATCTCCCCTCTGATCTGAGCCGTTGGATGAGATCCAACGGCTCACGGGCGAAGTCCGCATTTTTTGGCTCTGCGGGCGTCCGCAGCTGAAGGGTACTATATATATATATATATTTGTAAACTATCGTGATATGAATCTCAAATTGGGTTTAAGATTCGATATCCTCTGTTATTATTAACGGTTCAATTCTCCACCATTTTTTTATTTGCATATTATGTTTTCATGACACCCAGGTAAGAAAAACTATGATATCACAAAAATCAACATGGTTATGGCTAAATTTCGTTTTTGGTATGGATTAGGGAGATTTTAATTACCAGTTGGGGTAACTAAATTAATGTAACCAGGTAATTTATTCCGCCATTAATCTTATTTTTGTTTCATGATTGTTTATGTTATAATAGGTGAAACGATTGTCATGCCAATGCTACAAGAAAGAGTCAACCTACATGCAAATGTCCAACAAGTAATTGGTGTTAAATGAGACACCTCAATATGGTAATCGCCCATGATTTATATATGATTTATATCTATTTATGGATTTTAACGTGAAAAGTTTGTCAATTTGACCGGTATTGTTTTTTTCCCCAAAAGAACCGAAACTTGTGACTTCCTTTCTTAATTTCTCCTTTTTAATTTTTGTTTTGTTTTACAAAAATTATATAGCCCAAATATAAGAAAACGACATGAAAGCAGGAAGTGGGGATGGAATCCACATTTCATATTTTGAGAGCCTATGCTCTAGGTGAAACACATTATGACCTCAGTGAATTTAATCCCACGTCGCTGATTTAATTTCATGTGACAAGAAAAAAAAAATGTGGTTATTTTTTGGATGCAGAAGTTGACGTACATTCAATAGGAGAATTAGTGCAACCTTTGGTTGGTCAGGGAGTGAGTGAAGCAGTGAATTTAAATGTTGACCCTGTAAATGGTAATCGGATATTTGATACTATTTATTTCATTTTGTATTTTAAAGTTAGAAAAGAAAAATAAGCTAACTGAAAATAAATTTGCCAACAAAATTTTTTGTTGCATCATCCCATAAGCGAAGGAGTGGTTGAAGTGGTATGGATGTTGCCCCGCCCGATGGTAAGCAATTACTGTAAGTTTTCGCAATATTTTTAACACATGAGACTTATATTGATACGAAGGCGAAATAGACCCGATAAAGAGGTAAAGTTTGATCTTATTTTTTAACATGTACATAAATTGACACATGCATCCTTCCAGAAAGAAATACTATGCCAAATGGTAAGCCCTAACAAATTATGAGTTTTCCCAACATAGTGTGGCTTTTTATTTGAGGTCTTACTATTGGCAGCCCACTGAGCTGACGAAAAACATTTTAGAGGATAAGGAAAACATGTGTTTTTTTTTTTTTAAATATTTTTTACACCCTTAATACACATTCACACATTTATTATTGTTAGCCTATTGGGTTGATTTTAGAATTTTTCTTTTATTTTTTAGGCTCTTTAAATCTACTTATTGCATAGCACAGGCTTCATGCTAGTAATTCTAAAATAGAATCTTAGCTCTTGCATTTTAAAATTTGAAACTCAGTTGAGTTTTAACGTTTAGTACAATCTTAACGGTTAGGCATCCCATGATTTAAGGGGTACATATGGTTTCAAAAAGAAGTTTGTTGCAGATGAGATTTAAAAGAAAATTTTCTCTCCCTCTCATCTTCTTTCTCCTCCATTCGAAGTTATATTATCACACCAATTGATACTGAGTGGGCTTGAAAAAAATCGAGTGGGCTTAAAAAAGATGAAGCTCAATCCGATATATGTAGGTGGTCGATCCAATCTTCTCATTTTTTCAAAAATCGAAAAAATGGATTTCATGTGGTATTTAATTTCCAAGGGTAAAAATACAAGAATAAAAAAAATTATACATAAAAACAATTTTTGGGCGGGTTCCAGGACAGGGTAATGACTACCCGACCGGATTTCCTCAATCCCCCCCAACCAACAATCCGATACCCGGAAAAACTTAACAAAAACCCGTCCCGACAGAGGCGGGGTGGGTTGAATTGCTTTCTCTAAATTTGGGTTGTCGCTGATAAAAAAAAAACAATTACGGTTGGTTTTTTGGGAAAAAGCTTTCAATTACGTTTTTGGGAAAAAGGAGATCAAACATAGGACCGAGGCCGAGCAATGTTAAGACCAAAGCCGAGTAGACTACTCCAGAGGCCAAACGATCCGTGATCCAAGGCCGAATCGCGCACAACTAACCATGGCCAAAGCTAGACAATTTACCAATAATCCGTGATCGAGTCGCGCACGATTGATCGAGGCCGAAGCCATACAGTCTTACCCCAAAGCCAATTCGAGGTCGAGTCGCACAACTGACCGAGGCCATAGCCCAATAGTTTTTTTCCTTTTTCTCCAACCTAGACTGGTTCATGCTCTAAAGCCGAACATAGATCTCATTTTCCTAAACATGGAAAATAGTTTTTCTTTTTCATTCCGTGCAAACAGAGCACCATACCAAATACCCAATGATAAGCTACTGTCTTTAATAACCGAATAAAAGCCTATCGGTTTGTTTTCCCAGAAAGCGTAATGTCACCACATACTCGAAAACGGTTCAAAACTCACACCCAACAGGAAATTTGTTTCAGCACACAGTGAATGAAGAAGCTTACGTTACCTAACAATTGTTAACCACCGATACAAACTAGAATATAACCATGTATTCGATGCACCAAATAAATTCTAGTTTTTGTCTTTGGCTACTGATTTTGTAACTCTCTTTTTTATTAACGCCACTCTCCTGCAAGTGTATTATTGGTGCAAAAATATACTTGCAGGAGAGTGACGTTAACAAAAGAGAGAGTGGCAAAATTATTTCCCTTGCCTTTGCTCAAAAACCCCTTTACTGTTACAAAATTGGTCTGAATATGTAATAAAAACCGAACTTAATTTTCTTTTCAAAACTCGATCAGTTGCCATTTCACAAGAGGCCTTGTGTTATACAACATTGTTGTAACAGTGGAGCAATATCTCATATATAATCCAACTAATCTCTCATGCCAAATTAAATGTACAACAACTTGCATAAGAAATTAATCCATGAATCAACAAACAAATTAAGTTAAAACATGCGTTTAACTCTCTAGGTGACTGTTGGGTGTCATATTTGTGTACATGCAATCCCATCATCAAAAAGAACCATTATTAATATCAATCAATGCATCATTAATTTTCTATTTTGTTTCTCTAGCTTTTCTCCGCGCGACAGGAAAAAAATAGAATTTATTGACCATCATAAGAATGATTCCCACGTTTTCTTTTCTCAATATATAAATGCCTGTCAAGTGGTTCCAAAGCACGTGCATATGAATATCCAATTCATGTTAGGGCATGCAGTAGCACAAATAATCAATGATAATTGACTACAACTATACCCAATTCATGGGGAATGCTTCAGTGGGAAAAATGAGCACACAGATTCCATATACAAGCTTAAGTTCCATACCAACAAGAATACTCGTTAGCCAGATTTTTTATCCCACTTCCGGATGTATCAAAGTGTAATTCTACGGTCCCAACCTATGAAATCAATCACCAAACACTTCCACCCACAAAAACGTAAGTCCGGATATGCCTGTAAATAAAATTAGGACTCATGCTAATAATTCAATCAATATAGACTGCCTTAGAACCCAAACGGCAGAACTAAAATTGATTTTTCCAACTAACACGTCATACTGATCATACCAAAAATCAGAATGTAGCACCGATTAAAAATACTATGGGTAGGACTCATATCCCAAAATTGAGTCAGTCGATTAGCAAAAATGAGTTTTTCGCTTCCAAATCGGAATTCTTTTATAAAAATCCACTCGCTGAAGTACCCAATTATAACAGCCAATCTAGCAGAGTAAAATGATAAACGAGCAATTAACAAGAACCCTTCTACGGACTCGAACCCAAGCGTCAAATACTGATAACAAAACACAGAATTTCAATTTTCAAAACCGAGAGTTCAAACAATTAATATTAAACCGAAATATTATCTGCATGTATAAGTCCAAATCTGTTCGTAACCAGAAATCGTTTTCTAAAACAGAATAAACCTGTTTGCCAAAAAACTGTTTTCCAGAAAAATCAAAAAATTTGTCTTAAAGATTGTAAGAAAAAAAATAGTGCGGAAAACAGAATTGATTGTACTAATTTCTGAAAATTTACAATCAAACAGAACATTACATGAGGAATTACAGAATATGAATCATAAACTGTAATTAAGGGTATTAGAAATTGCAAACCGAGACCCGTTTTGTACAACGGTACCCTTAAGACAAATTCGCTGCCTCACCTGTGCTGGAGGTTGTGTCGGTATTTGTCTCCCAGGGTTGACTCGGTTTCCACTCAGCCGCCATAGACTACCCGTTGAACCAACTTGTGTATGTACTCTCTCTCTCGAAAAGAAATATTGTATTGCAGAAGAAGTAGTAAAGAAGCTCAGGATGTTTTTCGGTGTTAAGAAACAAAGGAGCCGCACTCTTTATATAATCGAGGAGGAGCCTTCTCATTGAATACGAGAATTCAATAGGGGGAGCCCGCCCATTCAATAGGGTCAATTCAATATTCATATTGAATATAGGAAATTGAATACGGGGAATTCAATTTCTAGAAAAAAAACTGCTACAGTCATTAATCCAGCAATTGATTCCATAATTAAATTGTGGGTTTTATTCTGGACATTCAACCCAACGTTAATCAGCCGCACACATGCAACTAAATTTGTAATTGGACCATCCAAAAGCGAATGGTATTGATCCAATAAAGCACAATTAATTCCAAATCAATCTAGACTAGACCATAGACCACAGACCTCGAATCACAGGTCGCGGACCCACGAATCCTAAGCTCCGGCCCCGGCCCCGGCCCCGGTCTAATTTAGGTGTTTGGTGATGGTGCGCACACACGTCATTTGGCTTTTTCAATTCCCATAATGAGACAATTTCTCATTCATATCTTAATGGAATTTGTTTACTATTGTTGGGCCCACCTCACGTGGTGTGGGTTCCACCAAATCCTCTTTGGTAAAACAAAAGTGCTATACACACAATGGTTGTGTAAAACACAATACACAACCAATCTCTAGCCGTTCATTGTCGTAATAAATGGCCAGGATTCACTCAAACTCTTCCCCATAAAAGTTAGACTTTTCCTTGGAAGAGCTTTTTTAAAATCTAGACCATCCAAATGCATCTAGACGGTTAGAATTGCGCACACAACCAACACAACGGTTGTGCAAGTATCATTTTTGTTGGTAAAATTCTATTTTCCAATAGTTAGTTCTTCGCTCCGCCTTTCAAGGGGGCGCCACGGGAGGTGTTCGGCTCCCGTGGTAACTACTAACCCTCTAACTTCTACTAACATCCTATCGTCTGGCAAGAAAAAAAAAACATGGGACTTGTAGTGGACAGATCCGAGAAGGCTTTAGGCATGGGAAACGGGCTTTGGGGTTCTTAAGAATGGAAAGTAACGAAAAGAAAGAGTATTCAGAGGCCTAATCAATGGAGTTCTACCAAATAAGAGCCCAAAAAAAAAGGCCCCATACATCATTTCTCAAAGGTGATAAGGTATGATCTGAAGGTCGTTTTTTACCATTAGACTACCAAAGGAACAAGAGATGGGAATATGATACTCAAAATAGTTAATCTACATTCAGTAAGTTTTTGCTTTATTGAATTAACAGGATGAATACGATCTAATCATCGAATGAAGTTACAGTGTTCTAATGCCTACATATACATATGCTTGTTACGAATCGACACACAAGGTACAGAATTTTGGGGTCATTGTGAAATAATAGAAGCACGAAAAAGAAATTTCATCTCACTATCGTGGTTCTATTGTAGAAGCTGTCAAACTATTCGTAGAACAATCTTGTGGCTCGCTTTCGGATGACATAATTGTGCGAGGGACGTTTCTTCCTGTGAAAAAAGCTGGTCTCGTAGGAGCAGGCAAAACCATCATTTCGTTATTAAGCATAGAAATAACATCCGACATTGTAGGTCTATCTGTCGCACCTTCTTGAACGCATAAAAGACCCACATGAATGATTCTCAGCAATTCATTTTCGGCACAAGAATCGCCGAGTATTGGATCCTTTAACTCCAATGCAGTCCCCTCTTTCCAGAGCTCCCATGCCTGAGGCAAATACCATTTTCATTTGTATACATCCAACTGAATGGGTTTCGCAAAATCTAGTAAAGGGATTAGTTAGACGAACTCACATAGCCAATCAGGTTGAGTGGACGGTTATCAGCGTTGTAGAAGCTAGTATTTCTTCTACCACTAACAATTTCCAGGATCAAGACTCCAAAACTGAAGACATCGGACTTCTCCGAGAAAGTTCCTTCCATGGCATATTCGGGAGACATGTAACCACTGTATCGCATAAATAAAGGAACAACTTCAGTGTAAGAAGCCAATAAGATAGAGTTACATAATGTAGAGTTTTTTCACTTACTATGTTCCAACAACCCTACTAGTAACCGCTTCCGTCTCGTTCGGCTTGAAAATTCTTGCCATGCCAAAATCAGATATCTTGGCGTTCATGTTTTCGTCTAACAATATATTACTAGCTTTCAAATCTCTATGTATTACTCTCATTCTCGAGTATTTGTGAAGGTAAAGAAGCCCTTGAGCAATCCCATCTATGATAATCATACGCATCTTCCAGTCTAGGAGCTCCCTTTTAGTAGAATCTGTTTAGAAATAAGACTAAAAGAATATTAGCTACGTACTTAGTAGAGCACATGTTGTCTTAAGAATGATAATCATAATTTGTAAATCAAAAAAATACTGAGAAAACAGTCGAAATTTTACGAACCAAAGATGAACGAATCCAGGCTCTTGTTTGGCAAATATTCATAAACTAACATCTTTTCTTCTCCATGAATGCAACACCCCAAAACCCGAACGAGATTCTTGTGCTGGAGTTTGGCAATAAGTATGAGTTCATTCTTGAACTCCACGAGCCCTTGACCTGATGTTCTCGAAAGTCTCTTGACTGCTATTTCTCGCCTCTCTTGTAAGGTTCCCTATTAATTCAAATTATGTACGGATGATTTGCATAACATTGTAATGTTCCCTATTCAAATTAGTCACTAAAGATTCGGCGTTACCTTGTAAACAGGTCCAAAGCCACCCTGACCAAGCTTATTTTCTCGCGAGAAGTTATTTGTAGCCTCAACAATGGATGCAAAGCTAAGCATCTTCAAGTCATGATGACCTTCTGTACCATCGTTGTCTATGTGATGAACGTTGTTAAAGCTATCAGTAGGTATCAACTCTTGTAAGTACTCTTTCCGCCTCTTCTTCTCTTCTCCTGCAGACAATATTTTCAGCCCAACTTAACCATTGACTTGCATATTCATCATGTTCATCTATTATAAGGCAATACCTTCGAATCTTCGCTTTCTGATTCTTAGACATGAAAAGATGCCCACAATGAGCATAAGAAGAGAAATTATCACTGCAATGACTATCCATATCCACGTTTTTCCTGCACAAATATCACTCAGTAGAATTTTTTTTGTTTATCACTCAATCCATCTCTAAAAACTCGTATTGCTATAGTACCACTAGCATGCAGTTTGAGTAAATAAACATGAATAGAAAACAAAATAGAGCAGTCACACAAATACACTGCCTAAATCATACGTACCTGAGCAAATTTTGGCCAAGGAAATTGACTGTGAAAGGGGAGCTTAAAACGAACAGTCAATATCTGTAACCTTAGATCCCCCAAGTACCACTCGTTAGAGGGAAAGTCTACAATATCGTCCAAGGGTGCAGATTGATGACGTGTCTTGAGGATAATTCGGGCTAAATTCAAAACACCTCTCATAACATGTTGCCTATCTCATCCCTAGTACTCTCTGTTAGCTCCAAAAAATGGTGCTATTTTTTGGTTGGCAATGCCATTGACAAAACATATTTTCTTTTGTATTCCATTCGAGTTGTAATTTCTTTTAATATTTTCTAAGCGTAGTAGGATTAGAGTGAAAGGAATCATTATTTGTAATTGAATATATTAACCAAGTTTGGGTGGCATAGATGAGCAATGTGGGATTAAGTCTAACACTCCCCCTCACGTGCAGCCCGGATGCACGTGGAGGTATGAATTGAAGAAATAAGAGATTTGACTCGGGCGACCCCTCACGTGCAGCCTGGATGCACGTAGAGGTATGAATTGTTGAGTTGAGGCGATTGACTCGGGCGATAGAGACTTTGACCACACGAGGTGAGGCTACCGAAGATCTAGCTCTGATACCATGTTAGATTTCTTGGAAGGTTCCAACTTAAAACCAATTGGCAATGGGTGGAGTAACCTCTAGAATATATTAACTAAGTTTGGGTGGCTTAGATGAGCAATGTGGGATTAAGTCTAACACTAAACAAAAATACCACATCTACAAACCTTACAGAATCAATAAGGAAAAAAAACCCCAAGTCATGCCTCAAAAAAAAATACGAAATCGTCTCTGGTTTTACTATTAAAATCAATGATGCTTACAAGAATATGGGTATAGAATATGGTTAGATTATGTATGCACAGAGAGAGACTTACGAAGAGCAGAAGCCACCGCTTAGGTTTGGATTAAAAGTCAAGTGACTTTTTTGTTTGTCTCTATTTTTATTTTTATTTTTTTGTATTTGCTTGTTTTGCGATAAACTTTTTACCCCTATTAGTTCGTCTTGACGAGAGAATCGAAAAAGTAATTTTTTGTCTTTATTCAATACTTTTGGTATTTATTTGTTTTGCATCAAGCTTTTGAGATTTTTTTCTGAACGGTTGTGACTTACTAATTTGTCTCAATCAGCCAAAAAGACATTCTCATTGACTTATTTTTTTGTTATTTTAAATAATTCTAAATATAACAAAAATTTGACACAAAATTAATAAATGAAATTTTTTTTTGCCTTTCATTAGGGAATGCGAAAAAATAACTGAATAAGTGTGCATGCCTGTGTGGTTTGTAAAGATTTGGCTGGTTGCATTCCGTTTGAAAAAAAAAAAAAGTTCGGCTGGTAAACGTGTGGAATGTGGACCCCATTTTCTGAATTTTTTTGGAGTAGCATTTTTGGAGTAAAATACCAGTACGTACGTGAAAAGCCAACCTACGGGAATTTTAGATTTGGGCCTTGTTTGGTTGTTTTAACTTCAATCCATATTGAACCTATTTTCAACCCATTTAAACTCATGTAAATATGGGTTTATATGCGTTCAACCCATACCAATCCATTATATAATATGGGCGGGTTAGGTTGGATTATAAGTGGCGAATTGGGCGGGGGTTAAAAAAATATGGGTTAAGATTACCACAGTTATCTATATCTATAGCCGTATAGTATCTCCAACCTTGACCCAAAATTTTACCCAAATTTGGATAAAAACCCATTTTGAGTTAGGCTCACTCTAAAGGCTATCCACAGTAGTATAACTAAAAATGAATAACCAAAAGTTAGTCACATTAGCTTTTGATTATTTATTTAAGAGGTTGCTAAACTTAAATGTTGAGATCCACAATGGTCACTTTTAGTCCATAACTAAAATAAGAGGTCCACTACAATTTCACACACTCTCTCTCTCCCTCTATTTCCCTCCATTACATTTTTTTTGGGACAAAAACACATCGAAAATATGGTGTTCTTCTTAGTGTTCTCTATCAAAATAACACCAAAACTTTTTTTTTTCCCTTCCTATTCCTGTAGCCTATCTAACCAAACTAATATCACAAATTCACCACTCTCTTAATTTTTCAAAAAAAAAATCAGATGCGTTCTTAAATTTAGAAAAGAATGTAAGGTTCTTCGTATACTCAACCATAGGGGAGGAACAAAAAAGGAATAAAATAGAAACGGAAAAGAAGAATGAAATATCTTAATCTGGTAACGATGGGTTGAATTGTATATAATCGAGAGATATGAGTTTCACTTTTGGAGGGAAAGAAAGAGAAACGGTTTTCGGGTGAAATGAAGAAGATATAGAGTAGGCAAAGAAGAGAAGAAGAAAATACTGATTGAAACACGTGTATATATAAATTTTGGAATCAGTTAACTTATGTGGTTTGAGATTCACAAATTTTGATTATTGAAAAATGTTAGTTTTGGCTATCCAAAACTCAAAATTTGATCATTTCTAAGGATGTTGCTAAGTTTGATTATACAATTGTGAGCCATCTTTTATATCAATATTGTTAACTTTAACAACAATTGACTTTTAATTATACCATTGTAAATGACCTAATGACAAAATGACCTTTTACCCAAAATATATTAATTTTTAAGTATTCAATGGCAATAATGTAAATAATAGAAGGAAATAAATTTAATTTGGGGTAGAGAGTGACTGTCTACTATGAAGAAAAAGAAGAAGAACTTGGCCCACCTCCATAACCACTGCCAACCACCCAAACAGTCGACCACTTCCCACCGAATTCTAATCCATATATCCTAATTTCTTTTCCATCGTAGGAACTCATTATGGCGGCAACGGCTGAGAGAGAAAGAGAGAGAGAGAGAGGCGGGGGGGGGGGGGGGGGGGGGGGGGTGTATCCAAGCTTGAGAAAGTTGACGTCATGCTCTCAGAATGGCATGGAATGAGCCGTTAAAAAGAGAAAAGAATCTTGGAATATTGAGAAAAAAAATGCAGAGAGACTTGGGTTGTCTCTAATTTGGAGAAAGAAATGGGTAAAACCTAAAATGGGAAAGAATTTGTGTCAAAAATTGGAGAAGATTTTTTGTGAATTTTATCCAAATTTTAAATTTAGATCTTAAAATGGGTCAATGCTGGAGATGCTCTAAGATCCCCCAAGTGC
Source organism: Rhododendron ovatum (assembly GCA_019656835.1). Classification (NCBI taxonomy): domain Eukaryota; kingdom Viridiplantae; phylum Streptophyta; class Magnoliopsida; order Ericales; family Ericaceae; genus Rhododendron; species Rhododendron ovatum. The sequence continues at coordinate 19,257,967 of CM033794.1, read as the reverse complement.
CCCTCTTTGTATAGGCAAACTCGACTATGTGATTTCGTGTAAACGAAATTCCCAATAATAGTAACCGGTCATATCTATCATCCACCGGTGCAGAATGATGACGGGTCATGAGGATAATTCAAGCTAAATTCAAAACACCTCTCATAAGATGTTGCCTATCTCATCCCTAGTACACTAATCCCTAAATTTGTGTTGCCTTTCCAATTGTTGGATGACTTTCAATTAGGATCTTCTACGTACCTAAATTTCAGACCTGAAGCATGGATTCTGAAGCACTATATTGCCATCTTCAACAGGGGGTGTGCTTTGTCAATTGCCTTATCCTCTCATCAATGGGTTTATTTGCCCAGCTAAATAGCATGCATCTATGAAAATCTAAAACATTGTTATTTAGTCTAATAGTGGGATTGATGTACATATATTCATTATGCGATTAACTTGAGCTCTTGAGCTATGACGGTATATAAAAATGGATACAGATAGGGTGCATCGGTATTTCTAAGAAATAAAGATTAATTTGGGCATTAGGACATGGAAAATGGTATAAAATTTGGTGTAATGTATATTGATATTTGTCCACAGACAACCTCAATAATGAAACCTAATGTTGATGTAGCATAGAATGGACTGTTATTTGACTTCTTTTTTCACAAAATGGGTGGGTGGCAAAACAGGTGTTTAAGGCCTTTGCTTTATGTGCCCAGATGAGAAAACAAGAAAAAGGAGAAATGGGAATGTTGCTTGGCGTGTCTATCTTATATCCGTGTCAGTGCTTAATAGGGTTTTATCGAGTTATAGCGTGTGTTGTTAAAAAGAATGCATTGTGTAACTTTTTACCCACTGTATCTAGTCTGACCAGACCGGTCAGGACGAAGTGATTCTAAACAAACTTTCGATCTACTTTAACGCTCCGTTTGTTTTCAGGCAGATAACGTTTTCTGAGAGTTTATTTCATTGATGAACATATGACTATGAAATTCCACTTGCCTTTAGATGAACTTCCTTGAACCAGCACGTAAATCTTCGAATCATTCGGGTCGTCTGTGGAATACTCCAGCCTTCCTGTCCAAGTTTTACAACCTGTTCCATTGCTATTGAGTACCGTAAAAGCAACACAACTACAATTATTCCAGCACCTTTCCATACAATCACCAAGGCTTAGACTCGTATTCTCCTCATATTCACTAGTAGCAATGGTAGGCAAAAAATTCACCCTCTTCTCCTCAAACTTATCGTTACTACTCCGGCACCGAGGGAACTCCGAAGTCACACAATAGGGTGATACCGATTCGTACCCGTAACAAAAACCATCAGGCCCATATTCTCGACTATTAGCGCCATCCCGAAGGTTACCCATCGGAGTCAATTCCCACATCCATAATCTTCCGTTAACAACACTAAAGGTTAAATACTCCTCATCATTGTTGGATACGACACTGAAGTTGCAATGGTACGGAGTCCACAGATCATTAAGATCGGGCATGAATTCGAAAGCTTGATCTTTCAGTGGCCCACTGATCGAATATCTTTCTCCTCGTAGGTAAACGACAAACTGGCCCGAGTCTTGGGTGGGCTCCCAGCCCAACGTAAATGCCCCGGAAGCCGGGACATAGTCGCTGATCCAGGAAGTGAGAGTCCAGTTCTGCCCGGTTGCCGTGTTGAAACCAAGTTTCATCCCGGGCAAAAGGGTATTTGTGGGATTATCAAAACTCTGCCATAAACTCTGTTTCTCTGTTCTCAAAACAAGATTGCCCGAATCTTCTATTCTGGCGGTTGGGTTAGCCGCCTCTTGATTGGAGATGTTCAAAACTATATTCCCTCCGCTGGTGATTTTTAAAATACCGGTGGTGTTATCGATCGTGAGGGCAGCAGCAACATTGTTGTTAAGGGGTGTGTTTGGATTGGCAACCCATACTTTCCTTCGTAGTTCATCGTTGGTGTACCATATTCCCAAGTAAGTGTAATTTGTTTCTGGGATAGTGAAGAATCCCAAGCTGAAATTTCCACCATCAGACTCGAGAAAACTGCCAGAATTCAACTCTTCTCCAGGTCCGATCGTGCTGATTCCAGCAGCAAGAGGAAAATCGAGTCCTCCTCGGCTACAGAGGAATGTGAAGATGAGAAAGAGAACTGGATTCATTGGGATTATTTTCTTGATAGCAAAGTTGTGTACGATTTCGCAATGGAATGTTGAAGAACGGAAGAAAATGTTTGTGTGGACTGATAAAATTTGAGAACTTTGATTTGAAAAGTATGATGCGTGTGGAGATTATTTGGGTCGGTTTTTGACTCTTGTGTGTTTGTAGAATCTTTCAAAGTAGACGATTCTACAAAGTAGACAAGCATGTGACATTAATGGTAATAGGTAATTTTGTAGACGAAATTATCAAATTTTATGCTTTTGTCTTTGAAATCAAATTTAGACAATATTTATTAAAAATATGCATCTTTTAACTTATTTGGAAGAAATTTTTTCCAATTTGATTTTTTGCAATATCTCTCGTGAAGACACAAAAAAAAAAAAATCAAATATTTGTCAGAAAATTTACAAAAAGTTAAGTTTATGGCTCATCACGATCAATATTTTAATAAAATGAAAATTTTATAGGCTGACAAATTTTTTTCTAGTTTAATTGGAGGGCTTAGTGATAAGAATACAATATTGTATATTTTTGTGCTTAATCTCTCACACTTATCATATTATTATGTTCACAATTAAATATTTTATATGATATTACGCGTAAGGTATGTTTTTCTTGATTTCAGGTAATTCAAAATAAATTGTACCAGTTAACACCCAAATTTGACTAGCTCCGAGTCCTGATCGGACACCGGTAAAAGAGTAGACGAGAACCGCGAGCACATCGCTTTAGATGAAATCTCAGGGGTACACTTTCGTTGTCTATTCAACGGACAATTCAAAAGCAACTACTCTCTCCGTCTCTTTTTAAGTGTTCTGCTTCGTAATTCCAACTTATTAAAAAGACATCATCATTATACCTTTTACATCAATTTTTTCCTCCATTTTCTCTACTTACCCATCATTATTACACTTTTACTTAGAGCCCGTTCCAGAACACCTTCTTAAAAAATAAGTATTTATTTCACATTTTTAAATTAAAAAATAATGCAAATGAAAAATATTTTTTCAATTTTTTTTGTACCGTATTAAAGATCTCAATGAGATCTTTCAAACAAGATCCATATTGCATATTTTTAGATTTCAATAAACATATCATTTTTGGGTTTGAAATTGCCTTATTAAAAAATAAGTACTTATTTCGCGTTGCGGAACGGGGCCTTACTTATTTTTTAAAACGGAATCTACTTTTAGGGACAAAATAGACAATTCATCAATTTTCACCCACTAACTTTACAAAATGGACATTTATTAAGGGATAACTCAAAATGAAATACCGGACTATAAATAAAGGACGGATGGAGTAATAAATAGGCGTACAATTCAATGTGTCCATGGGTTCTTTCACAGAGGATAAGATTGGAGCAATAATTTGTTGTTTGGGGAATTCAAATGCCGAGGACCCACTGCTGTTATGCCTCTGGAAATATGAGCAAAACAATTGAAGGATTTTAACTCCCCATGCCATGTGTTGGCTCCCGTACCGTTCGATTATGTTTGGCATTGATCTCAACCGTTCATTTATATGTCACAATGCCATGTGCACACCACACTGAATCATTTATCCTCTCAGCCGACTCACTCTCTCAGCTTTGTATATATATATGGGCATCCAGCCAAAAGGAAAAACGGTAGTTAGAAGCTGGGTAGCAGCCAAAAGAAATCAACAGAATAAAACTCCTTTTACTACTACAATAATATATATGGGTCACACTAAGAAAATTCACAAATATCACGATTTTCAGTGAAAATGTGATAAAAAATTATATTTAAATTTTTTTATCGCAGTTTAAATCCAAAACCGAGATAAAAAATGGTTTTAGCACGGAATAAAAGACTTCGTTCTTGCGGCGAGATAAAAGAAAAACAACTTCACCCTTGGGATAAATGATCTCACTCTTGCAGCGAGATAAAAAACCTACCCATTTAGGTGTGCGGTTTGAATTTTCACATGGGCGGACTATTACTTATTTAGGTAGGCTTTAAAAAGTTATGTGAGGAAAACGATGTCGTTTGACGGCAGGTCTAATTAACAGTTTCTTTTTTTTTTAAACAGAAGTTAACAGTTTCTTGACGAGGTATTTGTTTGAATCCAAAATTGACTGTCCAATAAAAATGTGTCACGTTAAGGTCACGTGGCAACAAACGTTGAGCAACACACCTGATTTTTTCCTATGCCAAAGTGCTCCGTGGGTCTAGTGTGACTAAATGGCAGTGATTTGGTTTTATCTCCGCGAAATCATGGAGTGAAGTCATGTCATGTCATGTGGAGGGCACTCCATAGTGTGACTAAATGGCAGTGATTTGGTTTTATCTTCGCGAAATCATGGAGTGAAGTCATGTCATGTGTAGTGCACTCCATGGTGGGACACTCGACAACAACTGGGTACGAAGACAGAAACACTTATAGTGCACTTGGCCCTCTTTAATAAACTTATTAGATCTTGGGATTAGACTACTAATTTCAAGGAACTATTTATTTTTTATTTGGTAGTCTAAAATGGGTTAAAACTATTAGTCTATTGGGACTAGTAAAGTGGGCTTTAGGGGGTATTGTAAATACCCCGGGGGAGATGGTATTACCAATCCCAACCCAACCCCCAATACATTCTCATTACCAATTTCTTCTATCAATCAAATCTCATTATCTAATCACATCTCAAACAAACATGATATTAATAATCCCATCATCCAACCCCATCTCAAACAAATATACTCGTTACTAATTCCTTCCCATTACCAATCTCTTCTCATTATCAATTACAATCCTAATCCCATCTTCTTACGAATCCCACTCATCTATCACTGTTATCAAACGGGGCTTTTTAAGAGTTAGAGGTAGTGCACCATTATCCTAAAACTATAGTGTAGACACCCGAATCTGGGCTTCCAGATTAGTTTACTTTCGATTTTTGATTCTCCGATGATGAATTAGATCAAGAACACCCCAAGAATGTCGAGTGTTTGAGTTTTGAGTGTTTGCAAAACCCTTGAACCTAACCAATAATAAGCCACTTCAAAAAGTCAAAAATCCTATTGGCAAGTGTTGGTTTTGCTCGCGCACGCCAGTCTGCGATCCGCATGCACTGGTTAAAGTTGCAGCCGACCTTGTACTTTCCACTTCTGGAAGGTTTCTAGAAGCTTTCTATTTATAAAAGATTTCCATTAATGGAATAATTTTCATTTATGGAATGCTTTCCATTAATGAAATAGTTTCTATTAATGGAGGGTTTCTATTAATGGAAGGATCTTGCCCTATAAATACCCCCCGTGGTTCATCTTTTAAAGGGTTCAAAAAATTCATACATATTGGGTTAGAAAGGTTAAGGAAAAAGGTTACAAAATCCTAACCCTAATACCAAGGAACAAGCCACCTTGTTTCAACCACTCAAAAGCTTCCAACCTCAACTCAACTCAAAGCTCAAGCACTCTTTCAAACTCAAGCAAAGGTATAGCATACCTACTGGAGCCATTCCCGCGCGCGACTGTCTTAGTCAGCGCGTGACGCTCCTCGTGGGGATGGGGATGCTAGTTATTTTCAGTTTTGTCATATTATAGATCATTGTGATGTATGATATAACCAGACTCACTATTTTGCATGCTAAAAATTCGTAGCTTAGCTTAGATTGTTCATTTAGTTACGCTGGAATGCCCTTGGGTTGCTTCTGAAGATGTCTCAGTGTAACGCCCCCAATTTTGGGTACGTTAAATAAACATTTTTATTGATAAAACCAAATGGAGTCTGGCTCGTTATTACAACAAAACTCCCACAAGAGTTCAATATTTATACAATGAAGGGGTTCTAGGGTTCCTAATTACAGCTCCACCAGCTCCTCCATCCTAGCTAACTCCTTAGCTCCAAAAGCCTCCAAGGTGTACTGTTCATCTTGATCATCTACAAGGTCTGACATATTATACTAGCGTCGCCACCAATATAATATGTCAGGGTCACCAAAGGTAACACCGTGAGCTACAAAAGCTCAGCAGAACAATCCCATACCCGCTAACCCATAACTTACAAACAATAGGTCATAGATATAGCACACAAACTCATGATTGTCACATAACTCATGCATAAATGAATAACAATGACACATCCACATTCGCTATCTTCCTAGCATTGGTGTCCGTGACTTTCTGAGTTTCTCCTATACGACTCATCATAAACTGTGTCTCATTTTCATATACCGTTCAATATTTTCAAAGTCATTTTTACACACACAACCTCGGTTCCGCTGTTCCGGGTTCTCGAGTATCTTCACAATGGTTCCGCCGTCCCGGGTTTTCATTGGCACACAATTGCATTGGCTCATCTCCACGGATAACCAAGCCATTCATCACCATGGTTCCGCTGCTCCGAGTTCCCATGGGAACGCACACAACCTCACAATGGTTCCATTAATTCGGAATTCTATTGGAACACACACAACCTCATAATGGTTCCGCCTTTTCGAATCTCCATTGGAACACACATAACTTCACAATGGTTCCGCCTTTTCGGATCTCCATTGGAAGACACTCAACCTCACAATGGTTCCGCTTTTTCCTGATTTCCATTGGAACACACACAACCTCACAATGGTTCCGCTTTTTCGGATTTCCATTGGAACACACATAACATACACAACCTCACAATGGTTCCGTTTTTCCTGAATTTCCATTGGAACACACACCACATTTCCACAATGGACAAGTCCGACCACATTGGGATTTCAAAACTTTTCTCCTTTTCAAAACGCGCCTTGTCATTAACACACCCTAGGCGTCATGTTTCTACTTTCTTATTTTCCGTGTCTCGTTCTCATGCATAGATTCCGTGGTAGGACTTTTTCACAATAGTAAACTTAAATCATTCATTGAAATCTTGAAACTCAACTAGTAAGATCATCCAATTCTATATTAGTAATCATGCTCATAACCATCCTTAAGATCAAAATACGAATACTTCTATCAATGATAAAGTCTTATCTTCCGAAAACTGTTCTTTCTTCCTTTATGGGGAAATTCAAAACATATGTTTATTGAAATAAAAGTCAATTATTCAACATGTTCATACCACTATTAGCAAAACGAGTTTGTTAACCATCATGCATTCTAAACATAATAAACGATAAATAACCTTATTTTCTTTAAAAATACTCCATGTTATACTTTGAACTAAAAAATAGGGACATCCTATTTCTCAACATATGGTTCTATACTATACTTGGGTTTAATGGACGAGGGACTCTACATATACTTAGAGATAGTGTATATGGGACTCTACCTTACTTCTTGGCGGTAGGGCGGCTACAGAAAGTACGTCGGTGATCGAGCGGAATAACTTCCTACGGAATGCTTATGGTAGCTTCGAAAGAGAAAGGTTTCTCTTAAAACTAGATCTTGACTACTACTACTACTACTTTTGGATCGAGAGGATGGTCGGGTGGCGGTTTAGTGGCGGCTTAGGATGAGTTTCTTGAAGAACACAAGAAAAACTTCAAGAACAAGAAGAACTAAGCAAGAACAGAGGAAGAATACAAGTTTTTTCTAGAGAGAGAAGTTGCTAGGTGAAGGTGTGAGTTGAATGCTTGGACAAGGGTCCTATTTATAGCCAAATTTCTCCCTCTCTCTCTCTCTCTATATATATATATATATATCTTGGATTTTCTCTTTTTTTATTCAACTTGTCAAGCTTCCTTTGAAAGATCAAGGCCTAGTTCTAGGCTTGCATGGCTAGATTTTGGTACTTTGGATTTGATTTTGAAAGATTTGGTAGAGGAAAGGAGGGGTTGTACAAGATTTGGTATTTAAACAAATATAAAAGGACAATTGAGAGGTAGATTTTTGGCTAGGAAGAATATACACCCATGAATTTGAAAAGATGTAAGAAAATCATGGTGGTTAAAGCATGGTACAACCCAATCTTTCTTTCTTCTCTCTTTCTTCCTCCCTCTCTCTCTCTCTCCCTCTCTCTCTCTCTCGGCTACTCTCTCTCCCTCTTTCTCTCTCCTAGTACACTATATATATATATATATATGCATATATAATATTGTAGAAGTATAAAGGTACTAGATTTTCAAAATCAAATATCCCATTAAAGAATTCTAATTAGGCACATGTTTCTATTAAACTAATAGATATTGTACTTTTGGAAATCTATATCTATATATAATATTGTATATATGTATACATGCCTATATATACATAGGTACCAAAAATATATGGCTTAAGATTTTCCCATTAAAATATAATATAGGTGCTAGTACTAATTCATAAAAAAAGTACTAAAAATCTAGGGTTTAGATTTACCCACATATTATAATGCATAAAATCACATGAAAAATCTATGGAGGAGTTATTTAATAGATTCATGTTCTTTGTTGAAAGATTAGTTTTATTACCTAATGGATAATAATTTCCCTTACGGTTAATGACTAATGGGTAATGGGGAAAATGATATCAAATAATAAAGAATGCATATTTGTCCTTTGCACATGGGAAAATACACCAATATAATACTATATCTTTGTACTAATCAAATATTCTAATGAAAGGCCTATTATCCAATGGACAAAGATTACCCTAATATTTATCGACCAATGGGTAAAGGTTAAAGGTCCAAAGGGTTCCACTAGAGTTTGAAAGGTGCAAAAGGTTCAAGAAGGTTTAAAAAGGCTCATCTAGGGTTAGGAGATAGTAACTAGATGAATTGGTAGTTATGTCCCTCTAACTAATTGGTTAGAATCTAGCTATACTTGCCAAGTAGAATCTCTAGCCAAGAAATATAATTTTAAAAAGCTAAAATTCTAATTATGATGGATTTTTAATTATGATGGATTTTTAGGAATTAAAAGGGATTTCAAAAGCAATCTAAGTAATTAAAAATAAAAATTCAAATTTTCAACGAAATTTTTACTTACTAAAAATCTGGGTTGTTATACTCAGAGCCCAAGCATGCAAAAGCAATTCCTGGAAGTCCAAAACCCTCATACGGCGATCTCACTGCATCGCGCGACGGTTAGCCTATTTCCAGAAATTGCCTTTGCATGGGCAACTTGGTCCACGACCTTTGTTTTAATACCCCCACTGTTTAGTGGTTGCATCTTATTTCCTGTTTGTAATAATTTTTTTCCTTCAGTACATATAAACTGCTTGGTTTGATCCTGGGTGTGCATTGGTCCTTCCAGAGCCCAGAAGGAGACGAAATTCAACCTGATGTTAGGATATACAATCGCGCGATTGTATGGGCTTGTCGCGCGATGGTGGGCTTGCATGCAGGTAGATCCATGCATGCAAGTTGGCCACTGTTTGTGTCAAAATCATACAAAGGCATTGTTTTGATATCAAATCACCGTGTTGAATTTTATCTCATTTATTTTCTAACATATCATCCATCTATGTTATCTCTCATATCACATCCTACAAACATGTTACAGTTTTAATCCCCTTAAACTATTCCTCGCCCCTAATTGGCTAAAGAATTGATTAATCAAACAGAATCGCAAATGTTTTCGCAAATGCCTAAGTAGAGATCGATCTCCAAACTGGGCTAGAGGGGTGCCATAAAACCCTTCCTCTCTCGTAACCTGGCTCTCGAACCCAGATATAGTTATGACGGACTGGTTCATTAACTTTTTCAAATCAAATTAGCGCGGCAGGTGCTTCGAAATACGGCTCCTTGGGTGTCGGACCTTCAAAATCTGAGTGGCGACTCTGTATTTTTGAGCGCGTGCCGCCTCTGCTCATGCTTCCTCGATATCGGGCCCTCGCGTTTAGAAATCCGGAAATTTCCAAGGGCATGCTGCCCACAGTGGCAACTCTGTTGGGGATACAATCAATATTAGTCTATACTTAGATTTTAATACGCTTGAGAACAATCCCACGAAAGTCTGTCAAAATAGTGAGTTCCGCGCTGCTAAAGAAAGGATTGATGATTTAACAGGATCTCGTGTCCGGCCATCCTGACTGGGGTTTTTCCGATTGTTCTCTTGCGTAGTTTCTTCTAAGTATTGGTTAATAAAGAGAGCCAAATTTGAAAAGGCATTTGCGAATTTGCGATTCTATTCCATTAGTCAAATTGTTTAGCATCTTCATATGCATTGATGTGGGATAAGCCTCGTTGGATCGTTTTGGCAATCCGGCACGATTTACCGGAGCTTGGGGACCTTGAATGACCAACAACCTTCGACGATGATGAGTCATTCTACCGTTTGACTCTTGCTTTGCGATTACACAGACAGTGGGAAGTATATCTTGGTTCTAGTCTGAGGAACCTGTTACAAGTCAAAACCAGCCTTTGCATATACAAAGCACTAGCACTCTTCAAATTAGGACAAGTATCTACAGGGTAAGATCTATTTGCATCTAACCCCATATACTGTCTACGTGTTACTGCTTTTCCTATCGCATGCACTGTACATACATATCGTTTTGCATAGGAGCATGTTTAGGGCGGCTTCTAGGTTGTCTCTCTTTCGAGTCTATCTTATGTTTATTAGGATGCTGCTTTGAACCCGATGAAGAGTCATGCATCTCAGTGGTGCATGTTATCAATTTTCAAAATCCTTAGATCAACTAGACTTTGAGAAAAATCAAGACTTTCTAAGTCCTCTTCTAATGCCCGATCGAGGTTTCAAACAGAAAATAAGAAACAACGGAGAGAATGCCGTGATGCTTATACCACCTTGGTTATCATGCGCAGCACGTACACCGGTTAGGCTATGGCGCTGTGTCGCCTACGCCGCCCCGGTTAAGATATCATGTCATCTACACCGAATTGTTCTGACTCCAAAGTTAAAAGTTCAAGAACGGAATAGTCAAAGGCTTAGACTGTTTTGACGTCTCTTAGTATTTGTCGATTCAAGCAAGGATACACCCTCGAAAAGAATTCCGAGGATTCTGGCAACGTCCGGACATCATGAGACGGACTTGTCTCTAGTTCTAGACTCTAGGGTTGACATCGACGACGACGTGTACATTGCATTATTCTTGTACATAGCTTGCTACAGGAACGTCACTGAGCTTTCAATTACTTTACTGTCTAGTTTGGAACCATTGCACCAAACAAGAGAGTACCAAAAGGAAAAGCCAAACCTACTTGGAAACGTCTTCAGAATCCAGTTCAAAGACTTGTCAGGCTAGATTCCATGTCAGTTGCAACAGAGGCTTCTCCAAGTTCATTGTTGGCTGCCCTACAGTCGGGTTCGCCATCAATTTTATAAAAAGCCACTCTGCCGGCTTCCCCATCTTCAGCCTCTTCATCAAGCTCCTTTGAAAAATTCGTCATGGCAAATCAGCCGCAACCGCTCACTCTGGAAGCCATGTTCATGAACCTCCAGAATAGTATCATTGATATGCAGCAAAGGGCTACTCCGACAGATGCAAACATCACTTGTTTGAATGACCTTATCAACACTTGTCTTCCATTAGCACCAAAAGAGGAAGGCGAGGACGATGAGAATGTTCATGCAGAACCTGTATTTGTTGAGGATCCAAATCATGCAGGGCGTCTCATTGTTAAGCCCATTCCTAGAGAGGCTCGTGCGCCTGCTCCAAACCCGAACCTTGCTGCTGGTAGGCCTGCTCAAAACCCTGACATAGCTGCTCTCATGGCGTAGATGGCTAAGCTGGAAGAAGCTGTCTCAAAATCCGAGAAGATCAGTGGAGGAGGAATTGACCTGGATCGTCTCTGCCTATACCCTAATGCTAGGCTTCCTGACAAATTCAAGATGCCTGACTTGGTTAAGTTTGATGGGAGCGGTGATCCTAAGACTCACCTCTTTGGCTACCATGCTGCAATGAAGCTGCTGGGTGTGGAAAGTGAGGCTATGTCTCAGCTGTTCCCATAGACTCTCTCCAGGCCTGCTTTCCATTGGTTTCTGTCACTTGACATTTCCAAAAGAAGAACTTGGGAGGACACAGGGGCTGCCTTTGTTGCATAGTACAATTACAACTCTCAACTTAAGATGACTACTCATGAGTTAGAATCCACCAAAATAGAAGCAAAGGCATCCTTTGCGGATTTCGTTAAGAGGTGGAGAGCCAAACCTGCATTAATGACTGATCGCCCGAGCGAGAGGGAACAACTTCGCATCATCTCGTGCAATCTTCAGCCCGACTATGCCAAGCATCTTGTGCTGGTTCAAGCGTCTGCAAACTTTGAGACTTTTTTCGAGTTTGGCCTAGCCATTGAGGATGCACTGCAGAGTGGAATTCTGCCTAGGGGAGAGTCTTCCTCACAAAAAGCTAAGCTGAAGGCTTACTCTAGAAACAATAGCGCACTATTTGGCAATAGCAACTATGCCAATGTGACTACAAACGGGGACAACGCAGCTGCTTCCCTCAACCATGCCGCCGACATTAATCAGGTTTAAAACGCCCAAAACTACTGTGGGCAGCGTGCCCGAAAAAAGAAGGGCGGATCAATGAGCGCGCTTTATTTGGCTGACGAGCGCTCAATTCAGAGTCGCCACTTGGGTGTGAAGGTTTGACACCCAAGGAACCGAACTTGAAACGTTAGCTACGTTGTTTGATTTGAAAAAGGTGAAGGCACCAGTCTGTCATAACCATATCCGGGTTCGGGAGCCAGGTTACAAGAGGGAAAGAATTTTAAGGCACCCCTCTTGCCCAATCTGGAGATCGGTCTCTAGTTAGGCATTTGCAAAAATGTTTGCGATTCTATTTGATTAATCAATTCTTTAGCCAATTAGGGCGGGGGAACAGTTTAATGGGGATTAAAACTGTAACAGTTTGCAGGATGTGATAGATGTCATGGATGAGCAGTTAATATAGGATGAAAACAGACTGCTGTGGGAGTTTAAATAAATTGGGAGGCCCCTGTTTTGGAGTGACGTGCACAGGAAGAAACCAGCATGCACTGAACAAGTCACTGCATGTTATTCACTAATGCGCACGCAACTCTAAGACATGCGCGCGCCAGTGAGCTCAAACCCACAGCTCTTACTCTCAAATCCTCTGAGCTCTGGAAGGACCAGTGTACACTTAGGACAAACCAAACAGTTTATAGGCAGCATAATATACAGTTCTAAGTAGTTTAAAGGCTGAAGAGCCCTACAAACTAACAAAACACCCTATAAATAGTGTGGGGACAAAATAATGGCCTAAGGCCAAGCTACCCATGCAAGGCTACTCACTGGTCAGAGGCAGACTATCGCGTGATGGTCTCACTCAGGCGCGCGACAGTGCACTCAGGCGCGCAATGATGTGCTCTGGCGCGTGATGGTCTAAGCCTTTTAACCAGTGTGTGGTATACATATTTCTGGGTTCTGGGATAGGTCCAGAATAATCCCAAGGGTACTCCAAGATAGTAGAAATGCAAATTAACTATAAAGTTAATAGTTTCTAAGAAAGGAAAGCAGAAAATTGGTTTTTATCATGCTTATCAGTGATCTGTATGTAAGTAAATACAGAAAACAGCAAGAAACCAATCCCCATGCGGTCCATCGCGCGATGAAGTGAGAGTGTCGCACGCGTATATGGGACCGTCGCGCGCTTGTTCTTGCCTCTACGGTTTTTGAAACCTTACCAGCTTTAGAACTAGGACTAGTATTGATTACTAGTATTGGCCCTGCCAGCCCCCCTCAGGGATCAGAACAGAAAATAGAACAAAAGGTAAGCTACACCTTTGGTTTTTGAGTTTGAATGGTGTTTGAGCTTTAAGGTTGAAAATAGGATTTGAAATGTTTATTTGAGTGGTTGATGCAAAGAACGAGGTAGCTTGTTGCTTGGTTGAGGTGTGAGAATGGTGGTGGGATGTTGTAACCCTTTGAATATTTTTTTGAACCATTTAAATGGATGAACAAAGGGGGTATTTATAGGGACAGAGGGAGGTGAATCTGGTTGGTACAAGGAGAGGAGCTCAGCCAGTCCACGAGGTTGGCTGAAGTTTGCTTGGTGGCTACGCTTCCCAACTGATAGGTGATGGGGACATCTTGAACCATCGCGCGATGGAGTCAGTCTGGCGCGCAATGGTGCGCCCTGGGGCGCGATGGTCAACAGCTTGACTGTTGACCACCACTTGGTAGTTTGACCATCACGCGATGGTTTCAGTCTGTCGTGCGATGGTACGCCCCGGCGCGCGATGGTTGTGCCCTGGCGCGGAATGGTTACGCCTTGGCGCGCGTGTACCACCTACTCATGCGTTGGTCAACGATCAAGCTTTGACCATTGACCAACACTTGTCAAGTTTATCTACGCACGCGGGCTCTCAACCAACGCGTGCCAATAGGGTTTTTAGCTCTTTTGAAGTGGCTTAGGCGAGGTTAGGTTCAAGGGCTTTGCAAACACTCAAAACTCAAACACGCTATCATTCCCGGGGTGTTCTTGATCCATTTCATCATTGGGGAATCAGAAACCGTAAGTAAACTAATCTAGAAGCCCCGATTGGGGTGTCTATAGTAACCCCTCTTTGACGGCACTTGAAGCACCATCGACTTGGTACAAATAACGTCAAAGATTTCTAGACACCCCTCAAGGCAATCCAAAACAAAGCATACTGGCAAAGTAGACTTGTAAACTTAAGGAATATGATTGGTGGAATGGACAGACAGTCCATTGCCGGGGATGGAAATAGAAATGGACGAGTGAATCACCGCTTTTTGATCCAATTTGGACAGGACAGGCTATCGTTGCAGAGTTGGACAGGGCAAGCCGTCGTTGCTGGGGATCAAACTATCCTCAGCACAAAACATTCCAACAAACATGGGTAGGTCATGTCAAGCAGGCTGAATTCCATCTATTAGGAATCAGAGCCAATTTCCTTATCAAAAACCATCCGAGACAGAGCAATAAGGCTGCTGGAAGATGCGCTTGAAGCTAGACTAATGTAGAGGTAGTCGTTTAGGGCAGACCGAGGTGGACTCTCCTGGGGAATAACTAGTTGTGGATGGGTGGACCATCGAATGATAATCTGATCGATTTTGGACCAGAAAGGATGATACGGACGATATGGCTAATCGTTGTTGATGGATTTGATCGGATTGGCTGTCATGAAGGCGGATGGGGAGATCAAAGTGCTGAATGATCAAACCGTTGAAGTATTTTGATAGGATCGGCTGTCATTGATTTGAAAGGGCAGATCACTATACAAAGTGATCGAGCCATTGGAAATTGGACAGGATCGGCTGTCGTTGATTTGGAAGGGCGGATCACTATACAAAATGATCAAGCCATTGGAAATTGGACAGGACCGGCTGTCGTTGATTTGGAAGGGCGGATCACTATACAAAGTGATCGAGCCATTGGAAATTGGACAGGACCGGCTGTCGTTGGACGGGCAGATCACTATACAAAGTGATCAGGCCATTGGAAATTGGATAGGATCGGCTGTCGTTGATTTGGAAGGGCGGATCACTATACAAAGTGATCAAGCCATTGGAAATTAGACAGGACTGGTTGTTGTTGATTTGGAAAGGCGGATCATTATACAAAGTGATCGAGCCATTGGAAATTGGACAGGATCGGCTGTCGTTGATTTGGAAGGACGGATCATTATACAAAGTGAGCGAGCCATTGGAAATTGGACAGGATCTGCTGTTGTTGATTTGGAAGGGCAGATCACTATACAAAGTGATCGAGCCATTGGAAATTGGACAGGACCGACTGTCGTTGATTTGGTTCCGCAGGAGATTCCATCGCATCCTTCGGAAAACAAGTCGTGGATTCAGGGAGATTTCTTCGCATCCGATCAACAATAACAAAACCGCAGGAGATTGCATCGCATCCTTCGGCAAATAAATCGTGAGTTAGAGAGATTTCCATTGCCTCTGCTAACCAATAATAACAAACCGCAGGAGATTGCATCGCATCATTCGGCAAACAAATCGAGAATTAGGGAGATTTTCATTGCCTCCACTAAACAAACATAACAATACCGCAGGAGATTGCATCGCATCCTTCGGCCAACAATAACAAAACCGCAAGAGATTGCATCGCATCCTTTGGTTAACAAATCAAGAGTTTTAGGGAGATTTCCATTGCCTCTGCTAAACAAATAGAATAACACCGCAGGAGATTGCATCGCATCCTTCGGCAAACAAAGACTTGATGGAAACCATTCGGGCATAAACTCTCACAAACTGACCACCTTCCTATTTTCAACAGTTGATATACACAATATACAAAGATGTATGCTATATGAATACACAAACTGAAAATACAGACCCTGGCTAAAGGCGGCTCCTAGGAGGACAATGATGCTTAAGGATTATCACTGAGCCACAGTACTTTACTGTCTTTGCTTCTAAGATGCGCACCTAGACAAAGAGACATTGAGTGGGCTGGCGTGTCCAGTTGATTAAGTAGCGGTCTTGGGCGTGCGCGCCCTTTCTTTGATGCATGGGCAAACGTGCCCCAGAGACATGCTTTGCTTGGTCTTCGGCTATCGTGCCTTTGCCGTCCACAAGATTCCATAGCTTGTGGGTTTTAGATACTAGGGAAGCAATGTAAAAATTGCATTTTCCAGTTTATTAACACGTAAACCATTCACTAATATCTAATTTGCATTGACAAATGAACTGAGTCGATACACAGACACGCATATATGTACAGACTCGCTTAGCTCGAACAAAAAGGGAGAAAGAGCCCCAGGATACAACGGTAACCCTTAGACACATGTAAAATAATAAAATTTTGGGCATTGATGTGCCAAAACTCAAATATCCTCTTAGACAAATGAAACTGACACTTGCGTAAGGTCAAATAGCTGTGCAATAACCTGTACGAACCAACAAAATTGAGAAAAGTAACTCGATGAGATAAATGGATTGAAAAACTTGGAAAAATGCCACAAAGACGGACATAAAACGCAAATGACGACATATATAGGCCCGGACTGAAACCGATACCCTCATGTAGTCGCATTAAGTCTACACGGTATGACATATTTGGCAAAAAGCTCCTTGAACAGGACTCGAAGGCAGTAGCTGATTGCTATTGATTACTGCTGGAATTGAAGCAGCGCGTGTAGGCTTGAGACCAACACATATCATATTGAATGAGTGCGCATGACTGCAAAGCTGTTGCAGCTGCTCAAACTAGACTTCGCTGAACTTAGAATAAACTGTGAGCCGTTAGGCTTTGCTAGCATTTTGTTCTATTTTTTATGCTTAAAATCTTTTAAGGCTTTTGCTCAGTTTTGAAATTGAAGTAATAGTTTGCAACAAAATCGAAAGATGAAAGGTTTTCTCCCTTCTGCACAGATGGAGCTTGTCTTTTTCTCGACCATGACAATGCACCAAAGCCTTAGATCAAATTGATAGATTATGACCGAGTCTCAAAGAGAGACTGCCTACGTATCCCATTCTAGGGAATCAGGTCAAAACGTAGTTCAGACCAAGGTTCACTCGAGTATTTTACCTCACCTTTAACGCTCTAACTTTTGCCTAGAACCGCCCATTATTGGGGTTTTCAGTCTAGCGAGCTTTTAAATATTGCCTTTACTTTTGCTTAGACCGCCTTCATTGGTTTTTGGTTTAGCAGACTGCTCTAACTTTTGCTTGGAACTGCCCGCCCTTGGGGTTTTCAGCTTAACGAGCTTCTCTCAGGGAAAAGGCTTTTGAATTGATCTAGGTTGACCAAAGTATTGAATTGATTGCCATCGAGGTCGGTGATCTTTGGCCACAGGCCCAGATAAAACGGCTTTGATAGCATAGGGTCCAGGTTACTTTTGAACTTTCTAACTTATGCTTGGCGGAATGCTGTTCCTGCAAACTTGAACATGATATGTGGCGCTGGACCTTCCAAGCTTTGCTTAACATGATTTGGCACCCGGTTACAGGGGGATTTGATGTTCCTTTGTCTTGGGATCAATGTCAGGCATGTCTTTGTGAGACCATGCCATGACGTTGATGAATTCTTCGAGTCTGTCTGACCAGGCACAATGCTCCTCTGGGGACAGTGTTGAACCAATTTGAACCATTCAAGGGTCTACCTCATCTTTCAAGTCTATTTGAAAACTATTATTTCAATTAATAGGCTGAGCATGCCCTTCGTCTTCCCTTGTGGCGAGGGAACACATTTCCTTGGGTACGAACCCATCGAAATCCATCCCTTCGTCGTTAGGGTTGACACAGTTTATTCAAAAGTCAGCAAAGAATTTAGAAGCAAGATAGTGCATATCATAAAGAAAGCCCCTCGGGGTTGCCAAGTACCACAAAAGACTCGAATAGAAGCTACGAGATGGAGAGTTAAGAGGCACAAGCTCCGACTCAGAGCTAGACTTAGACAACTTGACAGACACTGTGTTAGACTCAGACTCAGAAGTGTCAATGCAACTAGACGCGGTTTGAAAATGTAATTTCAAAGCTACCCTTAGTTTCCTCACAGAGAGGTGGGATCCAGCAGGTGTCAGGCCCAAGGAACAGCACTTCAGCTTCCTCAGCTTCTTCGACCAAACCTACTCGGTGCTCCCATGAACAATGGACCTCAGTCCGTCAGTTCGCTCCTTTGAAAGCCCCTCATCACTGTCATTCCAGGTGTCAGCAGAGAAAGCCCCAATCGCACAAACAGTAGCCAGCAAGCTGTCCTCGGGTTCGACTGGGATGGGCACAGTTGGCTTAGAGTTCGGGTTGATTTGAGTAGAGGTGGGGTTGATTTGAGTGGAGATAGTGGATGTCTGACCAAGTCGTGAGCCAGAGTTGGGTTGAGGAAAGGTTCTGGAGACAGTATCGGCTTTTGATGGAGATGAGGTTGGAATGATGCCACAATCGATTAGATCTTGAATGGCATGTCGAAGCCGGAAGCAAGCATTGGTAGAATGGCCAGGCGTTTGATGGTAGGTGCAGTAGAGGTTATGTTTGAAAATAGCAGGGTGATTTTTGGGTAATGGAGTTGGATTGAGGGGCTTGATAGAGCCAGCATCGAGGAGCTTCTCATAAACCAAGGCCAAAGGTGCAGTAAAGCATGAGAAAGTCCTTGGTGGGTTCCAGCGTGTGAATTGAGAATCAAAGTGGAACCCTTATTTGCTTTGCAATTGTACCACATTGTCTCATCAACGGGATGCATTCTTTTGCCTTTGGGGCTGAATTCATCACTAAGCATGTCCTCCCCTTTGGCATTGGCTTTGGAAAAGGAACCAACATCCTCATTCGAGTGAGTCCTAGCCTCATGGAATTCAACCAGGTCGTTGAACATGTTTCCTGAGCATAGTTTGATTCCGACCGTTGGAGGGTGGTAGGCTTGAGAAGGTTCCTTGGCTAGCCCCATGTCCGATTGCGGGGCTATGGAGGTAAAGAGGCCAACCAAACCTTGGACCATAACCATTTGTTTGTCCATCTTGTGACCCAAATCATTTACAGCTTTCTTGAGCTCAGCCAGCTCCATTTGTGTTGCCATTCTGGATTGATGAACAAGGAAGGCGATATGACCTTGGAAGCGAAGATGTAACAGCCCCGGCAGACGTTCCCAAGCAGGTTTAGCTCTTCCTTTTGGTACCCTTTTGCTCGGTGCAATGGCTTTGAACTAGATAGTAAAGTAAGTGAAAGCTCAATGACGTTCCTGCAGCAGAGGAGCATTGCACCCGGTAAAACAGGTTCGAAGAGTTCATCGACGTCTTGGCATGGTCTCACAAAGACATGCCCGGTGTTGATCCCGAGATAAAGGAACATCAAATCCCACTACTACCGAATGCCAAGCCAAAAAGCAGAAGCTTAGAAGCCTCCAGGCCTCGTTCTATGTTCAAAACAACAACAGCGGCGTTCTGCCAAGTACAAATCAGAAGGCATAAGAATGGTCCAAAGCGAGACACTTCCAGCCGAAGCGCTTTGGATCCTTCATTATCAAAGCCATCTTATATGGGGCTGCAGCCAAAGATCATCGACCTTGCACAGTAATAAATCCAATAACTTGATCAGTCTGGATCAAATTCAAAAGCCTTTTCCCTGAGAGAAGCTGGTTGGACTGAAAACCCCAAGGGTGGGCAGTTCCAAGCAAAAGTTAGTGCAAACCTACTAGACCAGGAACCTATGAAGGCAGTCTAGGCAAAAGTGCATAGGCAATATTTGAAAGCTCGCTAGACCGAAGACCCAAATGGGCGGTTCTAGGCAAAAGTAAAAGCGTAAAAGGTGAGGTAAATATTCGAGTGAACCTTGGCCTGAACTACGTTTTGACCTGATTCCCAAAGGGGATATGTAGGCAGTCTCTCTTTGAGACTCAGTCACAATCTATCAATTTGATCCAAGGCTTTGGTACATCACCGTTGTCGAGAAGAAGACAAGATACATCTGTGCAGAAGGGGGAAAACCTTTCATCTTTCAATCTTGTTTCAAACTACTACTTCAATTTCAAAGCTGAGCAAAAGTCTTAAAAGATTTTAAGCTTAAAAAATAGAACAAAATGTTGACGAGACCTAACGGCTCACAGTTTATTCTAAGTTTAGTGAAGTCTAGTTTAAGCAGCTGCAACAGCTTTGTAGTCATGCGCACTAGTTTGATACTCACACGCGCTCGTTCAATATGATGCGCATTGGTCTCAAACCTGCGCGCGCTGCTTCAATTCCAACAGCAAACAATAGCAGTCAGCTACTGCCATCGAGTCCTGTTCAAGGGGCTTTTGCCAAGTTTTGTCATGCCATGCAGGTCATGTAGGCTTAATGTGACTGCACGGGGGTGTCGGTTTCAGTCCGGGCTTATACGAGTCATCATTTGCGTCTTATGTCCGTTTTATGACATTTTTCCAATTTTTCGACCCATTGTCATTTTGGGATGCTTTTCCCAGTTTTGTCAGTTCATACAGGTCATTGTACATCTGTTTGACCTTACGCAAGGGTCAATTTCATCTGTCTACGAGGATATTTGAGTTTTGGCACGTTAATGCTCAAAATTTCATTATTTTCCATGTGTCTAGGGGTCCGCGTTGCATCATGTGGCTCTTTCTCCCTTTTTGTTTGAGCAAGGCGAGTTTGTGCATGTGCGCATATTTGTGTATCGACTCAGTTCACTTGACAATGCAGAATAGATATTAGTGAATGGTTTACATGTCAATAAACTGGAAAATGCAATTTTTACATTGCTGCTACCCTAGTATTTATAACCCACAAGTTGTGGAATCTTGTGAACAGCTAGGGCACGTCAGCCCAAGGCCAAGCAAAGCATATCTTTGGGGCATGTTGGCCCAAGCATCGAAGAAAGGGCACGCAAGCCCAATGCCGTTACTATATCACATGGGCACGTTGGCCCGTTCAATGTCTCTCTATCTGGATGCGCATCTCAGAAGCAAAGGCAGTAAAGTACTGGGGCTCAGTGATAGTCCTTAAGTATCGTTGTCTTCTCAGGAGCCGCCCTTAGCTAAGGTCTGCATTTTCAATTTGTACATTTTGTTAGTATACATCCTTTGCATATTGTATATATCAACTGTTGAAAATAGGAAGGTGGCCAGTTTGTGGGAGTTTATGCCCGAATGGTTTCCATCTAGTCTTTGTTTGCTGAAGGATGCAATGCAATCTCCTGCGGTATTGTTTTCGTCGATCAGCGGAGGCAATGGAAATCTCCCTAATCCACGATTTGTTTCCCAAAGGATGCGATGCAATCTCCTGCGGTGTTGTTTCGTTTGTTTAGCAGAGGCAATGGAAATCTCCCTAAACTCTCGATTGGTTTGCCAAAGGATGCGATGCTATCTCCTGCGGTTTTGTTATCATTGATTAGCGGATGCAAAGAAATCTCCCTGAATCTGCGATTTGTTCGCCGAAGGTTGCGATGCAATCTCATACGGAACCAAATCAACGATAGCTGGTCCTGTCCACTTCAACAACGGTCATCCATATCATCTGTCTACCTCAATGATGGTCAGCCATATCATCAACGATGATCTATTCGTCCATTTTCCAATCAATGACGATCCATCCGTCCGATCACAATCAACGACGATCCATCCGTCCAATTTCAATCAACGACAATTTATCTGTCCAATTTCAATCAACGACGATCTATCCGTCCAATTTCAATCAACGACAGCCGGTCCTGTTCACTTTCTAATGGCTCGATTACTTTGTATAGTGATCTACCTCTTCAAATCAACGACAGCCGGTCCTGTTCACTTTCCAATGGCTCGATCACTTTGTATAGTGATCTGCCTCTTCAAATCGATGACAACCGGTCCTGTCCACTTTCCAATGGCTCGATCACTTTGTATAGTGATCTGCCTCTTCAAATCAACGACAGCCGGTCCTATCAAATTTTCAATTGCTCGATCACTTTGTATAGTGATCCGCCTGTTCAAATCAACGACAGCCTGTCCTGTCCAATTTTCTATGGCTCGATCATTTTGTATAGTGATCCACCATATCATCAACGATGATCAACTGTATCGTCCGTTTCAGTCCATTCAGCGATGGTCAGCCATATCATCAACGACGGTCAGCCATATCATCTGTTTCAGTCCATTCAGTGATGATTAGCCATATTATCAAGAACGATCGGTCATATCGTCTGTTTCAGTCCATTCAGCGATGATCAGCCATACCATCAACAACGATCAGCCATATCGTCCTTTCCTTCGATCAACGACGATCAGAATATCATCCGCGTTCACTCCCACAACGACGATTTGAATATCGTTTGATGGTCCACCCATCCGCAACTAATTGTTCCCCAGGAGAGTTCGCCTTGGACTGCCCTGAATGATTACCTCTACATCAGTCTAACTTCACGTGCATCTTCCAGCAACCTTATTGCTTTGCCTCGGATGGTCTTTGATAAGGAAATTGGCTCTGATTCCTAATAGATGGAATTCAACCTGCCTAACACGACCTACCCGTATTTGTTGGAATGCTTTGTGCCGAGGATAGCTTGATTCCCAGCAACAACAGCCTGTCCCGTCTAAATCTGCAACGACAGCCTGTCCTGTCCAAATTCGATCAACAAGCGGCGATTCACTCGTCCACTTCTACTTTCATCCCCGGCAATGGACCGCCCGTCCATTCCACCAATCAGGTTCCTTAAGTTTACAAGTCTACTTTGCTAGTATGTTTTGTTTTGGATTGCCTTGAGGGGTGTCTAGAATTCTTGGACGTTACTTGTACCAAGTCGATGGTAATTCAAGTGCCGTCAAAGAGAGGCTACTGTAGACACCCCAATCTAGGCTTCCAGATTAGTTTACTTTTGGTTTTTGATTCTCCGATGATGAATTGGATCAAGAACACCCCAGGAATGTCGAGTGTTTGAGTTTTGAGTGTTTGCAAAACCCATGAACCTAACCAATCCTAAGCCACTTCAAAAAGCCAAAAACCCTACTTTCCACTTCTGGAAGGTTTCTAGAAGCTTTCTATTTATGAAAGATTTCCATTAATGGAATAATTTCCATTTATGGAATGCTTTCCATTAATAGAAGATTTCCATTAATGGAATAGTTTCTATAAATGGAATAGTTTCTGTTAATGGAGGGTTTCCATTAATGGAAGGGTCTTGCCCTATAAATACCCCCCATGGTTCATCTTTTAAAAGGTTCAAAAAATCCATACATATTGGGTTAGAAAGGTTAAGGAAAAAGGTTACAAAATCCTAACCCTAATACCAATGAACAAGCCACCTTGTTTCTACCACTCAAAAGCATCTGTAAAATCCTAACTTTTAAAATTCTAGTCACGTGATCCGAATAGGAACTCGACACTCTAATTTAATTCTAATAGTAAGTTAGGCTACCCAAAGTGTATCGTGATCTGAATGAATGTGGGAATTCTGATTTAATTTTGTAAATACTAAGGGACAATTGAGTTACATCTGATAAATGGTACGAGTTATTCTATTATAGGATTTTTTCTTGAAAATCGAACACCACTACAATGATCCTCATATTTTTATTTGTCTATGTTGAAATTATGAGAATTTTTAGAGACCAAAATTTGTACGCGAACAGACCAGAATAACGATGATCGGGCGCGAAGTGCCTCGTGGTGCGATGTGGTGCAACGTGGTGACATGTGGCATGCATGGTGATTGGGTGTTGATTCATCATCCACCGAAGTATATATATACTCATTTATAAGGACATTATATTTGTTAATTACTTTTAGTAATTAGGATATATATCAACCTCGCCTTTTTTTTTTCTTCCACCGTATACAGAGAGAGAGAGAGAGAGAGCAAAGGAAGAAAAAAAGAGAAGAAGAGCGACTCATGTAGTCGACTACTAGCCTGACGGACGCGCCGTTCGTCGGAAGACTCTATTGCCGAGCTTCCTTTTCCCTCTCTTCTGGTAATTTCACCTTCCCACTCCATGAATTTATATTAAAATAGGTATTTCACGTATCTATATTGGAAAGTAGAGTGAAAAAAATACAAGACACCCAAATCACTCATAATACACGCACGCCACCACAAATTGGCAGCCGCCGCTGCCGGTCACGTTGTGCTACTTCCTCTCACCTCTCCACTGTATCTCTTTCTCTTCACGCGTTCACCGCACCCGAACCTCTAATATTTTCATGCAAGCAAAACTCCTTTGGGCAAAGAGTTCGAATTCGAGACTCGCTGCCGTAATGAAATCAGACCTAAAAATAGGATCTTAAAAGCCTAATTTGAAATTCTTGATTGTTATTGATTGATTTTAGATTAAAGTTCAGGGAATATTAGAAAAATTGAGGTATCCATCTGGATTTCTAAAATTTACGTGAAGGAAATAGAATACCTAGAATTAGTAGAGAAATTAGACTCTGATTGACCCTAAATTTTCTAAAGGAGTATTCTGACGTTTTAAATAAATATGACACTACCCCAGTTATGGACATTACCACCCAAAGCAACTAGTTAAATTTCGGATATAGGAATCTTAGCTAACATCAGAACATTACGTGTTTAGGTGCAAGAACTGTGAAGTGAGGTGACGCGTATAAAGTGGCCGTTACTTTTTTTTGGTGAGTTTCGCATACCTTAGTTACATGTCTTTTCTAAATTTTTGGAATAAAATGCCATTGCTTGAATATGCAAAAAAATGTGGGATTTGAGCTTCTTACTTGGTTTAATTACTGTTGTTAAATAGAAATACTTGCGATGGCTTGTTTATGAATCTTACGTGTTACGGTTAAAGACTAGATCATGGCAATATGTTTTGGAAACTGGAATTGTTACTGGTACATGCTTGTGATAATATGATTCATTCGAACAGTGTCCCGAGTGCTAGGGGATGGGTAAAGATACTAGTGGCATGAAGTAATAAGGTAGGAGATGCAGCCAGGCATCACTGGGTAATGATATCTTACAACTCTTCAATGGGGTCGCTCCCCAACCGACTGGCAAAAAATACCGTTGAATGCTATTATCGCTCAAAAGTGCAAAAGTTTAAAGGGAAGTGAAATGAAAAGGGTCCATCTTTTGGACCAAAGAAATGAACTTATGGATCAAAATGCATGTACTGGAGAATTTGATGAGAATATTCGAAATGTGATTTGCTCTTGAATTATTTTACTAAGTGAGGTATTTCCATGGTCAAACTTGTAACTTTGGTATACGTTTCTCACTCGAGCTTCGGCTTATGAAAACCTTTTCCAATTTTTCAGGTTAAGGTAGATAGCAAATTATGGATTGAATGGGGTGCTAGAATAACCGTGGAGAATCATGTGTAGTCTAATGGTTTGTAATTATTATACTTGTACACTTAGAAACTCTGGGATTATGCTATTTATTCTACGCTTCCGCATACTTTGCTTATATGGTTTAAAATGACAATGATGTGAGAAATCCCTAAACTAGAATATGAGCGGGCCTTCGGCGGCTTAACACCCGCTTGGCCGGTCATGACTTCCAAGGTAGGTTTTGGGTCGTGACAGCATCCAACCTCAACTCAACTTAGAGCTCAAGCACTCTTTCAAACTCAAGCAAAGGTATAGCATACCTACTGCTTTCCTGTTCTAATCCCTGAGGGGGGCTGGCAGGGTCAAGGCTGGTAATCAATACTATGCTTTGGCCCTAAAGCTGGCAATGTTTCAAAAATCGTGTAACTAGTACACCTACGAGCGATGGAGCCATTCCCGCGCGCGACTGTCTTAGTCAGCGCGCGACGCTCCTCGTGGGGATGGGGATGCTAGTTATTTTTAGTTTTGTCATATTATAGATCACTGTGATGTATGATAAAACCAGACTCACTGTTTTGCATGCTAAAAATCCGTAGCTTAGCTTAGATTGCTCATTTAGTTACGCTGGAATGCCCCTGGGTTGCTTCTGAAGATGTCTCAGAGCCCAAGCATGCAAAAGCAATTCCTGAAAGTCCAAAACCCTCGCGCGGCAATCTCACTACATCACGCGACGGTTAGCCTATTTCCAGAAATTGCCTTTGCATGGGCAACTTGGTCCACGACCTTTGTTTTAATACCCCCACTGTTTAGGGGTTGCATCTTATTTCCTGTTTGTAATAATTATTTACTTTCTGTACATATAAACTGCTTGGTTTGATCCTGGGTGTGCATTGGTCTTCCAGAGCCCAGAAAGAGACAAAATTCAACCTGATGTTAGGATATACAATCGCACGATTGTATGGGTTTGTCGCGCGATGGTGGGCTTGCATGCATGTAGATCCATGCATGCAAGTTGGCCACTGTCTGTGTCAAAATCATACAAAGGCATTGTTTTGATATCCAGTCACAATGTTGGATTTTATCTCATTTATTTTCTAACATATCATCCATCCATGCTATCTCTCATATCACATCCTGCAAACATGTTACAGTTTTAATTCCCTTAAACTGTTCCCCGTCCCTAATTGACTAAAGAATTGATTAATCAAACAGAATCGCAAATGCTGAAGTAGAGACTGATTTCCAGATTGGGCGAGAGGGGTGCCATATAACCCTTCCCCTCTCGTAACCTGGCTCCCGAACCGAGATATGGTTATGACGGACTGGCTCCTTAACTTTTTCAAATCAAATTAGCGCGACAGGTGCTTCGAAATACGGTTCCTTGGGTGTCGGACCTTCAAAACTTAAGTGGGGACTTTGTATTTTTTAGTGCGTGCCGCCTCTGCTCGCGCTCTCTCGATATCGGGCCCTCGCGTTTGGAAATCCGAAAATTTCCAAGGGCATGCTGCCCACATATGGATTGTGCACCATGATCCCTAAAGTTTCTGGAATATCAGGAGAAGTTATAGATAGGATCTTAATTAGTTAACAATCATTTCAAAAATGAACACATTTTATTGGTACAAATTAAGAGAAATCATTGCATACAGTGAAATGGATTGGAGAGTAAGTGGGAATGCCATGAAACCACTTTCATCACATGCATAGCTTGTTTGATACAGTAAAGCAACACAGGGATGATGCAAAGAGATAAATAAGAAAGAGAGTTCTTTCTAGAAAATCAAAACAGGCTACAAGTATGATTCAGTTAAGAATCATTTGTCCTAACCATGTTGCCGCCCTTGTTCCCTCACCCCGGGAGTAATATATAAACGGGAGCGCCACTTTGGTGTCTCACCTGTCATGTATTTTCCTTTTCCAAAAATACCCTCTTAAAAAAAACACACAAAATAAAACAGTTAATTGTGAGGATATTTTGGACATTTAAGCACAAAAAAACCACATAAAACAGTTATTACCCTTCCCCCAACTACCTACGCACGTTCCCCTCAATATTGTCAAACTACACATACAACTGTCACTATTAACTCTGTCATCGTTCTCTATCTCGGTTCCACAATCAAAAGAAGAAAAAACACAATTCTAAACAATGGATTCTTCCCCTTTTGCTTACAAGAAGACAAAAGAGGACAAAAGAACACGGCTATTCTACAAGGTGTCAACAGTTTGCTACTGCTAGGTAGTCCCCTTTCTAATTTTTTCAAAGATTAGTAAATGATGATTGTGTGGGATAGTGGTCAACTAATTTCATGTTAGACCATTTTAACTGGATTATTTTAACCATTTTAATAAAAACAATCGTAATTCACTGATGATGCATTGTTTTCCAGATAGTAATTGAATCACATGCAAATGAAGATGAGTAGGTTGTCAAAACTTTTATATACACTGGAGGCCGGGCACATGTGATGCATGTACAAGTCAAATTTTGGCCAAGTTTGTGAACATTCGATCAAACAATAAACAGGAAGAAATTTTGTCAAAATCCAACTTGCACACGCATCGCGTGTGGCCCGGCCTCTAGTTTCTAATATTGTGCAGTTTCGCAAGGGCATCTCTAGCATTCATTCTCTCATTGGGCTGTGCAGCACAACATAAAACACAAATTTGAAGGACTCTGAGACAAGGCAAACTTCAAGTTTATTAGTGCTTGGTGTGATAGTTTGCCTAGTTCTGCGTGGATGCCTTTCTTCTTCCAATATTATTTGGAGATTGTGATGACCCGAATTTTTACATTGCCTGCAAATAAATGCATCTCCAATAATTACAAGTCTCCAAGATAAATATTCATGGTGGGTCTGAAAACCTCCAAAATTATCCAGATTTTCCAAATACTCTCTAAAGCTAAATCCTCCAAATATTCCAACTTGGGTCCTTACAGCTTACATGCAAATCTGTACTCGAAAAATATAAAAAGGCTGGGTAGTATATGCAATATGAGGACAATAAACATGGCTCAAAATAAGGATACACTGAATAAAACGATGATAACAAATCAAGCATAATCAATCTGAACGACAAATGATCATACATAGCCTCGCACTCAGCTCATCTAGGTAACATGCCAAGCACAATTGTATAGCCACTTGATGTCACGTCCTGGATTTTCAACATAATAAAAATAATATTTTCAATTAAAATACTTCGCAACAATTCAACGTAATACCCCCAAATACTTTCCATAATCCATCCAAGAGAAAAATCAAGTTTTAAAAGTTTACATTAATGGCACACCTGCCCTAAATTTTTAAACAATAATCCCAAGAGAGTAAGGCAAAAGAATATAATTGAAATTACGATTACATCTTCAAAGGGATTTTACAAAAGATGCCATGGTAATTCCTCGGTGTTAGCTTTCAAAAGTATGGTCAAATGCACAGCACGCACTCCATATCAATGCCCTTGAGAGGTACCTGAAAATAATAATAGGTTGAGCTACACTAGTCCAGCAGAGAAATCTTTGCTCAAACTATATCCACACGAGATAATTTATGCACCGGAAAGAACAATGACAACAGTAAGATTCTCACATGAACCGAAGCAAGGATCTGTGACTTGATAACTGACACCGTTTTCACACTTGAAGCTCAACACTCTCTAAGTTCTCCGCTTTCAATATGTCGAATGTTCTCGATTTCTTTTCTAGGCAAATGGGACCCCGTGCATCCCATATTTGTTCCGGCATCACACCGAGCGGTGGATCCGTGGCTTTCTTGTGCACTTCTGAACATTTGGGACCTCGTGCGTCCCATTTCCGGCATCCCACCTCATAGTGGTTCCGTGACTTTCTTCGTATCGTTCTATTGTTCTAAAACGCAATTTTTCATTCTACGAGCCTCAATACCGCATAGCATAATCCATGTCAAGTCCATATCCTTCATAAAATATGCCACAATGCTCACAGAATAACCCGAATGCATAAACAAAGGAAATAAGTATCATATTCATTTAGTTTTACGCTTATCCTTATTATAACGAGGTCCAAAAGAGTAGGGATGAACAACGAGTCGTTGGAACACGAGCAACAAAGTTTAGAGATGACTAGAATATGATTGGGGAGTGTTAGAGGTGATCGGGAGCCAATACAATCAACGAATGATCAATAGAGTTCAACAACAGTTTTCTTAGTCATTGGTACCAATACCTCAAAAAGTAGGTATTGGTACCAAACGAATCTAGAGAGTAATCCGAGATCAAGGTATTGATACCTCAAAAAGCAGGTATTGATACTAAGGTATTGATACCTAAAAAAAATGGTATTGGTACCAAACCAATCCAAAGAGCAATCTGAGATCAAAGTATTGATACCTCAAAAAGTAGGTATTGGTACCACTGCTTGACATTGGACGATTTGCAGAAAATGAAGAATATGTATAACTTCGATTTCAACCAACTAAAGCACAAATTTGGCACACAATCAACCCATAAACATGTAGAGAGAGTAAGAATTCCCTACCTCGCCTTGGAGAACGAAAACCAACGGGATTTGATCGAGCCCTAGCCTTGAAATTCGAAATCCTTCAAGAATACTCCTCTCCGAGCTATATCCAACGAGAAACGGGCTCAATAACAAGAATGGATGAAGGATTGAAGATTATTTGTCTTGGGTTTTGAGTGAGGAGTGAAGTTTTGGGTGTTGGAGGAGGAGACAGAGAGAGTGCCGAGAGAATGGGAGAGATCGGAAGTGAGAGAGAGAAAGTGAGGAGTATTTTGCTCCTCTACAAACACACCCACACATATATATACTACCCACACTTCAAATTGCACATGCACCCTCCCACAAACAATTCTATCACATTTATCCCAATTCATTTAAACTCAATAAAACCCATAGTTTCCTTAATTAAAATACTTAATAAATCTTTTATTAAGTTTTTTCAAAAATACGGGTCCTTACACCCTATCCTCTTTAAAGAAATTTCGTCCTGCAAATTTATAACCATAATCAACAAGGTATGCAACATTTAGATATGCACCAATAGTATTACTAAATATCAAGCAACAATGTCATAATCATAAGTCTCATTTCGGAAACTCACATTGATTCAAACCGGAAATAAGAGGGGATACTTCCCCCTAACCTCATCTTCTCATTCCCAAGTCGACTCTTTCTTGCCTTGGTTACTCCACAAGACTCGCACTAACGGTATTGTCTTACCCCTCAACACTTGATCGCGCGAATCTAGGATACGAATTGGTTCCTCTCCATATGATGCATCGGCTTCTAGTTCAAGTTCAGACCATTCTAAGACATGAGATGGATTCGGTTCGTATTTCCTCAACATGGACACGTGAAACATGTCATGCACTCCCGAAAGTTTTGGTGGCAAAGCCAAGCGATATGCTACATCCCCGATCTTTTCAATGATGTCAAACGGCCCAATATAACGTGGTGAAAGCTTCCCTTTCTTCCCAAAACGAGACAAACCTCGACGTGGCGATAACTTAAGAAATACGTGATCCCGCTCTTCAAACGATAACAGTCGGCGACGACGATCGGCATAATTCTTTTGTCTACTTTGCACGGTTAACAATCGTCGGTGAATCACCTTAACTTGTTCGATCGTCCTTTCTTGAGCTTCCAAAAGACGTTGGCGAATTACTTTCATGCTCTCGGATGTCTCCTTAATCATATCCAGCCCTACTAACGTAGCCTCGCCCAATTCAGTCCAACACACGGGTGATCTACATGGCCTCCCATACAAAGCCTTATATGGTGCCATCTCGATACTCGATTGATAACTATTATTGTACGCGAACTCGACTAACGAAAAATGATCCTCCCAAGTACCCCGAAAATCCATGACGCAAGCCCGAAGCATATCCTCCAAAATCTAAATCGTTCACTCGGATTGACCATCAGTTTAAGGATGATACGCGGTACTAAACAAAAGATTGGTGCCAAGAGCCGCCTGTAAGCTTTGCCAAAAGCGCGCGGTAACCTCGGATCTTGATCGGATATGATAGAAACAGAAATTCCATGGAGACGGATAATCTCTCTAATGTACAATCGGCTAAGCGTGTCAATCGAATCGGTAACTTGGATGGGTAAGAAGTGAGCGGTTTTGGTCAAATGGTCCACAATCACCCATATAGCATCGTGTCCCCTCGGTGACTTTGGTAAACCTGAAACAAAATCCATGGTCATGTTCTCCCATTTCCACTCGGCCACTGGCAATGGTTGTAACTCTCCTGCGGGTTGTTGATGTTCGGCTTTCACTTGTTGGCACGTGAGGCACTTAGACACGAAAATAACAACATCCCTCTTCATCCCGGACCACCAAAATTGTCTACGCAAGTCGTGATACATTTTCGTCCCTCCTAGATGAACGGCTAACGGAGAATGATGGAACTCTCGCAAAATTTCTTCCTGACACGAAATGGGTACGAACAATTTTCCTTGATAACGTAAGCCTCCATGGGTATGAATCATCCACCCTTCTTGAGCCTTCCCACTCAGGAATTTGGTACGAAGTTCCTCCGCTTCCTCGTCGTGTAGTTGTGCTTCAATGACTCGATTCGACAAAGAAGATTGAACGGTCAAATTGCATAAGGTAACCCCATCGCAAGGTGTGTCGGTTTTCTACTCAATGCATCGGCCACTACATTTGCCTTCCCCGGGTGATATTGCAAATCAAAGTCGTAGTCCTCCAAGTGTTCCATCCAACATCGTTGTCGTAAGTTTAGCTCTTTTGGGGAGAATAGGTATTTCAAACTCTTATGATTAGAAAAGACCTCAAATCTCTCACAGTACAAGTAATGATGCCAACTCTTCAACGCAAATACAACGGCCGCAAGTTCTAAGTCGTGCGTAGGATAATTCCGCTCATGAGTTTTCAATTGTCGTGATCCATACGCCACTACTCGCCCCGATTGCATCAAAACGCACCCAAGCCCTTCTTTCGAAGCGTCACAATAAGCAGAGTAGCCAACTCCACATTCGGGAACAATTAAAACTGGCACAGTCGTCAATCGCTTCTTTAACTCCTCAAAAGCCGTCTCACACGCGTCACTCCAAACAAAATGTGTCCCTTTCGTGTCAACCTAGTCATAGGTGTAGGGAGGTATTCCCGAGCAGATACATTTAGTTACCGAACACGTGATGTTTGGGAACACGTGGTAAACACAAACGGTACTTATCGCCGGGCAGTATGGTGAACAGGAATACGGACCAGTGATATGGGAAGTCATTGATCTATGCAGTCTGTTCGGCTAGTAAAAGGCCGATGACAAGAGAAGTCAGTGGTGTGAAACTAGGCTGTTCGGCAGATAGAGACATTCTCATTACGCTTGGACCAAATTACATGTGAAGTTATTGGTCCAGGCAGTCTGTTCGGCAACGAGATGGCCGAACAAGGAAAGAACCCCAAATTAATTGTTGTAACATGGGGAACATTCTGGAAGAATCCAGAATGTTGGTATTCTGATTAAGGAATAAGATCCCGTGAATAAAGGATCTGAGAAAGATACCCAATGAGAATGGGATGTTCGGCCAGTAAAGGAAAAGAATCCTAAAAGGACTCTTTTCTAATAAACTGATAAAGGAAACGAGAATCCTTGATATCCTGGGTTTCCTATACGAGTTAGGAATCCTATGGCAATAGGAATGCTTGGGCAGCAAGCATACACAAGTCTATAAATATGAGGTGAACCTAGAGGAAAAAGGTACGCAATATACTGCATTATTATTGCTTTCCTACTGATAATTAGGGTTTTGTTCTTAGTACGTGATACTAACAAAGGCATCGGAGGGCCTTTGCCACGAGAGGCAAAGGTGCACTCACCCCCTGTCTATTTTGCAGATTAGGGTTCAGACGTCGAGTTAGGGTTCCGGTGAAGAGGCACGAATAAGCCGTTGCAATCCAGTTGAACCGAAGCATCAATTGTTTTCATCCCCCTACAATTGGCGCCGTCTGTGGGAAACGAACAGACTTTTCCACGAAAGTAATCATGACGGAAGAAAATCCAGTCACACCGTTTAGTCCAAAGGACCAGTTGGGTGGAGGAAGAGATAAATCTCCACCAGGCGCTCCGAGAAAGCCCACTGGTAGACATGACAGAGAAAATTCCAAAGAAAAAGGGGACAAGACTGCTACTGGTTCCACGAGAAGGAGTAAGTCCCATCGAGTAGAGGAGTCTGTTACTCATTCAAGGAGTATTCATGATGATGATGTCCTTGATAAAAAGAGAAGAGAAATCGAGGAGTACGCTCGTTTAATTAAAAAACGAGAGTATGAGATAAAGGAGCTGCAGAGGATACGAGAGCACCCCGAGGACTCTGGACTCTCTCGAAGGAACTCCCAAAGGGACGGACGGGCTCTGGTGATTCATGAACAGACTCATTCACGTGGAAGAAAGAGTAGAAGTCCTGTTATAGGGCGTCACAAGGCTTCTCCACGAAAAAGGGGAAGAAGAAGTAGAAGCCGAACACCCGAGAGAAAGACTTCTTCACGAAAAAGGAGAAGCAGAGACCGAAGTTCTACCCCAGAGGAAGAGGATACAAGAAAGCATCATCGAGACAGGTACGAGAGACCTAATGCTGATTGGGCCAAAGCTTCAGCCCACAATTTGAAGGAACAAGAGGATGGGACAATGACTGCACGAGAAGCAGCACGCAAGGCCCTGAGTAATATTGCAGCCTCCCCCTTTACAAAGAGGCTACAAGAAGCGAGATTGCCGAGCAGAGTGAAGCACGGAGCGTTTGTACTTTACGAGACAAATACAGACCCCGTGGCTCACATACAGCATTATCAACAGGCCATGTTTATGCATGAAGGGGATGATTCCATCTTGTGCAAGATGTTTCCCTCTAGTCTTGGCAAGGTGGCTTTGTCCTGGTTTCATAAACTGGCCCCACGATCCATACGAGGATGGAGGCAGTTGGCAAAGGAATTCACTGCTCGGTTCTTGACAAGCAGAAAATCCCCGAAGACTTTTGAAAGTCTTTCCACCATGAAGCAGGAGGAGAACGAACAGATCAGGGATTATGCAAAGAAGTACTGGGAGACTTTCAACGAGATTGAAAGTTGTAGTGAAGAGTACGCAATTGCTACATTCAAAACTGGTTTACCTGTTCGGGGAGAGCTGCGCCGTTCATTGAATAAACATCCGGTAGCCACCCTGGCTAAATTGATGGAACGGATAGAACAACATGCTAGAATGGAGGATGACATACTCCGTGAGGACGGCAGAATAACTGCCGAACAGCCAAAGGCACCTGCTAAAAAGGTGGAGAAGCCAGAACCCAAGACTTACAGAGATAGAAAGGAGTATGGGCAGGCTAAGAAAGAGTCATACAAAGAAAAGCAAGCTCCAGACCCGAAATCCTTCTTTTCTATCACTACAGTTTGGAAGGAGCCAATCTACAGGATTCTTTATCGAATAAAGAATCAACCATATTTCAAATGGCCTCCAAGTCTAGGAGGAGACAAAGATGCAAAACGTGCTACGAATCAGCACTGCAGTTATCATAAGGATTGGGGCCATATGACTGAGGATTGTGAGACATATAAAAGGCACCTTGATGATTTAGTCTCTCGGGGCTATCTTAAGGAATTTATCCAGGAGGACCCTAAGGAGAAAGGGAAAGCTATGGAGTTGGGTTACGAGCAAAACCCTAAAGGCGTTAGCCATATGATACATGGGTTGGCCACACCTTACACGAGAAGTGAGGTTAGGCTATTTCAAAGGCAAGTTAAGCATGATCAGCATGTGATGCGGTTGGGAAACAAAAGGGGGCGAGAGACTGATGTATGCAAAGAGAGCATGGCATTCAGTGATGAGGATTTGGGGGAGGTACAAATACCCCACAATGATGCATTGGTCGTAACCCTACGAGTTGGGGAATACGACATTGAAAGAATTCTAGTAGACTCAGGGAGCTGTACAGAGGTATTGTACTATGACGCATTCAAGAAGATGGGGCTGGTTCAATCAGACTTAGAACAGTCTACAACGCCTCTTATTGGGTTCGGTGCAGGAGCAGTCTGGCCCCTTGGAAAAGTGACATTACCTGTTCGGGCCGGATCAGTGGTGTTGAGAACGGACTTTTTGGTGGTTGATGTCCCTTCTTCCTATAACGCGATTATAGGGAGAACATGGTTGCATAAGATGAGAGCAGTCTCCTCGACTTATCATCAGATGGTGAAATTCCCAGGATCAAATGGGATTGAAGTTCTTAAAGGCAACCAGAAGGTGGCGCAACAATGCTTGATTTCCATCATCAAAACAGCCCCAAAAGTCCACCATGTTCATACACTGGAAGTTCCAGATCAACCAACCATCGAAGATGTTGGAAGAAGCCCGGCTGAAAAAGTGGTTGAGGGCTTGGAAAAGATTCAGATCAACGAGATTGATCCTGAAAGATATTTTCTAGTTGGGGAATCACTGCCAGCAGATGAAAAGGCCGAATCAATAGAGTTCCTGAAGGAACATATTGATGTTTTTGCATGGGTGCCTGAGGAAATGCCCGGGGTGGATGCAGATGTGATCTGCCACCATCTAAACATTGACCCTCAACACAAGCCGATCATTCAGAAGAAACGAAGGGCAGCCGTGCAGCATGTAGATGCAGTGATTGAGGAGGTTGATCATTTGTTGGAAGCCAAAGCAATATGAGAAGTCTATTACCCCGAATGGTTATCCAACACTGTTGTAGTAAAGAAGAAGAATGGAAAGTGGCGAGTCTGTGTGGACTTCACAGACCTGAACAAAGCGTGCCCTAAGGATAGTTTTCCTTTGCCCAGGATTGACCAATTGGTTGATGCAACCTCTGGCTACGAACGAATGAGTTTTCTCGATGCATATCGAGGATATCATCAGATTGCTATGTTTGAACCTGATCAAGAGAAGACTTCCTTCATCACACCTCGAGGATTATACTGTTACAATGTCATGCCGTTTGGGCTGAAAAATGCTGGGGCCACATACCAAAGACTTGCAACCATCATGTTCAAAAATCTCATTGGGAAAACTTTAGAAGTTTACATTGATGATATGGTGGTAAAAAGTCGAGAAAAAAGAGGACATATTACTGATTTAAAGGAAGTCTTTGAAATCTTGAGGAAATACAAGTTGAAACTCAACGCCTCGAAGTGTGCGTTTGGAGTCGGTTCAGGAAAGTTCCTCGGCCATTTGGTAACCATGAGGGGGATAGAGGCAAATCCCGAGCAAATCGATGCTTTGCAGAAATTACAAAGTCCCAAAACTACCAAGGAAGTCCAGAGGCTGATTGGAATGGCGGCAGCACTAAACAGATTCATCAGCAGGTCAAGTGATAAGTGCAGACCCTTTTTTCAGTTACTGAAAAAGAGGGAGGGATTTGAATGGGGAGCAGAATGTGAGCAGGCTTTCCAAGACCTGAAGAAGTACTTGGCCGAACCCCCATTATTGACAACTCCACAGCCAGGTGAGTCCTTAATTCTGTATTTAGCTGTTTCCGAGCACGCAGTTAGTGCAGTCTTATTGAGGGATTTGGGGATCGAGCAAATCCCCATTTATTATGTTAGCAAGACATTGTTGGATGCAGAAACGAGATATCTGCCATTAGAAAAACTTGTCTTGGCACTTAGGACAGCAACCAGGAAACTGCCACACTACTTCCAAAGCCATAAGGTTGTGGTCTATACCGAGTATCCATTAAAGTCACTGCTTCGAAAGGCAGATTTCTCGGGTAGGATCTCGACATGGTCCGTTGAGTTAAGTCAGTATGATCTCGAATATCAGCCGCGCACAGCAATTAAAGGCCAAGTGTTGGCTGATTTTGTAGCAGAGTTTTCCCCCACTGTTGCTCCCTTGCCTCCTACGAGAAAGGAACAGGCGGCTAAGACATCATCCTTCACGGATCAACCCGTCGCCGAACAGGATCCCAAAGAATGGAAGCTATTCGTTGATGGATCGGCATGCAATACCGGTTCTGGAATTGGAGTTGTCCTCTTTCCTCCTGAAGGAGTTCTAATTGAGCTATCTGTTCGGCTTGGATTCAGTGCATCGAATAATGTGGCTGAATATGAAGCACTCTTGGCAGGATTGAGAAGTGCGAAGACCCTTAAAGCAGAACGAGTCAGGGTGTATTGTGATTCCCAGCTTGTTGTGAATCAGCTGTCCGGCGAGTACGAAACTCGGAACGAAAAGATGGTGGCCTACGTGCAGGCAGCCAAAGACTTGCTTGATACCTTCGAAAGGGTGTATATTGAGCAAATAAGTTCTGCACAGAACGCTCATGCAGATTCTTTAGCCTGGTTGGCTGCGGCAGTACCA
Organism: Rhododendron ovatum; assembly: GCA_019656835.1. NCBI lineage: Eukaryota > Viridiplantae > Streptophyta > Magnoliopsida > Ericales > Ericaceae > Rhododendron > Rhododendron ovatum. Next base: position 19,220,006 of record CM033794.1, on the reverse strand, counting down.
ACAGAATTTAAAAGAAGGGTGGCAGTAGAATACCTGAATGAGCCTAGCATTGTGAGGAATATGGACTTGGTCTTGGACGTGAACCAAGGACCAAGTTGGATGGACCCAATAATGGAGTTCTTACGAGACGAGACACTCCCTTCTGATAAAAAGGAGGCCCACAAGATAAGAGTCAAATCTGCTAGGTTTTGGCTGTCCCCAGAGGGTAAGTTGTACAGGAAATCCTTTACAGGTCCTTATTTGCTATGCGTACATCCTGAGATGGTACAGAAGTTCCTTCATGAGATCCACGAGGGAACATGTGGGAGCCATGCTGGAGGGAGATCCATTGCTCACCGAGCAATTACTCAAGGATACTGGTGGCCACATATGCAAGAAGATGCAAAGGTTTATGTAAAGATTTGTGAGAAGTGTCAGAAATTCTCACCAATGATTCGAACACCTGCCGAGGATCTGGTGCCTTTGACGAGTCCCTGGCCTTTTGCCCAATGGGGAATGGATATTGTGGGTCCATTGCACAAAGCAACTGGGAATCGAAAATTCCTGCTTGTAGCAACTGATTATTTTACGAAGTGGATTGAGGCAGAACCATTGGCCAAAATCACTGAACCTATGATAGAAAGGTTCGTGTGGAAAAGCATCATCACTCGTTTTGGGGTCCCTTATTCATTGATTACAGACAATGGATCCCAATTTCAGAAGAAATTCAAGACTTTTTGTGCCCAGTATGGAATACGAAACTATTACTCCACTCCGGCCTACCCTCAGAGTAATGGGCAAGCAGAGGCTTCTAACAAAACTATCCTTGATGGGATCAAGAAAAGGCTGGACAAAGCCAAGGGGAAGTGGCCTGATGAGTTGCCATTGGTTTTATGGGCTCACCGAACAACGCCTAGGAGGTCTACGGGAGAGACCCCCTATTCGTTGGCTTTTGGAACAGAGGCTGTCATACCTTTGGAAGTGGGTCTGCCGACCAACAGAACAGCTTTGGTTGAAAGTGGGGGCAATGACAGGGCCCTTGAAATCGAGCTTGATCTTGCAGAGGAGAAGAGAGAAAAGGCCTTGATACATCTTGCTTCTTACCAAGAACAGCTGATGAAAAGCTACAACAAACATGTTCATCCTAGAGAATTTGGTGTTGGGGACCTTGTGCTACGAAAAGTGCTCGGCAACACCAAAGTGGCAAATGAAGGCAAGCTAGGGGCCAACTGGGAAGGCCCGTACAGAGTAACCGAGGTTGTGGGCATAGGAGCCTATAGATTGGCAGATCTGGATGGTGATCCAATTCCGAGGCCTTGGAATGTTCATAATTTACGAAAGTTCTTTGTTTAGAAGCATTAAAATCTGTTTTGGATTTGCACTACGTGATTGTGTAGGAATTACGAATATAATTCCTCTGTTCTAGTTTTTATTATTGGTTCATGAATAAAATCACTTCTTTCGAATAACTGTTGTGATATTTAAATACGAACTACGAGTCTGGTTCCTCCTATTCGTATTGGGGAGCAGGATATACCTTTTGAGTATGTGAAACTTAAAAGATTATAAGTACGCGAAACTTAATAAATACAAGTACGAAACACTTGTATACACTTGAACACAAGTATGAAACACTTGTATACACTTGAACACAAGTATGAAACACTTGTGTGCTTTTCAAACTTTTTGAAGTACGTGAAACTTACAAATGTTGCAAGTTTGACAACACTTTTGAAGTACGTGAAACTTACAAATGTTGCAAGTTTGACAAAAGTACGTGAAACTTACAAATGTTGCAAGTTTGACAACACTTGTATATTATTACAACATACAAGTATGAAATACCTGTATGGACGTTTAACGAATGAGATACTTATAAGTACGTGCAACTTATGTTCCTAAGTATGTGAAACTTGAGGAAATTCCTTTATGATCAAGTGTCTGTATGACAAACACTTGAAAGACTTGTGACACAGCAATTGGCTTGGCTTACAAACATAACGAGTATATGTTCAAAGTACGTGAAACTTATAAATATCTGTTCTTAAGTACGAAAGACTTAAAAGAACAAATTGTATGTTCTGGTTCTTAAAACTATGTGCAATTTGCATAAGACAATCAAAAGTACGAAATACTTGAGAACAAAAATCAAAAACATTGTATCCAAACAGATGCAATAAACACAATGCCACAGGGGGCCGAATACCTGTTTTAGACAAAAGTATTAAAAGTTTGGGAGCCACACAGGGCCAAATGCTTATGGTCACGCAGGACCAGCAACCAACGTCAAAAACAAAAGAGTCCAGACAAACTTACCAACAGTCAGTCCACATTTTGGACTTCCGGAACATCCGTATTAACCTGGGGACCTGCCCCATCATCTGCTGGATTCTCCTCCAATACTATAGGTTCATTCCCTGCATCACGAGCTGGGGACTGGACAGCTTGGGAACCAGATGGGATGTCTTCTTCTGCTCCGGTAAAATCTTCGATCTGCTGTTCAACATCATCTTCCAGGGAAACATCTTGCTGTTGGGAAGCTGCAGGCCGGTTGCTCGGTAGTTCATTATCAGTCCACAATGGAGAGTCCTCAGCAACACCAACCTTTGTTAAACAGGTTTCCCAGCAAGCAATCCAAATTTGATCTTGAAGAGCAGGAATCTGTTGAACATAGTTCTCAGTTGTGGTGTCAAATCCTTTTTGGTACCCATCCTCATATGCAGCTTTTTTGGCAGAATCAATCTCTGATAAAGCCTGATTGAGGCTCTCTTCGGCAACTTCGAGTTTTTCCTTAGTTTGGTTGAAGTCAGATTTAGCTTTGTCTCTTTCTCTCTCCAGTCTGGTAACTGTTCGGAGCAGTCTGGTGTTGTCATTCATCAGCCTTATCCTTTCAGCATCTGCTTCTTGGTACTTTTTACCTAAAGTAACCATTTTTTGAATAAACTGGCAAAAAACCGAACAGTAAGAAATAAGAATATCCAGTGGTGTACGGAATATGCACCAAGACTTATATGAAAAGATTAAATCACATTACCTTAATACCACTGACGAGTCCAGTGGCGACGAGCCGATCAGATGTAGCCTCAGATTCTTTCTGCATATCTACAGGGAGCAGTAGGCCTTGGGCAAGGGCAAGTGCTGTCTCCGAAGAGCTAGCACTATCCCCGACATGAACGGGACGATCTCCCCTAGTGAAGGGAGGCGTCCAAGTCTGAGGAAGGACTTCAGTGGTTGGAGAGATGGGATGATGAGTTTCGGTAACAGCTCCGGGAGCAGTACCGTCTTGACTGTCAACTCTTGGACGTTTGTCTCGATGGAAGTCGGTGGCTTCTGTAGCAGTATCAACTTCCCGAGGAGAAGAAGATGACCGTGCAGATCCCCCCCTATTGCGACGTGAACGCGGGGGAGGGACGCCAGTTGATGCTACCCTATTGGTAGCACCTCGTCCCCGTGAGGAGACGGTAAGTAAAGAGCTAAGGTTGATGGGTTGGTGTGTCATTGTACCTGGAGCCGGAGGAGATCGAGAATATCCGGATGAGGATGACTGACTGGTGATTGGGTGAAGAACAGGTTGTTGTTCGGTAATGACTTGCCTACGCCCTAGATCTTCTGAGTACCACACGTGTTTGAGGTACACCGTCAGGGATAGCAATCTCGTCTGACTGACCGGCAATGGTAACACCGGATTGACGTCCTGAGGTACGTGGTTGGGGAGCAGCTGATGTAGAGGTAGAAGCAGTACTGGTGCTTGGATGGGCAAGCCTCCTGTCTATAACGCCTCTGTACGACGGTTCGTATCCTAGCAGTACCTCGGCGTTACGTCCCCGACCAGCTGTGGAGGTACCTGGCACTCCTGTATATTTGAGAACTTTGTTGATATCCTCTGTTCGGATATTGCTTGGTGTACGTCTGGGACGGTAGTTAGCGTTATCAGCTGCATCCAAAATGTTAAAATAAAATAAGACATATGGAAATGCTACGAGAAAGCAGTAAATAGAAACTTTCAGAATTAGAAAAATGAGGAGTATTACGTGGGTATCCCCATATGTGGGGGCAGTGGAGCCCCACCACTTGACCATCCTCTCCTAGAGGTTCGAAAGCTCCAGTGACATAAAGGAAATCAACCTCATGATCCCGAGCAGAATCTGGCAGGTTGAGCACGAGGCGCTTTTCTGCCCTTCTTACTTTGAAATAGTATGTGTTATAATCAGGGTTAAGTACAATGCTGTACCACCACTGAATATCCCAAATCCCCAACTGGGTGCCTAGAATCCTATTCAAAGCAACTACCCCCATTATCAACCTAAATACGTTTGTTGACACTTGCATTGGAGTGAGACGGTATCAACTCAAGATTTGACGAAGGAGTGGATGAAGGGGGAAACGGACCCCGCCTTCGACGATGGCTACGATTGGGATACACATTCTATCCCAAGAGCCACCGTCCCTATCTGCCCCTAGAGGGGCGAGTTCGAGACCAACGTTCTCTGGAACGTTGTAATCCCTCCTAAATGCCGTCATGGCAGAAGGGGTCTCGCATAATTTCCTAAATTTACCGGATTTAAGAGGGTTATCGTGTTCATCCGCCATGGATATACTCGAAGGAAACGTAAAAGCAAGATCGGGCGTGATTGAAACCCTAGACACGATCTACAAATTTGAGAATGAAATCTCAAATGAAAAACCTAAACAGAGATAATGGAGTTAGAACGAGAATCTTACAAAGGGACCGTGATGATTTCCTGAAATGCAATCGAGTTTTGCAGGAGGCGGCGATGGCAGAAACGCTTAGAGGGAAAGTTTGAAGGACGTTCGAAAGTTTTGGGTAAAAACCCAAAATGAACCCTTTTTGGGGTTTAAAGGAAAGAAACGGAGACGAAGCGTCTCCTCTTACGCCGTTACAGGAAAAGTAACGGGATAGAAGGTTTCGACTAACGGCGTATTGACGTCGTTTAGATAGAACGTCAGTTCACATTTAATGTAAAAGCGTACGATATGCGCCACGTGGAGTCATTACCTCGAGATGGTATAATGACAGAGGCGCCAAAAGGCATCAATGAGATATTGAAATTATGACTGCACGGGATCAGAAGAGTTTGATCGTAGTAAAAATTCTGTTTCTAAGCATCATATATTGCCCCCGAACAGTGGTAAATACATGAAGCTGGGGAGCAATTGTAGGGAGGTATTCCCGAGCAGATACATTTAGTTACCGAACACGTGATGTTTGGGAACACGTGGTAAACACAAACGGTACTTATCGCCGGGCAGTATGGTGAACAGGAATACGGACCAGTGATATGGGAAGTCATTGATCTATGCAGTCTGTTCGGCTAGTAAAAGGCCGATGACAAGAGAAGTCAGTGGTGTGAAACTAGGCTGTTCGGCAGATAGAGACATTCTCATTACGCTTGGACCAAATTACATGTGAAGTTATTGGTCCAGGCAGTCTGTTCGGCAACGAGATGGCCGAACAAGGAAAGAACCCCAAATTAATTGTTGTAACATGGGGAACATTCTGGAAGAATCCAGAATGTTGGTATTCTGATTAAGGAATAAGATCCCGTGAATAAAGGATCTGAGAAAGATACCCAATGAGAATGGGATGTTCGGCCAGTAAAGGAAAAGAATCCTAAAAGGACTCTTTTCCAATAAACTGATAAAGGAAACGAGAATCCTTGATATCCTGGGTTTCCTATACGAGTTAGGAATCCTATGGCAATAGGAATGCTTGGGCAGCAAGCATACACAAGTCTATAAATATGAGGTGAACCTAGAGGAAAAAGGTACGCAATATACTGCATTATTATTGCTTTCCTACTGATAATTAGGGTTTTGTTCTTAGTACGTGATACTAACAAAGGCATCGGAGGGCCTTTGCCACGAGAGGCAAAGGTGCACTCACCCCCTGTCTATTTTGCAGATTAGGGTTCAGACGTCGAGTTAGGGTTCCGGTGAAGAGGCACGAATAAGCCGTTGCAATCCAGTTGAACCGAAGCATCAATTGTTTTCATCCCCCTACAATAGGTGCCGCTAGATACGAAAAGTCTTGGACGAAACGGCGATAATACCCTGCCAAACCTAAGAAACTACTAATCTCGAACACATTTTTCGATTGCTGCCAATTCATAACGGACTCTACCTTTCCCAGATCAACAGACACTCTACCATTTGAAACCACGTGACCCAAAAATTTGACTTCGGATAACCAAAACTCACACTTACTAAGCTTAGCATACAAACGATGCTCTCTCAAGAGTTCAAGAACAATAGTGAGATGAGATTGGTGTCCCTCCACCGAAGGTGAGTATAGAAGAATGTCGTCTACAAAAACGACCATGAAGCGATCAAGGTAGGCATGGAAGATACAGTTTATTAAGTCCATGAAAGTAGCCGGCGCATTCGTCAACCCATAAGGCATAACTACAAACTCGTAATGACCATAGCGTGTACGAAAGGCGGTTTTCGGAATATCCACTCTTTGGACTCTTAATTGATGATAATCGGACCTCAAATCGATTTTTGAGAAACAAGTCGCACCCCGAAGTTGATCAAATAAGTCGTCGATTCTAGGCATTGGATACTTATTCTTAACGGTGACATGGTTGAGCTTACGGTAATCAATACACAAACGAAGTGAACCATCTTTCTTCTGTGCAAAAAGTGCCGGTGCCCCCCACGGAGATGTGCTCAGATGAATAAACCCTAAATCTTCTAATTCCTGCAACTGGACCTTTAATTCCCTAAGTTCGGTGGGAGCAAAACGATAAGGTGGTATGGAGATCGGTGCGGTACTGGGAAGTAACTCGATAGTAAATTCAACTTCTCTCTCAGGAGGTGGACCGGGTAACTCCTCCGGAAACACATTCGAGAAATCGCAAACAACGAGGGGCAACTCCCCACACGCGGACACATCCTCATCTAGGGTCAAACTCGCCAACAGAGAATAAATGGACTCCCGCTCTCGAGACCCACACAGATACGGCTCTAACGTATGATTCCCGACGTTCCCTAAAGAACTCAAAACAAGCACCCTCAGGCGGACAAATACGAACTCGACGCTTGAAACAATCAATGGTGGCATGAAACATAGATAACCAATCCATTCCTAGAATAAGATCAAAGCCCGAGATTCCCAACACAATGAAGTCGAAAGTGAAGCGGCGATCATGAATAAGGAGTTCACAGTTTCGACAAATACGATCCAAAGGCGTTCTACCCTCTAAGGGTGTCTCGACATACAACGGTGGGCTAAGATTTTCGGTTTCCAACTCCAAATCACATACAAACGATGTAGTAATAAATGAATGAGATGCTCTAGAATCAAAGAGTACTTTTGCAAAGGAATTAAACAAGAGGAATGTACCCCTCACAACAGAAGCCTCTGGAGCATGAGAAGTGACTAGAGGTGGTGGAATAGCAGAAGTGATGGCGAAAGCCCTTTCCTGAGTAGTCTGATTCTGTACAAATCCTCCCCGCTGTCCTGAAGCCTGAGAAGGAAAAGAAGAACTCACACCCCTTTCATTCTGAGAGCCCTGAACGATAGTGGTCTGATGGAAATGTGGTTGTTGCTGTCTCTGTGTACCCCTGAATGACTGCTGGCCAAACCCATGCCCTGACCCCGGCTGCTGCACGGAACCCGACTCATTACGAGCACTTCTTACTCTACGAGGACAATCCTTGGCTAGATGGCTAAACTCTCCACACAAATAACACTCCTTCGACCGACAATCTGCACGAAAGTGGCTCAGCAGACCACAACGGTGACATGTAACTGCTGGCCTGGAATGAGCTCCTCGAACCCCGGAAGAAATGGTCGACGCCTTAACACTCAGTTGACTCTGAGTTGCAAAAGATGTTTCCCGTGATCGCTTCCTCCCCTGACTCCCAAAAATCCCCGAAGAACTAGCAGTAACGGCTGGTTGCCTTGATTCCCAAACTCTTCTATTCCTCTGTGCTTCCCTTGGTATCTCAATACTCCTTGCACACTCAACAACCTCAGCATACTTTGTCTTCCATTGCACCGTTACCATCCTCCTCACAGCATACTCTAGAAAGTATTGATCCTCAAAAAGTGTTTCAAACTTGGCCCATGTCATATTCTCCACATCCGGCTCATTTACTTGAGCCACGGTCCTAGCCGCCCTCCTCGCATCCTTCCTACTCTCCAAAACAGACTCCCACCACTCACCGGCCTCTCCGACAAGTTGAATGGCCACGATACTCACCCGTAGGTCATCTTCAATAATCTTAAGAGCGGTGAAGTTCTTACGGATTTGCGCTAACCAGTGGTTGGCCACGAGAGGGTCACTACTAGCCCCGTCCAACGAAGGTAGATTTAGACAACAGAATTCTCGCATAGCTACTAAGGCCCGATTGTCCGCATTCTCCCTAGGAGGAGGTTGCAAAAGGTTAGCGGCTGCAAGTGCCGCAACAATATCCCTAGCAAGAGGGTTCTGAACATTCTGCACCCTCGGATTTGGCCTGGCCCCCAATTCTGCATCCCAATGCAAAGCTTCCCCATGCTGGCTAACCTCATCTTCTAATGGTTCCTCACGGCCACAAGCACAGCCACGACCACGAGCACCCCTATTTCCAGCTCCACCCTGCCTATTGTTGCGTTTCGGAGGCATCTAGCTACAAAGGTTAAGAGAGAAAACTATCAACCACAATATATCAATTATGAGGTCAAACCTCTAACTTCCCAACAAGGGTTAACAACTCTGCGCCCCTCTACAGTAAGGAAAATATAATGCCACATATTCCATGAATGCCAATCACACAAGCACATGCATGTCATGTAAAATGATGCAATGCTTTTTGAACCCATGAGACTAAGTCTCCCCACGGTCTCGAGCTATTCTAAAACTATTGCTCTGGTACTAAGTTGTCACGCCCTGGATTTTTAACATAATAATAATGATATTTTCAATTAAAATACTTCGCAACAATTCAACTTAATACCCCCAAATACTTTCCATAATCCATCCAAGAGAAAAATCAAGTTTTAAAAGTTTACATTAATCGCACACCTGCCCCAAATTCTTAAACAATAATCCCAAGAGAGTAAGGCAAAAGAATATAATTGAAATTACGATTACATCTTCAAAGGGATTTTACAAAAGATGCCATGGTAATTCCTCGGTGTTAGCTTTCAAAAGTATGGTCAAATGCACAGCATGCACTCCATATCAATGCCCCTGAGAGATACCTGAAAATAATAATAAGTTGAACTACACTAGTCCAGCAGAGAAATCGTTGCTCAAACTATATGCATATGAGATGATTTATGCACCGGAAAGAACAATGACAACAGTAAGATTCTCACATGAACCGAAGCAAGGATCTATGACTTGATAACTGACACCGTTTTCACACTTGAAGCTTAACACTCTCTAAGTTCTCCGCTTTCAATATGCCGAATGTTCTCGATTTCTTTTCTGGGCAAATGGGACCCCGTGCATCCCATATTTGTTCTAGCATCACATCGAGCGGTGGATCCGTGGCTTTCTTGTGCACTTCTGGGCATTTGGGACCCCGTGCGTCCTATTTCCGGCATCCCACCTTATAGTGGTTCCATTGCTTTCTTCGTATCGTTCTATTGTTCTAAAACTCAATTTTTCATTCTACAAGCCTTAATACTGCATAACATAATCCATGTCAAGTCCATATCCTTCATAAAATATGCCACAATGCTCACATAATAACCCGAATGCATAAACAAAGGAAACAAGTATCATATTCATTTAGTTTTACGCTTATCCTTATTATAACGAGGTCCAAAAGAGTAGGGACGAACAACGAGTCGTTGGACCACGAGCAACAAACTTTAGAGATGACTAGAATATGATTGGGGAGTGTTAGAGGTGATCGGGAGCCAATACAATCAACGAATGATCAATAGAGTTCAAAAATAGTTTTCTTAGTCATTGGTACCAATAACTCAAAAAGTAGGTATTGGTACCAAACCAATCTAGAAAGCAATCCGAGATCAAGGTATTGATACCTCAAAAAGTGGGTATTGATACTAAGGTAGTGATACCTAAAAAAAATGGGGTACCAAACCAATCCAGAGAGCAATCCGATATCAAGGTATTGATACCTCAAAAAGTAGGTATTGGTATCACTGCTTGACAGTAGACGATTTGCAGAAAACGAAGAATATGTATAACTTTAATTTCAACCAACTAAAGCACAAATTTGACTCACAATCAACCCATAAACATGTAGAGAGAGTAAGAATTTCCTACCTCGCCTTAGAGAACGAAACCCAACGGGATTTGATCGAGCCCTAGCCTTGAAATTTGAAATCCTCCGAGAATACTCCTCTCCGAGCTATATCCAACGAGATACGGGCTCAATAACAAGAATGGATGAAGGATTGAAGATTATTTGTCTTAGGTTTTGAGTGAGGAGTGAAGTTTTGGGTATTGGAGGAGGAGACAGAGAGAGTGCCGAGAGAAAGGGAGAGATCGGGAGTGAGAGAGAGAGAGAGTGAGTATTTTACTCCTCTACATACACACCCACCCATATATATACTACCCACACTTCAAATTGCACAGGCACCCTCCCACAAACAATTCTATCACATTTATCCCAATTCATTTAAACTCAATAAAACCCATATTTTCCTTAATTAAAATACTTAATAAATCTTTTATTAAGTTTTTTCAAAAATACGGGTCCTTACACTTGTGACCCATAAATACTCTGGACTCCCCGTAGGATAGTTAATCATACATTTCTTATAACTTTGTGACCCAGTGGGCTTGCGTGCGTATACTAATCTGTTTCATGGCTTTCAACCAAATATTTTATGTGTCACGATATAAAGTGTGACAATTATCGATTCACAAGCTTATATAGAGATCCAATTAGTAAAATACTCTATACAAAGAGATTTAGCTACAAACGTATTGCATATTACCCAGTACCTGAATTTTCACAAAAGCCATTGGGAAGAGCTTGCCATGCTACAAAACCTACTGCCTCACACGTTTTTCCTGTATCTCTAAAGCATTATGGATTTATTCTTACAAAGGATCCTATTTAAACCAAAGTCTAGAGAACTAGTCTTATCCTATTAGAATTTCACGTGTACAACCATCAGGTTTCTAGGTTCACATTTTGCTTATCAACCCTTTTCCAGCCTAGACGTTGCACACAAGGCCCCAAATGTCTTTCTTTTGTTCTGTACTTGTTTCCTAATTAAGTAGTCATATTGTCTAAATATCCAATTTAAAAAAATTACTGTTTAGGAAAATACAGGATGTTACAATCTCCCCACCTTAAGATATTTCGTCCTCGAAATTTACTGGCCTAATGACCTCAAAATGTTCGGTGTCCAATTTGCCTCAAGAATCCCAACAACGCTTCTATTGCGAACTCTGAGGAACGTAAGGTTCCCTACATGAGGGGATAGAGAACCCACCAATCCTCGATATGATAAGTGTAGAATGGTCACGCGCTGATGTATACAACCACATGTACGTAACTCCTTCCCACTTGCAGAAGTGGATGGATTGATTCCAGGAGCGGAAAACAGGAAACGCATCTCCTTGCACCAAATCCTTGATAGCAAGCAAAGCTTGACGGTCTGTCTCATTTGACATGGGGGAAGCAGTGGTGCTGCCTGTGGCCACGGTGAAAATTGTTAAAACAAAACAGAGGACAGGCATTGCACTTCCTAGCTTTGGTAAACATGTTTTGGTGCTAAAATATATGAAGGGAAAAGGAGGTGATGACTGACGAGCTTCTAGGTGGATCAGCTCCTCTACATGCCTCATCCCTCCATATTTTTACTTTGTGTGTCTATTCCGGCCCACGACTATGATTTGAATCGCTCATCGATCTCATTAGAATCCATAGCAAAGAATAGGATTGCCAAAAGTTAAGTCGACCGGACATGGATTGGGCAGTGAACAAGTTGAATTTTATTATGTGAAGTGGTTTAATTGTTTCTACATATTTTGCCGTGAATTCTTACATAATAGTATAAAGACAAGTGTGTCCAAGTCAAGTCTAAGGAATTGCTAAGCGTCCTGTTTCAAGTGTGTGGCCAGTATCACTTTCATATATGTGACTGTAAATTCGTTTTATAGGGTTGGGCTCATCTTTTGAATACTCCGAAGTTTAGCTAACAAAGTTAGCTAACGAATATTGACAACTTGACTTGCTATTAGGTCTTGCGCTGGCATGGTCTTGCTTAAAATTTATTGTTATTTATTTCTTCTGTTTCTCATATTTGACGAGTCTTCACGAGAGAATTGAAAAAACGAAAAGATTATGAACCAAAATTTGTTATGAAAAAAAGAGAGAGAGGCTTATCTACATTTTTTGTCCTTGTAATTAATCCCTTTAAATCCTTACATGTCAATTTCGTCCTTATATTTTCAGAGGAACTTTGGTGTTGCCCCCAACAATCTCAATCCTGGACGATTATTGAATGATTCTGTAAGTATGAATTATCATGATGGAGAAGGTAGATATTGGTACTCAAATATATATTTTTTTATTTCTCTGTTTAAGATCAAATAAAAATGTGCACTGTGATATATAATTATTCTTGTGAGAGAAGCAAATTAGATATTTGGGGTTATTGTGGGGGAGAGTGAGACCCATTGAACGCTATTAGGCTTGCTAATACATGCACATATAGAGAGCCCATTTGATTTACAATGTGCGATATTTTTTGGTTGGCAATTTAAAGAGTGTTAATTACCACAAATAGGTGATTCATACTATCAAAATGTCTAACTAATGAGCAAAAACTATGCATACCATAGACCAAAAACACTCGTAACAGGTACATAAATATGCGTATCATTGTCCGAAACTACCATATAATTCCGAGGTATACCCAATAAGATCTTATTTGTAATATAGAGTTTTGTTGGTTGGTTAATTGGTCATGCTTTCTTCATTTAATTGTTACAATTCACAATGGATTGGGTACGTAATGATTTTTTTGAATCTTAAATTAAATAAATGAAATAGAGAAACCTTTCTCTATTTCACTTATTCGAATGGATCTTATGAAACTTGCACATGTATGACGTGATTTGGATGTGATCATAAAAAAGATTCTCTTCAAGTGAACCACCTATACAATCTTTTGTTCTGGCAAAATGCTTAGCTTTACACCCATCCCAAGCATTTCATAACTAACCAAAAATATGCTTAACATAACCAAAAAGTACTTAACATTCTATAGTAGACCTTTACCATAGCTTTAGTACTGCCCTGGAATACACACAGAATATTTGTAGCTTGGAATTTTGTGTGAATGGGTATGACTTAAGGGACCATTTTGCCTGTACAAAGTGTGTGGCAACAAAAGTGTTGGGGCAATGTCCTGATGAGCAGAGGCGGACCGAGGGCCGGGTGCAAGCGAGATCTGGTCTCCTGCACACCATGAAACCAGGGGAGATTTAGTGGCGGTGGCCGCCACGATAAGAATTTTAGAAAATGCAATTATTATATATAAAAGAAAAAATTTATCCCTAACTTATATAGACCCGCCACTTCTAGATTTTTTAAATTATTTTTTGCTATATACTAGTCCTTAGTCTTCTAATTTTTTTTTTTTACAAGAAAGGAGAACTAAGAAAATATTTCAAAACTAAGGCTCCGTTTGGTTCGATGTAAAATGTTTTACAATGCAAATATTTTTCACGTAAAATATTTTTTCAAAAAATCAACTTTTAAATTTTTATTTTTCGGTGTTTGGTTGACATATGAAAAATAACTTTCAAAGCAATAATGGATGGATGGATGGCTCAGAAAATGTAATGCACGCAAGTGAAATTGGATTATATAAATACTAGAGAGAGATGGCTCAGAAAATTAGAAATTAGAGAGAGCGGGGGGGGGGGTTTGTAGTGGTGGGGCGCGAAGAGAGAGAGAGAGAGAGAGAGAGAGAGAGAGAGAGAATATGCATGACGGGATGGATTTTGGGAGAGAGAGAGAGTGAATATGCATGACTGGATGGATTATGGATGGCAAATGTGGTTGGGCAGTAGAAGGCTAGAAGCGACGGGAGGTGGCACTGGAAAATGACTTACATATGTTTTGACGGTAAGTTGTTTTACCCCGACTGAGGGAAATTATTTTACAAATGAAAACATTTTACTTATAATTTATGCAACCAAACATCGGAAAATGGGTAAAATATTTTACAGAAAAATGTTTTACGGCCAAACAAACGGAGCCTAAATTCATTGAGCCAAAGTGAAATAATATAAATGATGAGGTCTAATTAAGAAAAAGAACTACACACTTTGCTTTTTTGCAAAGTACTCTATAAGACAAGACAAAGAAGAAAGAAAACTAATCTAAAAGCAATTTAACCTAAAGGTGTTGTGCACGACTCCAGTGCCAGCAGTAGCGGTCATGGGATATATTGGTATAGAGGGATGGCTCACCGCTCACATTTAGACTTCCAAAAAGTTAAAAAATCATTTATCGTTTGGCACTTTGTGTTGATTTCTGAAACTCCATAGGAAAAAGGTTAGTCTTCTTCAAATTTTCAATATTCAATTGAAGTTACAGAAATTATTGATATTTTGAATCCCTTGTTGAGTTTGACTTGAGCAATATGAAAAAAATATAACAGTTTATTAATTTTTGTAAACTAATATGGTAGGTAATCATGGTCACAAAAACTTCATTTAATAATTACTATAGTTTTTATTATGTTATTTTAATTTTTTTTAGAGCCGATGACTACTCATATTGTCATGCTTGTTTTTTTTTAGTACACATTTCGCCACTGCTAGGATAGAATCCTGGTTTCGTCCCTGCTCCTAATTATCTCACTAATTATACTATATTTTCAAGTCAATTTGGAAAAATTCTATTGGATAGGCCCCTACAAGTCTTTAGAGTGAATTTTTTCCGGCCGTGATTATACAATTAAATGCGGTTATGTATATGCACACAGTCTCGTCTTCTTCTCAGAAATAATAAGTAGCAATATTTATATTAGAGACTATATTTTTTGTTTAGTATACAAATACATGTGATTCGGAGCCTCACTTGATAAAGATCCTGTATCCGCCATTGGTCCTTAGACCCGATGGCATCGAGTAAATAATCTCAAATCGGAAAATATCAAGCCAACACCACAAGGGGTCAAGTCAGGAAATTCATTTGCATTTTTTTTTTATCAACACTGGCAATTCATTTCATTACAAACACCCGTAGGCAAAAGATTTCTCATTGCAATAAAAAGGAATGAACCAAAATTACTAAATCGAAGACGAGCTACTGTGAAAAACACACCAGGCTAAACAAGCTCAAAGACACATTGCTGAAGCAAAACGACACTAGGTGTCCACGTAAGAGTCCCATCCGCAACTAAATAATAGAGGATTCTAAGGGAACCCCAGGTCTAACCATGAACGAGCAGCACAGATGGAATTATCAATGGGAAACAGAAACCCCAAATTCATTTGCGTTTGAACACGCCACTTGACTTACTTTTTAGGCGTTGGCGTCGAAGACAAGTAGACTTGACTCCATTTCTGGCCATGCGTCATTTTGGCAATGGCTTCACTTCACAATATTGAAGTTTTGAGTTTTTATTGACTGTTTCCGGAGAACTGATATATTTTCTAGTACATTATACTGATAGTCGATCGGTATTAGATCTGCAGAAACAATAGATCTAATCCCTGTCATGTATCCCTTTTTCCCTTCGAGTGAAACAATGTATTATTGATTTAAACATTGAAATTTTAATTTGATGAAAGGAGAATAAATTATACACAATTACATGATCGTAGTTGGATGCCCTAAAATTTCCAACATCAGGAGAAGCTATAGACATGATTTTAGTTCACAATCATTTCAAAGACAAAAGCATTTTATTGATAGAAAGAGAAGGCATTGCATACAGTGAAAGAAACCACAAAGCCACTTTTATCACCTACTTGCTTGCTTGGTGCAGAATAAAACAATGAGGGGGCTGATGGAGAGAGATAAGAGAGTTATCTCTAGAACATCAAAACGAGCTAGCTAGCTGCTAGCATGATTCAGTTAAGCATCATTCACACTACCATGTTTCCCCCTTGTTCCCTCGCCCCAAGGAATACATTTCTTATCTTGTGCAGTTCCGCAAGGACGTCTCTAGAATTCCTTCTTTCATTGGGCAGTGCAGCACAACATGAAACACCAATTTGAAGGATAGAAACTAGGCAAACTTCAAGTTTATTAGTGTTTGGTGTGATAGTTTGCCTATTCCTAGTTGGATGGCCTTCTTCTTCCAATATGATCTGGGGATCGACGATCTCTAATACCTTGTTCGGAAGAAACATTTTTGTGTAACCAGAGAGGCTAAGATTGTCACTGAACATGCAATCAGTTGGTGTTTTTCCGATGAACATTTCTAGTAGTAACACTCCATAGCTATACATATCACCTTGTGTTGATATCTCTTCACCCATACCATAGATATTCTGCAGCGAAACCATACAAAAGAAACAAGGGAATATATTCATGATATTGATACTATTTGTGTGGCCCATCTCTTCTGGCTTGAATCCTTCCCCCGCTGGTTCAATGGTCTCCTAGCCTCCCTACGCAGCCTGCACAATGAACGCACGACTAAGGCCTGGTCGGGGGTTGCCCAGCAAGGCCCTCCGGCGAGAGGATAAGTATGTGTAGGAAGAGAGGAAAGAGACTAGGGTTTTGAGTGGGTAATCGCGTGTAAAAGTGCGTACCTCTGCGGAGGCGTTATCCTTCAGTATTTATAGAGTTTCCCTGACTTGCTCTCCAAGCACAGGCACGTGCTTTGCAAGGGTCAGACGACGTCACCGTGACGTCACTAAACGAATCTGGTAACCGTTTTGGTGTGAGCTGGCATATTCCTCGTGTGCTCATGATTATCCTCTGGTGTAACCGCCTCAGCACGCGGGGCGACACATGGGTATGCAGGTGGCCGAGCCAGAAAGGTCGCGCAGGTAGCCGAGCCTAAAGGGTAGCCGAGCCTGCAAGGACTTTGGGCCAAGCAAAAATCGTCTACGGGGCCACCTCCCAAAGGTGGCCGAGCTTGACATGGTTCTTTCCGTTGCTGGACGCAAAGTGAAGGCAAAGCCGACGACCGGCATGTCTCGGTGTAGCCGAGCCCCGGCGAAGCCAGAGTTGAGTTCGGTCCGCTACAATAGCCCCTCAATCTCTACCGACGCCGAGCGCGTAGTAGGGATTGATAGTTTTTGGCCCATTCAACTTCATAGCCGAGCATGAATCATGGTAGCTGAAGTGGACTTTGCCGAGCCCAAACCGTCACGAATCGTGGACCAGTACAGGTGCGCCAGGTGTCCATTTCTTGCTGGGTACGGCTGACAGGAGGACGGTTGGCATGCGTGGGGCTCTGTCAAGCTGTCTCGTCAGGCCACGCGTCATGTGCTCATTGGTTACAGGTTCGGCGGTTCAGTGATTTGGGCGGGAAACTTGGACCCCAAACCCTACTTCTATATAAAGGGTTGGGGTTAGAGAGAGAAGCCACCGTTGCTTTCTCTCTCTAAACCTCCATTGCCAGAGCTTCGTTGCACGCTCGTTCTCCTCCCAGTCTTGATTTCCCAGCTGCCTCACCATCAAATCTTGCTACAGATCTCAGGTATGAGTCCGTTTTCTGCCTCTCTTCACTTTTCTTGCTGTTTCTCGAACCCTTTTCTCCTTTTTCTGGGCTTTTTGGGTTTCTTTTTGGTTTAGTAAACAGTACGAGGCCTGGAGATGAACGAACTGTTCATCTTCATCTTCAACCTGTTCTTCCGAACACAGACCTACGGTCTGTGTTTGGCCGTCGTTGGGCTTTACCGAGCCCAATCTGACGCTGTTAAGTCGAACCTCGAGTCTTAGTTTCTCCCGAGCTTGAAACGTTGAAGAGAAATCGGGTGGGCCAATAGGGTAGCCGAGCGTAGAGATCCCTTGCCTTCTGGCCGACGACGAGGTTTCTCATTGTTTTCTTCTTGTCTTGTCTTTGTTAGGTCTGGCTCACCCGGTCATAGTTATTTCTTCCGACTCTGAAAGCTCGGGGGAAGATTCTGGAGATTCATTCTTCTGCGAGTGGTTGAATCAACACAGGCGCCGACATCAAGCATCCTCCATTGCGTCGAATATGTCCACCGATACAAATGACTCGAACGCCGAACACATATTCGAGTACGGTGCCGACGAATTTGGCACCGACCCTGAGATATCTTTCACCACGTCGACGCATTCTGAGGCCGAGCCTCGCCCAGGGCCCGAGGCCGAGTCTAGATTTGTCTCTTATGCCGACGCCCCCTCCTCCATCCATTCTGGGCATGGCGAATCCCAATCTGAGGGCAGAGGGGTCGCCGACCTCTATGAGAGGGGCCAAGTCTGCCCTTACGCACATTTCTTCAGTGGAAACGCTCGAGAGTACCAAAGCTTCTGCCGAGAATACAGCATCCCTGATGATGTTGTGATCAACCAAGTGGCGAGCAATAGAATAAAAGATACGAGGGAGGAGCGTCCCGAGCACATAACCGTCCCTTTAATGGCGATATGTGAGGCTGGGCTGAGGTTCCCACTTCACCCATTTTTAAGGGAACTTCTCGTCCGTTTTAGCATCGTCCCCCACTATTTTGCTATCAATAGTTATCGAATAGTAATGTCGGTAATAAAGTTGAAGGAGCTCCACGACCTCGAGTTCACCGTTGCCGACCTTTTCCACACATACATTATGTCCAGGCACGGCCAGACCGAGCGTCGATACCTATCGACCCGTGGCAAGAAGCAGCCCTTTGTGGACGGCTTGCCCGATACTGATAAATGGGCAAACTTTTACGTTGAAGTGAGCGGTAACTTCGAGTTCGGCAACCAATCTAACCGCAGGTTCAGCGTCCCGAGGGTTAAAGATTTCAGAGGTAGTTTGATTGCTTTTCGTCTTAGCCAAGCATGGTTTAGCAAGATTATTTTTATTGACCGTCACTTGTTTCTCTCTGCAGATCACCGAGCCATCACTAAGACTCAACAATCCCTGTCCGTTGAGAAGCACGTTGACGTTCTCTTGTCTCTAGCCTGCAGGGACGCGCCGACACTGCTTGGATACGAGCCTTCTTATAAAGGGAAGCTTAGGTGGCGGGGGAAGGAGTCGGAGTCAAGCAGGGAGTTGCCGAGCCGAGGAAAAAAGGTTATTTCGAAGGAGGGGGGAAAAAGGCCGAGAGTAAAGTTGCCAACCTTCAGGAAGCCGGCCGAGTTTTGGTTCGGGGAAAGCCAGCAAGCCGAGGGTCACGATATTACTATTCCTCTTCAAACTCTTGTGCCTGATCATTCTTACGAGATGGGCCATAGGAACGTTGTACGTGTCAACATACGAGATGGGAAAGCGGTCCGCCAAGAGCCTGGCCCAGCCGAACATGCTGACAAAAGGCAAAAAGTAACGCACGAATTCTTTC
This sequence comes from Rhododendron ovatum, assembly GCA_019656835.1. Taxonomy (NCBI): domain Eukaryota; kingdom Viridiplantae; phylum Streptophyta; class Magnoliopsida; order Ericales; family Ericaceae; genus Rhododendron; species Rhododendron ovatum. Next base: position 19,200,606 of record CM033794.1, on the reverse strand, counting down.
CAACCAAACCGCCGACTCCTCGTCCGAGCGAGCAAGGGAGAACCGAGTCATCGGCCGCCGGTGGGTCAAAGACTGCCCAGCCAGCTTTGGGTTCGGCTGGTCCTGTTGTTCAGGAGTTCAACCCATCCTATGCTTTAGCCGAAGGCCGGGTAGTTACAGTGGAGGACTCTGTAAAAATTGAACCTGGACTGGCTACTGCAATTCTCCAGGGTCTTGCATTGCCGAGAGACATGCAAAAGATTCCTGAGGGTCTTCAGCCGAGCTTGACTCATGCCGGTGCTTACCTGGTTCAGGTATGGTCCGACCCTAGTTACTTCTTCTCAATAATTTTTAGGAGTGTTTATTTTTAAATCAACGTTTTTTTTTTTTTTTTAGGCTGGTCAAGCCTTACTTCGTTCAAGCAAGGACGCCGAGCTCGTTATTGCCGAGTGTGCTCATTTTCATGAAGATTTGAAGGTTGAGAGGGAGAAGGTAAGGAGCTACAAGGGGAGCTTGAAGACGGTCAAAACTCAGGTTGCCGAGCTTGAGAAAGAGAGAGATGAGATGGAGGAGAGGATGAAGAAGGCCGAGCGTGAAGTGGCCATTGTGCTTAAGAGAGAGAAGAAGAAGATGAAGGAGGTGGATGAGGCGGCATATCAAGCTGGTTTCGACCGAGCAGGGGCCAAGTATATTCGTGAGGCTCGGTCTATGGTAAACGACGCCATCCGAATGCGAGTCCCCATCGCCTACCGAACAGGTTATAAGGACGGTGTGAAGGCCGCCTGTGATGTCATGCAGCTGGAGGCGGATACGAATCTTATGAAATCAATCCCAGCTCCCATCACTCCTGAACTCGTCCTTCCGTATACGGAAGAAGAGTGTGCACCCCTCCCCCCTGAGGAATTTCCTGAGAGCGAAGACGACGTCGAGGAATTGACCGACGCCGATGTCATAGCTGAAGGTCCGACGGGTTTGCAGGACGGAGGTAGCAAGAAGTCTGCCACTCAAGCCGAGCAAGGACCTTTGAATGTCGAAGAGGTTGCTCTTGCCGAAGGCGCTGCTGGTCTTGGTGGTTCTGGTGCTGTTGGTGTTGTGGGTGAAGATGCTGCCCAAGTTTGAAGTTGTGGCCGAGGCTGTTGTTTTGTACTTAGTGATTTTCTTGTTTTTGTTTGAACTTTTTGGACCGGGCGGATCCGAGTTCGGATTTTATCGTGCCGGATGTAATGGTTGTTGGATGTTTTGCCAAACTTGAATGGATACTCTCTCTTTAATGGATTACTTTGAACTTTTGCAATGCTTGCTTTGGCATATCTTTGCTTGTTCGTATTTGTTTGAGATTATAGTTGACCGTAGCCCCCACTTTGGTCTATGTTCGGCTGAAGCGTATGGATTTGGCTCGACGTTGTAGTTGATAGCTGTAGATTTGCCGAGCCTGGACCAAAGTTGAGTGGAAGTATGGAGATTAGAGAATGCCGAGCATGTTGTTTTGCTCGGTCGTTTAGGTTAGTCATTATAGTGTAGTGAGTTGTGGGGCTGTGTTGAGGTGCAAGCCCCTTGCTAAGTTGGTTAAGTGTTACGTTTGTGGGTGGTTTGCTCACCAAAATGTGAGTGTAACCAGGCTTTGGCCGACCTCAGAGTCTTGCCAAGCCGAACCGGAGCCCGAATTCTAGCCAGACTGTGTCTTTGGGCTCGGTGGACCTGATGTCTGTTTTGCTTCTTTTGGGCAGTAATAGTGGCCGAAGCGGAGGCATAGTAGCCGTTTGTGGGTGTGACCGAGGTCATCGTTTGTGGTCGGCTGAATTTGCCGAAGAAAAATTTACAGTAAGAAGTTTCTTTGGAATTTGCAAATGACTAACTGTTAAAGAAAATATTTCTTTGATTTCCCAAACATGGAAGTACAAGTTGAAATGTAAAGACTTGGGCCGAAGCCAACTTAAAGGAAAATAGGGTAGGCAGTGGCCGAACATGGGGCACACTGTTCGGGATTTCAATTACATGTACGCCTTCTTGAGATTCTGTGCATTCCATGGGTTAGTAAGCACTTTCTCATTCATGTCTTCCAGCACGTAGGCACCTTCACCAGCAATCTTGACGATACGAAAAGGTCCCTCCCAGTTGGGCTTGAATTTTGTTTTCTTGCTGGCTTGCACAACTTTTCGCCAAACCAAATCGTCTGGCTTGAACTTTTTGACTCGCACGCTGCGGTTGTATCCCTTGGCCACCTGCTGCTGGAAGTCAGCGAGGTGTCGGCGAGCGTCATCACGCTTCTCTTCTGCCAAAATCAGCTCTTGTGCCATAGCGTCGTCGTTTGTTTTGGGGTCAAATGTTTCTGTTCTGAGAGTTGGAAACTTGGACTCCAATGGGATCACGGTTTCCATGCCAAACGCCATTGAAAATGGTGTCTAGCCCGTTGAACGCCTTGGTGTAGACCGGTAGGCCCATAGAACGCGTGGCAATTCTTCAACCCATTTTCCTCTTTTGGAGTTCAGCCGACGCTTGATGCCAGGCACAGACGGTTTTGTTTGTGGCCTCTGCCTGGCCATTTCCCTGGGAGTAGGCTGGTGTGGAGTTGAAGAAACGTATCCCAAACTCGGCACAAAGGTTGGTAAGGTCCTTGCCGACGAACTAAGTTCCGTTGTCAGAGACAATGGCGTATGGGATGCCGAACCTGGTAACAATGTTTCGCCATACGAATCTTCGGACATCAGCCTCAGTTATCGTTATGAGGGGTTTAGCTTCAACCCATTTGGAGAAGTAGTCCTGTTGCAGTAATCAGAAACTTGAAGCCTCCGGGAGCTGTTGGCAGCTTTCCCACGATGTCAAGCCCCCATTAGGCAAAGGGCCAGGGACTAGTGATGGGCGAGAGGTCTTGAGCTGGCTGTTTCGGGATTAGGTGAAAACAGCTGGCACTGGCCGACATTTGCGGACAACCTCCTCGAAGTCTTTCTTCATGTTCTTCCAGAAGTAGCCTTGACTCATGGCGCGTTGACACAGGGAGCGGCCAGCAGAGTGGCAGCCGCAGCTGCCTGAATGAAGGTTTGTCAGAATTTCAGACACTTAGGTGGGGTGGACAACGAGGAGATACAGTCCAGAGATGGATTTCCTGTATAGTTGGCTGCTTTCAAAAAGCCAGTAGTAAGCGGCCTTGTTTCTCACACGGTAAGCCTCCTTCTTGTCTATGGGTAGGGTGTCGTGCTTTAGGAACGCAACGATCTCATCCATCCAGCTAGGATAAAATTCGACATTGAGTACCTCTGGAATGGGCTTAAAAGACGGGCGGTCAATGCTGCCGAAGTTGATGGTTCTGAATTCTGAAGCTGTGGATGCCGACGCGAGGCCTGCAAGTGCGTCCGCGTGTGCGTTGTGCTCGCGGTTGATCTGTTCGATGCTGAAATTGCGAAACTGAAAGATGAGCTCAGCTATCGTGGCTTGGTATTTCAACATTCGAGGGTCCAGAGCTTCATAGTCACCGAGCACTTGGTTAACGATGAGTTGGGAGTCGCAGTAGACGACAAGGTTGGTGACTTTCATTGTGATGGCTGAGCGTAAGCCAGCGAGGAGGGCTTCATTTCAGCTTCATTGTTGGTGGCTGGGAAGTCGATGGTGAGGGAGCTTTCATGAAGTGTTCCATAATGTGAGACCAAGACTACCCCCGTTCCGGCTCCGTTGCTATTGGAAGCCCCATCGACATTAAGCCGCCAAGTTTCTCCTTGAAAAAGGTGCCATTGTTTGGTTGAGGAGCTACATTCGCAACTTCCGTTGGGGTTGGAGCATTGAGTGCCACTGTGTCTTCTGGAGTGAGTTCTGCTATGAAGTCGGCCAACACCTGGCCCTTGATTGCTGTTCGTGGCTCAAAGCTGATGTCGAAGTTTGCAAGTTCGACAGCCCATTTGATACCGGTTGGAGAGATCTGCCTTCCGAAAGATAGCTTTGAGGGGTGCTCCGTTAAGACGACGATGGGGTGTGATTGGAAGTAGGGCAAAGTTTCCTGGCCGCTGAGACGAGAGCAAGTGCCAATTTTTCAAGTGGTAGGTAGCGTGTTTGAGCTGGAAGGAGCGTCTTGCTTGTGAAGTAGATGGGTTTGTCATCGGCGCCTTCCCGCCGTACAGCGCGGAACTTGTTGCGTGGGCGGACACGGCGAGATAGAGATATAGAGTTTCGAATCTTTAGGTTTCACCAACAGCGGGGCAGAATTTAGGTAATCTTTGAGTTCGGTCAGAGCAGATTCGCAATCCGGGGTCCATTCAAAGCTGCGCCGGCTTTTTCCCTTCAAGGCATGGAAGAACGCGTGACACTTGTCCGAGGATTTGCTGATGAATCGGTTCAAAGCGCTGCCATCCCAGTGAGCCTTTGTACTTCCTTGATTGTCCTTGGTGGGCGCAAATCTTTAACAGCCTTGATTTGGTTAGGGTCGGCTTCAATACCTCTCGAGTGACAAGGTGCCCGAGGAACTTTCCTGCGCTTACTCCGAATGCGCACTTCTCGGATTCAGTCGAAGCTTGTGGTACTTGAGGATTTCGAAGACTTCCGCCAAGTCTCGCAAGTGGTTGGATTCCTGCTTGCTCTTGATGACCAGTCGTCAATGTAAGCCTCCACGGTGTGGCCAATTTGTTCTTGCAACATCTTGAATATTGCTCTGTTGAACGTTGCACCAGAATTCTTGAGTCCAAAGGGCATGACGCGGTAGCAGAAGATGCCATAAGGCGTGATGAAAGCAGTTTTCTCCATGTCGTCAGGGTCCATGGCAATTTGGTGGTAGCCACGGTAGCGTCCAGAAAGCTTAGCCGAGCATGGCCTGCTGTTGCATCCACGAGTTGGTCAATCTTTGGAAGTGGGAACCAATCTTTTGGACAAGCGTCGTTGAGATTGGTATAATCCACGCAGACTCGCCATTTGCCGTTTTTCTTCTTAACGACAACGGTGTTGGACAGCCATGTTGGGTATTGCACTTCTTGAATTGCATTGCTTCCAGTAGACGCTTGACCTCTTCGATGACGGCGTCGGCGTGTTCGGCTGCGGAGCGCCTGGCCTTTTGGATGACAGGTTTTGCGTCTTTCTTGATGTTGAGAGAGTGGCTGATGAAATTTGGATCGACCCCCGGCATTTCGTTGGGGGTCCAGGCAAAGACTTCTATTTTTCCTTGAGGTATTGAAACATTTCTTCGCGGTCTCTCGCTGATGGAAGAGCTGATCAGGAAAAATCGGGAGCCATCCTCGTTGATTGGCATTTCGACGAGGTCCTCTTCTGCTTTGTCTTCGGCTTCTGGCCGACGTCGTTGATCACGGCCATGTCGGGACCTCTACCCATTGTACTTCTTTGGCTTTTGTTGAGTTGTGGACGGCCGAACGTAGCACTTTTTGGAGGCTACTTGGTCACCTCTCAGATCTTCTTGTCGTCCGCCGGAGCCGATGAAGCGGACAACCTGGTGGTAGGTTGAAGCGATTGCTTGCATGTTGTGAAGCCAGGTTCGGCCAAGAATTGCGTTGTACGGGCTTGGCACGTTGACGACGATGAACTCGACGGTCAATGTTTTTGAACCTGCTACGACCGGAAGGAAGATTCGTCCGAGTGGCCAACCGGTGTCCGTTGAATCCATGAGAGGGACTTCGGCGGGTTGTAGGGCTGATTCTGGGAGGTCAAGTTTTTTGAACAAATCATAGTACATCACCTCTGCTGAGCTTCCCTGGTCGATGAGGATTCGCTTGACATCATGGACTCCGATTTGCACGGTAACGACAAGAGCATCAGAATGTGGAGTTTGTACGAACTCGAGGTCGCGCTCCGTGAAAGTGATGGTCCACTTGGGTGTTCGTCCGGACGCGGGCGTTTTGACCCGGGTCTTACCGCAAGCACCTGTTTAGAAGTGGAGGCGCGATCGAGGTCGGCTCTGAGATGTGCTTCGGATTCCTTTGTCACTGGGCCGTGGATGACATGTATCGTCGGCCGCGGTTCGTTGGGGTTGGGATTTCCGACAGGTGGGCGGGCGGGCGTCTTTGCTCGATCAATGTATTGGTCGAGATGGCCTTGGGCCGCCAGTCGTTCCAACAGTGCTTGTATGGAGCACATGCCGTTGTGTAGTGGCCGAGCTCATTGTGGTATGAGCACTTCTTCCTTGGGTTCTGATCCGCTGGCCGTTGTCCGTGCCCAGTTTGCCTTGCGGCCACTCAAACCATGGTTGCCGCATGATTTCCTTTAGGAAGGACCAGATGGGTTCTTTGAAGTGGGTGGTTTCAGCCACGTAGTCGTGCTCCTTTGGCTGGCGTTTCTTCCCTTCCTTGATGTTGTTGACGTGTTTCTTTGGATGGGATTGTTGAGTTGCGATTGGTGTCTGCAGCTGAGGGGTTGTCGTTGGTAGGCAGGCTGTTGAATTGGGGATCCCCTGAGCGGCCCGGTCTGCGTAGAACTCTTCAAGAGCACAAAAGCGTTCTACGACCCGCATCAATTCTCCCATGCCGTGCGAAGGTCAAATAGCCAGTTCGTCGAGTATTTTGCTCCCAGATTCCAACCCATTTTTGAAGGTACGCGCGGCCCAATATTCGCGATTCCGGGAATTTCATTGAAAAGTTGCCAGTATCGCTCTGCGTAGTGCCTGAGCGTTTCATTTGGGAGCTTCCTCATCTGGGTCAAGGATTCAGGCTCCTTCGCTGTTCTATTACTGGTGATAAAGCGGGTGTTGAAGGCGCGTTCAAGGTCAGCCAGGTTCCGTATGGATCCAGCGGGCAATTTGTTGAACCACTGGAGTCCAAGAGAGCCGAGGCTGGATGGGAACGCTTTGCATTTGATCTCATCCTTTGTAGTGCACAGCTCGATGGTTTGGCGAAAGTGAATGAGGTGAGTGTAAGCTTCGCAGGTGCTTGGGTCAACTTGTGAATTTTGGTAGGTGGAAATTGGGTTCGGCGATAGTGTTGATGATGTGGGAGGTGAAGGGTGAGATACCAAGGTCTTTAGTTGCCGTTCGAATCCAGGACGCGGTGGTTTGCCTAGCTCGTCCGTCCGCGGCCTCTTTGGGTGCTTCTCTCTTTCTGAGGTTTTCTCGCGTACTCGGCTGCGAAGCTTGTCCCGCAGGTCCGTTGTTTCCCTACGGGGGTGGTCGACCGACTTCTCTTTGTTGCAATAGGTTTTGTTCCCATTCTCCGCCCCTTCGATCCGTATGCCTTTGCCATTCCGCCGAACGTCGTTCTCATTATCCAAGTTTTCTGGTGGTATCCCCCCGAGGCGTTCAGAGACGTGGCGCCTGGTTTCGATGGAGTCTCGGCTTCGGCGTGAGGCTGTTGTGCGAGAGAACTCCGCGCGACCAGTCGAGTACGTGCTCGTGAATGATTCGGTGTCCCTGGTGCGGGTCCGCTCGTGGTGGGACCTCGAGTGGTGTGTACCAGATGTTGCAGGTCGTTTGTAGAGGATAATTTCCCTGGCGTCTCCCTTTTCTGGCGTAAACCCTAGGCGGTCTTTGACGGAGACGCGATGGCCCGCCTCGTTGGTGTGGTCTCGCGGCGGAGGAGGAGGAGGGGGAGGAGAGTTTCTTCGCTTCCGTCGTCCGCCTCCGGTGGATCTGGAGGCGGCTGGGGTTGCGTCCTGCATATGTTGCTTCATCTGGGCCACTTCCGCCCTCAGCGCTGCAAGTTCGTTGTCTCTTTCGTCGTCTCGTCGTTGCAGAAGGCGGATGTAGGCCGTTGTTATGTCGTCTGCGGCCGGAGAGAGCCCAGAATCTGGTGGTAGTGAGATGGACATGTGCCTTTCTGAAAACGGTGGGAGGATCGCGTTTCCACTGGCGTCTTTGGCTCTAGAAACTGAAACGTTTGGTGGATCTCCGCCCATCGCCGCTGAGTTTTCGTTCGTCTTTTCGAGAGGAAGGTGGTTTGGAAGAGCGTTTGAGCCGTTTCGATCAGAGGCTGAGAAGCTTCACGTCGGGTTCACCAATTGTGTGGCCCGTCTCTTCTGGCTTGAATCCTTCCCCCGCTGGTTCAGTGGTCTCCTAGCCTCCCTACGCAGCCTGCACAATGAACGCACGACTAAGGCCTGGCCGGGGGTTGCCCGGCAAGGCCCTCCGGCGAGAGGATAAGTATGTGTAGGAAAGAGGAAAGAGACTAGGGTTTTGAGTGGGTAATCGCGTGAAAGTGCGTACCTCTGCGAGGCGTTATCCTTCAGTATTTATAGAGTTTCCTTGACTTGCTCTCCAAGCACAGGCACGTGCTTGCACGGGTCAGCGACGTCGTCGTGACGTCACTAACGAATCTGGTAACCGTTTTGGTGTGAGCTGGCATATTCCTCGTGCGCTCATGATTATCCTCTGGTGTAACCGCCTCAGCACGCGGGGCGACACATGGGTATGCAGGTGGCCGAGCCCGATAACCGAAATTCTGTTGTTGCCTTCTTTTATTGAAAGAATTTCTCCAACATTTCAAGATAAAGAAATACAACGAGAGCCCATAAAAAGGTTTTGTTAGAGTTTTCTCCATTGGCTAAACTTGCATTGTCTTACAACATGGTAGAAAGGGAAATTACTCTTTTTGCATTATGAGGTTTGGCTTATGCGTAAACACATGTATTTAGTTTTTGCCGTAATATTGACTAATAACTAGGAAACTAATTAGTTAAATGGATAAACCAATAAATTATAGACAATTACCTGGAGCAACATATCCAATTGTTCCTCCAACGCCAATTGAACTTGATTGCGGTTGATTGTTTGATCTACATGTGGTTGGTACAAGAATCTTTGCAAGACCAAAGTCACCCACATGGGCACAAAAATCAGCATCAAGAAGAACATTGCTTGGCTTTAAGTCGCGGTGAATGATAGCTTCTCCACAATGATAGTGAAGATAATCCAATGCAGAGGCCACATCAATGGCGATATTTACACGTTGAATGAGGTTCCAGCTTGCAGTTCTCTGTTGCTCATGAAGACTTCCTGGGTATAACCAGTTATCTAAGCTCCAGTTTTCCATGAATTCAAAAACTAAAGCCTTGAAATCATTGCGCTTAAAATCGGTGCTTGAGGAAGATGTGATTATCTTGACAAGGTTGCGATGGCGAATGTTCTTGAGCGCTTCACATTCTGCTTGGAAACTCTTATTCCCTCCACGTTCATGAAGTTTTAATACCTTCACAGCAACTGTTTGTCCAGTAGAGTTGAGAATCCCTTTGTAAACAAAACCATATTCTCCCTCACCTATCAAGTTGTCGGAGGAGAACCCATTTGTTGCTTGGTGAAGTTCTGCATAAAATAGTTTCGGGAACTTGCTGTGGAAAGGATTGGCCGAAGAAGTTTCTCGTCTCAATCTTTTGATTCGAAAAATATTTGTTGCGACACAGAGTAGCATGGCAACAATAAATGACATTGTGATTACAGGTATTATCACTTTATTGTTGAGAGGTGCTTTCTTCTTTTGCAATACTTTTTCTGGACATGCAGAAGTTGTAGTTCTTCAACTCCTCCGCACAGCTTGCTATTTCCGACAACTGAAAAGGCACTAATATTCTTGAACAATCCATCGTTTGGAACTTCTTCTTCGAACATCATATGTTGTATGACAGGTTGAGACTTTGAAGTGAAGTCAACTCTCTTAAAAACTCGGGAATTTGTCCGGACAAGTTATTGCGAGACAAAATGATTGAGGGATTTGGGAATATTACCTTCAAAATGATTTCCCGCAAGCAAAAGGAATTCCAACACTTGGAAACTGCCAAGAGTTTCTGGAATTCCTCCTGATAATTTGTTTTCTGATAAGTTCAGCTTTCCGAGATTTCTCAAGTTACCGATTTGCATTGGCATCGGTCCTGTTAGTTGATTACCATCTAGGAAGAGACCAATAGATAGGGATGAAAGCCCGAAGATTTTCCCAGGTATCGTTCCGGTGAGTTTATTGATCGAGAGATCAAGTCCTAAAAGACGGTTACAATTCCCCAAGGAATCAGGTATCCTTTCCTCTAGGTTATTTTCAGCAAGGACAAGGATGCTTAGCTGGCTAAGGTTTCCAATGGAGGATGGGATTTTTTCAGAGAGGTTATTTCTCTGCATGAAAATTTGTTCCAACTTGGTGAGTTTACCAATAGATTCAGGAATACTGCCGCTAAGCATGTTCTCACGCACTGAGAAAATCTGTAAGTTCATGAGGCTCCCAATCCCAACAGGTATACTTCCAGATATATAGTTATCTCGAAGACACAAATGACTTAGAAGGTTTGAGAGATTTGCAATGAAATTGGGCAACAAACCTCTAAAGTTATTTGTATCTAAACTCAACACTCGTAGATTGGAACAGTTAGAAAGCGTATTGATAATATTAGTCAATTCATTCCCGCTATTAGTTTCAAGTAGATTTTCAGGTGCCGCAAAAAATTCAAGATTATTAAGATCTCCCAGACTTTTTGGTATTGGCCCGTTAATTGAATTCAATGCAATATCGATTCTGAAAAGTCTAGAAGCATTGCCTATTGACGACGGGATAGGCCCATGGAAATGGTTAGAACCAATATAAACCTCTTGTAGCTTTGGAAGAGCCAAACCGAAATCTGGGGCAAGGCTTCCTTGCAATTGGTTCGCGGCTAGAGAAACAAATCTGAGTGACGACATGTTGTAAAGCTGGGTAGGAACCATACCAGTCAAGTTGTTAAAAGACAGCTGAAGAAATTGTCACTTGAAAAGTCCTCCAAGTTTGAAAGTAATGTTTCCGATTAGCTTGTTGGCCGCCAAAGAAAGCATAGACAGCGTAGAGAGATTTCCGATTGAGGCTGGTATCGATCCTCTGAAATTGTTTCGGGCAAGTCCTGGTCGTGTGAGACTAGGTAGAGAGCTCACCACAACAGCCATTTCGCCTCCTAGGTGGTGGTTAATTAGATTCATTTCTTTGATGTTTGACCAACGAGTCATATTGGCAGGTAATTCGCCTTCAAATGAATTATTTGTAAGAATAAGTTGTTGTAGGTGAAACAGCCTTACAATTTCTTCGGGGATCGTGCCATGGAAGTTGTTGTCGCCAAGATCAATCGTCCTAAGAAAAGTAAGGTTCCCTATGGAAGGGGGGATAGTGAACCAACCAGTTTCTGGGATGACAAGTCAAGGATGGTCACGCGCCAATGCTTATGACCGCATGTGACACCTTCCCACTTGCAGAAGTGGATAGAACTTTTCCATGAGCTGAAAATGAGGAAAGGATCTCCTGGTATAAGATCCTTAATTGCCAGTAAAGCTTGACAGTCTGTCTCATTTGACATGGGAAAAGCAGTGGTGCTGCTTGTGACCACAGTGAAAAATGTCAAAACCAAACAGAGGATAGACATTGCACTTCCTAGCCTATGAATTAATGGAAACATTATTTTGGTGAGAAAAAAAAAATGGAGCGGAAAAGATGGTGATGAGCTTCTACCCAAAATGACATCCAAGATATATAGAGAGAGGCTGCATAGAAACAGTGATGCAGACGCTGCTTCTTGGGGATCAGCTCCTTTACGTATATACCTCATCCCTCCCTACTTTTATTTTGTGGGTTTGTTATGGGCCCACAACAATAATTTGTATTGCTTATCTCGTAGAATCCTTCATGAAGAATAAAGCTGTTGAAAATTAGTTTGATCGGATAGCCATAGGTGTGTGAACAAGTTACATTTTATTTTTTGAAATAGTCTGTTTCTAAGTTCAAACTAAATTTGGTGTGAATTTGCTGGACATTTTGCAGACATGTTCTTCATTCCAAGTTCGTTGAGATGAACCCTTTGGATCATAGTTGTGGACTCGCTTTGGGTGCACTAAATGGGAGTTTAAAGGGGAACGGATGGATCAGGGATGTAGAGAAGCTGATTTCAATTTGGAAAAATGATTGAGCCAAGTCAAGTAATTGTTGTGTCCTGTCTCATGTGTGTGGCCATGCCATGCCCAGGTTTCATTATCACTTTATTGTCATGGAAAAATCTCTTTATAGGGTTGGCTCACCTATTTTTTGAATAAACGTTTGGTAAAAGATTATCGATGACTTGACTCGCTATTAGGTCTTCCACTGGCTCGGTTTCGCATAAAATTTCTGGTTTATTATTTGCTTTCTCATATTTGATGAGCCTTCACGAGAGAGTTGAAGTAAAAAAGACATTGAACCAAATTCTCAAAAAGTTTCCTAGCTAGTAAAATAAAATAAGCCAAGATTTTCAGCTTATTTTGGCTTAATTCGTCTTTTCTGACCTTTTTTATATGTTGCTCTCTTAGCTCTGTAGTCTTCTATAGCACTAGAGTCTTTCTGAAACTTGAGTCGGCTGTAGTATAGTGGAATTGCCCAAACAGTAGCATAATAGTCAGTGAAATGGCAAACCAAGACTGAATCAGGCTTCACAAATCAAACAGATAGTCCCTAGTCCAGCAGCCCTCAGTCCATCCCTGCCGTGATTTAGGAATCAGCTTCTACAAGTCTTGGTGATCCATCAATGATCAGAAGGAGCTTACAAAAGCCCAGCCATTTCATTGAATAAAGCCTGAAATCCAATGGCGGAAACAATGTGACTTTATTTCGGCAAGGCAATTAAATTAACCGGTTGCTCGTCTAAGTACGCTCTCAAAATACTGCTTTTTGCTTTTTGGTGCTTTCAACCGTTGCAACTTCTTTAATTTGCAGTCTTTGTGGTAGTCTTTTGCCTGGTCCGATTGGCTACTCTTCCTCTTCTAATAAAATTCGGGGATCAAGGATCTTCATTACCTGATCAGGAAGAGACATATTTGCATAGGTATGGAGGCTAATACATTCTGTAAACAAGGCACTAGTAGGTCTTTTTCCGATGAACATTTCAATTATGTAACAATACTCCGTAGCTATACATATCTGCTTTTGTGGACGCCTCCTAACCCAAACTATATTCTGCAGCATAAAGCAGTAAAAAATAAGTTGTTATGCACGATCTTTAAGTAGGTAATTATAATTTTTCCCCTCTTCTAGTGAAGAATTAATCCAATTAATTGCTTTTAGCATTGTGGAGTTTACAGACAACCACTTTTGATCATATTGAAACTAGTTAATGAAACAACATTGCATATATAGGATTTGATATTTGTTTCCATTATCTAGCGCTCCACTCTTACATAAATACAAGACCCTATGTATACAAAGTTATTCAATCAGAAAACAAATCTCTTTTCTCCTCAATATTGTAATTTCCGCAAGAGAACGGAATCCCAGACAAGGAACGGATCTCTTGACATCAAGTGCTTGACTCGGAGAAAAAGCTTGACGTCCGTCTCATTTGACAAGGGGAAAGTAGTAGCGCCACTTTTTTTTCTTGGCCACAGTAATCAAACTGAGGGAGTTCATAAAAATAGAAATGAAACGCAGGTCTGATGTTGCACTCAGCACTCTTGGCCACTGAAAGTTAAACACATTACTATATAGTTCGTTTGGTGTTAAAATTCGGTAGGAAAATTGGATGAGCTTATAACTTAAATGAGAGCCAATACATATAGACTGCCCCAAAAGGATACGAATTTATGTTGCCTAGAATGTAAAAGTATGTGACTCGAGAGTAGGGATGATCAATTCAGGCTGGCCGGATCGACCACTAGCCCAGAATTCTTAAGGGAAAAAAGCAGGTACTTATTGGAGTTTGTAATATTGGCCAGCTAAGATCATTTGCAATTTGTGTGTTTCAGTCATCCAAGATTTTCGTGGAATACTGCAATATCAAGCCTGGATAGACCCTTGACCCAAAAGAAAAGAAGAAGAAAAAAAAAAGGACACTACTTATGATAGAATGTAGCATTGGCTAAGAATAGTTGCAATTTTTATGTTTGTCATCCCACGACTATCGTGTAATACTTAAAAATACCGCCTCCCTAAGGTACTTGAAAAATAATTGGAAAACTTTTTTATGTAGGTGGAAAATTACTATTGCAAGTTTTCTTGATATAGCCATGAGAGGAGAGGGGGAAAAAAAAAAACAAAGAGATCCCAGATTTCAACATGCCAGTCCTTGCTCTTGTCAATCGAGGCCTATGGATTTGTGTGGTCGACCCATTGTTTTTTTTATTATCGCTTAAAATAAGCTTGTTTGGTACGCTTAAGTGCTTATTTTTAAGCAAAATACGCTCATCGCTTGGTTACCTTGTTTTGAGTATTGTTTTAACAATGTAACTAAAGCATGAGAACTCAAATTCAAATTCTTTATTTCAAGCATTGATCTTGTAATCCCCACGTTAAAATGTAATTTTAGGCATCGTAGTTTCTTATAAAGGAGGACTTTGAAAATTTACGACCTTTTTGCTTTTGACTTTTCAAAATAGACATGTATTTTAGGAAGATGGAAGGAGGTAACACACATGATCTCTTTATTTCTATAATCAAGCAATAAGCAACTAGATAATAATGGGCAATGTATCGAACGGACCCTATGTGTAATTGATATTAAGCAAATCCAACACCAATTACTACTATCATTGTCGACCGAGAAAAAAGCAAACTGCATATCTACTGAGATATTGCTCGTAATTTTCAAATTACTCATTTGTCAAAGTTGTCAATGAATGTTGGGTAGCAGATCATGAAGTGATATTTGTAAGCAGGCCCGGCCCTGACAATTTCGAGGCCCTAGGCGGGATTAGAAAATGGGGCCCCTCATTTTTTGCTATATGTATTAGCTGTTCGATTTGGGAAACAAAATTGCCCCATGGCTCAATGGCTTCGCTGTTGGAAGATGTTTCTCCACCCTTAGGACTTGAGTTCAAGTCTTGATTGCAACAGATTTATGGCAGTTTTTTGTACAACTTTCACCAAAAAATCAAAAGTGCAGGGATCAAACTCATGACCTTGTGGTTAAAGAGCAGGAAACTTACCTCCGTGCTACCTTTGTCCTTTTGTAAAATATCTCACATACAAAATATATAATATATTCTAAGTTTTCGGGGCCCTATAATTGGGCCAAAACGGGGAGGCCCAAGGCGGCCGCCTGGTGGGCCTCCCCCAGGGCCGGCCCTGTTTGTAAGGTGAAGGATATTGGTAGAGCATTTGGAATTTACCTACTTTGGGCAAGGCCAGGCAATTTTAATGTTAGGGTAGAAGATCATGAAGTGATATTTGTAAGGTGAAGGAGATCGGTAGAGGATTTGGAATTTACCTACTTTTGGCAAGGCCAAGCAATTTTTATTTTGAAGTGCACAGACATTGTTCTGCAAAAAATATATTGAGCTGGCAAATGGTTGCCCTTTTTGTCCCTTGGACGGTGTATCTTTGAGTTTTTGGCCGAAATGGCCATAATTTGTAATCAAATTGGAGAAATACCCATCTTTTGAAACGTATTGTAAAAATAGGCCATCGCGCCTTTTCAAAACGCGTTATAGCGGTTAGGTGCCATGTGGCCACGGTTTGGTTGCCATGTAGGAATCACGCATTTTGCCATAATAGCGCCTTTTGAAAAGGAGTGATAGTTCTAACCCAAATAGCGCATTTTCAAAAGGAGCTATATTTCTAAACCCAAATAGTGCCTTTTCAAAAGGAGCCATATTTCTAAACCCTGATCCCTTCTTTTTCATATTTTAACTCTAATAACTCCTTTTGAAAAGGAGCTATAATTCTGACCCTAATCACCCCAATAACTCCTTTTCAAAAGGAGCTATAATTCTGACCCTGATAACACAATCTCGAAAATGGGTTATGTAACATCCCAATTTTTTTTACACAAAATGTGAGAATTTGTTATCACCAAAGATAAATATGAGATTGCAATTTCTATGAATGTGAATTCTCAAGGGGGTTTTGACCTTAATTTTTTTTTTTAACCTTAGTTTCTAGGCATTCGGAACTCAAAAAATTTTATATTGCATTCAAAACTATAGGAATTTTAGATTCAATACTCTTGATATATTCGATCGTGTCTTTAAAAAGTGTGTTTCGAGCCATGATTTTTTTTTCTTAAATGCCAATATTCGAGCCAAAACCCTAGTATATACACACACATACATACATATATATAAATATTATACATACATATACATGAGACAAGGAAGATGGAGATGAGACAAGGAAGATGGAGAGGGAGAGACTTACTGTGAGTGAAACGGAGGGTGGGGAGCAGGATGACGGAGACGAGGAACGTGGCTGGAGGAGATCGCGCAGGTTCAAAGGTCGCGATCAACGTGGAGAGAGAAGGTCGAGCAAATAGGAGGAGAAGGAGGGTCGATTTATGTTCAAGTGTTAAACCTGGATTTTAAACCTATAGCTCCTTTGGGAAGGAGTTATAATCTGCCTATAACACCTTTTCTATAATAATCTGCCTATAACGCCTTCCTAAAAGGCGCTATTAGGGATTACGGTTTAGAAATATAGAACTTTTTGAAAATGTGTTATTTGGGTTAGAACTATCGCTCCTTTTCAAAAGGCACTATTATTATCACTCATTTTCAAAAGACGCTATTATGGCAAAAGGCGTGATTCCTACGTGGCAACCAAACCGTGGCTACATGGCACCTAACCGCTATAACGCGTTTTGAAAAGGCGCGATGGCCTATTTTTACAATATGTTTCAAAAAATGGGTATTTCTCCAATTTGATTACAAATTATGGCCATTTCGGCCAAAAACTCGTGTATCTTTCCCTGCTTTGAACATTGTTGGGATCAAGAAAAGTGTCTCGAAAGGGTGATTTGCGACAAACACACTAGTCACTAGTAGCTTCAAATTGGTCGCCAAAACGTTTTGCGAATTTGATGATTTGTAGCCAAATTTTACTACTTACGAGAAATTTTAGAATTGGACAAACTGCTCAAACTTGCTTCAGATAGATAGATATCACAAGCATTCTCTTTCTTTAGGAGTTAATAGAATGCATCAATTTCAAATATATTACATAGTTGAGACCAATTGTAATTTAAGCAAAATCACATTTATCAATGCATATCTACCTTATAATTAATCTCTTAATCAAGTTATTTCTTGGAATAGCCAATGGAACGGAAAAATTAAATAACTTGCATATGGATTTTGTTTTTGACCCCACCAACCATAAATTCTAGCTCCGCCCCTTACGACTAATGAAAATTTTGGTCGCCAAAGGTCAAATCTTTTTTGATATACTAGTACGAACTGCATAAAAAGAAACTGTCTTTGTTGCAGCCACATAAAGACAACTCTTTGAGGACATCTAAATATGTGCAAACAAGAGGCTCATTTACTGATGTATGGCCTTTTTACTTCACTAGGGAAATGGGGTGAGAGAAGGAGAAAGGGCAATAACGTACCTATACTTCAAATAAGTGAGCATGAGACTTGCATGTGCCAATTTCCATCCAAATCCTAACAGAATGCTAACGGAAGTGAGCTGGGAATGGATTTCCAATAGTTAAAGGGGGTTAAGTGTCCAATTTTATATTTAGAGAGAGTTGAGTGTCCCCGGGTGTTAGTTAAAGGGGGTTAACTGTAATTTATCCAAATTCAAACACAACCTAATGGATAACTTCCGTAATATTTTCAGATGATAATGATCCACCCACACAACGAAGACCAAAAGGCTTAACAACACACCACATACTTGAACTAAAAATCACGCAATAATCGACAAATACGTACAAAAACGATATTAAGGTTATACTTGATCGAAACAATTTTGGTCAAAGAAGAAGAAGTCTGAAGTTTTATGTTCTCCATTGAATGGGAAGGAAAAAATATGTAAAGAATACATGAAGTTCCCAACACAAAATATACGACTAAAATGAAAAAGCAATAACCAACTACGATACTGTTAGATTAATTACTGGAGTTTTTGTCATGGAGTTGGTTAATACAACTTATGCCAACTGTTTCGCTCCAAATTCAACAAATTCACAAAATGTAGTCATCCATTCAAGGTATGATAGAATAACACAAGTCCCCTTCTTTTCCATTCTTTGTAAGAATCGTTTAGTTCCACAGGAGCATAGGCATATCTAATTGGGAGCCTTGTTGATAAGGACATACTATAGGGTTTAAAAAGCAATTAGTCCATCTAAACAATTTATAGCGGCTCCAGTCCTTATAAGCACATGTGTTCCAAAATTAGCCATATTACACGCGTTTCCAAAAATGTTTCAGAGACAAAGAAACCTAATCGCGGTCATCATCGTCGATCCTTTCATCGTCGAATCACCGTCATCATCGTCGATCCTTTCACCGTGGTCATCGTCGATCCTTTCACCGTCAATCTCATCATCGTTATTGTCGTCGTTCCTTTTACCGTCGCTGTCGTCATCGTTATTGTCGACGTTCATTTTCGACCATTTCAACAGGTAACTTACCTTTTCTATTCGTCGCTATCGTCATCGTCGCTGGCATCATTCCGATCGTCGTCATTTTCACCTTCATCGTTTTAGCATCACTTTCCTAGGGTTTTAGCGTCATTTACATAGGGTTTAAGCGTCATTTACTGGTTTTGACACTTTCTTTATGTTAGGGCTCATCAATATGTTAAATATTGTGTAATGGAGTATTTGCATGTGTTTACATTGTGATATTAATATCTCCTACTTTATCCCTTGTTATAAAATACAGCCAGAAAACGTTTTCGATGAGATAACATTATCTCTTTATTAAGTTTGTGAGATACCAACACTATTTATCTAAGATACTGTTATCTCTTGCTCATTTTTGTCAATACACTATATTTCTGACAGATAGAGTTATTTGTGATATTAACATCTCCTACTTTATCCTTTGTTGTAAAATACAACCAGAAAACATTTTCGATGAGATAACATTATCTCTTTATTAAGTTTGTGAGATACCAACACTATTTATCTGAGATACTGTTATCTCTTGCTCATTTTTGCTAAGATACTGTTTCTCATCTGTTTTAACAGGAAAAAGATTCAAAATGATACAAAACCCTGAAAGCCCTGAAAGATCCAGAAGATATAAAAGATTCAAAATGATAGCCCGAAAGAAGACTACAAAGAAACTATAACATCAAGAAGAAGAAGGCATAAGAACAAGGAGTCAAACAACAAAGAAAAGGAAAGAGGAAGAGACAGAACAACAACTTGAAGAGGAAGAGACAGAAGATAAACCGAAGAGGAAAACAAAAAGACAAAAAAAATAAGAAAAAAAGGAGGAGGAAGCAGACATAAAAGAGGTGAAGGAAGAGGAGATTAAACCAAAACGTTTGCAATACAGGTAACTACTTGGCGTGCCATTCTATACAATAACCTGAAGGTGTTATTTTTTTGAGATACTGTTATCTCTTGCCTCATTTTTGTTGATATACTGCTATTATCTTGTAACTTTTATTTGTAGGTCGAATCTTTACAGCATTGTAAGCCTTCTACATGATGTAAAGTTTAATGAAGTACAATCCGAACAGATTCAGAAATCACCTTTTGCAAACATGTTGTTTGCAATTACTGAAGGCAGTATTGATGAGCAAATGGTGAAGAAATCTGATCCTATCCTTGTCAAGTTGATAGAGACATATAAGAGAGGTCAAGCAAAGTTTTCGCTTGCAGGAAAAGATATTCCACTGACTGATCATGAGATTGGTGTCATTTTTGGAATAACATCTTCAACCCATGGGCGAAGACCAGACACAGAATTACTGGAGTGAGCTAGGAATGGATTTCCAATAGTTAAAGGGGTTAAGTGTCCAATTTTATAGTTAGAGGGGGTTAAATGTCCCCAGGTATTAGTTAGAAGGGGTTAACTGTAATTTATCCAAATTCAAACACAACCTAATAGATAACTTCCGTAATATTTTCAGATGATAATGATCCACCCACTCAATGAAGACCAAAATGCTTAACAACACACCACATACTTGAACTAAAAATCATGCAATAATCGACAAATACGTACAAATACGATATTAAGGTTATACTTGATCGAAACAATTTTGGTCAAATAAGAAGAAGTCTAAAGTTTTATGTTCTCCATTGAATGGGAAGGAAAAAATATGTAAAGAATACATGAAGTTCCCAACACAAAATATACAACTAAAATGAAAAAGCAATAACCAACTATATTGTTAGATTACTAATTACTGGAGTTTTTGTCGTGGAAATTAGTTTAATACAACTTATACCAACTGTTTCGCTCCAAATTCATAAAGGGCAGTCAAGGTATGATAGAATAACACAAGTCCCCTTCTTTTCCATTCTTTGTAAGAATCGTTTAGTTCCACAGGAGCATAGGCATATCTAATTGGGAGCCTTGTTGATAAGGACATATTATAGGGTTTAAAAAGCAATTAGTCCATCTAAACAATTTATAGCGGCTCCAGTCCTTATAAGCACATGTGTTCCAAAATTAGCCATATTACACGCGTTTCCAAAAATGTTTCAGAGACAAAGAAACCTAATCGCGGTCATCATCGTCGATCCTTTCATCGTCGAATCACCGTCATCATCGTCGATCCTTTCACCGTGGTCATCGTCGATCCTTTCACCATCAATCTCATCATCGTTATTGTCGTCGTTCCTTTTACCGTCGCTGTCGTCATCGTTATTGTCGACGTTCATTTTCGACCATTTCAACAGGTAACTTACCTTTTCTATTCGTCGCTATCGTCATCGTCGCTGGCATCATTCCGATCGTCGTCATTTTCGCCTTCATCGTTTTAGCATCACTTTCCTAGGGTTTTAGCGTCATTTACATAGGGTTTAAGCGTCATTTACTGGTTTTGACACTTTCTTTATGTTAGGGCTCATCAATATGTTAAATATTGTGTAATGGAGTATTTGCATGTGTTTACATTGTGATATTAATATCTCCTACTTTATCCCTTGTTATAAAATACAGCCAGAAAACGTTTTCGATGAGATAACATTATCTCTTTATTAAGTTTGTGAGATACCAACACTATTTATCTAAGATACTGTTATCTCTTGCTCATTTTTGTCAATACACTATATTTCTGACAGATAGAGTTATTTGTGATATTAACATCTCTTACTTTATCCTTTGTTGTAAAATACAACCAGAAAACATTTTCGATGAGATAACATTATCTCTTTATTAAGTTTGTGAGATACCAACACTATTTATCTGAGATACTGTTATCTCTTGCTCATTTTTGCTAAGATACTGTTTCTCATCTGTTTTAACAGGAAAAAGATTCAAAATGATACAAAACCCTGAAAGCCCTGAAAGACCCAGAAGATATAAAAGATTCAAAATGATAGCCCGAAAGAAGACTACAAAGAAACCACAACATCAAGAAGAAGAAGGCATAAGAACAAGGAGTCAAACAACAAAGAAAAGGAAAGAGGAAGAGACAGAACAACAACTTGAAGAGGAAGAGACAAAAGATAAACCAAAGAGGAAAACAAAAAGACAAAAAAAATAAGAAAAAAAGGAGGAGGAAGCAGACATAAAAGAGGTGAAGGAAGAGGAGATTAAACCAAAACGTTTGCAATACAGGTAACTACTTGGCGTGCCATTCTATACAATAACCTGAAGGTGTTATTTTTTTGAGATACTGTTATCTCTTGCCTCATTTTTGTTGATATACTGCTATTATCGTGTAACTTTTATTTGTAGGTCGAATCTTTACAGCATTGTAAGCCTTCTACATGAAGTAAAGTTTAATAAAGTACAATCCGAACAGATTCAGAAATCACCTTTTGCAAACATGTTGTTTGCAATTACTGAAGGCAGTATTGATGAGCAAATGGTGAAGAAATCTGATCCTATCCTTGTCAAGTTGATAGAGACATATAAGAGAGGTCAAGCAAAGTTTTCGCTTGCAGGAAAAGATATTCCTCTGACTGATCATGAGATTGGTGTCATTTTTGGAATAACATCTTCAACCCACGGGCGAAGACCAGACACAGAATTTGCCAATCGAGTCTTTGTTGGGGCAAGCACTATGCACCTTCCAACAATGAGGGTGACAATTGAAAATATTTTAAAACCTCCTGTCAAGAAGAAGCAAAAAGAAATATCAGAGACAGAAGCTGCAAAAGATTTGGCACATCTTCTGACATTGTATACCATTGGAACACTATTTTTTTCCAACAACAGGACCAAACCTGAATTGGTCCTACCTCAAATTTGTTGAGGATTTGGAAAATAGTGCAAATTACAATTGGTCGGTGTTCATCACCGATTATCTTGTTAACGAACTCAACTCCAAGAATCCAACGATTGTTGGTGGTTGCACCATTGCACTCCTAGTAAAAATCTTCTACCCTTTCTCTTGTAGTAAAATATCAACGACATCTAACACCTATTTTTATTGAAAACAGTACTGGCTCTGTGAACATACCCACATTAGGGAACCAACTCAAGAAACTTTTTCAAGATTTATGAAATGGAAAATGAATGAGTTTGCTGCTAAACTGTTGGAGGCACCACTGAGCAGCCTTCCAGAGAGAATGGTAAGCATCATTATCTATTGGATTTTATTATGTATTATGATCAAAACTAGATAACATTATCTCAACAAAAACAGTGTATCTACCAGAATAAATCAAGAGATAATGCTATCTAAAACAATAAACTCTATATAAACACAAAAGAAAAGAAAGAGATAACAGTATCTCAGTCAAATACAGTTCGTAAATTGAAACATTATATCTCATGAATCTATAATCTGAATTTACATCTCCTAATTCATTGTTCACTTCTACTCTCAAAGGTCAAACAGCCAGAATTGAAACTAACTGAACAAGAGAGAGGATTGTTTGCAGCTCTAGTTTTGCATGAACAAGAAGGTAACCACAAAAAATCCGAAGCCAAATAAGAAAACCTTACGAATCAAGAACTTGAAACCCAAGAAAAAAAAACCCCAAGAAGAGAACCAGGATATTAAGAATTTAATTTCAGAACTTCAACAACGAATTAAGGTGCTTGAAAAAGAGAACGTCATGAAAGTTGAAATTGAAGATAGGGACAAGAAGATCCAAGAAAGGAATCTGTTGATTGTTGAGTTACACCAAAATGTAGAATCCCTTCAAAATGAGCTTTCAGAGTATGGAAAACAAAGTGCAGATTATACAAATATTGAAAAAGAAACTTGTAGTTTGCATTTTGAGGTGGAGACGTTGAAGGAAAACGTAATCGAAAATTAGGTTGAAATAGGCGGGCTGTATGCTGAGAAGGACATAGTAGAAGAAAAAATTGAAGAGGTGACAGAAGAGTTGCACGACATGGCAGCACATTGTATTTTCCAACATTACAAAGATCAAAAGATAATAGAAGAGTTGGAGAAACAAAGCAAGAATGTGCATCATCATGAATCTCCAATTCATGATAAAGAGGCCACTGAGGAAGAAATAGACCATACGATCAAGTCCACAATCTCAAGCATTGAAGCACAACCACAGCAAACAACGAAGAAGAGATTGAGGAAAGGTCAAACTGTGGACCCATAATCGTTGACAAAGAGAGTGAATATGAAGGAAGATAGGAAAGAGAAGAACATGCAGGATTTTAAAGTCTATGGAAAGAAGAAAAGCAAAGAGAAATCAGCAGAGAAAGCAGCTCCAGAACTGCAATATATGGGTGTTGAAAGAACAAAGCTGGCACATCTCGTCTCAGAAAATGACAAGATCTTCTTAAATTACATATTTGAGTGTGAGAAAGACATCGGGTTAGTAAAAAGCACTAATTTGCTTGCTCAAATAGCTCTTGCTTCATATTCATTACTGATGCACTGCTATTATTTTGTAACTTTACAGAATCCCTATCTGGGATAACAACCTCTCCAATGGTACGGTAAGCTTGCAAGAAGCCATAGAAATCTTAAATGAAGAAGATGTACAAAACACGGTAAGAAGGGGAAAAAAACTTCTTTAGAACTGTTACTAAACTTTTGTGCATTTAAGTCTCACCGTGAAACAATGTGTGCAGCTCATCTATTCTTTTACATTCATGTTGGAAAAAGAGCAAGGAGATGAAAATAAAATATTATTTTTTAAATCCATATTGTAGGTAAGTAAAGCACTAGTCCCGCATAACTACTTGAGCTCTGTATCTCTTGCTTAAAAAACATATTATGTGTCTGAGATGCTATTATCTCTTGTTCATATGCACTATTTTTGCCCACAAAAAATAAGAGATAAGAATATCTCATGAATTCTATGTTATGAAAAATATATTATGTGTCCAAGATACTGTTATCTCTTACTTCACATAGGCTGTTTTTGCACACAAAGAACAAGAGATAAGAATATCTCATGAATTCTATGTTTTGAATTATCCAACAGAAACCAAGAGATATGATTATCTCAACTGGTATATGATATGTATTTTGTTGTATGTAATTTGTGAGACACTTTCTTCTGACAGAGCCTACTGAAGGACAAGAAAATGGAGGTCAGAAAGATGTTCCTTGATGACAAGGTGGTAGAACTCATTCAAAAAGAGCATGCCTATCGCTACTTGGTTTTCCCAATGAATTCCTTAGGAGGTAATAAAGAGAACGAGAACAATCAAAACCATTGGACTGTCCTAGTTTATGACATTGAGGATGGGCAATGGAGGCATTACATCAAACCAACTGGAAGAAATGCAGATCCATACCTTACAGATGCTCGTTTAATGGTAAAAATACTAAGCCTTCTTGTAATCCATACTGAAATGACACAAAAATAATAATAAAATAAATATTTAATTTTGTAAATGCAGAAAGGTACGTTGAAGGATTTGTGAAGAAAAATCATACTCCAACATTCATCCTCTCATCACAAAACGAAACAATCTTTCAAAAGCAAAAGTTTGATGCTCCAATAATCTCACCCGCATCTCCGCAACAAAGACCTGGAACGTAAGTCAATTAATCTTGTTCAGCATCTTATTTCGATACTCCTGTGCACCGTATTATTTCCTGTGCACTCTATTTTTTATCCTTCTAAACTTTGATTATGACAACTTGCACCGTATTATTTCCTGTGCACTCTGTTTTCTATCCTTCTAAACTCCAATTATGACAATTTTTGCAGCGTTGACTGTGGAATTATAGTCTGCTACATCATTGTGAAGCTTGCACAGAGAGATCGCATCCCTGAGTCATTAACAACTAATGAAATCAGACAATACAGAGTGTTATTGTTGCAGAGGTTCCTGCATGATAAACCAAGAACATGGACAGAAACTCTTTGGAAAGACTCGAAAGTTTGCAAGTGAGATTAAATTTGAAGACTGACTAGATGTTGAAAAGTTGAATAGGTATTCTTTTACTGAATAGGTCTGGAAAGTTGAATAGGTGTTCTTTTGCTAAATAGGTGTTCTTTTTGTTAAAACTGACACATATGAATGGTCGGCTCCGAACAATGGGAATTCGCCATACCAGGGTTGTATATGAAAATGTCTTGCTTGATCTGTTAGAAGCACAATAGGTGTTCTCTTTTGTTAAAACTGACACATATGAATGGTCGGCTCCGAACAATTAAAATTTGTCGTACCAGGACTTGTATATGAAATGTCTGGCCTGCTCTGTTTTGAATTACAATAGATGTTCTTTTGTTAAAACTGACACATATGCATGGTCGGCTCCGAACAATGGAAAATAGCAGGTCATCGTTTTGTCTTTTCTTTTAATATACAACTGATACTGCGAAATAATCTATCTACCAGAATAAATAAAGAGATAATGCTATCTCAGCCAATAAAATATCTATCAACACAAAATTAAAAGAGATAACAATATCTCAGTCAATAAATATAGTGATAGATAAAGCTTTTTTATTTTTTTTATTTTTATCCGAGTAACAGATAAGGCTATCTCATACAAAATATTCTTTGTGAACCCTAAACATGATCTATAAAAAAAAAACAGAGAGAGATAACAGTATCTCAACCAACATTTAACCTTGCATTCAATGTCCAATGAATATGAATCTACAATAGAACATAATGAATCAATCGCAAGCTTCCTTACATCTCTTCCTATTATGATTTCCTAACTTCTTGCACCTGCCACACCTTATTTGCCTCACCTTCTCACCCCTTGACTGGATTCTTGCAACCTTGGGTCTCCCACGTGGCCTCCTTGTCTTTAGGAGGAAAAATAAGAGGAAGAATAACAGCAGAATTTTCAGACACTTATGCAACTCCAAGAGTAGATATAGGAACAGGATGTATAGGACAATCATAGGAGAATCGGAAAGCATCAGTAGTGTATAATGAATCAACATAATTAGATACATCTATGCCATTCTTCTGAAGAGCTGTGAATGCATGCACACAAGGGAAACCATAGAGCTGCCAACGACAACATGCGCATGTCTTGTTTTTTATGTCAACCACAACAGCTGGTAATGAAGACACTTCAAAAACCTCATCACTTGATCCAAACACAGTCCATGACCGTCCTTTATTAAAAAACTCTCTCACTTTTACAGCATATTCAGGACACAAAACACTGCTCAACTTTCTTGATAACTGTTTCCTTTCACACATTTGAGTCATGATTTGAACTCTGATCATATCAACACATTTAAGGACTAGCAACTTACGAGCTTCAAGAATCCAATTGTTAAAAGACTCCACAGCATTTGAGGTCATTTCCCCATATCGTTTACCTGGGAAATATGCATTCGCCCAATTATACAACGGAATGGAAGCAATAAACTCCTTAACTCTGTCTCCACCAACCTCAAACAATTCGTTTATACAGTTTTCAAAATCTAATATTGTAGGTGCAAGAGCACAATCATTGAAGAGACTCACTACTCGTTCCCGAAAACCATTAGGTGCTCTTCCTGACATCCTATCCCTCAAGTTATTCTTCAAATGCTGCAGGCAATAAGAATGATATCCATTTGAGAAAACCTCTGGCACATGCTTCACAAGACCAGTATGGCGATCCGTTATAAAAGTAAGTTCACGAGTTGACAGAATAGATCTCAACTTCAACAAAAACCAAAGCCAATTATTGTCAGTCTCGGAATCAACAACACCATAAGCAACTGGGAACAAGCCTACACCATAAAAAACAACAAATAACAGTATCTCAGCAATAACAGTCTCTGTATCTACCAGAATAAAGTAAGAGATAATTGTATCTCTATAAAAACAGTCTCTACCTATCAGAATAAAGCAAGAGATAACGGTATCTCAAAAAAAATATTCTCTGTATCTACCAGAATAAAGCAATATATAATACTATTTCAGTCAATAATCACAAAACTAGAAAGAGATAACAGTACCTCATCCAATACAGTTCACAAATAAAAGAGAGAGATAACTTTATCTCACTATAACCATTCTCCGAATTTGAAAAAAAAGAAAAAAAACTGACCGTTATCAGCGTCCTTCCCAATAGCTGCAAGCAAAGTTCTCTTATATCTCCCCGTCGAAAAAGTACCATCAAGACACAAAAACGACCGACAGTAGTTGAATCCTTTGATGCATGCATCGAATGCCACAAATAACCTTTGAAATCGATTATCTTCACAGCATTCAACATCCACAACACTACCGGGATTTTTCTCCTTCGCTACATTCGTATACAATTGAAGTTTACATTCGCATACAATTGAAGTTTGTTAAATGACTATGCATAATCACCTTGAGTATCATTGTTCGTCATCTCAACGCCTAACCACGCATGGTGATAACCGATTGTAGTACCGTATCGTTGCCTGAAGAATCTAACAGCATCTATAGGCTTATACGACACCTTTGAACGAACTTCATCAAGAACTTCTTCCCCAACAAGCTTTGAAGACATCCGAAAATTTTTTGAATTACAAATTGTAGCACCACATCTGTGTTCTTTTTCAAGCTCCTTAATGCAAAAAAAAATGATTTGATTTGTCTAGAATTTCATGAACAAACCATTTACATCCATCTGCCACAAAAGCACACTTAGCTGTCACTCTTGATTGGTCATTCTTCAAATACTTAAACCTAAATCCAATTTCAATTGCATACTTACACAAAGATAACCTAAAATCATTAACACCACCTCTAAATTCTCGACCAACATGACTAATCAAATACGCCCAATCAGCAAAAAGTCTTTTTGTCTCATGATGAGGACAAAACTTTTCAAGAGGATCCTCAACAATTTCAGAATGCGAACTACTAGTTACTCCACCATTTGCATTGCTACGACTGCTTTCACCGAATTCACAACGGCTACTAACTCTACAATTTCCGTCTTCAATAAATACCTCAACACAACGAGCACCATATGCAACAACTAAATCCATCATATTATGAAAATCATCATCATTCGCGAGTATATTAAGATGATCATAAACAGAATACAATAACCTCATTGATACCAAACAATTCCACTTTTTAGAAATACTTTCAATAAGATCCTCAAATTGATAACCTTCTGTCACCTTAACAACAAGACTATAGGATCCATATTTGCACATTAGAAGAATAGAAGAATCTATTTCAACTTCAAAAAATAGTTCAATCTGCAAACAGATAACATTATATTAGAATAAACAAATCAGATACACATATATCAAAAAATAGTCTATCTATGATAACAAACCAATAGATAATGTTATCTCAACAAAAACAGTCTCAGTATCTACCAGAACAAAAAATAGATAATGCTATCTCAGCAAATAAACAAAAATAGAAAGTGATAACAGTATCTCAGCAAATACAGTTCACAGTGATACACATATCTCAGCTAATGTTATCTTAACAAAAAACAATCTCAGTATCTACCAGAATAAAGTCATACATAATGCTATCTTAGAAAATAAACTCTATAAACACAAAAATAAAAGAACACAGCAAAAATTAAATCAAACACTGCGATTGAGAAGAACACAGCGAGAGAGAAACATCACCACAGAGATCGCGATAAGAAAAAACTCCGAAGACAGAGATCGTGATCGGGAGAGATCGTCACAATCGAAATCGTGATCGTGATCGGGGAGATATCGTGATCGTGATCTAGATACAGAATCGAGATCGTGAAAGTCATAGTAATCATGGTCAAGATAAAGAACTTACCTGTGATCACGAGAAGAGAGAGAGAAGCACCAGCGAGCTCGTGAACGTGGTCGAGATCTAGAATCGAGATCGTGGAAGTGATCGTTATCCAGAACGCGATAGAAGAGAGAGAGAAAGAGAGAGAGAGAGAGAGAGAGAGAGAGAGAAATGCACCAACGAACTAAGTTCAAAAATAACACATTATATAGTACACGGCAGTCTGGGCATTTTCGTCTAGAAACGGACTGTAAACCTAATAAATGTTACAATAATGGACCTTCACCACTATTACACATTGGGCTGGACTAAACACCCAAAAACACTTTAAAAACGGACCCTAGCCCAATTTACCTAACATTAAAAGGCTATCGGGTTTGCTAATACTGTATCAGAGAGAGAGAGAGAGAGAAAGAGAGAGAGAGAGACGGTTTGATTCTTCATATTTCCAATGTGCGATTTTTTTGGTTGGCAATTTGAAGAGTGTTTCCTGGGATTTTCATATTTACATCCGGTTCATCCCTATAATTAATTGACGATTTCACTCTAAAGGATAGTTTGAAATCATTCTTTATAGCGCATGGTGGGTGGACTTGTTTAATATGCGTGCACAAACTTATGTGTCTCGATAAATAAATATCGGCAGTCCATCCCCAATATGTTGTGCACAAAGATGAATGCAAATTGAATTTTCGTACTCATATTCTTCGTCGCAGGTTCTGAGAAGCTGATCTCGTTTGGAAAATTGATTAAGCCAACTCGATCCAGGAGTCAAGTCAAGAAATCTCTTTCTAGGCGGGCCCACCTACTGACTAACGACGACTTGATTTGCTACTAGGTCTTGCGCCGGCTTGGTTTCTTTTTAAAAAAATTTTGGTTATTACTCCTATCACATATTGTTGGTCTTCCACGAAAAATGTGCATGTAATTATTTATCAAAAACAAATTCCTCCTGTGCTTAACTTTTTAAATTTTCTAACATCAAATAAAAAATCTCAATTAGTCTTTTATTTTGGTGTCAAGAAATTTTAAAAATTATGCACGAAAGTACTTTATTTTTTCTCCAAAAATTGTACGTCTTTCCGCAAAGGACCAACAGCATGAGACGGAGAGAGTATTTTTTCGGTTTCTCTTTTTTGGTGAGTCCTCACGAGGGAATTGAAAAGGCAAAACGATTTGTGAACCAAATTCTAAAAAAAATGGTTTATCTACATTTTTGGTCCTTGTAAAATGCTTTAAGTTTCAAATTTGTACCTATAAATACATACGTGTCAATTTCGTCCTTATATTTTCTGAGGAACTTCTATGTTGCCCTTTCCGTTAACTCGTTAACGAAATGGATCAACCTCTAGCTATTGACTGATGTGGCAACGACGTGGAAAATAACTTCACTCATCACCCCTACTCCCTCCATCTCTTTGTTTTATGACACCCCAACATAATTAAACCCACACCAATCTCACGATTATTGAATGATTCTGTAAGTACGAATTATCATAATGGAGACTGTAGATACCGGTGCTCAAATGATGTTTTATTCCCCTTTTTAAGATTAAACAAAAATGTTCATAATTATTCTAGTGAGAGAAGCAAATTGAATGTTTGGGGTTATATGTTGTGGGGGAGAGAGACCCATTATACGCTATTGGGTTTGATAACACACACAGAGAGAGCTGGTTCAAGTCTTCATATTTATAATGTGCGGTTTGTTATGGTTGGTAATTTGAAGAGTGTTCCCAGGACTTTCATATTTACATCGTGTTTGTCCCAATAATTAGTTGATTTCTTGACAATCTTTAATTAAAGTTTTGACAAGTTCCAGTGCTTACGGACATTTGAGTGAAAATTCAGCAGTATTTTTGAAAATTTCCACTGTAATGCATAGCTTGAAATCATTCTTTACAGCGCGTAGGGGGATACGGACTTATTTAACAGGCGCGCACAAATTTATGTGTCGATAAATAAAGATCGGGAGTCCATCTACACAGGGGGTGTAAGTGAAGTTTTCAGAATTGCAGGTCATACATAATGTGCACAAATTTGAAAGGTCCATGTACGATAAGTTTGAATCAAGACATTTTGAGTGCAATATTCAATACGATCACCAATACACATAGTAACCCGTACTTGGAGACAAATAAATTCACGGGAAGTATACCAAAAAAAAAATTCAGTACGCATTTGAACACGCCACTTAGACTTACTTTTTAGGTCGTTGCCATGCATATTACTTTGCATCGCCTTCACTTCACAATATTGAAATTTCTAGTTTTTATTGACTGTTCCAGGAGAACTGATACATTTTTCTATTACATTATACTGATTCTCAGTCGGTATTAGATCTACAGAAGTAGTCATTTGGAGGAGTGGTGTAGTTACGGTAAAGTGCAGCGTTAAAGGGAAAAATAGACCAAATCGACTTTAGAGGATGTTGTTTGAAAGATATAAGTTGTGTTGAATATCACGGAACACAATGCTTTTTGACAGAGCTCATTAAAAAGAAAATGAATTCATATAGCTGATCCAATTAATTGAGACTTAAGGCTTGGGTCAGGGGGCAAATTAAACTCAAACATATTAATCAACCCAAACCCACTCACTAAAATACAAACCCAACCCAGTCCATTTATTAGTTGGGTCAAAATGGATCTAACCATCAAACCCATTTATTAATTGGGTTTAAGTGGATCTTAATTGAGTCAACTTAAATGACCCAAATCATAAACCTAATCCAACAACCCAACAAGAAAGATCCCTTATCACTACCAGTCGATCTCTCTCGCCCAGTGAATTGGTCTCATTCGTCTCTTCAGGTCTCTCTCTCACATCTTTGTTTCGTGACTTTGTTTGATTATTGTTTATTAAATAATCCAAGGTTCTGATCATATAAAAATTAGTCGTTCATAAATTAAAAATAATCTCCTCTGTAGTTTGCTCGCATCCATAATTCTTGTTAATTCTTTTTATGCCAACCGGTACGAGAATTACATTCCAAGAGTTACAATAACGGAATCAGGGGCCTGTAGTGAGCTGCTACTGGAGCTTCCAACACCCCAAAACCCCATCGTTTTTGGGCCAAATTAGGCACAACGTTCAGCCCTAGCTCCTCCCCTCTTATGTTACCAATCATTGCGTCAGGTTCACTTTTAATCTCACACAATTGATCCGAACTAATTATTAATTTTATAATAATAATTCGAACGATCTCGTAAAAAATGAGCTCAATGTGTATGCATTTGTTATGTTGGTATCTTTCATTTTTGTCAGGAAAGTTTTTTGCACATACAGAAAAAGCAAAAGAAGGTTTTTTATTTTTTTCCACTAGTCATGGGCAGAACTCTAGTAGTATTATACTGGTATTATACGTTGTTTTGAGTATTGTTTGTGCAAAATGGATCTCTGCCGCCCGTAGGGATAATATGGTTACTAGTGTACATGGGTATTTAGTCATTTTAAATGTACAAGGGTTATATGGTCATTTCAGTGTACATGAATATTTTAGTCATTTTAAATTTTAAGGTATAAGTGAACAAGTTAATGGGCGCGGCGGATTTAATTTTAAATAAATGGGTCGCGTTGGGTATGAGTCATTGACCTCATAACTAATAGATTCTAAATGGGTCAATGACCCATTAGAGACTCAACTCACTTATAACTTACTCAATTTGACTCAAATCTGTCCATTTGACACCCCTAATTACAGAGGTTCTTCCCAGCCGGATCTATGGGAAGAGATTATGTTCCATTAGGTCCTTGCACACAAATACACACAAGTATTTCCCTTAGGGTCCTCTTGCACGCGCGCACAATCTTCCTCTCTCTCCTCTCTGTCCAGTTGTCCTTTCCGTATTCCCCACGCGCCTTTCTTTCTCCCCATTCTTTCTCTCTATCCGTTGACCCACTCTCTCTCCCGTTGATAGTATAAAAGCATGTGATGTGACTATTCATTCTTTCCTTCCCAAGCTTTTCTCTCCTTTCCATTTCTCTCTCTTTTTTATTTTGAAGCTAATCCTTATATAATATTTTTTTTCTTTTTATCCCCTAAATTATGTGCATTTTCTATATTTAGTCCATAAGCTATCAATTTGATGTTTTCATCTCCTCAACTGTCATACCGTTACCTATTTAGTCCAATAGATAACAAAAATTAAAATTTTGGATAGAAAATGTCACGTAAGGTCCTATTTGGGACCCTATAAAGCAAATACTTGTTTATGAGAGTCTTAGAAATAAAAATTAATTATGACCCTTTAAGATAAAATAATCAAAAAAATAAGATTTTCGCATCGGTTCAAATAGATTGAAAATTAGAACACTTAATTTTTTTTACAAGGTTCATGTATTAAAATCTGTTAAAACGGTGCGAATGTCTTATTTTTCTGATCATTTTATCCTAAAGAGTCATAATTAATTTTTATCTCTAAGACTCTCATAATTAAGTATATGCTCTACAGGGTCTCAAACAGGCCTTATATGGCATTTTCCGTCCAAATTCTTAACTTTTGTTATCTATTGAACTAAGTAGGTAACAGTACGATAATTGAGAAGATGAAATCATCAAATTGATAGTTTAGAAACTAAGTATAGAAAATGTGCATAGTTTGGGGGATAAAATGAAAAAAACTCAAACCTTAAAATGTTTATAACTTTTGTTTGTACATTAGTTTTTTTTTTAAATTAATAGTCCAAATTTATAATTAACAATGTTAAAATCAATAATTAATAGTGTTAAAACTAACAATTAACAGTTTAAATTTATAATTAACAGTATTAATTTATTGTTAATTAACAATTTTAATTAAATAATTAACATTCAATGCTCCCTCCATCCCATTTTCAATGTTCCCTACGAAAATTCATACAATTTTAAACCCCCCCCCCCAAAAAAAAAAAAATGTATTTTTACATATTATTTTTTAAAATTGAGTACTTTAATTTGGTGTAAAAAAATATAATAATATGTAGAAACATAATTTTTTGAAGTTTGAAAATGCACGAAACCCCGTAAGGAACATTTAAAGTGGGACAGATGGAGTAATTAACATTATTATTTTTTATATACATAATTTGACATTCAATATGGTACTTGTTTGATACATTTCATCGAGTAGATTGCAAAGATAATTTTTTTCATAAAAATTGAAAATATAAAATATAAGTAATAAGTATTTTAAAATTTAAAATGGAAAGGGGTGTGTGTGTGAGAGAGAGAGAGAGAGATGCACATGCATGTCAGACTTGTGAACATTGAAAGTGCATTGTACTCGTACCATGGAGGGGTTGTGCAATAGTGACTGATACGCGCGCATGCATTAAATGCAAGAGTGTGTGTGAGAGCATTAATGCATACATGGTGGAGAGAGAGCGGAGAGATGCGCGTGAGCTATTTTGGAGAGGACCTAGTAGGGCATTGCACTTAGACGACAAAGACTTGGTGGGCTATAGACTTCAATAGTAGGACCGGCACATCATTTTCTCCTAGTTTTGTTGTAATATGGATTGTTAACCAATAAAAACAAAGGTCAAGTCAAGAAAGGAACACTTCTACTGATTTGTCCATTCAATTGAATCAGTATGACAAATGACAATCTCAAACAAATGCTAAGGAAATTATCTATCTTCTAGCTTTCTAGTCTAGAATTATAGAGCCATAGAACCGAAAACCCACCACCGAACGTTGCTAAAGACGTCTTTAGGGTATCTGACCAAACGACTCGAGTTGGTCATGTGGAATTGATAGCAATAGAGAATTGAATTGCTCAATTGTCCAGCAAAAACTTTGGCTTAGATGTCATGTTAAATTTGACAGCAAGTCTATTTGACGATTTTTTGATAAGGTATTTTGTTTGTACCCAAAAATGACCGTCCAATAAAAATTTGCCATGTTGCGGTTACTTGGCAACAAATACTATTGAGCAAAGCACCTGATTTTTTCCTATGCCAAAGTGCTACGTGGGTGTAGCTAGTGTGACTAAATGGCAGTGAAGTCATGAGTAGTGCACTCCATGGTGGGACACTTGGCAACAATTGGGAAAAAATCCTGTGTTTGATTTCAAGCACTTGGAGGTAGTGCACCATGATCCCTAAATTTTCTGGAACATCAGGAGAAGTTATAGATAGGATCTTAGTTAACAATCATTTCAAAAACAAACACATTTTATTGGTACAAAGAGAAATTAATTATTACATACAGTGAAAAGTGGCAATACCATGAAACACCACTTTCATCACATACTAGCTTGTTTGATACAGAAGAGTAAAGCAAGGAGGGGCTGATGCAGAAATATTTCTAGGACATCAAAACAACCTACACGCATTATACAGTTAAGAATCATTCGGCCTAACCATGTTGCCGCCCCATGCCCCGAGAAATACATTTCTAATCTTGTGCAGTTCCGCAAGGACGTCTCTAGCATTCATTCTCTCGTTGGGCCGTGCAGCACAGCATAAAACACCAATTTGAAGGACCGAGACAAGGCAAACTTCAAGTTTATTAGTGCTTGGTGTGATAGTTTCCCTAGTCCTATTTGGATGCCTTTCTTCTTCCAATATGATCTGGGGATCAACGATCTCTAATACCTTGTTTGGAAGAAACCTTTTTGTGTAACCAGAGAGGCTAAGAGTGTCACTGAACATGCAATCAGTTGGTCTTTTTCCGATGAACATTTCCAGTAGTAACACTCCGTAGCTATACATATCACCTTGTGTTGATATCTCTTCGCCCATACCATATTCTGCAGCGAAACCATAAAAAGAAACAAGAGAAGTTATAAATGATATTGATACCAATAACAAAAATTCTGCGATTACCTTCTTTTGTTGAAAGAATTTCTCCTACATTTCAACATCAAGAAATGTAACAAGGGCCCAAGGGAAAAAAGTTTGTTAGAGTTTTCTCTGTTAGTTAAACTTGTATTGTCTTACAACACGGAAGAAACAGTGATGGGAAATTATCTTTGCATTAAGAGGTTTGATTTATACGTTAACTTATGTACTTAGTTTTCACCACAATATTGACCGATAAATTAAATGAAACTAATTAATTAAATGGATAGAGCAATAAATTATAGACAATTACCTGGAGCAACATATCCAACTGTTCCTCCAATGCCAGTTGAACTTGATTGCTGTTGATTGTTTGATCTACATGCGGTTGGTAAAAGAATCTTTGCAAGACCAAAGTCACTCACATGGGCACAAAAATCACCATCAAGAAGAACGTTGCTTGGCTTTAAGTCGCGGTGAATGATAGCTACTTCGCAATTATAGTGAAGATAATCCAATGCAGACCCAACGTCAATGGCGATGTTTAAACGTTGAATAAAGTTCAAGCTCGCAGTTCCCTTTTGCTCATGAAGACATTCTGGGTATAACCAGTTATCTAAGTTCCCGTTTTCCATGAACTCGAAAACTAAAGCCTTGAAATCATTGCGCTTAAAATCGATGCTTGAGCAAGATGTGATTATCTTGACGAGATTGCGATGGCGAATGTTCTTGAGTGCTTCACATTCTGCTTGGAAACTCCTATTCCCTCCACGTTCTTGAAGTTTCAATACCTTCACAGCAATTGTTTGTCCAGTAGAGTCAAGAATCCCTTCGAAAACAGAACCATATTTTCCCTCACCTATCAAGTTGTCGGAAGAGAATCCATTTGTTGCTTGGTGAAGTTCTGCATAAGAGAGTTTCGGGTACTCCCTTTGGAAAGGTAAGGCCGTAGAAATTTCTCGTCTTGACCTTCTGATTCGAAAAATTATTGTTGCGACACAGAGTAGGATCACAACAATAAACGACATAGTGATTACCGGTATAATCACTTTATTCTTGAGAGGTCCTTTCTTTTCCTGCAATACTTTTGCTGGACATGCTGGAAGTTGTAGTTCTTCAACCCCTCCGCATAACTTGCTATTTCCGACAACTGAAAAAGCACTAATATTCTTGAACAATCCGTCAATTGGAACTTCACCTTCGAACATATTGTATGAGAGGTTGAGACTTTGAAGTAAATTCAACTCTCCTAAGAACTTGGGAATTTGTCCGGACAAGTTATTTCTAGACAGATCTAGGAATTGAATACCTTTCAGTTGATTAAGGGATTTGGGAATAGTACCTTCAAAATGGTTTCCCGCGAGAGAAAGGAATTCCAACACTTGGAAATTGCTAAGAGTTTCTGGGATTCCTCCTGATAATTTATTTTCTGATAAGTTTAGCGTTCCAAGATTTCTCAAGTTACCGATTTGCATTGGGATCGGTCCTGTTAACTGATTACCACCTAGGAAGAGACCAATAGATAGGGATGAAAGCTCGAAGATTGGTCCAGGTATCATTCCGGTAAGTTTATTGGAATCGAGATCAATTGCTAGAAGACGTTTACAATTTGCCAAGGAATCAGGTATCCTTTCCTCTAGCTTATTTTCTGCAATGGCAAGGATGCTTAGCTGGCTGAGGTTTCCAATGGAGGATGGGATTTTTCCTGAGAGCTTATTTGTGTACATCCAAATTTCTTCCAACTTGGAGAGTTTACCAATGGATTCAGGAATACTGCCGCTAAACATGTTATCATTTACTAAGAAAAGCTGTAAGTTCAGAAGGTTCTCAATCCCAACAGGTATGCTTCCAGATATATAGTTATCTTGAAGATCCAAAGAACTCAGAAATTTTGAGAGATTTGCGATGGAACGGGGCAACAAACCACTAAAGTTATTTTCACCTAAACTCAACTCTCGTAGATTGGAACAGTTGGACAACGTATTCATAATGTTATGCAATTCATTCCCTCTATTAGTTCCAAGTGAATTGGCATATGCCGTAAATATTTCAAGATCTTTAAGGTTTCCTAGACTTTTTGGTGTGGGCCCATTAATTGCATTGTCTGTAATATCGAATCCCAAAAGTCTAGAAGAATTTCCTATCGATGAAGGAATAGGCCCAAAGAAATGGTTACTACTGATAAAAAATTCTTGTAGATTTGGAAGAGCAAAATCGAAATCTGGGCCGAGGCTTCCATGCAATTGGTTCGCGGTTAGACCAACAACTCTGAGTGACGACATGTTGTAAAGCTGGGTAGGAACCATACCAGTCAAGTTGTTCGAAGACAGCCCAAGAAAACGTAATTTGAAAAGTCGTCCAAGTTCGAAAGGAATGCTTCCGATTAGCTTGTTGACCCCAAAAGAAAGCCAAATTAGCCCAGAGAGATTTCCCAATGAGGCTGGTATCGATCCTCTGAAATCGTTTAGACCAAGTGCCAGTCGTGTGAGACTAGGCAGAGAGGTCATCCCAACATGAATTTCGCCTCCTAGGCTGTTATTATATAGGTTTATTTCTTTGATGTTCGACCAACTAGTGGTGTTGGTAGGTAGTTCGCCTTCAAAGGAATTATTCGCAAGAATAACTTGTTGAATTCGAAACAACCTTCCAATTTCCTTCGGGATGCTACCGTGGAAGTTGTTTGTGCTTAGATCAATCGTCCTGAGGAAGGTAAGGTTCCCTGCATGACGGGATAGAGAACCCACCAACCCTCGGGATGATAAATCTAGAATGGTCACGCGTTGATGCTTACGACCACATGTAACTCCTTCCCACTTGCAGAAGTGGATGGAGTGATTCCAAGAGTGAAATACCGGAAAAGCATCACCTTGCACCAAATCCTTGATAGCAAGCAAAGCTTGACGGTCTGTCTCATTTGACATGGGGAGAGCAGTGGCGCTGCTCATGGCCAAGGCGAAAATTGTTAAAATAAAACAGAGGACAGACATTGCAATTCCTGGCCTCAGAAACAATATTTTGGTACTAAAGGAGAAAAGAATATGAAAGGGGAAAGGTGGTGATGAGCTTCGTACTCCTAACTGAAAGCCAAGTTATATAGAGGCTGCTTCTAGACCTCCGGGGATCAGCTCATTTCCATTCCTCATCCCTCCATACTTTTATTTTTTGTTTTTCTTTCGGGCCCACATCTATGATCTGAACTATTCATCTCGTAAAATCCATAATGAAAAATATGATTGCAGAAAATTACATTAATTCAGATATCGATTGGTACGTGAACAAGTTGAATTTTATTTTGTGAAGTGGTGTGTTTTTAATATATTTTGTCGTGAATTTTACATAATGAGATGCAACTTGTTCGATATCCAGTCAAACAGAATTTTTCGCAGTCATATTCTTCTTTGCAGGTTCAACGATGATGATGATCTCGTTTGGAAAATTGATTAATTAGACAACTCGATCCAGGGTTCAAGTCAAGACACATTGTTAAGTGTCATGTCTTAATTATCACTTTCAAGTCATATGCAATGCACTTTCATGCCGATCACTGTAAATCATCATCTCTTTCTTTGGGTGGCTCACCTATTCATGAATAAAAGTATAGTGTTAAGAATATACTTGACTAATTAAACTCAACTCCACTACCTCCTCTATCCCTCCATCTCTCTGTCACTGTCATAATTATTCCAGCGAGAGAAGCAAATCGAATTTTTGTCATTGCCGGTTTGATTCTGCATATTTTCCAATGTGCAATTTTTTTGGTTGGCAATTTGAAGTGTTCCCAGGATTTTCATATTTACATCCGGTTCATCCTTATAATTAATTGATGATTTCACTCTAATGGATAGTTTGAAATCGTTGTGCATACTGATACCCTGGACTATCAATGAAAGAAGCATGGTAATGTGCACATAAATTGATTTTGGTCTGTAGGCCTGCCCTCTCTGATGTCATTTGGCTTTTATTTGGGGCATGATTTTATAACAAAACGTCCTTGTAGTTCCTCGATTCTTGGAGGTTTATGAGGACCGTTGTTTTAGTGATATTCTGAGAGCAGCCACTTTGTGCATATATTGCCAAAGATTAGGTCTGTCTCCAATCATCTCATGCCTATACCCCCAATGATTGGGGACTAGATAGATCATGTTACGTTGTTGTTGTGGATAGTTTGAAATCATTCTTTACGGCGCATAGGGGGATGGACTTGTTTAATATGGGTGCACAAACTTATGCGTCAGTAAATAATGATCGGGAGTCCATCCGCCAGGGGCGTTAAGTGAAGTTTTCCCTTCAATTTACCAAAATGCATCAAAATTGCAGGTAATACAATGTGCACAAATTTGAAAGTTTCTCGTACAAGAACTTTGAATAAGACATTTTGAACAGCAATATTCAATACGCCATCATCACCAACACACATAAACCGTATATGGAGACAACTAAATTCACAGGAAGTATAACAAATTCAAGGTTTATTGACTCTCCCGGTGTACACATAACCATCAACCCTAACTTAATACATAATCCCGAGACAAATGACAGACTCAAGACTCGACATGCACGTAGGGCTTTCGACCTTAAACAATGGCCGGCCCTAGGAGACGGATACAATTAGATGAGTAGATCCTGAGACTAAAAAGGTCAGGGTTTACATATCTTAAACTACATTAACTATGTAAATTACGGTCATCCTGTTACTAATTGGTTAGCATAATTCCCTACAAATCACTCCGCAGTGCGGCAGCAGGGATCCTCATTGACCACTCTGCTTAAGTTATGTTTGCCCAGTCTGTTGCGTGTCGTTCCCAACAGGTTGGTCATCTTCTTGCCCAGGAGCTTCTTCCCCAAGTCTCTCCTGCAACAAAAATCAGATCTTATGAATCATGTAACTGCCACTAAAGGAAGCTTGGGCACTGTGGTATAAACATTTTAGATGTAAATTGTTCTCTTCACCAACTGCGAACGGAAGTCAAAATACAAAGGGGTTTTGGTTCACTTCCAGAAAGTACAGTTTCTGGGGTTTTGGGTAGGAAAGAAAACCCATGTCTTCAAATTTTGGAATCTAGTATAAACAGAAATCTTGCTTGCCCCAGGTAACTGAGATGAGTCATCCTATCCAATACCTAAGGCAGTCAAATGTCCATCAAATGCTTTCCTCACTATAATCAATAAGACTTTACACACATTATTCACCAAAACAATCTTGAGTTCTGCAATAAGCAGCAGCAGGAAATTCCAGGAAGCCCAACCAAAGTAGAGAAATATTTCTAGGCCCAAACCAAATATAGGTAGCTATTTGTAGGCTCAAAACAAATAGAGGCAATTATTCCCTAGAACTGAAAGTGGCAATTCTGTTTTACTGGCATCACTAAAAACTGTGTTGTCAAGCATGCAGATGATCCTAGCTACGAGACTAAGCATGATGCTCCTCTAGGAATAGAAACAGACCATGCAAAAAAAAAAATACCAAAATCACCTTCAGAGAAGCATTCTGTGCGAGAAGCTGATCATACTCATTCCTGATGCGACTCAATTCTGACCTAAGTGAGGCATTTTCTTCATTCAAAGCTTCAGCACGCTGAGCTAACTCGTCACATTCCGCCTGACTCAGAAGCATAAATATGAACACCATAGAAGCATGGAGTCCAGGATGAAAGTAGCTAATATCATACACAAAAAGGAATACATTGTCATTACCTGTTTTCGTAACCTGGATCGACGAGCAGATTCTCTGTTGGACTGCTTCCTTCTCTGTTTTTTAAGTTCTCTTTCATCCTGAACTCGAAAACACGAGGTATAAAAAGTACAATTCTACTTACAGCACAGAGAGAGAGAGAGAGAGAGAGAGAGAGAACCTAGAATGAAACGCATATAGCACAACACAATCATTACCGTTCAACGTGGGGTATCTTTTTTTGAACGCGAAGAAAATTCCATTAATCATCAACATGGTGTATCTTAATATTTGAACTTAGTGGTTCTGACCAACCAAATCATTATAATTCTCCAAGGGTAATAGGTCATATCATCTGGAGTGTCCTAATATTATAGATATTCGAGCAACTGCACCGCTGCCTATATATGGAAAGATTTTCAGCCATTTTCCTAATATGGCAAGATTTTTGGCAAACCCATTTCCCTCTCAAATTTGGCAAAATACAATGAATTTGGGGGGGGGGGTTGTGCGCGGGGAGCACATGGCAATAGCGAAACATGGGTGAAGCACCCTTGTCATTGTTTGGCAAATAGCACTATTCATTAGGAAAAATGGGAATGGCAATGGTAAATTTGGCTTCACGGGTGTGGATGCTCTAAGCTTCTTTTCTTGGAGAACTTCATACTAACAAGTAACAAGTAAGGGTTAAGTCACCCATTAGAAAGGAGAAACTCAGAAGTACCATTGCTCAGCTGAACATGCAAGGAAAACCAGCCTCAACAAAGGTAGAATATTACAGGGCAACATAATGTAAAGATTCAAACATCCCCAATATGCAAACATCACTACTCAAATGAAAATTGTTGGAGGCATGCCCATAGAATTCTACAAAACTAGGCAAGTCAAACCTGACTTGTAACACAAATTATGATTTGATCCTGCCATCCCCATCAATCACTCATCATAGATATCTCACGCCACGAGATTGAAGAGATTGAATTCCTTCCGGAAACCCCCTCCTCTATGCCTTGATGTGTGAGGTTTGCAACAGATTAATCTGAGCATCAATGGAGTTATCAAGTGCCTATCATTAAACGTCCCTGTCATCAATAACTGGGCATTCTTTGTACCGTCATGCAGGCGTATAAGCACCCTAATCCACAGTGGGAAAACCCACCACCTGTAACACCCCGTCTCACATTGGAAGTCTACGACTCTACATGGATGATCTTGGGCATATAACAAACCTTGTAAGCTTTTGGCCATGTGGTGTAGCTTGTGGATCAAAATCAAGATATTGGGCTAGTGGTTTACTTGGGGCATTACACCACCCATAAAGGAGACGTGGAGAGGAACATAATCCTACTTCTTATGACCTTACCAAACATGATGTGATCACCGAAGCTGGTCAAAAAGGCAATACTATTTGCAACTTTGAAAATAATTAATTTAGCAAGCACAACCATGAGAATAAAGCTAGTGAATTAGATGAGAAGTTAAAATCATGGACAGAGAGAATAAAGGAGGGACTGAGGGGAGACCTGTAGCCACAGCTGTGATTGAAGGCTGTCACGAGATCCAGCAGTGACCATCCCCCCTGCAACTGGAGCAGGAGATGCCTTCCCATGCAGTGCAGGAAGGGTAGGAGGAGTTGCAGTACCCCAGTAATCCATACCAATATTTAAGTTTGTGGTGGGACCAGGGACACCACCTGGAGCACCTACAGCTGGCATTGGCATAATTGCCATTGATTGATTAACCATGGTTGGAAGTGTAGTTGGTCCTCCATTCTGAGAACCATGCGTAGCTACACCATTTCGACATGCTTCAGCTGTAAAAAAGCATTGCAAAAAGTATCATACAACGATGGAAATATGCAAAATTAGTGACTTCATTCAGAGGGCACATTCTTAGAATCAAACCTTCCGAAGGCTTCGTTTGTGAGTCCTGTTCAACATCAAAAAAAAGAAGACATGAAAGTGAGATCACACAACACTATTGAAAGTAAAATGACGTGGTACATAGTCCTCAATTGCTTCAAATACATTTTTGTGACCATTGTCGAAATGTCGAGTTAGAATAATTCGTGTATCAGAAGACATGTGGGCAAGGCAAGATAATTGTATTTATCGACATACTTATCTTACTTTCAAGGATAAATTTGTGTTTACAAGGTACAAGAGCACATCGCATGCATGATATGGAAGTTTTATGTGCACTTATACATTTAACTCAAAAATATTAAGCATGTTTGTAGGATGGACAGCCAGCCACTCATGTTGGACATATATCCTATACCCTAACCCAAGAAGCAAATGCCGGACACGGGTCTTCCAAGTATTTAAAAGAGTCAAAGTAACAAAGTGATTTACATGGGCATCAAAGTTATGGTTTTTGCACAATTTTGGATACAAAACTTTGCCCAATTATTTGTTGGCATTGAATCTACTTCTCTGATTGTATTTGGCTTCCTATAGCTGGGGAAGATTGCATTTCCATGCGCAAGCTAGGTTGCATGTAAAGGAGAATCGCCAGACATAGAATGCTAGGCCCA
The DNA here is from genome assembly GCA_019656835.1 of Rhododendron ovatum. Classification (NCBI taxonomy): domain Eukaryota; kingdom Viridiplantae; phylum Streptophyta; class Magnoliopsida; order Ericales; family Ericaceae; genus Rhododendron; species Rhododendron ovatum. Next base: position 19,156,818 of record CM033794.1, on the reverse strand, counting down.
TATCCCTAACAACTTAATCTCTTGGGACAATAGGTGATCTAGCACAGACTAACACATATATAAGGCGTGGACTTTGCATAATATAGTAGGTAATACTAACATGTATTTAAAGAAAGACTTTCGGAAGCATCAACCACCAAAATAATAGGTAAATATCTGAAGTACTAAAATTGACGTGTTCATAAGTAACAGAACCCTATTTTCCCCGTGAGGGGATATTTATGCCACACAGAAACAGCCCTGTAAGTATTACAGCCTTTGCCAAAGAAGAGTATTCCACAACTCGTGCAACAACACAAAAAGCATCCAAGTCTGAAAGCTAAATAATATCGATGCCATCTACATGAGAAAAATAGGTCAAGCATACAGAGGACGCACATGGCAGGGCATGTTTACGATGATAAATGAATTTGTGTTTGTTATCCATGTATGATACAATTCACAGGGTTAAACGTCAAGTTTGGTCTTCCAATTAGTGCAATTTTATTAATTAAAACACTTACGCTTACAATGTCCATTTTGTTTTGTGATCAGCTCCCAAACAATGCAATACATAGTGAAGAATAGATAACTCGAAAAGTATAACCACCACAAATTTGTCCTCATGTTTACACCCATGTTCTACTTTCACAAACTTTATCTCAATACAGTGGTCATGCAAGGGTTGTTTTCCAGTTTGAACTATGTTACGTGGGACGCATACCGTTCTGGTACGAGGAACGGGTTCAGGAACGCGGTACGCTACATGCCTGAATAGTGGTATGGTGCAGGTAGGCCTCTGTAGATTATCTAAGAATCTACTTATTTCATTATTTTCATTGCAGATTTTCCAACAAAATACAGAATTGTGTCTAAATACACATGCATAAGACAGTTCTAGAAGCCCTATAACCAATTTTTCTTGTGATGATCTTGCTAAAGCTCCACTCCTCGCTAATTTCTGAAGGAAAAAACTTTGGAATCGCTCTGGATTACTAGACTCACTGTTTTGGAATGTGTAGGTGTAGTGGTATACCATATTTCGGAACGAGCATTCCAAGACATAATTCACAAGGGTCTAGGCCTCTAGGGTATAAGCTTTTTCTGGTACCACAACTTTGAAACATATGACGAGGAATTGGAATTTCACCCTTTCAACGTAAATGACCAGTTCATTCGTGGAGCTGATTCACAGTCTCTTTCAATTGTTAAGGAAGCTCTAGAAGAATTTCATTTTTTTTGTTGTTTAAACCTAGTTTGTAGAGGAGTGCTATATTCTTCTCAGGGCTAGACAATGGTTTGAAGAGGGACTTAACTTCTGCTCTCCATATCCAGGTGGGTACCTAACCTGTTAAAAACCTCGGAGTGCCTCTGATTTCATCTAAACTTCTTATGAAGATTGTTCACTGCTTAAAGAGAGGATTTGGCAGATAACTCATCCAGTCAGTTACAGAGTATGCAGGTATATTTGTGCTCCATTTCCATCCTTGTTAAAATTTGAGGGAGATTGAAAATATTCTCAGTTTCCGAATGGACTGGTGTATCCCATCAGCAGACTGGTGCCAAAGTTGATTTGCAGTGGGGGTGCAGCCCTAAATAGGTTAGCGGAGTTCAGTTTGAAACCCTTACTCCTTGGAACAAAGCTACGATGCTCTTTCTACATAAAACATTGTGTTAATTTTTTTTATGTTATGTAGAAGAATAACTTGTGACACAAATTTGTTCTTGCAATTTTACATACAAAAGAATTACGTCATGGCTGAACAAACATATGCAGCCACTTTATCTATTGGAGACAAATAATCAGCAGCTATTAGTTGATTATGAAGGTATAGAATATTTGACTAGTAGGTATAGAATATTTGACTAGTAGGACATGACAACATCCTAATCTATGACCACAACCCAACCTAACAAGTGATTTCCATAAACCAGAACCAACACAAGGGTAAGCAGAAGACAGTGGACCAGCCCTCCACGTGAGCAAACCGTGCCAAAATCTCTTGTACTTGAAGCAATCATGGGATACCGAATACAAGTAAAAAGGATGTAAATCAAGATGTGGGCATACTTAAAGATAGCATCACAAATGCTGCAAAATTTAAACTTCAACAAATAAGACAAATGCGATAAAAATGAGAGTATCCATAAAACTGCAGTTCCATGCAGAAAATGGATGTCTAAGAAATAGCTGTCTAACCAAATCAATCCAACAATTTTCAACAAACTGTGTTAATAGTACCTACATTTTGAGAACTTGCGTCACTTCCCTCACTTGAACCTTCACTTGCACTTTCAGCACTACATACCCAACATCAGTTATATGAGTACCATGAGACTGATACCAGAAGAAGTCAGTGACAGTTACTACAATAGGCTGCAAGTATCATGAAGCAAAAAGGCAGCAGGGGCTATTTAAGCCGCAACGCAAACACAACCCAATAAATAGAATCAGTAAATATAACATGATGAGAAGATGAATCTTGCAGACAATTTTCAACAACTCTGCAAATTGACATAATAATGAAGGGGAAAATGATAAGCTGCTGTTTGGGAAGAACACAGTTGATGCCAAGTCCAAACCGCAAGTTAATAGCTAATCTCCAGGAGGGGGAAAATGCCCTAGCAGAAACAAAACCTAGCTGATGGGTCTCTATGGTTTAATTGGCACATTCAGGTTAAAAGAAATAAGAAGATTGTAGCCTTGAGTTCCAGGGTAAAGAGTTTTTTTCTGGGGTTCCTATTTCATAAACAATCAGTTTGTAAGGAGAACCACCGGAATAGTTTTGCATGGGGTTTTCTCCATTGCATGGAAACTTTTTGATGTTGCTGACTGCTGAGGGATAGAGCAATGTAATTTGTATGCTAGCTGTTAAAGCATCCAACTCAAAACCAATTGGCAATGAGTGGATAGGCCGTCCAGGCTCATATACTAGGTTTGGAGGTTATATTTAACCAATGTGGGACAAGCGCTAACACTTGCTATGTACTTTGTACACCCCTTTCATTTTGGCACTTACTACATACTATACTACTTATGATCAATAATTAAATGCCTCTGTTTATCTCACAAGGTGACCATTACAAAATGTACTTCTTACTAACTATTAACAAATGCTTCCTTTTAGCTACAAAATGTATATGTCAATTGGAGTTTTAATTAACAATTTTCAAAATGTATAACAAAAATTTTGTTATAATCTAGTTTCTCTTCTTCAAGCTTATTTCATTCGGGCCGAAAGAATTCCTTTTCAAATATGCTGTAACCGTTGGACTTGATTCATGAGGATTTGAGAGTGTTTAAAGTTTAAGATTGTGGCCTAGTACAACAGTTGTAGCCAGAGTCACTTTCTTCCCCTTCTCACCCCTCCACGTGATGCATCATTTCCATTGTAACCTTTCTATACCAAATTCATCTGACTGCCCATTGCTCGATTCTAACGACAAGTTCAGAATTGAGAAACTCGAATCCTGTTCTGATTGCATACTGACAGCACACATAAGACATGGAATAGCTATTGAAAACTGTTTATAGCCACACAATTTATCACCCAGACATGAACATATTACCTTTTGGAGGAGACTCCATTAGCAGATGCTCCTGAGGTTTTACCAGGTTCATTATTTTTTCCTGTAATCATATTAAGACTGCCCAAACTTCCCTTAGATCTTTTGATCGGTAGTTTTTCCTTCCCCTCAGGCAACTTCCCATCTGCTTCCATGCTGCTAGGCGTATTGCCCTACAAACCAATTTACATGTCATACTAAATGAAGTCGATGTGTCAGCAACATATTCTATGGACAAGGAATTGAGTAAGTGGTTCAAATAACTCACAGAAGCTTCAGCGATGCCATTAGGGGAAGGCATAGCAAAAGGACTAAAAGGATAAGATCCCTGTTCGAGTTTGAAACATGGTGTGAGAGTTAATGACAGCAAGACAACAAGGGTACAATTCGATCACACATACACACACACACAAAGAAAAAGATAATCAGCAAGAATCACCGGAGGCATAGACGGATGAGCATAAATACCACCATGGGGATACATAGCAACATACGGATGAGGTGGTGTACCATAGGGTGGCATGATGTGCTGCGCATAGACAAAAAATTAAGCAACTTAGAAGAAGACGATCAACAAGCGAAAGGAAAGAATAACTATTCACTAAAGCTATGCACCTCAATCAGGCACTTAAAGCAGCATTCTTCGTACTTGCATTTCAATAAAAAGTATGGCCATTCCAACCAAAAGAATCCATGAAATGGACATTCCCTATTTGGATCTCCAATTCAACTTGACTTAATTAGTACTTAATCAGGTGATGAATAACTTTAGAGAATGTTCAGTTCTAGTTTGCAGTCCACTGGTTCCGCCAGTAAACACCAGTTGAATGCTACAATTGATAAGTTAAGCCTAAACAGTGACACCTATGCACTTAAAGTGGTTTATATTAGAAGGACTCACCAAATCTTAAGGCATGTAGCGATAGCATCTTGGCATGTGTTCAATAATGTCTTAACCCGTCAAACTTTCTATGCTTTTATGTCATATTATGCTACGATCAAAATAGATACATTTTGTGGATTAAAAACTATATATGTCCATCATTGTAATTTCGCACAAAAAGAAAGCTTTTTGTGAGTGAGCCCTTTTTTTTCCTTTTCTAAGTTTCATATGAGAGCTTCATTTTCACGAAGAGACATGTCCTCAGCTTAGGCCATGCAATTAAAGTCCTTCTCCTGTCCACCAACAATTATAAAATCATGGCCATCATGCACAACTTCTAAAGCCTCGTTATAATCTTCGGTGCTCCCCTTTCCTAATTATCTCAGTTTGAATACAATACTGTGAAAAGATGAAAGCTCAAGGTATTGTCAACAAAATATTTCTCCAAAACAAAGGTTCTTATTTAATTCACAAGGAGCTGCAGTTTGAATGATTTTTCAAACTGTTCCATCCATTATCTATGCTGGTGGTACGAGACTTTACCCTATCAGCTAAGTTCACAGATTTGCTCCAAAAATCAAAATAACACTTCACAACAATCTCTAACCACTATCACTTTCATGAAGTCAACGATTTTTCAAACTGTTCCATACATTATCTCTGCTGGTTGTACGAGACTTTACCGTATCAGCTAGCCCAACAAAATCAATATTAAGCAGCACGATTCAATGCTGTCCCATGTACTGTAGTTATTGTGCTCATATTGAACATCTATCAGTCAACACCAAGGGCTAATCCATAAGCAACCACATGACACACGACTGCACAAGTAATGGCATTTCGAAACTACCAGCAGGCTGTTCTCATTTCCATCCAATATCACATGTATGGATCAGAATCATCGGATAAGAAAAACTTTAGAGCTGCCAAGTGAACAAGGGTGCAAACTACAAACTCATCCAAGCGTGCTTACCAACAAAAATATCAAGCTCAAAGTGACATTTGTAGCTATCCCAAACTACAAAACAAGCTGAGCTCAGCTTGTAAAAAACAGGAGCGTAACATAGTCATGTACATTGCTATAACCTCAAAGTACCCAAAAACACAAATACTGATGTGCTTGAAGACAAGATCTTTGAACCAAAAAGGTTGAGCCTAGTGCACAAAGGCTCCGGTAAAACAACAGGTTCTAGACGATATGACAGGAAGGCAGCAACGATATAGGCCAATAGCACAGGCCATCGTGCAAGTTACCTCTGGAATTAAGACCTTTCAAGTCTTGTGCACAATGAATGCAAGACCAGGCCAAGTGGAAACTAGGTTAGGATGACAAACAAACTTTACCAAGCATTACCAGACTACTTGAGCACTTTCTTGACTACATGAAGATCAATTCACAAGCCAACGTAGAGCACAGCATGGCTCTTAAAACGATAGTGACATACCATAAGTGTCACACAACTATCTAGAAGAGTGACATGACAGTAGTGGATAGTACGGCTAGGGGAAGAGGAAGACCTAAATTGACTTTGGATGCCATGATGCGGAAAGATTTGGGCTTACAATGAACAGGTAGCCCTAGACAGAGCTCAAAGGAAAAATAGGATTCATGTAGCCGACCCTAATTGATTGGGACAAAAGGCTTGGTTTGGTTTGGTTTGGCTTGGTAATTCACACAACTGCTTAAAGTAATCTCAAAACTCTCCCTTTCCTTAAACAAAGTCTCTACGCTAAGGATATCAAACAAATACAAAGTAAACAGAATTAAAAAGAACAATTTCATTGATAATAAAAGATACATACCTGAACTCCCCACATGTAGGGGTGAGCTTGAGGGCTCGATGCCAAGTACCCATGTGGAGGCATTGGAGAATATGCCTGTTACAAACACAATCTCTACCAAATAACTAACACTAACAAAACTCTTTCAGTGAAAAGAAAAGGACCAAATTGAACATGTTTGATGTAAGAACCTGAAAACCAGACCAGTCTGGAGTCGGCGTGCCAGTGGGTGTAGATGAAGACTGCTCCTGAACAACACCAAAGAACAACAGACCTTACATGAGATTTCTAAAACACCCTCCGTATGCTTGTAAAAAACGAAAAGTAAACAATGAAGGAGAGGAGTATACCTGTGGGGTAGGGGTAGGTGTCTTCGGCTCCTTTGCCTCCTTTGCAGGTTTGTCCATCTCACTACTACCCATGAATCAACTGCACCAACACCTCAAGAATTCCCCAAAACCATCCTTCAATACATAAATAAAATTACAACGATGCCTTTGAATTAAAACTTTACACTCATACCGACCAGCTCTATTTATCTGGGAAAAAACTATCAAAGATGCATAATGGTAAACAGAGAAAGATAGCTTCAACCATTCATGTAATTTTGGATATATTGTCAGATAAGCAATTATTTTTAGGTAAAATTACGGCCTAGTCTGTTAATAACAATTTATACAGAATTGCTTGAATAGAATCATAAAATTCAACTTTTAGGTGCGTGGTGCTCCTTATATGTGCAACATTTAATGGAGCTAACAAGCTCCGAAAAATTCAACATTTACATCAGATTGTCCCAAATTTAAAAAGAGGAAAATAATCTATTATCGATCAAAATAATAAAAAACAATTGATATTCAAAACCCTAAAAGGACAAAAAGGAAATCGACATAGCAAGCATATAGAATTGAGCTTGATGAGTGAAACATACCGCAACTCGAGCAAGTCAACTCAGTGCCTATCAATCAGCCAACAAATTCTAGGGCAAATTTGAGGAGGAAATCTAAAATGCGGTGATTCAGGGAGAAAGTGAGGGTAAAGAGGGATCGATTATCAGAGTTTGATTGAGGGTTTGTGAACAGTGATCGACGATAATCACTGTTTAGAGGATTTGCAGAAAGCAGGAGAAAAAAAAGAAAACCCAAATCTGCTGCGTTGTCTCTCTCTCTCTCTCTTCCGCGATGGTGCGTTTGAGCTTTGCTGGCTGATTTCGATGACTGGATGGACAATTGTATGATCCAACGGCTGTTATACGCTTGGGCGAATAGCTACGTATGCACCAATATAAATCGAGTTGGGCCGAAATATTCGGACCAGTCTATGACTATGAGTCTATGAGTCTGAAAACGACTCAGACCGGACGCGAGATCATCTGTGCCGCCTTTGTGCCGAAGAATTTTCAGTTGGATTGTGTGAGTTTTTTTTTCAAGGCTCGAGATCGAACAGTCGAAAAATCTCTCGGTACCTGCACAAGAATTTTTGACGCAGAAGATCTCGGTTCCTTAGACAGGGAGTCATATTTTTCCTTCTTTGAGGAAAAAAAAATTGTGATACCCTAATTTTCTATTAATAATTTTAATATTTTCAAAATTTCAGGTGTTATTTTAAGAATCCGTGAAAAGTTCAGACGTTTTTTAGAAAAAAATTCGTTTTCATTCAGAAGTTAAAATTTTAAATTCTGAATGAAAAAAAAAATTGGATCAAGCACTTAGAGATATCCAATTGAGCTAATTTCTCACAAAGTTCCTCGAAAAATTATTGTAAAATTATTCAATGGCTTGGATTATTTGTGTGGGCTCACACACTGTTTGTGCACTTAGGGATATCTAATTAATGCTAATTTCTCACAAGGTTCCTCAAAAAATTATTGAACATCTTTAATTATTTGTGTGGGCTCATACACTGTCTGTGCACCATTGGTACTCATTGGTTTGCACATTAATAAAACTATGCATACATCATTTGAGGTATACCAAATGTAACTGTCTTATCAAGGCCCACTTCGAAATTTCACACAACTAATCGAAGCCGCTCAATTTGTTAAAAATAATTTTTTAAGAATCCCTTTAAAAAATTACTAGCTTAGTATGAAATCTGTACAGAGCATACACATATCCTTTTCGGCCCATTTTGGGACTTAAAAATTTATCGGAACCGCTCATTTTATTTATAATACTTTGTTTACGGTTTCTACAAAAAATAAGTCAATCTAGCATCGGTTAAGGCTCTACGAAACGTCCAATTTTGTCCCAGAATTTAGGCCTGAATTCTGAAGTAAAGTTTGATATTTCGCAAACGTCCTTACCGATATCGGATTAAGCTTTTTTTTTAAGGATCATGAATAATGTATTTTAATCAAAATGTACAGCTCCGGTCATTTTTTTGAAAGGATTTGTGCACTGATATGTACCATCATCCTTTCTGGTGACTACTTCCACAGCAATTGTGCACAGATCGTAATGTTGGGCTCACTATATGTATAATATTTTTTTGAAAACTGCAGCCAAAAATCAGCTTAATCTGATACCTATAAATACTTAATCTAATCATCTAACTTTTCATTTAGTTTTGGGTCCGTTTGATTAGCGAGATAATAGTAAAAAGTGCAAGAAAAAGAAAAAAAATTTGGTGTTCACTTAGCAAGAATGTCTTAGAAAGTGATAGAAAATAAATTTTCCCGTATAACCCTCTAAAACTAGGAAGCGCGCTTTATTTTTTCTCACAAAAAAGTTCAGGAAAAAATTATTTTCTTGCAAGAATGAACATCTATTACTCCAACTTCTTTATTTTTTTGCAAAACTTTCATCTGAATCAAACGGATGCGAGAAAGAAAAATATATCTTCTTCTTCTTTTCTTTTACTTCACTCTCTCTCATTTTCACTTTCCATTATATTTTTCTTGCTAATCAAATGGATCATTGAGAATCTTTAAAAGTTAAATGATTGAATCGAGTACCTTTACGTATTGGATTAAGGTCATTTAACGGCCTGGATCGTTTATGTAGAACCCGTAGTGAATCTCACATCGCGATCTGTGCATGATTATTATGCAAACATATTTTCTGAACCTAAAAACTCCCCTTCCTTTCTTCTAGTAATTACGGTTTTGTTCGTTTCTCTTTTTAATTTTGTTTTCTAATCATTTCCATGTTTCTCTCTTCAATCATTACCTTATTTCTCCGATTATTACTTTTATTTCTCTTTCTATTTCTGTCTACTCATTACTCATTTCTCTAATTATTATAATATTTCTCTCTTCACCCACTACCAAAACTAAAATACTTGGATTGGCATAGGATTATTGTTTGCGTTGTATGCTCAATTGGGTCTCGGATTTTCTTATGGTCCGTAAGGACCACCTCATAATAAAATGCGGACCTCCATTTTTTGATTGAATTTCGATGATCCGAGCATCTCAATATATATATATATATATATATATATATATATATATATATATATATATATATATCAATCCCCTTCAGGTAAGAGCGCCCTCATCGTATTAAGTTGCGGACCTCTCATTTTCTCTCATTTTCTGATCGAATTTCGATACTCCAAGCCGCTTAATGTGTTCAGAACGTGATTTTAAGGGTACTCGCGAGAAATTAAAAAAAAAATCGAGAAGGACTTCGTCCAAATAATTTTTATTTGAACCGTTCGATAAAAAAATAAACAAAAATAGCTCGGATGAAAGCCCTTCCCGATCAGTTTTTTTGTCTACTTCTAGCGAATACCCTTAAAATCATGTTCTAAAAACATTGAGCGACTCGGATCATCGAAATTTGATCGGGAAAGGGAAGGTTTTTACCTTAACAAGGTAAGGGCACTCTTACCTGAAGTTTTGTGATATATATCACTGAAAAATGAGACCAAAACATAATCTTTCTCTTCTCATCTCATCCCACGATTTCCGTTCAATCCCTAAAACTTTGGATCCCAAAAATTCTGGTGGGATTATATATAAGTAAGCATATCTCTCTCTCTCCCTCCTCCAAAGTCCTCCACTCGTCCTCCACAAACAGTCACCGCCATTCACTAGTCCTTCGACGTCCTTAAGTGGGTGGCGATCCACTTGTCGTCCGACGTCCTCCACTCTGTCACCACCGTTCGGCTCATCCAACACCCATTGAAATCCCAGAACGTCCTAATTTCCATTGCCACCGAAATCGAAATTCCAAAATGGAGTTCTCTGCAATTGTGACCGTCCAATCATCCGGCCCGCCATTGCTTATCAACCTCATCGTTGCCTTCAACCAAATCGTCGCCAACTGGCACAGGCAAGCCATCGTGAAATCTGATCTATCTTGATTGAGACCATCGCTAGCGCCGCCTGATGAATCCACCATCCCATCACCGACCGGCTCTCTCAACACATGGTTGATTTTTTTTCGGGTTTTAGTTTTCATGGTAAATTATTTGTATCATTTATCATGAAATATGCTTCTCTGTTATTTTCATTTCACAATAAATTATTTGAACCATTTACCATAAAATATTTGTTCGAATCATGGGATATTTATCGTGTCCACGTTGTAATCGTCGTGATAATTTAACCATGTAATGTCATGGTAATTTAACCAGGTAACGGTTTGAGTATGTCATGTTATATATATTTTTTTAATGGTAATTTAGCCATGTTCCGTATAATAAGATCAATGGAAAATATATTTTTTGTTGTCTGGTTGGCTAACTCGAAGAATGAAGAAAAAATGTAAAGATGTGATTAACTTATCATGTAATATTCCTAAAAATATCGATTTCTCAAATACATTCTATGATAAAAAAAAAATAATCAATCATATTGAAATTTATCAAATCCCATTGAATTAGGAAAATAATCCAATTCAATCTCACTAAATTGAAAAAACAATCTAATCCGATCCAACTAAATTAGGAAAGTAATATAACATAATATATGTATATCATAACGAAAAGGGAAAGAAAAATAATTTATACATTAAAAGGATGAAAATATGAGCATGAAAAAAAAAGGGATGAATTCTTACATGACATAGATAAAGAAAGAAGATGAATATTATATTCCTAGATTTTTTTTTACATAGCATTGTAAATGAACTGTTCGGCGAATCACAGGAACCGTTGCCGTTAAAAATCGAACTGTCTGAAGAGCGCCACGTCAGTGACCGCCGTGGAAAAAGATCAGAAATCACGAATAAAAAATTCACCCCGTTGTTCTCTGTTTCAACCACCGGTATTCCACTTTCCCGTTAACCTCTGCTCTCCCTTTCCATCGAAACCCTAACGGCACCTGAGATTTCCTGAAGAGATATGCGGATTTCCGCAGTCGTAGCCGACGTACTGGTGGCTCTGCCGTCTGCTTGCGGCTTCAAGTCGCCGGAATTCAAGCATTCAAACTCGTTCTCCGATTCCAAGTTCTGTCTTTCTTCTGGATTCTTCAGAGTAAGATTTCTACTTCCTCGCATACCAGATACTACGTGATACACGAATGGATATTATATGTGCTCGTATTGCTTGAATTCCCACGTAATTCTTCTGGTTTCATCAGAGTAAGCTTTTAATTTTAAAACTATTATTATGCGTGCACGTTGTTGAACGTTTCTGTGAGAATGGAAATGAAAGCCAAAAGGCCTAATGATATTGGATTCGAGATGTTTTCGACCCGTAAAACACACACACACACACACACCAGCACTAGCCACCGTAAAAAGATCTGTTTTATGATCTATGGAAATTCAAAACTCTAATATTTTCGATGACATTTGAGTTTTGCCTATAGTTAAGTTTGTTTATTTACACATAAAGAAAGAAGGAACTGAGCAGCGTGTCAAGTCTTGCACCTTGAAGTATGCATAAAACTGTTTCGAAAAGATATTTACATTTATATGCCACTGGGTGTCTCCAATAATCAACTTGTCCATGAAGGGTACCATGAATTTAACAATTGATTTGAGACACATAAGAAATGTGGGTACCCCTCCTCCATAGAAATAGATGTGGTTCTTATATTGGAGGCATAGGTAAAATGATTGGATATTGGGATACTCTTAACCTAAGTCACATAATGTGTGAACGCGAGCGTGAAAGCGTCTTTCAAGAATGTCCTAAACTATTAAAATTCTCAAAAACAAGGATTGAGAGTGTGAGTGAAGGCCAAACTGAAGGATTATGTCACTAAGCTCTTAACATATTAATATGGCGTTACAACGGCAACTATCTCCTAGAGCCACTAGTAATATTCTGGCAAGGATTGTTAATCGCCCTATAAACTCATCATTTTCTCTTTTGTGCTTTCACTCAACTCTTTAGTTTGTGATGTTTTGATGAGCAAGCATCTCATCCATGTCTACAAAAACTAATATATGATGTAATAATTTTTAATCTACCCAATAACCTTATTAATGGTTGCCCATCACATTTCTTGTTCAGAATGGAGTTCTTATATTTCTTTAAATTCCAATATATTATTAATTTGGATAGATCTGTAGGTGTTCTTTTGAAGTAGATTGATTTGTAGGTTAAGGGGCATTGTTGTTTAGGTTTCTGAAGAATGTTTGAGTGGTCCAGATTAGGGTTTTTCCTTGTGGTTGGGTGGGTTGTATCTGCTTTTGTTGATTATTACTCCCTCCGTCCCTTTTTAAGTGTCCTGTATTCTATTTTGGGTTGTCCCTAAATAAGTATCCTACTGTGAAGTTAATGGGTAAAAATTGGTACATTTTCTAATTTGCACCTAAAAGTAGATTCCCTTTTGAAAAGTTGATGAGTAAAAGTGTAATGATGATGTCTCCATAGAGGGTAAGTATGGAAAGTAATATTTTGGAGGTACAATTATGTTTGACTCCTAAAACTGCGTGAAAGTCAAACTAGGACACTTAAAAATGGACGGAGGGAATATTGATTAACAGACAAAAGTATCTGCTCTGTATCCATCTGCCCATTATGATAACCGAGCATGTTGTGCAGAGAATCCTACACTGCTTACTACTTCTGACTCCTGGCTGTATTTGCTTTTGTTTTGTTTGTTCTTTTTTTTTTTTTCCCTTTTTTGAGGCTTTGAAAGCATATTACTCTTTGGGGTCTACCTTTTCAGATGTCGCCTTCCTGTGTTCTCACTATGTCATTTACTTTGTAGAGCTCTCCTTCCCATTCCATTACTAAGCTAGGAACTGGATTGGATTATAAGTCCCAGTCAAGATCCTTAGTAGTGAGAGCATCGAGTAGTTCAAGTGGTGATTTGGCACCGGTTGCTCCTGTTCAGTTTGATTCTCCAGTTGGCCAGCTGTTAGCACAGATACTGCAATCCCATCCACATCTTCTCCCTGCAGCCATTGATCAGCACCTTGAGAACCTTCAAGCTGAAAGAGATGCCCAGAGAGAAGAAACGCAACCTTCATCACAGCAAGATCTCCTCCTCTACAAGTAAGTCGTTTGATATCCTTACACACACATGATCGCACCCAATACCCCTCCTATTGTATGGCCCCTGAAGCATTTGTCTTTGCAAAATGCCCAGCACTTAGTTGTGGTTCAAATGTTTTGATATTACTATTAGAGCTTTAAAACCAGAAATGATGCCAGACCAACAGATTTTGATTGCATTCGGTTTTATGGTTCCCTGGTCTCTGACATTCTGACTTCCTAAGTAGGATTATGCCAGCCCTGTTAATTACAATTGATAGTGATGCTTCATAAGTTTCTGTTACTTTTGGGTTCAAAGTAAAGTTTATCATGGGTAGATTGTACAAAGTTTGAGCTATAGGCTGCTCACAATATCCTGAAACGAGTGATTTAGTTTAAGAATGGTGGAACTGATGCAAACACTTTCTGTGACATGATTCCTGCTTTTTGGAAATGTTGGATCAGTTGCCCATCTCTATGGTATTTGTTATCATACACAGTGTTTTAAAACAAGGAATAAATCGGCAATTACCCGCTGACGGGGCCCATCCGATTAGGTCTGACTAACGATTAATTGCTGATTACTAATAAATATGCTCCGATTAATCACTCGAAGGTTAATGCACCTAGCGCCTAGCGACTTTTAGAACATTGATAATACATCAAATTCTAACTTCTGAAAGGTGGTTTCCCTATGCTTCTTTTAGTCTAATGGTTTTCAGGCTTGTAATTCCTTTCTTCGTTTGTGAAGCAAACTATACAGGTATGGTACAAACTGGGTAGAGTGCAAAATTAGGAGTACAAAAAACATAAAGGAATGAGGTTATGAAAGTGAGATTCTGCATTGTTTCTTGAAAATAGCATAGACTTAGTCTTGAGTTGTAAAATCAGCAGAATACAACGGAGAGGTTCAGATGTAAGCTCCTTCAGAGGAGTCATCTGTCAAGATAACTTCTGGGATATTGAAAAGAAGCCGAGTGATGCAGAAACATTGGATTGGGAGAAAACCGTCAAAGTAGTAACTTTACTAGATTAGTATGGATTCAATAAGTACCTTTCTTATTTTTAGTCTTAAACATAAACATGATAGAACGGGAGTTCCATACTAACACTCATATAAAAAATTTACCGAGATAATGAGTTATTCAATACCCATTTGGAACCAAATATCTCACAATTGTCATCTTAACTCTCAAGTTGCCTCATACTATTAGACTGAAGGTTGAGAACAAAAAGAAAATATTGAATGTCTAAGAGAATATGAGAACATAGATTTGAGGAGTGAAGTTAGATTATAAGATAAAACAAGTGTGTATTAGTGAAGTTAGATTATAAGATAAAACAAGTGTGTATGAAGAGGCTCCTCTGAAATTTATGGGGCTGTAAGTTATCTGGTTCATCTTTCATAACGATAGTCAAGCATTTGTTGGCTTTTTCTTTACCCCCTCTCTAGAATCATCTTTCTTAGATTTTTCACTCACGATGGCAAACTGCATTCCAACTAAGCCATGTAGCATTTTTGTTCGGGTTACTAATCCTACTATTATTCTCGGACCGTTGTTGAACCTTATATTTTGTGAAAATAAAAGTAAATAACTTGTCCTTAGTTAAAAGATTACCCGCACCTTGAAAAACTTATTTTGCTGCTTCTTAACATTAATCTGGAATATTAAAATTCTGGTGTCCAAACTGCATTTTTCTCTGTCTGCTACCTAATGAAGGGATCTGTTTAACATATCCAATTTATATCTTTGCCCTATGTTTCAACTCTTCAGCTCTAGTGGAACAGTCTCAAAACCTGTCTAAATGAATGAATTCTTACTGGTGCTTATTCAGGTTATTCTCATGCTTTTCAAAATGGTTTGACTGATTCACGTCAAATAAACATACGGGGAAAGATATGTAGCTGGATGGTTGACTTGAAGTGGCCAACGGCTTCATCTAGAAATTTACCCTTATTAGGAGTTTGGTACTATCATAGTATGATGGGATTGGAAACATACTTATTCGAGAAACAAAGTGAAATGTCACGATTGGCAATAGATTTTCTGTCAAGATACCTGCTTTTCAATGTTCCTTTTTAAAACTATTAATTTTGCATGGAAACTCTATCCCATTTAGCTTCAGCATAAAATTTCATAAAAACAGGTCCGCTCTTATCTGCTGTCCTGCATGGTGTGCCATTCCCGTGCTTACGGATTCAATAGCTGGTGATTACAAACTGATAGATCTTACAAAAGGATGATGATTTCAGGAGAATAGCTGAAGTCAAAGAGAAGGAAAGACAGAAGATATTGGAGGAGATAATGTACTGTTTGGTTGTAGAGAAATTCGTAGACAAAGAAATTGCAATGATCCCAAAGGTATCAGCTACCTCAGACCCTACCAGCAGGGTGGACTTCTGGCCAAACCAAGAACTGAAACTGGAGTCCGTCCATTCCCCAGAAGCATTCGAGATGATACAGAGCCACCTATCCATTGTTCTCGGGGAGCGCTTTGTGGGACCACTAGATTCCGTTGTCCAGATCAGTAAAATCAAACTTGGAAAATTATACGCTGCTTCTATCATGTACGGTTATTTCTTGAAGCGGGTCGATCAGAGGTTTCAACTCGAGAGATCGATGAACACCCTACCTAAGGGTTTCGAACAAGAGCAGATTAAGTTTGAGGATCCAAAACCCGGAATTCGGCTGTGGGACCCTGATTCATTGATACGTATTCTACCGGACGATGGTGATGGAGGGGACCCCACTTCCTCTGATGAGGGTAAGGGATACAGGCTGAGATCCTATGTGATGTATTTAGATGCGGAGACACTCCAGAGATATGCAACCGTAAGATCCAAGGAAGCGATTTCTTTGATCGAGAAGCAGACTCAGGCCTTGTTTGGAAGGCCGGATATCAGGATTTCTACAGACGGTTCACTTGATACATCTAATGACGAAGTCATTGCTATTACTTTCTCTGGGCTGACGATGCTGGTTTTGGAGGCTGTTGCATTTGGATCGTTTCTTTGGGATGCTGAAAGCTATGTCGAATCCAAATGCCACTTTCTTAAAAGCTAGGCCAAGCGGTAGTCATGAGATTTGATGTTCTTTCAGCTTTGTGGATTGTATTGCTTGTTAAAAAACCTGTTAGTTGATAATTACTGAATGTAAATAGGGCTAGTTTGGACGGGAGGAATGTTGAGGGGAATGTGAATGAGGTCAAACATTCCAAACCTTGGGGGCCATTGGAGAGTTTGCTCGGTTGATAACTTCGAGGTAACAAAATTAGTCGAGGTTCGCGAGCTAGCCTAAACATCTGATTAAAAAAAAAGAGTACTCTACGTTGACTTCTCAAAGCCATCAATCGGTTGAGTGAGTTACTCTGTTTCATCATACACTTGTTGAAATTCCATTTCCCTCATGATTTCATAATATGATAGCTATTAACACCTGTCCATTTGGCGACTTTCCTCCCGCTTTCACTCCTTGTTCTCTCCTTTAATAAGCAACAGGGTGATGATCACTTTCAGCTGCACCTCAATGAGCTTCTTCTTCAGTTTTTCCCATCTTTTTTTTTTCTTTTCTTTTCTTTCTTTTAGTTTCCCTCCCAGCCTATGTGGGTTTAAGATATAAGAGTACTAATCTGGAAAACTCTTAGAGCACAAAGCACGCATCTTTACCAGCGTGTCGAATGACATGTGGTTCATTGAATTCTAGTCATATTTTGTACCCACCTAAAAAGTACTATGTGAATATTATCCATCTTTTTATTGGTTGAAACTAAGTCATGAAGCCTACTTTATTCTAACTATTGTGTAGCAAGCCGAAATAACCGTTCGCGTTTACGTAGAGCAATCCATTGAACCCTATGTAGACGACTCATGTGGGGCCGAACCTTGATGATGGTCCGGCTCGGCAAATAGGATAGGCCGAACCGGTATTCGGTGAAAGCTCCGTTGAAGTCAGGAAGAATCATCAACTAAGCACGCCGACCCTTGACAGTCAGACATGACGTTCGGCCTTGAACGAACATCGGGACCATGTTGCCAGCTCACCCACGTGGGAACAACCGCCTTAGCCGTAATGACAACTTTGACGTCATCCGAGCGGTTATGCACTTGGATAAGGATAGGGGCACGTAAAGGCGCCAACTCACCCCCTTAGCGGTTACAAAACCCTATCTGACGATGTAGTGATGTCAGCCGACACGTGATAAACACATGTACAGTTTTGGAGGCCAAGCTAAGGAGAGCTCTACAAATATCCATTGATAGCAACCCTGGAGAGGTACATTCTTTTCCATACTCAAACCCTAGTCTTTGGTTTTCATCTCTCTGCACTATACTTATCCTTTCACCAGAGGGCTATTTCGAAGATCCTCCGGTGTGGTCTTTTAGTCATGCTTTCTTGTGCAGGCTAGGTGGAAGCTGAAGCCTCTCTCAACCCAACCACAGTCCAGAAAGGAGTGAACCAGATTCATCGGAGCCCCACATATTGTCATGATTTTGAAATAGAATTAAAGATAAAATCTAAAGGTTATTTATTTTTGGAGCTATTACTCATCTAAAAAGTTGGTGAACATTAGCCACGTTCTTGTTTATCGAAACAAACTCATGTGCCTGCATTGTTTAACTATGTATACAATTTCAAAATAAAAGTAATGATAAAATCTAAAGGTCCCCTATTCATTTTGGAATCATTACCCACTTACCTATTTACTTTGGTATCAAGCAATTTTGACAAATGAAAATTCAAGCACACCTCTAAGTTGGAGAAGTGTGAAAAGAACGCCCTTCTCTCTTGTTCTCCTTCCTTTTTTAAAAAAAACGTTTTAGCTGAGCATTACTTTTAAACTACAAATATAGAGTAATTTTGGAGTGCCTAAGAGCAAGTGTATCAGAGTAGACAAAGTGCATTTTAAGGCATTTTAGATGGTCAAATATACAAAAATACCTTGCAGCAGCATAGGTATATGCTCAGGTAAAATGAATGCAGCTACAGTTCTTAGGCATAAATACCGTAGAACTATTTACCAGGTATTGATTACTTTATTCTTTTGTGCTCCTTTTGCACTCTCTCTCTCTTCTTTAATTGGTTACTTTTTTTTTTTTTTTGTACTTTACCACATAATGAACTAATAATATTATATTTAATGATAGATAAAATACAGAGTATTGGTGTAATGTTGAAAGAAATGTTGGTAGATAAAATGAAAAATATATACTATTCACCATTTTTTTTACCTAATGACCGGAAAACTTGCTCTAAAAGAGTAAAAAGCAATTAAACAAATCATCATTCGTGAATCGGTTTTAGGATTTGGCCCTTTTTTTTTTTTTGAAGCTTGTAACTACTAAAATCCACAAAGTAAACTAATGTAGAGTAATTTTGAAAGAATTAATCCAACATGCAAAAGCAAATAAATATATTCTAAGTATTTTCTTTGGATTTCGGTCAATAGTCTTTCACTTTTTAGTTCCACTCATTCAGACAAAGTGCAAAACTACTAGAGTATTATTTTATAATCAAACCGAGCCTTATGTCCCAATCACTTGGGATCGGCTACATGAATCTTTTTCCTCCATTGAGTTTTGTCAAGGATCACTTGTTCACACAAACCCATTATACTCGTATCTTTGCGAACAACAGCCTCAAATGTCAATTTAGGTTTACCCCTCCCCGTACCATTGCTACCCAAAACTATCATATCCGCTTTCTTAACAACTACATCCCGTAGTCTACGATAGACATGCTCAAATCACCTTAGCCAATTTCTCCTCTATAGGTGTTACACCTTCCATCTCATAAACCGTTTCATTTCTAATCATATCTCGTCTAGTCTTAGTACACATCCACCTCAACATTCTCATTTCTGTTACACTCATCTTGCTCACTTGTTGTTTCTTAATAGATCAACATTCTATCTCGTAAAGCATCGCTTGGAGTATTATTTTATCCAAATTTAAAATATTTTCTCTCCTTTTTTTTTTTTCAATCGGTAGGAGAATACAAGTATAAGAATTACATGAAAGTTGAAACAACCCCACAATTACTATAAGCAAACTCAACTACTAGTCCCATTTGGGAGAGAAATAATCCCAAACAATTCCACATTTTCTATAAGTTCAACAGAAATACTAGTCTCGCACGTAAGTAGTGAGATGCAATAGTCCTGACTAACAGCTAGACAAAAAAAGATTTAAACTATTAGATGCAGTTGTCCTCTCGAAAATTTGGAATTGCTTCTAGTCTTTTCCCTGATTTTCCTTCACAGTGTCTTATTATCTTATATATAATAAGGTTTAAAACAAAACTAATCACTGTTTTACTTATTTTCTAATTAACAACTAACAATAGTAAGTGACATTGGTTAAGATAAGAGTTAAGTAATGTAAGGTAATCTATCAACCAATTATCAATAAGGTGGGTAGTGTCGGACCCACATTTTTGGAAGGTGAACATAATCGGGGAAGTTAATTTTCGCAAGGCATCTGAAATGAACGATTTCAATTACCATAGTGAACCCATGAGGGAAAGAAAAAGTTTTTTGTCGGGTATGATCAAAAGAGCAATAATATGAATACAATTTTAAATACAATTACTTTTAGAATCGTTCAATGTGTATGGGTCCTCACGAATCGAATACTTTTAGCGACAGTTGTTTCTAGAGTGTGTTTTGAAGTTGTGCTCGTGAGCTGAGCCATGTCTTTTGACTTTTATCCTGGCAGATACTCTCTCCGTCCTGCAATATTTGTTCCTTCCGCAAAACGAAAACGTAAAAATAATACAATTTTTGCAAGGAAAATTCAAAAAAATTTCAACAATTCATTAGGTATCGTTAAATACTTGTAATTTATGGAAAAAAGTTTGAATTTTTATCGAAAGAAATGCATTAATTTTGAGTTGTCGTTTTGTGGTCGGACAAACATTTTGGGACGGAGATAGTAATAGATAGATAGAGACGAGAAAACAAGGGGTCACGCCGATGCCAGCGTGGCATTTGAACACAATACGTGTCGCCCGCGTTTTTCCAACCCAAAGGCGAAGAATCGTTGCTCCTTTTCACCCTGTTAGGTAGACAAGATTGTGAGTGGGGTTGTGTAAATGAGTGTGTGAACGGGTGCAGTGGTAGAAAGACTCTTTTCACAAATGCCCTTCCTACCATTACACAATTACGCTCGCTTTTGATACCTCACAAATGCCTAACAATTATTGTTATTTTTATTGAAAAATGATAATGTTAAAACTGTTTCGTTTGTCAAAAAAAAAAAAAACTGTTTTAGCATTAGCAACAGTATCATTTTTTTTAATCCTAGAAAAGTCTGGCCTATTCTGAAAAAAGATTTTTGTGCATGCGGAGAACACGAGGCGACCGCCGCCTCAGCGATCGACTACAACTATCCTGATTGGAAGTCCAAGTTCCGGAAGGAATTCGAGGATCGATTCAACATTCCTCTCCTCGCGGACGTAATTTGAAAGACGTTGTTCCCATTCCGTTCACCTTTTGCCTCAGGATGCATGAGGTATTTGAAATACTTAAAACCAATGGAGTATTGGAAGAAATTCTTAATCTATAGGCATGAACCGACCAGACCTGCTCCGCTCGATCTGATACCTGCTCGGCCTACTGGTCTGCAACGCTCACACGCACTAGACAAACACAGAATACAGGATAAGTTTACCTGATAAGTTTTCCAGGCGTACGTAATAAGTACTCCAAGTCCCTCAGGATCCTCATGATCTTGGAGACACGGGTAAGCTAAGCTACCCTCCAACACGGCCCAACCTTCATCACGAATAACTATAAAAAGTCTAACCGTATCAGGGCTCCTTAATTTTTCGACGGAATAGGAAGACTCCGGTCACTGGACTCCGCAAGGGACATCTTTATCGATGTCCGACGATCTGACAATCCAGTCCTAAAGGGACTTTACCACCAAAATCGCCTATGTAAATCATCCCCCATCGAACGGGGACGGGTACGGATACGTACCACTAGTACGACAATTTGCTAGAGCTTTCATAGATTTCTCCACAAAAATACTGACTTAGGTATCGGATCGAGGAGTGTTAACCGGTGTCAAGTTCTTGCTTGCAGGTATACGAGACCGACCACGTCGGAAACTAGCTCATCATTGTATTGTCACTAGATTCTCACTTACGGCGTCATGATTTCTAAAGTTTCTTTCTCTACTCTTGCAGTTCAATTCTTAGTGATTAGAAGATGAGAATTTGAAATGTCCTTATTGGTGTGCGTTGCTTGCATTGCAGCATTTGGTATTGAAGAGTAGTACGTGCGAGTGACTTTGAATTGTCTGTTGAAAATGTAATTATTTACAAATTCGCACCCTATTTGAAGGTGTGTAATTTTTTTAATAGTTGACAAATTTACATGGTGATTCAAAAGGTATGTAAAATTGTGCTTGAGGGGTGCGTGAATTTGTGAATGAGAGGGTGTGTGAATTTTTTTTCTATTACTAATTTCATATATGTGAATTCAATATGGATCTTTTTGATACAGTATATCTTATTGATCAGTAAATTCAAAAATATACAAAATCTTATGAAAAATAGACGTGTACTTTAAAAGTTAAATTTTTTTATATAGTTTATAACACAAGAAAATATACCACATAGGCAGGACAAAATTCAAAAGTACTACCAAAAGGACCTAGACAAGTATAACATCTTCAAACATACAAGAATAAATTCCGAAAATGGTAGTGGACGCTGTACAAGAATTCTTGGTTCAAAAAATTCACTTTGAACTCCCAAAAACTTGAAGATGTGCTCGACTAGAACGTCACAAAACTTGTCGCATTACGCTAGTGAAAATTGGCTGGAGATCATATGATCGGAAAGAGGCACATAGAAAGGGAAATAGAAAAAATCTTGATTCGGCAATTAAATTATTTGGACGCAACTGACACTTATCTCTCAATTGAAAAAATAAAGGTTTCCTAATTTTATGTCGACCAAAAAAGGTAAATGCTCCCAAATGAAAACGCTGTGCAGTGGCAGAGTTGTGATTTCCCAATAACACAAGGGCGATTTCGTCAAACGACAAAACCATAGCCAGCCAAATGCCTACGGCTCTTCCTCTCCTCCTTTTCAATAAATATCGTTACGTTACGTAATGTAAGGCTTGTAATAACGAAAACAGAGAGAGAGAGAGAGAGAGAGAGAGAGAGAGAGAGAGAGAGAGAAACATTTGAAGAAGGAAAAACAGAAGACCGATAAAAAAGAACACAAATGGATTGTTCACGTTCTCTCTCTAAAACGGTAATAACTCCCCTCTCTCTCCTCCTCCTCTCCTCCTTCTGTCTCTTCGCCAACTTTGCCGCGGCGTTCAACTTCTCCACCATCACCTTCGACCAAGGCTACACGCCTCTCTTTAGCGATTTCAATATCATTCGGTCTGACGATGATAAGACCGTTTCTCTCCTCCTCAACCGCTATTCCGGTACGCTGTCCCTCTGTCTCTCTAACTACGTGCACTCACATATTATAAAATTGATCGCGGTTATGTTATGTTGCTGTTTTCAGAACCAGTAATGTGTACTTTATACAACTTCGATGGATGTCGAATGTCATTTCAAATTATTTTAAAATAATCCAAAAGATATTGTGGAAATTGATCGCGGCTTATGATTTGTTGTTGTTTTCAAAATTTGGACTAATACCTTTCACATGGATTTTGAAAGTTGTTGCCAAGGAATTCTTTTGGAAAACAAATTACGAAAAGGTGTTTTCTAATTATTCAACACAAAATAAGCTTCATTAAAAAAAATGTGATAATATGAAAACATAATGAGTGTTTTTGATTTGAAAACCAGTATCCTAAAAGCAAAGAATTGGTTATGACATGCGGATGAAACCACGAACGGCATTTTGAACAAACTTTGTGCGTACTTTATATGATTTTTTTTAATATAATTTTTTTTAAAACTGATCTGGACACTCTGTTTTATCATGAAAAAACCTTAGTAGAGATTTTTCTTTTTGCGGAGGTAAAACCAGGACTTGTTGCCTCGAGAAATTTTTGAGTGCAAAGCAGGTACTTCCCAGATATCCAAAACACTTTTGGATGGTCCAGATTTTTACACTTTCTCTTCTCTCACCCAATCACTCTCTTTCCTCTCTCTCTTTTAAAATCAGGACCTTCCAAAAGTGTTTTGGACGGCTGGATCGCCGACAGGTACCACGTGTGTAGTACCCGCCCGACACCCAAAAACTTCTCTGTTGCCTCAGTTCGTATCAATTTACTGCAGAATATAGTTTATTTTGAATGGGAGTACGTCGACTAATCTAGTTAAATTTGATTGGTTTTGGCGTTACTTTTGGTCTCCAGGCTCTGGTTTTATTTCTTCAGAATACTACAATTATGGGCTATTCAGTGCCAAAATCAAGTTGCCATCCAATTACTCCGCCGGCATCGTCGTTGCATTTTATGTGAGTCTTCGTAAATACTCCAATAATTATAGGAACAAATATGGCGATAGTTTTTCTTTTTGGTAATGGGTGTCCCAAGTCAATTTAAGCGCACCTCGGACTAATCCGTACAGCCCCTCCTACAGTCATTTCACATGCTTATGTTTAAGGGTGAGGTGACTCTAAGAGTTATTAGTAAGGAGAATCGAATCTGGAACCTTATAATAGAGCAAACACTTAAGTCTCCTGCCAAGATCATTTAGCCAACCTCTTGCGGTTAATATGGCAATAGCTTTTCTGTAAATAATTTTTTTTTTTAAGATAAAATAGGCTCACAAATTAGGCACCATGATGGTAGATACTTTTCTATGCATTTTCTGTTGGTTTAATGTGTTTGTCCAATGACAGCTCCGGAAAAGGACTTCTGTTTAGCCAAGAAAATAACAATGTGACGAGACCCTTTTTCGTAATTTGAGCATGCATACATTTTTGTATAGAAAAAGTTACGTACGATGTGCGTACGCGGATATATATTTGTTTAGTTTTAGACAAGTAAATGCTCACAAACGAAATGGCTACTTGATCATCATCAGTTAACAAATATAACAAGTTGTCGCTCCATAATCTTTGACGCAGACATCAAACGTCGACGTGTTCGAGAAAAACCACGACGAATTGGACTTCGAGTTCTTGGGTAACATCCGTGGAAAGCCGTGGAGGTTTCAAACAAATCTGTACGGGAACGGAAGCACGAGCCGCGGTAGAGAAGAGAGGTACTCGTTGTGGTTCGACCCTACAAAACAGTTCCATAGATACACCATTCTCTGGACCTCCAAAAGCATCATGTAAGTACATTTTTTCCCACTTTTGTTTTGTCTTGTTTCTTATTTTCCTTTTCCCTGGCCAGAAAGTTTGAGTAGGACTTTTGAATGGAAAAAGGCTAAACGTGGTATGTTTATATGCTACTTGGTTTGTGCATTTTTAAGCTCATTTAGAGAGAGAGAGAGAGAGAGAGAGAGGGAGGCCTCCTTACGTATCTTGGTAGTACGAATCTCTTTGATTTTGTGGGTCATGCTTGGCCAAGCCAACTATTGTGCTTCCTACGTTGTGAATTGGATCCGGCATCTCTACAGTTGATTGCAAAAAAGAGTATACAATTCAATCTAGGCCGTTTATATTGATAATTAATAGTTCATATCTATAAAATCTTTTACCGGTAAAACTATATTATTACCGGTAAAAGATATGATTCAAAACAAATCTCGATAATTGAAAACGCTAACCAATAATTGTGATCATTTGGACTGTGTCTCTGGCAGACGAGCCATATCCTTATGAATTCTATCTCCCCGTCTTGTATATCTTCTTATGCGTCTAATCTAAAACATAATTGTTATTTGCTAGTATTTTTGTGGCTAGAACAGCCTTTTGATTCCAACACATATCCGAAAAAATGCAAGATTCTTGTAAATCATTATCAGATGTATCTGTCGATGATGAATAGGATTGATGGTAATGGTGAGGCAATTTCGGTTGCAAAAATGTTTGAATTAAATTTGAAGATTTATGAATTGTCTAATTCAAGAAATTAAGAACATTCATAATTATGATGAAGTTGCAATTATATGGACCACAAAGAAAACTTCCCAATCCCATTAAACTACAAAATTAGGACATGTTAGATGTTGACCACCTTAATTCAGAAAGGGAATTCATAAGGGAAAATGACGGCCCCAGGACATGTTTTGATAATTAATACTCGCCAATGACAAGCTAAGAATATTTGTTAATCCTGAAAATGTCCTTGGCGGATATTAATTATCAAAACACGTCATTAGCCGTCATTTTCCCATTCATTAGCATTCAAGAGAATAATTACATAAGATGGAGCAATAATTAAGGATTTGTTGAGGACTCAATAACCGAAAATAATGATTAGAAAACCAAAAAGAACAAAACCTTTTTAATTTTGCGAAATTTAGAGTATTTAGGTCAATTTACAAGCACTCTGACCAAAAAAAAAAAAAATAGTGACACAATTCAGAGTGTTTGGATCCTTTGTAAGGTATGCGTAGATTGCTAGACCATTGAAATGATAATTAGGTTTATGATCACTCACGATTAGCTTTAAATGAAATGAATTGACAGAAAGCACCAACCAAAATTGACAATATTAGTGGATTTTGGCTAGCTGGTGCAAGTGCAACCATGGGTTGTAACCACATATTTAGTGTGCCAGCTTGATCATGCATGCCTAGCAATAATGAAAATGTGGCCTAAAAACTGATGATCTTTCTCGGAATTAGGCAGAGAAATAGCCAAACTTAGATATAGAGTCTAGAGGTGTAAAAATATCAACTGTGGTAGCCACATTCATTTCTTCCTGCCCAACATCCTCCATGCTTTACACGTCTATTCCAAATCTTTTTACTATGGGACTTTTGCAATGGTTAAGTTACCAAAATTAACCCTGAGGTTTTTAAAAATTACAAATTGCCCTCATGCTTTGGGATTACAAAATAACCCGTCTCATTACAAATTTACCCATTTTCCGTGATGTAGTCATTAGGAAATCCGATAGAATTTGTCAGGCATCATCAAATCTAAACTACAGTTGACCAATCTATCTTTCTTTAGCAAGTGAAAGGCTATTTTCACACATCTGCAATCTTTAGCAAGCTACAAAAGGACACTGTGATGCATCGTAATTAGGATTTGATGATGTCGTCTAGATTTCATCAATTTTCCTAGAGGCCACATCATGATATAAGGGAGTAATCGTTATGAGATAGGGTGTACTTTGTAATTTTCCAAACATGAGGGGAAAATTCATAATTTTTTAAAATCTTGGGGGTGATTTTGATAATACACTGGCAACACATCTTTCCTATCAATAAATTTGGGGGCGACTATTCGCAGCCCCGTATTTTCTCCCTTAGCCCGTTAAAAATTTCTAATTATACTCGATAATTAGTTACGGAAATTAAGATATATTTTCAGCATACAATTACTGAAACATAATATTTTTTTCAACAGTTATTTACCGAAAATATATGTTCGGCAGTTGTTTACCGAAGGTTGAACATATTTTCAACATGTAGTTACCAAAATATAATTTTGTTTTCAACAGCTATTTACCGAAATATTATGTATAATTTTCAACAACTATTTACCGAATTATAGTGGGTTAAGGGGAAAAATACGGGTTGTGAATAGTCGTCCCCTTAAATTTCCAATGGATTTGCATTGTTTTTTCAAATATAAAAGTTCCTCCAGCCTCCGGGTCCTTTATAGCATTCATATTGTGATAAGCAAATGGGTGTGTATAAGCAAACTTAACAACAATCTTTAAAAAATACCCCACATTGTAATAAGCAAAGTTATAAGTCTTTTATCAAATAACCAAATTTCATCAATTTCATAACCAAACATAACAATTTTTACTAATAACCAAAACTCAATAACCAAATTCGATTTTTTTCGTAAACAAGTATCAATCTCGCATCCGACCATGCCAAATTATTTGTATCGACAAGACGATTCCAAAACTGAAAGGCCGATCGTCCTAAACCTCCTCACGCGCCACCTAAAGAGGTTGTGCGTGAGATCCACTTGCATCACGCGCCAGCGTGCCCAAATCGAGTAAAGGCATGTGATACCACACGCAGCCTCTTTAGGCGGCGCGTGAGGGCGAGTGATAATGTTTCTGGCGATTGGCTTTTTAGTTTTGGTATCGTCTCATTAAGACGAATAATTTGGTGTGGTCGGGTGCGTGATTGGAACTCATTTGGGATTGGACAGATGTGTATTGCGGAGTTTTTTTTTTTTTGTTAGAGATGCAAAAATAACCAATGTGGAGGTAGATATTATTAAGTTTGATATTAAACTAATGGATAATCAAATGCTAATATGACACATTTTGATTATTGATTTTGATTATTACCATTGTGTATGCTCTTAAAAGTCGAATTCATATCTTATTAACAAATCATTTGAGATTTATTGTATGTCACATGAGTTGCATACAATACGAGTTGGTGTTAAGTATTATTCCTTCTGTCCCAAATTGTTTATCCGGTCTGCAAAACGATAACTTGAAAATAATGTAATTTTTTAAAGAAAAAATTCAAATTTTTTTCACAAATTAACTCATTGGTATTTAGTAGGTTGTTACAAAACTTTCGAATTTTTCTTGCAAAAATTGTATTATTTTAAAACTTAATTTTATGGACCAGACAAATATTTTGGAACGGATGGAGTGTATATTTCTGCGTATAATCATGAAAAAACATGAATGAGTTCCGAAACATGAACCGAAAGAAGTTTGCGGGTGTGAATTAAAACAATACCGTTTAGCCCATGTAAGCCATCTCATCATGAATGAAAATTCGTTCATTTTAAAGGTATAGTCTTATTTCTCACAAAAATAGCGAAACGAAATTTGAAATAACAGCCACAAAATTTGTCACAATTTCTTTTCGGTCCCAATCTTTTTTCCCTCATTACAATGACATCCCTATCACCATATTCTTCCAACTCAGATTCTACGTGGACGAGGTCCCCATACGAGAAGTAATCCGCAACCCCGCCATGGGCGGCGACTACCCGTCAAAACCCATGTCCCTATACGCCACCATTTGGGACGCCTCCACCTGGGCCACCTCCGGCGGCAAATACAAAGTCAACTACAACTTCCAGCCCTTCGTCTCCGACTTCACCGACCTTGTCCTCGAAGGCTGCACCGTCGACCCCATCCAGCAGATCCCCGCCGCCGCCGCCCCCTGCGACCGCGACACCGACGCCCTGGAGGCGGACGATATTAACACCATCTCGTCCGAGGGACGGAAGGCCATGAGCTGGTTCAGGGAGAGGTACATGTATTATTCGTATTGTTATGATTTGATGAGGTACCCCGTGCCGCCACCGGAGTGCGTCATCGTCCCGGCGGAACGGCACTTGTTTAAGGATACGGGCAGGCTGAAGGAGGCGTTGAAGATCAAGTTCGGGCGGCACCAGAAGCACCGCCGCCGTGGGTCCCGCCGGGGCCGCCGGGACGCTGGTGGTGCTGCTGCTACTTCATTTTGATGTGTCTGGGAGTCGTGCGTGCATAGTATGATTACTAAGAAAATACTAGTATACTAAAATTCACAGAGGAGAATTGTCTTGATTGGGACACGTGTCATACCGAATTTATGTCTGTACTAGTACCATAAATTTGAATTTTTAGTTTTTTTTTTTTGGTTTTCAATGCTGGGTTTATTTTCATTTTCTGGATGAAAATAGTGGTAGTTCTTTCTTTGTCGTTGTGGTTATTTATTGAAGAGCAATCTGTAGATTTTGCACAATAGCATCGACGTTCAGTTGTCAGGAAAGTACGGGAAATGATGGAAAAATCAACTTTTCCATGATTTTTGTAGTATTCAGTTGACAGGAAAGTAGTGGGAAACATGTTTTTAAGTTTTCCTGCAGGAATTACTTTCCTCCAAAAGTGATCCTGCAAAAAACACAGGATTTTGCGTCGCGGGAAAAGGAAAATGAATGAACACTCACAAAATTTTCCCGAAAGTTTCTTTTTCCTAACAAATAAACAACTAAACCTTAATTATTCTTGCAAAATTCTTTTGTCAAATGAACACTCACAGGAAAATAATTTTCTTTTTCTTTTACTTCACCTCACTTCACTTTTTCTAGGAATCAAATTCCCACACAACTTTCTCGACAACTGAACGGAGCCTTAATATTTTGCGAAGGTCAATAATTTTGGTCCTAATTGTTTTTTTTTGTTTTAATGAGACTCAAGAAATTAATTCATTAAGCAAATACCAAAAAACAGACGGATCACGAATAACAATAGAATCTCGCGAAACAAGAACAAAAGAAAATAAGTCCTATCGAACACGATTGGCAGGGCACAAAGTTTGAGTTGTAGAGCGAAAAGTAGAGAGCGAGGCTTCGAAAGGAAGCGTAGCCGGAACATGATTCATATACAAGGATCCACGCATAAACATGGCCATCGGAGGCACGGGTACCATAGAAATCGCTGGCTATGGAATTGATTAAGGATGCACCCACGAGGTGGTCGCGAGGAACGGCTCCGGTGACTGAATTTATGTATGCAAATAGTGGTAACTCTTTGTTTGGAATTTTTAAGAGTAATAATCTGTACAGTGCTTGTGATCACGTTGCTGTGAACATTTTCTGGATAAAATTGAGGGTACTACATTTCAGAATGTTAATGTTTGTAATCCTAATTGAAATTGTTTTGTTGTATGATAAAAGAACCTTGATTATTTGTAAATTCATGTCGAATGGATGTGTTAAGTTGTTTTTCGAACTCTTTATATGATTATCCTTTTCAAAGATTTAGTATTATACTCCACGTATCCGTGCTTTAGTGGGAAAGCATCTTTGAATCGGAAGGCAGGTTGGTGCAGTGCCTCACCTTGCAGTTCTGCATTCCATCATTCAAAAGTATTTTGGATAATCCAGATTTTAGAAAAACTTTTCCGGGAAAAGTTAATTTTCCCCGGAAAAGTTTTCTCCAGTCTTAAAATCTAGACTATTGATTGCCAAGATGGACGGACATCAAGCACTGCAACTTGCAAGGCACTAGGGGCGCTGCAGGATCCCAAGGTCCCTTTGAAACATAGTTTAAACTACTAAAGTTTGCGAGAGCAAGAATTGAGAGTGTGAATACAATGCTAGAATTAAAAACGGGAGCGCAAGGTTGGTTGAGGGAGTATTTGACTAAGTGAATGACAACACGAAAAAAAAGACCGACAACAGGGGGGGAAAAAGACCAAAAAAAAGTGATCGATCATCGATGAACTTGCCGGTTGGATAGTTGACACAACCTTTTGCATTGTCAAGACCTTAAAAATTCGAATTGATAGAGTATAATCGTCGTGTTAAACTTACTAAATCACTAAAATGAAATTAGTAGTAAGTTTATGGGAGAAAATCTCTCATATTTATATTTTTTGAGTTCAATGACAAGCACTTTTTTGTAATCAAATATAAGAACAAGCACATTTTACAATTAAACATAAGTATAAATATGTTGTATGATTACTAAAATATAATTTTTTTGCAAAACTAGTGAAAATTCACTAATAACTGAAAGTTAGTGAAAGATCCTAAGACCCTAGGGTATTTTATGAAAGTACTTAAACCCTAGGGTACCTTATGATGTTCAAAACCCTAAATCCTATAAAAGAGTCTAAACTACTAAAACTCTATAATAAGAAAATGCACCATAAAATTTTATTTAAGTGTCTAAATCCTAGGGTACCCTACCTAAAGTACCCTACATCACTACCTTACCCTAGGGTAGTTTTTCCATGAAAATATATTTTGTTCTTTATGGCTCAATAACTCAAAAAGTTGAAGGATCTCCGCTAAAAACTATTTTGATGGCGTCTTTTCCATAAATAAAAACTATTTTATTGGCTAATTTGAAACCATGAGTTATTCATTACGGGGATGTTTGGAAGTTTACTTTTTGACTTTTCATTTTCAGCTTTTTGTCTTTTTAGATTATGGCCAAAATATATTTTGAATATGGTAGGAGTGTTTGGAAGATATGTGCAAAATGTATTTTGAAATTATAATAGTGTTTGGTAATGTGTGGGCAGCATTCCCTTGAGAACAAAGACGGATCGAGGAGCGCTGGCAGACGAGCGCTCAATTCAGAGTCGCCACTTGGGTTTGAAGGTCCGACACCTAAGGAACTGAGCTTGAAACGCTTTCTACGTTGTTTAATTTGAAAAGGTGAATGTACCAGTCCGTCATAACCATATCTGGGTTCGGGAGTCAGGTTACGAGAGGGGAAGGGTTTTAAGGCACCCCTCTCGCCCAATCTGAAATCAATTTTTACTTAGACCTTTGCGAAAATATTTGCGATTCTATTTGATTTATCAATTCTTTAGCCATTTAGGAGTTGTGAACAATTTAATAGGGATTAAAGCTGTAATAAGTTTGCAGGATGTGATTGACAGTATGGATGTGAAGGCAGTAAATTGGATAAAATCAGGTTCTGTTCAAAAGAGCAAACCCAATGCACTGTCCCAAATTTGACATGTGTATAGGGCTGCAAATGAGTTGAGCCGAACTTTACAGTATTCAAGCTTATTTATTAAGTTTTTAACGAATCCGAGCTTGAGCTCGAGCTTAGTGAAAACTTAACGAGTCGAGCTTGAGCCGAGCGGGCCTTGGCTTGACTAGAGTTTGGGCTTGTTCACGAGTCTCAACGGATCAACGAAAAATGTATATTTATCCTTGCATAGGTCTAATATAACCAAAAATATTTTGATTTTGAAGGTGTATATCTCTCATTTTCCTATGGAGCAGGGTGTACTGGTGTGCGTGTGCTCACGCCTCCTTTAGTTAACTGAAAAGTGAAAACGGAAAAAATAAATTATAAAATAATAATAAAAATCCTAAATTTAAGTATATATATCCTGACTCGTTAGCCGACTTGAGCCGAGCTTCTCCTAACTCGAACTCGGCTTGTTTACAAAACGAGCTGAAAAAATCGGCTCGAGCTCGTTCGTTTAACTTCCGAGCCAAGTTTGAACGAGCCACTAACGAACCGAGCTGCGAGCCGCTCGCAAGCGGCTCAGTTTGTTTGCAGCCCTACATGATGTGCAAGAAGGAACTTCCCTGCACTGACCAAAGCAACTGCACACGGTTGTAACCTGCGCACGCCAATACACAGCACACGCGCGTAGGTTTGCTTTTCCCACATCCTCTGTTTTTATCCTCCTCTGGGCTCTAGAAGAACCAGTGCACGCTCAGGACCAATCCAAGCAGTTTATAATATTTACAATACACAATTGAAAGGCTGAAAAGCCTAACAAATGAAGAAAACACCCCATAAAATAGTGTGGAGACAAAACGGTGACCTAAGGCCAAGTCATCCATGCAAGAGCAACGCAATAAAAAGCCATTAGAACAAGAACACCTGCGCGTGCGGGTTGGTAACTTGTTCGCGCCCATCTAGACTGTTTCTAGTACTTATTCTCATGTGACTGGGGCTCTAGAACATGTTCAGATATATCCAGTTGGTGTTCCAACTAAACATAAATACATATTGAAATAAAAGCTAGCAGTTTTAACATTGAAAAGTAGTAAACCAGTTTTACATACTTATAGTAATGATCTAAAAGGAAAACAACATAAAAGATTAACACTCATGTCCCCACGTAGATACGCACGCGCAGCCACAGAGTAGCGCACTTGAGCTAAGGACCGACGCGCACAGATGTGAAGACCACGCGATTTTTGCAACCTGCCAGCCTTAAGGTCAGGACTGGTATTGATTGCCAGCCTTAACCTGTCAGCGCCACTCAAGAATCAGAACTGTAAGCAATAGGTGTTATACCTTTGGCTGAGTTTGAACGGATGTTTGAGCATTGAGCATAAGGATTGAAAAATAGTTGTGTGTTGGATAGTTGTATGCTTGTAACCTTTCTATGAAGGGGGTACTATTTATAGGGCAAACATCCTCCATTAATGAAAACTTTTCAAAAATGGAAACCTTCCAAAAATGAAAAATAAAGGTCGACTGCAACTTTAATCAGCAATCGCAAGTCGTGGACGCGCGCATGGGTCCAAATGATCACATGCTGGTCAATGTTCAATCATGACCATTTAACCAACACCTGGCACTTTGACCCACACGAGCTGGTTCTCAACCAGCGCGTGCCAGTAGGGTTTTGAAAAGTTTATTGGGGTTTTAAAACACTCAAGGCTCAACCATTTATCATTCTCAGGGTGTTCTTGATCCATTTCATCATCGAAGAATCAAAAACCAAAAAGAAAGTAAACTAATTGGGAGACCCAGATTGGGATGTCTACAGAATGATAAAAATGAATTTATATATATATATATATATATATATATATATATATATATATATATATATATTGCGTTTGGCCTTTATTATTGTGTTAAAAGATGTAAAAAAGAATTTTTTTTTTTTTTTTTTTGTCTCTCTCTGTTTACTGGGTCTGCTCTCACAAGTGAGGAAGTAGATAAGAAGTGTTAAAAGTAGGGCAAAAGTAGTAAATAAGTAAAAATAGTATGGAAATTTTGGTAATTACGGAAAATGAAAAAATTGGAAACCGTGAAAAGGACCTCTTGCCTTGATTCTCAGTTTTTGCTTCTTTAAGGAGAATCCGAGATTGAATTTTTCAAAATGGATTTTCAAAATGGGCTTGCCAAACACCCAAAATAGAAAAATGGGGTTGCCAAACACCCCTTCATATTTCATGGTAGAATGCTAGAAACATTTGAAGCCATGAGTTATTCACTACATATCCAAAGAAATGATTAATTAATTTCTTCGACCTCTAGACAACGGGTATTTGTTGTTGGGAAGTGCTATAATACACGTCATTTATTTGGGTGTGTATCATATGCACCCTCATTAATTACCATTGGATGTTTAAAAAATGATCTGAACCCTTTAAAATGTTACGATAGATTACTAACAAATAACCTGTTACCAATACAATAGGTAAACCTTATTTATTAGCCAAAATGGAAAAAAAAAATACCTCAAGCCTTGCACTCTCTTCCCAACCAACGTATATCTTTCTTTTCTTTCGAAAAATTAGGCACAATTTTATTTTTGATAATTAATTTATGTTAAAAATAATAATTTTATTTTTAAAAAACTTTGAAGCTAAAATTATTTCAAGTGAAAATAATTTACTTCTTTAAAATACATTGTTCTCGATAATTATTAAAGAAAAAACATACTATCATTATCATAATATAATAAAAGGTCAAGTTAATGCAATTTTTTTTTACAGAATTTTTAAAAACCAATGATTTTGGCACTCCCCATTTTATTAATGGCACTCCCTGAGTCCCAAAATCAACACCCTTTTTAAAGTGTTTCATATATGTAACCAAATTTTTTTTTGGAATTTTTGAAATATTGTAATATTTAACATTTTTCACAATACCTTTAACTGCATAGTGAACTTTCACATGCAGATCAAAAAAAATATTCACACAAATAGTCCAATTAAAAGGAATAACAAAGTCGACCATCCATATTAATCAAGTAGAAAACACTAACAAAGTTAATGGGTGATCAAGAGAGTGATATTTATCAATACATTTTAGAGTTATGTGTAAAATACAACAATATTTAGGATGTGCTATTTATTTTTTGGTCAATAGACATACTACTAGAGTTTTATAAATTAGTGCTCGTATCCGAATTACAAATAACTAATACTCATATTTGATAATGTAATCGATTACAACTGTTATCGATCAATCAACTACGCAATTGAAATCGTAGAGAAAT
The DNA here is from genome assembly GCA_019656835.1 of Rhododendron ovatum. Lineage (NCBI taxonomy): Eukaryota > Viridiplantae > Streptophyta > Magnoliopsida > Ericales > Ericaceae > Rhododendron > Rhododendron ovatum. Next base: position 19,121,485 of record CM033794.1, on the reverse strand, counting down.
ATAATCTATCATGTAATCAATTATTTGTGTTATTCAGAACAATTGATTTTGAAATCTATTACAATGTTGTTTTTAACTTATTTCTCAATTGATTAGAGGACTTACTGAGATCCATCAATTAGTAAATCGATTGAGTAATCGACTTCAGATTGTTTCCCAATCGTACTCAATTCATTACTGTAACGATCCGAATTTTTTAACCCATTTTTTTTTAAATATAATATTATTAGAATTATTTTTCTTAATGCAATTCTTTTTTTTTTAAATACAATTATGCATGCAATATATATATATATATGTATGTATTAGAATTTTTTTTTTAATGCAATTCTTTTTTTTTAAATACAATTATGCATGCAATATATATATATATATATATATATATGCATTCTTTTTAAATTTTTCTACACATACATGCGTGTACGCACACTCCTCCCTCACCTCAAACTCTTTCCGTCTCTCCGTCTCCTACTCAGCCTCTACTTCCTCCCTAACCCTAAAATCAAGCCAAATTCGTCCATTCCAAATCCCATGAATCCAACCCCATTAAATTCACTCTTATTCTCTTTCACCAAAATTCTCCTATAAATACCCCACCCCCTTGACCCATGAAATTTACACTACAATATTCCCCACGCCCCACCAGTCTAAAAGAAAGAGAAAAATCAGAGAAAACCAAGTTTCAATCCATGGAGTTTTAGAGAGAGAAAGAAAGAGAGAGAAAAGTGGGTTTCGTACCAAGACCCAATCGAAACTCAATCCGACCATTCCAATCTCTTTCTTCTACTCCTAGCATCACCAAAGCATCGTCCAATTTGGTTCCAAAGTCTCCCGATCAAAAGAACCCAAAGTTTTCTTCCTCAAAATTCAAGATTCGTTTTTAAATCAATTCGATCCGATTAAAGGTATTATAATCCATTTTAACCTCTTCTCCAAGTATATTAAGTGTTTATTTGCTTAACCCTATGTCCCGAACAAAAAAAAATATAGTTAATCGCGCGTTTTCTGCCGTATTTATCAAAGGGATATTATTTTTGAGCCCGACATCTTATTTGTAATTATTTACGAAGAAGATCACCCTTCTAATATTTATTTTACAATCCTTATGATATTAATATTATAAAAAGCGACTGATCTGATATTATTTTATTACAGTATAATACCAACTTAGTATAAAACGTATTAATTATATCAGTTTAATTTATCTGGTAAATTGAGTTGGTTTTAAATGTTTCGAAACAACTTTGCGACCTTTCAAACCTCATTTTTGACACCCGGACTATTTTTTATAGATTTTTCACACCTGAAAGATCATAACTTGTTAATATCATATTTTTTTTATTTAATTATCTATTTATTGAATCATTTATTAGTTATCTATCAAGTTTACTAACGAAAAATCTTTGCGACCTTCCAAATAACGTTTTAACACCCAAACTAATTTTTTCTAGACTCCTTGCATCTCAAAGATAATATCTTGTTGAATTAATATTTTTTATTTAATTTGCTATTTATTTTTATTTTTATAGTGTTTCCAATTAAAATTACCTTACGACCACATAAACCTTATTACTAATGTCCGAGTAATTTTATTTAGACTCCCTACATTCCGAAAATGAAACTTTATTAACCTCAACATATTTTAATAAGTAAATTATTTATTATCTATTTACTTCACTTTCAGCCACTTCATTTAACGTCTTCATTTAAAATAATCTCGCACCCTCCGAACCCAACTTTTGACACTTCACTAGTTGCGTAGGATCTTTAGGACTCTTATTTAGGTCATGATAAATATTTCAATATTTTTATCTAATTAATGTATTTTATTAATTTTTAATTAATTTATTATATTAGAATTAATTAATAAGAGCCCAGAAAATTTTCCTTTTAATTTCTTTTAAAACTCTTACCTTATTATTGACATTGTGATTATATAAGAATAAGGGCAACGGTTCGTTCATAATAAGTTGCGTGATTACATTATTTATTAATTATTTTAATTATTATTGATTTGTTGTATATTACATCGATACTTGATTTAAGTGCTAGATTGGACCCTAGAGACATGGGGTGGTATGCGAATAGAATTCACTTAGACGGTGCTAAGTAATGGATGAATTGAAAAGTTTTATTTCTAGATTGTCTGTAGGTGTGATGTTGAGATTTGTGATGAGATTGAAACTGGCGTGTGTCCAGTGATGAATTGATAGACTGGCGTGTGTCCAGTGATGAATTGATAAACTGACGTGTGTCCAGTGATGATGGTGAAGTGGTATATAAGATAGGCGAATCCTAGTTGTGATTCAGGTATGATAAGCTTTCTCCTTGTTGTAGTTATTGGGGTGCACACTCGGTATATAACTTAGGTGTACCTGCGACAGCAAAAGGAAGTGACCTCATGGACCGAGCATGGCTAGCGGTTGAGGGAGGAAAGATCTCGCGGAGAGATCTTAGATTTCACATTAGGTTATGGATAGTAATGAACTGGCTTATGTGGAGAATATTTGTTTCGCTTCTTCGATTCAATATTATCTTGTTACCTGCTAATTGTAAAGTAAGAGGGGTGGTTGGATTGGATTATTCTACTGGGTGATTTATCACTCACGGATACGTCTGTATCCTGACAAATCGTTTGCTTCGGCGATCAATTTGCCAGTGGGCGCAGGATTCAATGGAGAGGATTCAAAGATGTTACAGTTCAACACGGAAAGAATATCAGGAACGAAAATCGAATATGTTTCGAATTTGTATCAAGCCTAGAGTCAGCTCTGAAATTAATGTATTTTGAATCAGTAAATTTATCTTGTGACTGTAATAGCTAAACTTTATTTTGAAAAGTTATATTTATTTAGCAAATTTTCTTTAGATTTTATTTTATATTGTTTCAGAAAAGTTGGGGCGTTACAATTACAAAATCGATTATATTATCTAATCGATTACATAATTGAATAGAATTGATTACATATTCGATTATGATGTCTAATTTATTATAATTTCCATTTGCAAAATTGCAAAATCAATTATATATTTGATTATGATGTCTAGTCAATTGAAAAATTAATTATAAAGACTAATCGATTATGGAATTGAACATTGACATAATAGATTACATATTTAATTAATTACCGTTAAAAAAATTGATTAAGTAATCGATTGCACAATTAATTATACGTTATTAAAAAGTTATGAAATGAACTAAAATGTTACGATTCTATAGTGAAAATGTTACGAACTGAAAATTTTACGATTTTTTTATAAAGTTATGAAACACACCAAAATGTTACGATTCTAAAAATGTTATGAATCTGTTGCTATAAAGTTACGATTAATTAGTGTAAAAGTTATGATATGCACTAAAAGGTTATGATTTGTAAAAAAAAATATTATGAATGAAAAGTTACGAATTTTTGGTATAAAAATTACGATAGATCTAAAATGTTATAAATGACCGGTTCAGCAGATAATTTTTTATGAGGTGACACAATATAAACTACACAATAAGTACATATGATACACACCTTAAAGGGATGTGTATTGAAGATTTTCCCTTGTTCTAATCCGACGTCAATTACGTGATTGAATCACATTTGTGTCGACGGAAAAAAAAAGACCACTTGGCAACATATACGAGTAATTATTCGATGTCTCTGGGGCACCATGTGACAGTGCCCTAAACTCTTCTCTACCACATATTTGTGTGAATTTCACACACTTTATAGTGAGGACCACACAAATGTATGGTGGAGGGAGAGTCTCACACACCAGGCATTGAATAATTTTCCGCAACACTAGAGTGACTACGTTGCCTGTCACGTTTATTTTGTTATCGATGATCTGTCCAGGCCCCAACGGGCTACATATTTATGTGGTCCAGATATCGAGGTGGCCCCGGAATGGATTTCACAAAATGGCCCAGCAAAACTCTTTCATTCTGTTTCCCCTGAAGTTATGATGAAAGCATATGAAATATTTTCACTTTATGATGAAAACATAGGAAATATTTTTACGCTGATTGTAATCGGATTCTAACATGAAAACATACGAAATATTTTTACACTGATTGTAATCAGATTCCGATAATATTTTGTATGTTTATCAGAATCCGATTACAATCAGCGTAAAAATATTTCGTATGTTTTCATATCGAAATCCGATTACAATCAGCGTAAAAATATTTCGTATGTTTTCATCCGATTACAATCAGTGTAAAAATATTTCGTATGTTTTCATCATAATTCGGAATCTGATTACAATCAGCGTAAAAATATTTCGTATGTTTTCATCATAATTGTGAGTTCTCTAATCAGCAATCACAATCAGGGTTTCCCCTGAAGTTGGTACAGATGATTCAGTTGTAGAATTCCACAACAAACACATATTTTTTATTATATATATATATAAGAATCAATCAGAAAAATGGTAATCCGTAGTCAAAGAAACCAATTGCTGATAGTTGGTTGGTAACTTAGTTCAACCACCTAGCCTAAAGTCAATTGCTATAGTGAAACATGAGGGGGAAAAATGGCATTAAATTGTCCTGAAAGTTTCCAAACATACCATACACAAACAACAAACAAAACCATCGAAATGATGCAATCAAAGAAAAATACAGCAATAGCAGTTGGTCAACGAAACGGGTTATTTTCGCAATAAGAAAATCATAAAATCCGGAATGCCCTAAATTAAGTACCAAGTTCTTTTTTTCTTTTTTCTTTCTGGACAAGTTCGTATCCAGCCCAATCAATTGACTTCGACTGCGTAAGGAAGGAAACTGAACCCCTAAAGGCTCCTGGTTGCCAAGTGACTCTCATTATGCTAACTGCTTGTGGTTTCGAGGACCAATTCGATATCCTCGTTTGAGTAGATATTCCATGAACAGAGAAATGTAGTGTAAAAATGACTGACAAGCCAAATTCAGAAGAGCATAACTATGAGGGGAATAAATCAACTTTCATCTTCTACTGTCACGTCTCTAGTTACAAGATCATAACTACGAAAAAAAAAATATGGTGTATGGGATCACAATCTATGAACATCTGAATTTAAGCAAGAATGAAGGAACAATAATATCAATGAATCCAAGGCCCTAGCCATTTTTCAGTACAAGCTGTTGAAAAAAAACCCAGCAGAAATCAGGCTCGAAGTTCAGACCGATAACAAAATGAGGTTTTTACCTTAAGGACCAAGTCACGGGAACGTGAAGGATCCGCCAATTCCAGAACTACCCGACGGGGGGCTGATAGCCACCCAAAGGAGAGATATGGTGATTGCAATGAGTCCAGACCAAACAAACACGATGGTGGGTGTCCTCCCACGCCTTCCCATAAGCCCTTTCGCAAAAGGGTAGAGATGAGCCAAAACCCAGAAGCTGAAAAACACCCCTCCTAACAAACGGCTCCACTGTGGTATAGTGCTATATATTGTCCGGCTAACTCCCACTGCAATAGCAATCAAATTAGTCATCATGATTGTGATCGGTGGGATCATGAGGGACGTCCATTTGAGAACATAGAGATCGGCAAATTCATCATCCACATCATCACTGCCAGATTTTGATGTCAACGTAAACGAAATTTCAATCCCAGCAATTACTTTCAGTAGGCCCTGAAGCACAGCGGCAAGATGAGCGCTCGTGCCTCCAATTAACCAAAATTGCTCATTTCTCCACCATTCTTCCAGTGTGATGCCAGACCACTTGATCTCAAGCACCGCAAGCATGCAAAGAGTCAATGTGATGATCAAGAGGTAGGTGAGGAACGCCACGTTTAGGGTCTGGACAATGAATTGGCCGGAGAAAAGGGATAGTGCTGGAAGGAAACAGTAGACGATAAGGAAAAACGAGGTGAAAGGGTATATTCCGACGTTGAGGTACGCAATCCTCTGCAAAAACTTCATCTTTGTACTCGCCAGAATAGCATTGTTGCGGGAGAAGAAAATCTCAACGGAGCCTGTCGCCCACCGGAGGACCTGGTGGAGCCGGTCTGTCAGATTGATTGGAGCAGTCCCACGGAAGGCGTCCCTCTTGGTGACACAATAGATGGATTTCCAACCCCGGTTGTGCATCCGGTAACCAGTCACCACGTCTTCTGTTACCGATCCATAGATCCACCCGACTCGGGTTCCCCATTCAGTTTTATCTTCATACCAACACGAGATAACACTAATCGCTTCAGCGACCGTGGATGCATCAAGTAGGTCCCGTGGGATGGTAAGAGCGCCTGGAGCTCGTCCATTCTTGATGGCAGGGTGATCAGCAAGTGGTCGGCCCTGGAATTCGGCCACTGGAATGGAGTCAACAAGGAAAGACGAGTTGCCAAATTTTTTGGGAAAAAGAGAGATGTTCATTTCCTCGTCATCATCAGAATCTCCCATTCGAAGCGCTCTTTTCGAGTCTGAGGCAGAAGCTACCGTAGAAGATTTTTTACGTCGACCGAAGCAACAGCTACAGCAACCTTGGTGGTATTCCTTTGATCGAGGAGGATCAAAACCATACAATGCAATCCGGCGGAAGAGGCATCCGGTTCCGACATAAACAGGCCCCTGAAGCCCGTCAAGAGCACGCATGTTGACATCAAAGAAAACTGTGTTGTGATTGGCATAGCGGTCGGATGGATCGATTCCCTCGAATCTCTGGGGGAACTGGACAAAGCAAAGGCGATCGCCACCACGGTCCATCATGAAACACATGCCTTCTCTCAATGCCATGGAGTTGTAAATGTAGTGGTCACAGTCGAGGTTCAAAATGAAGGGTCCATTGGACATGATAGCCGAGGCGCGAACCAGAGCATTCATTGCGCCGGCTTTCTTGTTGTGATCGTATCCTGGACGCTTTTCGCGAGAAACGTAGACCAATAAAGGGAGTCGGATGTCAATTTCTGTTAGGTCGATAGGATTGGAATCAGCTGCTGCGCCGTGTAATGGTTCATCACTTGGGGGTTTCAACATCACCTGCGACCGTAAATCAAGTCATTAGAAGCCAACTCAGAGTAATCAACAGGAACAAACAACAGCAGCGCTGGATAAGGTTCAAATGGCAAGAGTTCCGGTAAATATATAGGGATCAAATTCTCACTAAGACAATAAGATGGATATATGCCGATCAAAAAAAAAAGATGGATATGTTTTAACTGATTCTCGTGATCAAATACCAGATTCTTAACAAACTTAGGACTCTAAAACCAAAATTTAGAAGTTGGGATCAAATACTTCTATTAAACAAACGAAGTTCTAAGAAAATACGTGCAATTTTAAGATAACATGTGCAGCACAACAAATTATCTACTACTTATATAAATTTAAATGGATTATTCTAAATCAAAATTTGATTTGACTTGCCAGATCATTTGGCAGTTTACACACCTATGTGGAGCAGCATACTGAACAAACCTGAACAGGACTCTAAAACTTATTCTACTGGACTCTAAAACCTCAAGAGGATCAACACATATTCTTCTTCTTTTTCCCCTCTTTCTAATTTCTTTTTCCCGCCATTCTCGACATCCATGTAGGCATTTGATAAAAACACAAAGGCAAAATGCAGAGGAAGTAAATTGAGTAATTGGATTAAATGAAATATGCAAGATCCATAACAAAGCATAGAAAAGTATTTCCAGACAAGGATGATAAATACCTGACCAAGGATAACCTTATTAAAATTTACTGAAAAGTTTACCTGAATAATTCCAGCATGGTCACCCCTAGTGTGCTCTGGAGCAGAATCAACCCAAGTGCCGGGCCAATGGGTTCCATCTGCCATCCAGGTAGCCTTAAGGACCTTTATAGTTTCCAGAGATTCATCGTTAAGGTTACCATTCTCCCTCTGTTGCTTCATAGCTTTGATTTCCTCTCTAGCATTATAAGCATCAGAACGCCGCCTAATCGAATCCGGAAGGCCATTAATTCGAACCTTGAACTCATCATACTCACGCTTTACCCGCCTACGATCCTTGACAAAATCTGGACGCATCTTATTCTTATAAGGATCTCTCTTCAAACTGAAATAAGATTCGGGATTCCTTGGCTCAATAACGTGCTTCCGGCAAAATGGGACCCACAAGTTGGCAAAACTTGCGGCTTCTGCCATGGCCTCAAAGGTTAAGAGGGCCCCTCCATCGTCAGACACATAGCACGAAAGCTTTTCAACTGGATATTCAGCCGCAAGAATTGATAGGATGGTGTTGGCAGTGACAAGAGGCGGCTCTTTTTCAGGGTCCGCAGTAGAAACAAATATGTCAATCCCCGGAAGATCGGATTTTCCGGTGGGGTTGTTTGGGCCACGGGTTTCAAACTTTTCTTTCAGAACAGCAAGATCGGTGGCCCGATTCACGGGGCAGAACTTTGGGAGCGTGTCCAGTAGCCATGAGAATGCAAACCAAAGCTCACAAACCACAGACATGCCCCACAGCCAGACTGCATCAGTATTTTGGTGGCTGATCCTCCATACAAGAAATAACACCAGAACAATCATCCGTAAAAATATTAGGAGCCTGTATGCATGTGCCATTGAAATGAAGACAAATTTCAGCATCCAGTCGTTTTTTCCATTACCAATTATGGACACATTAGAACGAAGGAAGAAAACCCTCAGTACGCACATGTAAACAAAAGGTAGAAAAGCAAGCACTATACGAGAACTTAATTCAGCATGTTGATTGTATATGATAGTATTTAACTTCTCATACAGTTGCTTTGGTTATATGGATCATGCTAAACAAAAAGTATAGAGTATGTACCAGATTACCTCAACATAACAAAGCAATTCCGCAAACATCTTGTCTGATCTTATTTATTTTCAGGGGTTGGGGACATCAATTAAAATTCAAATCCCTATCCCTGCTCATCATATTACCTCTGAGACTTTCCTCCACCTCCTCCTCGTCCTTTTGGGTTGTCAAATGCAAATATACAGAAATTATAATCGATAACCAGCAGAAAAGCGTACAAGTTTGCAAGGGGCATATCAGGGATCAAGAAGCAAGGATGGAGACCATCTAATGAAGATGGAGACCATCAAAAGAACAATCAATGAAAGCAAAGTAGAAGCAATAATACAAAAGAACCCGAACTACATTTTTAAACCTGGAGCTCTTGAAGATTGACACTAGCAATCACCATTTGCGTTGATACCGCCAAATTTTATGTGTATCAACACTTCTGGTTAATACAAATAAAGTTATCACAGTTATCTTCCATGTAACAGACAAAGTCATAACTTCCTGGTAAATTTTACTTTTTCTGACTTTCTAATTATGAACTTTAATATAATGCTTTCATACTGCGCCAATGTGGTAATTAGTAATTACCATATGGGCACAAAGCAATCAGACCCAATGAAATAAGAAACAATCGTATTTAAATGGCCGCTTGATTATGCATCATTGAAACCAAATTAGAAAACTGGGGCAACAATAAACATAAAACAAAAACTAAGAAAGATCAAAGAAAGTTTTTGTACCGATATGGGCTCAAAATTGCAGCAGGTATCTTTAATTTGCGAGTCAAGGGCCTCCAGGGCTTGCTAAGAAGTACTGAAGGCTCATCAGGCTCATCACCAACATCACTTCTCTCATTCCCAAACCCACCTTCCTTGGGCCAAATAGCATTCCCATATCCATAAGTTCCCTTCGTCTCAAACAACCACCGGTTATGATCAAAATCCCCTGTCTGGCTCCTTGTCAAGATCGATTTTGTAGATTTCATCAATGACAACCTCCTCTCCATCTTTGACATCCCCCCAGGCGGCGGCGGCAGAGGAAGAGGCTGGCTGTCATCCACTGCTCTCTCATCCAACTCCGTGTCCTTGTAAGCCTCTTTACACCCCGGACAAATCCCGTCTCCAGTTTTCACAGCATCAACAAAACAATCCCTACATATCTTATAATCACATTCACAAGGGAGGATATCTTCACCCCTCTCATCGCTCATCACCTTTCCGTCGCAACCAGGTACTGCGCAAGAAGACCCTTTTGCCCCAGCCATTTGAGGATGGCTTGTTTCGGAGTCAATCACCTTATCCATCAAATGGGCACGAGTAAGGCTGTTGAAACCGCCGGTAAATAATGAACTAGACACATATTGCTCCTCAACTCTCTGAGCAACGGATGCGTCCATCGGTTGGTTATCGGGTGTTGGTGGGATGTGCACTGTGTAGTTCATGAACTCACCACTGGCAATATCATTGTCAAGATCATTGGATTCTCTCGAGTAGTTGACATATCGGCCTGATGAAGTCCTCCTGGCGAAGGTCACTGACAGGGGACCTGACTTTCCATTGTACGATTCTGAAACTTTGGATGACCTTGAAGCCATGGTATAAATTGTGTAGTAGGAGATTATGGATCACCAGTATCTGAAAATTACATATAAGAGTGGGGAAAAAAAAAGTATCAGCAAAGATCCAGCTACAGACACAGCTCAAACAGATTCAAACAGGATCTTTATCCATTGACAAATTTCTAAAATGCTCTATTTGGATCTTGGACTTGTGGTAGAAAAGAAACATGATCCCCTACCTTTCTTTCTTCTCATCATGAATCTCTATTCACAAATCCAGGATTCAAATACAGTCTAGAGAAACCAATGATTTATCTTAGCACCATTCTCATATAAGCGATTCAAGTGCAAATGCGGAAAATTGTAGGTAAAATTGTGAGAAAATAAGAGGACACTTAGTCAAACTGGGAAATCTTGTGCTCGTGAAATACAACGAAACCCTGAAATCTCTAGATCACTAAACTTCTCTCTCTCTCTCTCTCTCTCTCTCTCTCTCTCTCTCTCTCTCTCTCTCTCTCTCTCTCTCTCTCTCTCTCTCTCTCTGAGTGTGTGTGTGTGTACATAGAGATATACATACACATCTACAAAATCTAAATTCTACCACCCCTCTCACAATCTTCTCTCCAAATCTGCCCCTCCATCAAATCAAATCATAAAGAACTTCACTGAATCAGAACCCCAAGTTTTTTCCCCATAAACGCACATAAGAAAATCAAAGGAACAGAAAGTAAATACCTATGACCTGGAGAAGTGAAAACAATACTACTTCAGATTGTCAAACGACATTTCCAGAACCCAAACGCAGATCAAAGTCGGAACTCAAGAAAAGAGAAGTGCTCCAGTCTTGCTCTCACATGGGTATATATATACATATATATGAAGAAAAATACACAAATCCATTTTGCTTGTTTTTTCACGAATTGTTAATAGCAGTAAAAAAGACTTAAAAAATGAAACGGCTTCGAGGAGGCGTGTGAGAAACATTCAAACAAGACATAATGCATTATAAATGACCTCCATTTATATAAGTAAAAAAATACACTTACAACTGTCACAGACTCACGAAGCTTTCTATGGGATAAAACTTGATGTGCGACCCAGTCCCGTATTTCTTCAAATAACTACTCCAAAACCTAACGCGACCCCTCTCTCTCTCTCTCTCTCTCTCTGGATGTTGAATTTAACAATTCAAAAAAGAGACCCAGTCGAGGACCGAGTACAACAAAACACACCAAAAACTCAGCTGATATAGTCTGAAAAGTACAAAAACCCTTCGAACAAGAATCAAATCTGCGCGTTCTAATAAGAGGCCTCTTCGGCTCCCAACCACCAAATATAGAAGATCTGGTTACCAACAAATACACACACACACACAGAGAGAGAGAGAGAGAGAGAGAGATTAAGTTTACCCTTTTTTGTTTTCAAACAAGATTTAAGACAAAGAAAATGCTGTTGAGAGAATGTAGGGGATTCGCAATATTTTTTTCTGACAGACAAACTGAAGTGGTGAAATGGGTACGCGGATATGTAGACTGCAAAAGAAGAGGGCTTATCTCGGCTGGTATAATAGTGCTGCTGCCGGTAGTCTCTGTGTCTTGACAATGTGGAGAGAGAAAGAGAGAGAGAGAGAGAGGCGGAGATTAGGGAATTCAAAGGGTCAATTCGGGAATTTAGGGGGGTCGGGATGTTCTGTCCACGCGGGTACGCGGTGAGTATGAGTTGGTAACGCTGTCTTTCCCTACGGAAAGATTTCAGAAGCGTTCACGCAATCACATCTACATGAATCCCAAATAATAAAAAAAAATGTAAGTACAAAGAAAATGAATAAAGAATTAATCTTTAAAGTGTATATAAACGGTTCAGATGCATTACACATTGAATTTGAGCTGTTCATATATACTTTAAGAGTCAATTCTTTGTCTATTTTTTTTGTCTCTAGCACTCCTCAATAAAAAATAAAAAATTCTCAAAATATATATTTTTTTAATTTACATTAAAAGCTCAGAATTTCATCCAGTTAGACATTGATCTTGGTTTCATATTTCCTTCTCTATTTTATTTTATGTCAAAATGGATATACAGATAGATCTCTGTCCAAAATATTGCCCACTCCACGCATAATAAGTTCTATAGGACCAAGGATGGGATTAGGGGGTCTGGTGGCGGCTGCCGTCAAGACAAGAATTTTAGAAAACGCAATTATTATATGTGAAAAAAAAAATTATCCCCAACTTATATAGTCTCGCCACTGCTATATTTTTTTTCTTACTTTCTATTACATATTAGTCATAAATCTTCTGTTCTTTTTTCAAGAAAGGAGACCTAAAAAAGTATTCTGAAATTAAATTCAATGGGCTAAAGTGAAATAATATAAATGATGATGTTTAGTTATTGAAAAAAACTCCACATTAATTCTAACCCTAAAATAACTTAACCTAAAAAATTAAGAAAATTTAATTATAAGGTCACTTCTCAAATTTATAATGTCACTTCTCGAATTCATAATGTCACTCTCAAAAGGGAGTGCAGTTATCAATTTGGAAAATCCATATAGGGATTTGGGGAGTGACATAATAAATTTGGGGAGTGACATTTATCTTTGTGCATACCGATGCTCTAGACTATCAATGAAGGAAGTATGGTAATGTGCACATAAATTGAATTGGGTCTTTAGGCATACCCTCTCTAATGTCATTTTGCTTTGATTTTGGGGCATGGTTTAGCAGCAAAATACGTGTAGGGGGCTACTGTTTAAGTGATATTCTGAAATCATCCATTTTGTTCATATTACCAAAAGTTAGGTCTGTCTCTAATTCTTCCTCCGCTCATATCCCCAATGATTGGGGACTACATAGATTCTGTTGTTGTTATTGTTGGAGTGGCATTATCGATGCCTAAAATTAATTAGTCTTTTTTCATACTCCACGTGCAAATGAAAAACATCATTTACTATAGTTTTTATTATGTTATGTTGATTTTTTTTGGAGCCGATGACTATTAATATTGTAATGCATCTTTTTATTTTTTTACTGTACATTTCGCCACTGCTAAGGTAAAATCCTGATTTCGTCCCTGTATAGGACCGTGTCACACATTGAGACGGAAGCACATTGGGGCAACGGGGACCAAGGCCCCAGCGTAGTTTCGGCGATTTTTTTTTTTAAATTTTTAATATGTATACTTCAAATTCACACAATCAATTGAGAAGTATTTTCAAGAAGTGGGAAGTTCAAAAACATTTCCAAGATTAGAGCTTAATCATTTTGAGCATAAAATCGTTTGGCATCCCGAATTCAAACAATTGGAATCTTGATTCGGCCCCCCATTTAGGAAATTTCGGTTCCGTCCCTGGTCACACTCATACTCATGTTTGGATCGAAGTTAAAACCCTACCGAGTGTTACAGGTACTAAAGATAATACTTGTTTTAATCCCATCATATAGTAAGTGGAGTACTGGAGTGGAGTTGGTGTCTTCCTTATACTCTCATGCATATGGATTGATTCTCATAAGCACTCATTCCCTCCCCAAGTGTCCTAGAATAGAATAAATTAGGATTAACGAATAAAAAAAAAATCCCATCATATAGCCATAGGACTTGGGAGTTTAACTAAAGCATTAATCCCATCAAAGCGGTAGATTGTATAGTAGTATAATTTACAGTTTATTTTGTACAGTATGATTTTCCTGTGTTTGTTCGCAACTTGCATTGGGGAATTGCCAGCCAAGACCTTTGAGTTAGCCAATGAGATATCAACGGACTACATTTGATAATCCGAAGGAGTTTGACCAAGTGGCGTATGAAAGTTAAATAAGTATTTGCATTCTAGAAAGTCATATGTTTGAGCCCCCGTTCCACTAAGATTTTTACTGTATTTTTTAAGTACTTATTTCTCGATTTATGAGACAGATATTTCTCTCATAATACATCATCTTTGATACAAAAAATAAGTATTTGTTTCCCGTACCAGTACGGGGCCTAAATCCCACGAAGGTCCAACATTTCAAATGTTGGGATCATTGGGGGTTTGTCTGTTCGTTAACTTCAGAGTCCCGAAATTAATCGAGATACGCGCAAGCTAACCAGAACCTCCAATTATGAAAAAATAAACGGAATATAGTTTGATTGGGGAAGCGACCAAATTCTCTCTATTGTTATTTGTTAATTAACGTAATGGAAATTTCTTAAAGGACTCGGTACTCCATTTCGTGACCACGATGGTACAGCTAAAAAGTCCAGTCCCTCTACATGGGCTCGCTCACCGGAAGAGCAATTCTGTTTTCAAATACTATTTCTCAGCAACTTATTGTTTAGGCTTATCTATTACTCGTATTTTAGTCCTTACAGTTATAGATATGTTCCTAATTTGGTCCTTATATTTTTAAACGTCTCATTTTTGTTCTTTTACCTAGGTTTCAATTTGGTTCTTATACTTTTTACTAATTTCGTCCTTAATGTTTTTGATTTGTTTCAGTTTGATTTTTCCTAATTGAAAACCAATTCTTCAGTTTTTATATAATATTACAATATACGTCTAGTTTATGAAAACATATCAACTTTCCTTAGTTAGGTTCTTTAACACTTTAAAATAAAATTTATCTAATAAATCTAAATGCTCTTGATATGTTTGCACTAGTAAATTTATTGTGGTTATTTCAAGTATGACTTCTTTGTGTAATTTGCTAGAGATAAATATATTTCCTTCCTCTTCAGCATTTGTTAATATGTATAGGTGTTGATTTTCTCTGGACAATTAAGGAAGAATATGTAAAGGTACTTATTCGGTTTTTACTTTAGTTTTTTGTTTTTCTTTACTAATAAATATTTGTCTGATGGTGATTCTTCAATATTTCTTACGTTCATAAATATTATTTATTGTGGGCCAGCTAGAAACTAGGCTATGATACCAAAATGAGACCTACCATGAGATTGTTAAGAATTGTTGTGGGCTTTTATACTATTTGGTAAAACTTTTTTCTTGTGGTTGTAATTTGTAATTAATTTGGCTGATTTTGTTGTGGAAGACTTAATTGACACAGATTAAATACTTTTTTTTTTTGAACAACAAAAGACACAGATTAAATACTTAAAGGACTACATCGATTCAAATTAAATTTTGAGGACTAAATTGAAACTTAAGTAATTATTTGAGGACTAAAGCAATGCAATTAAAACTTTGAGGGTCGAATTCAAATCTTCTTTTACCTATAGGGACTATAATAATTGATAAGCCTATGGTTTACGATGATTTTGGTATTGTCTTGTTGACTCAAAAGCACTCCTCAAAATCAAAACATGTAAACAAATCCCTCGCTTTTACATTTACTTTTCTACTTTCGCTTTCAAAAAAAATTATGTATTCATTAGTCTTAATTAATTATTGAGCCGCCTTTGAATGGTAATGACTTCTCAATCCAAATGCTAAACTTGTTACTAGCTTAGTGATGCGGATATGTATGCTATGTCTGTTTCGTTGGATATTTTATTATTAGCACGTAGTTTCTTTTCTATATTTGTAATTAAAGTGTCGAGATAAGCGGTTGGAGCGGCGCATGCTCTGGCCAAATCTGTACTCCGTTAATTAGTAATGAAATTGTATTGTTTTTCTTGTTCCAAAAAAAAAAAATGTACGGCATTAAGGGCAGCTTAAAATTTATTTTTATTAATGAATCAGGTAATTTAAATTTTTCCTTCTGTCAATGCGCTCGCTTAGGCATAAAATAGATGTGTTAATTTTATGACCAAAATAATTTCCTATTACAAAATGAATCGGGAGGTTTCAAACATTAAATTTTAGAGTGAGCAAACCCCTAAGTAAGCGGCATTGACCACTAGACCAACCTTTTGGGTTGAATTATGAACAAGTTTAATGACATCCACAAATAGTATATTACCTTGACCACTGACCAACTCGTTCAGATTGAAATCCACAAAATAGTGTCGGTTGGTGATATAATGATATCTTCTTAACATAATAGTTGAGAGATTGTTTTTATGCATGAATATTTTTTTTACAGCTAATTTCCAGCTTAATATACATTTTACAAATACAGCTAATTTCCAGATTAATATACATTTTAGGAATGAATAAACATAATAAAATCATGAATGAGTTTTGATCCAAATTTGATTGTAGGAGTATATGTTTGGTTTGGATGGGGAATTACACGGCCAGAACGTTTAAGTTAACCGATGAGAACACCCTCTGTGGAAAATTGACCGCACGCTTGGCCTAAATTTACGAGTTGTTTTTAGTGTTGTCATAGCTACATTTGCATTACCATCCGTGTTAAATTTTTTAGTTTAGTCATTAATTACTCTTGACGAGTTTAATCTAAAAATTAAGAAATAATGATCAAAACTCAAAAGGTACACAAATCATTCTCCAAAGGTGAAAAAGGATTAAAAAAACAGCTTTAGTCGTCTTATCTCTACTCTTGATATGTTATTAGGGCCTGCATGGATGCAGGTAAAAAATTCGGGGTAAAAAATATGAAGGGGAGATTAGATAATAGGGGGTATTAATTTTGATGGGTTGGCCCACATCGATTTGATGTTTATGGAGGGAGGATAAAATAGTATGTGGTTTGGATGAGGTATTAAATAGGGGGATAAATTTTGACTTTGTTTTGATGGTTTATAAAATGGGGGGATAAAAAGGGGTGAATGATGGGAAAAGCTGTCAAATGACTATTTTGCCCATGTATAGTGTTAAATTTGATTATGTATTAAAATAAGTATATAAATTCAAAAATCAATACATTTTATCAATTTTGGACAATTAGAAGTATAAAAAAATAAATTAATTAAGAAATGTCTATTCTAAAAAATTTATATTAAAAAAAGTTTTTTTAATTAATGGTTTGTATTTATATTTTTTTTTGATAAAATCAATTCATTTAATCTATAAAATGTTTAAGCCTTATAAATTCATTTAATCTAGAAAATGTTCATTTAGGGAGATGCAATTTTAATTGTTCGGAAAAATGAAAACATTTTTTTGGAACGTGATTTTTTAAGGAATTTGATTTTGACGATTTTGTTAGAATGAATTTTCATTATGTTGTTAAAGATGCTAATGTTAATCTAATTAGCTTTTGGAGATAAACTATTAGTTTCAACCTCTTTAAACAGTTTATATATTAGTAAAAAATATGGTTACAAAATTAAGTGTTCCAAATTTCAATTTGTTTGAACAGGTGGAAAGATTTTAGTTTTCTAATCATTTTATCCTAAATGGTCATAATTAAATTTTGACTTTAGGGCTCTCTTGATTAGCCCTAAGAAAGTCATAGAATCAAATATCTCTTTTGACTAACTAACGAGAGCCCTATAGCCAAAAATTAATTGTGACCCTTTATGATAAAATGATTAGAGAAATAGGATCTTCATACCAGTTCGAACGGATTGAAAATTAGAGCACTTAATTTTTTAACCATATTTTTTAATATATAAATTGTCTAAAAAGGTTGAAAAATTAAGTGTTCCAAAAAATTTCAATCCGTTTCAACCAGTGGAAAGATTTTAGTTTTCTAATCATTTTATATCCTAAATATTCATAATTAAATTATTCTATGGCTCTCGTCGATTAGCCCTAGGAGATATTTGATTCTATAACTTTCTTAGGGCTAATCAACGAGAGCCCCATAGTCAAAATTTAATTATGACCATTTAGGATAAAATGATCAGAAAATTAAAATCTTTCCACCGGTTCAAAACGGATTGAAAATTGGAATACTTATTTTTTTACACTATCTATATATTTAAAAATATAGTTAAAAAATTAAGTGTTTCAATTTTCAATCCGTGAACCGGTGCGAAAATCTTATTTTTCTGATCATTTTATCTTAAATGGTCATAATGGATTTTTGGCTCTAAAGCCTTTCAATGAACATCTTAAGAGAGCTCTAAAACTAAATAAGGAGTCTTAGGATAGGTTTGAATGGAAAGTATGATTTTGGGTAGAATGGAGAGTAGAAGTTGGTTGAATGGTGGATGGAAAAAAGGGATAACGAAGGGTATTTTCGTCCATAAAACACACCTCCACAAGGGGATTATTTTTGGGGACCTCAAGAGGAGCCCAAAACTAAGACCCTACAATCCCTACAACTGGAGAAAACAAAAAGTGGGTGAAAAATAATAGGAAAACAAATTAGGTTGCCAAACGGGAGAAAACTGGTGGGCCCCTCCCCATATACCCCTTCTAATTTTTTCCCTCATCTTTTTCCTTCATCCAAGCAGGGCCTTAGTACTTTATTAATTTCTTTAATTGAGATGAACGATTAACTTGGCCTGAAAATTTTAACAAAACACTAAAAAACTATCTTTCTTTAAGATTAATTAATTTATACCAAACATGTACTCAGCAAATATGGGGTAGGGCGGAACCAAATTCTCTCTATTGAGGTTTTTTTTTTTATTTTATCTCGAATGAAAATTCTTAAACGGCTTGGTACTCCATTTCCTGGAATAAAATGTCAAATCCTTTTTTTTCCCAAGTCCAAAAATAACAAATGAAAGAAGAGAAGTCAAAATCATAGACCAGATATCCGTTTAGATATTATACTACCTAACCTACAACAGTACAACTAAAAATTTGCTGGCTGATATACACAATCTCAATGTACACGTACGTACAAGATTTGATAAATTTGCATGTCAAATCAAGCTTGAATACAGGTACTTTTGAAGCTTGTTAGATTTCAAATCAAACTTAAATAGTCGTCTATTGGACTTGTTCAGCTTATTCATCCACCCTAACTCGCTCGAGTGAGCTGAGCTTCTTGATCTGCACATAATTTTACAAAGGGGAACTTACAAGCCGGTCATAGTTTTATTTTGATCATTTTGATTCAAATTATTTTATTGAGTTTGTTGAGCATTTTATTTGAAAAATAAAAAAGAGGTAGTAGCTGAAACGACAATGAAGAGAGAACTCCTTCCTTTTGCAGTTCACTTCACTAGATAGAATGTTACTTTTCTACTTTGGCACTCTTCAATAAAAACATGCCACTTTTTATTGGCAAAGTGTCATCCAAAATTAGCTTTAGGCATGTTCTGTTTAATAGTGGAATTTTGCTAGTGGTATCTCTTTCCAGTTAAGACTGTCAAAAAGCATCTCACGAGCTTGGCCTTTGCATTGGGCAGCTCCAAATTGCACCCACGTGGGTGTGCTGTAAAAATCACAAGATTGAAGCAGGTAATTAAAATGATCTGAATAAACAGAGAAAGGGAATCTTTTTATAATACTATTACAATTACTTTTACAATAGTTGAATTTTAAATATAAAAGTTTTCATTGTTACAGAAAAATATTCAAAAGGTGGGTGAGTATTTAGAGCAAGTTTATCAATAATTAGGTAAAAGAACTTGTGAACAGTGCACAGTTTTTATTTTACCTACTCATATTTCTTTCAACACTATACCAATACTATCTATTTAACCTATCATCTATTAAAATATACCTTTTTCTTTCTCAAACAATACAACAAAGTACAATTTAAAAAGAAAAAGAAAAAAGAAACAGGGAGAGAGAGGGACGGAGAGAGGAGAGAGAAAATAATTTTTTTTCCTTACCTGATGAACAGTTGCTAGGTAAAAGTGCCGAAGCACTATTCACAAATTCATTTTAGCTCTTTGTTTACCTAATCTAGTGTAGAACTACTTTTCCTCTTTTGATGAGTTAAAATAGCTATAAAACTATTTTAGCTTTGCTGGTAAAGTTGCTCTTATATATGGAGGCACAAAATCAAGGGCGCCGCTATTCGCAGCCCTCTATTTACTCCCGTAGCCCGTTAAAAATTTTCAATTATACTCGACAGTTAGTTACCGAAATTGAGATATATTTTCAGCGTCCAATTACCGAAATATAATATTTTTTTCAACAGATGTTTACCGAAAATGCATGTTCGGCAGTTGTTTACCGAAAGTTGAACATATTTTCGACATGTAGTTACTGAAACATAATCTTGTTTTCAACAGCAATTTACCGAAATGTTATTTATGATTTTCAACAATCATTTACCGAAATGTAGTGGGCTACGGGAGTAAATAGAGGGCTGCGAATAGCGGCGCCCAAAATCAATTGATCTATACTTCAAAGAACCAATTCATGGGAAAATTTATGTTATATCCCTTCGACTTTAAGCAATAAGTTCATTTTGGTTCCTTCACGTTTCAATTTTGACAAACTTAACCTTGCATTATTGAAGTGGTTTCATGTAAGCCCTTTCCTCAGAATCTTGGTCATCTCATTTCCCCTTCCCCTTGCAATGTCGTCCTAAAACCAGTTAGAAAGCCATCAAATTTGGATGGCATGCTCTGTGATTGTGGCATCTATGTTTGCCTGACCACCTCTAGGACGTCTACAAATCTGGGTAGGAGACTTCTCCACTGCTCAAAATCTAGGTTATGTATGAGTTTCTCCACCTCTGTGATAATGCTTTCTTTGCTACAATGGGTCTTTTGAATGGATTTGACATTGTTACCTTCTCCACCTCTAGGTCTAGTTTTTTTTTTTTTTTTAAGGTTTAATCCTCCCATGTGTGAACGATCAAGAAGGTGGCAAGCTACAAGGCAAGGGAGAAGTAGTATGTGGTGGGGTTGGGGATGTCTTGGAGGATTGGATTGGTGTTGTTCTATCTGGTGAAGGAAAAACCCAAGTGGGCAAAAGCTTGAACAAGGTGGAAGAAGGTTTAAAATGGGGTAGTACCATGTAGGTTTAGGAATCTGTTTTGGGAACTGTTTTGTTGCATCTAATTGGCACCATTTTGATGCAATAATCAGCCTATGTAATATTTGGGACCTGTTTATCTAAGTAATAACGGGGTTGTCCACTATCCCTAAAAAATGATCACGTGTTGGGCACATGACGATTTCCCATCCAAAAAAGTAATAGCACCCAACACAGGGTTTGACATTGAAGCCGATTCAAAAATGCAAGGTTAAGTTTGTCCAAATCAAAACGTGAAGGGTCAAAGTGAATTTTTGGTTAAAGTAGAAGGGATATAACATACAGTTTTCCAAAGATTCATTTTAAGCAAGTTAAACTCTATGTTTTTTTTTTGAAAAAAAAAAACTGCCCAAAGGCTACAGATGCCCAAATTTCGGAGCCCTCCGTTGAAAAAGATGATCCTCAACTTTCATCAATGTGGATTGGGTAGGCTCTCACCAAGTACCCACAGAGAGTCGAAAAGGTTCCACGCATGGAATAGAAATCCCCATAGACAAAGATACACCAAAACAAACTGAAAAAGTAACTAGAAAAGAAATAGGAGTAAATAAAAAATTTTGATCGCCGTCAATGTCGCCGGAAGCTCTTTATGGTTAAAAAAAAAACCGGATTGTATTCATTGAAAACGTCATCGTTGGAATAAAATTAAATTCAACGCCCACAAATCAGCAGATAATCAAGCCCACAAATCAAAGATGTGCCCATAACTTTCAGGTAATTAAACTGGCGAAGTTCATCGATTTGGCACAATTTCAAATAGTTCAACCTGCGGGACTGGCATGGCGCAGACGTAGTAATATATGCAAGAGGGGCAACGTTTGAAGTGACAAAGTCAAAAGATTTAGGCTTAAATACTTAAATGGTCCTTACAAAATAGAGTCGGTTTCATTTTCGTCCTTGTAAATTTTTTTTTGTCAATTTCGTCCTTGCAGTTTGTGACTCAATTCAATGTCACCCTTGTCGTCATCCAGTGGATCGAATTCGCCTACGTGGATAACGAAAACCTTATTTGGGACCCGACCCATGTCTCTTCCCCCAATATTACCCACATCGCTTTCTCCCAAAAATAATACGCACAAAGATCTTTGTTAGGGTTTCCCCCAAACCCTTAACAGTACGTTTCTCATCGAAAGAGGGCTTGGGTGAGGTCTCATCAAGATCTTCGATAGGGTTTGCTGGCATGGTCTTTACAATATCGGAGAAGATCATCAACGCGAGGACATCGTTGGTGGATGCTAAGGTAAGTTGATTGTTACCCACGTTTTTAATGCAAATGGTTTAGGGTTTTCTACCCAAAAGATGTTGTTTACTATAGGAACATCATTAATTTGCAGTTTAAGGAAATATTTGACTTGCTAATAACTTAGGCAAGGAAAATCCAAATTAAGTCGTTCTTTTGCTTTTGGAAGAAGTCTTAGAATTTTCTCTATTTTCTAGTTTTGCTATTATTCCAAATGTTTCCATTTTTGGTAATTTCCGTTATTAATTGATTCGGTGTCCATTTTGAGGCGAATCAATTAGAGTTAGGGGTTTTCTACCTATTTAACAAGTTGTAAGCCTTCGGGGCAAGATAGTGATTGATTATTATTGAATGAAAAGAGTCTAGAGAGCGTTTTCGCTAAACCTATATCGTTTGTGATTTTTTTGTCGCACGTTCGTAATGTAATTGAACGGCAAATTGATCTTGTGCGCCTTTTTTGGTAGAAAACAATGTAGGTAATATTGGGGGGAAGAGACATGAGCCAGGTAGGTACCAAAGAAGGCTTCCATTATCCAAGTAAGTGAATTTCATCCACTGGTTGACGGCAAGGGTGACATTGAACTGAGTCACAAACTGGAAGGATGAAATTGACACAAAAAAATTTACAATGACGAAAATGAAACCGACTCTATTTTGTAAGGACCATTTAAGTATTTAAGCCAAAGATTTATTATCGATCGATACGAATAAGGCAAAATCTACAGTTAGCCCTCTGGGCAGACTATAAGTGGGTCTCTTTACCTCTTAAATTTTGTACATTTTTTAAGAGCTTGTGTAGGTAGGGGTATAAACGAGCCAAGCCGAATCGAATATTGGCATGTTCGAGCTCGGCTCATTAGTATTCGGTCTGGAATAAACGAGCCGGCTCGGCTTGAATTCGTAAACTTTTCAGCCTTAATATTGAAAAATTGGCTAAACGAGCCGAGTTGAATTGAATATTGGCATGTTCGAGCCGAGCCGAACCTATATATTTCGAGCCAAGACAAACCTGTTCGAGCCGAGCCCTGCTATGTTCGAGCTCGGCTCGTTTATCAAAGGAGCCGCAAAATCAAGCTTGAGCTCGCTCATTTATCCTTCAAACCGAGCCGAACCGAGCCTTTACCGAGCCGAACTCGTGAGCTACTCAGCTCATTTACAGCCCTCTGTCCAGGTAAAAGGTCTACTTCCAAAATGACGGAAATAACCCATCATTCCCTGTAAATAACAAACAAAAATATGTGGTTATTTTTCCCACAAAATCACAGACACTTTCCCACAAAAGTAGCTTTCCTTACTTTTTGTTTTACTTTACTATTACTAATTTCCCTTACCATTTCAGGCTACGTGCTTAAGAGCATGTACACTAATAAATACTATAGATAAACTACCCAATGAACGATACATATTTTTGGTCTAGCTATCAACTTTTTTTTTATTCATAACTACATCAACACTATTTATCATCAATTAAAATTTACATTTTTTGTCTGTTTAATTTTTCTTAGACTGTATTAAGTACTCCAATTTTAAATTCGTTTGAATCGGTGCAAAAAATTTATTTTTTGGTCATTTTATCTTCACGGGTTATAATTAATTTTAGTCTGTAGGGATCTCATAATTAAGTATTTGTTCTTTATTTGGGACTCTGTAGTGCAAATACTTGATTATGATAGTCCTAGAAAGAAAAATTTATTACGACCCTTTAGGATAAAATGATAAAAAAAAATAAGATCTTTGTACCTATTCAAATGGAATAAAAATTGGAGCACTTAATTTTTTAGACTTTTTGTATATTAAAAAATATGGTTAAAAAATTAAGTGCCCCAATTTTTAATCCGTTTGACCCAAGGCGAATATCTTATTTTTCTAATTATTTTATTCTAAGGGATTATGATTAATTTTTGTTTATAGAGCTGTCATAATCAAGTATCTGCTCTACAGCATCCCAAATAAAGAGTAGAGACTTAATTATAAAAGCTTTAAAGACAAAAATAATATTTTAATAAATAACTCATGAACAGTGGTTCAATATTTGTAGTGAATTTTTTTTAAAGGAAAAATGGCTAATTGTTTACCTAAGTTGATGCAAGCTTGTTTTGGTGTCCAAATTTGGTAAACAGTAAGTTTGTCCACACAGACAAATTGTACACAAATTAGGAATAGATTTGTTGTGGAATCTGCCACAGATCTCACACAAATAATCTGAGCCGTTCATTAAATATACATTTTTTTAAAGGTCCCCGTGAAAAATCTTTTCAATCTGATACCTATAGATACAGTCGAAAATCTGAATAAAAAGTTGGATGATTGGATTGAGTATCTATAAATATCAGATTGAGTTGATTTTTCACAAGAACCATTGAAAAAATATTTTATATTTTAATGAACAGATTGGATCATTTGTGTGGGGCCCATGATAGACCCCCCAATAAAATATGTGCACAATCTGTATGCAAATGTCTATGTGGTTAGCAGCGTCGTTTGGTTGAAATTCTAATCGCAAGGAAAATTTGCAGGAAACCACGCAAGGAAAAAAGCATTTGAGTTCATTCTGGGTCCTATAAAAATTTAGAAAACTATCCATAAAATTTTTAATATTATTTTATGAGGCCCTATAAAAAAAAATCAGCTCTAACGGACATCAGTAAGTATTACTTTTGAATTCGTAAGGCGAAACTGCTCAGTTCGCCCCTATGAATCCAAAAGTAATATTTACCGATGTTCGTTGGAACTGATTTTTTAGATAGCCCCATAAAATAATATTAAAAATTTTATGAATATTTTTTTTTATATCTTTATGGAATCCGAAATGGATCCAAACGCATTTTTCCTTGCTTGTTCCCTGCAAATCTCCCTTAAAGCAGGGCTCTTGGCAAAATAGCTTTATTTCGAAAGTCAAAAAAATATATTCACAGTGAAGCTGTGGAAAGAAAATTAATGAACAAGTCCTGCTATTGGTACTGACAGGTACCATACCGAAAATGGACTGAAGGCCGCATGAGACTGTCTCCGGCCACCGGACAACCGATCCGAGCCATCCAAAAGTTCTATAAAAAAATCAAGTGGGCCTACGTAGGAATTGTAGAGACCCGAAAAATCATTAATTATTGAAATGTTTATTAAATGTCTAATCTGAAAAAAATGTGATTTGTTTGGTGGCTAATTAGATTGGGGATTGAAGTAATAGAATGGAAACATGAGGGAGTGTGTGTGTGATAAAAAGATGTGGGAGTATATATATGGAGTGTGTGTAGGAGATAAAAATCTATCTATCTCTCTCTCTCTCTCTCTCTCTCTCTCTCTCCAAACTCCACTCAATCTCTCAAGAATCAACAACCCTCCAGCCTTCCATTCGCGTTCTTAAGCTCGAAAATCCTTGGAGAAGGGTTTTCTTTGATTTCGAAGTCCAAAAAGGCTAGGACTTGCTCAAATCTCGTAGATCTTGGTGTTCGTCGCGAGGTAGGGACTTCTTTACCTCTTTTATGTGTTTATATGTTGATATAGTGTGAGAATCGAGCCTTGATCGTCTCCCTTCGTTCGTTTCGAAAGCTGTCGAAATCTGCAGAAAATCGCCCAAAATCGCGTAGGGATCGATCCCTAAACTTGGGGGATCGATCACCCCTTTCATTTCTGGTCCAGCAAGCCCAGGGATAGATCCCTAGTGATTGGGGGATCGATCCCTCCCTTCTTTGGAATTTCTGCTCGTCTTTTGGGTTTCAGCCCAACTTCAAACGGCCATAACTTTCTCATCCGATGTCAGATTCATGCAAACTTTATATCGATTCAAAGGTCTTGAAGTTAGCTTTTCATTGCCACCAAAATCACCTAAAGACTCTAAGTAAAAAAAATGTTATGACTGTTAGAGTGGGGATGTGTCGGTCTCCCAACATCCATTGGCTACTCCTATGATCCTTGTTTTGTCATTATGATTTTCTATGATTAGTAGATGTTATTTTTGACTCGTTGGTCTTCCATTAGTAAGGAATGAATAATAGCTTACTTGGTTAAAATGTCAATAAGATGCAACTTGCGAATGACTGATTGTTTGTGAACGTTTGTGGTATATTGTGATATTGTTGGCATGTCATGACATACTTTATGAATGAATGTGGATTTTGAAAAGCTTTAACTTGTATGTTGAGTGAGGAAATAGTTGTTTGAGTCGGTGGTCGATTTAGGAAGTCTCGTAACGCAAGGGGTGGTAATACGAAGACTGAAATGGTCTCGTAACGCAATGTGTGGTAATACGGAGATCCTAGATGTTGGTGCATACCGTAACGCTAGGAGTGGTAATACAGTGACTCTTGTAGTGCTATATGGTAACGCAAGGGGTGGAAATACCGATGGTGGAGATTAGTGATAGAGAGTCGTGTCGAACCGTGGAGTTGCTCGAGTCTTATGAACAATGTGGTTGATTGGTGATAGTGGCAAGTCTTATAATGGTTGTTATGAATGATTGGCATCCCTTTGAAGTGATTCCTATCTATTGATTGAGTTACACCTTTATGGTTTCATCTCTCTGCACTCGTCTTCCTGTTTGCACATAGAATTGGTAAAGATTTCCCTACTAGGATTGTAGCTCAACCTAATCTTCTTTTTCAGTTTCAAATGTTGGTTAATAGCTCGCATGCATTGTTTGCTTGGAAGTAAAGGACTTTTTGGAAGCTATTTGTATTGAGTTACTTAATCATCTTTGTAATTGACTTTCTTTTGATAAAGATGAGTTTATAACTATTCATTCAAGTATTTCCTTTTGACTAAACTGTTTGTAACTTAACAACATGTTCGTACTTATTTTAAGTTTATTTGGGCCGGAGTGCCAATGTTGTATTTTCCTTAAATTTGGGGATTTATTTATAAAATTAAACAGGTGAGGATCCTTTTGGGATATTATTAATGATATGCGAGGACCCTTTTATTAAAAGCGGAATATTTATTTATGTTGAAAATTCAGGGCGTGACAAATTGGTATCAGAGCCTTAAGTTTGAATACCTAGAGACCGTGGGGAGACTTAGTCTCAAGGGTTCAAAAATCATTGCATTCTTTTAAAAAAAAACGTGTGTGAGCTTGCATAATTGACGTGTGTTCACTGAATTGACATTGCATTTATATTTACATGAAACAGTGAAAAGTTGATTCATGTGTCTGAGAAAAAGAGAAGGTTGACATCCTTGTAATGGCTTTGGTTGCGATTGTTGTTATGGTTATCGTTACTGTTGGTAGTCTTGGTCTTGAACCATTTGTGGTAAGGTATCTTTTTAAATGAGATATTAGATGGGAAAGAATTTGAAAGGTCGAGATTGTTGTAGTGCTTGTGCGTGGTGGCGAGGCCGACGTATGAGATATTTGTTAATATGTAATAGAAGTGTTAGACTATTAGAAAGATTTGTGAACTTATTGTTTGATATGTTTTATTCGAATTGCGCAGATTATGTATTAAATTTTAAATACCTTAAGTAATTTTCTTGTGATGTGAGGTGCCTTGAGTGTAAACGAGTGAAGGGTGGTATGTTTGATAGAATTGAAGAAGAAAGGAGAAAAGAGAATACATGAAGAGGTGTGACAGGAACCATAATTTGTCTAGAAAGTGGGTGAGGTGTATCATAGCTAGAGGATTGAGCTAGTGAGTGCTTTGACTGTATGAAGGGATGGTGTTTTGTTGTGGTAATGATTGTGTTGTCATTATTATGGTAGTTATTAATGTAGTGATTTTGAGTATAGGTAAGGCAAGTTGAGTCCAAGTAGAAAATCGTAAGTATTTGAGGTTGACTTAAGAAGATGAGAGTTATAGGTAGGGTGTCTAGATAAGGTATGTATCTTCTGGACACCCAGGCGACTAGCAATGAGATCTAGTTGGAAGAGGTGCTTGATCACCGCTCCTTTTTGATGGAAGTCTCGGAAAGTCAATTAGACACTAGGATTGTGTATAGGGGGTTAGATCTCTAGGCTTGAAAATTGAGATAGATGACTTTATATAGGAATCTTGTAAGAGGGACAACAAGACTTGGGGTAGCCTATATCAATGTGACTTGAGTTGAGTGATTGATGCAAGTGTGCGGTGAGAAACTTGTTTGGAGTGAGGGCGATATGAATGTAAACTGTTGCGGTTGACAATGAGGCGAAGTGTAAATGGTGTCCTGACTGGGAATGGTAGGAACCTTAAAATGATTGGCATGTGGTGGAATAGTATGTTGCAAATTGAAGGATCAGAGTATGGAGATCGTGTGAGGGGTGCAATCGGGTATGCAGACTAGACTAATGATAGTATAAGACATGTTGAGGTATGCCATTAAGGTGATAGGTTTGCTTAAGAGAGATTAAGAGATAATAGTGATAGTGATAGTAGAGAGGTTAGTGGTAATGGAAGTTGCTGTTCTTGAGTTGAGTGTATATGTGGCGAATGCCTTTGAGTGATATTGAGGTTGACATGATTACTTGGTTAAGAGAAAATTATGAGCTACGAAACTTGTGGTGAGTGGAACTATTAGAGGTTAATGGTGTGAGTGAGATTGATTCTTAAGTAACGAAGTAGTTAAAGTCTTAGAATATAATGAGAAGTATAGAAAGGTTGTTTGCAACCCCGGAGTCTTGTGGGTATTCAGGGATAAGTCTATCAATTGGTCTGTATCGGTATCTAAGTTCTAGCATAAGGATATTCGAGAGTATTGGATGTTCATTGGTGCAACTATTGCACACTCTGTGTAGGTGCCCTGGTGATAAGATTGTTGTTAGGCTGTAATGTTGTTAAAATAGGGGGAAATGATTGGTCTTGATGATACGTGCATTTGTATGTGATGTTTAAGATTATGAATGTGAGAAATACGTGATTTGACTTGATTGAATAAATGGGAATGCTTGAGATTGGTAAAGTGAATAGACGTCGTGTGAGGCACTACAAGATTGAAAAGAACGAGATAACTATTGGGCTTCTTAAAGCCATGAATTGTGAAGTAGTGGATACTTGATGAGTCTGTTGGACACTCTGTGAGTTTGTTGGATACCTTGCGAGTCCATTGGATACTGAGTGAGTTTGTTAATACGTGAACATGTTCGGTGTTGTGCGAGCTATTAAATTGCATGGTTGGTTTGTTGAGGTATTTGTGTATGAAATGTGCTGCTATTTAGTTTAAATTTTCTTGTTGACTGATTGTGTAATCCTAGTGGGTGAAGTCATTTCTTTGAATGCGATACTAAATAGATAGTGATGTGATGTGTGGATACTTGTCACTAGTTAAATGTGTAAGCGATAGAAACGTGCTTGGGTTGATTGACACAAATCTTTTAGTTTGACGTAACGCTATGCAAATGATTGGAATCTCTATTTTCAATTCCTTGTTTGGTTGTGGCTTATGGTTTGACGAGTACTTTAAATGCCTTTCATTTTCTGGATTGTGGTCGTATTGAGAACCTCGATAGTCTAGTTCATTCTTCGTGAGATGTATACTGAACAAGTAAGACTAATTGGACGTTGTAGACACATGTTGCATTCGAATCAAGTCTTCTATTTAGGACGTCGAGTAAGTATAGTGAAACATGTGAAGTGGTGGATTTTGATTTTGGGAACCATTACACTTACGGAGTTATACACATATGTAGTTGGACTCAAAATTTAAAAAAAGAAAAAGAAAGAAGAGGAAATGCTTTGTGAAGACTGATTGTTCGTATAGTCACTTTTGGTAATGGTAACAGTATAGGCTTAGAGTCGGTTACATCCCAATGGAATGAACTTCATCCCAAGTTTTTGCTATGTTGACTACTTGTTGATAATGTCTTTCAAAAAAAAAAATTTACTTAATGACGTACGACACTATACACATGCTCTTAAAAATCGTAACTTTGAGACTCGTGGTTGGTTAATTTTTGAAATCATCATGTTGGACACTTAGACATTGACCTAGCGTTTATCTTCTCGAAGAGCATGTCTTCAGTATTGCTATTTTATTGGAGATGGTCCTAGGGGATTATTTACTCGAAGATGCATTAGTTTTCATGACTCTATTGGAGCTTAGTAATTGAGAAGGGTCTCCATGTTTCAATTATGACTAGCAGTGTTATTTCTTTGGGTGAATAAGTGGAGTTATTTTGTAGTTGGAAGTTGGCATATGCCTCTTCTTTAACAGCATCAATGGTATATAAGGAACTAAGTTTGTGGGGAGGGTAAAGTCAATTCACTTGACTTCAAGAATTGTTTCCTTACTATTCTAGTGTATAGTATGATCAAAAGATTAGATATGAGAAGTTTCTGTGATATGTCAACCCTTAGTTGAGAGTAGTTAATGACTTGTGGTAAGGAGAGTAGTGGATTTGAGAGTTCACCTGAGTAGTTTTAATATTGTGTCGTGTTGATTTATGTAGAAGGGACGTTACTGTGGGAGTAAGCTTGGGTTTCCAAGATAGAAGTTGGTGATGATTCCGAGTAGGCTGAGGGATGTGAGTTGGAGATAATGGCTAGTGGTTTGGTGTTGTGTATTTCACTATACCAAGGAAAGTTAATCGTGTCTTTGTGAGGGGGAAATGAGTACCAAGATGCATAGGACCATTTGGGATAATTAAGGGAATAATGTTGCAGTCTATCATTAGCAGTATCAACAGAGTTGAATTGATTGTAGGACGTGTCTACTCTTCGACTTGAAAGAAATATCAATAACTTGAAGCGTAAGGAGTTTAACCATGGCAAGTTGATGATTATGACAGAGCAGAGGATAATGAATCATTATGTAGTCTAATAATTGGATCTTGAATTGCTTGCAAGCTAAGTTTAGTTTGGACCCGCTCTGTTATTATGAATCTTATTCGTGAGTAAGTCACTCCCAATTTTTTGGTTTTTTGTGAGTATCTTTTGGTAAAATATGCATGCTTGGTTAGATTTTTTTTTTTTTTGTGGGGGTACTATTGAACTTGGTGGTCACAAGGTGGAAATCATTAAGCCAGAGTTTTAAGTTAGGGATGACCCATGATACTTCAAAGAATTTAACATCATGTGATAAGGAAAGGGACAATTCGCTATTATATAACGTGTGTATTAGATCAAGTGGTACCAAGTGATTAGTTAACTCTTGAGAATTCATTTAGAACGCTATTAAGCGGATGAGGATTTTCTTGATTCTATGACAATACAGACAATTAGGGTACTCTAAATTAGTATGTGAAAATTTTGATTCGCTGGTTGACGTTGATTGAGGGAAATAAGAATTGGAGTTTTATAAGCTTTTCGATACATCTTTCTTGGTAGATGGATGAAAACTTATTGGAATAAGGCACAAGGAATAGGAATGTGAATGTGTATTTCAGAGTTTGGAGAACGCGGGTGCTCTAGTTGTTAGATCTTGATGTGATTGTTATGTAATTATATGAGATTAGAACTTTAGTACCAATATTCAACGAACTTGAGTATCTGTGCAAATCCAAATTTGATAGGAATGATTAGAGGTTGGTGGATTTCTTGAGGAGAAATTGACACGTATCTTAGATTCGCGTGAGCAAGTCTTGAGGGGTAAAACCATTCCATTAACACGAGTTCTTTGGAGTAATCTCGGAAAGGAAGAGTCAATATGGGAAAAAGAGGACGAGGTTAGAAAACTGTATCTACATTTGTTTCCGAACTAATCAATGTGAGTTCTAAGTTTTCACCCCTATGATTGTTGATTTATTGTTTGATTATATATGTTGTGGCATAAGCATCAGTAGTTGATGCATGATCCTAGTTGGCATGGGTTGTAAAATTTCGGGACAAAATTTCTTTAAGGAATATAGACTGTAAAGACTCAAAAAATCATTAATTATTGGAATGTTTATTCAATGTCTAATCGGAAAAAAATGTGATTTATTTGATGGCTAATTAGATTGGGGATTGAAGTAATAGAATGGAAACATGAGGGAGTGTGTGTGTGATAAAAAGATGTGGGAGTATATATATGGGGTGTGTGTAGGAGATAAAAATATCTCCCAATCTCCCTCTCTCATTTGTTCTCTCTCTCTCTCTCTCTCTCTCTCTCTCTCTCTCTCTCCAAACTCTACTCAATCTCTCAAGAACTTCAAGAATCAACAACCCTCTGGCCTTCCATTCGCGTTCTTAAGCTCGGAAATCCTTGGGTCAAGCTTGGAGAAGGGTTTTCTTTGATTTCGAAGTTCAAAAAGGCTAGGGCTTGCTCAAATCTCGTAGATCTTGGTGTTCGTCGCGAGGTAGGGACTTCTTTACCTCTTTTATGTGTTTATATGTTGATATGGTATGAGAATCGAGCCTTGATCGTCTCCCTTCGTTCGTTTCGAAAGCTGTTGAAATCTGTAGAAAATCGCCCAAAATCGCGTAGGGATCGATCCCTAAACTTGGGGGATCGATCCCCCCTTTCATTTCTGGTCCAGCAAGCTCAGGGATCGATCCCTGGTGATGGGGGGATCGATCCCTCCCTTCTCTGGAATTTTTGCTCGTCTTCTGGATTTCAGCTCAACTTCAAACGACCATAACTTTCTCGTCCGTCGTCGGATTCATGCAAACTTTATATCGATTCGAAAGCCTTGAAGTTAGCTTTTCATTTCCATAAAAATCACCTAAAGACTCTGAGTACACAAAATGTTATGACTGTTAGAGTGGGGGTGTGTCGGTCTCCCAATATCCATTGGCTACTCCTATGATCCTTGTTTTGTCATTATGACTTTCTATGATTAGTAGATGTTATTTTTGACTCATTGGTCTTCCATTAGTAAGGAATGAATAATAGCTTACTTGGTTAAAATGTCAATAAGATGCAACTTGCGAATGAGTGATTATTTGTGAACGTTTGTGGTATATTGTGATATTGTTGATATGTCGTGACATACTTTATGAATGAATGTGAATTTTGAAAAGCTTTAACTTGTATGTTGAGTGAAGAAATAGTTGTTTGGGTCGGTGTTCAATTTAGAAAGTCTCGTAACACAAGGGGTGGTAATGCGAAGACTGAGATGGTCTCGTAACGCAAAGGATGGTAATACGGAGATCCTAGATGTTGGTGCATACCGTAACGCTAGGGATGGTAATACAGTGACTCTTGTAGTGCTATACGGTAAAGCAAGAGGTGGAAATACCGATGGTGGAGATTAGTGATAAAGAGTCGTGTCGAACCGTGGAGTTGCTCGAGTCTTATGAACAATATGGTTGATTGGTGATAGTGGCAAGTCTTAAAATGGTTGTTATGAATGATTGGCATCCCTTTGAAGTGATTCCTATCTATCGATTGAGTTATACCTTTATGTTTTCATCTCTCTGCACTCGTCTTCATGTTTGCACATAGAATTGGTAAAGATTTTCCTACTGGGCTGTAGCTCAACCTAATCTTCTTTTTCAGGTTCAAATGCTGGTTAATAGCTCGCATGCATTGTTTGCTTGGAAGTAAAGGACTTTTTGGAAACTATTTGTATTGAGTTACTTAATCATCTTTGTAATTGACTTTCTTTTGATAAAGATGGGTTTGTAACTATTCATTCAAGTATTTTCTTTTGACTAAACTGTTTGTAACTTAACAACTAAAATCCTCCCTCACGATTTTTAAAACACATTTAACGAAAGTATTTTGAGAGCGATGGACCCACTGCTTGGACACGGTTTAGGCGCGGTTTAGCCAGGGAACTTGACTTGCTTTTCTCTGAGGTCTACTAAATATACTACTCCTACTTAATTTTGAAAAGTAGAGAGAGAGTTCACTATCATTCAATGGTGCCAAAGTTGACCTCTTCTTTATGATCTTTTTTTTTTATGGTATTTGCTTTCTTTTTTATGGTCTTTTCTTTTCTTTTCTTTTTATTCGCAATCAAACACTGATGTTCAGGATTTCTAATCCTTCAATGAAGATTATGTGGTTTTTCCCTTCCAATTGGGTCAACATTTGCCAATAATTAAAAAGAATCACGTAGATAGCATTCAAGTCCATCTATGTACTCAACAGGAAAATTAAATCATTACCAAATCCGAAAAATTAAATACCAAAACTGAAAGAATCAATACTCAACCATTTATTTCAGAAAATGCAAAGTATTTACGAAAATGCCATTAGTTTGTATGTGAAGGGTAGAGAAATCTAGACCGTTGGATTTGTTTGTATAGATAGATAAAATTTGTGTCGGGGAATCAGGACCGTTGAGAGAGAATATTCTTTAGGAATATTTCCAAAGAACCTTGTGTTTTATTAGGTAGATTTTTTTTAAAATTGCTCCTATAAAAATGCTTAAACCACTAAAAACGTGTCTTAACCTGAATCATAGGATACTCTATGAAAGTGCCTAAAATCTTAAACCCTGTGAAAGTGCCTAAACCTTAACCCTAGGGTACTCTATGAAAGTACCTAAACCTAAACTATAAGGTACCCTATGAAATTGCCTAAAACCCTAAACCCTATGAAATTACTTAAACTGTTAAAACCTTATAATAGAAAAATGCACCGTAAAACCCTATAAAAGTGTCTAAACCCCATGGTACCCTACCCT
This sequence comes from Rhododendron ovatum, assembly GCA_019656835.1. Classification (NCBI taxonomy): domain Eukaryota; kingdom Viridiplantae; phylum Streptophyta; class Magnoliopsida; order Ericales; family Ericaceae; genus Rhododendron; species Rhododendron ovatum. The sequence continues at coordinate 19,086,778 of CM033794.1, read as the reverse complement.
AGGGTACCTTATCCTATAATAGGAAAAAATAATGAAATATGAAATTGTATTTATTGAAGGGTAAAAAGATAATATTCATAACGTGATCGTCTTTAAAGGTAAATAAAAACTAAGTTCATCATTAATGAGAATTAACATGCTTTTTTTTATCCTTAGAGAAATTTTTCAAGAGCTTTTGATATTTTTGATGTCACCATAGTTAACTCAAGAGCATGTATCCCGCCAAATTATTTTGATGTCAATCACCTTAGCTTAAGTGGTCGTAAGAGGGCTCTTAAGTGCCAGTATGTGAGGTCCCAGGTTTAAATCGACAGAATGATATTGGCCTATCATATTATTAATCCAACTCTACTAACATACTAACATCTTAGGGGAAATTACAGTAAGCCCCCTCCAACTATACCTCGGTAATGAGTTGCCCCCTTCGTCGTTCAACTCGGACACTTAACCCCCTTCATCGTTTATCGCGTGACACTTAACCACCATCCGTTAGTGAGCCGTTAGTCAAGAATACATACAACAGTACACTCTCTCTCTCTCTCTGCCCCTCCCAACGGTACTCTCTCCCTCTCTCTCTCTCTCTCTCTCTCTCTCTCTCTATCTCTCTTTGTGATGGAAGGTAGCACTGGGTCTCATTGTATTTGTGGTTGCAGACAAAATTCAATTGTGGATTTTTCCTCTAGGTCGACCTACCAAAATCCGAGTGTACACAGTCCAACATATAGAGCACCCAGAATTTACAGATCCGCAAGTCAGAGTTGCAGAGAAAGGTTGATGAATTGAAAAGTAGAGTAGAAGTGTTGGAAGCAATGAAAGAACAAATGCATAAAAAAGTTCAACAAATGAAAAAAAAAATTGGGCAAATGGAGAAGAAAGTCCTATGGAAAAAAAAATGGTGTGGAACCGTGGTGGAAGAAAATAGGTTTCCTTTTGATTGTTCTCTTTTTTTAATCCCACGTGTACAAAAAAATGGAGACTGAAAAGTACCCTGCTTTGGCTTATGTACAATATGAATGAGTATTGGTTGATTAATGTAGTTCATTCCAATAAAGATTACAACCCGAAAACAAAGTACTGGAAATGGTAGTTATTACCCAAAAAGACAACCTACTTTTTTTAATTGTCATGTGCATCAAACGGACATAACGCTAGAACAGGTTAGTTTTGCCATCAAGGCATCATCTTATTCAGGGCTGAAAAGAGGGTAAATTGGTAATTTCAACAATTCCGTTAACGGCATCTTCCATTTTGCGAGAGATAAAAGATGAAGGGGGTTAAGTGTCCGAGTTAAACAATGAAGGGGGCAACTCGTTACCGAGGTATAGTTGGAGGGGGCTTAATGTAATTTCCCCCGTCTGAAAGAAAAAAAGATACTACTCTTTTACACACGTGGCTAGACTGCTCTTTATCATTCGCACCACTTTTTCAATTGCTTTACTGTGTTTGAAAATTTTACAGAGGACAACCTTGATCGTGTTGGCTATATCAACAAAAGAAAATTATGGGTACAACATTTTGGGTGTGTTAAATCACAAATGAACACTAGACTGGTGTGGGACACACATTGGGGATTCCACACAAATGGGTCCGAGCCTTCTAATTTGCTTAGAATAATTTTTTAATTTGTACAAAATCAGCTCAATCAAATACGGGCAAAGACTTTATCAATTCATTAGATTTTTGTTTCCTAAAGTTGCTGGGATTAAAAATGAGATAAGTTGATCAAATTTTTATCAATTTTCGATTGAACTAATATTTTATAAGAGAATAATTTGTTTGGATGTAAGCTTGGTAATCGGACCAGCTCCATCCCACCTCAAATGAGGCGGGTTTTCCACCTCATTTTCGGGTATAGGGTCGAGGTAAAAATTCTAAAATCCGACCGGGTTCGGGGCACTGCCTCTAAATCCGCCCCAAAATGTATTTGTATATAAAACTATACTTTTATCCTAATCTAGTTATCATTATACTTAAAATTTTAGTACATTTTTACACAAATATTATTATCATTATACTAAAAAAATTATTTTCTTATCTTTATATTTTCACAATTATACTAAAATACCACTTTATTATTTATAACTATTTCGCTTTTGGGTCAATAATATATTTTTTTAATTTCTTACGGAACGGGACGGATAAACCCATTCTCCGATCAAGACAGGAACAGGGATACCCAAAAAATTACCCAACCGGGTCAAGTCAAGGCCGTGTGATAATTTTTGAGTCGAAGTATGCAAAAATCCACCCCTCCCCACCCGTTGACATTCCTGTTTGGACGCATATATCGTCACGCTGTTTTGTTTGTCAATTGTGGGGGGCCTCATGTGTTGAAAGTAGGACCAGCTTGATGGTGTGGGCTACACATTCAAGTGCCGTTCACATGACCTGTAGTCCTTTTCATGGCGTGAATCCAGGCGATGAATGCTCTCACATCAAATAAAAAGACCCCTTCTTTTATTTGCTTTTTGTTTCTTTTTTATCAGAAGAAAGACAAAAGAAAGAGAAGAGACAAAAAGATTCCTAACTAAAAAATAGGAGTAATACTAGTACCACAAGATGCCCCCGTGTGGCCGAATATTCTTGGTTCACCCTTTGCGGCTAGGCCGAGCATCTTCAATTCATCTTTAAAATTTTAAAATAGAGAATAAATGTGACAGAAGATTTTCTTTGTTTAGTTGGAAGTTCAGTTTAATTTAGTTTGGCAGTGGGTGAAGAGAGAAATAGAGTAATGATTGAAAATATGGGTAATGATTTGAGGGAGATAGAGAGAGATGAAAAAGTAATAATTGGAGAAATAGGGTAATGATTGAAAACTAAACTAAAACTAAAAGGTTAACCGAACAACGCCATTGTAATTTATTTTCACTTTTTGCAATATTTGAGAGCTTGTTCGTTTTGGAGATTTTGAATTTGAATTTGTAATGATTAGGATAAGGAGATAGGGTAATAATTGGAGAGGAATAAAAATAAAAATGAAAGTAATGGTTGAAGATAGGGATAATGAGTAGACTTTGAAGTATGGTAATAATTTAGAGTCCAAGACTCAAAAACCCAACTGAACAAGCCCTAAGAGAATCTAGGATAGACCCATCGTACTTTTTAGAGATTTTATATCCAAAATAGGAGTAGAGTCTCCATATTTGGAAAACCAAAGGTAATTTGAAGACCCAAATATCTAAAAAGTACGATGAATCTCTCCTCGATTTTTTTATAAAGTGCAAAAAGTGAAAATAAATTACAAAATCTCCCTCTAATATGTCATATCCATTCACCATTTTTGAGTTTTAGAGATGGGTTTGAGTTGCTCGACGGTGAAACATTTTGTTTCTTTTGAGAATAACAAAATGAGGTATTCGGACACACGGGATGCCAATGCGAGTCGAATAGCTAATTATGATCAATCCAAACAAATCACAACTCCTACAAGAAGATACTTAAAATACAACAGTAGTGAATTGGGCGCGTGGAATAATCTGTAATGTGTTGACTGAACTTTTTGAATTTCAATGTTCCATTGAAATGAAGGGAATATGGGAGCAGACTAGCAGAGTTACAAATTGTGTTTATTCCAATTCCAAATAGGATAAGGGCCTAAGGGGGACGTGGGCGGTCAGGGCTAGTTGAGTTGGGCATAGTAATTTTGCCTCTTTGTCCGAGTAGAATTGTTCAATAGTGTACCTTTGATAATTGAAAAAAAAATTGGGAAATGATTTTGCCACTCCTTTTTTTGTTAACGCCACTTTCCTGTAAGTGTATTTTTTGCACAAAAAATACACTTGCAGGGAAGTGGCATTAACAAAAAAGGAGTGACAAAATTAGCAGACTTTTTATGTTAAAGAGCACTTATGAAAAACACTTCTGTAACATGACATCACAAAATGGTACACCAAAAGGGGTTCACTCTTTATTAGAATAAATAGCGAATAGCATTGGATTAGTATTTTGTAAGGAGGGCTAGCGTCAAATAGAAAGAATGAATTTGTCAACATAATTAATTACTTTATTATTTTCTTCTTTTAAAATTATTTGAAAAACATTGAAACGTATCCTTCAAAGTTCATTTTACTCAAGTTAGAAAACTACCTTAATTCTAACCCAAACTCATTACTAAGGGTACGTATTGTCAATGGGCGGACCCAAATGGAGGAGCGGGGTCCACTGTCTCTGAGGGAGTAGTACATATTTTGGGGTATTCTTGTAAATTTGCCCCATAGAATATATTGTCCCAATACCTTAACAATATTACAAAACTTTCCATTAACCAATTTATTCCATATTCGGTTGCTCTCTCTCTAAAAAAAAGAAGTTAAACAATTAATGGAGAACAAAACCCACTAAAGAAAGGTTCTCACTGTTTTTTTAGGATGTGACTGTTTTAATTTATAGGAACCCTATTATTGTTTTTTTGGATTTTTTTCCCCATAAGTTCTTGTATTGTGGTTAAGTTTTTATTTATTTTTGATACAAGACTGAACTTTTTATATATAACAATGTTAGGGCGTTAAATTAAAAAATTAGTAAGGTTCCCGCTCTGAAGTAAAGTCGTTTTGAGGATAACTTAGCTCTACTGATCGGCAAACGTGAAAATTGGAGAAAACCAAAACTAGATCTAAAACCACATTGAATCAGAACCCGGTTTTTTTTTTTTGTTTTTTGTTTTTGCAATTCTCACGTGTGCTAATCATGTATCTATTAAAGTCCGATGAACACGATTTTTGATATGATTATGGTTCTCGCCAAACTCTACAAAATGAACGGAGCCGATCATCCCAGTGTGATCAGAAAATGACCGAAAAATTAAAAACAAAATAGAAGGGATACCTACCCCCTTGGTATCCCCAGTATACAAAAATTTAGTAAGGTTCCCTATCATCCAAGTTTTTATTTTTTATTTTTGTCAACAAGACAAATTATGATAATTTCAATGTGTATATTGAGAGGGTGATTTTTTTATAGCATTTCAAATGATGCTATCATGCATCAATTTGAGTATATAAAAAATCGACGAGTTAATTGTAGATGAAATGATATGTAATGAACAGATATCCCTTTTGGTTATATATTAGAAATCGATATCCCATTTTGGTTATTATTCTATTGTATTTAAATTTATTTTTTCTGGTTTATTATGTAAGAATAAAAAATTATGTGTTCTAGAAAGTTCATCCCAGTGCCATAAAATCCTTGGTTTGCCCTGATTGTCATCCTCTCTACAATGGCTGACCTTCAAATTCATTATACCAACGGCCGGTTCTAAAATATGTTAACTAACAAAAATAAAAATTCGTATATATGTATAAGTAACTTTTTTGGAAGGAAATTGATATCCGCACTCCCAATTCTCCACCCACACTCCTGGTTCTTATTTCTGTTAGGGTGAAATTACTAAAATGCCTCTGCAAGATGCCATTGCTTGAATATTATAGCTTATAAAGTACATGGGCATTTTAGCAACTTTGCCCTGATAGAGACAAAAAAGGAGTGTAGGTGAATTGGGAGTATGATATCAATTTCCTTTTGGAACATGTCAGTCCCAAATTAATACTCCTATAAATAAATGAACTCATGATTCTTTGAGCTGATAAAATCGATCAATATTTTTGACTACGTAATCAGATACAAAGAACAAATATTTAATTTGTCAGTTACATCAAGAATAATGAGTTTAATAAACGAATTAATAACGTAATATGAGACTGATGAGACTAGCTAGCTATTGGGCAACAACAGAAAATGTAAGAACTGATTGCCATCAATTGTAAATTATAAATTTGAGAGGTTGTTTTGGATGGATCATATTGTGGAACTCACTTGGAAGGTGTGTTCGAATTTCCGTATTTATTATTAGGTATATATATAAAATAAAGGGGAGTGATATTTACCCTCCCCTTTTATCCAAATGCACTCCTCTCTTTTTTTTATTCATGTGAAATTACATAATTATCCTTTTTTCATGTGTGAAGAAAAGAATGCAAGAATGGTAGTTTTGTAATTTCACGTGAATAAAGAAAAAAAAATAGACCGCAATTGGACAAATAAAAAGTGTCAAAATCAATTCCCATTAAAAAAATAAAAGAAAAGAAAGAACCAGTGCCCACTATCTGTGCCTGTTGGGGCGCTACATTTTCACCTTTTTAACTTCTACTTTTTCGATTTTGGCATTTGGCTGGTGGGTAAAAAAATGAGTTTTGAGATAAATGAGTTTTTCATTTTTGAAGATATAGAGCAGAAGTCAAAAACAAGGCTAGAGGTCCTTTTCCACTTCTAATTATCCACTTTTGATGAGGAAAGAGGAGAAAAGACCAAATTATCCTCTATATATTTGGTTTTAGGACTCTCTTAGGGTGCTCATTGAAAAGTTTAAGAGCCAAAATTTTATTATGACCATTTAGGATAAAATGATCAGAAAAATAAAATCTTCACATCGGTTAAAACAGATTGAAAATTTGAGCAATTAATTTTTTAATCATATTTTTTACTAATATATAAAGGGTTTAATAAGTTTTTTTTTTTTTTAGGAGAAAGGTTAAAAAGTTTTGTGTGTGCTGATACAATTAAAAACGAATTTTTTTTAAAAATTTGATTAGACCATAATTTATACATAGTATATCCCATAATAAATAAACAAGGGCAACATGGTAAAAAATCAGGTCATAACTCATTTTCATCACATATCTTCCAAATACTACTCCTGTTGCAAAATGCATTCTGCACATATCATCCAAACACTTACCAAATCCAAAAACTCATTCTGTCCATAATCCAAAAAGTCAAAACGTTGAAAATAAAAATCCAAAAAGTAAACTCCCAAACAGCCCCAGACTATATCCATGCATAGCTAGTCAGCTACACAAGCACTACCCCAACAACAGTTGAGAGGTTGTCCTTTAACCGGCCCTTGATTTGTGGATAATTTTTTTTAACTTGAAATCATTTTAAAGAAACTAATTATTCTACGGGTTTCGAAAGGATGTGTGTACACACACATACATAGATATGGAGACTATACATAATTAGTTCAAAAAAGTGTGACCAAGTATAACACTAACAGAAACCTTATTGTCTTACTCGCTACACAGGGCAACGGCTTGATAAATACGTTGTCGCCGAAATTATTAGATTAGTGTTTTATGATAATTAAAGAAAGGATTATAATTCGCAAAAGATAATCTACACTTCAAATTATACGTATACAATATGAGAAGTATATCAGATAAAATGTGCACATAATTATAATTAAGTATGTATAATTGATTCAAATCTGTTATGACGGATTTATTAGAGTCAAAATTCTAATAAACTCAATATTATTTTATCGATTAATTCTTGTGGGATTAGATCCTGTTCTCGCCGGATGGATCTCAAGTTCAGCCCTGGACTGAGCTTGGGCTTCCCTGAGCTTGATCTGCAATACAGTACACTGTTATTGAACAATGCCGGCCCTAATATTTTGGCAAGACGAACTTAAAAATAATAATTTTAAATGTTTTTCATGAGCCGACGGGCATCTAGTCCAATGACACTTTCTCACCCTTTCTACACGGAAGGCGGGGTTTCAATTCTCAGGAGCACGAGTACTTGGTGTGGTGGTTGATGCCATTTGGGCTTGCCCCACCCCGATACCGCTTAACGGTACCCCTTCCTCGTCCTCAGTAGATTAGACATCTATCAAGTGACAAAAAAAAGGCATTTCACGAGCAAAACAATAATAAATAATAAAAAATCGACTTCAAAAACAAGATTACTAGTTGTCAACAAGATAAAATTTGAATATCATACATCAAAATTTCAAAATTATGCATTGTTACAAAAAGTTTAAAACAATCACTTAAATATTAATCTTTATTGCAATTTTAGCAGGAAAAGTAATAATTACACCAGTATAATCAACTTCCTCTGCTATCTCTTATTCAATGGATACCATAGCTAATTTATTTAATCATTCTTTTAATATGATCAAGTAAAGATAGGATTTGATCAATTTCAATTCGATCTGAGATGCTTCTTTTCCCGTAAGTTACTGTAACGAGAATAAGCAAGAGTATTCTGTAAGCAATCTGTGCATTAGGATAACAACTCTCCTTCCATTTCAAATAATTCACCACTTCAATTTCCTTTGGTAATGTTCTTTTCAAAGCAAATGAAATAACCTCAGCAGATTCTTAACAAGAATTCTTTGATTCTTTGACTCTCCGGTCTCCACTCTTTTGGTTTATTTTTGTCTCCTAAATTTTGACCTAGAAGATTCGGGCTTATTTAATTAGGGCACTTTCTCATTTTGTGTAAGAGCATCTGCATCTTACTCACTACTCCCTCTTCTACACTAAAGTAGCAATCCAAACCCTGAAAACCACCGTTTACCAGCCTCGTGGAAATAACCGGAGGAGTAGCTGGAGCTACAGTGCCTCGTTTCTTCTTGCGAGGCCCTGTTCATCAACCATCCATTTTTTTACTATTAAATCTGTACCCCACTTGCCTTCACCGACAGCATGGCCTTTTCCAAGCAGCTCGAGCCCCGACTCCGTTACTTCACCGACGGCATGGCCTCGAGCGACGCCGGCAATGGGCCTTCTTTGATCGACTGGTTGGAACAAAAATTGGGGTTTTGATCGAACCCCCTATGGTCGACGCCTTCTTTGATCGAACCCCCTGTAATCGACGCCTTCGAGAGGGTGAGTTCAGAATAGAAATTGAGGTTTGATCAACCGGTCGGAACAAAAAGAGGGTTTTGTTTGGGTTGGGTTGAAAAACAGAGAGTAAAGTGAGAGATTGAGAGAGAGGGATAGCCTGGGTCGGAACAAAATTGGGTTTCCTTTTGTTGGGGTTGGGTCGGAACAAAATTTGTGGTTTTGATTGAGAGATTTTTTTAAAGATTAATAAAAAAGAAATAATATTTTTAATAGGATAATTTTAATATAGAGAGCCTGATGCAGGAGACATTTTAAAAGTGAATAGCTAAAGTAATAAAATGACTTTTTAAAATGTAATTTAGTCCAAAATATAAAGAGTCTAGTGTGGATGCCCTAAGTTTGGCTCTCTTATTTGATGGGCTCAATTTGAATGAATTTGTAATTTTCCATGTTTAAGGGGGCCCCACTTTTTTATAAGATAGATGGTTAAGATAGGCATGGTGTCTAGCCGACCGGCACTCCGATACCTAAGGGGTTTGATTATACAATTTAGCCCTTAAAAGTGAATGGGTGTCAAGTGATAATTTTTACATACAAACCCTAATATAGTAGAAATATTGCGATAATTGAGGGGTTTGCGGAGACCCGAGCCCCCGGTTGCACCCCTTTGTCTGCCTCTATCTAGGTCTATCCTTTCTTACGTGTTTCGGGGTTTTTTTTTAGAGACATGGTTCTAAGTAGGGGAGTGCAAAAAATCCATCCACCCGCAGACCCGACCCGACCCGACCCGAAGGATTTCGAGCGGTTTCGATCAGCTGGGTCGGTCGGGTGCGGGTTGTATTCTGTTTAAAAACTATTCTCGGTTCGGGGTTCGGGTTTATAAATGTGTTTTACCATTTTATATACCAATACATGTACAGATGTACTCCATCCTACACCATTCAATGCTGCTGTAGATTTCAAAAAGCTGCAGGTTCCAAAAAGCACGCCTAGCGCCTGCTTTGCCTAAAAAGAAGTTCAGCTTTATCTTTAATACCATCTCTCTCCCTTTGCGTCAGTACAGTAGTCACTTTTCAAGAGAAATGAATGAATCTCTCTTCAGTCTTCTCTTCTTATCACAATTTCCCACAAAAAAATACATACCATGCCCATTCTCCAGATCGGAAGACTGGAGTAAACCCATACTTGAGCCGCACAATCTTGCACGGCCAGTTCCACCGTGAGCCTCAGCCGCACCACCGTGGCGTCCATGGCCTCTCTCTCTCTATCCAGATTTGAGCCTCTGCCTCCGCCATGAGCCTCCATTCCGTTCCAGACGAAAGGCAAACCGTTGCGTCCACCGTGAGCCTCCGCCTCCATCATCATCTCCCTCTCTCTCGTTCTCTTCCTTTCTTTCTCACAATTTTTTCTGGGTCCGGTTGTGTTTGGTCGAGAATATTGAGTTTTGATTTGTTAATCTGCTGTATTCCTGAGTTCTGAGATTTGTTTGGCCCAGTCCGACGGACCCGACCGAAATGTTCGGTTTCGCGGACGGTTTTCACAGTACCTCGGTTCGGTGGCGGGTCCTCAAGAAATCTACCCGATGTAGTCGGGTCGGGGTCAAACCCGACCCGTCCGACCCGTGCACAGCCCTAGTTCTAAGGCATAATGTCAGAGGCACGGCCGGTATTTTCATGCGAAAACTTTCTGCAACCATTTTTTTTTTGTGTGTATAAATTGCCAAAAATTACATTTGTCTCTTGTCCGTCCGGCTATACTTCGGAGAATACACAAGTGCTTAAGTGGTGTTGTTGTATACTATATTATTATTAGTATATTTTTAATTGTATTTTCATGCCGTTCATAAAAAATAAATTATATTTTCATCTTTTCCTGTCTCTGTTTCCAAACAGAGCCTTAGCTGGCAATAGCAAGTAAATAAGTAATCCTACATTCTTGTCATACCCCGTTTGGCCTAATTAAAAACAGGATTATTGTTTTCATTTATTTATTTATTAGTTTTTTGCATCATTTTTTTTTATTATTAATTTGTCTTGACGAAAGGAATCTAAAAATGTAAGAAAAAAATTAATAAAGTAGTTCCCAAAATGTTGTCCAAACCAAAAAATAATTACCGGCTCGCAAATTGGAATGAACACCATCTATGTTGAGAGAGAGTATAAAATACATTTTAACATAAAACTAGTAATTGAATGGTAGCTAGGCACCATTAAATTTGATAGGAGTTTAAATTCCACTAACTACAACTAACAATAGTGACTATCGTCTGGAAAAAAAAAACAAACGATCAAAAGCACAAGGCTTGCACATCCAACATAATCTTGGAAGATAGCAAGCACACGTACAATTATCTACTACTGCTATGTAGGTCTAATTGGCCGATATATCTCTGACTCGACTCGTTAATTGTCATTAAGGTTCATAATTAGGCAGCCAACTTTATCTACATCTTCTTTTTAGACAAAATGATTAGTATCACATGAATTCATAAGAGCATCTTTAAGGCGTTAATTTTGATAACTTTACTAACACAATGATTAATTACATCCACAGATCAGCCACATTGGAACTGCAACACAACCTGTTTCGGAGGCACTCAGATTTTATATATATATATATATATCATGACATCAACTCGCGAGTTCTAGTTAAGAGTGTATTTAATTAAATTACTTGTATAAAAATCAAGGTTTGAACACATGCATTCTGAAGATTAATTCTTTACTATCTTGAGCTAATTAAGCTCAAATTCGTCTCGATGAGGTCACGCGGAATGAAAATTGGCAAGCTACTCATGTCAAAATGATTGACCGGGTTAAACTTAATTCATTTATTTAAACTTCAACGTTTGTTGTGCTTCTCAAGTGGTATGTGATTGACTAGGTAAAACTTATGCATGCTAGATTGATTAAGCTAAATTTGAACACGTTTTTTTCTAATAAATATCGTTTGTTTTCAAAAGTGTCCGGGAGTGACGCACATCTCGCGACTTTGCTACGATATAAGGAGAATCGAGCATTGCAAGTAAAACACTTAAAATTTTCGTCGTTTGTTATTGCAGCATACTATTATGGAACTTATATTTGGGACTCAGTAATTACATAAAGAGTATGAGACTTTAACATTCGTGTCAATATCATGTGTATGAGACTCGGTTCTTTTTAGAAAATATTTAAATGGTTTTTAAACTGTGAAAATAGAAAATATTTTGTTCTAAAAGTAGTTTTTAAACTAATAAAAGTTAAATCATAAATAGTTTTTTTCTTAAAAGAAACAACATTTTTGTATAATGATGGATGTATTCGATTGAGAATGAGGGGTTCACTAAATTTGATTATTGACAAAAGGTTACTAATTTTGGATATCCAAAGCTTAAAATTTGATTATTTCTAAGGAGGTTGCTAAGTTTGATTATTTCATTGTGAGCCATATTTTGCACCAACACTGTTAATTTTAGAAACCTATTACTTTTGATTATACAATTGAGGATACTTTTAGAGCATCCACAGTGAAATAATCAAAAGTTGTCACATCATCTTTTGGTTATCTATTTAAGAGGTTGCTAAGGTTAACAATATAGATATTTACAATGGCAAAATTATAATTAAATAATCAAAACTTGCCACATCACTTTTTTAACCTATAAAAAATCTAAAAAATTGTCACCATATAAAATAATTTTTTTAAATAATTTTCAAACTAATAAAAACAAGTTCTTAGAAATAGAAAAAAAATTTAAAAAAATTTATTTTGAAAAAACTTCTTTTAAAAATATGAGAGAGAGAGAGAGAGAGAGAGAGAGAGAGAGAGAGATGGAAGAGAGAAAAAGTTTTTATGTAATGATGGGTGTACGTGATTAAGAAAATATGGGGACCACAAAAATTTAATTATTGACAAAAGTTTGATAGTTTTGATTTTTCAAGGGTAAAATTTGATAAGTTGCTAAGAAATTTTTAAGTTTGATTATGCCACTGTGAGCACTTTTTAGGAAACATTGCTAATTTAGCAATTTTATGATTTTGGTTATTCTACTGTGGATGCTCTCGGTGGTGGTGTTGTATACTATATTGTTAATTGTATTTTCCTGCCACTCAAATTTTTTTTTTTGTATTTTCATCTTTTCCTGTCTCTGTTTCCAAACAGAGCCAGTAACGAAATATATGGGTGATGGGTCTCCTTTGACTGTTTTGCTTTGTCCAACTTCTCCTGTTTGCTTACAGCCGCATTTGGTGGCAAATAGTTGGCAATAGCAAGTAATCCTACATTCTTTGTCATACACCGTTTGGCCTAATAAAAAACAGGATTATTGTTCTCATTTTTATTCATTCTTTTATTTATTAGTTTAGCATCAATTTTTTAAAGATTGTTAGTTCTCCTCGGCGACAGAAATTTAAAAAGTAAAAAAGAAAAATTAATACAGTACTTCCCAACATGTTGTCCAAACAAAAAAAATTACCAGTCGCAAATTGGAATGAAGATCATCTATGTTGAGAGAGAAAGTATACAATACGTTTTGACATAAAACTAGTAATTGAATGGTAGGCACTTTGTACTATTGTATATTTGACAGCAGCTTAAATTTCACTAACTACAACTAACAATACTGACTTTCGTCGGAAAAAAAAAAAATCAAAAGCACAAGGCTTGTTTGTCATTAAGGTTCATGATTAGTGGGCAGCCAACTTTATCTTCAACTTGCTTTTAGGCAAAATGATTAGTATCACTTGAACTCATAAGAGCATCTTTAAGACGTTACTTTTGATAATTTCACTTAACACAGCACGGTTAATTACCTAGCTCGCACACCGGAGCTGAGACACGATTTGTTTCGGGGGCACTCTGGTTATTTTTAGATATGTGCGGTAAGATGTCGTATTCAGAGTAAGTTCCATGACTTCAACACGCGGCTTCTAGAGCATGTTTAAATTACTTGTATAAAAATAAAGGTTTGAACACGTTCTGAAGATTCTAAACTATCTTGAGCTAATTAAGCTCAAATTCGTCTCGATGAGGTCATGCGGAATGAAAATTGCCAAGCTACCCATTGTCATAAATGATTGACTGGGTTAAACTTCATTTATTTAAACTTCAACGTTAATTTGTTGTGCTTCTAAAGTGGTATGCGATCGACTAGGTCAAAACTTATGTTCGATTGACTAAATTTAATTGAACACGTTTTTTTTCTATAAATGTCGTTTGTGTTCAAAAGTATTCGGAACAGCTTATGTAACGACTCTAATTTTTATTAAATGAAAATTTCATTTAAATGTTGTTATTTCTTTTAATTACTTGATATTACTTTAAATATTTCTTTTAATTCCGTTAATTCATCATAATTAAGTTTTAGTCCTTTAAAATTCTTTTTATGATTAAAAACCCTACTTGGCTAGTAGAGTTAATTATCAACCGACTAGTTGGACAAACCAAACTATCATTTCTCCTAGTTACACTCCCCGAACCCTAATTGAACCTCCCGAACCCTAATTGAACCCTTAGACTTTTAGGGGTAATCATTATACCCCATGACAAGTCATTTCAAACCCTAATATTTCTTTACCCTTTGGTCCATAAATGCTAGGGAAAATTTTGACCATTGGTCATTGATTATCAAGTTGCCAACAAGGCTTTGATTTGACCATACAAAATCATGGGCCAAGGAATCTCATCATTTTGCTTCCAAAACTAGTTAACCTAGCCATATATGCATGCACCCCTAAAATTTTAGCCTTAAACCTAATAACCCTAGACTTACTTTCGTAGACACATATATATATACACTTATATATATATATATATACACATGTATATATGTGTACCAAAGAGAGAGAGAGAGAGAGAGAGAGAGAGAGAGAGAGAGAGAGAGGCCGGATGGGGAGGGAGAGAGGGAGAGTATGTGTGTGCAAATTTGGACACTTACACAAGCTACTAACCCATGACTAGACCACTTTAAGTATGATCCTAGCCAATGATGTTATTCTTTCTTACAAGCCAACCCATTCTAGGATTTGACAAGCCATAGAACCTTCATTATAACCTAGGATTTGGCCTATTATTGGATTGACAAGTGAGGAAAGGCTAGGACTTTGACTAAGGTCTTGAAATGACAAGACTATGGAGCAAATCCATGGGGAAAAGAGAGGAGAGGGGGGGGGGGGGGGGGGGGGGGCGGCCATATGGAGGAGAAGGGAGCCAAGACTTGTGCCTATTAATAGCAAGCTCACTTCATGTTCAACTCACACCTTCACTCCCTTGCCCTCATTCCTCTCCAAAAACCATTTCCATTTTCAGACAGCTTATTGCCCTCCACAAATCTTCATTTTTCTCCTGCTTAAAGTAGTTTTTGGAACCAACTCCCTTCGGAAAAGCTGTAGAGCACTTCGAAACCTTCAAGTTAGACCCAAGAACCATCCAAATCGGTGAAGAAATGACAAAGATATTGGCATCCGAAGTTCAGTAAAAATCTCGGATTCTATTTCCAGACAACACACTGTCTTCTTCTTTATCACCATTTTTCTCCTACCTAAAGTAGTTTCTAGGACCAACTTCCTTCCTGAAAGTTGTAGAGCACTTCGAGAGCTTCAATTTCGACCCAAGAACGATCATATTCGGCCAAACATTGACCGAGTTACTGCCATCCAAAGTTTGGTCCAGATTTGCAAGTTTTACCGCCCGTAGAAATCTTCCGACTAGCTCATTCGGCCCCGACTAAGTTTCGGATCAAGGTAGATTTTCGCTACTCACTTCCCTAAAGTATAAGTAGGAATCCTAGTCCAATCACTCTACGTATAATATAGAATCGTACGTTAGAAAGTAGAATATTCTTGATTCAAAGTAACGATATCGTAGATAAGATTATCTATTGTTTGGTTTCAAGTAGATAAGGTTATCGTTTAAAATGCATGATTATCGATAAGTTCATCTCACTAATGGAGGTATGAGCATGTTAGATAAATGACTTGGTCTTAAATAAATATATGTTATATTGAATTTCTCGAAAAGAAAGAAAGAACGGCTTTCGAAAGATGGAATTTGACACTTGAATATAAGTATTCGTATTTTGATCTTTAGGATGTTTATAAGCATGATTATTAACATAGAATTAGATGATCATGCTAGTTTAGTTTCAAGACTTCAATAAATGATTTATGTTTATAAAAGGTCCTACCGCGGAGTCTATGCATGAGAACGAGACACGAGAATCGAGAAAATAGAAACATGACACCTAGGATGTGGTTAACAAGAAAAATGTGTTTCGAATGAGGAAATATTTTTGAAACTACATAATGACCAATTTTGACGGCATTATGAGAAATGTGTGCGTGAGTGTGTGCCAATGGGAACCCGGTGCGGCAGAACCATTGTGAGGATACTCGGGAGACCGGAACGGCGGAACCGAGGTTGGGTGTGTGGCTTGGTTTTCCGCGGAGAGGAGCCAATGCAAATGTGTGCCAATGGGAACCCGGTGCAGCGGAACCATTGTGAGGATACTCGGGAACCCGGAACGGCGGAACCGAGGTTGGGTGTGTTAAAAACGGATTTTGAAAATGTTGATTTGGTTATGAAAAGTGAAAATGGAGACACGGTCTACGATGAGTCGCGTAGGAGAAACACAGAAAAACATGGACACTAATGATACTTGAATTGTGAATATGGGTGTGTTATCGTTAATCGTTTTTGTTAAAACTGCCTGTACTTTGTTGATTTTATGATATATTGTTGTAAGTTAAGGGTTAGTGGGTTTGGATATTCTATTGAGCTTTTGTAAGCTCACGGTGTTACCTTGGGTGACCCTGACATATTATATTGGTGGCGACGCCGGTATAATGTGTCAGACCTCATAGACGAACATGGTGAGCATTACGTCTTGGAAGCTTTTGGAGCCGAGGAGCTGGCCAGAATGGAAGAAGAGGCGGAGCAGTAGATAGGAACCCTAGTCTACCCTCCTTTTGTTTAATAAAGTACTCTTGGGAGAATTATGTTGTAATATTGAGCTAGACTCTATTTAGATTTTTAATGAAGTTGCCCTATTTAACGTTCCAAATATTCGGAGCGTTACAGCTTACGCGGTGATGCACGCCTCAACTTTGGTACGATACATGGAGAATCGAGTATTGCAAGTCAAATGCTTGAAATTTTCGCGGTTTGCTATTGCGGCATATTATGGATCTTATATATATTTGGGACTCAATAATTACATAAAGAGTATGAGACTTCAACATCCGAGTCAATATCATGTGTATGAGACTCGGTTCTTTTACAAATTCTAGCGCAACT
This sequence comes from Rhododendron ovatum, assembly GCA_019656835.1. Taxonomy (NCBI): domain Eukaryota; kingdom Viridiplantae; phylum Streptophyta; class Magnoliopsida; order Ericales; family Ericaceae; genus Rhododendron; species Rhododendron ovatum. The sequence continues at coordinate 19,069,871 of CM033794.1, read as the reverse complement.
CGAAAGACGTGTTTTCGCTTAAAAAATCTGGACTACAAGTTATTGCATTTTGCTATATTATTCACACTAGCCCACAACTTCTTCTTCTTCATTTTCTTCTCTATTTTATAGATTAATAAAAATCTATATTATAAAACAGATCGGTTTCTGTTAAAAATATATAGGCATATAAATAAGAGCAATTTTTACCACCATTAGATCACTTCATGTTGAAGTTAGTCATCGGATCATTTCTTTTTTAAAAGATACGGAGAATATTCTCCTAAATAAATCTATCCCTCTATTCTCACTTTTTAGGTGATATATCTAGCTCTATGTAAAATAATGTTGCCTTATATGATCAAATAGAAAAATATCTATAATTGTCGACGTTTTTTGGAGATTACAACTATCCCGTAGACCAGTCGGGTAGTGCGGACAATTTATTTATGTTGAAACAATGATACATTTCCAACTTGACATTTTTAAACAACAAAAAATTGTCTATAATTTATTGACTAGTGAAAACGCGCCCTTAAGCATTCATTGAAAAGGACAATTATACCAGCACGAAAACCTTGCCTCCCTTTCAAGTTTGATCTTCTTTGGTTTGACTCCACGAGATATTTGACACGGTAATAACTAATAAACCACATGCAACATGTTCAGACTCCATAAAAAGTCAAATCTTCACAAAAGCATTCTCAACACGTTCACTTCCCAAAAAAGTCAACCATATCTCCCCAAAGCCTCTCTTTTACATTTTCTTTTTGGATTTGGAGGTCAAATGTATGTGTTCGGATCAGCTTACGTGCACCTCAACTAATTCCCTCCCAGTCTAGTTAAATCCACGATGAAACTAGGAATTCGTGAAATATACTTTGTTCTAGCCTAAGGCCAAGAATTGAACCCTGATCAATTGCAACTAGACTAAACTTTGGGCTACAGCATTGAGTATGTTTTATTGATGTGTATCTTTTATTCTTTCACTATAGTACCACTTGGGCCATTTAGGCCCTGATCAGTTGCAGAGAAAGGATGAGAAAATCAATTTTTTTGTATTCTTCTTCTTGTTCAATTATCAGGAAAGTTGCAGGACCTATAATTTTAACTTTCACACTGAAAAATATTTTCCTACAACAGATCTCACCAAAAGCAAGAAATTTTTTCTTGCAAAATTTCTTGTCAAAAGAACACACATAGAAAAATAAATTTTTTTTTTTTTACTTCACCTATCTTGGGAAGCCATTTCCTACACAATGTTCCCAACAACTGAACGGAGCATAATGATTTAAAGGCATAATCCTAGCAATTTCTACCCTACTGATTAAATTATTAGATTTCCTCTAATATGCCTATACTTATTACTAATCAGGAAATCAAGTTTTTACTGTAAATTTCTTAAAATATTAAACTCGGGATTCATTTAGGATGAGCTTGGACTAAATTAACCTTATTTTCTCAATCAGTTATTTATTGAGAAAATGACAGTCAATAACGTGTTTTGATAATTAATACCCGTCAAGAACATTTTCAGCATTAATTAACAAATGTTCTTAGCTTGTCCTTGACGGGTATTAATTATCAAAATACATCCTGGGCCGTCATTTTTCCTTATTTATTTTCCTCTCCTACTAAACACTTTTAAGTTTTTCGTCAAAGAAGGAGTATTAAACTTTCAGATTTGTGTCAATAAGAGAAACAAGAAAAGTAAAAATAATCCAAAATATCTTTTTTTCGTCTTTACCAATCTTTTTTAATTATTAACGTAATTTTTAAATTTTCAAATTACTTTCATTAGATTCCTCCCTATTGGATAATATCACCCCATCAAGATATAGATTCTCTTGACGGCCAGAAAGGAAACAAATAAAGATTAGGGAAAAAAATTGAAATGGTCCCTATAGTTAAGTGTTTATGTCAGTTTGGTCCCTGTAGTTGTAATTCGCTCGATTTACACTCTGTACTTTCCATTTTGTTCCAACTTGGTCTAATTACTAACTGTCGTTAGTCCGCCGTTAGTTCTTTTAACAACAAAATCAAATGGCCTCCTTTTTTTGGGATTAAAACAGTAATTATCTCATTCTCCTCTTGCCTTAATATTAGGGGTGTGCACGGGTTGGGCGGTCGGGTTTGACCCCCGACTTCGATCCGACATGGCGGATAACAAATATTTTAGGCCCACAAACGGAACCGAAAATGGGTAAGAACCATCCGTGAGCTCGATTCTTTACGTCGGATCGGGTCGGATCAGACTAAAAACCAAATTAATCTTTATGAATTGGTCGGGGTAGGGTAAGAAACGCACCAACCGAGACCCTGAACCAAAATCTGATTTTTAACAGAAAATGAACTCGTACCCATCCGGAGCACATGTTCGACCCTGCCCGACACCCTTCGGGTCGGGTCGGGTCCGTGGGTGGACAAATTTTTCGCACAAGCCTACCTAATATACCTCTGAACCAAAACACAGCTCATTCTTCCATTCTCCATTGATAAGGAGATACCTGAGAAGAAATTTGGTTATAGTTTTCTGCAAAAAGTTGCCCTCTAATTCAACAATTTCATGATCAACCATGAGGCAATATAACCACTGGTATTGTTTACCTGTTTAACTTGTGGACAACTATTGAGATGTCTTATTTTTCTGTATAGTACTGAAAATGCATATAGAACCATATCCAAAAGTCACGACATGATAAAGAACCATATCCAAAAGTTAAAATATTACATAAACTCAGGGGTTGTTCGGCTAAATAAGCTAAATGGCTTATTTTTTTGTCCTTATTCAATTTTTTTCGCATTTGATAGGTTTTTTGTCAATTTTTCCAAGATTATTGCTTCGTCATGACGAGAGAAACTTAAAAATAAAAAATTACCATCAAAATCCAATTTTTTTGAATAAAGAAGAAAAAATTGGCTTATTGGTTTAGTTTTGTCTTTATTGGCTTATTTTTGTATTTATTTAAAATGACTTAATGGCGGACTAACGGCAGTTAGCAATTGGACCAAATTGAAACAAAATAGAAAGTACAGAGTATAAATCGAGCCAATTACAACTACAGGGACCAAGTTGACACAAACATTTAACTATAGGGACCATTTCGATTTTTTTCCCTAAAGATTAAAAAAAACATACCTATACTATATACTATTGCAGATTGACATTTTGTGAGGAGAGCCCTTGAGGTGTATTGTCTAACTCTCTATTAGATCTCCTTCCCCTTTCCCCTATTTTTTTAATAAATTTTAATTTTGCCGATCAAAAAAAAATTGGCATTCCAAAAAATCGTCAAAGAAATTTATTTATTTTAAATCCTGAATTTTACTAATTTGAATTCCTAATTAGCAATCCATGTGATTTATATTTTCACACCCCTAATTAAGGAAAGATTGAGAAAGTAATTATGTATCCCTTCCAAAATGATGTACGCGTTTTCAATCAACTTAGTAAAAGAAAATGAGAATTAAAAGGTACCCATTCCAAAAGAAGGATTTTTAGCCAACTATTGCATTTAGTATCCTTCTATTAATTCTATATATATTGAATGAATTCAAGTGTCCTATATATGCACGGAAAAAATTCTGTTAAAAGGAATGATTTAATTCTCCATCGACAGTATATAATGTTGATTTTTTTTTTTATTTCCCTTCAAACTTATAGTCCCATTTAAAGAAGGAAGGAACAAAACAAAAAGGATTCTACATTATAGGCAAGACGTTTCTTAAATTTTTTTTTTATACCATTCGTTAAACCTAATCTACTCTATTCTAGGGGACTTGAGGAGAGAGATGGGTGCTTACGGGAATCCTGCAAGACGTTTCTTAATCCAAATTATATTCACCACAACATTATTATTTCTAAGTTAATTCAACTCTTTTATTATCGTAGAAATATGTCCAGAGGGCTACAAGGCTCCGAAACAACAAAAAAAAAAAAATCTCCAACTAAAACAACCCAAATTTAAGGGATGGGTATCCGAAGAAAGAAAGAAGCAACCCAATCGTTTCAATTTTATCGGATGTCCCCGAAGGAACAAGAAGCAAACCCAATGGAACAGCATGAATATTACAATTTTACCGGTAAAACAAGAACTAATTAGGTCACTCTTGGAAGAATCGACGGGCTACCCCTTTTCCTGTTTCGATTAGTAAGAAATACGCTAAAGACAGTTCATTTTATGCTGTTCTTATCAACGTTTATATTTTACTATTTCTTTTTAGTTACTGAAAATTCAATCAGTTTTTAGTTTTTTTTTCTGTTCTCAACAAGACCAAAGCGTTTTCCACAGGAAGTTACCTAGCGGGTGTCCTAAATTACTCTCTCTCTCTCTCTCTCTCTCTCTCTCTCTCTCTCTCTCTCTCTCTCTCTCTCTCTCTCTCCGTGACTGACACGAAACGATTGACATTTTAAAAGCAAAAAATTATTTTGTCCCAAGTCAATTTCTGCAAGGTTCATATTTTTTTATACTGCTCATCATACGTATTTTACCCAATGCTACAAGATGGATCGTGATAACGTCAATCATAATATTATTCGATTCTTTTAAATAATAAAGTTATTTGAATGTCACAATGAAAAACCAATAGAAGCATGATGTGTTAGATCATGCATCTTACTCAACAAGAAGTAGAGTCGTAAAGATAACATCCACCACTCTATTGGTGAAGACCATTTTATTCCTATTCAATTTTGCATTCTTTCAAATTTCCTATCGGTTGCAAGAGTGTAAAAGAATAGTGTACATACTATTAGGATTATCCATCATTTTTTGCCTTCTTAATAGTAAATTGAATCGAAGCCTTAAAGTTGAGTGCGAGAAGTGGCCTAACCTAAAATTTCTAATTACATTTATGTTTTAACTATTTTAGTATATTTAGTCCAAACAACAAGACAACTTAGAATTTAAAGAACCCTATTAGTTAGAGATCGATTAAATCTATTTTACCTATCCAGATATTTTACATAAATTGCGTAAGAAAATAAGTTCTAGAATTCTTTTCTTTTTCTTTTTTTCAATTTCCCGTGCATAATTCATGCTAGTATAAAAATATGCCAAAGGAGGCCTTAGATCCTACCAATTTAAACCAACCACAAAAGAGTTCACCTAACTATTTGAAAAATATTTGGAGGCTATTTTGTTGGTTTTAATGGTCTCGTCGACAAGAGTTCGGCCCTTTGGGCCATGGGGGCAAAGGAGCCGTTACAATGACAGCAAATGGGGCCCATCGTCGATCCGGCCTCATAATTTCCTCAAAACTGTACACCGTGTAGGGCTTGCTTTTTTATAAAAAATATGAAGGGAAAATGACGACCTAGGACGTGTTTTGAAAATTAATATCCATCAAGGACATGCTGAGAACATTTGTTAATGTTAAAAATATCATTGACGGATATTAATTATCAATACACATTTTTAGCCGTCATTTTCCCCCAAAAAATCTATAGATAGCTAAAAAAGCACAAAGGACACATGGACTTGTTGGTTCCGACACCAAAGCTGGCTCAACATTTCTTTCTTTTTATTTTGATTTAGTTTTTGTGTAGGGCTTGCTAAATAGATTGTTTATGGAAAAAAGGATGGATTCATCGTAAATAGAAGGGCACGTGTTATAATTGATGTTTGTTTTGAAAAACATGAACGGCAAAACAAATGTGGCTCTTTTCTTTAGCCGAACGATATGATGTTAGCATGGACTTAAGTATTTTGGGCCATGTGATGTGGCTTATGGATCAAAATCAAAGTACTGGGCCAGTGGTTTACATGAGGCGTTACATGGGCAAGTTACCATAATACCACACCGTTGTCAACCATATGTCAAGCAACTACTTCCTTCTTTTTCCACACGACTGCACAAATTTGAGGGATGTCAAAAAAAGTTTAGGAAGAGATTAGTCAAAAAGACATCAACGTCGAAAGTGAGATTTATACCGATCAATTACACCAGCACAAGCATTTTAAATAGCCCGGAATCCAGCATTCGGGGCATGAGCATATGCATCCGCATTCTGGGCATTTACTCTGCCATTCTGGGCATTTTGAACATCTACATTGCCATTCTGGGCACTGCGGCTGGCAGAAACATCTTATGCAGCTTTGTTGAAAACATTCGAAGCATTTGGGTCGCCTGAATTTGATTCTACAGCACTTTTTGGTTGTGGAACTTACCTTGGCAGTGTGAGGCCTCTTTGGCAGCCGGAGTTTCTGCCTGATCGATCGGAGGCGGATTTCTGTAGTAATATTCTCCATTTCTTTGATGTATTTGCAAAGATGGCGAATATAATCTGGGTACAACTCAAGGTTGCAGTGTCCACCGCCTTTAATCCATAAAGGCTCATATGGATCCATAGCCATTTTCCACAGTCCGTTGCCGTGAAACCAATTTACAACTTCATCCTCTGTACCCTGCAAATGTATTTGATTAAGATGATCTACGGATGTCTTATCCACAGATCATGCTACGGATGTCTTATTCACATGCTGTTGTTCAATTAGATCATACGCTTGTTAGTTTCTGATATGACTTCAAGCTGACGAATATTATGAGTACCCAAATTGATCTTCACTTCATTTAGGATTTTACCACTTGAAGATTGGCCGAACAAATCAAAATGCATGGATCATCAAAGCATCCAATAAACTCAAGCTTTCAGATTTTATTTTTTTTTGCTCAGCGAAAGTCAGCATTGTTAGATGTAGTTAGTGAGGTTTGAACGCCTATCAAATGCATGGGAGTACATGATGCCTACCACTTGGCTACCACTCCACTTGCAATCAAGCTTTCAGATTTCCAATTCTCAAACTTAGATGCCCGCAAAAAAGTTGTTAAATTAAAATCCATCTGAGTAATTTGTGGAGATTAGGGAAGGGCGACTTAGAATAGATGCAAAAAGATAGATGTCATCGTTCTTTCAGCGATCATTTCAAAACACAATGGGGAAAAATACGACAATATGCAAAACTTGGCGCTAGCAACCATATATTCGGATTCTTCAATTTCATTCCAAAACAATGCATGAGTGCCAACTGGAGGATTAGAGCTAAAATGATTCAAGACACCAAGAAGTACTTACATGTATCACTAGCACAGGACACTTCACTTTCTGAATTTTGTCTACGTTCTGCAACAACCAGAAAAGATTAAAACTTGAGATGCAGAAGAAAAAAGTGCAAGCACAAACCACAGCATTCTCACAACCAGGTAATAATCACTTAGCTGAATCAATATGGTTAGCAAAAGGATATTAGTATCCCAGTATAGCTAATATGACAATCTTATTCCATTTACTCGGGAGGAATTAGCGCAGATATGTTTCTATTGTTTCTTCAAAATGAAGCAAGGATTTGATAGTTTATGAAGGCTAGAAAAAGCCCAAACAAGAAACAATTTAAAGAGCAAGGAATTTGCAAATATTTGAAGACACAAGAGGGCGCATTTCTACATAAGGTCACATTCTGCTCTTCAATATGTTGCATTCAGTAGCTGAGCAAAAAAAATGTAAGTGTTACATTAGGTACCGAACGTGTCGTAAAAAAGAAACAAGATTTAGCATGACAGAGTATCGCACACGGTTAAGGCAGCGGTGGCTTGTTACATAATGTGTTCATGTGTTGTTCGACAAATTGATCATCAAACAAAGAGATAGTAATACTAGATACCTCAAACACGATCACAAAATCAGAAACACTTTGTGCTTCTCACCTTAAAAATGTCGCAGCACAATGTGAACCTTGAGCGGCAGACTACACGAAGGCCAGAGAGAATGGCACTGTGCAGAACTACACCCCTCAACCTTGGCAATTTAGCCGCTAAGTGCAGTGTGGGTCCACTTCCAACTGACTGTCCATAGAGAATTAAGTCTTCCTGGCTAACTCCATATTCCGTCTGGAGACACTCATATACAGCCTCTATGTCGGCATATGTATTGAGTTCACTAGGCTGTCAAGGAAGATAAAATAAATCAAGTTAGTGTAGAACCAAACCATGAGGCATTTTTTAAGATCACTTAACAGGAGTTAAACCAGAATGAGTGTTCCAATTAGAATGCCTTCATTAAGGTTTACCAAGGTAAAAGAATTCCCCCAAAAGACAATTTTAAACACATACATCAACTTCATAAGATTATTCAAACCAATAGGCACACGATATATGAGGTGTTTCTTCGCAGCTATGTTTAATCTGCAGTCCTCGGAATTTAAGTCTACAACCATGCAAACTCCATATTAAGTAAGAAGAGGTCGAGTTACAGTTGGTTAAGTAGTACAATTTAGTTAGTTCGTGCAGTCACATGTACAAAGAGAGCTTACTTTTGTTACTACTATTATTCATTCTTGAGCTGAGTGGATTTACTAAACAACTATCATGGCACTCAAGCAGCTTTCATTGTATCATTAAATAGTTTTTTTTTTTTCAATACGGGCATCTACAATTTTTTGCTATTGCCACTGGCTTCCACGCAATTTTAGAAACTATGCAAATTTTTCTGACTACTAATGTCTCGTCATTTTGATAAGGAGAAAGATTCACATGGGATACAAATTAATACTGTTGCACAGGATTCTTAGAAGTAAATTATCAGATGTCAGAGGTGAAGCGCTCGTAACCAAGAAAAAGGTTCCATAATAGACACACAAACCAGAAAAAAAGAGATATAACATACGTTGTGCATGGTAATTTTGTGTGAGATAATTAGCAGCCTACCTTTCCAGTAGAGGCTCCATACCCGGAATAATCATATCTGCAAATTGAAGTAGAGATGGAAAGGATCACAATAACATCCTCTAAAGGAATAGATGGAAAAGAAGCATTATTAAATGAAGAGCATTGAAACTATCGCATTGCCCTTACACGAGTTAAGCAAATAAATCCAGACTAAATTGAAAAACAAGAATCAGACATTTTGTTAATGACTGTAGAAAAGTGGGTTCAGTAAACCTCTGGGAGATTTGATCTGGAACAGTCCATTGAATTAGACCATCTCAACCCTTGCTTTTCTTATTATTCAAAACAAATCTGAGTAAAAACCATATAAACTCACTGCACTCTATCTCAAAGCTGTAGCAGATTGAGTTTTACTCAAACTTTTACAGTTTTACTCCAATCAAGGGAGTCACAAATATTTAGAGGCTATCTCCTCTCTCTTAAATTTACAAATGAGCCACTATGAAGCTTTTACTCAAATCCACGCAACTTCTTGACTCAAAACGTATACAAAATTGAGTTTTACTCAAATTTTACTGCACTTAAGTGAGACTCAAAATTTTGCAAGGCTATTTTTCTCCTCTCAAATTTACCACCATGCAATTAATGATGCTTTTACTCAAATCTGTTTTTAGATTGGAGTTTGCCCATTGGAGTGTTTCTTACTAAATGAAATTCTTACCCAAATTTGAGTAAACATGTGTGCAAAAACTCTATTTGGTTAGGAGCATCGCCAATGGGGAAAACCCAATCTTTACCCAAAAAGGGCTTTCAATGGCAACATGGTAAATGAAAGGGATAATATTGAGCTTTGAAAAAAAGGGTAAAGGAAATGGGTCAAGGCTTGGATTTTCCCATAATGGCGTAGAGAAATGGGTACGCCCTTGTGAAAAAAGGGTTAAGCGAAGAAATAGGTCAAGATCAGAAATGCTCTTAGTAAACAAAATTTGTTACAAGTATCAAAGACTTCAAACAAAATCATAGATTGAGAACACAAACAAATAAATGGGAACTCTTTTTTTGGCCAATTGATAGGAGGGCTCGAAGGGAATAGGGGGAGGGGTGCTACAATTCGCAGCGATAAGACTCGAACACACGCATTTTACCTGATGAGAGAGTGCCACAACCACTAGGCCAACCCCTTGGTCTTAAATAAATGGGAACTCATAAACTTCAAAAACACGGAGAGTGTCTGAAATGGGAACAGAAAAGCCAACATGGTCAACAGGGTGACTGTGTGAGAACTCAAGATGGCAAGATGGATGCCCCAATGGCACGACTGCCAAAGAGAGAGCACAACTGAGAACAGTGCAAAAAACAAGCAGTAAAATATGACTTTACATATAAAGACAGATGAATTGAAAAGGACTGATCGCAAGAAGTAAGAACAGGGAAAACCTAACAAACCAACCTACTATTTTTACTTTCACCTTTTTATTGCGGAAATGAAAATTAATTAACGCTACAAAACAACAATGAGAAGGACCCTACCCAAATCTCAGTTTTCTCTAAAAATATCAAGAAGAATAGAACGAGGCCCGAAAAGTCAAAGCCCAGAATTCATGAGGATGACCCTACCGATGTCTCGCATTTGTCTTTAAAATCAAAAAGACAAGGAGAGAGAGAGAGAGAGTCTTTAAAATCCAAAAGACAAGGAGAGAGAGAGAGACCTAAAAGTCACAAGCCACAAGATATGCCCAAGTCAAAGATTTCTCCGAAAATGAAGGGAAATCAGAATGTTGGGTATATAACAAGTAGAGAGAGAAAGAAAGTTCTCAAAACCCAGATTAACATCTAATTAATGGAGAAGAAAAAACACAGGAAAAAGAAGAAAACACAAACCCAATGAGATTGACTCTGAGATTGGCCTTGATCTGGACGAACAGGTCAAACAGCTGGCCCAAATCAACCGCATTTCCGTGAGAGTAAAGCAGAGTGAGCCTCGCACATGGGTTTCTCAAATAGAAAGCTACGATCTTGTTCCCTCTCTTGGTGTCTATTAATAACACGTCGAGCGAGCCGTCGTCGGCGACCGGCGTGGATGACGCCGTCGAGACGGCCGCGAGCTTGCCGTCGGAGGAGTTCTTTAGGGAGTAGGTGGGCGGAGACGGCGGGAAGAAGGCGAGTTTGGAAGCCAGGTGAGATATGAGACACCCCATTCCCTCACAGTCACGGAGAGGTCACCTAGGGGCCAATTCACGTGTCCAATGTGCATTTGTAGTTTTGTACGTCGGGGACTATGCAATACGTAGTAGACAAGATCACAAGACAAACAAAATGAATTATTCGGATCATGGAATTCAAGATGGGCCATAATAGGTGCACAGTACACATCCTTGTGTCCTATAAGCCAGTGTTATGGTTCTTAAGATGAGGTGAGTGTAAACTGATGCAGATATCCGGTTATAAAAGAAAACTCACATTATCCTTCAAAATATTATGTCCTCCCACTGTCAATCTTTGCAGTGCATTTGCGCTCTCAATACTTCTTCTCGCGAATTGTAAGAATAATTTAGAGTGTATTTCAAATACAATTTCATGCGCATACTTGCCTTCTCGTTCACGCCTCGAATTTGTATGTTACATACACACTCGCACGGTTGCAATGTGCATCTCAATATGAGTTTAATGTACACCTCGCCCTCTCACCATGTAGCATCGGTGTTTGCAATGTCTAATATCAAACCCAACATATAAATGCAGCAAGTACAAAACAAAAATTACCTAGACTAGTGTATTGTCCCAAACCATTATCCATATATAAATACAACAAGTACAAAACAAAAAAATGCCTAGAAAAATTATTTGAATGTCTTTGAAGAACCGTCACATAGTGTCTCAACATTCTTCTCCATCACAAGGTAAAAAACCTTATTCATCACACATTAGAGCATCTCCAATCCATCTCCATTTCCTCCAAAATAGAATATGGATGTAACACATTGAGGGGAGATTTTATAATTTATTTCATTTTTTCTTCACTTTTTGTACTTTTTGAGAGAATTTTTGAGGGACCCATCGTCCTTTTTAGAGTTTGGAGGAATTTTATACTTCAAATTTACTTTTGGAGGACCAAATTCTAAAAAGGACGGTGGATCTCTCAAAAATTCTCCCAAAAACTATAAAAATTGAAGAAAAAAGAGAATAAATTATAAAATCTCCTCTCAATGTATCACATCCATCCTCTATTTTGAAGAAATAGAGATGAATTGAAAATGCTCTCAATGCAGCCAAAATGCTAGGGGTACAAGATTCCCTTATTCCTCTGGTTGTACTATCTTATGCCCACTCTTACACTTCAAAATGCTCTGACAAGACACATTTAATACTACATTGGAATCCAGACTAGTTAACCTCTCTGCCTAGTAAGTGATCGATAATATGCAAATAATATAAAACAAGTTTGAATTTTAATATACATTATTTACGGGTATTAATACACATTCGTAAATATCTTTAATTTTTGAATATTGATGCATCTTTTAGGTACTATTATTATCCATCGTGGTCAGCATTTTCCTTTTGAAACATCGTAAAAAGGCAAACATGGTGCGTTTAGACGTTCTAGGAGGACTGGAATTGTTTTTCGACCTTCTAGGAGGACCGGAACTGTTTTTATTGGGACGAAAAAATCCTTATCCTATACGCAAAATGCGATCGAGGAAAGATAGACAGTGGGGATAGTGCTTGTAATCTTCCTGGAGCACAAGAAACAAACGCCAAAAGCAAAATCTTTTTTTTTTTTTTTTGTCTTGGGTGTGCAAATGGAGAGTGGATTCGAAGAACCAGTTTCATGTTCATCCACTCGAGAGGCGCATTATAACACTTTGATGTTTCTTTTAATAATTACGAAAATTTCTTTTTATTTGTTACTATTGTGTTATGGATCCAATGCAAAGAGTGTCTTAAGGGCGGGTTTGGCTCCTTTCCAGTATGTTATTGTCCATTGTGGTTCATCTGATGGCTAAGATCAACTGTATCAAATTCAAAACTCCAGATCTTGCCATGTCAATCCCCATATTTTGCTCTCAAAAGAAATGGAAATTCGCTAACAGAAGTTTTGATAAACTAACTGCAAAATCCAAACAAAACTCCACTCAAGCCAACGTATTTTCTCAATTCTCACATTTACATGGAATTTGAGGTGTTTGGAATTTAGGGAAAGTGATGGAAAGAAAATGAGAAGGAAATTGGGGAGAAATGGGAGGAAATTTTACTATTCATAAAACTTGAATTCTTTATTTTCTCTCATCTTTCTCTCCAATTCAAACAATTGGGTTTTTTTTTCGTTTTTGTCTTTATTCAATTATTTTTTTAGCTTTTGTTAGTTTTGCGACGAACTTTTTTACTTTTCCGATTTGTCTTGATAATATGAATTGATAAATCACAAAAGTTAAGCTCAAAACTAAAAACGCAAAAAAAAAATGAATAAAAACAAAACCCCCAAAAATATAAAACATAATTAAATGTGAGATACAAACAATTTTTTGAGAGGTACGTGTGTGAAAAATGACACTCATTCAGGAACGTAGGGACTAGGGAGTACTTTATAGATTCCTCTTGCTGAGCCAGATGATTAATTCAAAAAAATATGCAAATCGAACAAAAATTTTAAAAAGTTGAGCAAATTAACAAACAAAACAAAAAAATTGAAGAACCAAGAACATTAGTTTGGCTGGACTTTTAAATTAATGAGTCAGTGCCATGTTACTCCTATGTGAGAAGACACGTGCTTGAGTGGAGGGTTTTTTTTTTTTTTTTTGGATTTTGCAGAGTTAGGTTGTCAAGACTTCCGTTAGGATTTTTCGTTTTGTTTTCGAGCAAAATGGGGGGTTTGACATGGCAAGATCTGGAGCTTTAAATTTGGTAGAATTGGATCCTAGCTAGCCATCAAATGGACCACAATAAACAATACTATTCTGGACAGGAGCCAAATCCCATAAGGGCAAGTTTGGTCACCTAATAAGATGGATGAGACAACTCAATCCTCCCCTCAGGTGACACTCGTTTCGGCAATAGTATGGACAACAATACGAAATCTCCAAGTAGGTATGAGAAAGATAAGTATTTACTTGTTCTCCATCCATGAGGTCGCATATTCAAATCACATAGAGGCCAAACATTTCAAACATTCGGGCCAGGAAGGATTTGCCCTAGTCGGCTGGTTGTTAACTTCAAGGCGTCAGAATTAATTTAGGTGGGCGCAAGCTAGCCCAGACATGCTGTTGTAAAAGAAGAAAAAAAAGAATACAAAATTGTGATCTTCAAAAAAAAAAAAACAATTACAAAATTATGGTATTATATATATAACTTTTAAGTAATTCCCTATCAAGCAAAGAATATGATGGGTGCAAGCTAGCTCAAACATAAAGTTGTGCTCTATGTTTTGGGGGTGGATTAATCCCATGCCCATCTCCTCTTTGGCTGGTCTTTTGCTATCCAGGTGTGGAAGGGGGTTAAACTTAACTGTGGCTTTGGGCATACTACTACTTGGGATCTTGCTTCAGAATCAGTTATGTAAAGGGACTTGCGTCCTTCAAGATTTCTGCGTACAAGCTTAGAGTCCGTTCCAAAACACCTTCTTAAAAAATAAGTACTTATTTCAAATTTTCAAACTCAAAAATAATGCAAATGAAAAATAATTTTTCAATTTTTTTTGCACCATATTAAAGATCTCAATGGGATCTTTCAAACAAGATCCATATTGCATATTTTTAGATTTCAATAAACCCATTATTTTTGAGCTTGAAATTGCCTTCTTAAAAAATAAGTACTTATTTGGCGTTGCAAAACGGGGCCTAGTCTTGCTGCTGCCACGGTTTACTTCATTTGGAGGGAGGGAAACTCTCATACTTATTTTTTAGCAGCAAGGTATATATCTATGGATACTAAACTCTGCTGAAAATCAGAACAGTTGTTCGGCTTCACATTCAAAAATGCTACTGGTACAGCAGCTGCGTACAGCAGCTGCTGTACAGATCCCTTTTGCATCCGCCTCGGGTCCCGCAAAGATGATCGGAGCCGCTCATTTTGTTCAAAATACGTCGTTTAAGGTCCTTGAAAAAAAGGCTAAATTTTGAAGCAAAGTTGGATGATTCGTAAACACCATTCCCGATATCGGATTGAGGTGATTTTTTTCAAGGACCTTAAACGACGTATTTTGAACAAAATGAGCAGCTCCAATTATTTTTGCGGGACCCGATATGGACGCAAAGGAGATCTGTACAGCAGCTGCTGTACCAGTAGCACTACTCCTTGACATTTTCTTGTTTTCGGCTATAGTAATGCTACACACAGATTTTGTGCACAGATTTTTTGTGGGGCCCACTACGGGTCCCACACAAATAATCCGAGCCGTTCATTAAATGTAAAACATTTTTTCAAGGGCCCCCACAAAAAATCAGCTCAATCCAATACTCGTAGATGCTTGATTCAATCATTTAACTTTTTATTCGAATCTCAGGATAATGAAAAGTTAAATGATTGAATTAAACACTTATAGATATCGGATTGAGCTGATTTTTTGCGGGAGCTCTTGAAAAAATGTTTTACATTTAATGAACGGCTCGGATTATTTGTGTGGGACCCATAGTGGGCCCCACAAAAAATCTGTGCACAAAATTTGTGCACAAAATCTGTGTGTAGCATTACTGTTTCGGCCAGGCGGCTGAGGTGGCCATTGGGCTTTGCTTGTATAGTTTGATGGTGGGCTGGCCCTCTTGTTTTGTACTAGTATTGTTTTCACATTTCAAAAATATCTTCTTGATCTTTTGGGCTGTTCTTAATCACACAAGATGGGAAAATTTGTCATAAGGACGGTAAAATAGTTTTCATTTAAGGAAATGACGTCAGCAAAATAGTTTTCAATAGAGGTCTTTCAATTTTGTTGAGTTTTTTAGCCATAAGGCCAAAACATGTTAGGCACTTCATAGGGTTTTAAGCTACACTTTCTTATAGGGTTTTAATTGTTTAGGCACTTTCATAGGGTACCTTAGGGTTTTAGGCACTTTCATAGGGTATCCTAGAATTTTAGGCATTTTTATAAGGTAACTTAGGATTTTGGGCACTTTCATTAGCACATTTGTTATTAAGTTTGATTACAAAAGGTGTTTGTCTTTGAGCTCAAAAAATGTAAATATGAGGAACTTTCGGCTAAGTCTCCCCAAGAAAAATCATGTCCTGCAAACAAACGTGGCCTAAGAACATACCTCCTCATTCATGCCCCTAAGATTTCAAGTTGATGATCAGCAAGTGCTCTTCATGCACTTGTTAACAAAATCCTTTATCTATATTTGGAAAACTTTTGTGCATGTATGGACAATGCCTTGATGAACTTGAAACCCACAAGCAAGGCATAGGAATGTGTAAAAAGAAAAGAAAATGAATGGAAGAAAGTATAGAACTTATAAGGGGAGGCGATAAAGCCACGACTCCAAATGTTAGTGAGACGATGTTTCTTGTTCTCTTACAATTATACCCTTTACTCCTCTCTCTCTCTCTCTCTCTCTCTCTCTCTCTCTCTCTCACTGCTGACTGAGCCCACAACTCCCTCTCCTCCTATTCTTCTTCTTCTTTTTTTAACAGCACTCCCTCTCCTGTTCACTTATCTCTCAATTGCCTCTTTCTCTCTCTCATCCCAATCGTTTCTACTTGCTGCCTGGTGAGGAGGCCAGTATAGAGGGCGACCGATTTTGATTCTATGGTTCTGTACTTCTCTTCTCTCACTGCTGAGCCCACAACTCCCTCTCTTCCTGTTCTTTTTTTTTTTTTTGAACAGCACTCTCTCCCTTGTTCACTTATCTCTCAGTTGCCTCTTTCTCTCTCTCATCCCAATCGTTTCTACTTTCTGCCCGGTGAGGAGGCCAGTATAGAGAGCGACAGCTTTTGATTCTACGGTTTGTGCCAATCCTTGAACTCTGTGTTACTTAACGCATCAAGTAGGAGTCTACAACATGACAAAATCAGATGGTGGGCTATGATGAAGATGATTCCATGGGGCAGTGGGGAAAATTGGGTCTTGGAGATGTGGTGGCAGTGGAGGAGGGGAAGAGAAGGGCGAGATATAAATGAGTCTGAGGGCAAGCCGTTGTACGTTGACGAGGATTGAAAGCAATGGAAGAAGATGGAAGTGGGTTGACTATGATTGAAAGCTGTTCTAAAAAAAAATCAGGAGAGGGAGTTGTGGGCGGTGAGAAAAGAAGTACAGAAGAGAGGAGAGAGAGTAAAGGGTGTAATTGTAAGAGAACAAGAAAACATCGTGTCACTAACATTTGGAGTCGTGGCTTTATCGCCTCCCACTTATAAGTGTTTTTGCTAATCAACAAGTTGTAATAACTTTTTTGTCTTTATTTAATTTTTTGTTTTGCATTTGTTAATTTGCACCAAAATTTTATGTACTATTGGTTCGTCGAGAGAAATCAAAAAGGTAAAAAAATTGATTTTTACACAAGTATTTTTTGAAATATACAAGAAAAAATCAGAAAGTCAGCTTTTTGGACTTTTTCTTGGATGTTTTCCAAAAAAAATTAAAATTTTTTACTTTTCCAATTTCTCTCGTTGAGACGAACTAATAGTACATAAAATTTTGGCGCAAAACTAATAAATGCAAATATTTTTTGAACAAAGACAAGAAAACAGTTTTTTTTTTTCTAATTGGCAAGAAAAAAAAAGTTGTAGTTCACAACTTATTGATTGGCGGAAACACCACTAAGACTGCTTGCTTTTTTTTTTCCTTTTCTCTATCCAACACAAATCCCTATGCAAATTTTGCTCCAAACACTAGGTTGAAGGGACTAGGTTCCCCTCGAGTTTTTTCTCTCTGCCCTATCCTTCACGTTTTTACTTTTGGGTACATTCCGGACTCAAACAAATCATCGGAATCGTTCATTTTATAAAACTCATTGAGAACAATTTTCATGAAAGAAAAATCAATTTGATCAAACTTATTTGATGTATTACCAATCCCCGGGATATGAGGATAAAATAGAAAATGCATGACACAATCCCAACCAAAACTAACATTGTACTATTTCTTTTCCTCTCCGCCATTTCTATATCCAAAGGGAGCATATATCCCACCCATATTTCAAACAGCACAATTTAAAATGAACAAGCACTCTAACAACTCGTTTGTTAGCGGGCTCTAATGACTCGTTCTATGTTTTGTCAAGTACAATGGCAAGGTTGATCAGAAAAAGAAGTAAAATAGTGGTATTTTTTCACTAGACGGTTGATTAATATACTAGGAAGTACTCGATCCATACTGCTGGACCATCTCATAACAAATTCATGTGCACCTATGTTGTATCAAAATATGAAACATACCACCACTCAGGTGTACTAGTGAGGGACGTGAAGCACTTTCTTAGTAGGTGTAATGTCTGGGTATAAGTTTTACTTCACAAGTTGCAACTAACCCTAACCCGGTCCCGTACCGATGACTCGATGAGCGAGAGGGAGAATTACATGAAAGGGAAAAAAACCTTTCTCGACAATGATTCCAACCAAAAAAAGGCGAAAGTGAAATTGCTACAGAACTACAGGCATGTCTATCTTCACAAAGCAGTATGAAACTCGCGTCCATCGATGAAAAACCGAGTGTTTGGTTACAAAATAACTCAAGGACTGAGCGCGGACATATCAGGACTTGTCGCGTCCAACGTAAAGGACTGGATGCCCTTTTTTTTGACTTCTTGACAGTAAGCGAGAGTGCTGCGACCCTAAGGGCTGGATCACAATGATTGGTCGTGGTTTTGCTTCAACGAGCTAGTGAGAACTTAGCAATTTCCTAACCGTGTAGGAAAAAAAGTAACAACGTGAAATAACTTTATTATGTCGAAATAATAAAGTTTGAGTACAATCGGAAAGTAAAAATCCAAATTACTAGATGAAGTAATTGAGTTGAACGCAGAAAAAGTAAAGATAGGTGTTTCGCTGGGAAGACTTTAATTTAAGCGTTGCGCTTGATTGGTGTAGGAATCCTTTTTCCTTCTTGACTTCTAATATTTATAGGCCAAAAGCTTCTACTGCTTTGCATGTAAGGGTACTCGCTGGCCACGTGTCCTTTGTCACTTCCATTTCATGAAATCATGGGATAGTAGGCGGTTATAGGAGACTAATAGAATTACCCACATGTTTTTTCCCCATCATGGGAAGTTACTGACGGTTTTAGGAGATAGTGGGCCTTTCTTCTTTCCTCATTTCGTGGGCATCAGGTTTCCCCATCTGGGAAGTTTCCTGACGGTTTTAGGAGATAGCGGGCCTTTCTTCCTTCATCATTTTGTGGGCATCAGGGAATAATGGGCCGTTTGACTTGTCAAATAGCCATGTGGTAATCATCCCCACTAACTTACTCCCTCTTTCTTCGTGAGATACCACCAGCTTATACTTGATGTCATATTGCACCTTTCAAATAATATAAAAGGCCTTTTCGTAATGCCAAATATTATTTCTTCATTTACGGGCTTCATTGGACCATGAGTATTCATAGTCCATAATCAAATAATTCTGACCCCATGGCCGAATTGGGCTAAAATTAAGTAGGCCCCACTGATATTTGTTTTGGCCCAATTATTCTGATCCAACAACTCTTCATTTCATCACCCAATTTAATTAAATTTCAATTAAATGGCCCTCCGGCGCTTGTTTAGGATTGAGTGTCAAAAACGGGTGTAAACACCGAGTGCAAATTCTTGTAATCTTAACTGGATAGGGTTAATAACAAAAAACAAACACAACCAATAGCCCAGAACTACGTCGCTAAACAGCATCCCTAGAGTCCTAATTCCCTTCTTTATCCGAGGAAGTTCATAATCACCAAATGGAGCACCAAATTGCAGAGAACAAAGTCCGCAAAAGCACGTTCTGGTGGCAAATCCTGCAATTTGACCACAAGATGTGAATCAAAAAGGGAAGAATATCAGCACACGTGGACAATATGATACTGTTTGTGCGCACCATTCATTGGTTTAGTTTCCAATTCTCACTCTTCTTTCTTATGTCTAAAGATATAAACAAGCAAGGATTCCTCGAAAAGGAAAACAATTTACCTTGAATTCCTTGTTTTCTTTGTTCACTTGTATACGGAGACAAACTGTTGCCAAAGTAAAAAATCAGTCCCAATTTCCCATTACGGAACAAAAACAATATCCTGCACAGAAAATTAACTCAATTCTGCTTACTAACCAGCAAGAACTGCTGTCCCGACGCCAGAAAGAACTCCTGAGAGAAAAGAGTTGAATGGGAAAGATCCAACTATAGCCATGTAAACAACCTGTTAATCACCGTAATGAAAATGTCAAACATGAAGCAACTAATAACCAAGTCTTACGCCCAAAACTCTTAACTTCCAACATATATGCAGAAGAAACAATGTAAGAAAGCAGAGAATTCAAAATTTCTTTCCTAGATGCCGAAGCAAGTTCAGTATAGAGGTAAGGGTGGTCTCAGTGAACTTAGTATAGAAAACTTACAAATAGGAACTTAGGTTACCTTCTGAATAGGAGAGTTGAACTACTACTTTATAATAATTCAAAGTTCCTCGACACAGTCACACAGCATTTATTGCATTTATATGTATGCTACTTGAGGTACCTCCTAACAATTCAGCTATTATCTCACCCTTCCGCTGTTGATTATCATATTCCCACAAAGCCACAATGTTGCATGCAAGACTATCACGGAAATTGAGGGGTAACTTCTGAATGTTACAAATTCCAAAAAAAAAACAGATCCATACAGTTGATGTTATTAAGTGGACCCTACTAAAATGTAATTCAAACTGATTGGCAGCCTATTGTTAGGCAAGGTCCAACAGTCCAATGGATATTACAGTATCTGACTTAACCACAATTCATAGTACAGGTAGGAGTATGAACTAAAGGTTTTGGGATCCAAACCTTTTGATGCGTAAAGCAAAAGGAACATTAAAACAGGGATGACAGGGAGACTGGCCACTGTACACGATGTTTCCCAAAGGCCTTCAAACTCCTTATAGATGATGTTTTGGGTTGACAATGGATTGCCAAGGAAATCTTTTCAGATACTTAGAAGTGATGCAAGTATCTTAAGAAGGAACTAGCGAGTATACCTGGTCTTGTAACACAGCTTTTGTTCCAGCATTACCTTTCCAATAGATGTTGTATCACCTTCTTCATCAGAAACTTCTTCTAAATATGCAAATTATTCCAAATTTTTACTTCCACAAAAGGGAATAGCCAGAAAAGGCTTACTTCTTTATCTTAAGTGAATCATTTGGTATTGCTTACAAGGGAATTGCTTACAAGCTAGAGATTTAACAGCCAACAGGTCCCTAGCCTCTTATACTTCTCCAATGTGTACTTCACCCCCAACATGTTATTCGCTCCCCATTCCATCACCAGTACTCAAACACCACTCATTAAGTCCTTTCTGAGAAACTGCTTAGTAATCACTACTCAGAAACAATGCCTTCAAATTAAGATTTCAACAACACATCAATGATGCCTCAAGAAATGAAACATGGAAGCTTTGTCATGATTTCGCAAATCAAGCCTAGGAAAAAAGACCAAGCTTGAAATGAGATAGCCATTACTTTTCCAGACAACTAATAAAAAAGCAACTTTTTCTTTTGAAAAAAAATCTCTCATTGCAAAGTTGTCTATCTTCATGAATAGACTGAGATGTGGAGTTGGGAAGCCCCTAAGATATCCTAAGGCCCGTGCCCCTGGCTTTAGTTACTTCAAAATAAATTGTATCAGCAAGTGGCATTTAGAAGTTGGATAAGAAAGAGCAATGGAAAAATCTAGATGAACCTTGATATGGTCTAATACACTTATTTTCGGTTTAAAACCATGAACCAAAAAGAACAGCTATCCAATTCGTTTTATATGTAGTATGCCCAGTGGTGTGCTAAAACACATGCCAAAGCCAAAATCTGCAGAACCTCTCCAAAACCATCTCCAAATGTGTGCTTAAATTCTTGCCAACTTCTGGCATGGTAAAATTTCAGAAATTCTCTTCCAAACTACCTAGTACTACCATTTTCATTGGACATTTACTAAAGAAAATAGGAGAAATCATATTTACCACTGGAATAAGATTGTCACGTTGGTAGCATTTTGACACTTGTAACCTGCTAAAAAGAAGCTTTGGCATTCATTTTTGGGATTGACCACTAGATATAATTTTAGGGACAACGGGAAACTATCAAGGCAACTATCCAAAAGGGAATACAAAATTCAACCCCAAAACAAATTGTACATCAAATCAAAGCATGATCGAACCAAAAACGGATCAATATGATTTTCAATAACACAAGAAAAGTATCAGTTACATTTTCCCCAGCACGTCCAGAAACTTATTATGGAGCCTTAATCCAACCAATCAGTAAATTACACAAATAAGTAATAACAACAATCGAAGGTAATTCAAGAAAAGAAGGAAGTTTCTTTTTAGACTGCAACCAAACCTGACCTGATCAAGTTCTGACAGGTCTTGTTATTTAAAATTGAACAATAAGCGTTTGAACTAGTCAATCGTGTTCGAGAACCACTACCGCATAAATAGCAGTCAAAGATCTGTAAGATTCGTCTACGGAAGAATCAACTGGATGTATGTCGTACCTGAATCGCAGCGGTGAAGACTGCAAACATGACGTATAGATCGATGATCTGGAAGGAACAAGTTCGATTAGGGTATCCATTTAAACGAAAAAAAACCATAATCGAATATATTTATAGCTGTAGAAGCGTGTACGTAGAGAGAGAGAAACCTTGAGATTTGTGGGAGTGGCAGCATAAGCAGACTGGAGCGATTGGAAAAGTGCTTGAGCATCCTTTGTCGCCGACGACTTCCCCATTCTTCTTCTTCTTCTTCTTCTTCTCTCTCTCTCTCTCTCTCTCTCTCTCTCTCTCTCTCCTCTGGAATATGAATGTCTAGCTTGCAAACAGAACCCCCACTGATGAGTAATGAAGAAAAGAAATTTAAGGCAAAAACACCAGAAGAACCTTCCTGGTGGAATTTAAGGCCGGGTTCAGATCCCATCCAGTTTTGTACTGTCCATTATGGTCCATTTAATGGCTATGATTTGCTGCAAGAAATCCAAGACTCTCTAGTAGGCCACGTCCCAGTTTTATTTTTGCTCTCAAATGGCACTAACAACTTGTTAACGGAAAGCCCCTTCAATGTGAAAAAAATTTATTCTTAAATGAGCATGATTTTGTGGGGTCCATTTCGAGTTTCACAAAAATAATTCAAACCATAAGTTATTCTTAAGATAGATTCTTTGTGGGTTCATGTAAGAAATTAGCTCAATCCGATATCCGTAAGGACTTTTTCAGCATTCGTAGAGGCCTAATGAACACTGGAACATACTACAAATTCTGAAAAAGTCCTAATCGATATTGAATTGAGCTAATATTTTTCAAGAACCCATAAAAATTATTTTAAGAATAACTTGTAATTTGAATCATTTTTGTAGAACTTGTAATGAGCCTGACAAAAAAGAAGAAGAAGAAGCTGTGTACCCCCTATGTGTACCCATTATAAATGGGCAATGATTTTTTTGATTTTTGTAGAGCTCATTACGGTTTCTATTAAAAATGATTCAAATTACAAGTTATTCTTAAAATAATTTTTATGGGTTCCTGAATAAAAATTAGCTCAATTCGATATTGATTAGGGCTTTTTCAGAATTTATAGGATGTTCCGGTATTCGTTGGACCTCTACGAATGCTAAAAAAGTCCTTACAGATATCGGATTGAGATAATTTCTTACATAAACCCATAAAAAATGTATTTTAAGAATAACTTGCGATTTGAATTATTTTTGTGAAACCTGAAATGGGCCCTACAAAATCATGCTCATTTAAGAATAATTTTTTTTCGCGTTGAAGGGGTTTTCTGTTAACAAGTTGCTAGTGCCGTTTGAGAGCACAAAATAAGACTGGAACGTGGCATAATAGGGAGCCTTGGATTTCTTGCAGTAAATCATAGCCATTAAATGGACCATAATTGACACTACAAAACTGGATGGGATCTGAACCCGATTTCTGATGACAATTTTGGGCAATAAGTTGGCATCTCATCTGCAATATATTGATTAGTAAAAATAATTAGACATTTTTCAATAGCTCTTGTCCTAAAAAAAATTCAAAATTTCCAACAACGTTATTGATTACCGGAAATAATTTGACATTTTTTAATAATTTATTGATTAGTGAAAACAGCATCACGTTTTTGAATAAGAGAATCTACCCCACTATCGCTGCTTCTTTCTCAAAGTTAGAATATCAAAAATAATACTCACACAACACCAAATACAACCTCTCATATATACGTGGGTTCCATATACTATTATGTGTAGGTTCCACATGTATGTCGTAAGTTATTGTGTTTGAATTATTAGGTGAATAGTAACATTATGGGTAGAATAAAGTGCAAAAAGGCAGAAAAGTCTCCTGCGTCAAGCTCTTGTTCTCCCTCTTTACTTTGCAATTTGTCTACCTTAGGTACAGTATCTCTTTAAACAAACGAGGCACTATTTTCATACTATGCTATTTTACTATTTAAAAAATTTGTATCCCACCGATGAGTCTTTTGTTTTCTTTTTATTAAATCGGATGTCTGAGCGCCTGGACTAATTTCGGAACCTTAAAGGTAACGTTCAGGAATAACTTCAGTGCTCTAATTTTTAATCCGTCTTGAACCGGTGCGAAATTTTTTTTTTATCATTTTATCTTAAAGTGTCATAATTATTTTTTCCCTGTAGAGCTTTCATAATAAAGTTTCTGCTTTACATGATCCAAAGTAAAGAGCAAAAACTTGATTATAAGAGTTCTAGAGAAAAAAATTAATTATTACTCACTTTTTATGATAAAATGATTAAAAAAATAAAATTTTCGCACTAGTTCAAATGAATTAAAAATTAAACCATTTAATTTTTTCATAGATTGCTATAGAGTATGTATTACGTTTGAGAAAAAATTTTAAAAAAATAACATTTCAATATTATTTTGGAAGAAGAAGGAAATAATATATTAATAGACAAAAATTAGAATAGTGAGTTTGATGCGGTATGTATTTTAAAAATGACTAGCTAAAGTAATAAAAGTGACATTTTAAAATGTAATTTGATCTAAAATTTAAAGAGGCTTATGAAAATGCTCTAACAACAAATGATCAATTATTGCTTACCAAAAACACACCCTATAATTTTCGAAATTAATCAAGTTGCGCATGAAAAGTACGGAGTATCAACTTTACCAAAGTTTGGAACTTTTTTTTTTTTTTTTTGGGTAAATACCAAAGTTTGGAACTTGTGGTTGTGGAAAAAGATGAAGAAGGAAAGTGGCAGAAAATTAAAGAGAAAAATGTACTCCATTCCTATTCCCTGGAACTCGGTCATTTTCCCTTCTTTTTCCTCTCGAATCAAACAGGCCGGACGAATATATATTTTTACTTTCCTTTCTTTTCTTTTCTTTTTCATCCCTTACGTTCCAAGCAAACACTTATGTTGAACAGTGGGGACTATGGATTTGATTTGCTTTCTTTATGTAATAGATATGTAATGTAATTTGTTATTATCATATATTTTTAATTGTCCATTATGATTTTGCGTGTATTTTTAAGTGTTTATATTTCTCAATGTATATTATGTTTTATGTTTTGAAAATCATTGTCTCTTGTAAAAAAAATTGAGATCTATCTAATAAGAATCATATTGCATATTTTTAACAATATACGTCAAGAGATATAAGCCGTTGAAAATGTACACAAAATCATAGTAGACAATTAAATAGGGACGGTTGGAGTACTTTTTTTTTTGGCAAATGTGAGAAGTGTATTTAACTATGAGATGAAAGCCGTACAACAGAGAGGAACCCCATGAGAGCAAATGAGTGTTCACAGACCGGACAAACCATTAGAGAGGGCAATGCAAGCACAGTACGTGCAATCCTTTCAAACTCACCTAGTGAGATCATGTTCACATAAAATAAAACTAATACTACCAAACGCATAACCAACAAACTAACAAACTAAATTCAGATATAAACCAGATTAAATCTGGACAAAAAAACAAAATAAAGCAAAAAAAATACACTTCCCCTCCGTCATTGAGCAGTCATTCTCTTGTCTAACCTTCTACGAGCCCTACCAATCAAGCTCTCAAGTCAGCGAGCCATGAAGCCACCGACGATCACGCGATTCCAAACCAGAAGCAGTGCGGCGGCAAAACGGCAAGCAATTTTTGGTGGAGAAGGAAAATGTTTTGTTTGGTTGCCAATTTGGAAAAAAAATTCCAACTCCGAAAATATTTATTACCCCTATGTTTAATCATTACTCTCATTTCTCTATCCATTCACTATCCTTATCTCTAATAATTCTCTCTCTACTTCTCCCCACTCATTATCTCGATCTTCAATTATTATCCTAATTCCTCTCTCCACTCATTACCACAAAAACCAAACCTAAAGACCCCGTTCGTTTTGAAATTTTGGATTTGTAAGTAATGAGTGTAATGATAAATAGAGTAATGATTGAAAATATAGATACTAATTGGAGAGAAAAATAAAAGTAATAATTAAAAAAATAAGATAATAATTAAAATCTAAAATCCAAAAATATTTTCAACGAAGTCAAAGACTGTGTGTTTAGTTTGTAATTTTGAAATTTATTTTTAAATAAAAACGTTCTATAAGTTTGCCTATTTTTTCGTCTTTAGTAAAATTTTTTAACATTTTAAGAAGTTTTTTTTACTTTTTGAATAGAGGTACGCTATGTACATCTAAAAAGTATAAAATAAGTTAAAAATTTGACAAAAAATCACTAAAGATGAAAAAATACGAACGATGAAACTGTCAAAAGTTTTGGAGAGATTATTTCCAAGAAGAGAACCAAATGAAGTGAATTTTCTTTTGGAGTTGCAACCGCATTTATCAGGCAAACAAAATGGGACCCTGCCAAAGCGGCACTCCTGCCAAGCGGGTGCCGAGTAGCCAATCCGGCCATTCATCTCGGAATCAACGGTCCGAATCGAAATGTCTTTTTTTTTTAAATCCGTTCGGTACCTTTACATCTGGACCGTCCAGATCCCAACAAAATAGGCCGTACCTATGTGGGAAAAGAAGCGCAATACTCGTGTCCACCACTACCACGATTAACAGGTCAATCAGTACGCATGTTGGACGATTTTCAAAAAAAAAAAAGGGATCAATACGCACGTTGACCCGAGAATAGCCTCGACTCGAGAAACGAACACTGTTCCAACAACCCAGCCGAGCCCGACGTCGTGTTCCACCTTCCCCCATAAAAAACGACACCACTTCGTCTATTCCCCTGCTTGCAATCCACCCAATCGCGTCACCCCCTAGATCTCATCTCATCTCATCTCTATCTTTCAAACCAAATAGGTCGCCGACCTCTCCTCTCTCCTCCTCTCTCTCTCCTCAATCACCACTTCCGACATCTCAAAAGAAATAATTCTAGCGAATGGACCCTCGCCCGTTGGTCTTCTCCCCCCGTCTGACCTCGTCGTTTCACCTAATTTCTGGATCAGCTCCGCACGACGGCTAATCCGACTAATTTCCCTTACAGTTGGTAAAACCTCATATCTCTCTCTCTCTCTCTATATATATATATATACACATGTATATATATCTACATGTGTGCTGAATTTGATGATTAGCTCAGAATCAGCTCGCGCGTGGAAAAATCTTGATTTTTTCTTCATCTTATCGCGTTGAATTTGGGGATGTTGTTTGGATTTGACAGATCGTGGTTAGTTTTGACTCCCGGAGAATTTCCTAGGCTCGTTTAATCGATTTATGTATGTTATGTTTGTCTTAGTGACGACGACTTAGCGACGGCGGCTCGGACTGTGTTTAAGTTGACGATTAGGTTAAGATCGTCTTTTTCTCCATCTTATGCTTCGAAAACGCGTTATTTTATCGGCTTGAATTTGTTAATTTGGGGATTTTGAAGAAATCTTGACAGATCGGGGTTAGTTTGGATTCCTAGCGAATTTTGGAGGCTCTTGTAATTATTTCATGTATGTGTATACAGGTAGGTATTTGTTTCCGTGACGACGACTGGTAGCTCGGACTCTTAATTTTGTTGACGATTAGGTAAAGAATTGTCTTTTCACCTCTTATGCTTTGAAAATTTGTCTTTTCACCTCTTATGCTTTGAAAATTTGTCTTTCACCTCTTATGCTTTGAAAATTGTATGTCTTTCTTACATTTTGTTGGCTTGAATTCCGATATTTTACAGATCGGGCTTAGTGTAGATTCCCAGAGCATTCAGAGGCTGTTATTCTTGTTTAAATTATCTTAAATCTTGTATATATGTATGTAGGTATTTGTTTCAGAGACAACGACTTAACGACGGCAGCTTAGACTCTAATTTGGCTGACGAATAGGTGAAGATCGTGTTTTCTCCCTATCTTTCTGTGTTTAGAATAGGTCTTTGTAGGGCTCAGATCCACTCAAGCTTTTTGCAAAAAGAGATTCACTTTTTCTTCATTTTTATCAAATTGAATGGTTGGGATGTTGTAAGAATTTGATGATCGGGGTTAGTTTCCATTTCTAGTGCATTTTGGAGGCTTTTGTACTCGTTTTGGGTATGTATTATGTGTCTATTCATTGATGAAGTTTTACTTTGGAAATTGGGACTAAGAAGCACGGACGCCTCTCCGGGCCTTTACTATTCATATCCCAGACGTGTCGCACATGGACGCATTCACATGTGACACGTGAAAGTTTGTGTCCCAATATTTGATTATTTTTTCTGAGTTAGACACGTTTTGGACATGCTCCGACACGTATCAGACATGCACAAGGACACGTTTTGGGTCGTAATGTAAGTTATAAAACTTGGGTAAAAATGTAATATTTAAAGTGTGAACCGAATAAAAGCCTAATATTAAATAACTTAAGGACGGAAAGTGTAATATTCTTTGGTAAAATTAGGAAATGTTCTAGATAAAAATAAGAAATACGAAAGTTATAATCTATATTACGTAAAAAATACAATCTGCTATTCTCATTTCTTTCATTGGATTTTTTCTTTATTGTAGAAAAATTAATGTCTATACATAATATATGCACACATATATAAACATTTATGTATTTAACGTATCCCCCAACATGTCCTAGTTTTGAAAATATCACGTGTCCGCGTATCCATGTTGTGTCGTGTCTGTATTGTATCCGTATCCGGTTCCGTACTACTTAGCTTTGGGATAAACCACTTTTTTCTTTTTGATATATGGTTAATATTGGAAGTTGGATTTCTCTAGAAAAAGGGGGAAGAAAGAGTAATGAACTTATTTATACATGTTCAATTTTGTTTTGATGAACATGTTGATTTTTTTGAACTATTAAAAATGGATCGATTGTCCAAATCAATGTGAATAGAGGAACCTTTAGTTATTAGGTTTTTTCACTTTATTATCTGGCCCCTTCTTTTCTCTTTCAGCAGCCTTCTCCTGAAAAATCCAAGATCTAGACAAAGCAGTGTTGCAAACTCTGGTGATTGATTGGTCGTTTTTTATTGGAGTGTTTTTCTTGACTCTTCAGGAAAACTTTGAGATTTATTTTCATGGATTCGTACTCTGTTTCTTGTGGAAAAGTTCTATTCAAATTCTCAGACTGATTTTGAAATCTTATATATGCTTGTAAGTCTTATTTGAAATCCAAGAAAAGATATTTTATTGTGTTGGTATGGATATGTATTTTGTGAAACAAGTTATGGTCAAATAGGTGGGTGGTTAAATTTTGTCAAACTGGAGGGGATCTAATGCAGGAAAAAGTTTGAAAAGGTGGGGGTCAATTGGGTTTGAATCGGAACAGGAAAACTTGTAAAATTGGAATTTTGGATTATGGTTATTTCTGAATCATTTTTCTTTATTTTTCGATTGTACTCTTTTAATGTTTATCGGCACTGACACAAATATTTGCCTTTCAGAGGACTGTAAGTAGTGGAGCAGCTTGGGAGTTTGTACCTGAAAAACTTGTCGACTTTGCGCCAATGGCCGGGAAGCTTGTAAATTGTACAGAGAATATGGTATGTTCTTGCACTTGTGTGATGTGCTAAATGCCGGGTTTTTTTTGGTATGGATGACGCTAAAGCCATTCGTGTTCTACTGTGTTATTTTTGTAGTCCCAAGTCTCATTTTCTGGCCATTGTTTTCTACAAGTCTTTGAAAGAGGTCAAAACTTTTAATCTGCTCTATTAGCTCTTGGTTGCCTCGAAAGCATTGTTCCCGTTCATTTTTTTTTCTTTGGTAACCTATTTGTGCAATACTTTAAGCAAGACAGTCCTTGGTTATTTTAATGTATACTTATCTGGAATCTTAATAATTTTCTGGGAGTTCTTTCGCATTTGGTCGAAGGACTTATCATGGGAACTACAATATTCAGTACATGCATGACAGGTCTGATATCAAGGATGAACGTACTTTGTTTTACACGTTCATTAGCACAGCCCTTAGATTTTAATTTTTGTTTTGGATAATGAGTTCCTTGTTATCATTGTTTGGTTGAATTTTACTTGGTATACCTTAATATTTGCACATATATGCCCACTGCTTTCTGCAATTTCATGGTTTTCTTGAGGCGAGTTTTCACTTTTGGTTTTTTTTGCTAAGCGAGTTTTCACTTTTGTTACCATTGTGCCTCCTCTTCTATTCTTTTCTTTTCCTTTCCTCGTTGGAATTTCTATTGATCTTTAATATTTTTTGCTACTTTTGCTTCTGCAAGGTCTCCATTATCTTCATCGTAAGGAGTCTTGTATTTATTATTTATTCTATGACAGGTTCCCGCTCTATTACCTGTTCTTGGCACATCTTTTTCTTGGGGTAAGTGAGAATGTGAGATGCATTATTATGAAAGAAATGTAGTACAAAATCAAGCAGGGCCTACCATGTGGTACATGGAAATCTCAACAACTCTGAGTATGCCTGGTAATTCCCCTAGTTCTGTTATATACTCTTATCACTGGAAAGGAAATGGACCGGTGGTATTGATCATGGATTGGCATTGATGATGCCAGTTTATTCCTATTGATTAGTGGCAAGGTTTTAATTAGTAGTCCTATACTCCTATAGTCCTATTCAGTTAGATAGATGACATTAATGGTCATGTTGCATGGCAACATGTGTTGTGCTTTGTATTACATCTGCGAGTTCTCTATTGGTGGAATTAGATTGGATGGTGTCCATGACATTGATCAATCCTAATTGGTGGTAATGCTGCCGTTAAATTCATGTTTGGTTAGTTGGAAGTTTTTGAAAACTCTTCTATGGGTGGTCATATTTGATTTAAATTACCACATTCAAATATTCAATAGTAATTGCAATGTTTGATCTCCACTATGTTGACTCCCTTATACCCAAAAGGGCGATATAGCGACAGTGAGATTCCAAACCAAAAATTTTAGTTCTATATAATGCTTTGGTGGAAATTTTTTATTAGTTCTAAATTGGCTGGGGTGGAGAATGGTGTTTCCTATGATAGATGACAGTTTGTGACCTCCTTTGGCATTCTTGTATGTTAGATTCTTTCATTACACCATATGAATGTTGACTTTTTCCTTGTATGCATTGTGGACGTTTGAATTATGTGCTAGTATGTTAACTTATTTGATTTTGTTTCAGGGTTTGTGGTTTCTCCTCTATGGCGTTGTTCTTTGGGGAATTTTGGTTGAAGACTCATCGAGTACCATTAACTTTTGGGGTTTTAGTTTGTAAATAGAGGTTTCCCTTGTAGATAAATGGACTCAAAGTGGGTTGAAGTATTGGATAATGGTTGTAGAAGAGTTGATGACTCCAACAGAAGACGGGCAGCCAAATGTGCCGCCAATATTACTCGAGCAAGCCACAAAGTGTTCTCACTTTCTCCCAAGCATAATTCATTGCTTAGTAAGCTTGGCAAGCGGAAGAGATTGGGTGCATGCAAAACCAATTGTGGACAATCCCTAGTTCAGAATTATTCTAATTATCTAAGAAGTGGACTGCCACAGCGTTTGCTGTTTTATCAGGATGGTGAATGGAATGATTTTCCTGAGGCGATTGTTGCATTGGTCAGGAAAGATTTCCAAATGAAGAAAGCTGCAATAGAAGTGCAGTTCAATGGATGGCATATAATACTAGATGTCTTGTATATGCTTCAAGTTGATCTTAAGACAGGTTCACAGAAGCCTATAGCGTGGATTGATGAAGCAGGTCAGTGCTTTTTTCCTCAATCATACTCTTCTGGCAGTAGGACAAATGAATGCAACCAGTCCGATTTAGATAAAGACGGAAAATTTGTGTATCCGGAGCCAAATGGGACCCGTGAAATCAAGTTGCATCTTCATATTGAATTAAGTGGAGCCAATGGCTCTAATTTGGAGGAATGTGTGGAAGAGTCAAATACTCGTGTTAAGCGGGTTAGAATTAACGAAAAACTTGGTGAAAACCGTGATGAACTGAATGTTAATGATAATTGCAATGGAAAATCTGATGCAAAAATGGAAGAGTCTGTCAAGGAAGTTCAACAGATTGGTGAACATTTCTTCCCCAGGTTTGAAGGTGATTTTGAAGCTGTGAATTCAGATATCGTCAGAAACATGTTCATTAAGGGCATGGACCCGTCCCTACGACCGGAAATACTTGAAATTAACCGATGCAATAGTAATATATTGCAAACTCGGTGGGAAATTTTCCTGAAACAGGCTGAAATTACCTGCAAGTATCGGGGAGATCCAAACATTCAGTATGCCTGGCTTGCTTCTACTAAAGATTCAATTTCTAGCCTCATGATGTTTGGGCTTACAGATTGTGGACCCAAACTGAAGAAGACATTTGGTGTTGGAGTTCACCTCAAACCAGTGAATCGCGCCCTCCCCAGGTATGCTTTACACTTCTTGTTATTGGATTTGTAAAAACAAAGACACATTATGTTTGGCTTGATATTGATGATCCAATGGAGAGTTGTGTAACTTGTGTTCCATTTAAGAAATTTCATTCCGCATGTGCTTTTCTTTCTTTCATTGTTCCATTGCTCTTGATAATTTGATTTTTTGAGAAGGATCCAGCTTTTGTGTTTTTACAGCGCAAGTTATTGTGATGTTGACGAAAATGGAGTACGACACGTGGTGTTGTGCCGTGTCATATTGGGGAAAGTGGAACTCGTTCGTCATGGATCTGAACAATTTCATCCCAGTAGTGAAAACTTTGATAGTGGAGTTGATGATCTGGAAAATCCTAATCATTATATTGTTTGGAACATGAATGTGGGTACGCATATCTATCCAGAATATGTTGTCAGTTTCCAGATATCCCACAGTGCTGAAGGTGCGACTTGATTCCTTAATGCTGCTATTTTGATGGTTAATTGTTCTTTTTCTGATCCGAGGAATTGAAAACTTTTGGTCCACCTGAAATTCGGACATGAGAATTCTCTTAGGACCACCAGTTCTGTTCGCTTGAGCTAGCGCAAGTGGTTTATTTGATAGTTAGTTGGAAGATTCGGATTTCTCCTCATGGAAAGATCTGCTACATCTTCTTTTGTCCGTATAGTGTTGGCACATTGACAATTAATGCATTTTGATGGATAACTCTTAACTTAGCTCTTGCAATTTGTTGTACTATGTTGACTATTGAGTCAGTGAACACTCATGTAAAGGAGGTGTGTGAAATGTGAATCTAGCATTGTTATTCATGAATCTAGTACGGAGTAATTTTTTCAAGATATCTATAACTATTGGAGAGTATAACTTTCTCAATGTTACAGGTGCTATCATTGGGAAAGAAAGCAGGTTTGATATTCCTGGGGTTACTTCTTGTCAGGAACATCATCACCTTCGACTCCAGTTAGATTCAGCTTCAGTTGTTTCAGTAAGTGTTCCTAAGCTTTAGGAGTCTCATAAATTGTCTTTCTTTCCTAATTTTATCTACTGGGCAGCCAGGTTTCTGTGGGACAGTAACAAATCTGAGTCTTTTCTCCTTAGTATGTTAATTTTAGGAGCAACTGGATGTGCTTTGTGTTGGAACAAGGTGATAACACAAAGGCAATCTGGGTTTTCTTTATGACTGAAGTTCTTCTGGAGCTGAGCTAAAGCTTGAGATTTTAGTTGTTACAGAACCGGGCCTGACCCGCTAAAGAGGTTTGGCTGGCTTTACTGGAGACTAGATTCTGGCTAACTGATATCATGTCCTCTTCTTTGATAGAGTTGCATCTACTTGCGAAAAGGTTGCATAATAAAGACAAGCACTTTGTGGATATATAGGACCTTGAACTTAGTTGTTCACTTGTCGATCCATTATAAATTTCTGCTTTTACAAGAGCCTTGGGCGTAAATTTCACTTATTAGAATATGTGATACATTTTTATTTAGTACTCCTATAATCAGGTCACTGAGATAACTTTTAAGGGCTTTTATGTTGCATCGTCCTGAAAATAGCTGATACATACGTAAGAATTGTTATTGTAAGTTGTTTTTATTACTCTTTGTACATTCTGAGGAACAAGTATTCAAGCAATGGTGAGGAAGAGACCAATTGCCATTTCGACTTCCTAATTTGTTATTGCTGGCGGATGACACTTCAACAATTTCCGGTCTCTTCACTTTTTTTTTTTTGAGATTCTCCTGTCTCTTCACTTTGATTTGGGAGTTTTGTTTGTAACATTAATACATGTCAATGTGCTAAATCGTTGCTAATCTTCGTTTTGAGTTTTTGGTTTTTTGTTGTCACTGTTATATATGTGGCAGTGTTTCTAGTATTTCATTGTTACCATTTCGAATTTTGCAGGAGAGCCATCCATGTCAAGCTCCATGTCAAGATTTTGTGAACAATTTTGAGGGAAAGGCCCCTAGTGTTGGTTCAACCACCTCCAAAACTCCTAAATCCCCTTGGATGCCTTTGGTTATGTTGTTTGGTGCCATCTCAAGTAAAATAGATCCTAAAGATATGAAAATGGTGTATGATCATTATGACTCATTCAGGGTATGCTTTGCTATCTCTTTTTCTTGCGTTTTCATGTGACTCGATATTCTTCTAATTTTTTTTTTCTTTTTCCCTTCTTCGTCTTGTTGAAAATATTGTCAGAGCAAGAAAATTAGCCGCGATGAATTTATTAAAAAGTTGAGATTGATTGTTGGGGATCAGTTGTTGAGGTCTACGTTAACCAGTCTCCAGTGTAAGGTATGATTCAATCCTTTATAATTCTAGTGTGACTGTTACTGCTTAGTTAACCATTTAGCATCTCATTGCGGCAGGCTTAATTACTGTTGCTTGCTGTTTAAATAAAGAGTCGCTGTTGCCAGCTGAATATTGTGTGCAAATTTGAGACTTCATCTGTTTGTCATCCATGGAATGCTATTGCCTAGTACATGTATGCATGCTGGCTAGCATTGTAGATGTATGTTTGTTTAGAGGGGGTTCCATTTCACGGAGCGAGATTTGTTTCTGTTTAATGCTTCCATCTATAACTTTATTAACCAGTAGTTCCTCTGTTGTGGATGTACTTTAATCTTTTGAAGCATAACAGTTTCGCCATCCCAAATAGGAGGATACATGTGCAGACCTGCTTTTGCTTCTAATGGAATTTACTGAATGTCATTCTCATGCACCAAATATCAGCTGTTTTGGCATTCAGATCTCTCAGCCAGGCAGTTTTTTTCCTAGTGTGTAAAATGATACGTCGTCTCGTATGCAGCTCGTTAGCAGGGATGGACGTCACGGACCCAATAATTTAACCTAGGAGTGAAATCTGTTGCACGTTGCTTTAGTCTGACTTCGTATTTGAGCAAACGTGCTGTGATGCCGGAGAATTTTTATAGCTTGTAATAACATTAACCTTCAAGTTAAGTGATCTAAAAGTTGTTAACAATAAAAGTTATGTTTTTTGAAAGGAGGACTTAAGATTTTATCCTGGTACCCTTTTAAATTAAAAGAATTGTAATTGACTTTCGTTCACTCAAGAGACCATTTTAGAATTCTTGCTTCATATCTTGGG
This sequence comes from Rhododendron ovatum, assembly GCA_019656835.1. Lineage (NCBI taxonomy): Eukaryota > Viridiplantae > Streptophyta > Magnoliopsida > Ericales > Ericaceae > Rhododendron > Rhododendron ovatum. The sequence continues at coordinate 19,034,211 of CM033794.1, read as the reverse complement.
ATTCCATAATATTGAAGTGGTATTAGATTTCTTTTGTAAAAACCTAGAAGGAGCTGTCTTTATAGTTTGACCATGAATAGAAGTAACAATAGTAGAGTAAGGAAGTTTTTTTAAGTCGTGGATGGTGGTTGAATTGGGCGTGCATTTTAGTAGTGGACCATCCACTGCTATATAGTTGATTATTTGTGAGGTTCGTTGGGAAGTTCACGCGTTAAAAAAGGGCTAGGTGTCTAGAGTTTTTTTCTTCTTCTTCTGTCAAACCACATTTCTGGATAATTTGATTTTTAATGTCATTGTGGTTCCAGCTACCTTCCAATTTGGTCAGCCAACCGAAAGTACCCAAGGAGGAGCAAGAAGGTTGAGGCGGACCAAGTTCTCATCCAGTGTATAATCCTCCAGTTTTGGACTGTTGTAGGCTCATCTTGAGTCCAAAACAATGATTAATCCTCCAGTGTGTCCAGTTTTGGACTGTTGTAGGCTCATCTTGAGTCCAAAACGATGTTCAGAACCGTTCCTATTTTACTTATTGCGAAGAAGCATGTCCGCGTGAACAATTAGCTTGATTAGACACCGATAACTGTGTTAACTGTTTACTTTTGTTGGAAACAAAATGAACCCTCCAAACTTTTATTTTTACGGTTCATTCTGGCCCCCATAAATGACTTGTTAACACAGCTATCAGTATCCGATCAAGCTAATTTTTTGCACGGACGTATTTCTTTGCGATATCTAAAATCTGAACGGTCCGATCATTTATTATAACTCGGGATGGGCCCAAAATTGGTCCGAAACTGGACCACTCTGGAGTATTATACACCGGATGAGAACTTGGTCCGAGGCGGACGCTGGTACTGGTTTACTTCCGTCTTCTCATTGGTCCGATGTATCCAGAAGGAATTTGTTACTGCTTTGCGTGAGATTGTATTGACATGAAATTGTGTACAAGAGGTATTCGATATTTCTTCTATGCCGTTTCTTTCTGTTGGTTTAGGTTGCAATGACAGCATGCTGTTCAATAACTTCCGTTTTGATTTGTCAATGATTTCGTGAATTGAACCAGGCTTTTGTAAAGAAGCGTGTCATTTGAATGGGTTGAAATTTCCAGTTTTAAGAATGATGGAGACACGCGGTTGTGCACCTCCATGGATTAAAATCATCACATATCTCTCTCTCTCTCTCTCTCTCTCTCTCTCTCTCTCCTTTAGTATTAAGTTTGTAGGTTTTTGGTTTTGCGACAGCTAAATGGTAAATGATTTGCATTTGGACATCTCTAAACGGCAGAAAGAAGTAGAGTTCCATGAGCTTATGATGTTTGGAAATGGGTTATGTTTATTTTTCATGCAAGTGTTCGTTCTATAATTGGGAAAGCTATTTTTTCTCTTCAATCTCGGAATCTAATGATTTTTATTTTTGCCAGAGAGAGAGAGGGGTGGGGTTGTCAGTGTGATCAACTTTATGTTAAAGAATTATTTGAAAAGTCGATATTTCAAGGTAGTGGTGGTTATTATTGTCCTTTAAATTTATTGGAAATAAAATAGTATTGTCATCTGAGTCAATGAGCTTATCCGACAAATTATTATACTCATTTTTGCGGTATATATCGGGTTTTTTGTGTGGTATATATCGGGTTTTTTTTTGCGGTATGCATCGGGTTGACCTTGTATACGCGTTCTTGGTTTACGACAATCTTTTTTTTTTTTTTTTTTTTGAGGTTAGGACAGCCGTCTACGTTACTGGTTTTCTTAGTAGAGGAAATTCCTTGGGAAAAAAGACCACCTCATAGAACTTCTTAGGAAAAAGATGTATTGCTGTGGTTATTTTGGCAAAATTTTCGTTGTTTTAATTTATTTAATCAATCGTAGTTAAAAGTTATTGAATTTAACACAATCAAGTGTATCTTATGCCAAATTCTTTTGGAAAACCAGACTCTTTGTAGACGCAACAATCAAAGATAATTTACTCACACCAAGGATGATTTTGTAAAGGGAAAATGACGGCTAATGACGTGTTTTGATAATTAATAGTATTCGTTAAGGATATTTTTAGTATTAATAAATGTTTTTAGCATGTTCTTGGCAGGTATTAATTGTCAAAATATGTCTTGAGCCGTCATTTTTTCTTTTGTAAAATCCTATAAAAAAAAAAAAAAGGATTATTTTGTAAAAGGAAATTTCCCAAGCGTTAACACGGAAACGCTGAAATTGTAAGGACAACATTTTTCGAATATTTTTTTCTAACATAATCGAAGACCGAATCTTTCTAGCATTCTACCACTGACCCTATCCATCAAACTATATTACTAGTATTTTATTTCAGACTTCGTATAAACACTCAGTCGTATATTATGAACTCATTAATCCATTCAGGCAATTCATAATTGAACACCTAATAAATTAGCTCAAAACAAGGTACACACTCCCTTCTAACAAGAAAAGCTTTAAAGATGACAGAAAATAAAGGATCTATTGGTCTTGGTTTCAGTATCTTTTTTTGGCTTCTCTTTGAACGATAGTCGACTCTATATTTCCAAAGCAAGACGTATGTCCAAAAAGATCGAGCCAACCTCTTCACCATAATTTTCTCCAAAAGATTATTAGTGAATTTATGCGCTATTTTAATCTTGCTTGGCTCAAAATATAAAAATTCATCGAGAACAATCGTGAAATCTTTATGCATTTCTATATTTTTTGATAGCACTATTCACATTAAAATCTTAGATTTCGTGTAAACACAACAGGTTAATAGAGCTAGTCGAGTTAAGGTAACTCTGATTAATGGCCCTAAAACACAGTGACTGAGATCTTGGGTACCACCATGTGCAGGAAATATCAAACTAAACACAGATAGCAGTTGGTATGAAGCAGACAGAAAGGCAGGTTTTGGTGGCATATTTTGAAATGGAGTAACAAGGGAGAATGGCTTCTGGGATTTCATGGGAAGATGGAGGCAGATTCAAGCTTGGCAACAGAGATGTGGGCTATCTACAGGGTATTCACCATCATATTGAAGAAAGATAGGCATGACTAATGTGAAATTGGAGACGGATGCTCTTGTGGTTGTCCTGTCAAGATGATATCAGAGGATAACAACGAGAATCACCCCCAAATTAAATTAAGCAACATCATCAACGATGCAAGAATTCTCATTAACCGCACGGGCACAAATCTAACCCACATATTCCGGGAAGCCAGCATCATCTACTCTAACCGGCCCACATATTACAAAATAACAATCTCGTTGTCTCTATTGACCCTTCCCAATTTCCATTAGGGAATTCATGATACGGGACAGTCTTAATGTTAGGCAAATTCTTGACTGAGGGTTATGCTCCCTAGTCTGGTTATGTATTTGAACTATTTGCACTTCTGGACCCTCGTTTGGTTCCAGATTTATGAAATTCCGATGTACCAAAAGAAGAAAAAAAAAACTTGAGCTTGAGCTTGAGCTTGAGCTTGAGCTTGAGGCGCCATTGCTTAAAATGTCTAAAAAATGATACGAGTGTCATTAAAAAATCCTCATCCTAAATAGCAATTTAGGCCACATTATTTTTTCTGTAAGAAAACCTAAGAATGATGGGAATCGTACCGGAAAGGAAGACCTAAATCGATTTTGTGGATGACTGATTGGTGGAGGAGCTTTGTGGGCTCTGTTTTGTTTTTTTTTTTTTTTTCCTTCTAAATCACCGAGGAGTGGATTCTGCAGAGAGAGAGAGAGAGAGAGAGAGAGAGAGAGAGAGAGAGAGAGAGAGAGAGAGAGAGAGAGAGAGAGAGAGAGAGAGAGAGAGAGAGAGAGAGACTATGGAGAGAGAGAGGAGAGAAGAGAGGAAACACGATGGAGAAGAGAAGGAGACACGATGGAGAAGAGGAAAACTGCTGGGACAGGTGTGGGAAATAAGTTGGAATCAATGATTCAATCCAACGGCCATAACCTATTGAAATTGAGATCCAATGGTTAGAAGGATGCTCATGTTTATATGAGTAGACAAAAAACCGCTCTATTTTATAATATAGATTTATACTTAAGTTTAATTCCAAGAAGAATCTAATACACAATCTTTTCAGTATACACTACGCAATAGAGTACATTTTATAGAAGGAGCTTTTAGAAGTTGCATTGCTAATCACGGGGGCGTGGGGGAGGTTGTGGTGAGTTTTCACACTCATCTAGTATAATTTGCACAAAAATGCTATTTGTACAATCGTTATGTTGGTTGTGTGCGTAATTCTGACTGTCCAGATGTATTTGAATGGTCTAGATTTTAAACAAATTCTTCTGAGAAAAAGTCTAACTTTTATGGGAAAGAGTTTGGGTGAATCCTGGCCATTTATTACAGCAATAGACGGCTAGAAATTGGTTATGTGTTGTGTTTTACACAACCGTTGTGTGTGTAGCACTTTTGTAATTTGCACACCTCTCCTTATCCCAGAGGGCCTTTTCTTGATCATGTTCCCGCACAAATCAAACGAATAATTAGTGTGGTGCTCCGAATCACTCAAGAACCACATATTTATATCATTATATGGAGTATATACACTTAAATCGTACATAGATCCTACAATAATGTGGTGTTCGAGTAATCTGGCCGAGCACCATGCACATTGAGGTTCTTATTGAATAATTAGAACAAGGCCACAATAGCCGACCCTATCTCTCTCTCCCTCTCTCTCAATCCTAGCCACCACAACTTCTCTTCTCCCTCCCCCTCCCCGTCCCCCTCCCCCTCCCCCCGTGGGTTTCTTTTTTCGTATGATCTGTGAGAGTTTTGTCTCTCGTTTTACAAGAGTTGTTATGTTTGTCTTTGGATGAATTTTGTCTACAAATCAGGTTCTCTCAATCGAGATTGCTTCACAACGATATTTGTGCATTAGCGTTCTATTCCTATACGATGTCTTTGGCGGGGCAACTTGTGGCAGCTTAGCAGATCCATAGCTTTTAGGAGTTCATTGGTGCGTTTATCCTTGGTTGGAGTGCATCTGATCGTTTGGGTACCTGGTGTCTTTTGTCTTTAACTTTGCACATTTTCTCATTTGAGACTCCTAATTAGATGTTAAGTAGTTTAAAAGTATCGTTGTTGCATTAAGTCATGCCTGGGTTAGGATGAAAGACATTGATTGCCTTGTGATTTACTCGTTTTGTATTTGTTAGATGATTAGTTTGGCTTTGTCCAAGTTTTTTGTAATGAACTTTGTTTTGTAAGTGTCTATTGGCATTTATCAATACAATTTTCTCACTTTCGACAAAAAAAAAATACTACTGAATAATTAGACTAACCAATATCAAAAGGTGACAAATGCTATGTTAATTAACCTAAAGCGATGGAATGATAAATAGTGAAGTAAAACAATATTTTTCCACCATCAAAATAAGAAAAACATTAGAATTTTTTTCTTCTCAAAACAAATAACAGACCAACGAAAGTGCGCGGATTTCCTTCGACCATCTATATTCCATCACATAAGAATTTGGTTGGTGGCATAGCCAAGGACGGAACCGGAATTTTACTTTAGCAGTTGTGAAATGTATACCAAAAAAATAAAAAAATGCATTACAATATTAATAGTCATCGGCTCCAGAAAAAATTAAAATAACATAACAAAAACTAAACTAAATGATGTTTGTCATTTACACATGGAGTACGAAAAAAGACTAATTTTAATTTTGGGCATCGATAACGGCATAATAATTAAATTCCTTTAATTTTTTTAGGTTAAGTTGTTTTAGGGTTAGAGTGTGGAATTTTTTTTCTTAATTACACATCATCATTTATATTATTTCACTTTGTCCCATTGAATTTAGTTTTGAAATAGTTTTTTGGGTCTCCTGTCTTGGAAAACAGAAGAAGATTTATGACTAGTATATAATAAAAATAAATAAGGAAAAAAACCTAGCAGTGGTGAGACTATATAAGTTGGGGATAAAAAAAATTGTTACATATAATAATTACATTTTCTAAAACTCTTATCGTGGTGACCGCCATCCCTAGACCCCCCTTGGTTCCATCATTGGGCGTAGATAAACTATTTTTGGGTTTTGTAATGATTGTCATGTGACAGTTTCATTATAAAAGATTATCTCTTGGAAAAGTGATTTTAAAAGCAATCATAAGCCTAACGACCCATGTTGTAATTTTTTCAGGCTTGATCTTATTTTTGTCTCAACCCGATTTTGAACGAGTTTTTAAAGAGTGACACAAACACTAAGGCCCCGTTCCAGAACACCTTTTTAAAAAATAAGTACTTATTTCACATTTTCAAACTCAAAAATAATGTAAATGAAAAATAATTTTTTAATTTTTTTTGCATCGTATTAAAAATCTCAATGAGATCTATCAAACAAAATCCATATGGCATATTTTTATATTTCAATAAGCCTATAATTTTTGAGTTTGAAATTGCCTTCTTAAAAAATAAGGACTTAAATCCCGTTCTGAAACGGGGCCTAACTCAAGTAGCTTGGTGCATTTATCACCCACATTCATTAGAGAGTGCTGTCGTTTGCTATCCTTAGCAAATTATTATGTTAATAGGGAAATTAGTAGTAGTACCTTTTCAAGAATCCGAAAAATTAAGAAGAAAAGGCCAAGAATCACTTGATCAAATTCTAAAATGAACCAGAAAATTAAGGAGGTTTATGGAAATATAGATGGAAATCAAAATTAAAGTTCTTTACAAAAAAAAAAAAACAAAAAAAAAATCAAAGCTCCATGGTGCATGTACATCAAAAGTGAAAAATAAATCAATATATAGGTGACATGCAACTAGCAGAATCATCGAGAGAGTAGTTTCACTTGTCAAATAATTGAGTAGGCTATAGCTACTAGCTAACCAATCTATCAAAATTTTTCAAAAATTATGTACAACATCAAAAAGTGGCATTTAATAAAAGCAGATATTTTCTCTTAATGAAATACCAGTTGTGTGCATGGATATCAATGGTGCATAATCAACGTTAGCACCCACGCTGTGTTTGGGTTAAGAATTTGTCATGCACGATATGCACAATGACAATATTATTAGTATGGACTCACGAACCATGAAAATGATACAAGATAAAGCAAAATGGGTGTCGCATCCACAAACTCAATACTTCCTCTCAAATTTAACAATTGGACACAAAGACCACAACACAGTTAAACTCCCTTAATATTCAATTGAGCTAGGGCTTAGAATATACATCGTGATTTTGTGAATTTTCTCAAGTAGAGAAGGCCCTCATCAAGACACACTACAATCCAATAACGCGTTTGCTTTCACTATAAGGACTCGGGTCCTGTTCGTGATATATATGCTATGTCTCTTGCCTTAGGATCTATCAATAGTGGAACCCAAAAAACAGGAAAGACATAAGTCCGACCACAGCAAAAACAGAAGAAGAAAAGGACAAGCTAGATGTGTGTATAATTTTAAAATCAAAGCTTCGAAAAAGGAAGTTGATGGGAAAACGAAAAAGAAAAAGGGAGAGCTCAGCAGTGCCTAGTGACAATCCGAATAAATCAGACAGTTGTGGCCGACCCTACGGCCACAGGTGGCACGGTTATCTTCACAGCCCTGTGATGCACCAGCCGGGAATCGAACCCGGGTCTGTACCGTGGCAGGGTACTATTCTACCACTAGACCACTGGTGCTTTTGTTTCAAACAAGCCTGTTTTTTTTTATTTGTAACCAATCACACCCCTCGCTATCTTACCTAGCTAGCTACGTCCACTTTGCAGAAAGCCCAATGGCTACTTGAGAAACTAGAATTCATAAACTGGTACGATGGTGACCAATCTGAAAAATAGAGAATGCCATGGAAACAGAGATGATGGTATATCCAGATTACGTTTTTCCTCCATAAATTATGTTAAATGGTGTAATATTTTTGTGTTTCAACACAACAAATTAAGGTGGACTAACAATTATCCTATCATCTAGGGCTAGGGTTGGGTTGGGTTGGGCCATATTTGTTCCGACCCATATTTGACCCGACCCATTTTAACCAGTCACCATCAGGCATCAACCCATATGTGACCCACCCATATTTGACTCGTGACCCGTTTCAATCCGTCCAAACTCGTCAATTATCCACCTCTTCACGGAATACTAATGTCGTAATTTTTTTTCATTTATAGGGATATGGGGTCGAGACACTCAAAAATATTTTCTCATTTACGTTTGAGAACACATCTAGTCCGTATGGAATCAAGCTGTAGCATTTAGGATAGAAGCAAACCTTTCTGCCTTCTACAAATGCCACTTTAAAGGATATCTAAACACTCTATACACCTCGAAAAATAACCAGTTCTTTAGAGAATGTGAAATCTACGGTTCATATTCGGGAACTCGGCAGTGATTTATCAAAATTGCATGATTTACTTACTCAAACCTCGTGACTCTCAAAATTGAAGACAACATTTTATAGAAGAAGCTTCTAGAAGTTGCCTTGCTAATTACGGGGTCGCGGCCGGGAGGTGTGGTGAATTTTCGTACTCATCTAGTGTGTTCATTGATTCGCACGCCTCTTCTTATCCCAGAGGGCCTTTTCTTGATCATGTTCCCGCAAAAATCAAATGAATAATTAGAATGTGGTGTTCAGAGTATCACCATGTGGTGCTCTGGATCACTCAAGAACCATACATTTATATGGCGTATATGCACTTAATCGTTCGTAGATCCTACAATAATGTGGTATTCGAGTAATCCGGCCGAACACCATGCACGTTGTGGTGCGCTCAAACTGTTGAATAATTACACTAACCAATATCGAAAGGTAGGATCAATATATATATATCGAAAGGTGACAAGTCGACAATGCTATGTTAACCTAAAGCGATAGAATGATAAATATTGAAGTAAAACAATATTTTTCCACCATCAAAAGAAGGAAAAAGAGTAAAACGTTTGGAATTTTCTTCTTACCAGAACTAATAACAGGACCAACGGAAAGTGCGCAAATTTCCTTCCACCATCTATAATTCATCACATTCTAATTTTGTTTTGTGAGGATGATGATTTGAGTCATGTGACAATTTCATTATCCAAGATTTATCTCTTGGAAAAGAGATTTTATAAGCCTAAGGACCCATGTTGTAGTTTGTTCTTATTTTTGTCTCAAATTGATTTTGAACGAGTTTCTAAAGAGTGACACAAACACTAAGTACTCAAGTAGCTTCGTGCATTTTTCACCAACGTTCATCAGAGAGTGTTATTGTCTGCTATCCCTAGCAAATTATTTTGTTCATAGGGAAATTAGTACTACCTTTTCAAGAATCCTAAAAATCAAGAAAAGGACAAGAATCACATGTTCAAATTCTAAAATGAACGAGAAAAGGAGATTTATGGAAATATAGGTAGAAATCAAAATTAAAGTTATTTACCAAAAAAAAAAATTCAAAGTTCAATAGTCATAAATCAATAGGTGACATGCAGCAGAGTCATCGAGAGAGTAGTTTCACTTGCCAAATAATTGAGTTGCCTACTAGCTAACCATTGTATCAAAATTTTTCAAAAATTATGTAACATTTAAAAAGTGGCATTTGATAAAAGCAGATATTTTCTATTAACGAAATACCACCTGTGTGCATGGATATCAATAGTTATGGTGCATAATCAACGTTAGCACCACCCACGCTGTGTTTGGGTTAATTAAGAATTTTTTGAAAGTATATATCGTGAATGGAAAGAAAATGTCATGCACGATATGCACAATGACAAGATTATTAGTGTAGACTCACGAAACATGAAAATGACACAAGATATAGCGAAATGAGTGCCGCATTCACAAACTCAATTTCCTGTCAAATTTGACAATCGACACAAAGACCACGACAGTTGAACTCCCCCGATATTCAATTGAGCTGATTTTCTAGGCCTTACCCCTACTTTTACTCAAAACTGAGTAAAACCTTCATTTGGCACGAAGCACTCTAATGAAAATACCCAAATCTAATGCAAATTTGAATAAAAGCTTTATTACAAATGGCAGGTTGTAAATTTCAAAGAAGAAAATAGCCTAGTAAAATTTGGTTAAAATTGTTGAATCACCCTTGATTTGAATAAACATTTGAGTAAAACTCAATTCAGTATATGTTTAAATCAAGGAGTGAAATGGATTTGGGTGAGGGTTCTACTCAACTTTCGGTTTGAGTAAGAAGAAGAAGAAGAAGAAGATAAGGGCCAGACATGCTCTAAAGTCTAACCAGTAATAGTTTTTCTATGATGAGTAAATTTGGATAGAATGGAACCTCAACTCGATAGATAATGTCCTATCTTCTAGCCATTTTAATTAGATATTTTCTCCCCTTCCACTCGATCACTTTCTTGCTAATTTTTTGTTTTTTTGGGTCAAACGGAAATTACCTTAAATTAAACTAGAGAAATCGAGTCATAGAAACAAATTAACATAATACAGATATGAACCATAGTTAGGTTCTAAGAGCATCCGCAGTAGAATAACCAAAAGTCAATAATCAAAAGTTGCCACATTAATTTTTGGTTATCTATTTAAGGGGTTGCTAAAGTTAGCAATGTAGATATCCATAATGATACAATCAAAATTGAATAACCAAAACTTGCCATATCACCTTTTCAACTTATAAAAATCTAAAAATTGTGGACATAGAAAATAAATTTTTTAAAATAGTTTTCAAACTAATAAAAAATAATTATTAGAAAAAGAGAAAATAGTTTTTTGAAAACTTTGATTTAAAAAAAATAGTTTTTGGGAAAAAGTTAAAATTTTTTTTGAATAATTTTTTTTAAAGAATAGTTTTTGAAAAAAAATTTTTAAAGCAAAAAAATAGTTTATTTCAAAACAGTTTCAATAAAAACGAAAAGTCTAAGCACAGATATAAATAGGGTACATATTCTACACAGATTTTTGTGGGGCCCACCTTGGGTCCCATACAAACGATTCAATGCATTCATTAAATTTAAAATATTTTTTCAAGGGCCCTCGCAAAAAATCAGGTCAATTTAATATCTATAGATGCTTGATCCAATCATTTAACTATTCATTATCTGGAAATCAAAGTAAAAATTGGAAATTGGATCGATCATTTATAAGTATCAGATTGAACTGATTTTTTGCGGGGGACTTTGAAAATATTTTACATTTAATGAACGGCTCGGATCGTTTGCGTGGGATCCGAGATGGGCCGCACAAAAAAATATGTGTAGAATATGTACCTATTTATATGTGTGGGAAGTAGCGTTGAATAAAAAAATAGTTTTGGCAAGAAAAAAAATAGTTTTTACAAAAAAAAAACTGCTTTTAAAAGTATTTTTTTTAAAAACATGTTGAAAATGGAAGAGAGATAAGGTTTTTGTGTAATGATGGTGTACTTGATTGATAAAATATGTGGACAACTAAATTTGGTTATTGGCAAAAGATTCTTAGTTTTGATTATCCAATGGTCAAAATTTGATGAGTTGCTAGGAGGTTACTAAGTTTGGTTATTCCAATGTGAGCATTTTTTTGAGCAAATGTTGCTAACCTTAGCAACATTTTAATTTTGATTATACCATTGTGGATGCTCTAAGATGGCTAATACCCATGGCATCTGCTAAAACAAACTCTCTTGCCGCAAAGGGACATTCCTGCTAACAATCTACTCCTCCTCTTGTTGTGATCCTAGATGAGCTAAGCAATCAGTTGCTTGATTGGCTTGCAAAATATGTGGGAGATGGTAGAATTGGTCCTGCCCGCAATACGCCTAGCCTCTTCAACTATATATCGATTCGCATGATCCAAAGGATCACCTTCTTTGCTATTGAAAACTACATGAACTGTAATTTGGAGGAAAACAATCTTATCGTCTATCTCTTCATTTTTGTTGTTTTCTTTTATCTATGGTTGGCTTCTAGCTAGCCAATGTTGTTTTCGTTTTTGGGTAGCGTATGTCATACGACTGTCCAAGTCAATGGTACCAACTTCGTTGAGATGATTCATTCTGGTTGTGATGCCATTGTGATCAACCTCGTTGAAATGATTCATTCTGGTTGTGACGTCATTGTGCCCATCATCCTGATTATCTTTTCACTTCTATACTTCAAAGCATGGGTCATGGTTAGCTAAATTTTACTCTTTTGGAGGCAGAATGCTGTAGTCACGGGAAATTCGCTAATTAAACTTATGAGAGGTGCCGATGCTCTTCTATCAGCTCAATTGCAACTTTGAGTTCAACTCTCTCTCTCTCTCTCTCTCTCTCATAAAAATCTGATTGGAATGTGAACACTTGCCATGAATAGATTGTTACGTACCCCTTGTTGAGTACCCCTTTTTGATCATTTACCGGGCAAAATGGGTGACTATTGCAAATGGGAAAAATACTACAATATACACCCCTTATTTGAGTGTGTATCATATGCACCCCCCAAAATGTTATGAATTATAAAGAAAATGTTACGAATCGTATTGCTAAAAGGTTACAAATTGTATAAAGGTTACGAGATACACCAAAATGTTAAACCAAAACTACATGAACTGTAATTTGGAGGAAAACAATCTTATCGTCTATCTCATCACTTTTGTTGTTTTCTTTTATCTATGGTTGGCTTCTAGCTAGCCAATGTTGTTTTCGTTTTTGGGTAGCGTATGTCATATGATTGTCCAAGTCAATGGTACCAACTTCGTTGAGATGATTCATTCTGGTTGTGATGCCATTGTGATCAACCTCGTTGAAATGATTCATTCTGGTTGTGACGTCATTGTGCCCATCATCCTGATTATCGTTTCACTTCTATACTTCAAAGCATGGGTCATGGTTAGCTAAATTTTACTCTTTTGGAGGCGGAATGCTGTAGTCACGGGAAATTCGCTAATTAAACTTACGAGAGGTGCCGATACTTTTCTATCAGCTCAATTGCAACTTTGAGTTCAACTCTCTCTCTCTCTCTCTCTCTCATAAAAATCTGATTGGAATGTGAACACTTGCCATGAATAGATTGTTACGTACCCCTTGTTGAGTACCCCTTTTTGATCATTTACAGGGCAAAATGGGTGACTATTGCAAATGGAAAAATACTACAATACACATCCCTTATTTGGGTGTGTATTATATGCACCCCCCAGAATATTATGAATTATAAAGAAAATGTTACGAATCGTATTGCTAAAAGGTTACAAATTGTATAAAGGTTATGAGATACACCAAAATGTTAAGAATCATAATGGAAATGTTACGAATCGTATTGCTGAAAAGTTATGAATTCTAGAACAATAGTTATGAAACACACTAAAATGTTATGAATGAACCATAAAATAGGTGTATATGGTACACCTTTTTAAGAAATGTGTATTGTAGACTTTCCCTTGCAAATGATGCATTAACTACGTAAGCTCTAAATCCTTTAAAGTCTAGACTAAATCTGAATTAATTAATTGACCTAGCTAGTTAGATTGTGATAGAAAACCAACTCTTAATATTATTATCATTAGGGAAAATCTTCAATACACACTCCTTTAAGATATGTACCATATGCATCTATTGTATGATTCATATTATGCCACCTCATAAAAAATTACTTGTAGGACTGGCCATTCATAATCTTTCATTTCGTATTGTAACTTTTATACTAAAAATTTGTAACTTTTCATCAATATGATTCGTAACTTTTTAGCAATAGATTTATAACATTTTGAGAATCACAACATTTTGGTATGTTTCAATGAGGGTGCATATGTAGAGGTGTCAAACGTGCGTGCCGTGCCATTCAACTTCTGTGTCAACCGTGCTTCATACCGTGCTATGTCCGTTTACTTCATCGTGCCATGGCGTGCTGTGCCTGTAACGATCCGAATTTTTGACCCAATTTTTTTTAATACAAATTTATATTGTTAAATTCCTAATTCAATAACTAATTAGATTGAATAATTAAAATATATTATTATGTGTACAATTGATATTATTTGCACTATTGTATAAGATATATATTTAAACTTTAGATATACAGGGATTCATATTCATCTTTTATCTTTCCTATCTAAACCATAGGTAGAAGAACTCTATTCAAACTAACTCTCCACTTCTCTCTCTCTCATCCTATACATACACGCGTCCACATACATTCTCACCCTATACATACACGCGTCCAGATACATTCTCATCCTGTACATACATGCGTACACATATATTAGAATTGAAATCCCCCCCAAATGTGGCACTTGTCCCCTATCCTTTTATCATTATTAGTATCCCTCTCCTTCCCCATTCTACCACTTCTACACTTATTCTCTCATCTTCTTACTATCTTATTCTCTCTCATTATACATACTCACATAAATTCGGAAATTGAACACCAGTATATTATTTCACTCCCAATTCTATTGTTGAGTCTAGAATAGAGAGAGAGAGAGAGAAAGAGAGTTGTGGCCGTAGGTGTGTGCACACCGTGAGTTTTGTTGGCACACTGCCGTTGTGGGCCCTGTCGGAGTGCCGCCGGACGTTGTCTCGAGATTTCAAAACCACCACGGCGATCTACGGACACCATACAACACTTATTTGGACTTAAAATCACGTTTGAGGTAGTTTTCCCAAAACCCGAAACCTTAATCTGCATTTTAATGGAGTTAGGACTTAGATTAAAGTTTATTGAAGATGATGACCTGCTGTTAAATTGTCAATTTATTTTTCGTCCTGTTTATATTAAAATTCAGTCCAGTTGTGCTGGAATGATTAGTGTTATACGCTGTGAAAATTTATAATTGTTTAACAAGTGTTTGATTGTGAAATTATTATTGATAATGTATTGTTGATTTGTATTTGAGTGGACGTTTACGTGTTTGATAAATTATTGGGGTAGATAAATGTTTATAAAATATTAACAAGAATATGTTACTAGTAAAAATTTATTTAGATTGTAAATAAGGAATATTTTAGATTATATATTAGCTAATATTTAACTCTAATAAATATTGACTAGAATAGCCTCGCATAATTTTGTTGTTATAGAAATCTCATATTAATATTTAATATAGTTAGTAAATACTAAATTTAGCAATAAGTATTTTTCAATAAAAATTAGTTTATAAAATCTATGAATAATATGAGAGTTAAAGAAAATGTGTAAATAATAGAAATATTTTATAAAATTTATAAACGAGAGAAATAGACTTAATTTTACATGTAGTAATTAATTTTTTGACTGAATATTATTTTGTTACTCGCATGATTAATTCTGTGACAGAATAAATTTTATCGCATGGTTATGTGTTGTTAGCATGTTAGTACTTTTAATTAAAATGTTGAACCGTGTGGTATTTTGTTGTGGTTGTAGATTGGACAAATAGGTTTTCGGGGTGGTTACGAGTAGTGAATCATGTAAACGATGATAAGTAAATGAAAAATGGTAAAGTGTTGAAAGTGTGAGTACTGTGTGGATTGTGAATTGAATCATGGCGATGGCAAGGGTAACCTATGGAGCCCTGCATTAAAATGGGTTATCTGCGGGGTCCAGTGTTGTGATACTAATGTATGATACGTCATGGAAAGTTTCTCTTCGAGGAAGAGAATGGATCCCATGAGACGGTTATAGTTAGTAAGACGTTAATGTATGATACATCATGGGAAGTTTCTCTTTGAGGAAGAGAATGGGTCCCATGAGACGGTTATAGTTAGCGTGTGGTAGTGGATGTCCGACCCTAATGTACGATACGTCATGGGATGACTCGATCCTCCTGTTATGGTCTTAAATAAGAACATGCTTGGTATATAACTTAGGTGTGCTCACCTAGGACCCTAGTGTAGGATAAGCAAGAGGAATGGTGGACCCATGAGACGGTTGTAGTTAGTGGATGTGGGAGGAAAGGATCTCATGGAGATGATCCTTAGATTTCATGTAAGATGATGGATAGTAAAGAAAAAGACGATGTGTTATTATTCTGTACCTTCTGTATATTATAAATTATTATATTGTTGATCTGCATAATGTGGTATTGGGTTTTAGGATTTCTACTTGGTGAATTATCACTCAGGATACGTTTGTATCCTGGCAAATCGTTTGCTTCGGCGTTTAATTTGCCAAAGTGTGCAGGATTCCACAGTGGAGCAGTTGATACAGGTGGGACCCCTAAAACGGAGTCTGAGCCAACATTACTTGGAATTCGTGTCAAAATTAGAGTCGCTCTGGAGTTGCTTTTGATAAATAAATGTATATAGATTTTTGTATTATTTTGAAATTGTAATTTTTATATAAGGATAAATAGGGGCTTAATAGTTTGTAAAATTCAGTGTATCTAAGGGTTAATGTTTTCGAAATTCCTTGAAAAATCGGGGCGTTACAGTGCCGCGCTTTAAGTGTTCCGTACTGGGCCATTTTATTTTATCGTACCGTGTCGGGCCATGTCTTTTTTAAGTCGTGTCGTTCCGTGACTTTTTTGTCACGTCGTGCCGAGCTTTTTTGAATCGTGCTATGCCGGCCCGTTTACTTAATCGTGTGTCGTGCCGTGTCTTTTTAAATTGTGTCGTACCTTTTTAACACTATAAATTCTTCCTCTTTTATAGCGTTAGCGTTTTTGGAATGTTATCCATTAATACTCTAGTATAGCGGTGCATGAACGTTGTATGGTTCTAAATCTTTAATAACATTCGTTAGTTGTTATATTCTCTGAATTAATTATAGCGGTACAAGAATGCTACATACCATGGTCCTTTTTCATAGCATTTTGGAACGTTATAAAATGGCACTCGTTTATTGTGAAAGTTCAGCTCACTATGTTTGACCTCATCAATAGCGTCCAATACCAATATGCTCATTTGGTAGCACTTTTTTGCACCAAAATTTAAATGATCCAATTGCTATAAATCCAACCACCATATATTCACCTAATTACATACAAAATTAACATGGAAATAAACAATATTTCATCCAAATTAAAGTATAATATGAAATCCCTTGTTTATTAAATAACATTTTTTTTTTGGTTTTTCCAAGCCTCGTGCCGTACTGTGCGGCCTGTGCCCGACGAGAACCGTGTTGTGTCGTGCCCGATGAGAACCCTGTTGTGTCGTGCTCGACGAGAACTGTGCCGTGCCGTGCCTGTGCCGTGCCGTGCCCGACGAGAACCGTGTTGTGTCGTGCATGTGCCGTGTTGTGTCCGACAAGAACCATGTTGTGTCGTGCCTGTGCCGTGCTGTGCCCGACTAGAACCATGTTGTGTCATGCCATGCCCATCCTACTTCTGTGCTCGTGCCCGTGCCGTGCTGTGCTAGAACCGTGTTGTGACTCGTGCCCCATCCCACTTCCGCGTCGTGCCAGTCTAAGACCGTGTCGTGCCAGGTCAACTTCCGTGCTGTGCCCGTGTCGTTCCCACTCAATTTTGTGCCCGTGCCGTGGTGCATGCCCACTAAGACCATGCCGTGCCGTGCCAGGATTAAACCGTGTCTGTGACGTGCTGTGCCGCCTTCAAACGTGTCGTGCTCGTGCCGACCCGACCCATCCCGTTTGACACATCTATGCATATGATACACACCCAAATAAATAGTTTTTATTGTAGTTCTTCCCTTATCATTATTGTGCAAAATGTTCGATTGACAAGAGGGTATTATTCTACCCAAACCAGGAATTGTGTAATTAAGAGACACTAAACATGGGGGTTGATGACAGTCATATATACCTGAGGTCTCTTACATATCTTTGAGGGCCATATCATGCAAGCTATGCAAATATATATTTACATTAGGATGGATGAATAAAGCCAAGCTACCATTATAGATTCACCATTTAAATGACAAACATTTTTGAAATAATTGTCCACTTACACACACAATATAAGCGGAGTACCCCAACCTAGAGCGTCTACATGTACGCCTCTTCCTCTCCCTGGACGTTAAATCCTGTGTACGTTTTGGTAAAATCTCTCTCCCCCTCTCTCCTCTCATTTCGCTTTGATCTCCTCTCATTTCACAGTTTGCTTCGATCTCATTTTATTTAGCTAGGAAACTGAAAGCTGAGTAATTTTTTTCTCCTTGCAGGTGTGATGAACCTATTTCGTAGTGATTCTATAAGGTAATGGACTATATCACTTCCCCTTTATTCTTCCTTTTGAAATAACTTTTGGCAGCCTTTCCTACTATTAATTGGCAATTGGCACCATGACCAAATTAACGCTATTTCACCATTATCCTCCTTTAAAGATAATTCCATACAATTCCATCCAGCTTACGAGATTTTAAAGAAGAATCACGTAAGAGTACAAAACAAAAAAGAGAGACTATTAGAGTACTATAATACTCAGAGGAATTAGATCATGAAAAAATTAGTAGCCACCCAAAACGTATAAATCACTATTTTCGACAAATCAAGGTATAGAATTGGAGTATAAAAATCGGTGAAATATGTTGGAACGAAGCCAAACTAAAATGTACTTGTCAAGCAAGTTAAGTAACCTGTTGGTGTTATTTGACAGGTGGAATGTACGAGGATAAGTTGGTAGCACTCATACTGGTGATACTTTGCTTGAGTACTAGCTCAAGCGCATGCAGATCAGCTTGGATTGGCTTCCTTTTCATCAGGTGGAATATGATGAAAGGACTTGGCTTCCTTTTCATCTATCTCTTCCAACTTTCCTAGTACACAGTAGTGTGTACTGATCACCCTCTCTTTCCCCTTTCTCTCCCTCTCCCAATGTCCCAAAATCCTCATCAATGGCCATGAACGATCGTGGCATATTGATCGAGGATTCGTCGGTACTTCCGGAATCAATCGATCAAGGTCTTTGCGGTAGCTGCGCAATCATAGCCGGTTCATCGGCTTGTTCCGCGGCGTACAAAATCAAGGCATGCAGGAAACTTCATTCCTTGCCTTGCAATTGAAGAACTCATAATGAAATTCATCGAGTTCTAACTGAAGGATGTGAGCGCCATTAACATAATCCAGCTACCCACACTTTTACCATCCTCAAATGCATAAAAAATCAAGGCATAGGGATAGCGGATCAACTCCAGCAGACCAATGAAAGGCTTCCTCCCAACGTGAGTATCTTTTTATGCGTCGTTTTTTTCTCTCTTCAGGTTTTTTTGGACTGATTTTTTCCCTTTTTTTTGTTTTTATAATTTTTCTTTTCAGAGCATGAAGCTCACGATTGAAGACTATGAGATCATATCTGACGCATACGTGCCAATATATGGTCAGCATTTTCGGTATGTTCCGGAAGCGGGAGCTGCATATACAGAAGATTTGATTCAACAGCGGTCCATTGTGGGTGAATTCGATCAACATGCCAACTTGTCGTTTTCAATGTATAATGGGAAAACGTAAGCGACATATTGCCTTCTCTTTTTTCATTGCGACATTTCCATTAGCTACAATTATTTTTGTTAGTTATTTTTCTTTCCGTAACCATCATACGGAGTTTATAACAATCGGAAATTTGGACCCTAACTCCCTTCGTGACCATACCATCCTGATCACAGGATTCGGACATGGTCGTGTGTGGCAAAATTCATACTACCGGTGTCAAAATAGCAATGGTCACGGGTATGGGCCTAATGGGGAATACGTAAAGATTGCAAAGGATGCTTTTTCTTGGGCCGATGTTACTATAGAAGCAAGAAAAACATCATTCTCAATCTTTACGTATCGCCCATTAGGCCCATACTCGCAACCATGGTTATTTTAACACAAGTAGTATGGATTTTGCTTCATACGGCCATGTCCAAATCCTGTGATCAGGATGGCATGGCCACAAATAATGGATTTGGGGTCCAAATTCCGGTTGTTATAAACTTCCTATGATGTTAGATTGTTAACTAAGAGAAAAATAATTCTAGTTAATGGGAATGTCACACTGGAAAATAGAATACAATGCGTCGCTTACATTTTCCGATGATGCCGGCCAGAAACGAGAATTGGTCATCCATGTTGAATTCACCCACAATGGGCCGCTGCCGAATCAGATCTTCTATATATGGAACTCCTAGTTCCCAAACAAACTTAAAATGGTGACCATAAGTTGGCACGTACATGTTGGAGATGATCTCATAGTCTACAATCTTGAGCTTCATGCTCTGAAAAACAAAAATTAAAAAACAAAAATAAGCAAAGAAAAAACCCGTCCAAAAAAGGAAGACAATAAAATTGAAGAGAAAAAACACGATGCATAAAAAGATACTCACATTGGGAAGAAGCATTTCATTGGTCAGCTCGCCCCGATATGGGAGTTCATCTCTATGCCGTGATTTTTTATGTAATTGAGGGTGGTAAAAAGTGTAGACCGATGGACATCTTTTTTGTCAATTTTGTTGACATCCTTCGGGTAGACTCGATTGATTTCATTTATGAGTTGTTGATTTGCAAGGCGGGGAACGAAGTTTCCTGTCTTGATTTTGTACGCCGCGGAACAAACAGATCGATGAACTGGCTATGATTGTGCAGCTGTCGGCAGGACCATGATGGATTGGTTCTGGAAGTACCGACAGATCGTCAATATGCCAGGACCATTCAAATCGTTATAGTTCATGGCCATGGATGAGGATTTGGAGGACTGGGAGGAAGAGAGGGTGATCAGTATACACTATTGTGTACTATGAGAGTTGGAAGAGATAGATGGAAGGGAAGGTAAATCCTTTCATCATATAACCGATATATTGATGCACTACTTTAATTACAAGGCATAAATGTTATAATAAGACTATCTCCAGAAGAACCTTCAAATGCAAAATAATGGAAGATTCTCCCAA
Organism: Rhododendron ovatum; assembly: GCA_019656835.1. Taxonomy (NCBI): domain Eukaryota; kingdom Viridiplantae; phylum Streptophyta; class Magnoliopsida; order Ericales; family Ericaceae; genus Rhododendron; species Rhododendron ovatum. Next base: position 19,013,555 of record CM033794.1, on the reverse strand, counting down.
ATTTTCACAACTACAAAATTGGAAATATCTACATATTAATAATAATGGTGAGGAGATTTATGTACATATACAAATCAGCACGGAGAAAGAGAAGAACAACCAAAGAAGAAGCCAAGTTCTTCTGGAGTGCCACATGCGGCCGTACCCCCTACGCCATGGGATTTGGGTTTGCATAGAAGAAAAACGATCGGTAGGGGAACAGAAACCTTTTTGTTCTTTCACCGATGAGGAGAGGGAGATTTACAACAAGATAGTCTGCGAGAGTGATGTATGTATACGTATCCAATATGTGTGTTTAATTTGTTCTCTATGATAGCAATCCTTTATATGTACAGGGTTTTGATTATCCGGACGTTCACCCTGGGATTAGGGTACCTGGTTTGCTGAAGCCATATCCGGGTGAAATTTTTTCCCATGTCAAGCGGAAGGAATTTGATTATATCGCTGACTTGGCTCTTAAACACTCCAATGACCTGAATGTATTTGTGCGCGCTTTTGGCTTCTTAATGTCTTTGCCTATGATTCTTGGTATTTGGTTTAACCTCTTCCTTAAATTGTAGGGCCCGTCATACCAGCTTGTCGAGGTCATCAAAGCCACTATTTTGCGGCCGGTTGCGTCTACAATATTACCCTACGGGCCAAGGATGAAATCAGTGGTTGTCCAGCACAGAACTTCTAAGCTCGTGTGTACGATATTATGAGCAAATATAAGGTCATCTTTTACAGGGTTGAAGGAAATGTAGGCACTTGTTTTTCCCCTTTCAATGTTATTTGGCAATTTTTATGTGGTTTTCCTGTTATTTGATTCAAGTTTGTTCACTGCACCATTGCACCTTTTCACAAAGAAAAACTCAGTTATAGGTTTGTACGAAGTTGGAAAGGAGAAATAGTTTACCTTGACAACATTGCCAGCAGGTCATATCATTTTCTTTCTCAATTGTGTTTCTTTCGGATTTCTCCTCAAACAAGAGAAAAATGCCATGCTAATGTTGTTAACAAATGGTATGAAGAGAACCTGGATTCGTTCAGCATATTTGATATTTTATTTTCCCTTCCAACGTCAAGTGTTTACGTTTGTCACCTTTAGTAATTGTTGTGTGTACCTCAGTACCATAGCTATTGTTGGTGATGATTTCCCTTTCCTCAAAATATTTGCAATGCCCGGTTTGACGTAATACTTCTTTAGTAATTTGGTGGTCCTCCTCCTTATATGGTATTCCTAACTTAGACAACCCAGATATATATGTGGACTATGGTAGATTTGTTAGCAAGATTGAAGTTTTGTGTTGCTTTTGTTCCTATATGATTTGTGTTGTAATTTTTGAAGCAATTAGAATTCTCAACGCAAGGATTTCCGATTTTGCTTGCTGATTTAACCGCCAACTGTTTCTCTTGAAACCACAATATCTGGAACCTTTAGGACACCACAAAGAAGAGAATCTCAACATGGCTACTGCGGCATAAAGATTAGATGTTTTGTGTTAGAAATCCAATTGCCTAGATGCTTTTTGGTAATGTCAACTATTATTTAGCTCTCATGGACATAACCTTGCCCTTTTTTTGATATACACAAAAATGAGCCGTGATAGATAATCTTATGGGGAAAGAGCTTCAGTTATATTATTATTGAATTTAACATAAAATTTTCATTCTGGCTCCTTTTTAAATTCAAGAGAATCATAATTAACTTTTGTTCACGCGTGCTTGGCTGCTTGCTTCATAGCTTGGGATTCCATAATATTGAAGTGGCACTATCAATTTTCTTTTATGAAAACCTAGAAGTGAAGGCCTTTATAGGTTGACAACAAATAGACGTAATAATAGTAGAGTAAGGAAGTATTTTTATGCGGTAAAGATTAGATATGCCCCCATAGATGAAGGTTGAATTGGGCATACTTTATAGTAATGAACCATCCGCTTTATAGTAATGAACCATCAGACACCGATAGTTGTGTTAACTGTCCACGTTTATTTGAGACAAAAGGAACCGTCTAAACTTTTACAGCTCATTTTGTCCCCCACTAGTACGACATATTGATGCAACTATCATCAAGCTAATATTTTGCAAGGACATACTTCTTTGCAATATCTACAATATGGACAACTTGATCTCTGTTTGTAACTTTGGGATGGACCCACAATGGTCCGGACCACACTGGACAATGGATGAGAAACTTGGTCCGAGGCGGACGCTGGTACTGGTTTACTTAATTACTTCCGTGTTCTCATGGTCCGTTGTATCAAGAGAAGAATTTGTTACTGCTCTGCATGGGATTGTATTGACATGAAGTTGTGTGCAAAAGGTATTTGAAATTTCATTTCAGGTCCGCTCCTTTTGGTTTAGGTTGCTAGTAAACTAGTTGAGCTGATGCATTTCACAATGACAGCGTGCCGTTCGATAACTTCCCTTTCATTTGTGATTTGTCAATGATTTCGTTAATCGAACCAGGCTTTTCTAAGAAGCGTGGTCGTCGAATGGGTTGCCTCCGTGGATTAAAATTATTCACATTTTACTCCCTTCCCCTCCCCCCCCCCCACCCCCCCCCCCAACCCCCCAAATGATTTGCAATTGGATATGGATTTGTTTATTTTTCTTGCAAGTCTTGGTTCTATAATTGACAAAGCTATTTTCTGCTCGGAATCTAACCTGATAAGGGGAAATAATTACTACTCCCTCCGTTTCTTTTTAAGTGTATTGTTTCGTAACTCCACATTAACTTTTTTCTTCATTTTCCCTACTCACCCATCATCATTACATTTTTATTTATTAACTTTTTAAAATGGAATAAACTTTTAGGAACAAAATAGACAATACACCAACTTTTATCTACTAACTTTTTAAAATGGAGTAGACACTTATTAAAGGACAACTCAAAATAAAATACTGAACTTTAAATAAGAAACGGAGGAAGTATGTTCTTTCGCCTCATTCTGTTTTACCTTATGTTTTGTTACTCTATCCCACTAGTAGTAGTGGGCATCATGAGTAGTGGGCAGAATTGTTGATTCTTCGTGAACCTTCCCACTAGTAGTAGTGGGCATCATGAGTAGGGGGCAGAATTGTTGGTTCTTCGCGAACCTGCATATATATGTTGCGATTTCCACTTTTGCCAGTTGGTACTTGGTACCAATGGAGGGAGACTCCTTGTGGAAGCTACAATCAAAGATAGTTTACTCATAACAAGGATAATGTGAGAAAAAGAAAATTCCCAACGGGTTCAACACAGAAACACTGAAATTGCGAGGACTGCATTTCTCGCATAACTTAAATTTGTGCATTTCGATCTCTGTGCAGCATCGTTTATATTTCAATTCTGACTTATGACAATGTTTTCTTCACTAAATGTTCACTTAGATTTAATTTGCTCGCGTAGAATTTTATGCCGTAACATCTGCCCAAGCGTCGCGACCTGACCCAGACCCGAGCAAAATCCTACTACTTCATGTGCCCTTTAAGAGACGTTTGAGTTCTCACCCGATGAGCTAGTCCCAAGTGACTAATTTGCTGGCAGATAAGCATATCTAGCTACGGATGCGAATTGCTTTCCCAAGAAAAAATACATTCTAGTTCAATGGCAGTCCAATCCATCAACAACTTTGGGATGATCAGGAAAAGATAAGCAACCATTTTACTCCTCTCTCTACAGCTTAACAAATTTCAAGAGTTATTACTAGTTCACTAACTAGTACTTGGAAGAAGTAAACACAAGCACTTTTATTACAGCATAACATGATGGAGATAAGATAGCACAACGTACCCTCACCTAGTTGAACCCAATGACAGAGTTAACGACACAACAATCAAAACCAAAAACAACCATACATACCCCTTGGTTTTTCACCCAAGCAGACACCGGCAATGCTACATAACGATAGAGCACATATTGCGTTAGTAACTGTCTGATACACGCGGATATCATGCGTAAATCTACGTGCATCAAATGGTTCCAAACACATATTCATAATTCACATAAACCCCTGCAAACTGTCCGATACAGGAGGATATCACGCGTAAATCTACGTGCATCATTTCTTCCAAACACATATTCGGATAAGCGCCCGCAAACCAACTAAATTTCCTTACCAATGGCAGCATTGGCAGCATCAAGGTCCTCATCCATGAAAACATCCCAATGCCCATCCCACTTGATGAAAAACTCAGTGTCCTCCCAGTACTTCACTCTGTGCACATCTCCCGCCGGCGTAAACAAGTAATCCCCCACGCCCAAATCGTACTCCTCCATCTTACTCAAATTCCACACCTTCTTCTTCCCCTTCATCACCACCAGATCGTGCCCGAACGTGTGGTGGTGCGCCGGCTCCACGCTCCCGCTCTCGAACCTCACCACGGCCGACGTCGGCGTCTCCCTCAATATCTTCATCGACCCGCCTCGCATCATCTCAATCCGAGTGAAATCCCCCTCGGGTTTATCCTTGTTACGGCTGTTCAGCCAACAAATGGCGCAGGAGGAGGAGGTGTCTTTGTTCTTCGGCTCCGGTCCACCTTCTCCTATTTTCGACATTTCGGAGACCGAATTTTCGAGGAAGGAGTCGATTTCGGTGGGCCAGGGCTTGGAATCGGAGGCGGGGCAAGGGGATTTAAAGGGGGTGTTGAGCCAAGTGTCGAGGATTTCGACGGCGGACTCAGGTGAGGTGGACATGCCGGAGACGGCGAGGACGTTGGAGTTGTTGATGGATCGGCTGTTCAGGGCGTCGCCGGGGGTGAGGCAGGTGGCGGCGTAGACGCCGGGGAACTTGTTGGCGAAGATGGAGACGCCGACGCCTGTACCGCAAGCGACGAGACCCCTGGTCTCGGTCTCGGTGTCGGAGGAGTTGGTGGTGGAGACACGGCGGCCGATTTCTTCGCCGACGGAGTAGTACTTGTCGGAGGTGCCGAGGTCTTCGACGTCGATGTTGAGGGAGCGGAGGTGGTTTACGAGGGAATCTTTGAGGGAGCCGCCGAAGGAGTCTGCTCCGGCTACGATTTTGAGGCGGCCGGTGGTGTTTTGCGCCATTAAAAAGGTGATATTGGTCAATCGGTGGAGCTCAGAGAGTGTTTGAAGCCTGTCACAGCATCTCCAGCTCTTGAGATATCTTCTTCTTCCTTTTTTATGGATGGTCTATCAAAATCACCCCAAAGGTTTCTTAAGATTGTGTAATGCACCAAACTCTTGTGGAAATTACACGTGAGGAAACAATCTATAATTCGCAAAATCTTTGGGGTGATTTTGATAATTTATCCTTTTTAATTATAATTCAAAATTAAATTATGAACGATCCGACTAACAAGCGCAACTATCTACCGGTTCTTTTTACTTTTTCAAACCATCAAAGGACATGAACTTCTCGATTCCCAATCAAGGAAGAAAAAATTGGTCATGTGCTTGCCAATGTATTTTTATAACTTTGCCCTCAAACAATGGAGGACTTTTTTCCCTTACAGTACAATTTTTACCACCTACGTCATTTTTTTTTTTATTGGCATGTCTTTCCTTTTTTTTGATTGACATGACTTTATCTTTTTTTTTTTTTGGGCTTTAAAACTCTTGCACCAGTTCTCAATACATTTTTTGTATCTATTTCTCTCTACTCAAGCCTCATTCAAAATCTCATTCAAAATCCAAAAAGAACAAGGCAGTTTCCTTTAAAAAAAATCAACTTGGCATTTTGTTTTGTCTTTATTTAAATTTTTTCATATTTGTTAGTTTTGTAATTTTTTATTTTTTGCGTAAAAGTTTGTGAATTATTAATTTGTCTCGACAAGCAAGTTATTGAGAGTTGTATTCTAGTCGAGTCATTTCATGTTAACGGGTCAACATGAAAAGTTAAACAGTTATATGAGTTCTTATTGAGTTAGGCGGGTCTAACCTGTATTTATCCCTTTTATTCATTGAGTTGGCGGGTTGTGTTGTACATGTGTTCGTGTCAAAAGTGATCAACTCAAAGTCTCAACTCTGTGTAAAAAAGACGTTCCTTTTACTTATTTTGGTCTTTATTCAAAATATTATGAGTTTCAACATAATTTTTCTTTTTAATTTCTATTGTCTAGATGAATCAATAAGTCACAAAAATTGATGCAAAACTAATAAAAGCAATTTTTTTTAATAAAGACAAAAAAAATTATCTTTACTTTTTATAGGTAAACAATTAACAATTGAAACATGCAAATTTAGAGTATAAAACTTGACAAATGATTTTCACAATTTTTTTTTATATGTACACTTCTTTTTTCGTCTTTTGGCAAAAAAAATACTTATGCTTTCAAAACTAAAAAGAGTTTGAATATCAAAAAGAAGAGCGTGAAATCTCTCCCCTAAATTCAGTCACAACAATATAAATCTACATTGAAAAATTTAAACTTTAGTTTTAAATAATTTCATATTCAACATATATCTCATTCAGTAGATATGTACGAGTAGATTTTAAATATATGATTTTTGTAAAATCTGGATGTGTATAATACAAGTAATAACAGTTATAAACATTTTTAGAACAAAAATTTGAAAAATAGGGAATACAAAAAAGTGAGGAAGAGAGAAAAACGGAAAGGAAGGAGAGAGAGAGAGAGAGAGAGAGAGAGAGAGAGAGAGAGAGAGAGAGAGAGAGAGAGAGAGAGAGAGAGGTGTCAAACAGGTCGGGTCGGCACGGGCCCGGCACGTTTGAAGGCGGCACGGCACGGCACAAGCACGAATTAATCCTGGTATGGCACGGAACGGCACGGTTGTAGTGGGCACGCGGCATGACGCAGGGCACGAAAGTGAGCGGGAACGACACGGGCACGGCACGGAAGTTGGCCTGGCACGGCACGGCACGGCACGATCTTAGACGGGCACGACACGAAATTGGGATCGGGAACGAGTCACGACACGGCACGACACGATTCTACCCAGGCACGACACGGCACGGCACGGGCACGAAGTGAGGGGGAACGACACGGGCATTGCACGACACGGTCTTAGACGAGTACGGCACGGGCACGACACGGAAGTGGGATGGGGCATAAGTCGCGACACGGCACGACATGGTTCTAGTCAGGCACGGCACGACACGGGCACGGACACGAGCACGGAAGTATGACAGGCATGGCACAACACAACACGATTTTAGTCGGGCACAACCAATGGCGGTCCTGGCGGATCCAGAAATTTCAGACAGATAGGTCACTTTTCAAGCATAAACTTAATAAAAATACCCACAATATAATATAAAAAGATTATGCGTTCAAAAAAATATGACGAGAATAAAAAATGAATGTACTAGTTTTTTACATTTTCACTTTTCAGTCGATCGTTTATTAAATATTTATTCTTTATTTTGGTCCATTTGATCCAGCAGCCCATTATACTTTATTTTGGGTAGTTTTATACATAATACTTCCTATTTTGATTCACAAAAAAAAAAAAAAAAACCTCGATAATTTCAGGCGGGTCACGTGACCCATCTGTGCCTACATTGGATCTGCCCCTGGGCACAACATAGTCACGACACGTTGACACAACACGGTGTCGATTCTCATCAGGCACGGCATGACACGAGACATGGAAAAACAAAGATTTTAAAAAAAGACAGAGAATAAGAAAAAAAACTAATTTAAAAAAAATGGTTTTAAAAAAATAATCTCTATGGACCATGGAGTTTGAACCCAAGTCCTTTGAGACTTGACACACATCTCAAATCACCAAGGCCAACAATCTTTTTGTGTTTATAATTTGAAGAAGTAATATGTATTATATAATGCTATTCTATAAAAATGGGCCTCTTGTATGATAGCCACACGATTGTGACACAAGTATGATGATCCATATCGTTCATTTGGTTATTCTTGGTGTTTTAATCACTCTTGCAAATTTTCAGGTCTACTGGGTTTTGAAAGCCCTTTCATCGAGACGTAGATTTATTAATCGAATTTTTTTTTGTTATGTGCGATCAAGTATATAACGATAACCAATTTACTTTATTTTTTTTGCTAATGATATAATTACTCCCACATAAAAGGTAGACGATTCTGATTTTCAAATAACACCTCGGGCGGCCCTCAAGTGGTGCATTATAGGACTTTAACGCTTTTGAAAGCACCAATGTTGCTCTGATCATGTGATTTTCGACATTCGATTATCACCTATTTAGGGGAGAATAATAAATTTGATAAGATCTTAAATCGTAACGGTTTAGATCGAACAATCAAAAAAATGAGTCTGCAGCTACCTTTCAAATGTATACATCAAACTTATTTGGTTATAGACCAATGTATTCTACTATAGTCTAATGTACGCTAATCACACGATTGCGACACAAGTATGACGATCCGTACCGTTCATGTTGTTTTTCTCGGTGTGTTAATCACTCTCGCAAATTTTCGAATCTATCGGGTTTCGGAAGCCCTTTCATTGCAACTTAGATTCATTAATAGAATATTTGACGTTATGTACGATCAAGTATATAACGATAACCAATTTACTTCATTTTTGGCACGAATAATATAATCACTCCCACATAAAAAATAGACAGTTTCGATTTTCAAATAACATCTCAGGCGGCCCTCGAGTGATGCATTACAGGATTCTACAAGAATTTTCGATTAGCTGGTGCATATAGATTATGGTGTCCCGTATGCACATGATTACAAAGATCATATAAAAAGGAATGAGATGCTGCCCTTGCAGACATCTCATTCATGTCATTCTCTTTCTTCTCACATCTTCGATCTCTCTCGAACTCTCACTCTCTCAGATCTCTCTGATTCTCTTAACGTCTCTCTGACTCTCTCTGTCTCTCAACGTTCGGATTCTGGTGTTCAAATTCACCTCTCTCTCTCAAACGGTACTCACACTTCATAGCTCTCTCTCTCTCTTTCTCTCTCTCCGGTGACAAAACTCAAACGGTGAGTCGGTGCGACGGTGACCATCATCTCACTCTCTCTCTCTGTTCACTGTTCATCTATTCTCAACATCTCTCTCTCTGTGTCTCTCCATCTCTTTGAGACCGAGCTAGTTGAGCAACAGAAGGAGAATCGTTCGAATCTCAGGTAAAGGAGTGAAGGGCTTTTGTGTATTAGGGCTTTTGTTACTAATCGTTCAAAATTAGGGCTTTTGTTACTACTTGAGTAATTTCGTATATTAGTTGGCCAGATCTGATAAAATGGATTTTCACCAACCTTTTGAAATTAGGGTTATGAAATTAGGGCTTTTGTGTTTAATTTCTGAAATTAGGGTTCTTGAAATCAAGGTTACGAAATTAGGGTTTTGGTTACTAATTTCTTAAATTAGGGTTCTGGCTAGTCAGGCCAGGTCTGATGATTTTGTTACTAATTTCTTAAATTAGGGTTCCTTTTTTTTTTTCTCTTTTTTTTCCTCTGGACAATTGATGTATTTCTCAATTTCTGTAGCATTGACTATGAAGTTTTGTGGCATATGATCTAGTGTGTACCAAATATAGTTGAGTTATGCATTCTTGTGGTTAGTGATCTTGTGGTTGTTTGTTACCACTTTGTAATAAAATTTGCAATGTATTTTTATGCCTTTTTCCTCTTGACTTTTTGGAGTTACGTATCATTCTGTTAGACATTTCATTCTGTTAGTCACAAAAGCATGGATGGAAATCTTGTAAATTACTATGAATTTTTAAGAAAATGTGGTCCAGAGTAGGGTTAAACATGTAAGAAAACTTGTTTCTGACAAATTTGTATATTTTTGACAAACTGGTTACTAATTTCTTCTATTAGTATATTTTTGACAAATTTGTCCAAACTGATTTTGCAGTGATTAATCAGTCTAGTGTGATTAATCACTTCCCATGTGATTAATCAGTCTATTGTTGCTACTGTTGCATATGATTTTGTCAGTTTGTTGTTATATTGTATTCACAACCATTGAGCTACTAAGTAGGGTCTGTGAAGTCATTTACTTGAATATTGCATTTAGGGTTACAAAATTAGGGCTTTCGTATTTCCCCTTTAATAACCCCTGTTATGGTGTTTTTTTTGTAGATGGATAGTGATTCCCATTCAGATTCTTCTGATGAAGTAGCACGAAACCCTATTGCACCACAGGGTATGGGTTCTGTAGGTGAGGAGGTTGCTTCAAACATTGTTGGTGGTGGAAGTGGAACAAGACCTTTAGGTTCTACTGCTACTCCATCAGATTCTACTCCTGCAGCTGCAAATTCAGGCCTTAGTGGTTCAAAAAGGTCACGACGCTACTCATGGGTATGGAATCATTTCTCTATAGTGAAAGACTTCAAGGATGAAAAGGGTATTAACATAGGACAAAGGGCTGTATGCCATTATTGTGACACAAATTATAAATGCATAAGTAATAATGGTGTAGGGCCACATGGTAGGCATCTAAGAAGTAAACATGCTGATAAAATTGGTGGTGCATCTGATAGTAGTAATTTTATTTATTCAAAAGAAAAAATGAGACATGGACTAGCCCTTTATGTAGCTGCAGTAGAACAACTATTTACTTTTGGTGATGATATTAGATTTGAATATTTTGTCCAAAATTGTCTGAATCCTTCTTTTGCTAAAGTTTCTAGAAATTCAACCCGTAGTGATACGAAGAAAGCTCATAGTGAAGTTAAAAAAGATTTGATTAGTAAACTTGCAACTGTTGGTGCAATTGGTTTTACTTCTGATATGTGGTCTGGTATAAATAATCGTAGATATATTTGTGTGACTGCTCATTTTATAGACTCTAGTTGGACTTTGCGAAAAAAAATTATTGCTTTCCGTTTAGTGGAGTTTTCTCATGATTTTGAAGAGATTTTTGAAAGTATTATGGGTGTTTTTAGGGATTTTGAAGTTGTTGATAAAGTTTATAGCATCACTTTTGACAACCATAGCGCTAATACTACTACACTTCCATTGTTTATAAGAAATTTGACGACTCCTTATTTTGGTCAATTATTGCATTTACGATGTGTATGCCATATTATTAACTTAGTTGTGCAAGATGGTTTGATACATATAGCTCCACATATTTCAAAAACTAGAAATGATATTCCTTTTATTGCCACTTCCCCATCTAGACAACAAGAATTTGATAAATTGTGCACATCATTTTACAATCTTAAACCCAAAAATATGAACTCTAATGTTCAAAATCGTTGGAATTCAATCTACCTTATGTTAAAATCTTGTAGGAAATATAGTGATGCAATATTTGCTTTTGTTAATCAGTGGTATCGACCGTGTCGTGGTAATCCTTTAACTCTAGCTGATTGAGAAATTGGTTTTGAGTTCATGAAATTTTTGAAAGTGTTTTATGTTGCTACCGTAACTTGTTCGGGTGTTCGTTATCTTACTTATTGTATTGTGCTTTATCATCTTTTCAATATCAGTGTCAATTTTTCGTAAACATAGGGAACATCCAAATTTTGCACATGCTTGTATAGATATGGAAGTAAAATTCAAGAAATATTATGAGAAAATGCCACCAATATTTATGTTAGCTGCAATAATGGACCCTAGGATGAAGTTACAAGGTGTTAGCTTGCTCTTAAGAGAGATTGGTACGAATTTAGGGATTACTCCTTTACCTTCTTTTGCTAATGTGAATAATTTATTGACTACCATGTATGCTAAATATAAATCTAAGTTTCGTTCTAATGTTGCCTGTACTGCTGCTCCTTTAACATCTTCTACAAGTACCAATGATGAATTTTGGGATTTTGTTAGTTCAAATTTAGGAATAAGAAGTAGCACTGTAACTTTACACATTGAACTTGAGAAATATTTGAACCTAGAATCTATTGACGCGAATGACAGGCGTGATTTTGATGTCTTAGCTTGGTGGAAAAAAAATGAAGATAAATATCCCATTCTTTCAATCATAGCACGTGATCTACTTACCCCTCATGCGTCTACAGTGGAATCCGAATCTGCTTTTAGTGCAGGTTAAAGAGTGTTGGATGAGAAGAGGAGCAAACTAGCTCCAAACATTTTGGATTGTCTCATATGCTTGAAAGATTGGGAGGATGCACGCTTTGGAATTCAAAAACGCTCAGTTAAAGATGAATTCAGAGGTTATTTTTCAGATTCTGATATAGACAGTGATTAGGGGGACCTGCTGTCATTTGGTTTGAATCTATTATTCATTTTTTCTGTTGGGGTTGTATTTGTAGCTTATTCATTTCAGTATTGTGTATGGCTTATTCATTTCAGTAAGTGGACTGAAGTGGATGTTGTGGCAACTTATGAAAGCTTTAAATGGCAACATGATGTTGCCCCCGCTTCAGTTTTTGGCTATGATGTATTTTCTTAACTAATATGTTAAGCCTAAGTTATGCTGCATGCCTTGTGGTCTATTTAGTTTCACTTAATTGTAGTGGATGTTGCCTGCATGCGTTGTGGTGTGTATGTGTGTGGCATTATGGTGTGTGTGTGCATGGCAGAGTGGTGTGTGTGTGTGCGTGGCAGAGTGGTGTGTGTGTGTGTGTGTGGCAGTGTGGTGTTTTGTGGCTTATTCATTTCAGTAAATGGGCTGAAGTGGATATTGTGGCAACTTATGAAGGCCTTAAATGGCAACATGATATTGCCCTCACTTCAGTTTTTGGCTATGATATATTTTCTTAACTAATATGCTGAGCCTAAGTTTTGCTGCATGCCTTGTGGTCTGTTTAGCTTCACTTAACTGAACTGTGTGTCTCCTTTTAGTCTGAAATGAATAAGCCACAGACACAATTCCAGTTTTTGGCTAAGCGAAGTGTGATTGTGTTGCAACTTATGAAGGCCTTAACGGTAACTTAACGTTGCCGCATCTATTTCAATTTCCGGCTATGATGATAAAAAAAACCCTAACGTCTCAGCCGTAGTGGTATTGTTATGAACTATGAAGTGGCGGTGCAACTTATGAAGGCTTTAATGGCAACTTAATGTTGCAACCATTTCAATTTTCTGCTATGATGATATTATCTGAACATAATTCAATTTTCTTGTTCATTTGGCTTTCATATACCTATTTTCTGTTGCTGTTGGTGCATGCCTGGCTTGCTGGTTCTTGTTTTCTTGTATTGTAGGACATTGTAGAGGGCCTAGAGGCCAAGACCAGACCACGTGAAGGCTGAAGCAATTGGCATTCGTGAAATTCAAACTTGATCAAGAAGGATGAATTTCCTGATGTGAGCCTCAACATTATCAGCAAACTTGATCAAGTCAATCAGGTTTGTGGTGAGTTTGATTTTCTTTGGAGGTTTGTTGTTAATTGGCTTTACATGTTGTGAACCTTATTTCACTTTTCTTCAAAACTTGGTTGGGATTTCAACTTTTGTCAAATGATCTTTAAATGCTTCCAAATCGTGTGAACTGGACAATCTTTTTGGTTCGGAGGGAGTATTTGGTATATATTTGTTTGGGTTTTGAGTTTTGGTATATAGATAGATCATTATTGTTGCTGTATAACTATAATGGGAGCCTTATTATCGTTTGGCTGTTCAGGTTGTGGAGATGACAATCTGTCCTAGTTTAGTTGAGCTCGTTGAGGAACCAGTGTTGACGTTCGTTTCTTCGCCAACTAAGCACTCCAGTCAATCATGTCATGATGTCAAGCTAAGTAGGTGAATTTGAGTTGTTATTCATCCAGTGGCCTTCATTTGAATTAAGAGGACCTCATGCCAGAAGTGCTTGTGTATCCTTTCCTTTGTTACAACATATGCAGTTTGAACTAGTAGTTTATGTGTTAGTCGCTCGTATTTAGCTTAGTGGATACCTCTAACTTGGTTTTATGCCAAACCCGAGGTGTAACGAAGCCAGGCTAAATATTGAGTTTGTTTTTAGTTAGTATAGTTAATTTTATTTGTTTGCATTGCTTAGCCGAGGTGGTGGCATAACCCCTCGCATATTCTGTTTGCTGAGTTGAGGTGGCGGCCTAGCCCCTCCAGTCTGTTAGTTTGTTGTTAGTTTATTTCAAATGTGCTGATTCCAAATGTGCATAATCTAGGATTTTAAAAATCTCTATACACTGAATTTGTAGTACAGAACTACAGATTGTGTAATAGTTCTTTTGATTGCTTTAGACTTATTATGTGTTTATAGTTTCACACTTTACCATGTTTACTCACGTGTTTAGTTGAGCTGGACCGAATGAAGCTATATGTTTCTGTCTGATGTGTTTAGTTTCAACTTTGATGTGTTTAGTTTCAACACAAGGAACCAATTATTATTGAAAAAGTGACACTGTTTTGTGTTCAAAGTGATTAGAATATATTGGTATTACTTTCCAAGATAGACCAATCAATGTGTATAGTGCAAAGTTTCTCTAATGGTATTTACGATGGAAGTGATGGTCACAGACAAACATGGTTCCATTATTCTCTACAAGTGCTGGTCAAAACCAATTTGATCCTATTAGATAAGCAACTGTGAACCGGAATAACATGGAGAGCTAGCCTTACTCCATGATTATACTATTTCATAAAGTAATGCCACCAATGACCAAGCTCACTTCATGCATTTTCAGCTTTTGCCACATATTAACATGTGAACTTACTTAATTGCTTTGGTTGGATTGTATTGTTGAAGTTCCAAGATAGACCAATCAATGTGTATAGTGCAAAGTTTCTCTAATGGTATTTACGATGGAAGTGATGGTCACAGACAAACATGGTTCCATTATTCTCTACAAGTGATGGTCAAAACCAATTTGATCCTATTGGATTAGCAACTGTGAACCGGAATAACATGGAGAGCTAGCCTTACTCCATGATTATACTATTTCATAAAGTAATGTCACCAATGACCAAGCTCACTTCATGCATTTTCAGCTTTTGCCACATATTAACATGTGAACTTACTTAATTGCTTTGGTTGGATTGTATTGTTGAAGAAAGACAATGTTTAGGAACTGAAAAGAAAATGAACAGATGAAGAGCCGTTATGCTAGTTTAGTGCATACGAAGTAGATGCCTCTAATTTTGCTCTCTCAAAAGATCGCTTGTGCTTTGCTGATTAAAAGATAAGGATGGGTTTTGTTTAACTTGCTGCCCTTCTCACCCTTGATCTCTTGGAATAACAAATTGAATTAAAGTGACAATGTACTATAACTGTTAAGCACTAGGATGTTCTGGGAAGTTATGCTTGTCGATAATGTGTAAGGTGAACGTTGGGTGGAAATATCCAATGAAGAATGGTGAATGTTCATAAGTGTAGGCCTTGTATTGGTACATTTGATGCACTTATTTGGTAATTATGGAGATGTAATATTATAAATCTTTGCATGACAGGTTTTGGCAAGTAATGTGTGACTAACAAGGGTAATGATGAGTCAATTCATTTGTTATTTGAGGTAGGTACCTTGGCGGGGCAACATTAGTTGCAGCCAATGAGTGCCCTTATGATTAACTTTCAATGTCTGAGCCCAAATGCTTATTTTTTGCAACTTTAAGCCATGAGTACCACGTGTGTGTGTGGCTGTGTTCCAACTTTGGACAGCCAATGAGTGGCCATTGGACAGTATGTGTGTGTGTGTGCAGCTGGCAATTTTCTACACTTATTACCTTGCTGTTTTTGCTTATTGTTTCTAGGTTGTGTAGATGTTATTTTCTGCACTTAGCCCAAAGTGGCTTCAGGTGTGCAATGCAGTTTAGGTGGCTGGTTTATTGCAGTTATTTGGGCTGATTTTGTATGGGCTATGATGATAGTTTTTTGAGCCAAATGGCATAAGTGGTTTTTGTGGGCTATTATGCAATATTGACTGCTCCTCTGTCCAGTTGTTGGCTGCTTTGTGTCCACATTGTTTCTATTCTATTCTGTTCTGTGTGTGTGTGCAAACTACAAAAAACAACATGCTAATTGAGGCTGTTTCTGAGGCTGTTTGGGGCTATTCTGGGGTTGTTGCTGTGTGTGTGTGTGTGTCCAAACTGCAGTTTTAATGAAGATTGGAGGCTATTTTAGTGCAGTTTTTTTTTTGTTACTGCTGTGTTCAACCTCTGTCCATCCTCTGTTTTGTCCAAGATGTGTTGAAACTGTATTTCTATTGTGTCCAAACTATGTCCATTGGATAATCATTACTCATTAGGATTGAAATATTGAATACTACGATATATAAACTTAAAAACATTAGAGGCACCGATGCACTGCGTACCGGAATGTGTGTTTTTTGGGAAGATTTATTTTTAGACGAAAATCGGTTGCCGGTTGGTGATGTGTATACAAAAATTGATGGCACATCATGGCACGACACGTCACACGATTAAGGGCCGGCACGGCGCAACACTCGATTAAGGGCCGACATGGCATGACAAGAACTGACAAAAAAGGTACGGCATGACCCGACCCGACAAAAAAAAAGCACGGCATGACACAACCCGACAAAAAAAGGCAAGACACGACACGACAAAAAAAGGCATGGCACGACACAACCCGACAAAAAAAGGCACGGCACGACATGACCTGACAAAAAAAGGCATGCCCGACGTGGCACGATTAATTAATCAGGCACCGCACGACACGACACGATTTTATAAAGGCACGGCCCGACATAGCAAAATGGCCCACCACGGCACGGGCACGAGCATGGGGACGGTACGGCACGGCACGGCGCGCCATGGCACGATGAAGTAAATGGGTACGGTACGGTATGGCACGACACGAAGCACGGTTGGCACAGAAGAAAATGGCACGACACGACACGACAGACACGTTTGACACCTCGGGGGGGGGGGGGGGGGGGGGGGGGGGGGGGGGGGGGGGGGGGTTGGGGGGGGGGGGGTTGTACTGGTAAAAAGCTGGGAACACGTGCATGGGATGGGAAAAAAAACAAAGAAGAAGAAGAAAGGCTTAGCAAAAAAAAGAAGGGCAAAAATGTCATTTTAGTGCACATGTTTGCTTTGGTATTTGAAAATGTTTTTGAAAAATAATATGGATAATAAGTGGAGAGAGAAATGTTGAAAGTAGAAGAAATCTAGGGAGAATTTTTTGAAAAATGCTTTTTGAAAAGAGAAAAGAACACAACATAAAAAGTCGCAAAGGCAGGCGCGTGGGCTACACAAACCGGTGCCACATCGCAGTGGTTGGCATTTGCCAATTATGAATCTAAAAGTCTAAACAATTATTTTATCACAACACCCAATCACACATTCATATTCATAATAGAGGTGGAGCCCGTGCACACTACACATTCAGTGCGTATGGGACCCATCCTTAATGTGAATGTGGGTGTATAGTTGTGTGTGGTGGTAGAATTGTTGAAGTCTAAAACTCACACGACTCTTTTATTTAAATTCATATGAAGTTGAATTTAATAAAGAATTTATTCAAATATTAGAAGGCTGTTTTCTCTCTGTTAAATTTATAATTATGTCATTAATATTGAAAACTTAAATGTAAATAAGCCATAAACAGGGGTGGACACAATGGGATGTCGGGGTATCCAGGCCTCGACAAATCCAATATTCGCACTAAATTATACAAGTTTTTAGATTAATTTAGAGAAATCTTATAGAATTGGCCCCCGAAAGTCTTTTGAGTGAAAAATTCATAAATTTCCCATGTGTGTGTACTAATCATTTTTTTTATTTTATTGTGGGTACAATATTAGATGACAAACATTACACACAATTTTGTCTCCTTTGCGGAATTAACATGCAGTTATATATTAGTATCATTTTGAATTATATTTTTTTGCTATTAATGTAGAAATATGCATGTGATTCGAACTTCTGTCAAAGCGTAGGTCTACCCTGGTCATGAAAGGGTTGCATTATGTGTACCATAGTTGGTTTGTTTGTTTGTTTTTTTTTTAATTTTATATTGGAGTGATTCCTTTGTTTACGTATTTGTATTTGTTTCTCCCTATTTATGGCCCCATGTGTTCTTACAGCTGTATGATTTAAATTTAAAGGATATTCGATTCAGAAGGTGGCTTTCCTTTTATTAAGAGCATTGGCACCAGTATTTCTATATATTAGACCAATTTACACATTATAAAGTCACTTTATTATTTTAACTATTAACTTTTAAAATGTTTACTGCATCAAACTCTTCATATTAAATTATCTCATTAAAAATATTATTTCTTTATTCTAAAAAAAAATCACCAAACCAAACCCCTCTCTCTAACTTTATCATGTGGAGAGGTACTTAGACAAACAAATGTCCACGTTCATTCGAATCCAGGAAGGAAGGGATGAAACAATAAAATAGAAACTTTTGTATACCCTAGGTATAGGAGGGGTTTTGTTATCGCCTTCCAATCCGTTTTTAATTTTCTGACCATTTGTCGAGCACATTTTGATGATCGGCTTGGTTCATTTTGTAGAGTTCGGCGAGAATAATAATCTTGAAAAAAGTCATGTTCATTGGTCTTTAATAAATATATGATCAACACACATGAAAATTGAAAAAAAATAGAAATTGGATCTAAAAACACACTTAATCATAACCCAGTTTTTGTTTTCTTGTATTTTTCATGTGTGTCGATCATATATCTACTAAATTTCGATGATCATAATTTTTGGCAAGATTCATGTTCTCGTCGAACTCTACAAAATGAACGAAATCGATCATCAAAGTGTGCTTGAAAAAAGGCCAAAAAATTGAAAAACGGATTGGAGGGGTATACCAAGACCCCTCCTATACCTGGGATATAAGTTTCTCATTAACAAGCTTGTGAATAGTCCCTCACCTCTTGTAACAAGCAACTGTAGCAAAACTAAAAAATTTGCAAAGTGCATGGAAGGCCACGAGATTGGTGGATCTCACTTTCTAGTATTTTTTTCTCGCTACTCTATCGTTAGAAGAGGAATAGAGAGGGAGATGTGGATGCTTTAGGGGTTTTTCGGTAGTAAATAAGTTTTGCGAAGATACTGTTGACAAGTTGTTAGTAGTTGTTTCCACTAACCAATGAGTTGTTGAAAAATGTCAAGTTGTTCTCTCTAATCAAAGTTGTTGCTCATTAATGTGCATAACAAGCTAAAATCCCAAAACTTTTTGATTAGTGTGAACAATATGCTAAAATGACATAATTAAGTTGTTGCCTATTTTTGTTAGTGAATGGACTATTTTTTGAGTGGGAAAATCTACTAACACAACCATTTATATAACATGCATATGTGTCATTATTTCATTGGTGAATGGTTTTGAACAACAAAATTGCAAATAATTTGCTCACCAATGCAGCATATGCATGTTGTACAAATGGTTGTGCGAAAATTGATTTTCACACTTTCCATTTGTCCAATTGCACTATGTTTTTTCTTCTTTAGTTATTTTTTTAAATATTTTTAACAATCTCTTTTACTTTTTGAATAGAGTTATACTCTATATATACATCCAAAAAAGTAAAAAAACCCTATTAAAAAATCACTGAGAACGAAAAACACGGATGACGAAACAATCAAAATTATGAAGAGAATATTTCTGAAAGAAGAACTAAACAAAGGCGCTAAACTACACTTGCAGTTTTATTAGTGAAGGGGACAGTTGTGATGATTCTTTATTGCATGTGATCCACATTTTGGCATAATTTGGGATCTTATAGTTTGACTTGATGATTCGAGCTGTTAATTGTGCAAGCCCCAATGTGTTTATTAGCTATGGAAAAACCAAGAAGATTGATCAGATATCAGTGTTCATAAGTGAACTAGACGTCTAGTGTTTGATCATCCATTTTGATCAATACGATTTGATCCAGCTTTACAGATCAAGCTTTTTTATATTTAAAAAAAAATCACAGAATACAGAATATATTTAAACATTTCGATTAAAATACTGAGTTTCCTATGAGTTACAAATTAAATACTAAATAACTATCTTAATGATGCTTTTATATACACATTATAGGTAAAAGTACATAGAGACCCCCTAATATTTAAAATTGTCCATACAAACCCCTCAACTATAACCCGTAACCAATCAACACCCTTTTGTCAAAAAGACCGTTAAGATGAAGGGGACAACGTGAACATTTTTAATGGATGAGGGGGTCAGCGTGGGCAATTTTTAAGGGGTAGAATCATTATTTTTCCTCATTCCGTAAATAGAGTTAGCCAATTTTTTATTTCATATAGTTGATGGGGTCTGTATGAGCGATTTTAACTGAAAAGAGATCTTTATAGAAAAAAATAATAGTTGAGGAGGTCTCTGTGTAATTTCACCTACATTATATAGTCAATTAAAAGGTCATTTCATAGAATAGGTTGTAACCCTCTGGATGAGCAATCGAATAGGTTGTAACCCTTCAGATGAGTTCGTATTTTGTGAATAAGTGTTTGGATGCTTATTGGATAGAACCGGAACCGAATCAAAATCGGACCAGTCTTGCAATTTGGTTCTACTTAGATTCCGTGCATATATTGGTTAGGTTCTGGTTCCCAATTTTCTAGAACCTTTTGAAATTGTTCGATTACTGGTTTTCTAGAAAATCGGACCAATCCGAACCGTGTATATCCCTATTCTAGACTCAAAAAAAAAACGATTCACTATTACCCCAAGGCTGGCCATAAGCTTAGGATCTAAGGGGTATCCATGTGTAAAAATTACAACTCAAACGTTTTTTAGTACTCGGTATTTAAGCCCAAATTTAAAAAAAATAGTACATACGATCATGTAAGACAAAATAAAAAAGCACTCCCACTTTGAAGCTCGCATGAAGCTCCGACAATGTCAAAACCGGTCCTGAACATATTATCTACATGATTTCTAATTTATGATGAAATTAAAAAAATAGTGCCGTTGCTGGAATCAATATTTTGATTTTGATTTTTCAATGTAATTCAAGCTCAAAGCACAATGCAACCTTGATTTTTTTCCCCCTGACTTGTATGTCTTTTTATTTTTTATGATTTAATAAGAGCAAGTGATAAACCAAGCTTTAGATTGGGTTTGGGCAACCCAAACATCGAGGCCAACATTGATTAGCGATGCCGAAAATGCAGTTTTTTAAATTCAATCTTATGCTTTAACCCGATAACCTTGTTTCCACGCAAAACTCAAAGTACGTAGTTGCAATAAGGGTCGTGCAGTGGTTCAGTTCTGATCAATGACCGTTTCATTTCATTCAAAGATATAATGAAGAAGAAAATTAAAGCCAAAAAAAATTAGAATCCCATTAAATTTTGGGGTTTTCATAGGCCGGTCAAATTAGTCCCCCAAGCAAATTATTACTACCCGATATAGTCCCGGTCCATTATTTTGGACAAAAATACCCCTTAGGTCACATACTTCACATATGCAGTTCATATATACAATTCACATACCGCCGATTATCACAATTAGTGTAAACCGGTTTTGCCTAACGACGAGGTGTGGACGTGGGCTTGGGGGGGGGGGGGGGGGGGGGGGGGGGGGGCGGCGGCGGCGGCGTGGATCTTGGGCTCCTAGGCGGTTTTATTCCTGAGTGATTCCGGTTGGCTTAATGATGATGGGGGCTCGCGATCGGTGCAGTGGTGTGGCTGTCAATCTAGGCTTTGCTCAACCTTCATAGGGTGTTTCTATGACGGGGGAGTGTGGTGGCGTCTCGCACCTGGGTTGCTGGTGTCTCTGACCGTTTGTAAGGGTCGAAGTGGCGGCTTCTTGGTGGAGTTCTCGGGGTTTCAGCAACATAGGCAGTCGGCGGCGTAGTCCAACATCTTCGGTACTTGTTGGGTTGTTCTGGTGGTGGTGGTGCATCTGGGTGTTGGCGGTCAGGGACATGGCAACGACAGTTGGCTGCGGTTTGATCTGTAGAGGGTTAGGGTTGGTGGTGGTTTTGGGCTGAACCTGATAGAATTGGGCTTGCTGGCCCTTTGTTTTCGTGAGCTGTATTGTTTGGATCAAGGTATTTTTAGACCCATATTGGGGGTGTGGGCTTCGGTCTTCTTAAATGGGCTTTGTCCCAATGGGTGTCTCTTGATTGGTGCGTTTTTTGCCAATCGTTGGAATTGGGTCTCGAAATGGGCAGAATTGTTCTTCTAAACATGATGTCGTTTCTTTGCTCTCATTAGTCTTGTAACAATTTCAAGATTAATGAAATTTTTTCGCCGTTCAAAAAAAAACATAGTTGAGAGGCAAAAAAGTCATTATGTAACATATATAACAAAGCCTATCAAAAAGGATCCAGTGAGGATGGTGCAGAAAATCATTCTGACTTGAGAGTTTGCATGAGCGCTTGGAAGAGTTTCAAGAGAACTCCTTTAAATCAGCGTCTATGTCAGGAATGGAATGTTTCTTGTAATATCCTTCGTTAGAATTCTGGTTCTGCTGCTGTAGCTTACCTTTGCAAGGTTGGCTTAGTCGTCTCTTGGTTTTCTTGTTATTTGCTTATGTGAGCAGATAGTTTGTTCTCTCGTTTAGATTGTATTTTGGTTTTAGGGGTATGTCCTTTTGGTTTTGTACTCTGGTTTTGGTTACAAAATTTTACATTACCAAAAAAAACAAAACCTATCAAGGTTCGGCAACAATATTTAGCATTTGGATGCAACCAAAGCTAAAAAGTAGGATGCCTCTAATTTTTTCTAGTACTCCCTCTATTCCATTTTCATTGTCCATTTTTGAACGTGCCATTTTTGAATTGTTTATATCTTTCAATCTATAATGTTTTTCATAATTTTGAAAATTTTGTACTGTAAAACTAATCGAGATCTATCAAAGAAGATTCATATTGCATTATTTTTCAAGATCCACACTAAAAAAATATAGGCAAAAGATATAAAAGAGACAAACAGAATAATTGACAATGAAAATGAGATGGATGGAATATTAAAATTCGAACTTTCTTCATTCATTGGCGAGTGGGCTTTTTTGTTTGGTGGGCCAAATGTCATACAGCCAGTGTAAGCTTAAACCCAACCCATGGGCTAGGCTCAAACGATCTAACCGTCTTGTGGCGGCTTATGAATTTTGATCGAAAGTTATTAAAGTTATTATTATTATTATTTACACTCCTCTTTTTGTCTAAGTGCATTCTATTTTTTGTCTGCATTCATGTTGAAGTACAAAACTACCCTTCATCTATACACTTTCAATACGATACAACAATAAAGGGAGTGTTGATATCAAAAAAAGGGTGTGAAAATACTCCTTTTTATTATTCAAATAATTTTTCTTAAATAACTATACACAAGAAAAAGGTTAGGACAACTTGGTCCGCACCTACATAAGGTCAACACTATTAGAGTGGGTTTTTGGATGACAACATGTGAAATTTTTAATGGGGTAAATTTCACTGACCTCCCCTGAGATTTGTGATACCTCCCCTGAGGTTTCTGAAATAAAACTATCCTCCCTTACTTAACTGACATTATCGACAAACCCCTCTCTGGTAATTTGTCTTGGATGGCGTCAACATTTGCAAGTAAAGTACCAAAATACCCTTATAACAAAGTAAATAAATTGCACAAACATGTTCTTGAAATCACATCTCATCTCTTTCATTTTGTGAAATAAAATCCACGTTAAAACCAATAGGCTCATTCGTGTTATTAATTTTGCACATGTTTTTTATTTTTTTTCAATCTTGTTGTTGCTTTTATGCCGCCACCACCACCTCATACCACCATTGTTTTTTTTGCCTCTTAATAATAAAGTTATGCAATGATAAAGTTAGACCTAATCATCCCTTAAAAACCATAATATTTTGGATGAAAATTTTATAGTAATTTCTTGATCAATCAATATATGTATACATGCTCATTTCTCTATAATGGCAATATTATAGGAGTATTTTACATGGTGAATCGGTGATGTCCAGGTTCCCGAGTTATTGTCACTCTTATCACCAATTCAACTGAAATCACAAAAATACAAGTATGTTTCACAATTTAAACAAAAAGTGCGTGAACATGTAAAAAATAATCTAGACATTAGAGAAAAAAAATTATGATAAAGGGAGATACTCTTTTGAACATATGTATGTATATCGTTTAAATTTATAAACAAAACAAATTGGTGGCATAAATTGTGGTAAAAGAGGTGTTTAGATTTTTGTAATAGGTTGGGATAATTGAGCTTGGTTAGAGCCTGTAAGAGTATTAGACGAGGGCATCCACAATGGAATAATCAAAAGTTGTCATATTATCTTTTAGTTATCCATTTAAAGGGTTGCTAAGAGTAACAATGCAGAGGTTCACAATCATACAATCAAATTTAAATAATCAAAACTTACCACATCATATTTTTCAACTTACAAAAATCTAAAAATTGTGACATAGAAAATAATTTTTTTACAATAGTTCTCAAACTAATAAAAACAGGTTATTAGAAAAAGAGAAAGTAATTTTTTGAAAATTTTGATTTAAAAAATAATAATTTTTGGGAAAAAGTTGAAAAAAAAGTTTTAATGGGAAAAATAGTTTTAATAAAGAAACAGTTTTCACAAAAAAAGAAAAAATAGTTTTTGCAAAAAAATAAAAACTGTTTTTAAAAGTATTTTTTTTAGAAACATGTTGAAACTGGAAGAGAGAATGTTTTTGTGTAAGAGCATCCATAGTGAAATAAACAAAATAAAAAATTGTTAAAGTTAGCAATGTTGAATAAAAAAAGTGCTCATATTGAAATAACCAAACCTAATAACCTCTTTGTCACACCCTCGATTTTCAACATAAATATAAATAACTTTTCTTAATTAGAATCCTCACAATAACGTACATCATACCCCAAAAGAGTTTTACCCAAGGCACATTGGCCCAGTAACTTGTAATTATAAGGAGTGAAAGAGAAATTTAATAGTTTACAGTTATCCATTTGACAAATTAGCTAAAATGAAAGTACAATTACATCTTCTAAAGAAATCCGAACGAGTGTCAATGCAATATCCCCAAGTCAACTTTCAAAAGGGTTTCCAATCAATACATGCACAGCACTCCATGCTATAACTCCGACTGTACACCTAAAAAATGAAGGGTTGAGCAAACACGCGTCCAGTAAGAAAGTCTCTACAAACTTTGTATGCAAATGAAAAGATTTTGGACATAAAAAGAAGTAAGTCTGAGACAAATAAAGAGATTGCAATGAACGCTAACTGCATGCCGAAAGCTTGAGAATTAAAGAGTAGTTCATTTGTCATTGATCGATCTAGTCAATCCCTTAGTTATCTTTTACATTTTCCCTTCCTATTCAAAATTTTATTCGCACACTTTTACGTTAAGTGACTTACATTCCGGGTCTTATGGACCCCGTACATCTCCCGTCGATCTCCAATATGAGCTCAATTAGCTCTTCCTCCATTAATATACCGAACAGTGAACTTAAGAAATTTTTCGGATCTTAGGGCCCCATATACCCACAATACATTTCGGGGTGCTCACAACCTCGTACATCCGTTCCACATTCCGGGTGCTCATGCTCATGACCCCGTACATCCATTTTACTTTCCGGGTGCTCATGACCTCGTACATCCGATACAAGTTCTGGGTATCAAGACCCCGTATGCCGATTACAACTTATTAGTATTGCATTTCGTCAAATGTGTTTCTAAGGCTCTTATCGCACGATTGTAGGTAAAAAGAGATTGATATTGAGTAAACGCTCCACCTACCATTTCATATTTCTGTTTTGTGTCCAACTTGTTATCTCAACTCACTACTCGTACTTCATGGCACAATTGTCAAGTTCTCGCTTGAGTTTATGACTTATCCATCCTCCTACCCAACAATCAATCTTATCCACACACGCATTTAGTTTAATAAGTTCACTTCGTCTATCTCAGCATCTTACAATATCACTAGTAGCTAAACGAGTACACCAATAAAACATTAGGACGATAATTCATTCCATATGATACTTGTGTTCAACGCGACGAGAACCAACGAATGAGGATGACCAAGGGATCATTGGAGTGCGAATGACTATGTTTGGAAGTGGTTTAGAATAACTAGAAGTGATCAGAAACCAAAACGGTGAAAAATAAAGCAAAACAGTGAAAGCTGGAGATAACACAAAGGTATCAATACCATTTGGTCAAAAATGGTTCCAGACACAAGGGTATTGATAACAACGACAAATGGTATCGATAACAAGTGGTTTTCTGGGTTTTGAAACACAAAGGTATCAATAACAAAGGCTAAGGTATCGATAACAAAGGCTGTTCGAGTAGATTTTTAACAGATTCTCATGGGTTTCAACTACAACAACGATCACAACAATGCACAAAACCAACTCAAGAACACACACAGAGTGAGAGAAATCCCTACCTCAAACTTGGTGAACGAGCTCCAAACGAGAGATCGGGCCTCGGCCTCCAAAATCAACCCCAAGCCAAATACGGCATACCAAGCTTCTATCGATGCGATTCGAGCTTCAATACACGAAGAGTTGAAGGATTTGAGGCCGGTTGATGAAGGGTTGAAGTTGATTTGTTGGGTTTTTAAGTGAGAGTGGGAGTGAGAGGGCTGAGAGAGAGGTGAAAGGCCGGGAGATGGAGGGAGAGAATGGAGTTGGGATTTTAATCCCCTACTCCTACACACACCTATATATACTCGCACATACACACAACTCATACTTGCACTCCCTCCGCTAACAATCCTTTCACATTGACCCCAAATCTCATAAACACATATTTCACATTTTCCTCAATTTCTATTATTAATAAATCTTTAAATAATTTCCAAAATTATGGGTCTTTGCACTCTTAACAACTTATCAAATTTTTGCTCTTCAATAATCAAAGCTAGCAATATTTTGCCAATAACCAAAATTTATCTCTCAATCAAGTACACCAACATTACACACAAGCCTTCTTTTTTCCATTCTCTCTCTCTCTCTCTCTCTCTCTCTCTCAACAATGTTTTTAAAACATAATTTTAAAAAACTGTAACTATCAGATTTTTTTCTGTTTTTTTTAGAAACTTTTTTTTTTTACGAAATTTTTTTTCAAAAATTTTAAAAACTATAAGTAAATAAAAGTGTGTTTTTCAAAAATCTGTTTTTGAAATTTCAAAACTCTTTTATAGAAAACTATTTTTTACACAAAATTTGTTTTCAAAAAAATGTATTTATAGTTTAATTTTAAAATTTCAAAACTATTTGTGTAAATATAATTCTTTTAAAATTTCTCAAAATTATATTTACAGTTTTTAAGTGAACAAAGTGTGTTTTTTGAAAAACTGTTTTTTGTTTTGAATTTTTTTTAACTGTTTCTAACATAAACTGTTTTTTTTCCTTTAAAAATCGTTTTTTCAAAAAATATGCATGAAATTAAGGAAAAAAGTTTGGAAGGCCCATCGGTTTTGATTATGGGCAAAAAATAACCATTGTGGGATTTGACATTGCTAACTTTAGCAACCTCTAAATGGATAATCAAAATCTGATGTGGCATGTTTTGATTATTCACATTTGCTTATTCCACTGCCGATGCTCTAATTATGATATACTTGATTGAAAAAATATTGGGACAACTAAATTTGGTTATTGGTAAAAGGTTGTTGGTTTTGATTATCCAAGGGCTAAAATTTAATGAGTTGCTAAGAGGTTGCTAAGTTTGGTTATTCCAATGTAACTATTTTTTGAGCAAATTAAATGTTGCTAACCTTAGCAACATTTTAGTTTTGATTATTCCACTGTGGATGTCTTAGCAACTCATCAAATTTGAGCATCCATAGTGGAATAATCAAAACCAAAATGTTGCTAAGGTTAACAATATTTGCTCAAAAAAGTGTTCATATTGGAATAACTAAAATTTGCAACCTTTTAGCAACTCATTAAATTTTGGCCCTTAAATAATTAAAATTAGCAACATTTTGTCAATAACCAAATTTTTTCTCTCGATCAAGTACACCAACATTATACAAAAATATTCTCTCTCTCAACAATGTTTTCAAAAAATAATTTTAAAAAATTGTAATTTTTAGATTTTTTTCTGCCTTTTTCAGAATTTTTTTTTGTACAAAAATTATTTTTTTTCAAAATTTTTAAAAACTGTAAGTAAATAAAGTGTGTGTTTTGCAAAAAAAACTCTTTTACAGAAAACTATTTTTTTGGTAAACGATTTTTGAAATTTCAAAACTTTTTTTTACACAAAATCTATTTTTAAAAAACTGTATTTATAGTTTTTAAAATTTTAAAAACTGTTTGCGTAAATACTATTCTTTCAAAGTTTCTCAAAACTGTATTTACAGTTTTTTTTAAGTGAACAAAGTGCGTGTTTTTTGAAAAACTGTTTCTTGTTTTGAAAAACTATTTTTTTTTTCGAAAACTTTTTTTTTACACAACTGCTTCTAACATAAACCTGTCTTTTTTCCCTTCTAAAACCGTTTTTTTTAAAAATATACGTGAAATGAAAGGAAAAAGTTTGGAGGGCCCATTGGTTTTGATTACGGGCAAAAAATAATCAATGTGGAATTTGACATTGTTAACTTTAGCAACCTCTAAATGGATAATCAAAATCTGATGTGGCATGTTTTGATTATTCACATTTGCTTATTCCACTGCTGATACTCTTAGTGTATTAATTTGGTGACATCATCAATTTCTGTTAGGTTTTTAAACCGCAAGCTAACAGATAGAAACCTTAGGAGAAACGTATCTGTTCGTGTCTAAAATCTCAGGGGAGGTCGGTGAAATTTACCGTTGGTAAATGTTTATAAAGGCGAGCACTTCGTAAGTATACTTCATCTGTAAAGTGCTGTTTCTTGCCTGAAATATTGTTAGAACATGTGTGAACGTTAAGTCCGACATCGGATAAACAGAAAAAGAGTTGGACATTAATATACAATTGGATGACTCACCACTTATAAGGCTTAGTTTTTTAAGTGGATATGAGTTATTCAATGTATATTGGACCTAAGTAATGTGGTGGACTCTTTGTCGTTACTCCTATACAAATTGGGCCTTGAGCACGCAGTGGTGGATCGATGCATCAGACAAACTCCCAACAAATGGTATAAGAGTCGATGGCTGACTGTAAAGACCCGGATTTTCGACCCAATTTTTTTAAATATAAATTTATATTGTGAAATTTCTAATTCAATAATTAATTAGATTGAATAATTAAAATATATTATTACGTGTATAATCGATATTATTTACTCTATTATATAAGATATATACTTTTACTTTAGATATACAAGGATTCATATTCATCTCTTATTTTTCTATCTAAATCCTAACTAGAACTCTTCTATCAAACTAACTCTCCACTTCCCTCTCAAACTCTATCACTTTCATCTTTATCCTTCAAACTACACCCCGCATTTAAGGGATCTTGTTCCCATGTTTCTCTCTCACTCATCTTATACATAAACGTGTCCACATTCATTCTCACCCTATACATAAACGCGTCCACATACATTCTTATCTTATACATACTTGCGTCCACATACATTAGAATTGAAAATCCCCCCAAATGTGGCAACTTGCCCCCTATCATTTTATCATTATCAGTATCCCTCTCCTTCACTCTCCTTCCTCATTCTACCACTTCTGCACTTATCCTCTCACCTTCTTATTACCTTATTCTCTTTCATTATACATACCTATATAAATCCGAAAATTGAATACCAGTATATTATTTCACTCCCAATTCTATTGTTGAGTCTAGAATATAGAGAGATTGAGAGAGTTGTGGCCATAGGTGTGTGCACACCGTGAGTTTCGTGGGTACACCACCGCTGCGGGCCCTGTTGGAGTGCCGCCGGATGCTGCCTCGAGATTTCAGAACCACCATGGCGATCTACGGACACTGTACAACACTTATCCGGACTTAAGAATCGCATTTGAGGTAGTTTTCCGGAAATCCGAAACCTTTATCTGCATTTTAATGGAGTTGCTTAGATTTAAAGTTTATTAAAAATGATGATCTGCTATTAAATTGTTAATTTATTTTTAGTCCTGTTTATATTAAAATTCAGTCCGGTTGTATTAGAATGATTAGTGTTATACCCTGTGAAAATATATGGTCGTTTAACAAGTGTTTGATTGTGAAATTATTATTGATGATGCATTGTTGATTTGTATTTAAGTGGACGTTTACGTGTTTAATAAATTATTAGAGTAGATAAATGTTTATGAAATATTAACAGAATATTTTACTAGTAAAAACTTATTTAGACTGTAAACAAGAAATATTTTAGATTATATATTAGTTAATCTTTAACTCTAATAAATATTAACTAAAATAGCCTCGCATAATTTTGTTGCTATGAAAATCTCATATTAATATTTAATATAATTAGTAAATACTAAATTTAGCAATAAGTATTTTTCAATAAAAATTAGTTTGTAAAATCTATGAATAATATGAGAGTTAAAGAAAATGTATAAATAGTAGAAATGTTTTATAAAATTTCTAAACGAGAGAAATAGACTTAATTTTAAATATAGTAATTAATTGTTTGACTGAATATTATTTTGTTACTCGCATGATTAATTCTATGACATGATTAATTTTATCGCATGGTTATGTGTTGTTAGTACTTTTAGTTGAAATGTTGAACCGTGTGATATTTTGTTGTGACTGTAGATTGGACAAATAGATTCCTGGGGTGGTTACGAGTAGTGAATCATGTAGACGATGATAAGTAAATGAAAAATGATGAAATGTTGAAAGTGTGAGTACTGTGTGGATTGTGAATTGAGCCATGACGATGGCAAGGGTAACCTATGAGGCCCTGTGTTGAAATGGGTTACCTGCGGGGCCCAGTGTTGTGACGCTAATGTATGATACGTCATGGAAAATTTCTCTTTGAGAAAGAGAATGGGTCCCATGAGACGGTTATAGTTAGTGAGACGTTAATGTATGATACGTCATGGGAAGTTTCTCTTTGAGGAAGAGAATGGGTCCCATGAGACGGTTATAGTTAGTGTGGGGTAGTGGATGTCCGACCCTAATGTACGATACGTCATGAGATGACTCGATCCTCCTGTTATGGTCTTAAGTGAGAACATACTCGGTACATAACTTAGATGCGCTCACCTAGGGCCCTGGTGCAGGATAAGCAAGAGGAAGGGTGGACCCATGAGACGATTGTAGTTAGTGGATGTGGGAGGAAAGGATCTCGCGGAGAGAATCCTTAGATTACATGTAAGATGATGGATAGTAAAGAAAAAGACGATGTGTTATTATTTTGTACCTTCGGTGTATTATGAATTGTTATATTGTTGGTCTGTATATTGTGGTATTGGATTTTAGGATTTCTACTTGGTGAATTATCACTCAGGATACGTTTGTATCCTGGCAAATTGTTTGCTTCGGCGTTCAATTTGCCAGAGTGTGCAGGATTCCACAGTGGAGCAGTTGATACAGGTGGGACCCCTTGGAACGGAGTCTGGGCCAACGTTGCTTGGAATTCGTGTCAAAACTAGAGTCGCTCTGGAGTTGCTTTTATTAAATAAATGTACATAGATTTTTATATTATTTTGAGATTGTAATTTTGGTATAAGGATAAATATGGGCCTAATAGTTTTTAAAATTCAGTGTAATTTATGATTAATGCTTCCGAAATCTCTTGAGAAATCGGGGCGTTACACTGACGATCTATGGGAAAACTCTCAGTGCACCATTGAAGGGACTTGCACAGAAGACACTCGTGGAGCGGTATAAAATCCAAAGGTGACTCTCGATGAAGCAAGGTGGCTCGATGTTGGAAAACTCTTAGCGCGCCATTGAAGGGACTTGCACAGAAGATACTCATGGAGCGGTATAAAATCCAAAGGTGACTCCCGATGAAGCAAGGTGACTCGATGTTGGAGTGCTGTATTGGATGACTCATTAATTGTCGATGGAGTTGACTCGTCAGGGAGCATGGTGCTATTGAATTAATGAACACATTGGCTCTCAATGGAGTTCTCGTCGGGGAGCATGGTGCCGGTGACTAGGCACGTTAACTCTCAATTGAGATGACTCTGAATCGATTGAGTGGGTGCAGAATAAGCCCAGTTCGGGAGATAGGGTTGAGAGTATTAGATCAGAATCAAGGGGGAGTTTGGATGCAAAGAGAGGTTAAGGCCCAATGTTCAGTTCACACATGAAGGAGAGATTTGTTAGAACATGTGTGAACGTTAAGTCCCATATCGGATAAACAGAATAAGAGTTGGACCTTAGTATAAAATTGGATGGCTCACCACTTATAAGACTTAGCCTTTTAAGTGGATATGTGTCGTTCAATGTATATTGGACCCAAGTAATGTGGTGGACTCTTTGCCGTTACTCCTATACAAATTGGGCCTTGAACACGTAGTGGCAGATCGATGCATCAGACAAACTCCCAACAAATATGTTTATTTTGACAACTTCAATAATACATAGTCGTTTTGACAACTTCTATACTTTCAAAATCGTGTATCTAAAATCTTTTAAACAAAATAATGTGCGTGTTTGCAATAGCGGTGGATAGATATTTTAATTTTTGGATTCTATTGCAGATTATAGGTTTTAGATTTTGGTAGAAGCAAATATACTTGCTTACCAGTTAAGATTTTTATTTTTTAAGTACACTTATTTTTTTGCTTTATGAGACAGATCATTCTCTCACAATACATTACCCTTAATTCAAAAAAAATAAGTACTTTATTTTAGTTAGTGGAACAGAGACTGCAAATCGTAGATAAAAAATAACTTGTACAATATAGTTTCACATGGGAAATGATTTTGCCACTTATTTTTTTGTTAACGCCACTCCTTTGCAAGTGTATTTTTGCACAAAAAATACACTTACAGGGAAGTGACGTTAACAAAAAAGGGAGTGACAAAATCTGCAGCCTTTCATATATCCCATTATACCTTTCTCCAAATCTTTGTCAAAGTATTTACTCAGGCGCCGTTCCAAAAACTAAAAGAAGTACTTATTTTTTAAGAAGGCAATTTCAAGCTCAAAAATCATGTGTTTATGCAAATAATTTTCTCATCAATATGGATCTTGTTTGATAGATCTCATTAAGATCTTTAATACGGTGCAAAAAAAATTGAAAAAATTATTTTTTATTTACATTATTTTTGAGTTTGAAAATATGAAATAAGTACTTATTTTTTAAGAAGATATTTTGGAACGGGGTTAATTTCTTTTTTTTCAAATTGTTGTTGCGTTGCGCCAACTAAAGATAAGTTCCTTGTGTATGTTTTCCGTTTCACAAGTAAGCATTTTGCTCCTCGTAAATGCATGTGTAAATGCATATTTGAACGTGCTTTCAATGATTTCACATGGTTGAAGCTATTTTGTATACCTTAAATGCCAAAAGTGGTCCCTTTGTTGTATGGTTTGGTTCCCAACTATTTTTCCGGTGTTTTATACTTTTGATAGTATTTGTTCAGATTTTTGTTGTAATTTTCAGAATTAATCATTTTTTTCGACAAGAGTAACTAGAAAAGTATAAAAATATGGACTGAAGTTGGAAAAAATTCAAATAAGTCGACACTTTAAACAAAAATACTCCTAGTTGTTTGGTATTTTTTCGCCTTTAGTGAACATTTTTACTCCTTTTGTCGAGAAGAATAATTAATCCAAAACATAAAGCGGATCTAACAAAAATTCAGGAAAGATGAACAAAAAATATCAAAACCAAATATTTTATTTACCCAAAAAATATCAAAACCAAAAAGATAAGAAATTAAAGGAGAATTTATACTATTTGCCCGAAAGAAAACAGGAAGCATAGCCATTAACTATACAGATTTAGTTGATTTTGAGAATCTGAAAATTAATGAGACTAATTGTACATCCCTTGAAATCATAATTAAACACAAGGAAATCTGATTATCAGATTCTCTAATTATACAAAATCTTCCCTTAAATTGAGCAATTAAGGTTTTAAAAAAGTACTGCTAAGTGCAAAATAAAAATGGCTAGAGGAAAGAGAATCATGAAAATGAAAGAAAAGTCTATATAAGGCCGGTCCATTCTGCTAAGGTTGTTATTTTTAAGTACTTATTTTTCGCTTTACGAGACTGATCATTCTTTCATAATACATCACCTTTAATTAAAAAAATAAGTTTCCGTTAGCGGAACGAAGCCTAAGTGATTTTCACGAGTTCAAAAAATCATATATAGTGAGATTTAACGATCATTTAATTCGTTCGTATGGTGAGAGTACAAAATTTTCCTCAAATTCAAAAACGGGAAAAAAATAATACTAATCCGAAAAATTAATGGAAGAACTTTAAACTTCACCATACAAAATTTTCCTCAAATTCAAAAACGGGAAAAAAATAATACTAATCCGAAAAATTAATGGAAGAACTTTAAACAGCTATCTTCGACCATGACTTGGGGGCCACTCCAACACTTTTGGACGGGTCATTAATCTTACAAGCAATTCCAACGTTTTAATGAGATAAAACTCATTACCAATTGGGTAGAATATTAAATGAAAAGTTCACTTGCCGTTATGAGATACTTTCGTAGTGTTTTCTGGTGTGAATAAAAATTTTCTCACCATTTGGATACATTAATTAAATGGAGAAACTAGATAATGAACTTACGGGAAATGATATTGACACTCAAAAAACACAAAAAAAAGTGGCTTTGGAGTTATACTGATTTTGGAATATCTGCATCAATTTTTAGAGTGTCAATATTATTTTCCTGAACTTAATTTACAAAGTTTTCTATTATGGCCTATGGGTCTTGGCTTGGGGCTCAATCTTACCAAAAGTGGAGATCCAAAAGTAAATTTTATTTTCTCTTATGATACGCTTAAAAGTTTATTTTCTCTTATGGCCGGGAAGACAT
Organism: Rhododendron ovatum; assembly: GCA_019656835.1. Taxonomy (NCBI): domain Eukaryota; kingdom Viridiplantae; phylum Streptophyta; class Magnoliopsida; order Ericales; family Ericaceae; genus Rhododendron; species Rhododendron ovatum. Next base: position 18,978,983 of record CM033794.1, on the reverse strand, counting down.
TAATTTGTAGATTGACATTCTCTTATGGTACGCATAAAATATTATTTTCTTTTATTAAAAAAGAGGGAAAAACATCAGACCAATAGATTTGTAAAAACCTTTAATTAGAACTATCCATCTTGGGTCATGATTTGGAGGCAAATCTCAGAAATTCCGTGAACCTCATTACAAGATTGATTTTTTGTTTTTTCCCCCTCGGGGAAAATCACTAGTAATATTAATTGTAATTGTACGATCGATTTTTTGTACAAACAATGTATCAAATAATTATGTTGCATCATATATATACATATAAATATTTTATTATCGATTTTACAAACAGTGTATCAAATAATTACGTCGCATCATATAAATATATAAACATAAATATTTTAGTTAGGCCGTTGATTTTGCCACTCCGTTTTTTGTTAACGCCACTCCCCTGTAAATGTATTTTTGGTGCAAAAATATACTTACAGGGGAATGACATTAACAAAAAATGGAATGACAAAATCAACGGCCTTTACTTATTGATTAAACACTCCTATATTTTTTTAATAAGAATGACAAACTTTTGATGGGGCTTTTGAATTGCGTGAGTACAAATGTTCTTTTGTACTGTGCGCTGTATGAATCCAAGAAATAAATATGCTGTATGAATACAAGAAACATTAAAGTTAAACATTAATCAGATTAACAAAATCTCCGTACATTAAAGGCAAACATTAATTTAGATTGACAAAATCTCCGTTGGATTATCGAGACTTGGGGCGCAATCTTCCAAAAAAAAAAAACGTGGACCCCACACTCACGAGACCCCACCCACTGTTTTTCAAAAAGTGGGCCCTGAACATGCCACGTGTCGCCCAGACTCTTCCCGTTTGAGTCAGTTACAGCGCGCATGGCACTGTAGCCCCGTTGGTGTCCATCTGTTGCCTGGCTCGGCTGTGCTCTGGCTCATTAATTACCTTTTGGATTTCTTTGATTTACTGAATCCTCAACTGACTCAAATACCCCTCTGATTTTCCAGAATACCGGGGACATACGAAGGAGTAACGTCCCCACAGGGGCAGTTTCGTCAAGTGGTAACCTGTTCGAATATCGAAAAGAAAAAATATAAATACGGGAGGAACGGGGGAGAGTCGGTTCCGTTAAATCGTTTTTAGGGCTTGAAAGTTAAGAGCAAAGGCAGGAACCTTCCATCCCCCTGGCTCTTCTTCTTCTCTCTCTCCTGTTCACCCTGCAACACTGTATGCTCTCTCTCTCTCTCTCTCTCTCTCTCTCTCTCTCTCTCTCTACACGTATATCTGGAGATTCATGTATGGATACGTGTGTATCTGTCATGCATGCTTTGTTGTTGATTTTTTTCTCGTGTTTATCTCTCGCTGAATTGGATGGTTGGTCGACGCCCCTCAAGTCAATTGATCACATGAAATTTGCCGACAATCTTCAGTTTATTTGTTGTGTTAGCAGATTAGGACTTCGAATTTACGTTTCTTTGCTGTTTTGGTTGAGGACGGTTAGTGTCCTCTCTGGAATTCGGCGAAAACAGACACAATTTGCTTGATTCTTTGTGTGTGTTTATGTGCTCTGTTTTCTTTTCCCCCCGTTTTCTGGAGTGCTGCCCGGTTTCTACTTCTGTGAGTGATTTTTTTGGGAAGACCTCGTTGTAATTTGCGTCTGGTTTGTTCAATTGGAGTTTTGTTACCAAACCAATGTGCCTGCATTGGAATGCACCATTTTCTCAACGTGGCGGAGTCAGCTGTTTCCTGTCAATTTGTTTTTTTATCGGCAAAAGTTACTGTCTTTGGAGTAGTTAGATTAACACCTCGGAGGAGGAGTTGAATTTGTGACCTCCTTCCCCCTAGCACTTAAGTGCTTCTTCTTGATGCCATTGGACCAAAGGCCTCTTGGCTGCTTCTTCCTGAATGCCATTGGGCCAAAGGCCTCTTGGCTGCTTCCTGTCAGATTTTCTGGTTTTTCTGAAATAAAATTCGTTTTGAGTTTCCCCCTGGCCCTGGAAATTTATGTTACCTTCTTTTCCTTGATTTTACTAAACAAAATTCCACCAGTTTGTAGGTTTGCATATTTGTTTTGTCCCCTCATTTCCTTCTCCATTTTTATGCATCGGTAATCATAAGGAAATTTTGTTGACCCCATTAATTATGAGGGAAGTATTGGGGTTTGATACTGAATTAGAATGGATGGATAGATGGATTGGTTCTATAGAATGTTGCTTGTGGAATAAGAATAAGATTGATATAAGGCACATATGGAAGATTATAAGACAACTATGTGATGAACTCTTAAAATTATGCATTACATACTTCACCAATTACTAGGTTGTTTTTATATTTATTTAGTGACAATTTTTTTTTTTAATAATTTAATTGTTGTTTGTTGATGAATAAAGTCTTGAGCTTGTGATTGACAATTGCACATCTCGATTGAATTTCTGGCTCCTCAATCCTCCATGGTACGTCTTGATTAGGTCTGAGTACATGACCTGCATCTGCTAAATACCGACCCGCATTATGCTCGTATATAATGTACTCTTACGTTTCGTAGGCTGATTATTGTGGGTCCCATGCAGATTAAATGTTGGGTCCCAGTAATATTATTTGAGGTTTAAGATTGTGGTTTACAATTGGAATAGAAAAATAAGCGTAGGATATAATAGTCATTTAGCATTTGTACGGGATATACGTGACGCAGGTGCCACTGTTATTAGAGGTAGCAGATTAGTACCAAAAGCATGCTGAGATGGTTCCTCTGGGCAGCTTATAGTGGGTTTAAGAGGCAAATATGTTAGATGGGTGGTAGTATCTTAATCATAACGGTCAGAATGACATTAATGCTGCTATGATTTTTTCTTAGATAATTGCAACGTTGACATATAAAGTGTATCAATTTGAATGTTTGTCTTCAAAGAGAACGATAAACTGGGCTGGTCCATTGCCATTTCTTTTTGGATTTAGCCATCGGTAGTTCCCCTCTACCTACTAGTTCATAAATGCACACATGCACTAGGGAAGATAAACAAAACAAGAAGAAAAAAAATAGAACAAACAACTAATAAATCTCACAACTGATTGCCAAACTAGAAAGTTCTTTAAAACTATCTAATCACATCTAATTCTTAAAATATCCAAAATTACATGCATTAGGTTGTCTTGTCTTGTGGAACTCCGGAATCATCTGGAACCAGAAGTAGGAGGAGGATTTGGGTTGTGGTTGGGGGGTGGGGTTGAAAGACATGAGGAACTAAAGATAATGTGGCTCTCCCAAGTAATTGATGCTGAAGTCAAACTATTGGGAGTGTAGCTAAAGGTCATTTTAGATTTTTTTATACAACAGTGTGATATTGATATGGATGCATGATTATTTTGACTTGTTGCAAATGCAGTGCATAACTTGTCTCTGTTACTACATTTGTTCTCATTGTTGTGGTAGATGATTTTTATCCAATAATTATTGATATTATGTCAGATATGATGCATAGCGACAAAAAGTGTTGGCTGTGATAATTGCTCTCTGAATACAAAAGCTGTATTGTTGTCAAACATCGGGTAGTTTGGCTAAAGTTGTGTATGGTCCCCAAATTTGTGAAGAAATGGGGTGAGTAAAAGTTGAAGACTATCCTAAATGTGTAAGAGCTGGAGCTCCAACCGACCAAACTGGACCTAACTTTACCTTTTATTGAATGTGATATTGGAGGAAGTCAGCTCATTTTGTTGCTTTATTCTTCCGTTTTTTGAAGCAGTTTTCTAACTTTGGTAAAGTAATTCAACGAAATTGTACTACGTAAGACGTGGTAGAAAAGACATACCCAAGGAAAATCTTGAACTAAGCCTAGTAAGAATCCAATTCAGGCCTCCAACCCTTACCTCGCCCACTCTCGGCAGGCGTCGCAGGATTGTGGGCAATTGTTGCATCATCACGATTCTCTTGTCAATGCTCACCACCTTTACTCTCTTCCTTGTTGATTCTTTGCCTCATGAGATTGCATTCCACATGCAAAGCTTAGGAAATAAGATGAGTGTTGGCAATGACGATTTGTCCTCTGGGGCGGTTCTTACCCAAACCCTGATTGGACATAGCGGGGCACTCCGAGTCCTAATTGTGCATATCGGTCCTTTGCTTGTTCTTCAAGATTTTTGTGTTGGTTCGCCCTACAACTTCAGCGTTGTGCCTTTTCTACCTCTAAAGGAACTAAATACAAGATGTTTCTAAAAATTTGAGGTGGTTCTTCTAGGATGAGTTGGAAGAATGAGAAAGAGGTTTCTTGGTTAAGTCCTACTGCAGGATGGAGAGAACTTTTTCCAGACTAGTGTCTTGTCTAAAATGGCATCTTTTGTTTGCACAGTGGCTTTGGACTCCGTTCTCACTTGTGAAATTTGATGGAGAGATGTTTTAGGCTTGCTAGTAAGTATGGCTTGTGCCACAGGGTTGACGATACAATTAACCATTTTCTCTTGCATTCCACGGGAGCCTGAGCGTTGTGGAGCTTGCTTGTGGTGATTTTAGGTTTAGTGGCGATGCAAGGTCTCAGTTCTCAATCTCAATCAGTTGAAATCTTGGATGGATAGTGCATGAAGAGGAGAAAGGCATGGTTGATAGCAACTTTGTATCTTATGCGGTGTTTGTAAAGGGAAAGAAGGCGATGCACGTATGAAGGTTTACAATCAAAGATTCATAAGCTTAAGATGGCTTTATTGCATATATTCTACTTGCTGTAAATGATTTTTCCATGAATCCGATTTTGCCCTTGTTCGTTTCATAGCCGAGCTTAGTCTTCAAGTTGAGCTTTAATGATTCTCGTTGGAACAATATCTTTAATTTTCAATGTTTGTGTTCCACTGTGTTCCCGGTATGGGAAAAAAAGAAATCAATGAAATTGACACAAATCCTAAAAACAAATTAAAAAGGAACACAAGCATTTGGTTGAGTTATTTCTTCTTTACAAAGAAGAAACAGAAATACTTTTCCTTCAACCCAACTTTCCTTGTATGGGCAAACTGCACATAATAATCCAAGGTTTTATCATCTTCTTAAATTGGGAGTTTTAGGAGAGAAATATTGAAGATCTGAGGAATTAGTAGGCAACGATTTGGAAGCGTCGTCCTCTTAGAGGGCTAAATTTATTTAGTACATGGTAGTGATTTCAAGTGACAATAGGGAAAAAAAAAGGCGGGGACGAAAGAGGTCCAAGACAGCAATAGAACAGATTTAAAATCTTGTGCATCAGTCCCAGTGTCTAGGAATCTTTTTTCCCTTAACAAAATTACTATTTGTAAAATTAAACATATGGAATGACGTAATTGTTGGGTAATTTGAAGTAGGACGGTTTTAGGACATGACCTTGTTCGTTTGGGGTACTCAAACCCTCTACGCACGGTCTCCAATAAATTTTCTCCATGTATCTTTTTCCACTTATTACTCTTAAAAACCTCATTCAAAACCCAAATTGAATAGGGCCTTAGGTATGCCGCCAACAATATGAATCGTGGTGGTTTTTAGGACTTAGGGCAAGTGTGCAAAGAAGAAGAAACAAAATAGTGAGAAGAATGAGAGAGAGAGAACGAGTGCTTCACCCTGTCAAGGGTTAGACAATTTTTGTTAGGGTTGCAGCCCCAAATACGATGACCACAACCTCGATATTTAAATTCAATAATCAACTCTATTCATAAAATGACTGATTACATCCCAATTTATAATCCATGGAAAAGACTTCTAATTCATGAAATTTAAATCAAGTGAACTTAATCAATGAATACATCGAATAGCATATGTGAATATAAATCCATATCCATATATTGGATAAAGTGCATACATTGAACTTACTAACAATTATATACCATGAACCAAAAATGTGTTTAATACATACATTGAACCTTCCGACATATGTTTAATGTATCTAAATGTATTGATGCTACTGCTAGATTCATGATGACCATTGAATTACTAGTACTTGAAGGACTGATGATGTCCCTCATGAAGATCTCTGCAATTACCAAAATATTGTCGCCTACCAAACTACCACATTTTCTTGATTTCCTCATAATTATGTTTTTTTAACTAGAATTTTTCGAAGACATTGAAATTTGTAACATTTTTTTGTTGTAACTTGACGTTTTATGCTTGAAAACCAATATTTACAAAGGCATTTGAGAAGTTAAACTCAAAAGTAATATCCATTGAAAATTTCTTCCCTAGTGAAAGGCATGTGGGCGTTGTGGGGTTTGGGCGGTGGGTGTAAATGCGTGGTCACCCTTGCTAGTTGTGACGTTACCATGGTTGGCTCCATCTCGTCAAGGAGCGGGAGATTTTCGTAGGTTCCCTTAATTCTAGTTGAGACATGGCATAATCCCAACCCCATTTATGGCATAGCGGGAAATGAGATGAAATGGACGAAAGAGATCCAAAAAGTGTATGAACATTGAGTTGTTTACGGTAGAATACCGAATTCTCCTAAAAGCTTAACCAACTAGAAAATTGGTTTAATGATCAACTAGAAAATTGGTTTAATGATCAACTAGAAAATTGGTTTAATGATCAACTAGAAAATTGGTTTAATGATCAACTAGAAAATTGGTTTAATGATCATTATCTGTCTATCAAACTCCCTCCCCACGCGTGACCCGTCTTGCAGGTGGAATTCAAATATCCATTTGTAGGGAGAAATATATTGAAACGAGGTACAAATCTAAATGGAGCAACATGCTAACGAGTTATATGATTATTGATAGAATGATACTGTTGTTAGAGCTTGTCCCACATTGGTTAAATATAACCTCCAAACCTAGTATATGAGCCTGGGCGGTCTCTCCACTCATTGCCAATTAGTTTTGAGGTGGATACTTTAACATGGTACCAAAGCTAGGTTTTCAGAGTCTTTATTCCCCCTTTGTTTGTTGTTGATAGTTGATTATTGTCGTATGTGTTGAATCGTTTGTTTACTTAACTACGTGTGTTCAAGGGTCGTACGTGCTGAGGAGCGTTAGAGCTTGTCCCACATTGGTTAAATATAACCTCCAAACCTAGTATATGAGTTTGGGCGGCCTCTTTACTCATTGCTAATTGGTTCTGAGTTGGATGCTTTAACAACTGTTGGATCACTAGTTCTCCTAAAAGCTTAACTTGTTAAGAAGTAAGCTTAACAAATATAGTTGAACTATCCGATAGTCAAGTCTTGGGTTTCGTATTTAATTTGGGTAGTATTTGGCTAGTTGTGAATTTTGTTAAAGATCATGTACGTAACTTAAATGTTGGTACTTTAGTTGTGAAATACAACGAAATAACATTTTAAGAAGCCTGTAACCGTTAAAATTAGCTTAGTAACTTGTCAAAATGCTTGAGAAGCTATAAAGAATAGAAAGGCGCTTGAGAGTTGCCAATAATTGAAGTGTATTGTCAGTATACAATCTATGGTCTAATTAAAAAGGAGGGGAGTGAAAGAATTGGGGAAGTTAAAAGTTCAACCTTTTTATGTGAGAGAATTGGGTAGGGCAAGAGTGGCCTTGCCTTGCCCTACCCTACCCTAACCCTAACTGAAGGCATAACCCCAGTGAAATACATGTGGGGAATAGGAATTAGAAACTCGGAACCTCTACTTCTCTCTCATGATTGAAGTGGGAAGTTTGCCGTGCTTCACTCAATGCTCTTACCTTATATAGGCAAGAGTGGTAACTACCTATAATCTTGTTGCAATGACAAGCCATTGAACCCATATCCTTGAAAAAAAAATTGCATTAGTTTTTTCTTGGACAAAAGTGTAGAGGGTAGACAAGCACATGGCTGTCCTAGCTAGGCATGACATTGTTGCCCTAGTAGGCCCCTACGTGTATGGAGAGTAGGCTGGAGGCAGTGGTGCTTGTGGTCTTGCTGGAATCAGGGATCTCAATGGTCGGCTAGCGCCTTGTCGTTTTTGGGTGCTGCGGTATCATGGCGATCGGTTCTGGGGTTTCCGGGCAGCGACAAGGGTTGGCTTCGGTACAGTCCTTTGTCTCTCTCTCTCCCTCTCTCATCCGTTTTTTATGACCCCATGCCCGTGGGCTTCTTCTTCTCTTCTTCTCTCCCTTCGTTTGCCCCTCTTTTGTCTATTTTTGTTCTAGTCACCTCGATCTATGGTCGGTTTTTTTTTCTTTCTCTTGGGTGTCCGATTTTGGCCCAACGGCAAGGAGGTTTTGGTGTTTAGGCGGCTCGGTCGGCATGGCTCCTGCCGTGGTCATTGTTGGGTGCCTCGGTCTTTGCCTAACGGTATGGGTGAGCATCTGCGGCAGTTTTGGTTGGTTTTGTGCATGGTGAAGTATCTCCGGTGGGTGGCTAGTGGCGGCTTGGTGGTACGGAGGTGGCTGATCGATTGGTTGTGGTGATGACCGGTGTGGTTTGAGCGGCAGGGTTGAAGTTTTTCAAAAATTTAGGGTTTTGTTATGGGTTTTCTTGGGCTGGGCCTAGCCCAATTTGGTGGATTAGGTTTTTTGTGCTTATTGTAAGATCTGGGCTTCTTAGGCCTTGCTCTTTTTGGGTTTATCCCAACTGGATGTCCTTTCCAACCTTTGGTCCTTCCCCCTTTCCCTTATTATAAAATGTTACATTTGCCGATAAAAAAAAAAAAACTTCAGCTTTGATACATTGATACAATAACAAATCAGCAATGTCCTGAAAGCTTAAATTGTTAGGAAATAAACCCGACATTATATATCGATCTACAAATAGCAGTGTGTTAAATTTCATATTTAATTGAACATCTTGCATGGCTGGGTAATATTTGGATAATCTTTGGATATCTTCTTTCCATGGTAAAAAGCATTCCTGTTGAAATTCGTATGAGAAATGGCTTAATATTGGTTGTTATTTTCAGCGCGAGTCACATGTTTTGATGAGATGAGATATTTTGAAAGTTAGTCAATGTTGAGAGAGACACATACTCGGAGTATAATGCTAGTACGTAGTCTATGACTAAGGTTTCAAAAAACAACAGCAATCACCTTAGCAGTAGCGGTTGTTATCATGCGGTTTTGGAGGTTAATAGTCATAGCATAACTATAGTGATAACTGGAGACATGAATTTTGTTATTATTTTTCACAACATTATATATCTGCATACTTAATTTTTTTATATCTATATTTATGTTTTAAAATCATATTTGTTGGGGTTTAAAATGGAGGTCGGCGACTTTTCTTCATTTTCTTACCTGATCCAATATATTCTGTATCTTTTATTGTTCCCTTGTAAAAATACCCCTGCCTTTCAATAGTAAATTATCTTTCCCGTCGACATAAGTGTTTTTTTGTATTTCTGTCGGTAACGGCGGTAATGGCCTATTACCACCTTTACGTAACAACCGATACTGTCATAACACCGACACGCCTGCAAATATCGATCTTGCTGATATGTCGGCCCGTTTGGGTCTTGGCACCCACATATACTGTTATGTAATGGCTGATAGGGTTGTGTTTCACTCATATTTCAAACTGTGGTCTATGGGTTCACATTCAGTGAAAAGTGAGGACAATGAAAAAATTGGAAAAAATAAGAAGCTTTCCTTTAATTGTCCTTTTCAATGTAATCCCATAATTAAGACAATACTTATGAACCCATGACCTCCTGTCCACCAACCAACATGGGAATTAGTCCCCCAACGACTTGACCACTTACTTCAGTCGGTCATTGCTACATATTTACTTGGATTCTTCTACTTTCATCAAATACCTGTGCCAGCAGGTTATGACAAGTTGAAAGGGTGAGAATATGAGATGTGTCCAACCTCTATTTAACTTTGGAACTTGTGTCCTCTATGTTTGTATCATGGTACTTAGTAATCTATTATTCTATTATACTTTGACATGCTTGAACATTTATACCTGTACCCTTACCCGTACGGAACTTAGCTATAATACAAGCAAGGCACTACTATGATGCTTGCATGTCCAACTTTTTCAGCATGCGGTTTGATGCATACATGTAAATTCGATCCAAGGTTAATGTAGTACAACATTTACCACGGTGGAACTTGAAAGTCCTAATGACACGTGTATTTTCAGCATACGAAGTTGTGCACAAGTGGTAGTTCCGTTGCTATCGCTTTAGTTATGCAGAAATTTTTTTTTTTTTTTTTTTGTGTGCGCGCGAGCGCGCAATTTGGTGTATAATTTTTTCAGCATTCAAAATGAATAGCGAAATGGTGTATATGTTGCCTGGAATGCATTTCTTATCAGTACGAGAAAGGGGAATGGGAATGTTTTACGCCACATGCCTAAATTGTGGTACACTAGGGGTAGGCTTACTCTTCCACTCGCTAAACATCTAGTGAAAATGAGTATCATTTTGTAAACTATTCATTAAATTCATATCTATTGGAGCATAGTAATTGTTTTTTTTTTAATATATATTTTCTCTGACCAAAATTCCATTCTCTCTAGTTACCTTAATAAGTTGATTTTTTGGAACAGAAGCATGCCATTATTCGGAACTTGCATACCAAACCGTAATTCAGTAGGGTGTTGGCGTTCCATGGCAACAAAATAGTCCCTTTTCTTTTAAGAGGAAATGTGGGAGCCATGTGAGTAAATCTGTTTGAAAAATGGATAGAAAGGTGTAATGTTGTAGGCTAGCATTACTAGGCAGTTGTCTTGCTAGAGCATCATCAATACCACTTTATTGTCTTGCTCATTAATACGTGAAAGGAGATTAGATGCCTGTTAAGGCCTTGATATAAATATTGATGCATTTTGAGAGCATGTGACTTTTAAGTGAGGTAAACAATTTGTAACTTACTAATTGGAATTTGCAATAACTGGGATACTCCTTTTAAATGATCAGGGCATGTACTGTTTTTTCAATTGGGTCTAGTTTTTGTATGACTGCAGTTATGGGGAACCGCTGCCTATGATTTTTGGTACGCGATCAAAATGTTACCATTACTTGCTAGAACTCAGAATTGGCTATCTAGATTGTCTTTAGGCTCGGTTTCATTTACTACCGATCCTACTCGGGAATCTGCTTTTGGACCAATCTTTTAACAACTTATGATTCTGCAATTTAGGATTGTAGGATCGCACAATCAATGATCCCGATTGTAATTTTGATAACATTATGTATGCAGCTGTTGTGTTGGTGCATTGATTAGCTTTCTAGTCATATGTTTTACAGGGCACGGAAGAAGGGAATCCTTGAACCGTTAGTGATGTCTGTTCATGAAGGCTATGCATGCGAGATTTCGGTTATTTATCCTTGAAGTTGCTATATTCTGATGCAGATTCTATGAGCTGCATCTTTAAATGGGTTACCCGAAACATTTAAATCTTTTTGTACCCTCTTAACTATATCTTCATCTTTAAGGCGATTTAACAAATATGAAAGGTTCTAACATGAAAGTGATTTTGTGATAAAGTTTTAAGCCATGTTCGTTTCCTAGTTTTGGGTATTTTAGTTTTGGTAGTAGGTAGAGAGAGAAATAGAGTAATGATTAGAGAGATGGGTAATGAGTACAGAGAGATAGAGAGAAAAATGAAAGTAATAATTGGAGAAATAGGGTAATGATTAGAAAACAAAACTAAAACAAAGTTAAGTTACAAAACGAACAAAGCCTTAATATCTCTAAACCACAAGATGAACACAGGTGGAAAATTAGTGTTGGGGTTTGTATGATTTAGTTCCGGCAAAACTGGAGAAAAAGGACAAGGAAAATCCTCCTCTCATTGCGGCTTACTATGTTAGATCGTATTACTATTTAAGCTTTCCTTAGTTTTGGATTGTAGATATTAGGAGGTTAGGTGTGTACTACGTTCAGAAGGTAATTTGAGATCTCATATCATGTTGTGATGTTGAAGCTACTTTGGTGGAAACTTTGGATCCAATGTGTAATTGAGCTATCCCAGTTCTTCTGTTTCAGATTAAGTTCATTGCATTCCAAAGAATGTTTATGGTACCATGGTTTTGAATGGGTTTTTTTCATACCTTGTTAGTTATAATAACCACTTAATTGTACGCTTTAGTGAGTAGTTAGTTCTTGTTCACTTTGATGTTGAATTTCACTTGTGGTTCCATTTCTGTGCATACATGCATTGCACGCGCTCAAAACTACAGTTGACAGTAGTATACCATTTGCTTAAATTTGCATACACACACACACACACACTCATAGATTGATAGAATGTAAGTACGTGTATGTGTATATATATTGTCTTTCTTGGTTCTTTCTCTTACTTTACTTTTCGTTCCTATCTTTTGGGCAGTTCCAATGGACTTCTTGCTAGATGTGATATTTTCTTGAATTGGTGGATGATGATTTGTTTATTTATTGAGTGGGGATTGTGTCCTCTAGTGTTCAGCATCTACTGTCAGCCGTCTCCGTAGGCTTCAAACTCTTGATGGGCCTTGTTTGTCATTTTTCTCTCACATGGTTGTTTTCTTTTGTTTTGTATATGATATCCGGAGTGATTTATAAAACAGTGTCACTTTTGTCGAAGAATAGTTTAATGGAATGTACTATTTTGCAGGTTTTACCAATTGTCACCAATGGTGCTATTTTTCTGAGGCACCGGCAATACTAAGTCTTCTAGAATTGTTATCTTTGAACTTTTGGCCTCAAATCTGTGGAAAGGTATTGATCTTGGGGTTAGAAATGGAAACAAAGTACGCAAAGGTGTTGGATAGTGGCCGTCGAGTGGTGGTTGACTTGAAGAGAAAGCGGTCAACCAGATGTGAAACAATTTTGACTGGTGCAGCCGGCACTGTGTTATCTCATCGGGCTGCCTTGAACTCTTCCATTCGTAAGCTTAGCAAGCGGAGGAAATTCGATGGATCCAACAGTAAGTGCGGTCCTCGTGTGGTTCAATCAAAAAAATCTTTGCTCAAGTACTATTCAAATTTCAGGACTAGTGGGGTCCCTAAACGTTTGATGTTTTATCAAAATGGTGAATGGACTGATTTTCCTCAAGACTTTGTTCTTTTGATTAAGAGAGATCTCCAAATGAAGAAGGCAGCCATTGAGGTGGACATCGATGGTCATCCCTTTCTCATGGATTTGTTGCATATGATGAAGTTGGACTTGAGGACAGGTTTACAACAACCTATTGCTTGGATAGATGAAGCAGGTAAATGCTTCTTTCCAGAAATCTTTTCTGATGACGACGAACTCTATGACTGCTGTCACCGTGACTTTGAGAAAGATAAGGAACATCTTTTATCAGAGCCTCGTGGGTACCAAGATATTAGGCTTCAACTCGAAATTGAGTTGAATGGATCGGATTGCTGCAAGTTAAAGGAATATAGCGGAGAGTCAAATGTGCTTGTTAAGAAAATTCAAGTTGATGGGAAACCTACTGGCGACCATTTTGATGTTGAAGTGGGTGATAATTGTGTCGAAGCATTTGATACAAAACATAATGCACTTATTTTGGGAAACCAACATAAAGCTGGTTTTGATGCTATGCAAGGAGAAATGGACTCTGATGCTGTGAGGAACATATTTTTGGTTGGTATTGGTTCATTTGCTAGTGCAGATATTGTCGACCTATATCATTGCTCGAGTACTTTTTTGCAAGCTCGATTGGAGTTGTTCCAGAAGCAGGTTGAGATCACTGACAAGTATCGCGGAGATGCAAATGTTCGATATGCTTGGCTCGCTTCTACAAAAGCAGCAGTGGCTAGCATCATTATGTATGGGCTAGGACATTGTGGAACATCTGCCAGTCAATCCACCCATGGTTTTGGTGTTCATCTTTCACCTGCAAACTGCTCTATAACCAGGTCTGATTGTATTAGTTTAATCAATAATTTATTTACTTTATGACTTGAGATTAATATTTGGAAACTATTGACATATATGCGGAGATAGTGGAGTGACTCCCTTCGATGAGAGGTTATTTGGATGGTAGAACTACAACCCAACCTATCACAGGCTAAAGTCTCTTTAATTTTGACAGGATTTATTGACCTATCTGGGCCTGACGAGCCCAGCTACAATTGTTTAGTTGGTGCATTTTTGTTATGGTAGTTGGCCAATACCTGGTAGTTGCAGTAGATTTGTTTACAAGACTAAGTTCGCACTTTGTGAACAGCTGTCCTCCTTTGATCTGCCCTCGGTTTGTTGTTGGTTTGATTTTGTAACTTCTGTCCCAGTGTATGAGCCATGGCTGAGGCTTTACCCATTGGTTTGTGGTGAAATTGTGAGTTTTCTTGGTTATAGTGTTTGTTTGGTGTTCTAATAGAGCTGGAAATGACCAACCTATTGGTTTTGTTTGAGCTTGTGAGATCCTTATTGTGATGCCAGTGGTTGCTACTAACTAGTGACTCTATGTTCAATTTGTAGAACTTCTGGCCACTTATGTTTGGAAGTTAAAGCATATAGCCATTTCTTTGTTTTTTTTTTATTTGGTAGTTATTTTTCTCTTCTTTCTGTGATTGTTGGTTACAATTCAACCCTCTGAATGATCCAGATCATGTACCTTGAAATATGGTCAGGTATGGATTTAACTTTTTCCCTATTTGCTTTGTTCTTTCATTTTTTTGACAGTGCACGTTACTGCGATGTGGATGAAAATGGTGTGCGATACATGCTGTTCTGTCGCGTAGTAATGGGAAACATGGAGCTTGTGCCAGCAGGATCTAAACAGTCCCATCCCAGCAACGAGAACTTTGACAGTGGAGTTGATGATCTTCAAAATCCAAGGAATTACATTATATGGGATATGTATAAGAATACCCATATTTACCCAGAATATGTGGTTAGTTTCAAGGTCTCTTCGGATGGTGAAGGTGATTTTACTCTTCAAGTTTTTCTCGTCTGATGGCAATTTATATTTTCCTTAACAACAATTGTATAGGATGTCATACGTTTTAACGACGTGCAATCATAAAATTGATTCATATTGTGATCAACAAATTTGGATAGTCTTGGACAAGTTAGTTGATCTCTGCTGTTCAATGTCATTATCATGATAACAACCTGAGAGTGCAGAACGTACTTGGATTGAAAACTCTGCTTGATTTGTCCGTGCTTACTGTAATACGTGGGGTAGTGGACTTCCTTGCCGCCCGTGTCCTTGTAGATGATGTATCGTTTTTTTCTGGCTTTTTATGCATTGACTTTGATTTTCTCCGAACTTTTTAGCACCTACAATAGTAGTTCTATCTTTCTACAGGGTTTTTGGTTGGAAATCCAAGCAGGCTCGAGAGCTCAAGGGTCCATTTAGACTTGAATTCATCTCCAATTCATCAGAGCAAGCTTGATGTTTCAAGGGGCCAATTAGACTTGAATTCAACTTCAGCTCAATTAGTAAGTACAGTACTGAAAGTTGTTCGTTGCTCTTGCCTCTAATTTTGATTTTGCCTGTTGTTTTCTGGTAAGTTGTCTAGAATTTTAGCCTGGAATGTGGGGGGAAAATTTATGGAGTACTACTAATGGACCTTGATTTCTCAGCTATTGTGTGATCACCTGGACAACTACTTTAATTGGATGATTAGTGTGATAGATACTCCAGTTCTGCAGTATTCAATATCCGGGATGTACAGTGGATAGCAGTACCCAAATAGGACTGGTCATTGTGATCTACTATTGTGTTGGTTTGGTAGAACATTGTTTGTGATCAGTTCATGAAGTTGATAAGATGTTCCATTGACATTCTAGTGGACATTAAGTACTTGGATATAGTTTTGGTCCCCAACTTGGATGAGCTACATTCCTCCTGCCTAATTTTTCTAATAGTGATAAGCAGTTCATTTCAACTCTGTAATCCATTTGAAAAGGAACAGCTTTGTGGTCTCTTCAACAGAGATGAGTTTGCTAATAATTGTTGAGGATCTCCTGCTTCCATTCCGCTACTTCGTTCCATCCCCATTCACTTATTCTTGATAAAGAACCTCAAAGAATTCATCCACTGGCACAAAGTCACTATCTTAAATTGCTCAAATACATTGAGGCTTCCACACTGCAACTGAACTAAATCAAACAAGCCTAAAGTCTCAATTCTTTGTCTCCATCTAGTTCTGTTGAGAGCATTGTGATCTGATATCCAAGAAACTGATGTCTTGGCAGTTGTTCCACGCTGCTACTGACAGAAAGTAAAATCCTTGTCTTTGATGAAGTAAAAGCATTTCATTCGCAGTGATTTTTGTAGAAAGTCTGTGCACTCCTCAGCAGTAGAATACCAGTGCTTTATGTCACCTATTGAGACCTTGTGATTCTTTTACTTGAACATGGTGCTTTGTAGCCCCGCTGGACACCTGAGTTATCAAAAAAGGTGATTTGTAGTATTTTGTGTGCGTGCAAGAATTACTAATGATTTAAGCTTCTTATTGCTAACTTTGGTAGGATTTTGTCTATGACTCTTTGCGACAATTTAGTGCATCAAAATGCTGCAGAGTTCTTTACTGATTTTTTGCCTAACCAAAAATACGCTTTATAGTTTCTGTTATGTTGATCAGTAGTTAAGAAAAGACCCTTTGCTGTTTGTTGATTTTCCTCTGCGATTTCTCCATGAAGTGGATTAATTGCGCCTGGGACTACCCAGTTGAGATCTGGTCTTGTTCTCTTAAGCAGTGTAGTCTGAATCTGTCCCTGCTAAGCCGGCCCTGACTTTCAGTTGTTTGTTAATGATTATTTGAGTATGGTGGTTTTACGTTTGCTGTCATATCTGCTGAAAGTCACTTCTTGTCCTATAAAAGCAATATGTTTATTCCTAGGGAGTTGATTGCGTGCAGGTTTCAGCTGCTAACCAGGGTTCTAGAAATACAAGAACTCCCAAGTCCCCTTGGCTGCCTTTCCGAATGTTGTTTTCAGCCATCTCAAATAAAGTTCCTCCTAATCGTATGGAACTAGTTGAAGCTAAGTATAAGTTGTTCGTGGTATGTCCTTTGACATTGTGTTTTAAGTTCTTTAATCTTGTGAATGGATCTTTCATGCTTTTTTGGTCTCTGTTGCTTTTGTTTTTTCCTACTGCCATAATCCAGAGCAAGAAGATAAGTCGGAACGATTTTGTTAAACAATTGAGAATGATAGTTGGAGATACTTTGCTGAGGTCTACATTAACAAATCTTCAGTCTGAGGTAGGGTCATCGTTGCTTGTTAATAACCTTTTTGTATGTGTTTTTCTCCTCATGGAGATGGACTGCACGATGATGAAATGCAGCTGCTGCTTTCATCCCAACTATGTAAATATCCTGTGATGTAGTGTAGTATAAGAATCATATTGGTTCTGTATTTAATATCGGATTTGGTTTCAATCTATGTTGGTCTGACAGCCTTGGTCCTTTGGCCAAGTGATGAACATTTTCTTGAACAGTTGAGTTATCCAAAACCAATTGTCCATTTAGAATAGTTGCCTTTTTTTTTGTTTGGTGCATAGTTTTGGTTTAAAAAGCAGTTCTCCTTTAATAACATTCAAGATGGCCTTCATGAACTTCTGAGTTTCAAACCATTCATTCTTTTCTCTCTTTTGGCTGGGTTTTGAATTGAAGTTTGAACATTCTATGAAGTGAGAGGTCTACTTGAAGTGGAAATAATATAGATACAATGAAGTAAAAGAACCAGAAGAAAACCAAAAAAGTGAAAACGAAGAGAAGGAAACTGAAAGAACTTTCTTTTTTCAGTATCTGGTTGTTTGCAAGGAAGATAATGACATGCAAAATTTTAGTGGTCATGTAACACATTTGAAGGTAGTGAGCCTCCAAAACCTTTTTCAGGGGCAAGACTTTGACCTTGTTTATTTCCCACTTTGCTTAGAAGGCATCAACAGAGCCTTATTCGTAAATATCTCAGCATAAGCTTTATATGACGCCAAGGACCTCTCTTGCTACCTTTGGTGAAACACATGGAGAATTTCAAGTTATTTTCAAAAGGAAACGTAGAAACCCAACTATGTTGGAGTTGTTAGCACTTACATGATTATGCATGAAGATAGTGCACATCATGGATGTTGCACATCAAACAATCCCTTTCTGAGGAGTCGGAGGTTGTGTTACTTTGTGGATTGAGGGGTTGGTTTTAATCATGTCATGTAGAAGCCAAGGGATGTGCCTCAAAGAAAACCTTAAAGTATTGATGGGCACTGTCCAGATGAGTTAGAGATGGGATCGAGTTTTAAATGAGAACGATGGAATTACAGTATAGTTGTTGATTGGGTTTTACTGAAGAAATCATTAGTATTCTTGTGGTATTTCTCATGTTCTTAATTCTCTTATTTTGTCGGACACAAAGTGTGCATTCTAATGTAGCTGTTCATACTAGTATCTTTTTGCATACAGACACGATTGTGTGTATATTTTCACATTGAAAATTTATTTTCCATTGACCTCCTATCTTTTACTTTGCAACTGCTAATGCAAAATATTATGTAATAATGAATGCCCCACTATCATGTAGTTGTTCCAGCAAATTTGGTCATTTAGATGGTAGGATTTGGTTATAAAATTGATTCCGTTGCCTGATGAGACTTCTTTCCCTCTATTTCACCAAGAATCTGTAGATGGATTACAGCCAGCAACGGCTTACTGATCACCCTTGTATAGTGCTCTTAATATGTTTTTCCTTGACAAGTACTACCCTTAAATTTTTGTGGCTTGGTGACCTTTAGAAGAATTCTGTATGTCAAAATGTTTCAATGAGAAACTCGCTCTCCATTCGTCAAAATATGGATTGTGATCGGCTGACCTTGTCAGTAATAACTTACTACGGTGGTGTTCCTTTTTCTTTTCAAGTAAGTAGTGCATTTATGTTTTCCTTCTTGACTGTTGTCACAGAAATTCTGTTTCATAGATGGTGTTGCCAGCGATTAATACTTGTTAACTCTGTTTATTTAAGTCATATTGACTGCTTAACACGTGGTCATATCCTTCTTGTTTATATGCAACTGATTAGTTTTCGTGCATGATTCTTATTAGGCAAATAACAAATTTCCATTTGGAGATGGCACCAAGCAGGGTGCTGGAAGGGTTGAGTTTGGGGTTAATCAGGTAATGGGGATATAGTATAAAAGAATATCAGTGTTCATGTTGATGCGCTCACATTCCAACCCAATCATCAACGGAGGAGTTTGAATTAAATATATCATTTGAAACTATCAATTTGACCTGAAGCTGAGGCAAATATGAAATTTTGGATTTGATAAGATGGATTGGCTTGTGAATATGGGAACAAAAAAAGTTACTTGGCTTGCTGGGACCAAATAAAGTTATTAGTAATTCAATTTCTATTCCTACAGAGTTTGCTTACGTCAAAATGCAAGTGGATCCCTGTTTGAACTTTGATCTGAGTAAATAAAATTAAGTTGTTGGATCTATAGAGGGCTTAAACATTCTGACACAGCACTAGATTGTTCATAAGGTTGCACAATTTGTATTTGTTCCTGCATGTGTCAGCTTTTACATTCGCAATATGTAATTCATGGTTACTTTGCATCCATGATCTAAATAGGTAAATAACAAGCTTCTATTCGGATATGGCGTCAAGCAGGGTGATGAAAAGGTTATTTTGGAGGTTGACCAGGTAAAGGCTGATTATATGATGTCATATGTAGTAACACCAGTGTATATGTGTATATGTTGATGTTTTCATTCCAATCCAATAATTAATGAAGTAATTTGAATTGGATAAGATATTTCAAAACTGTGAATTTGACATGAATCTGAGGCAAATAGGAGAAGTTTGGATTTGTTGAAATGGATCGGTTTGTCAAGGTGGGAACTGGTAAACTTAATCTTCCCTCACGCGCAGAATGCTCACTCAGCTGCACCTGCCGTGTGCAGGCTAGAGACACACACCCTACCCATCTCTGGTACCTAGCTCTGATACCATGTTATATGGTCTTGGGTAGAACTCAACCCCCAAAGCTAGCCATTGAAGTGAGGGTGCCCTCACACTAATATACGTCATATTACTTTGTACCCCAAGTGATGTGGGACTTTGCCTTTGTAAAATGCAGTGGGACAATAGACATGGATTCCTTTTTGAAATTCAGCTGATAATATTTAACCAATTTAGCTTGGTTGTATCTTGTTGGAACTTGTGACAGCCCTTACGATGTCTTTAAGATAAGTACAGCCCTTATGTTTGTTACCCAGTTTCATCTATTTCTTCTCCTTTCTGTGGGTATGGTGTGTGGGGTGGGGTGGGGGTTTTACTCCATAAAACTGGTGCTGATGGCTTGAAGTCAAACATTTTAAACCAAACCACAATTGAGCCTTAAGTCTCAGTTAATTGGATCGGCTACATGAATCAGTTTTCTCCATTGAGGACATCGTTTTGTGTGATATTAAAAAATCCTATGTACTTTTGGAACATTTTAAACAAGCCCTAAATTTCGTAAGGCTCCGAGAGTTGTCTTTGTTCATGCATGTGTTTGCTCCAGCCGGCTGCAGTTTATTGGCCGGCCTTGTGTAGGGATCTTGGTTTGAAAATTAAAAGTTTTAAATCTTAATGGCTTCATGGCCAGCTGATTAACCCTCCATTTCATTCCCCCTCCTTAATTTTGGTGACCTTGAAGAATTTTATATGGAATGTGTTTGAATGGGAAACTTGCTCTCAATTCCTTGTTGGATTGTGTTTGACTGACCTAGTCAGAACTCAGTTAATGCAGTAATGTTGTTTATTCTTTTTAAGTAAGTAGTGCGGTAGTGCTATCTTCTACTGTTATTACAGGCGTTATGCTTCATAAATAGTATTGTCAAAGAATAATACTATTCGCGCACTGTTTATTCAAGCCATGTTGACTGCTTATATTGTAGGCCATATCCTTAGAGTTTAAATGCAACTGATACTTACTTTTTGTGCACGATTCTTATTAGCTAAAGAACACATTTCCATTTGGAAAAGGCACAAAGCGGGGTGCTGGAAGGGTCGAGTATGGGGTTAATCAGGTAAATGTGGATATAGTAAGAAATAATAGAGTTTTCATGTTGATGGCCACAGTTCAATCCAATTATCAATGTGGGAGTTTAAATGTAATAAATCATTGAAAACTATCAATTTGACCTGAATCTGGGGCAAATATTGATATGATGGATTGGCTTGTGAACAAATGAAATTATTTGTCTGGCGTGCTTTGTAGAGGCAGGATCATATTAGATTATTAGGAATTTTATTACCGTTCATACAGCATTTCAGTATGTCAAAGTCTAAGTGGAAACCTGTTTGAACTTAAATAAATCAAATAGAAAAATGTTGGATTTGGTTATTTTTCTATCTTGGGCGTCTACACAGTTGTCATGTTTTCTCATTCATTTCAATCGATTTCTTCTCTCTCTCTCTCTCTCTCTCTCTCTCTCTCTCTCTATAAATGTATATACAAACACACACACACACACATACATATATTTATAGATATCTAAATATACATGCATGTATGAACCGGGTATAGAGGGCTTTAACATTCTGAACCAGCAGTATATTGTTTGTAAGGTTGGGTTATTGGTATTTGTTCATGCATGTGACCGCTTTTATGCACATTAGGTAGCATCCTTTCTGTTTAAATGCAATTGATAGTTACTTTGCGTGAATGATTCGTATTAGGAAAATAACAAAGTTCTATTTGGATATCGTGTCAAGCAGGGAGTAGGAAAGGTTAAGTTGGAGGTTGACCAGGTAAAGGCTGACATCATATTTAGTATTTACTAAGACCATCGATCATATGCTGATGTTTATATTCCAATCCAATTGTTATTTGAGTAATCAGAATTTGACGAGATATTGGAAACTCTAAACTTGACTTGAATCTAAGGCGAATAGGAATAATTTTTTTATAAAATAGGGAACATGTCTATTAATTAAATCAAGTTTATACGAGTCAAGTCAAGTTTATTCCCTGTTTATAAGGGGATATATAAAATTTACTTGTGATCAAAACTTGTAAGACAAACTGACATTCATCTAGTATTTCAGTAGGATTTAATCGACATGTTCCCTATTTGCACTTTGATCTGATTACAATCAAATCTGAATTGCGTAGATTTGGGTGAGTTTTTATTTGTTTATTAATATCTTGGTTGGACTAATAGACTGTCTTTATGTGTTTTCATCTTTTAAATCTGTTTCCTCTCCCTCTCTCTCTGCATGCCGGGGGTGTATAACATGGCTGGTGCAGATGGCTCGATATACTTAACATTTTAAACCAGCAATAGATTGGTTGTAAAGTTGCACGATTTTTCTTTTTTCATGAATGTGGAAAAATACCACCTGTAGTAGCATCTACAATGATTGTTTTTCTCATCTTTAGCTAATTTTTCCCATTTAGAAACGGTATGATTGGTTGAGTATATTTGATTTGGGAACCACCTATGTGATCAAAGTTATGTCAGGGATTGAGAAATCTTTCGGTCCATTAATTGCGGCTCAATCTGGCCCTTTTTGCAGGAAACAACATAATCTATGCGAATTGAGGTGCTCCTGTTTTGAAGCTATGAAATTCAGGTAGCTTCTAAGTGATCACATCTCAATTTCCCGTTGGCCTATTTGAGGACAAGGTGGTTTGGTGATTTTGGTGGTGGGAATGCGTCGAAATGAAGATGTGAATATTTAGTGGGACCTGGTTGAATAGCTTTATATATGAAATATATCATCAGAACTGTTTTAAGTTTTCCTTGTTTTTTGAATAAAGTTAGGTCCTCGTTTTTGAACTGATACATGGTAATTCCTGGTAGTCAGGATTTGCAACTGATACAGCCGTATTGGGTTGAAACTTTGGTCATTTTGGATATTTATCGGATTATTCCTTGGTTTTGTTTCGTAATTTACATCATTGACATAAGCAGTTTCTTCATAAAATTCTTTGGCCTCTCTGCGCACCGAGGTTTGTGCTTTAGCCAAGGGAAATCTAGGTACGTACATAAAGGTTTTGCGGAGCTTTCCAATTTCGTGGGAGTATTTCTCAGCGCCGGATGCGCTCTGAGCTGCCAGTTGGTTAGTTCAGGATCTCAGTTTGGTAGCTGTCATGTTCTTTGTTTCTGTTTTTTGCTGGTTTTGAAAACAGAACCAATGCAAGTTCAAGAAGTTTATTATTCTCTCTTTTATGCTGAAACTGTATTCAAAAGTTCATTATGTCTTTCGGTGTTTTCTTAAGTGTGGTTTGCTTTTCTGTAAATTATCTTTGAAACATGTTTCAGAAACAGTTTGTCAAAGAAGTCTTGAGTTCCAATGTCAAAGAAGTCTTGAGTTCCAACTTATGGAATATGTTTCTGATGGCCCCAATGTTTCTTTTCAAGATTGCATAGCTTTAAAATATTTTTGAGAATATTAAATCAAGTAAAATTGATTTAATTAACATGTCTGAAAATCGGGGCGTTACAAGGTGGCTCTGTAGAGACCCTATTTGTTTTATCAATGTTAATGTTTTATAAGTGCATGATTATTGAGAAAGAAATGTGGAATAATAGTATTTATGTGATTTGGAGCTAAAGTGATAGGATTGATTGTGGAAGGGTGCAAGTGTAGTTGGCATTTATGTGAGTATATATAGGAGGGTGAGAGAATAGAGAATTATTTTTCTCCTCTCCTCTCATCTCATCTCTCTCTCACTCACTCACTCACTCACTCATCCAAAATCCCACCCAAATAACTCAAAACCCTCACAAACTAACCTCCAATCCTCGTTCTACGTGTGAGAATTGTTGGTGTGTTCCGGTCTAATCAAGGTTTTTGGAAAGTTAGGGCTCGTATCTTTCGTGGGTCTCGTTCTTCGACATCGAGGTAGGGATTTTACCTCTCAATATATGTAAAACAAGTGTTTTCTTGCCTTGAATTCGTGCCTATTGTTGTTGTCGTTGAACCCATGAAATTCTTATAAATCGATGCTCCTAACGTCACCGTATTGATACGGGCTTTTTGTTATATCGATACCATCTCAATAACTTTAGAACTTCTGATTTGAATGTTGTATCGATACAACCTTTTTTGTTGTATCGATACCAGGACTTTTTGGACAATTTTGCTGCATTTGTTCTACAATTCATCGTTTTGACCTTCGATCACTTCTAACTTGTTCTAAGTACCTCCAAATCACTCTATAACATGATTAATCGTATTCGTTGAGTTTTGGGAGTATCTTTGCATCTCTTGCCCTGGTTTGGTGGAAATTTTACGTTGCTTGTCTCTTGAACTACGGTTGAATTGAAATGACACAACACGAGAATATGTGACTCTTGAACACCTTTTGACACAATGAGAACATTTTGGATTCATCAACGGGTGGGTGCCTGATTGGGGATATTGGGATCTCTTTAATTGGCCCAACAGGAGCAAAAACTCATATTGGTTACATTCAAGACCTACCGATGGGTATGGTCATGGGGTATCAGGATCTTTTAATTGGCCCGACAGAAGCTTCGGTTCATGACACTTACGACGAAAGGACTTTGGACATGTAAAAGATGAAAATGGTTCTAGTTTGAGTTGCGCGATGATCGTTAAGTGGCTATATGAGCTTATTGAACTAAGATTGTTGATTATCCTGTGGTATTTGTTCATGTTCTTATCTTGAGATCATTCTAGCATTTCATTTGCATATAATGTTAGTGTATTCTACTGGATTAGTGTAGCTCAAACCCTCCATTTTCAGGTACTAACTTAGGACAGTAGCTTGCATAATTGAATGCTTGAACGTGGACACTTTTGAAAGCTAACAATGAGAAGTTACTTGTCCATCTTTGTAAATCTCTTTTGGAAGAATCTCTTTTGGAAGATTTATTTGTAACTTTAATTTGTAAATCGTTGACTATGACAAGTTGTAATCCTTAACTCTTTTCATACTCTGTACTTGTGTAAATTTGGGTCGTCGATGTAATCTTTTGGGAATTATTGTATGTTGAAGTGAGATTTATGGAAATGAGAATGCTATATTATTTTGGGTATCGTACGGATTGTTGTGAGGTTTCATTTATGGAAATCCTTTATAATTATGTTGAAATTCGAGGGCGTGCCAGGCTCTTTCAATGATTATGATTCTTATTGATGTGGCTGATAGACATTAGACAATAGGGCTCAGAATGATTTATAGTGATGGTTTTGGTAATTTGGAACTTGCTCTATGAGTGATTTAGTAGAGCCAAGATTTGGATCCATAATTGTTGTAACTTTAATGCCATTGGGCGAGGTTTGTAATTGATATGCACGATAGACAACTCTGATTGTAATATTCTATTTTTTTATGGACCTCAGAGTTTTTAGTAAAAATCTTATTGTGGTTGATATCAAGGCCGGGGGTGATTTTTAAATCACTGGCCATATCACGAATTTATACCCATTGATTTTGGGTCGTGACATGGGCTAGACTAAAATTTTCACCCCTCAGTTGTACGCTATTTTTATTTCTCTCTCTTTCTCTGCCCATGCGAACAGGTTTCCTCTGCAGAGGAGGTTTTTGCATGTATCTGGGTATCATTCTATTTTTTGTTCCCAACACCCTAAGTTCTATTATCTTTTACGATCTCCTCGACCACGTCATCCAATCTCAGCATTTCCTCTTTTTTGTGTTTCTAAAGAATTGAAAATCACTTGTGGATTTAGCGTGGAAGTTATATTGCATTTAATGTGTGTGTAAAAATGACTAATACAAGTGGAATTGATTAAGACTCTTGAGGTCAGTTTTATTCACTGTCTTTTGTGGGCTACTTCAAATTCAGGCCTTTTATTTTATTTGGTTATGCTTCATGATATGTTTTTTTTTAATCATCAAAGAGAATTTTATTAATCAATGAATCGAATTTACAGAGATTAAAAGGAAACGAGAGAAAGAGGCATCATAACCAAAGATGTACATCCCAACTATGTTGACATCTAAGCCGAGGATAATCACATGCCACCTGCTACCAAGGGAAGAAGAGTTGGCGAGAAGCCAACCATAAAACATCCTCCATAAGAGACAACCTAACACTGATTCCACCCCAAAACAAACAGGGAAAACATAAAACATAACTTGACAAATGACCATAAAACACCATTGTCTAGAATGAAATACACAGAGCCGTTAACTGCAGATTCCTTAGCAAATACCCACCTCACATAGACCTCGAATGCTCCATTGTTCCAGTAATTCATGAACAACATCCTCGTTTCCACATTCAGGCACATCAATAGAGTAGCCCCAAGATACAATAAAAGGGAGTAAGGAGTAGATAGCACTGAAACTTGAATCAACCAAACCACACACCAACTTGACATTTTCTGAAAAGTGTAAGAATCATGGAAGAAGCATTGACAGCAAAATTGAAAATGAGCCTTCTCGAATAGAACCCATATCACGATCTTCAGATGGCCGACTTGAAAGAACGGAGAGGAAATAGTGTCAAAGAACAAGATTCCCAATCTTCTACTGCTTCACTCAACAGAACAACCCATATCATGGTCTTTAGAATGGCCGACTTGAAAGAACAGAGATGAAACAATATCAAAGAACAAAAGTCCCAATCTTTTACTCCTCCACACAACAGAACAAGCTTAGATAGAGCAACATCAAAGAACCATATATAGTCCCCATCATCTACTGCAGACATGCAAATCAGTATCAAAGAACATAGGTCCCCATCATATACTGCAGGTGCAAGAAAATGAAAGCCAAAATGTAACAGAATACAGATTATAGTCCCAGAAAACCAAACCCCACCAAGGCCCAAAAAACATACCCCTAACCTAACATCCGAACTAGTGACTGATCCCAAAATCACCACCAGCAGACTTGACAAACCCACCAAACCCAAATTGTAGCCAAAGCATGCATCCACATAATCAATGGAGTTACACAACATGTCCTCAAACTCCACACTCAATTTAAACTCAAAACAGCCAAACATAACAGACAAGACATACATCCAGTTATAACATATCCATCATTGAGATCAGAGCACAACATCCAAGCACACAACCTAGAAATCCCAAAGACATTAGTCAATTAAAATTTTACTAACCTTGAGTTTCTTGATACTTTGAATGCTGCTCTTAATGTCATCCATTGAGTATTCTTTGAGGTCATAACATGCTTTTAACCACATCGCAGCTTTTGTCTTAATAATCTCCACTAGTAGCCCCTCCGCATAAGCTTTGTTTTTGAAGATGATCTAATTTCTTTCCAGCCAAATGGACCATACCACTGCATAGAAACATATTTCCCAGCACCCTTTCTCCACATATTTGAATTTATTCGAAAACCACCAACACAAGAGATCAAACAAATTTGCAGGACATACCCAAACCATACCTCACCACTCCAAAATTTGAGACCACATCCTCCAAGTTTTGGAACAGTGAAGAGATAGATGAGCCACAGTTTCTACTTCCAAGTCACAGAAGGGACAAAATCCCTGATCACCATTCTCAGGATCTAGTATATTTCTGTTTATCAATTCAAACCCAGTTGCAATTTTATCTTGTACAGCTTGCCTCAAGAACACCTCAACTTTAAAAGGGCTTACATTTTTTCAAATCATGTTACAGAGAGGCCCAATAAAATTCTGTGCATTGAACTCTAGCTCCCATTTTTCATAGCAAGATTTTACAGAAAATCTACTAGATTTACTATCCCACTTCCATCTTAGAGAATCTTCCACATTAGGTTGCAAATAGATTGAGTTTAAACTCCCCCTGAGCTCCTCCACCTGATCAATTTCCCAGTCATGCAATTGTCTACTAAAGATGAGATCCCAAGATAAAGTGGTGGAGGGATTGAATATCTCCCCAACCTTTGAGTTTTTCTGATCAAACTAAAAGTCTTGGGTAGACCATCCTTAGGGCTAGGGGTTGATTACCCAACCAAGTATCTTCCCAAAAAGAAGTATCCATACCTGATCCAACTTTAATCCAAAAGCTCTTAGCAATGATCATCTCAAAGTTAGAGCCTTCTCTACGAACATCACAGATATCACTTCAAACTTTTGAAAACTTGGTTGTATTAGAAATTTGTGAAGGAAGCCATTTAGAACCAAAGACACCTGTGGGCATACGCCCCTAAAATCTGGTATGAAATCGGGTGCACCCTTTTTTTAGACAGCGCGGCGAAACGCTTAATTCAAAGTCGCCACTTGGGTTGTGGTATGCCCACTTAAGGAACCGAACTTGAAACTTTTTTGTCACGTTGTTTGATTTTGAAAAGGCATAGACCGGTCCATCGTCACCTTGATATTTGAGTCCATCGTCACCTTGATATCTGAGGTTCGGGAGCCAGGTTACGAGCGAAGAAGGGTTTTAAGGCACCCCTCTTGCCCAATCCGAAAATCGGTCTCTACTCGGGCATTTGTAAAATATTTGTTATTCTCTCTCATTAATTGATTTTTAGCCAGTTAGGGCGGATGAATAGTTAAAGGGGATTGAAACTGTAACATGTTGGCAGGATGTGATAAATGCCATGCTTGCTTATTGAACAACTAATTTAGGATGAAAACAGACTCCTGTAGGATCTTTAAACAAACTGGAAGACACTGTTTTAGAATGAAATACGCAGAGAAGAATCAGCATGCACTACGCCAGTAAGTCTAAGCCCACAGTTCTTATTTTCAACTCTCTAGGCTCTGGAAATGGCCAGTGCACACCAAGGATAAACCAAACAGTTATATACAGTTAATATACAGTTCTAAGCAATTTGAAAGGGGGGGCTTAAAGGCCAACAAAGGAATAGAACGCTCCATAAACAGTATGGGGGATAAAATAGAGGCCAAGGCCTAGTTACCATGCAAGGGCTAGTCATAGGTCAAAGTTGTACTAGCGTATGCGGGTAACCCACCGGTACGCCAGTTGAAGCCACGTGACCAGTGTTTGGCTTTGCACTTTCTAGGTTCTGAGACAAGTTTAGAAAGACCCCAGAGGTATTCCATAACAACAGATAAGCATATTGAACACTAAAACTAGCAGTTCCATTGAAGGAAAGCAGTAAACCGATTTTAACATGCTTCATAGTGATGAAAATGAAAAGAAATGCATAAAATAGCAAGACACCAATCCCCACGTTGACCTGTGTGCACAACCACAGAGTGGCATACGCGACTTAAGGACTGGCACACGCTGGTCCTTGCTCTGACGGTTTTTGAAACCTTGCTAACTTTAAGGCCAGGACTGGTATTGATTACCAACCTTGACCCTATCAGCCCCCCGCAGGGATCAGAACAGGAAAACAATAGGTATGCTATACCTTTGGTTTTTTGAGTTTGAAAGGATGATTGAGCTTTGAGGTGGTTTGAGATATTTAAGTGATAATAGAAGCTTGTTGAGTGGTAATAGCAAGAAGGCAAGGTGGCTTGTTGCTTGAGAGTTAGGCCTTGAATGGAGGATGATCAAGTGTGTAAACATTATAACTTGGGGAACCAACCTTCTGCTAGGATGACCAAAGGGGGTATATATAGGAGATGAGGGAGAGAGAGGGGGTGTAACCAGTCAAAGGGGCTAATAGCTTTGCCTTAAAGGCTTCCCTCTCATCGGAAAAGGTGATGGGATGAGTGTAAGAGATGTCCCCTGGCAAAGACTCCTTTTTCGATGGATTGGAAGGTTCCCAAGTGCTATAGACTCTTAATCATGGCTTCTACATGCTGGAAAAAGCAAGTTGGACCATAGGTTTGACCAGCATACGCAAGTAGTTGACCTGTGTACTCAGGTCCAAACTACCCTGCCCTATTAACAGTTAAAGCTGACAGATGACTGACATGTGGCAAATGGACCGGCGCACGCTGGGTTTGGACCGGCATATGTAGGTAGGGTTTTGGCTGAGAATTGGCTTAGGCTAGGTTAGATTTAAAAGGGTGTCAAACACTCAAAGCTCAAACACTCGACATTCTCGGGGTGTTCTTGATCCATTTCATCATTGGAGAATGCCGTAAGTAAACTAATCTAAAAAGTCCAAAATAGGGTGTCTACAATACCATACTTGCCATTTATTGCTTTTACCCAAAGAGAGTCTTTTTCAACCCCATACCTCCACCACCATTTACATAGCAACGCAGCATTCTAAATTAGCAACCTTTTAATTCCTAGACCACCCTTTATCTTGCTTTTGGTCACCCTATCCTAACCAACCATGTGAAGTCTTCTTTTATCTTCAGAATCACCCCACAGAAATTGCCTTTGTAGTTTTTCCAATTTCCTTGCAACTGAAACATGCATTTTGAATAGAGACATATGGTATAGAGGAAGATTTCCAAGGTTAGAGTTGATCATAGTAAGCCTTCCCCCAAGAGTCATATTCATCCTATTCCGACTAGATAATTTCTTTTCAAATCTCTCAATGACTGGCTTCCATGTAGATAACCTTCTAGGATTGGCCCCAAGTGGTAATCCCAAGTACTTAATTGAAAGCTTTACCACTATGCACCCTAAAATCTCAGCATAGGATTCAACAGTTTCATCAGAAATACCAATCCCACATAGCTGACTTTTGAAAAAGTTAATTTTCAACCCTGAAATTAACTAAAAAGTGCATAAAATATCCATGATAGATTGAACTTGTAGCCTATCATTTTTGCAAAAAATTATAGTGTCATCCACAAATTGTAGATGAGAGATGGCTAGCCCAGAAATCACATTCTCGGTTTTGGCCCTTTCAAATAGAATGTTGAGACCTTCAGCCACAATATTGAATAGCAATGGAGACAAAGGATCCCCCTGCCTTAACCCCCTTTCCATTTTAAATTCAAAAGAAGGAGAACCATTAATCAAGATGGACATAGTGGCAGACGTAACATAAGCTTTTATCCAAGATACCCATTTCCTACCACAACCAAACCTCCTGAGCATAGTAAACAGATAATTTTGGTTCACACTATCATAGGCTTTCTCAAAGTCCAGCTTCAAAACTAGGCCCTTGTTGCCATCCTTTTCCACCCGTCAATCAACTCATTGGCAATAAGAATCCCATCCAAGATTTGTCTACCTTCCAAGAATGCTGCTTGAGTTTCACCTACCAAAGAGTGCAGAACTTTTTTGAATCTATTAGTGAGCACTTTAGATAGTAGTTTATACAACCATCCCACCATGCTCTAGGTCTGAAATCTTTGAAAGTAGCTGCACCTTCAATCTTTGGAATGAGAGCAATGAAGGTGGAATTAATGCTCTTAGCAATCTTACAGTTCGAATGCAATTCCAGAAAGAAACACAGTACATCTGTTTTGATAAATTTCCACGATTTCTTGACAAAAAGCATGTTAAAACCATTAGGACCTAGTGCTTTGAAGGAGATGCATTCTTTCACAACCCCATAAATCTCCTCCAAAGAAAAAGGAGCCTCCACCTCTGTTGTAGATCTTTTATCCAATCTCCTTGGTAGATTACCCCCCAATTTCGAGTCTACGCAAGCTCTGTTCTTTGAAAATCTCTTGGAAATATGCAATTGCTACCTGTTTGATCTACATTAATTGGATCCTCATACAGAGCACTTTCAAATTCAATAGAACCAATGAAATTCCTTTTGTATCTGTTACCATAGATTTGGAAGAATCTTGAATTCCTGTCCCCCAACTTGATCCATTTATTTATGGACTTCTACCTCCAAAAAGATTCATTCATCTTTTCCAATGATCCAATTTCTTGTCTACATATTCCCCTTGCCTCTTTTTCCTCTAAGTTCAAACCCCTACCTTCTGCATCCATATCAAACTGATGAAAGTTTTTTCTTAAGCTCATCCATTTTGATCACAATGTTCCCAAATTCAGTAGTGCTCCAAATCTTTAGTTTAGCTTTAACCTCCATTGACTTTTGAATGATTCTAACACCAACCCAACCTTCACAACCCCCAGCTTCCCACACCTCCTAGATAATTTGAGCACATTTAGGATTAGAGAACCAAGCATTCATAAACTTAAAAGGTTTTGGTCCCCAATCTTTGGAAACATCAGACAACATGATTTGACAGTGGTTTGAAATTATCCTTGGTAAACCCCATAAATAGATTGAAAAGTTATCCAACCATTCTTGTGATACAAGAGGAACTTGTCAATCCTAGATTGAATATTCACTTCTTGAAAGTTTGACCAAGTATGTTTTCTCCAAACCTTTGGCATATCTCTGACCTCCATAGAGTTGATGAACTCCTGAAAATCTCTAATACCCCTATCAATTCTTGTGCATCCTATTCTTTCCCCAATAGATTTAATTTCATTAAAATCGCCTCCCAAGCACCATAGTAGTGTGTGTGTGTGTGTGTGTGTGTTTTTTAGCTCTTTAATTTCATTCCAAACGACCCTTCTATCCGTATAATTATTAGGGGCATAAACGTTTATTATGACACGTGGAAATTCACCAGAAATGATACCTCTAGTGAAGATGAAATACTTGTTTGTATGATCTCTTCCACCTTGAAATTACATTTTTGCAATAATTTAGGTATAGTAAATGTGATTATAAAAAAAGAAATAGTACAAGAATGAGAGTGATTTATGCACTCTCCTTTTTACCAATCACACTCTTCTTTTTTGTTTTTCAGTGTGCGAAGTTATCAAAATAATCTTTCAAAATAAAATAATTTTTGTACAAAGTTTAAGGACATTTGAATAATTATTGTGGTTAGTAAAAATCGGGGTGCTGAAATCACTCATAAGAATCACCTAACAAGATAGTTTAATTTTTTCATGATATACTAAGCCAAAGAAACACAAAAAAACTGTATTCTAGTTGGCAAATAGAAAAGTTTTACGAGGCCATATTTGTCTTTCTAGGAGAGATAAAAAAACAATGTAGATGTTCTCCATTTTATGTACGAGTGGAAGACGTGGCAACAGAGCGCCTTAAACGGTCAAAACCAATTCCCTCAATCCCATTCCCAAACGTCTCTTTTTATTTGAACAACACAATTGTGCTCCTCTTTAAAATTGATTATGCTCCTCTCTTCGTTCAGAAAGTCTCTCTCTCTCTCTCTCTCTCTCTCTCTCTTTCTCTCTCTCTCTCGCTAGTCTAAACTGATTACGTACGCTCTTCTCTCTCTCTCTCTCTCCAAACTGATTACAGATAATGTCTCTCTCTCTCTCTCTCTCTCTCTCTCTCTCGTGCTCCTCTCACTCTTCCCCACAAAACCAATTCTAAATCCCTTTCACAAATGACAAACCCATCTCTCTACGTTCAAAAAACCACACACACATACACACACTCTCTCTCTAAATCACGACATTACAGATTGTTCCCGTTTAGAATCATCTGTGCTCTTTTTGGGTTTTTGCTTGAATCACACTTGCTCAAAAATCCTAGGGTTCTTCATGCCCTAATTTTCTCCCAAGAAAATGGCCGAAAACAACAGAATCTTAGACGTCGATTTCTCTTCACTCCACAATAATGGGGATTTGGGAAACATTCGTTACGAAATCTGTTGCACTCACCTTTTTTTTTCCTCTTCGCTCATTTTGTGCAGATGAACTCGATGCTGAAGGGACGAGAGAGAACCTGCTGTGACGTCGTCAACGTCGATGAAAATGAGTGATTTTAATGGTTTGTATGTATTTATTTTTAATTTTTTGAGTGATTTCAATGTGTTGCTAAATTTTAATGGTTGTATTTATTTATGTACACAGAGTGGAGGACGTGGTGAGAGAGCAGTGGCACTGCACCGCCCAAAATCGATTCCCTCAATCCCTTTTACAAACCCATCTCTCTCTTTTCTCTATCTATAAATCGCGACATTCCAGATTCTTCTCGTTCAGAAGCATTTGTGATTAAGGTTTTTGCTCGAATCGCAATTGCCCACGAATTCTAAGGTGCCCTAATTTTCTCTCTAGAAAATGGCTGAAAAACCGAATCCCAGATGCTGAAGGTAAAAACCCCACTCTCACTCCACGAAAATGTGGATTTTTGAAACATTCGCTACGAAATATGTGGTGCTCACTTTTTTTCTCTTTGCTTGTTTCGTGTAGATGAACTTGATGCTGAAGAGGACGATAGAGAACCGGTCGATGGATGTCATGCCCTCGATATTTAACATAAATAAATAAACCATTTCGATAAAAAGATCCTCGCATAAGGCTATTAATACCCAAAATGATTTCCCACCATTTTAACTTACAAAACAAAATCCTATGTTTCATAAATTACATCATTGGCACCACGGCCCAAATTAAGTTAAATACAAGTACGAGCGAGTTATTGAATCATAGACAGTTTAGTTAAAAGAAATCAAGAGGAATTAGTTACAAAATCATATTTAACAAAAGTAGGTGATTTACAATATGATTAAATAACTAGACTTCGTTAGCTTCCAAAAATGTCTTCCACACTGAGCATTCGGTGCAATGCAAGCTACTGCCCGACACTCAGACATGAAAAGAAGAATTTTGTTGAGCTATACTAGCACAGTAGGAAAATCTCTACTAAACCTATATGTAATGAGATGATAAGCATGAATATAGTGAATCGAATCAAAAGACAAATCCATGTAATGCATACCAACACCTTTTACTAATATCATAGCATCCTCATACACATACACCGATACACACACACACACACACACATATTCACTCACACACGCCCACTTCTTCCAATGATTTTCCACCCCTTGCGATTATGTGTTTCCATCCCTTGCGTCACAATATACTCCACCCCTTCTGATTTTGTGTTTCCACCCCTTGCGTCACAATTTACTCCAGAATCACTTCACAACGACAACCACCCTATCATCACAATCAACACCGATACCATAAACTTATTCCACACACGCACAAACACTATCTAATATGTCACAAATAGCTCATGAATCACAACATTCAAGTCCACAATAACACTTTTAAAGCGTAAACAATTTTCAATGCCACAAAGCATACCATTTGATCATATATAGCAAACAAACACCCATATCACTCTTAATCACCACAAAACATGTAGAGGAAGAGAGAAATCCCTACCTAAATGGGTTTTGAGAAAAACCCTAGGTCTACCGAGAGATATATGCTTGAATCCACCAAAAACGAGCTCCACCCAAGCTTAGATACAAAATCTAGAGTGAATACAACCCAAAAACAAGATAAATGAACAAAGATCAACAAGTGATTGAGAGGAGAAAGAGAAAAATGTGGTAGAGGGTCAAGGAGAGAGAGCAAGAACATAAAACTTACCCTTTGTTCACCAAATGTGAGATTCAAGTGAGTTTGAGGAAGAAAACCCTTGGATCTTGAAGATTTGAGGTAGAAATCAAGAGGTTTGAGTGAGATTGGAGTGGGGTGGGTGAGAAGGGGTGTTTCTAGGGTTATTTCGTGGGTTTGGGTGTGAAAAATGGTAAAGGGATGTATTTATAGTGTTTTGAATCTCGTGCTGAAAATTCAAAATTTTTTGTAGAGTCTACTGGTACCGGGAAATGACAGTACTGGTATAGGTACCCAGAAGATTCAGCTTTGCACAGTTTCTGGTTGAGGTGTACCTGTATTGGGAAAAGCTGTACCTGTACACTAAGGATAGATTTGAAATTTTTGCCAACGCTCATCAAATCAAATTCCGATTGCTACCAACATTTCCATACATCATTTCAACATCAAAACTCACATTTTACTATTCTTCAAGTGTTCGACACATAATAGTAGACGTACATTTGTACACCCCTACAAACAAAAGTACAACTTTATTAATAATACGTTTTTTTCACGCATTAAAGATTACCAAAATTATAATAATGTACGAGTCTCTACAATGGAGAGTCAGTGAAGCCGTCAATGATAACGAAGATGAGGAAGACGGTATTATGGCCTTCTCTTGTTTTTTCTGTCTCTTCATTCTAGTTGGTTTCTAGGGTTCTAATGGCTCATTAGGGTTTATTGGGTTTCACCTTTTTTGCTCCAGGAAGAAGGGACTTATTTTAGTAGGTTACTAGGGTTTGTGAAGCTATGATGAATGATGCTTTTTCAAAACTGGTTTTTCTCCAGCCTTTGTTGAATCTGACCAAAAGCTTCATTGGATATTAGACCCTCCAATTGGTA
This sequence comes from Rhododendron ovatum, assembly GCA_019656835.1. Classification (NCBI taxonomy): domain Eukaryota; kingdom Viridiplantae; phylum Streptophyta; class Magnoliopsida; order Ericales; family Ericaceae; genus Rhododendron; species Rhododendron ovatum. The sequence continues at coordinate 18,943,146 of CM033794.1, read as the reverse complement.
ACCCCAAGTTGAAGCACTTCTATAAATGAAATAAAGGTAGAGTGGTTAATTTGGAAACCCCAAATGGGCCTTGAAAAATTTTGAGCAAGGGAAGGAGTCTCACTTGATTTGGATAAACAAAATTTGAGTAAAATTAATTTTGATGAGTTCGAGTAAAGAATTGCAGAGGGATTTACGAGTTTCTTTTTTAAACTTGGACTCAAGTTTCCGTCAATATTTCACTAAGCGTGGGGGATGCTTTGATTCTAACTTGTATTTTGTGTGAAGGTTCTTCAAGATGGAAGTTGAAGTGAGGAAGATGCTGCTATTTTTGTGCACGAAGATGTCATTAGTACTTAAAGCGGATTTTTTTCCCTATATGAACATTGAGAGTCAAGTTGCTAGGTTTCTCTATATATTCACATGTTTATGAAGTGATGCAAGAAAGGATGAATTTGAGTTTTGACCTTCCTGGTTGTCTCTCTTGCCCCCCTCTTGCTATACTTTGTATATAGCTATCTCTGCGTGTATAGGGCTTGAGTGTATATGCATTGATACTAGCGGATGCAATCCTATCAGTTTGTATGCATAACTTCTATTGCTTTACTTATTCCTTGTAGTCGTATGTGTTTCTATTTCTGTAGCAAGAAATAGAAAATATACCCTACGTTATTGAAAGCATGGGTTATCGAAATTGTATACTCTATTCTACTATGAGTTACTTAGAAATAAACATTATACAAGCCATGTTCAAAATTTGTCTGCATCAACAGCCACAACTCATTGACAACTTCCTCTCGGACTATAGTCAAGAGTGATTGGCCGTATGATAGTTCAATATAAATATCGTTTTGAAGACAATACTAGGATCCTTGTTTTATGGAAATCCGTTTATGTATGCATTAGGAATTTGGTTGATACTTATAAAGAGAGAAGTCAACATAATGGACGAAGATAAATAAGTAATTTCCATTAAGCCTCTTTATCAGCATTTGTTATCCTGATTAATTTTTATTCCATTTTTGATTTATGGGCTTATGATTCAATCTCCTTCAAAATTTCCATGTCATTTGGCTATTTCAGTACACAACCACCCATACTAACTCCAAATATTTAAGGATTGACTAACTATAGAAGTGAAATATCCATTGAGGAGAACTATAAGTCAACCAAATAGGAATTTTTGAAAAAAGATCATTTTGATCTCTTTTCTAGCTTGAATCTAAAACAAATATAATGTAAAAGTTTAAGGCTCAGTTTTTGTTTCCAAATTTAAAATAAGGTCTTAGGTAGTGATATAACGTTTCGTGCCATAGTGCCATGGTCATTCATGTTTCGTTCATCCGCTGGACCTATGTGAAAAATCGCTGCTAGATGCTTTGCTTAAAGGGTTTTATTGCCTTATCACGATTCAATGTCAAAGGGTAATTATTGCTCTTGTAAATCATTGAGGCACTGACGACTTGCAATATGAAACTTATAGTAACTACAAAGTTACTATAAATCATTGAGGCGTGACTACAAAGTTATATTGGGTATGTGTGATAATTTAAGATGGGGTCTGCGTGATGAATTATTTCAATGGCTGGATGGTCTTGTGCACAATTCATTCATGCGCTATTTGTACATTGGGTATATTTTCAGTTTCTCATATAGTATCTTTCTTTACGAGTATATATCCCCTCGCCAGTCTCTATGCATTAGCTCCATGAGTTATTCTTATGTTTTATACGCAGATGTATAGCTGTGACAATGACATTAGCTAAACTAGAGACATTAAAAATAGCCTGCCCTGCCCGTATCAGATAGGACATAGGAATGGTTTGAGAAGTTTAATCTTTCTCTATCTCCTTTCTACTCTTGGGAAAAATGTTTTGTTGAAGATACTATTGATGATGATTTAAAAGCGGATTGCTCAAATTCAACTGCGAAAAGTGCACATGATGTAGTAACTTCGCTTGTTTTATATGCCTTTTGCGGATCAACTGGAGCCACTGGAGCACAAGAATAGCAATCTCTCAAAGAGCTTTTAGAATTGTTCATCCTTGTTTCCTTTATCTCTTTCCTTTAATTTCATAGTATGTGTATGTGCTGTTACATATTGCTTTCTGTGAAAATAATTGTTAAAAAAGGTAATGATTGGGGCTATTATTTTTTGATGAATGATACCCAATTAGTTGTTACAACTTTTTCGTTTTCTCTCAGGTTGTGTGCAGACTTGGAATGAACGTAAAGTTTTCCCAAATGGTGTTTCACTTCCGGGTATAATTTTTCACTTCCATCATGTATAATGTTTAGTTTCGACAAAGGGATAAGAAGGGTGTAGACGCCTCAATTTGGGCTTCCAGATTAGTTTACTTTTGATTTTTGATTCCCCGATGAGGAAACAGATCAAGAACACCCCAGGAATGATAAATGTTTAAGCCTTGAGTGTTTGACATCCTTTTGAACCTAACCAAATCAGAGCCACTTCAAAATCCAAAAACCTTACTGGCACACATTGGTTGAGAGCCCGTGCGCATAGATCAACTTGACAGGTGTTGGTCAATGGTCAAAGCTTGACCGTTGACCAATGCATGAGTAGGTGGTACATGCGCAACAGAATGACACCAGCGCGCGCTGGTCAAATTGCCAGGTGGTGGTCAACAGTCAAAGTTTGACCGTTGACCCTTATGCCAGGGCATAACCCTCACGTGCCAGACTGACTCCCGCGCGCGCCAGACTGACTTCATCGCGCGCCGGAGTGCAATGCCTGTTCCTACCAACTTTTCTTGAGGTGGAAACTTGGCCACCAATGCAACCTCAGCTAGCCTCGTGGACTGGCTGAATCCCTCTCTTTGCAGCCCATATCTATCTCCCTCTCTCCCTATAAATACCCCATGGTTCATCCATTTAAAGGGTTCAAGTTTTTCAAAGGGTTTCAAATTTAAAGGTTCAAGTGTTCCAAAAAATACCAAGTATCAAGTTCCAAGTGATACAAAGCCCTAACCCTAATTCCAAGCAACACAAGTAACCTTGTTTTCTTGCTTCTATCACTCATACTCCTTCAAGAACATAGCTTGTTCTTCCACACCAATCAACCTTACACCCAAAGCTCAAGCACATTTCAAACCCAAAAACCAAAGGTACCTTTGTTTTGCTCTCTGTTCTGATCCCTGAGGGGGGCTGGCAGGGTCAAGGCTGGTAATCAATATCAGTCCTGACCCTAAAGCTGACAAGGTTTCAAAAACCGTCATGGTAGGACCAGTGCGCGACTATCCCACTCTCGCTCGTGACACTCTGTTGCTGCACGCGCTGGACCGTGTGGGGATTGGTTTCCTACTGTTCTATGTCTTCTTGTACATTTAGATCACTGTCAAGCATGAAAATAACCAGTTTTCTACTTTCCTTTGTTAGAAATGCTAGCTGTAGTTCAATATGTATTTCTGCTATTAAGGAGTACCACTGGGACCTTTCTGGATATACCTCAGAACCCAGAAATGTGTAAACCAAGCACCGGTCTGGTTCAGTTCTTCTCGTGCTAGGACGCTGCAATCGCGCGCTAGAATGCAACCATCGCGCGCTAGACTGCCTCTGACCAATGAGTGGCCTTGCACAAGTAACTTGGCCTTAGGACGTTATTTTGTCCCAACACTGTTTATGGAGTGTTTTATTAAATTATAGGGCTTTTCAGCCTTTTAACTGTATATTATAACTGCTTAGAATTGCTTATCAACTGCTTGGTTTGTCCTGGGAGTGCACTGGTCCTTTTAGAGCCCAGAAGAGGGTAAAAACAGAGGCTGTGAGCAAAGCAAACTCACACGCACGCAGGTTATAATCACATGCAGTGATCCGCGTGGATTAGATCAGTGCATGTAGATTCCTTCTTGTACACGTCAATTCAATACAGTGTGTCGGGTTTGCTTTGCTAAACAGAACCTGGCCTTTACCCTATTTACGAATTGTTCATCCATGCTATCTATCATATTCTGCAAACATGTTACAGCTTCAAATCCCCATTAAACTGTTCCCCCGCCCTAATTGGCAAAAGAATTGATTAATTAAACAGAATCGCAAATATTTTTGCAAATGCCGAAGTAGAGACCGATCTTTGGATTGGGCGAGAGGGGTGCCTTAAAACCCTTTCCCTCTCGTAACCTGGCTCCCGAAGCCAGATATGGTTATGACGGACTGGTGTCTTCACCTTTTTCAAATCAAACAGCGTAGCAAGCGTTTCAAGTTCGGTTCCTTGGGTGTCGGACCTTCAAACCCAAGTGGCGACTCTGAATTGAACGTTCGTCTGCCAAAAAATGCGCTCATCGATTTGCCTTTTTCGGGGCACACTGCCCACAAAGGGATGGGTGATATGATAAAAGGTACTATGTTGCAAAGTTTTCAAAGGCAAAAGCGCAAGGCAAGGTGCTTGACCCTCCATGGGACGAGGCGTACGTCCAGAGGCATTGAGGTTTAAACCTTTGATTTTTGATTTTTTGAATATTAAATTAATAAAATAACTTTAAAAATACAAAAAATATGCAATCCATAAAAGATAGATTAATACAAAACAATAACATAAAGTTTATCAGTTAATGACTTATTATTACCTTATCCATTAATAACTAATTGAGAAACTCTATAACATCACTTTATTAGTTATTAACTTTTTATCTTATTAACTTAGTATTTTGAAAATTATCAATGCCAAATTAGCTCTCTAACATTTTTTCCCACTGTTTAAGTCCACGTTAGCAAATTTAGTTTGCAATTTGACAAAATCAGATGTAAGAATAGTTTAGGGGTAAAATTGAAGTTAGTATGACATGGAGTGTAAAGTTTGGGGGTATTTTTGAAAATTTTCCTTAAAAGATGCAAATAAACTATCAATGAAGTTGAGACTTTTTTTCTTTTTAGTCTCCACTCCACTACATGCGTTAGACTTTTTCTTTAAAATAATGGTTTTGAATTTCTCTTTTCAAACTTTCAGTTGTAATACTATTTTTCATAATCATTTGGTTGAGTTTTTGTTTGAGCGATTTGCTTTGGGCAATTATTGGCAAGTGGTGTCTGAAATGTTCTGCTTTGGTTTTCCTTTTTAAGTAGTGTTCAATGAGCTGCATGAGTGGTATACTTGGGTTGGTTCTCTCTCCTTTCTGTTCCTTTTTGAAAACACCCATTTGCCGAATCGTGATCGATGTAGTTTTAAATGTTAAATTCCAACAGTTGATTTAACGAATAAGGCCATCATGGTAATTCTAATTTGTTGCTTTCATCCTACTTTTTGACAGCAAAGAGGGCTTAAATGGTGCTACAATGTCTCAAATAAGAAGCTTCTACTTTTTCACCAATGGTGGCAAGGATTTGTATCTCAATTTTAACCAACCAAACAAGTAGTTCAAGTTGACAAAATTTATTCACCTTTTGATATGTTGACTTTTTCGTGTTAAAACTAGATGGAAGTAAATGTGATTTTTATATAACTAATTTATGTCGTGAATTTAAAGGCCTTTTGTTTGTGGCATTTGGTGTGGTAATCTAAGATGTTTGGTCTTAAATTCCAATTGGAATATCTACGGTATATACTGTGTCAAGACGAGGGTGTACTTGTCATTTCCCTCTGTTTTGTTGCACTGTTCAGTTGAATTCCAAATTACTTTAAGGGGTTTGTTTACTTGAGTTTTCCGTCTGCGTCTCAAAACTCCTTCCTTTCCACTTTTTTTGTCCTTCAGTGTGATGATATGTTGGTAATCTTGGCTGATGGTGGGTAACACATGCGCAGATCGAGAGTGACTCCTGCTTCTCTCTCTCTCTCCCTTTTTTTTCCTCTCTCTCTCTCTCTCTCTCTCTTTCTCTCTCGCCTTCATCATCTGCGACAATGTTTTAAAAATTGGACCAGGGTGGCCAGTTCAACCGGTTGGCCCGTCAACCGGTCACTCATCTAGTTCGATTACACCTATGATCCGGCTTAGATTAAAAATCAGCTTCAATAGTGAGAACCGTTCCAAACTAGCGGTTGAACTGCTGAACCGTTTTGATCGGGACCGCGTTTGTCGACCCAGACAGTTAAAGTTTTCAACTCGTGCAACTCCCCAGTTGCACATCTACCATTCTTAAAGTGAAAGGAACCTTTTATATAGATGGATGAGGTCCAACAGTTCCAAAACCCACCGATGTGGGATTGGGAAAAAGTGTCCAGCATTCATTCTCCTCCTAATTCCTCCACTTTCCACCTCAAGATGGAGGCATGAGTATTTTTACATGCTCATTTTAATTATATATATATATATTAAATATATTTTAACATATTTATGACATTACGGTTTGATTCCGGATTAACCGCATCCGCCCGGTCCTTTTTCCGGTTCGCTCATCGGTTCGGGTTTCAAAACATTGCTCTGTGACTCCCTCTGTGACTCCAAAGCGACTTCTCCTTTGTTTGTCCACTTTGCTCTCTCGATCGATCGATCGAAATTGATCTTCCGCCAAAACTACCGGATTTCCATCGACTTCCTCATCATCATCCTCACCGTCATTGTCTTCGTCTAGAGTTACTCTCCTTCTTGGTAAGTGATATCAACGAGAGGTTTTGGCTAACAAACTTCTTCATCTAGGCGTACTCCTCCACCAGTCAACTACTTAGGTGTCACATGGGTGAGGAACACACCGGCCGCCGACACAGTTGTCCATTTCTCCCTCCTTTGCTTTCGATGGAAGCGTTGCCAGCGATGAAGTACTGCTATGTAAAACTTGCCATCCACATCTAGCCACTCGTTGACGATGATCAGCTCGAAGGATGTGTTGATTACGTTACCGTGGTCCCCGCGAATCTTCAGGTGTGCTTGGCTGGGATACTTGATAAGCACCTGATAATACAATTAAGGGTGCGCTAGTTGTCTAGTTTTAGTTATTTCTTTCGTTAATTTAGTGGTTTTTAATTGTTTTTGCTCATAAGGTTTTCTAGTTTCGTTTTGTAGAAAATTGTTCAAAGTAGGGGTTTTTAAACCCAAAGCGCGTTAAGACATTCAAGGTTTAAAGATGGCCAAGAACGTATCATCGGATTCAAGCACAAAGGTTCAAAGTGACCCGAAGGCAAGGCAAGGCAAAGCAGCGAGCAAGACCAATTGCCGGAGTTAAGCACCTCGGCATCGATGGAAGAAAACATGTTTCATCGATGCCGAGCCTTTTACCACAATTCCCTACCTATCTCGGCATCGATGGAAAGTTTATTGTTACATCGATACCGAGACCTTTAGCAGCAGCCTAAAGCCTTTCTCCATCGATGCCAAGGGCTTTAGGAGGGTGTCTTTGGAGCATCATGGAGAATATTCTGTGCGCGTATCTTGGAGTAGAAAAGGCCGTGATATCATTGTACAAACAAGTAGAATAGATTGGATTGCATCATTTTTAGATCTAGATATAGATTTTGAATTGTTCTCCGTTGTTTTTCATTTTTAGCTTTGAATCTTTAATTTTTTGTCTTAATTAGTTAGTTTTTGTTACTTTCGTCTTCATTCAAGTTGTAGCCGCTACTCCGATCTATTGTTTAATCTAATTTTCTTCTAATGTTGTTATTTCAATTATGCTAAGTAGATTTTTGCTTGCTCTTGTCTTTATAGATATGTGTGAGTAGTTTTCCAAGGTTAGGTCATGGGGTGATTAGCACCTCATGACTCGAGTAAAAGTTGCATTTTTCACCAATAAAATTTGAATCTTTGGTTCAAAAATCGACGTGGGGTTCGGGTTTATTTGTCAAATTGCTAAGGAGTTACCTCCTTGATCATGTGCAGGTAAGAGTATTGCCTACTTATCACACATGATGCTTGGAGCTCTGTCGCACGAGGCATCTGCTAAATAAATTCTAGAGCTAGCTTGGTAATCGAACCATCTTATTTTCCGATTTGGGAACCTTAATTGAGTATCTTATACCGTGTAATTGGGTGAAAAATGTAGTTCAACTTGAGTCGTAGGTGTTAGTAATTCCTAGACCCAACTTGCTTTTATCCTAGTTTATTCGCTTTTTAATTTACTCCTTTTTACTTTCCACCGCAAACGTAAAACAAAGTTGGCAGCCTAAAAGCTGAAAACTGTACTTACATCTACAAATCCAACCAAGCCGTATTAATTTTTCGCTTGGGTACGATCCCAGTCTTCCGGATTATTATGCTTCAACTGACGTATTAAGCCTTACGCTTGGGGTGTTATTCCTTATATCGGAGTGAACAAAGCATTTTTGGCGCCGTTGCCGGGGATTTCTTATTATGGCTTTCTTGGAGGTTCGACAAACCACTGTAAGTATCCCGCTTTTGTCTAGTAGTAGTAGTAGTAGTAGTTTATGTATTAGTAGTTCGTATTTAGTTTGGTGGATACCTTTAACCTGGGTTCATACCAAACCTGAGGTGTAACGAAGCCAGGCTAAATATTGAGTTTGTTCTTAGTTAGTGTAGTTAGTTAGCTTAAATTTGATTGCATTGCTTAGCCGAGGTGGTGGCTTAACTCCTCGCATATTCTGTTTGCTGAGATGAGGTGTCGGCATAGCCCCTCTAGTCTGGTAGTTTGTTGGTAGTTAGTTAGTATTTGTCTTTGTTTATACTTGTATCGAAGCCCAATTTTCAATCGGCTACATCGTTCTTCTTCACTGCCAAGAATCCGTAGCATTCCCAGGGCGTATCCTGCCCACTCTCCGCCTCGCAAACTAAATTGCAATCGCAAAGACCCAATGGCCGAAGAAGCTCTAATTTATACTCTACGTGATTATTTGAATCCAGAACGGGCTCCTCAAGTATCACCTATCGTTATTCCGACTCCAACTGCTGGGAATACGTTTGAATTCAAAGCTAAGTATCTTCGGATAATTCCAGAATTTCGGGGGCTAGAATTGGAGGATCCTTATTTGCATATCCGGGAATTCGAGAATATTCTACATTCTTTCGTTACAACTCCGGGGCAACTTGATCAAGCTCACCTGAAGTTAGTCCCATTCACTCTCAAGGACAAGGCGAAACAGTGGTTCAACTCTCTAAAGCCACAATCTTTGCGTAACTAGGGAGATGTCCAGGATGCTTTCACCACTAAATTCTTTCCAGTCAGCCGGACGAAGTTACTTATCGATCAGATTCAATGTTTCAAGCAAAGGGATGGAGAGACTAACCACAAGTATGGGGAGCAAAACAAGGACTTGCTTATGTCGGTTCCTCATCACAATTTTTCATTGTATCTCAGAGATAACTATTTCTGCACAGGGTGTTCTCAAGAGAGTAAACAGCTTCTGGATACTATGGGTGGAGGTGATTTTATGGGGAAGACACCGGAGGATGATTGGGATTACTATGAGTCACTAACTGAGAAGACCCAGTCTTGGCAGTTTACAGATCTAGGAGATAGAGCAATGTTCAATCAAGGCCCTACCGGTTCAGGGAAATTCTCTATTGCGGAGCATACAGCTTTTGAAACTCAATTGGAGGAGATTGCTTGAAAGCTTGATATGTTGGAATTGAAGAGTGCTCAATCTCAGGAGGTGAAAGCAGTACGCCAAGTGGAGTAAGTATGTGTTATTTGTGAGATTGTGGGTCATTCTACCGAGACATGCCCCAACATTCCTGCTCTTAAGAACGTGATTAATGGGATTGTTCCAGAAGAGGTACATGCAGCGCAACGTTTTGACCCTTATTCTCAATCTTGTAATCCGAGGACTCGTCAACATCAGGCCTTCCGTTGGAATCAACCTTATGAAGGGAGTTCTTCTTAAGTTCCACCCCCTCTCCTCAATTACCTTGGAAACAACCTCAGAATGCTTTCCGTTTCCCTCAAGCTCAAGGTCCGCTTGGTTTTGCTCCCTCTATTATGTTCCCACATGTAAACCAACTTCAACAGCCACCTGCCCAGTTCCAACAACAACCACCAAAGCATACTTGGGCAGATCAATTCAGTGCTCTCTTGCAAGGTCAAACTGCCATTAATGAGCAACGAACTCAGAGGATAAATGATATCAGAAACCAGTTGGGGAAATTGACAACTACGGTGGGTTTGTTACAACAAGAGAAAGGGAAGTTTCCTACTCAATCTCAACCTAATCCGCAACTGAATTCTAATCTGACTTCTCAAAGTCTTCACTTTGCTAGCTCTTCGATGACTTTTCCCGAACAAGCAAAGGCTATTATTTCTCTTCGAAGTGGCAAGACAGTGGACAATCAAGTAGTAATGCCTCCGGAAACTACTTTGTTGCCCCCTTCTATCGAACGTTCAACACCAACCCTTGGGGAATCTCCCAAGGAGGCAAGCAAAAAGGTTTCAGAGGAAAAGGATAAAGGCAAGAACAAGGAAAGTGTATCGGACCCTTAAGTTATTCCAACACCGGCTCAGTATCCTAATCGTTTGAAGGCTTTGGCGAAACCAAATTACAATGCGGAGTTGCATGAGTTATTCAATCAAGTGAAGATCAACGTTCCTCTCATGGATGCGGTCAAGCAAATTTCCTCATATGCAAAGTTTCTTAAGGATTTGTGTACTTGGAAGCGCAAGCTTAATGTTCAACAAAAGATCTTTCTCACTGAACAAGTGAGTTCTATCATTCAGACAAATATCGCACCTAAGTACAAAGATCCGGGGAGCTCTACTATCGCGATTACCATTGGAGGAAAGCGTATCGAACAAGCCTTACTTGATCTTGGGGCCAGTGTTAATCTACTTCCATACTCTGTTTATCAAGAACTTAGTTTGGGGGAGATGAAGCCTACTCGTGTCACACTACAGTTGGCCGATCGAAGTGTTCATGTACCAAGAGGGGTAGTGAAAGATGTTCTAGTGCAAGTTGATCAGTTTGTCTATCTAGTGGATTTTGTGATTCTCGATACAAATCTAACCGACCCTCTTGCTGCTTCGACTCCAGTGATTCTTGGAAGACCTTTTTTAGCCACGGCGGATGTAGTTATCAACTGTTGAAATGGACTTCTCAATATGACCTTCGGTAATATGAACATGGAGGTCAATATTTTTAATGTGGGCAGTCAAATGAGAGATGACGAGAACGTGAATGAAGTGAGCCTTATTGATACTTTGGTAGTAAAACATGTGGACGAGTTACTCTATAGTGATCCTTTGGAAGTTGCTCTTACGGCCGAGGAGGCCAAATTTCTTGAATCTTCCGAAGTGAGGTATTTGCATGCGTTGCTCAATGAGGAGGATGAAGCGTGTCCCATGACCTTTTGGACTCCAAAATTTGAAAAGTTTGAAGAACTACCCCCAATAGAGAAGGAGGTTCTTTCATCTCTTGTGGATGCCCCTCTATATGATGATCCGGAGGGAAAACATCTCACCGCTAAAGTTGTCTCTTTCGATCTCCCGTATCTTGATTCTTCCCCAGAGGAATTACTCCTTGCTCATGAGATGAACATGCTTGAAACGTTAGACATCTTCTATGAAGATCCATTGGAAAAACCTCTCACCGCTAAGGAAATGGATGCCGAAGTGGATTACTTGTATTCGTTGTTGGCTAAACAGGATGCTTATAGACCAATCTTTGAAGAGTTAGAGCCCATGGAAGCTACAAGTGTCCCTTTGAGTTCTCCATGCCTTGATCCTCTCACCGCTAAAGAAATGAATAGCGAGGTAGATTTCTCACACTCTTTGTTAGAAAAGCAAGATGCATGTGAGCCTATTCTTGAGAAGTTATCAATCATAGAACCAATTGATTTTCTTGGTGTTGACAATTTTCTTGTGGTTTATCATCCTTATATTGTAGATTTGGTCAACAAATTGAAAATTGATTTTGTTTGGGCTATGCACTTGGTGGAACTTAAGTTTTTAAAACGAATTCGGCAATTGCTTTACTCAAAGTATCTTATCTTGTGGTATGGTCGAGTTCAATTTTTGGCAAAGAGTGTAGCATGGGGTGTTATGTTTATTATATTAGCTCTTAATGGCATAATAACTATTTGAAACCATTATGTGGATGAACATATTTTCTCTCTCTTTCACTCATTGTCACACTTTTTTTCTCTCTCTCATTTCTTTTTCACTTTCAACGGTCTAGTATAGCCATCCATTTCTTACCCCACCGGTAAGAGATGGAAAGAAAAGTATGACTCGTGTGATCGCGTGATGATTGGGTGGTGCATTTCATTCTGCTTTGCATATTTCTATTTGCTTTTAATCATTTCTTGTTTTCTTTATTTTCTATCTTTTCGCTTTTGTTTTGTTTGAAACTGAATAACACGAGCTGGTGTTACTAATGTCAATTGTTTTGTGAAAAGTCGTTCTCTCAAGTCTTCTGCAGGGTTTATATGCTACCACACCAGCCTTGGTAGTTTGGGCCTAATGTCGAAGTGAGTGAGGCGTTCAGGAGCCCTAAGCATGGGTGCGGCTAAGCGCCGCGGTTGTTAGTCTGATAAAGCTTTGGATATGGCCCAGTGTGACTAGCTATGGTTCCGAGTTGGCAGAACCGAAGGAGTAGATCCCGGAAGCATCTAATCTAACTGGAGCAAGACATTGACATGAAATCTTCCAACTTGGTCGAGGTATTTAGGGGTTGACATTCCCCTTGGACAGTACATTCGCGTACTCTTCCTCTCTTCGCTCTTGTTCTTCATGCTATGAGGGTACAGTATCACTTTAAGTTGGGGGGAGGGGTTAGCTTATGTGCTATTCATTTTTATTTTTGTGAAAATTTGAAAAATTCAAAAACATTGAAAATTTAAAAACCCAAAAATTGAGAAAATTGAAAATTTTCAAAAATAAATAAAAACTTTTTACTTGCAATTCTTCCTTTTGTCACGGTTTTTGTTCTTTTTCTGACTTGTTGCATGCTCAATAATTGTTAGTTGGCAAGAATTTGTAGCAATCCTAAGAAATTTTGTGCTTCTCAATTTGCATGCTTAGTTGAAAATTGAACGATTTAGGTGTTAAGTAAGTTTTTGAGCAAGTTTTTACCCATATCCCCATCATTCAATAAAAATACTTGTAGTTAGAAGAATAATTGCATGTCCATCTCTAATTGTGTTTAAATGTTGATTTTCAATCATTTTGGAATTCAATGCGCACTTAGGAAAGGATACAAGGCATACTTTGCATGATCTACCACATATGTGTCACCTAGTCCTACTTTACATCCTGGTTTGTTTTCCGTTCTTTGCTTTTGTAGGGAGGTATCCCCGAACAGGTACAACTAAACGGCCGAACACGTGGTACGAGGGATCACGGAAAAAAATACAATGATATGAACCACCATGAGTGGTGATCGGCGATATGGACAAGTGGCACGATAAGTCATTGGTCCAAGCTATCTGTTCGGCAGATAGAGATATACAATGACATTTGTCCAAATGTTATTGCAGGACTAGTGACATGTGAAGTAGCTAGCCCAGGCAATTTGTTCGGCAATGAGATAGCCGAACAAGGAAAGAACTCTAGTCAAGTGCTAAAGAAGGAAGAACGCTCTGGAAGGGTCCAGAAGTAGTGTTATTCCGTTAAGGAATGAGATCCCGAGAATATAGGATCTAGAAAGGATACCCAACGAGAGTGGGATGTTCGGCTAGCTATAGAAAAGAGTCCTTAATGAACTAAGGTAATGAAGTGATAAGGGAACGAGAATCCACGATATTCTGGTTTCCTATACGAGGTAGGAAACCTAGGGTATCACGGATACTTGGGCAGCAAGCATCCATGAATCTATAAATATGAGGTACACCTAGAGCTAAAAGGTACGCCATACGTTACATTCTTACGGTCTACCTACTGAAAATTAGGATTCTTCTGCTAGTACGTGATACTAACTTAGGCATCGGAGGGCCTTTGCCACGAGGGCAAAGGTGCATTCACCCCTTGTCTGTTTTGCAGATTAGGATTCAAGCAACGAACTAGGGTTCCGGTGAAAAGGCACGAGTAGCCGTTGCAATCTGGTGCTGCTCGAAACACCAATTATTTTCTTCCCCTACAGCTTTAACTTAGGTAACCAGATGTTTGGAGGGTTGCGTGAAAATAGTTTTCAATGATTCAAGTAGATTTGGGGGTGGTGTGAATGTGATAAAAATGATTAGAATGCGAAAAGGCAAAGAATTGATACATGAATCCCTATCTTTCCTCTCTCACGCAACGAGGGCATAGTTTTCACGGATGAGAATTTGGGAGGAGTCCAGGTACCTCACAATGATGCTTTAGGCATAACCCTACGAGTTGGGTAATATGACATGGAAAGAATCCTGGTGGATTCAGGGAGTTGAACCGAGGTGCTATATTACGATGCATTCAAGAAGTTGGGACTGACTCAAGTAGATTTGGTACAGTCAGTAACCCCCTTGGTCGGATTCGGGGCAGGAGCAGTTTGGCCATTAGGAAAGGTAACTTTGCCTGTTCGGACTGGGACAGTGGTACTCCGAACTGACTTCCTGGTGGTGGATGTGCCATCCTCCTATAACATGATTATAGGGAGAACATGGTTACACAAGATGAGGGCAGTCTCTTCCACCTTCCATCAAATGGCACAGTTCCCGGGATCCAAAGGGATTGAAAAGATTAAGGGTAACCAGAAGGTAGCTCAACAGTGCTTGGTGTCCATCGTAAAGAGAATCCAAAACGCCCACCATGTCCATACGGTGGAAGTCCCAGATCAACCGACTGTAGGTGGATAAATTCAAGTAGTGCTTTGAACAGCACAGGAATGCAGCGGCTTCTCGTGCCTCTTGAACGTAACCCTAATTCGTCAGAGAAACCTTTATCCTGTAAAACAGACAAGGAGTGAGCGCACCTTTGCCTCTCGTGGCAAAGGCCCTCCGATGCCTTTGTTAGTATTTCGTACTAATGATCAAACCCTAATTATCAGTAGGAAAGCAATAAGAATGCAGTGTATTGCGTACCTTTTACCTCTAGGTTTACCTCTTATTTATAGATTTGCGTATGCTTGCTGGCCAAGCATCCGTGTTGCCCTAGGATTCCTAACTCGTATAGGAATCCCAGGATCTCTTGGATTCTCGTTCCCTTATCAGTTTATTTCCTTAATCCTTATAGGACTCTTTCCATAACAAGCCGAACATCCCATACTCGTTGGGTATCTTTCTTAGATCCTATATTCTTGGGATCTTATTCTGTAACGGAATACCAGTGATTCTGGACACTTCCAGAATGTAACCCTAATAGGACTTCTCTCTTTGTTCGGCCATCTCATGGCCGAACAGATGGCCTGGACCAGTTAATTCACATGTAACTGGTCCTTAAGAAACAATGGAGACCATATGCTTCTTAAGGAGCTCTCCTCCTGTTCGGCTCTCTTGCCGAACAAGTATCTTTGAACATTGGCATCTCATGCCATTAAATAATATTCGGTCTAATAACATCTCGTGTTACTGTACCGAGGATTGCGCAACCTCTCTGTACCATTGACTTCTCGTGTCACTTGGTCCATAATGCGTTGACCTTTTCTTTGACCGTGCTCGGGCTTGTTTTGTACCTGTTCGGGAATACCTCCCTACAATTGCTCCCCAGCTTTGCTCGTTTATATTTTACTCAGATGACGAGTAAAGCTTTTTTACCGAACAAATTCACTTTGTTTCTGCACCCTTTACACGCGTCGATCATCGTATTGCGCTTCATTAAATACGAACAGACGTGTTTATGGGAAAACGGAACACTCAAACGGCGTCTGGGATGACGTTTTACGTACGCCACCCACTTTTTGGGGTATTTTTGGATTTTCGTCCCATTTTCAAAAATCTCAATCTCTCTCTTAGACTTCCTCAGCAGAAAGAGGCGATTTCACGGTTTACCCGCCATTGAAGCTCTGTTCATCATTTCAAGACCTCCTCCTTTCTGCTTTTAGGGATTCAATCGACTATTTTTCGTAAGTCATCATTCCTCTCCTTACTGCTCTTTTTCTCTTGGTAGATTGTTCACAATCTTTCGTTAGGGTTTCATCGTCCCCCTTCTTTATACTTTCAAAGAACCCCAAAAGGTTTTCTGGTAATGGGGAGATTTCGTAGACATTGTAATACTCCTCAAACCATGGCTAGTTTTAGATCTCGATATGGGATTCCTGACAACGTAGCTACTGTTTTGGCTCCTGAGGATGCCATTCGTGAAAGCTTCGATTTTGACACCCTTCATATTCCAGTAGTAGCCGTCGTTGAAGGCGGGGTTAGGTTTCCCCTAGCCCCTCTGCTCCGCCAAGTCTTAGCGTATTACAGGCTTTCGCCAATGCAGGTTTCTGCTAATTTCTTCAGGGTAGTTATGGGCATAGATACCTTAAACCAAATGTTAGGGACTTCGCTAGGCCTGTATGATATTCACCATCTATACAGTATTTCCAGAACTGGGGATGCCCTTACGTATTATTTAAAGAGTAGGGATTCTAGAAAGAAGCTCGTTCTCGAACTCCCTGACTCTGCTCGAGGGGATGATGACGACTTTCTGATCGTTACGGGCAACTTCGAACCCAGAGACGAGGACGACCAAGTGATTGGTTTTCATGCCCCTCACATATTCGGGAGCCCACGTTAGTGCTCTCCCTTAATATCATTTGTTTTGTCCTCTTTCATAGGAAAAGCGTTTTCGTGCTTCTAATTGCTTATGCTTTGTTTCAGCACCAAATATTAATCGTGGTTATAACATCATAACCCCACAAGTTCACGTAGCTGATATCAGACGAGCACTTGCGTTCAACGGCGAAGGGACATACCTTGCAGGCCGAGCAAGAGCAGCTCAAGTACTTCTCAGCTACAAGGCTTCGTATGGTGGGTTTATTGATCGGAGAACCCGAGCAGCTGACATCCCTGCAATAGCTGGTCCTTCAAGACCAATCCCTGAACAAGAAGAGAGGCGTTCCCAGACTCCTCCAATTTCTGACGAACCTATCCCTCTTGCTGAGGAAGTTTCCAGTTCTACATCCAACTCGTCTTCCAGCGGTTATACCCCTTCGCCTCCAGCAATGAACCAACCAATCGATTTGGGGAGTCTCCTTACCATACCTGGTCGAGGTCGTGGAGCTGCTCGGGGACAAGGTGGCCAAGGTCGTGGCCGCCGCACTCAGACCCAGACTGATGCTCCTCCTGGCTTTTCCCCAGAAGAAATCGAGGCCATTCACCGTGAGAAACGTCAACGAGTGGAGGAAACTCAAGAAAGACGCCCTACATCCTCCTCATCACCTGCTCCCCTCTGGGCTCCTCCATTCTCACACGGGAACCGAGCTATCACTGCTCGGGACAGTGTTGAGTCAGAAGGCACTGCCCTTGCCTTGTCTCAAGCTTTTCTGCTGCCAGGAGATATGCAGAAGGAGGTGGCGAGCTCGCCTGACAACCTTCTAAGCTCATTCATGTCTCACAATGCCAAGGTAAAATTTCGCTTTTGTAAACCATAGTATACCATAGCGTTTGTTTAACTGTTTTGAACGTTTCCAGGTGATGCAAAAAATGGTGGCCATGGCTCAAAAACTCAGCCAATCTGAGCCCCAACGTGCCAAACTGGTCGGTGAGAACAACAAGCTTCAACGCACCATCATCAGGCTTGAGAGAGAAAGAAACCAAGCCTTGGGAGTGGCTGATGGTTTAAAGGGACAACTAAAGGGGACTGAGGACAGCCTAAATCAGACGCTGAAGGAACTCGAGGCGAGTCAGAATGAAACCAAAGCTGCATTTGAGAAGGGATACAACGAAGGGATCAAGGTGGCCACGGAAAGTTACACAAGCCAAATGCCTGGGATACAAGACCAAGTCTGGGTGGCTTCTTGGACAGCTTGCCTTGCCAAAGCTGAGATTCCAGAATCATCTCCTCTCTGGACCAACATTGAACTACCCAGTGCTGCCAGTCAAGAGGAGGATATTGCAGAAGAGATGAATGATGAGCAAGTGGTGAACGTGTCTGCTGAGCAACCTGTTTCTGAAGTGGAGCCTCAGATTGATATGACCAATCCTGGCCAAAAGGAAGCCAGTGGTGGTCAACCTGAAGATGAAACTCCCACTGCAACTGAAGCTCCTTCAACTGTTCCTACAGCCGTTCAAGACCTGACAGAAGATGAATGAATATGTCTTTGTATTTTGACAATATATTTGACTGTCTGTTTGTGGGCCTGGCCAATGCTGTTTTGAAAAACTCTAACAGTATTTCGTACTTGTTTGTCAAGTATTTCGTACTTGTGAATATATCTGAATGCTTCTAAACCTGTGCACATTCTTCGTATGACTTGAACAGTTTTGTGCATAGTCTCGTATGCTTATGCATGTATTCGTATGCTTTGCATAGTTACATTAACTTTTAAGTTTCACATACTTAATGTGTGAAATTTTCACAAGTAAGTGTCACGTACTTAAAAATGGATGTTTACACAAGTATTTCGAACTTGTGTTTAAGTTTCTCGTACTCAAGTATTTCGAACTTGTGTAAGTTTCTCGTACTCAAGTATTTCGAACTTGTGTAAGTTTCTCGTACTCAAGTATTTCGAACTTGTGTAAGTTTCTCGTACTCAAGTATTTCGAACTTGTGTTCAAGTATCACGTACTTTAGATGGATATCCTACATTCTGCTCCCCAATACGAATGAGGGAGATGAACTTCGTAATTCGTATTTAAAACAAATACTGGAAACAACAATAATTATATATAAAAGAAAGGCAACTTCATTCATAAGCTATAGAACTCAAGAGGGCGTTATTCGTACCCCTTGCAGCTAAAACAAGAAAACTAAAACACAAGAGAGTTTTATTCGTAACTCTCACACAATCACGATGTGCACAAGGAAAAATATATTTCATATAAAAAACTTCCTCAAGTTGTGGACATTCCATGGTCTTGGCACCGGGTTCCCATCCAGGTCTGCCAATCGATAAGCTCCAATGCCCACAATCTCAGTAACTCGATATGGGCCCTCCCAATTAGCCCCCAACTTTCCTTCATTAGCCACTTTAGTGTTGCCGAGCACCTTTCGTAGCACAAGGTCTCCAACACCAAATTCCCGTGGATGTACATGCTTGTTGTAGCCTTTGACTAGCTGCTCTTGGTACGAGGCCAAGTGCACTAGGGCCCGTTCTCGTCTCTCCTCGGCAAGATCTAATTCAATCTCCAAGGCTCGATCGTTGCCTCCACTTTCTACCAACTTGGTCCTGTTGGTCGGCAGACCTACCTCCAATGGAATAACAGCCTCTGTTCCATACGCCAAAGAATAGGGGGTCTCTCCCGTAGACCTCCTAGGTGTTGTACGGTATGCCCATAGGACCAATGGCAATTCATCAGGCCATTTCCCCTTTGCTTTATCCAAACGTTTCTTAATCCCATTAAGAATGGTTTTGTTAGATGCCTCTGCTTGGCCATTACTTTGAGGGTAGGCCGGAGTTGAATAGTAATTTCTTATCCCATACTGGGCACAGAAAGTTTTGAACTTTTTCTGAAATTGAGACCCATTGTCTGTAATCAATGAATACGGGACTCCAAAACGAGTAATGATGCTCTTCCACACGAACCTCTCTATCATAGGTTCGGTGATTTTAGCCAATGGTTCTGCCTCAATCCACTTGGTAAAATAATCTGTCGCAACTAGCAGAAATTTTCGATTTCCAGTTGCCTTGTGCAGTGGACCCACAATGTCCATTCCCCACTGAGCGAACGGCCAAGGACTTGTTAAAGGCACCAAGTCTTCTGCTGGTGTTCGAATCATTGGTGAAAATTTCTGACACTTTTCACAAATCTTGACGTACACCTTAGCATCTTCTTGCATGTACGGCCACCAATATCCTTGAGTGATTGCTCGGTGGGCTATGGACCGGCCCCCAGCATGGCTTCCACAGGTTCCCTCATGAATTTCGTGGAGGAACTTTTGCACCATTTCAGGGTGCACACAAAGCAAATAGGGCCCCTGTAAAGGACTTCCTGTATAATTTCCCTTCAGGAGATAACCAGAACCGAGCAGATTTGGTCCTAATTTTATGAGCCTCTTTTTTGTCTGAAGGGAGCTTTTCATCTCGTAAGAACTCAATAATTGGATCCATCCAACTTGGTCCCTGGTTCACGTCCAGGACCATCTCTACGCTTCTTCCAATGCTCGGCTCGGTTAGATATTCCACGGCTATCTTTCTCTTGAACTCGGTTGGTACAGCTGCAGCCAACCAAGCTAGCGAATCTGCATGTGCATTCTTTCCAGAACTTATCTGCTCAATATATACCCTTTCAAAAGTATCGAGCAGATCTCTGGTTCGCCTGTACGTAAGGCTGCCATCTTCTCACTCCGTGTTTCATATTGCCCGGACAACTGATGAACCACAAGCTGTGAGTCACTATATACCCTTACATGTTCGGCTCTTAGGGTTTTTGCACTTCTCAAACCAGCTAAAAGCGCCTCGTATTCCGCCTACGTTGTTGGATGCACTGAACCCAAGACGAACTGATAGCTCCTAACATTGATCCTTCAGGGGGAAAAAGAACTACCCCTATACCTGATCCGGTATTGCAAGCGGACCCATCAACAAACAGCTTCCATTCCAAGGGATCTTGCTCGGCTAATTCCTGTTTCTTCGTTACAGGAGACTTTGCTTCATACTCCTTTCTCAGTAGGAGGCAAAGGTGCGAACCGCAGGTGAGAATTCTGCCACGAAATCTGCCAATACCTGGCCTTTGATTGCTGTGCGCGGCTGATAGTCAATGTCATATTGGCTTAATTCTAACGGACCAAGTCGAGATCCTTCCCGAGAAGTCTGCCTTTCGGAGCAGTGATTTTAATGGGAACTCAGTATAAATCACCACTCTATGGCTCTGGAAATAATGCGGCAATTTTCTAGTTGCTGTCCTTAGTGCTAGGATCAATTTCTCGAGGGGCAAATATCTTGTTTCCTGCATCTAATAACTGTCTTGCTCACATAATAAACAGGGATTTGTTCGGATCCCCTATTTCTCAGAAGGACTGCACTCACAGCATGCTCAGAAACTGCTAAGTACAAAATTAAGGACTCACCTGGTTCTGGAGTTGAGAGAAGGGGAGGAGAGGCCAAATATCCCTTCAAATCCTGGAAGGCTTTTTCACATTCTGCTCCCCATTCGAATCCTTCCCTTTTCTTTAATAACTGAAAGAAAGGTCTGCACTTATCACTTGACCGGCTAATAAATCGATTGAGAGCTGCTGCCATCCCAGTCAAACGCTGGACTTCCTTCGTTGTTCGGGGACTCTGTAGATTCTGCAAGGCTTTGATTTGGTCGGGATTCGCCTCTATCCCTCTCAACGTTACCAGATGACCCAGAAACTTTCCAGAACCGACTCCAAACGCACATTTCGAGGCGTTGAGCTTCAATTTATATTTCCTTAGAATCTCAAAAACCTCCCTCAAATCTGTAATATGGCTTTGCCCAGCTTTACTTTTTACAACCATGTCATCTATGTAAACCTCCATAGTATTCGCCGAGCAACTTTCTGAACATGATGGTTGCCAACCTCTGATACGTTGCCCCTGCATTTTTCAATCCAAAAGGCATGACATTATAACAGTACAACCCTCGTGGTGTAATAAAAGACGTCTTCTCCTGATCTGGCTCAAACATTGCAATTTGATGATATCCTCGATACGCATCGAGAAAACTCATCCGCCCATATCCAGCTGTTGCATCAACCAACTGGTCAATCCTTGGAAGAGGAAAACTATCCTTTGGGCACGCCTTGTTTAAATCCGTGAAGTCAACACATACACGCCATTTTCCGTTCTTTTTCTTGACGACGACAGTATTTGATAGCCATTCTGGATAATAAACTTCTCTTATTGCCTTGGCCTCCAACAAATGATCCACTTCTTCGATTACAGCGTCAACGTGCTGTACGGCTGCTCTTCGTTTCTTTTGGATGACAGGTTTATGTTGTGGATCTATATTCAAGTGATGGCAAATAACATCTGCACTTACCCCGGGCATCTCCTCTGGTGTCCAAGCAAATACATCGACATAAGTTTTCAAGAACCTCACCAGTTCACTCTCTTCCTCTTCTGGCAGTGACTCCCCGGTTAGGAAATACCTATCTGGATCAGTCTCGTTGATCAGTGTTTTCCTTAAATCCTCTACTACCCTTTCTGTTGGGTCTTTTCCAATATCCTCAATGGTCGGTAGATCCGGAATTTCCACAGTACTAACATGGTGGGCAGCATGGACTCTTTTTATGATGGATACCAAACATTGTTGAGCTATTTTTTGGTTACCTTTGATGTGCTCAATCCCATTAGACCCTGGGAACTTCACCATCTGATGGAAGGTTGAAGAGACTGCCCTCATCTTGTGCAACCATGTTCTCCCTATAATCACGTTATAGGAAGATGGTACATCCACTACTAAGAAATCGGTTCGTAGCACCACTGTCCCAGCCCGAACAGGCAGAGTTACCTTGCCTAAGGGCCAAACTGCTCCTGCTCCAAATCCGACCAATGGAGTTGCTGATTGCACCAAATCTTCTTGCGTGAGCCCCAGTTTCTTGAACGCATCATAGTACAGCACTTCGGTGCAACTCCCTGAATCTACCAGGATTCTTTCCATATCATATTCCCCAACTCGTAGGGTTATGACCAAAGCATCATTATGTGGTATCTGGACTCCTCCCAGATCTTCATCTGTAAAAACTATGCTCTCAGTTGAGTTTCTCTTCGTTGCGCCCTCTCTTCTTTCCCAACTGCATTACGTGTTGGTCATGTTTCACTTGTCTCTGAAGCAATCTCACCTCATTTCTCGTATAAGGCTCGGCTAATCCATGTATCATATGGATTACCCCCTTTGGATTCTGTTCGTAATCCAACTCCATTGCCTTGTCTTTATCCTTTGGATCTTCTTGGATAAATTCTTTGAGATAGCCTCGCGAGACCAAATCATCAAGGTGTCGTTTAAACATCTCACAATCCTTCCGTCATATGGCCCCAATCTTTATGGTAACTGCAGTGCTGATTCGTAGCACGTTTTGCGTCTTTATTCCCACCAAGAGTTGGGGGCCATTTAAAATATGGCTGATTCTTTATTCGATAAAGAATCCTGTAAATGGGCTCTTTCCAAACCTGTGTTTATTGAAAAGAATGACTTGGGATCCGGGGCTTGCTTTTCCTTGTACTGCTCCTTCTTCGCCTGCCCATAATCTTTTCTTTCGCGGATAAGTTTTGGGCTCTGGCTTGTCAGCTTTCTTTGTAGGCCCCTTTACTTGCTCGGCGGCCAACTTTCCATCCTCTCGTAGGATGTCATCCTCGTTCCTGGCATGCTGCTCAATTCTCTCCATTAATTTTGCCAATGTCTGCACGGGACTCATGTTCAGAGACTTACGCAGTTCCCCCCGAACAGGTAAGCCTGTTTTAAACGTAGCTATTGCGTATTCTTCACTACATCCTTCAATCTCGTTGAAGGTTTCCCAGTACTTTTTTGCATAAGTCCTGATCGGCTCGTCCTCTCCTTGCTTCATAAAAGTAAGACTCTCAAAAGTTTTGGGAGCTTTCCTGCTCGTCAAGAACCGTGCAGTGAACTTCCTCGGCCAACTGCACCCATGTTCGGATAGATCGTGAGCCCAATTTATGAACCATGATAAAGCAACCTTCCCCAAACTTGACGGGAACATCTTGCACATGATTGCATCATCCCCTATCATGCATAAACATTGCCTGCTGGTAATGCTGTATATGGGCCTACGGGATCAGCATCTGTCTCGTAGAGGATGAATGTTCCGTGCTTTACTCTGGTCGGCAATCTAGCCTCTTGTAACTTCTTTGAAAAAGGGGAGGATGCTATATTCTGAAGTGCTTTCCGTGCTGCTTCTCGTGCAGTCATGGCTTCATCCTCTTGGTCCTTTCTTGGATCTAATTTGTTCCCAATCGGAATCAGGTCTCTCGTACCTGTCCCTATGATGTTTTCTACTCCCTTCCTCCTCGGGGGTAGAGCTTCGACCTCTGCTTCTCCTCTTTCTTGGAGATACCCTCCTTCGCTCGGGTGTTCGGATATTGCTCCTCCCTTTTCGTGGAGAAGTTTTATATCGCCTCGGGGTCAAACTTCTGCTTCTGCTCTGCTTCTTCTTACGTGAAGGAGCCTTTTGGTATTGTACCAAAGCGTATTCATCTCCTCTTGAATTTCTTCGAGATAATCCAGAGTCCTCCGGATGTTCTCTGATTCTTTCTAGTTCTCTGATTTCATGTTCTCGTTTTTTGATCAAACGAGCATACTCCTCGATTTCTTGTCTTTTCTTATCCAGAACGTCTTCGCTACGGTATATACTTCTGGAGTGTGCAATCGATTCATCCCCTCGATGGGATTTAGTCCTTCTCGTGGACTTTGATGCTGTCTCTCCATCTCTATTTCTGGAGTTGTCGTGGATAATAGGGGGGTGGCCCTTACTTGTGGTCCTCTTGTGTCCTCCTTCGGGCTTTTTCGGAGCCCCGGGTGGAGACTTATCCCCTCCTCCAATCAACACATCTTTTGGGTCGTGTGGCGTTGCTGGATCTACTTCCACCATGGTCGTATTTCAAAGGGAACTCTTTCGTTTCCCACAGACGGCGCCAATTGTAGGTGGATAAATTCAAGTAGTGCTTTGAACAGCACAGGAATGCAGCGGCTTCTCGTGCCTCTTGAACGTAACCCTAATTCGTCAGAGAAACCTTTATCCTGTAAAACAGACAAGGAGTGAGCGCACCTTTGCCTCTCGTGGCAAAGGCCCTCCGATGCCTTTGTTAGTATTTCGTACTAATGATCAAACCCTAATTATCAGTAGGAAAGCAATAAGAATGCAGTGTATTGCGTACCTTTTACCTCTAGGTTTACCTCTTATTTATAGATTTGCGTATGCTTGCTGGCCAAGCATCCGTGTTGCCCTAGGATTCCTAACTCGTATAGGAATCCCAGGATCTCTTGGATTCTCGTTCCCTTATCAGTTTATTTCCTTAATCCTTATAGGACTCTTTCCATAACAAGCCGAACATCCCATACTCGTTGGGTATCTTTCTTAGATCCTATATTCTTGGGATCTTATTCTGTAACGGAATACCAGTGATTCTGGACACTTCCAGAATGTAACCCTAATAGGACTTCTCTCTTTGTTCGGCCATCTCATGGCCTGAACAGATGGCCTGGACCAGTTAATTCACATGTAACTGGTCCTTAAGAAACAATGGAGACCATATGCTTCTTAAGGAGCTCTCCTCCTGTTCGGCTCTCTTGCCGAACAAGTATCTTTGAACATTGGCATCTCATGCCATTAAATAATATTCGGTCTAATAACATCTCGTGTTACTGTACCGAGGATTGCGCAACCTCTCTGTACCATTGACTTCTCGTGTCACTTGGTCCATAATGCGTTGACCTTTTCTTTGACCGTGCTCGGGCTTGTTTTGTACCTGTTCGGGAATACCTCCCTACACCGACTATCGAGGACATCGAAAAAGACCCAACAGATAGGGTAATTGAGGGTTTGAAGAAAATACAGATCAACGAGACTGATCCTGATAAGTATTTTTTAATTGGAGAATCGCTGCCAGCAGAGGAAGAGGCTGAATTGACAAGTTTTCTAAAGACATACGTTGACGTATTTTCCTGGACACCAGAGGAAATGCTTGGGGTGGATGCAAACGTCATTTGCCACCACTTGAATGTTGATCCACAACATAAGCCAGTCAATCAAAAGGAAAGAAGGGCAGCCGTACAGCATGTTGACGCTGTAATTGAAGAGGTAGATCGTTTGTTGGAAGCCAGAGCAATAAAGGAAGTTTACTATCCAGAGTGGCTATCCAATACTGTTGTTGTGAAGAAGAAGAATGGAAAATGGCATGTCTGTGTGGACTTTACAGATTTAAACAAGGCATGCCTAAAGGAGAGCTTCCCTCTTCCAAGGACAGACCAGTTGGTTGATGCAACTGCTGGATACGAACAGATGAGTTTTCTCGATGCATACCGAGGATATCATGAAATTGCCATGTTTGGGCCTGATCAAGAAAAGACTTCTTTTATCACACCACAATGGTTGTAAATGTTATAGTGTCATGCCCTTTGGATTGAGGAATGCAGGGGCAACATATCAAATACTAACAACCATCATGTTCAGAAAACTACTCGTCAAAACTATGGAGGTTTACACAGACGACATGGTGGTAAAAAATAAAGCTAGACAAGGCCATATAGCAAATTTGAAAGAGGCTTTTGAAATCCTGAGGAAGTACAAACTGAAGCTCAATGTCTCGAAGTGTGCGTTTAGAGTCGGTTCTGGGAAGTTCCTAGGCCATTTGGTGACTGTAAGAGGGATCGAAGATAACCCTGACCAAATAATGGCCCTACAAAATTTGCAGAGTCCTAAGACAACTAAGGAGGTCCAAAGGCTAATTAGGATGGCAGCAACCCTCAATAGGTTCATTAGCTGGTCAAGTGACAAGTGCAGACCCTTCTTCCAATTGTTGAGAAAAAGGGAAGGATTTGAATGGGAAGCAAAGTGCGAACTGGCCTTCCAGGACCTAAAGAAATATTTGGCTTCCCCTCCCCTCTTTTTTTCAACTCCAGAGCCAGGTGAGTCTCTAATTTTGTATTTAGCTATTTCTGAACACATTGTGAGTGCAGTCCTGTTAAGGGATAAGGGATCCGAGCAAATCCCTGTCTATTATGTGAGCAAAACATTGATAGATGTAGAAACGAGGTATCTGCCCCTAGAGAAATTAGTCCTAGCATTAAGAACAACAACAAGAAAATTGCCACATTATTTCCAAAGCCATAGAGTTGTAGCCTATACTGAGTTCCCATTGAAATCGCTGCTACGAAAAGCAGACTTCTCGGGAAGAATCTCAACTTGGCCCGTCGAGTTAAGCCAATACGATATTGATTATCAGCCGCGCACGGCAATCAAAGGCCAAGTGTTGGCTGATTTTGTGATAGAATTCTTGCCTGCAGTAGCACCTTTGCCTCCTACGAGAAATGAGCTGGTAACAGGGCCACTAGCAAAGAAGAACCAGGCCCCATCTGAACAGGATCCACTGGAATGGAAGCTGTTTTTGATGGATCAGCATGTAACACAGTGTCAGGGATTGGGACTGTGCTCTTTCCCCCTGATGGAGTGATGTTGGAGCTGTCTGTTCGGCTAGGTTTCAGTGCATCAAATGATGTGGCGGAGTACGAGGCACTCCTAGCTGGATTGAGGAGTGCAAAAACATTGAAAGTAAAACGGGTTAGAGTATATTGTGATTCACAGCTCGTGGTCAATCAATTGTCCGGAGAATACGAAACCCGGAGTGAAAAGATGGCGGCCTATGTGTAGGCAGCCAAAGATCTGCTTGATACCTTCGAAAGGGTATATATTGAACAGATGAGTTCTGGACAGAATACTCATGCAGATTCATTAGCTTGGTTGGCTGCAACTGTACCAATTGAGTTTAAAAGGAAGGTGGCAGTAGAGTATCTGAGTGAGCCGAGCATTGGGAGAAGTGTGGAGTTGGCCTTGGACGTGAACCAAGGACCAAGTTGGAAGGACCCAAGTATGGAGTTTTTACGAGACGAAATACTCCCTTCTGACAAAAAGGAGGCTCACAAGATAAGGACCAAATTTGCTGTAGGGAGGTATTCCCAAACAGGCAGAAATAAGGCCCGAACACGTGGTACGCGGGACCATGGTATAATACGACAAGGACAGTCGCGGTGCAAGATGATGGTCGGCGATGTGGACCAGTGACCTGAGAAATCATTGGTCCAGGAAGGTTGTACGGGGTCTTGGTCCAATAAATATGAGAAGTTATTAGACCAAGGGACTAATAACGGAATAGTGACATGTGAAGTCACTAGTCCAAGTAGCTTGTTCGGCAATGAGAAGGCTGAACAGGAGGGGAGCTCCTTAGAAGACATTGGTCCAAGTAATTGATAAATGACCAGTTACATGTGAAGTGACTGGTCCAGGCAGTTTGTTCAGCGACGAGTTAGCCGAACAAACATGTAGGGAGGTATTCCCGAACAGATACATCTAATTGCCGAACACGTGATGTACAAGAACACGTGAAAGATTGGACAGGGCTAATCGCCAAACAGACTATTGAATAGCGATAAAAGGACAATTACATGAGAAGTCATTGGTGTAAACTAAACTGTTCGGCAGATAGAGACATTCTGATTACATTTGGACCAAGTTACATGTGAAGTAGCTGGTCCAGGAAGTCTGTTCGGCAACGAGATGGCCGAACAAAGAAAGAGCTCCAATCAAGTGTTGAAGCATAGGGAACATTCTGGAAGAATCCAGAAACAGTGGTATTCCGTTAAGAAATGAAATCCCGAGAATGTAGGATCTAGAAAAGATACCAAACGATAATGGGATGTTTGGCCAGTTATGGAAAGGAGTCCTAAAAGGACTAAAGTAATGAATTGATAAGGAAAACGAGAATCCTGGATATCTAGGGATTTTTATACGAAATAGGAATTCTAGGGCAACAGGGATGCTTGAGCAGTAGGCATACGCAAATCTATAAATATGAGGTAGACCTAAAGGTGAAAGGTACGCAATACGTTGCATTATTCAATATTTCCTACTGATAATTAAGGTTTCTCCATTAGTACGTGATACTAACTTTGCCATCGGAGGGCCTTTGCCACGAGAGGCAAAGGTGCACTCACCCCCTATCTATTTTGCAGATTAGGGTTCCGACAACGAATTAGGATTCCGGTGAAGAGGCACGAACAAGCTGTTGCAATCCAAGGTGATCCGAAACATCAATTGTTTTCATCCCCCTACAATTGGCGCCGTCTGTGGGAAGATGAACAATCTTTCAGAAAAATAATCATAATGGAAGAAGATCCAAGCACGCCGCTTAGTCCAAAGGACTAGTTGGGTGCGGCAAAAGATAAATCTACACTAGGTGCTCTGAGAAAGCCCATTGGTAGATATGATAGAGATAACTCCAAAGAAAAAGGAGACAAAACTGCTACTGGCTCCACAAGAAGGAGTAAGTCTCATAGAAGAGAAGAATCAGTCACCCATTCGAGAAGTATACACAATGATAATGATTTCCTCGATAAAAAGAGAAGGAAAATTGAGGAGTACGCTCGTTTGATTAGAAAATGAGAGTACGAGATACAAGAGCTGCGGCGGTACGAGAGCACCCAGAAGATTTCGGACTTTCTCGAAGAAATTTCCAGAAGGACAGACGGACTCTGGTAGTCCATAAGCAGGCTCATTCACGAGGGAGAAGGAGCAGGAGTCCTATCAAAGGGCGATACGAAGCTTCTCCATGAAATTGGAGAAGCAGAAGTAAAAGCCGAACACTGGATAGAAGGGCTTCTTCACGAAAAAGGAGGAGCAGAGATCGAAGTTTCACCCCAGAAGAGGAGGAAACAAGGAAGCATCATCGAGATAGATACGAGAGGCCTGATGCTGATTGGGTCAAGGCTACGGCTCATAAATCGAAGGAACTCGAGGATGGGACAGTGACTGCACGAGAAGCAGCACGCAAGGTGTGGGCACGCGCCCCGGAAATCGCTCGGTTTCCTGGGTTTTGAAATAAGACTGGGCGCGACCCTCTTTGGAAATGCGCGGCGAAACGCCTCGATTCAGAGTCGCCACTCGGGTTTTAGCGGTGCAACACCCAAGGAACCGAACTCGAAAACGTTTGCCACGTTTGTTTGATTTTGAAAAGGCGTAGACCAGTCCGTCGTCACCTTCGATATCTGAGGTTCGGGAGCCAGGTTACGAGAGGGGAAGGGTTTTATGGCACCCCCTCTCGCCCAATCCGGAGATCGGTCTCTACTCGGGCATTTTATGAAAACCTTTGCATTTTTCTCTCATTTTATCATTTTTTAGCCAGTTAGGGCGGGGGAGCAGTTAATAGGGACGAAAGCGGTAACAAATTGCGGTTTATGTGACAAAATGCTTATGAATGATTTGATTGCAATGCTAAGTATAGATTGAGAACAAGCACTGATCACCCCGAGCAAGCTGCAGTACGCTGTCACATGATGACGTGAGCAGATTCTGCCAGCATGCACTGGTCGAGCCACTGCATGGTGATACAACCTGCGCACGCCACATATACACTGGCGTACTCCACTTTCTTGATTCCTCAGTCCTTGTTTGCAACCCTCTGGGCTCTGGAAAAGGACCAGCGCACACCCAGGGCGAACCACGCAGTTTAATATGGCAGAATATACATAACCACAGGCAGAATGAATGGCTTTAGGCCATGAAAGAAAACAGAACACCCCAAAACAATGTGGGGACAAAAGATAGGCCTAGATTACGCTCAGATGCAAGGGCCAGTCACTGGACCCAGAAGCCTACTGCCGTACGCCAGTATATGACTGCCGTACGCCACTTTGCCTTTGATTCCAGTGTTTGGCTTTGCATCATCTGGGTTCTGGAACATGACCAGAAGGATCCCAGTGGCCTTTATATGACATAAATGAAAATGATAAGGTGCCACCACTAAACAGTTCTAAATATGGAAAGCAGTAAACTGGTTATTTAGCGTGCAAAGGTGACTGACTGAAAGATAAAACGAAAGGAACGACGATCCATGATCCCCACGCCAGTTGTGCTCGTCCTGCCATGACTGGCGTACGGCTCCTATAGACTGGCGTGCGCCATGTATCGTCACATACGATTGCTGTATTTTATCAGTTTAAGGCCAGGACTAGTATTATCTACTAGCCTGGGCCTTACCGACCCCCCTCAGGAGATGAAAACAGAAGAGAACACAAAGGTGGTATACCTCTTAGTATTGTGGTTTTGTGGTTGTTTTTGAACTTGAGGGTTGAAGATGGTGGCTTATATGATGACTGGGTTCCAGCAGGAGCTATGGGAGTGTATGACCTTCTCTTCTCTTTCTATGGGTGAAAGGAGATAGAAAGCTTATAGAATGAAGAAGAAGAGAGATGGCACCTCTTAATGTTGCTAACCCCTTGCAAATGAATGCAAGGGGGGTATTTATAGGGGGGAATGGACTGAGATCAGTTAAGGCCAGGCCTTGTTTGGCTGGTCTTAGGAGCAAAAGGGGCCTTCCATGCATTTAATGCATGGGACTAGTTGATGGGGGGTGTAGGAGAGAGAGGGGACGCCTCTGCCGAAAGCAATCATCAGGCACACTGTGGCCGACGTCAGGGTGGCACAAAAGTCCCGCCCAAGTGGCTGAATAAAGTTGATTTGACTGGGTTTGACTGGCGTGCGCCACTTATAACTAGCGTGCGCCAGTGAAAGCTGGGCCCATGGTCGATGACTGACACGTGGCAGCTTACTGGCGTACGTCATTAATACACTGGCGTATGCCAATTGGGTTTTGCTGTGGCCGTTTGGCTCTGGTTTGAAGGGTTTGAAACTGGGCTTGAAAGGGGTTTGGGACGCTCAAGGTTCAAACACACCTTTGTCCTTGATCTGTTTTCGACTATAATCATCATTGGGGAAGTAAAAGATCGACATATAACGTTATCTGGACAGTCCAGAATGGGGTGTCTACACAAGGCCCTAAGTAATATTGCAGCCTTCCCCTTTACAAAGAGGCTACAAAAGGCTAGGTTGCCGAACAAAGTGAAGCATGGTTCGTTCGTGCTTTACAAGACAAATACGGATCCTGTAACTCACATACAACATTATCAGCAGGCTATGTTCATGCACGAGGGAGATGATACCATCTTATGCAAGATGTTCCACTCCAGCCTTGGCAAGGTGGCTTTAGCTTGGTTTCATAAACTGGCCCCATGATCCATACGCGGATGGAGGCAGTTGGCAGAGGAATTCATTGCTCGGTTCCTGACAAGCAGAAAAGCCCCAAAGACCTTTGAAAGTCTTTCCACCATGAAACAGGAGGAGAATGAGCAGATCATGGAGTATGCAAAGAAGTACTGGGAAACTTTCAACGAGATTGAAAGCTGCACTGAGGAATATGCAATTGCCACCTTCAAGATTGGTTTACCTGTTCGGGGAGAGCCGCGTCGCTCATTGAATAAACATCCGGTAGCCACGCTGGCTAAACTGATGGAACGGATAGAACAACATGCCAGAATGGAGGATGACATACTCTGTGAGGATGGCAGGACTATTGCCGAATAGCCAAAGGCACCTGCCAAAAAGGTGGATAAGCCAGAGCCCAAAACTTATAGAGAGAGAAGGGAATATGGGCAGGCTAAGAAAGAGCCGTATAAGGATAAGCAAGCTTCTGACCCCAAATCTTTCTTTTCTATCACTACGGTTTGGAAGGAACCAATCTATAGGATTCTTTATCGAATAAAGAATCAGTCATATTTAAATGGCTCCAGAGTCTAGGTGGAGACAAGGATGCAAAACGTGCTACGAATCAACACTGCAGTTACCATAAAGATTGGGGCCATATGACTGAGGATTGTGAGATGTACAAGAGACACCTTGATGATTTAGTCTCTCGGGGCTATCTCAAGGAATTTATCCAGGAGGATCCGAAGGAGAAAGGGAAATCCATGGAACTGGGTTACGAGCAAAATCCTAAAGGAGTAATCCATATGATACATGAGTTGGCCACACCTTACACGAGAAATGAGGTTAGGTTGTTACAAAGGCAAGTCAAGCACGATCAGCATGTGATGCGACTGGGAAACAAGAGAGGGCGAGAGAATGATGCGTGCAATGAAAGCATAGCATTCACAGATGATGACCTGGGAGAAGTCCAAATACCCCACAACGATACTTTGGTCATAACCCTACGAGTTGGGGAATATGACATTGAGAGGATTCTAGTGGACTCGGGAAGTTGTACAGAGGTGATGTACTACGATGCGTTCAAGAAGCTAGGGCTGGCCCAAACAGACTTAGAGCAATCCTCAACACCTTTGATTGGGTTCGGTGCAGGAGCAGTCTGGCCTCTTGGAAAGGTAACACTACCTGTTCGGGCTGGAACAGTGGTGTTGAGGACAGATTTTTTAGTTGTCGATGTTCCTTCTTCCTATAATGCGATTATAGGGAGGACATGGTTGCACAAGATGAGAGCAATCTCCTCGATTTATCATTAGATGGTGAAATTCTAAGGATCGAATGGGGTTGAAGTACTTAGAGGCAATCACAAAGTGGCACAACAATGTTTGATTTCTATCATTAAAAGAGCCCCAAAGGCCCACCACACTCATACTTTAGAAGTACCAGATCAACCAACAATCGAGGATGTTGGAAGAAGTCCGGCTGAAAAAGTGGTTGAAGGCTTGGAGAAAATTCAGATCAACGAGACTGATCTTGAAAGATATTTCTTAATCGAGGAATCATTACCAGCGGACGAAAATGCTGAATCAATAAGATTTTTGAAGGAATACGTTGATGTATTTGCATGGGTACCAGAGGAAACGCCCGGAGTTGATGTAGGTGTGATTTGTCATCATTTAAACGTTAATCCTCAACATAAGCCGATCATTCAGAAAAAACGAAGGGCAGCCGTGCAGCAT
This sequence comes from Rhododendron ovatum, assembly GCA_019656835.1. NCBI lineage: Eukaryota > Viridiplantae > Streptophyta > Magnoliopsida > Ericales > Ericaceae > Rhododendron > Rhododendron ovatum. Next base: position 18,909,877 of record CM033794.1, on the reverse strand, counting down.
GTAGATGCAGTAATTGAAGAGGTCGATCGTTTACTGGAGGCCAAAGCCATACGTGAAGTCTACTATCCGGAATGGTTATCTAACACCGTTGTGGTGAAGAAAAAGAATGGGAAGTGGCAAGTCTGCGTAGACTTCACAGACCTGAACAAAGCCTGTCCAAAGGATAGCTTTCCTCTTCTGAGGATCGACCAGTTGGTTGACACAACCGCTGGTTACGAGCGAATGAGTTTTCTCGACGCATATCGAGGATATCATCAGATTGCTATATTTGGGCCTGATCAAGAGAAGACCTCATTTATCACACCACGAGGGTTGTACTGCTATAGTGTTATGCCGTTTGGGCTAAAGAATGTCGGGGCAACATACCAAAGACTTGCAACCATCATGTTCAAAAAGCTCATTGGAAAGACTATGGAAGTTTACATAGATGATATGGTGGTGAAAAGTCAAGATAAACGGGGGCACATAGCAGATTTAAAAGAAGCTTTCAAAATCTTAAGGAAGTACAAACTGAAACTCAACGCCTCGAAATGTGCATTTGGAGTCGGTTTAAGAAAATTCTTGGGCCATTTGGTGACCATGAGAGGGATTGAGGCTAACCCTGATCAAATCACAGCCCTACAAAGGCTACAAAGTCCTAAAACCACTAAGGAAGTCCAAAGGTTGACTGGAATGGCTGCAGCACTTAATAGATTCATCAGCAGATCAAGTGACAAGTGCAGACCCTTTTTTCAATTATTGAAAAAGAGAGAGAGATTCGAATGGGGAGCAGAGTGCGAGCAGGCCTTCCAAGATCTGAAGAATTATCTTGCCGAGCCCCTACTTTTGTCAACTCCACAGCCAGGTGAGTCTTTAATTCTGTATTTAGCCGTTTCTGAGCATGCAGTAAGTGCAGTCCTGTTGAGGGATTTGGGAATCGAACAAATCACTATTTATTATGTTAGCAAGACATTGCTGGATGCAGAGACGAGATATCTGCCTTTAGAAAAACTTGTCCTGGCATTTAGGACAGCCACAAGGAAATTGCCACATTACTTCCAAAGCCATAAGGTTGTGGTTTATACTGAGTTTCCATTAAAATCACTGTTACGAAAAACAGACTTCTCGGGAAGGATCTCGACATGGTCCGTCGAGTTAAGCCAGTACAATATCGATTATCAGCCACGCACGGCAATCAAAGGCCAAGTGTTGGCTGATTTTGTGGCGGAGTTTTCTCCTACGGTGGCTCCCCTACCTCCTACGAGAAATGAGCAGGCGACAAAGATATCACCTATGAAGAATCAACTCCCAGCCGAACAGGACCCTATGGAATGGAAGTTATTTGTTGATGGATCAGCATGTAATACTGGCTCAGGAATTGGGGTTGTCCTTTTTCCCCCAAAGGAGTTTTGATCAAATTATTTGTTCGGCTTGGTTTTAGTGCGTCAAATAATGTGGCTGAGTATGAGGCACTCATGGCTAGATTAAGGAGTGCAAAAACCATGAAAGCGGGACGGGTTAGGGTGTATTGTGATTCACAGCTTGTGGTCGATCAACTGTCCGGAGAATATGAAACTCGAAGTGAAAAGATGGTGGCCTACGTACAGGCAGCCAAGGACTTGCTTGATACCTTCAAAAGGGTATATATTGAACAGATAAGTTCTGGACAGAATGCTCATGCAGATTCATTAGCTTGGTTGGCTGCAGCTGTACCAACTGAGTTCAAAAGGAAGGTGGCAGTAGAATATCTAAGTGAGCCGAGCATTGGGAGAAGTGTAGACTTGGTCTTGGACGTGAACCAAGGACCAAGTTGGATGGACCCAATCATGGAGTTCTTACGAGATGAGATACTCCCTTCTGACAAAAAGGAGGCTCATAAGATAAGGATTAAATCTGCTAGATTTTGGCTGTCCCTAGAGGGTAAGTTATACAGAAAATCCTTTACAGGACCGTATTTGCTATGCGTACATCCTGAGATGGTGTAGAAGTTTCTTTATGAAATCCACGAGGGAACATGTGGGAGCCATGCTGAAGGCAAATCCATTGCCCACCGAGTAATTACCCAAGGCTACTGGTGGCCGCACATGTAGGAAGATGCAAAGGTATATGTGAAGATTTGTGAGAAGTGTTAAAAATTCTCACCAATGATTCGAACACGCGCCGAAGATCTGGTGCCTTTGACAAGTTCCTGGCTGTTTGCTCAATGGGGAATGGACATCGTAGGTCCACTACACAAAGCAACTGAGAATCGAAAATTTTTGCTAGTTGCAACAGACTATTTCACTAAGTGGATTGAGCTAGAACCATTGGCCAAAATCACTGAACCTATGATAGAAAGGTTCGTGTGGAAGAGCATTATCACTCGCTTTGGGGTCCCGTACTCATTGATAACAGACAATGGATCCCAATTTCAAAAGAAATTCAAGGTTTTTTGTGTCCAGTATGGAATATGAAAATATTATTCAACCCCAGCCTACCCTCAGAGTAATGGGCAGGCAGAAGCTTCTAATAAAACTATCCTTGATGAGATTAAGAAAAGGCTTGATAAAGCCAAAGGGAAGTGGCCTGACGAGTTACCATTAGTTCTGTGGGCTCACCGAACAATGCCTAGGAGGTCTACGGGAGAGACCCCATATTCATTGGCATATGGAACAGAGGCTGTCATACCACTGGAAGTTGGTCTTCTGACCAATAGGACTGCACTAGTCGAAAGTAGGGGCAATGATAAGGCCCTTGAAATTGAGCTTGATCTCGTCGAGGAGAGGAGGGAAAGGACCTTGATCCATCTGGCTTTCTACCAGGAGTAGTTGATGAAGAGCTATAATAGGCACGTTCATCCTCGAGAATTTGGTGTTGGAGACCTCGTATTACGGAAGGAACTCGGCAACACCAAGGTGGCCAACGAAGGCAAGCTAGGGGCCAACTGGGAAGGCCCGTATCGAGTAACCGAGGTCGTAGGCATATGGGCCTATAGATTGGCAGACCTGGATGGTAATCCAATTCCGAGGCCTTGGAATGTGCATAATCTACGAAAATTCTTTGTTTAAAAGCATTAAGTTTTATTTTAGATTGCACTACGTACTTGCGTGGGAATTACGAATATAATTCCCTTGTTCTAATTATGATTAGTTGCAAGAGGTACGAATAACGCCCTCTTGAGTTTTGCAGATTATGAATAAAATCACTTTTTGCAGTATAAATATTGTGTTCTTGGCATTTGTCTTAAAAATACAAATTACGGGCTTGGTTTCCCTCGTTCGTGTTGGGGAGCAGGGAACGGGCACTTATACATGTAAGTACGTGAAACTTACAAATACAAGTATGAGAACACTTGTATGATTTTTACAAAGAGTACATGAAACTTACAAATACAAGTATGAAACACTTGTACGATTTTTAAAAGTACGTGAGACTTACAAATATAAGTATGAAACACTTGCATGATTTTTAAAGTACGTGGGACTTACAAATACAAGTATGAAACACTTGTATGATCTTCAAATTATGAAAAACTTAGAAACATAGAACGATTGTTTCTAAAGTACGTGAAAGAGTACAAGCAATGATGATTCACAAGATTTGCTAAGTATTGAAAGCAAACAAATAGGATCAAAGTACGAAATACTTAAGATTAAATTATTTGCATCCGAACACATGCAAACAAAAAAGTTAGCCGAGCAAATCATATAAGTTTTGCCACAAGGGGCTGAATACCTGTATTATCAAAGTATAACCATACTAGAGAGAGTACTGGTGCCACGCAGGGCTCAGTTATCACGGTCACGTAGAACCAACCAAAAGGTTTCAAAACATTAAAACAGTTCATGTCAAACCACTTACTTATCAGTCCACATTTTGGACCTCTGGAGGAGTTTCATGTGGAACATCAGTACTGGTCCTGGTCACAGCACCATCTCCAATTGGATTCTCCTCCAGGTTAATAGGTTCATTAGTCATATCTTGAACAAGTGAATCATCAACAATAGTACCACGGTTGTCAGCAGGAGTCTCCTCATCTACCTCAGCAAAGTCTTCAATTTGCTGATTAACGTCTTCCTCCAAATCATCTACAGTGGTTGAAGTTTGTTTGCTCGGCAGATCATTTTCTACCCATAAGATTGAGTCTTCAGCAACGCCAACCTTTGTCACACAAGCCTTTCAGCTGGAAGCCCAGATCTGATCTTGTATAGTCGGCATTTGTTCCACGTAGCTGGCAGTTGCAGCATCAAACCCTTTCTGATAGCCTTCCTCGTGAGCAGTTGTTTTTGTTTTCTCAATTTCTACCAAAGCCTGGTGGAGGTTGTCTTCGGCTGTCCCAAGTTTGTCTTTTGCCTCTTGAAAGTCGGCCTTGGCTTTGTCTCTCTCCTTTTCTAGTCTGGTTATGGTGAGGAGCAACCTGCTGTTGTTATTCAAAAGCGTGATCCGTTCGGTATCAGCGTTCTGGAACTTCTGGCCCAGTGTAATCATCTTTTGAATAAACTGCAAAAGAAATCAACAAGATGTTATTGTAAGAACAAAGGAACATGAAGTATGCTTAAAAGTGACGAGAACACTATACCTTGATCCCACTAACGAGACCAGTGGAGACAAGCAGATCAGGTGCGGCTTCATTTTCTTTCTGCATGTCAACAGGAAGAAGCAGACTTTGAGCAAGTGCAAGTGCTGTTTCCGAGGAACTGGCGCTATCTCTAACGTGGACAGGCCGATCACCCCTAATAAGCTGGGGGGCTCAGCTTTGAAAAAGCACATGAGTGCTCGGTGAAGGGGGTTGTTGGAGTGAGGCTGCGGCTTGGGTAGAGGTGTCTCCAACTTCTTCACTCCTGGGACGTTTGTCCCGATGAGCATCGACAGCCTCGAGGGAACTATCGTGTTCCCGAGGAGAAGAAGATGATCGGGTTGATCCCCCCCTAGTGCGATGAGATCGTGTGAGGGGGGGGGGCACCAGTTGAGGCTGCCCTACGGGTAGCACCACGTCCCCTAGTGGAAACGGTGAGAAGGGTGCTGAGATTAAGGGGTTGACGGGTCATAGTACTTGGATCTCGAGGAGATAGAGAATAACCAGAAGAGGAGGATTGGCTGGTATCACGATTTGAAACCAGTTGTTCGGGCTGTTGTTGTTCAAATGCTAGTCCACGCGTAGATCTTCTAAGTCTCAAGCGAGGAAGCGGCACACCTTCTAAAATGGGAACTTCACTAGGTTGACCTGCAACGGTAACACCAGCTTACAGTCTTGAATTACGTGGTTGGGGAGCAGTGGAGGTAGAGGCTGTGCTGGTGCTTGGATGAGCAAGCCTTCTGTCAATAACCCCCCTGTACAAAGGCTCATATCCTAGCAGTACGTCGACGTTACGACCTCGACCTGCTGTTCGGGAACCAGGTTCGCCTGTGTATTTCAAGATCCTGTTTATGTCCTCTGTTCGGACGTAGCTCGACTCTCTTCTAGGACGTCTGTTAGCATTTTCAGCTGCAAGATCGAAATTCAAAGTTACAATTAGACACATAGAAAAGCTACGAGAAGACAGTAAACAAGAATCACAGAGCAAAATTAGGAGCGTACGTGGGTAACCCCATATGTGGGGGCAATGCAAACCCACCACTTGGCCATCCTCCCCTATTGGCTCGAACGCTCCCTTTACGTAGAGAAAATCAATCTCGTGGTCACGAGTAGAGTCTGACAAGTTGAGCACGAGACGCTTATCTGCTTTCCTAACCTTAAAATAGTACGTGTTGTATTCGGGGTTTAGCACGATGCTATACCACCATTGGATGTCCCAAATCCCCAGTTGGGTCCCCAAGATCCTATTTAAGGCCACTACTCCCATCACAAACCTAAAGAAATTGGTCGAAACCTGCATTGGTGTGAGTCGATACCCGTTCAGGATTTGACGGAGTAACACTATAAGAAATTTGAGATCTCCCAACGGTTTTTTAGTAACGGTTGAAAAAACCGTTGGTATAGATGGTGTTTAGCAACGGTTTGCAAAACGTTACTAGAAACAGGACTATAGCAACGGTTTTCATGCAACCGTTACTAGATTACAAGACTATGGCAACGGTTTTCCATAGCCGTTACTAAAAACCAGACTATAGCAACGGTTTTCCATAACCGTTACTCAAAACCGGACTATAGCAACGGTTTTCCATAACCGTTACTAAAAACCGGACTATAAATACGAAAAAATTGGCTTATTAGCTTATTTTTTGTCTTTATTCAAAAAAATTAAGTTTTGATCGAAATTTTTTACTTTTTAGATTCCTCTCGTCATGACGAAGCAATAATCTCAAAAAAATTGACGAGAAACTAACAAATGCAAAAAAAAATTGAATAAGGACAAAAAATAAGCCACTTTGGCTTATTTGTCCGAACAAGCGTAGCTATCTTTACTATGTAAAAAATAGACGGTTCCAATCAAAAAAAAAAAGTAGGTGTTTGTATAGTATAAACCGAATTTAAAAACTTGGATTAAGAATAAATCGATAAAACTCTAATGACATAAGTTAGCCCAACCGGTTTGCATAGTATAAATATTAAAAGGCCCTCAATTTTACACAAGTGCTGGGCTAGCCCAGCTGGTTCGCACTCGCGCGCACATACGCGAGGTCTTGGGTTCGATTCCCAGGAGGAGCAAAATTATTGTGTTGCCTTCCATGCGCCACACGGCGCCACGTGGGCGACAGGTGGGGCCACGTCAGCGCGGGAGGCCATGTCAGCGCCACGTAGGCGATAGGGGAGGCCACGTGGGCGACAGGTGGCATGCCACGTGGAGGCCGTGTGGCTGCCATGTCATATTTTACCCCAGATTTAAAAAAAAAAACTTGCCTATAGCAACGGTTAAGAAACCGTTGCTAAAAAATTACCCCAGATTTAGGAAAAAAAAAACTTGCCTTTAGCAACGGTTACAACCGTTGCTAAAGAAACCGTTACTAAAAAAAAATCTGTACCAACGCTCGTCAAAACCGTTGCTATACGTCTACACCAACGGATATCTCGCAACGGTTTGGGCAACGGTTGGTGAACCGTTGGTATTGCTTTTAACAACGTTTTTTGTGGTTTTTAGTAACGCTTTTGACCGTTGTTATATCCCAATTTTCTTGTAGTGTAATGGGTGAAGGGGAAATCGAACTCCTCCCTCAACGATGGCTACTATTGGGATACACATTCTGTCCCATGAACCTCCATCTCTATCTGCACCCAGGGGGGCAAGTTCGAGGCCCACATTGTTAGGGACACTATATTCTGCCCTAAATGCTGCCATCGCAGTAGAAGTTTCACAAAGTTTCCTAAACTTGCTGGGTTTATGAGGGTTATCATTATCATCCGCCATAGAGATAATCAAAAGAAAGCTATGAAATCAGAAAAGGATATGAACTAGCCCTAAAAACCAGCGGTTCTGAGATCTCAGAATAGACTAAAAATGAAGTAAGAGCGAGGATCTTACAAAGATATTGTGACGATTTTCTGGGATGCAATCGAATTTGCAGACGACGGCGATGGCGGATGAGAGGCGGGATATTTTTGCTTGGTTTTAGAGAGAAAAAGAGAGAGTTCAAGTTTTGATGAAAAATCCAAAAGTATCCTCTTTGGGGTTTAAGTGATAGGGACGGAGACGAAACGTCTCATCTCACACCGTTACTTTTTAAGTAACATGAGAAAGGGATTGAACTGACGACATATTAACGTCGTTTAGACAAAGCGTCAATTCACATTAAATGTAAAGCATACGAGACATGCCACGTGGAGTCATTGCCTCGAGACGGTACAAAGACAAAGGCGCCAAAGCATCAAATGAATATTAAAATTATGACTGCACAGGATTGTAGGAGTTCAGTCTAAAATATTTGTCCATAAAAGCTTTACCTATTGGCCCCGAACAGTGGCAAATGAGTAAAGTTGGGGAGCAATTGTAGGGAGGTATTCCCGAACAGATACATCTAATTGTTGAACACGTGAAAGATTGGACAGGGCTAATCGCCGAATAGACTATTGAATAGCGATAAAGGACAATGACATGAGAAGTCATTGGTGTAAACTAAACTGTTCGGCAGATAGAGACATTTTGATTACATTTGGACCAAGTTACATGTGAAGTAGCTGGTCCAGGAAGTCTATTCGTCAACTAGATGGCCGAACAAAGAAAGAGCTCCAGTCAAGTGTTGAAGCATGGGGAACATTCTGGAAAAATCCAGAAACATTGGTATTCCGTTAAGGAATGAAATCCCGAAAATGTAGGATCTGGAAAAGATACCAAACGATAATGGGATGTTTGGCCGGTTATAGAAAGGAGTCCTAAAAGGACTAAAGTAATGAATTGATAAGGAAAACGAGAATCCTGGATATCCAGGGATTTCTATACGAAATAGGAATCCTAGGGCAACAGGGATGCTTGAGCAGTAAGCATACGCAAATCTATAAAATATGAGGTAAACCTAAAGGTGAAAGGTACGCAATATGTTGCATTATTTAATATTGCCTACTGATAATTAGGGTTTCTCCATTAGTACGTGATACTAACTTTGCCATCGGAGGGCCTTTGCCACGAGAGGCAAAGGTGCACTCACCCCCTGTCTATTTTGCAGATTAGCATTCCGACAACGAATTAGGGTTCCGGTGAAGAGGCATGAACAAACTGTTGCAATCCAAGGTGATCCAAAGCATCAATTGTTTTCATCCCCCTACAAAACAAAGAACTCCAATCAAGTGTTGCAGCAAAGGGAACACTCTGGAAGGGTCCAGAAACAGTGGTATTTCGTTAAGAAATGAGATCCCGAGAATGTAGGATCTGGAAAAGATACCCAACGGAAATGGGATGTTCATCTAGTTATGGAAAAGAGTCCTAAAAGGACTAAGGTAATGAACTGATAAGAGAACGAGAATCCAAGATATCCTAGGTTTCCTATACGAGATAGGAATCCTAGGGCAATAGGGATGCTTGGGCAGCAAACATCTAGGAATCTATAAATACGAGGTACATCTAGAGGTAAACGTACGTAATACGATGCATTCATATTATTTTTCTATTGATAATTAGGGTTCATCTGCTAGTACGTGATACTAATTTAGGCATCGGAGGGCCTTTGCCACGAGAGGCAAAGGTGTGCTCACGCCTTGTCTGGTTTGTAGATTAGTGTTTTCGATGATGAATTAGGGTTTCGGTGCAGAGGCAAGAATAACCGTTGCCAATTGGTGTAATTCTAGGCATCTGTGGGAAACGAAAGAGTTCCCTTTAAGAAAATGACCATGGTGGAGATAGATCCAGGAACACCTCATGATCCAAAAAGTTTGCTAGATGGAGGAGGGGATAAATCTCCGCCTGGGGCTCTGAGAAAGCCCGAAGGCAGACACAGGAGGACAACAAGTAAGGGTTGCCCTCTTACTGTTCATGACACCTCTAAGAACAGAGAGGGTGGGACAGTTTCAAGATCCACGAAAAGGAGCAAATCCCATCGGAGGGATGAATCGGTTGCACACTCCAGGAGTGTGCACTATAGCGATGATGTCCTCGATAAAAAAAGGCAAGAAATCGAGGAGTATGCTCGTCTGATTAAAAAATGAGAGCATGAGATGAGGGAGCTAGAGGGGATTCGGGAACATCCGAAGGACACCGGTCTGTCTCGAAGAAATTCTAGGGGCAACGCGTATGTTATGGTAAAATACAGAGAAGCCCCTTCATGAGGAAGAATGAGCAGAAGCAGAAGTCCAACCTCAAGGCGACACAAAGCTTCTCCATGAAAAAAGAGGAGTAAGAGTAGGAGCCGAACACCGGAACGAAGAAAGGCTTTTTCGAGAAGGAGGAGAAGCAGGGGCTGAAGTTCTACCCCTGAGGAGGAAGGGACTAGAAAACACCATAGGGATAGGTACGAGAAACCTGATTCCGATTGGGAAAGGACTAGATCCAACAAAACAAAGGGACTAGAAGATGAAACCATGACTGCACGGGAAGCAGCACAAAAAGCACTGAGGAATATTGCATCCTCCCCTTTTGCAAGAAAGTTACAGGAGGCTAGGTTGCCGAGCAGAGTGAAACACGGAACATTCATCATCTACAAGACAGATGCTGATCCCGTAGCACATATACAACACTACCAGCAGGCAATGTTTATGCATGAGGGAGATGATGCAATTATGTGCAAGATGTTCCCATCAAGTTTGGGAAGGTAGCTTTGTCTTGGTTCCATAAGTTGGAACCGCGCTCAATCTGAACATGGGTGCAATTGGCCGAAGAATTCACTGCTCGGTTCTTAACGAGCAGAAGAGCTCCAAAAACTTTTGAAAGCCTTTCCTTTATGAAGCAAGGTGAGGATGAGCCGATCAGGAGTTATGCAAAGAAATACTGGAAGACTTTCAATGAGATTAAAGGTTGCAGTGAGGAATATGCGATAGCTACATTCACGATAGCTACATTCAAAACTGGGTTGTCTATTCGGGGAGAACTGCGTAAGTCCTTAAACATGAGTTCAGTGGGGACACTAGCAAAGTTAATGGAATGAATAGAGCAGCATGCTAGGAACGAGGATGACATACTCCAGAAAGACGGCAAGATAGTGGCCGAGCAAGTTAAAGGCCCTGCAAAGAAAGTGGATAAGTTAGAGCCCAAAACCTATTGAGAAAGAAAAGACTATAGGTTGGCTAAGAGAGAGCTGAATAAATAAGCACCTGATCCCAAATCTTTCTTTTCCATTACCACGGTTTGGAAGGAGCCCATCTATAGGATTCTTTATCGAATAAAAAATCAGCCTTACTTCAAGTGGCCCCCAAGTCTTGGTGGAGATAAAAATACAAAACATGCTATGAATCAGCACTGCAGCTACCATAAGGATTAGGGCCATATGACTGAGGATTGTGAGATGTTTAAAAGGCACCTTGATGATCTGGTTTCGCGAGGTTATCTCCAGGAATTTATCCAGGAAGATCCAGAGGATAAAGAAAAAGTAATGGAATGGGATTACGAGTAGAATCCAAAAGGTATAATCCATATGTTACATGGATTGGCCAAGCCTTATACAAGGAATGAGGTGAGATTACTCCAGAGACAAATCAAACATGACCAACATGTGATGTGGTTGGGAAAGAAAAGAGGGCGTGACGAAGAAATATGCAACGAGGGCATAGTTTTCATGGATGAGGATCTGGGAGGAGTCCAGGTACCTCACAATGATGCTTTAGTCATAACCCTACAAGTTGGGGAATATGACATGGAAAGAATCCCGGTAGATTCAGGGAGTTGCACCGAGGTGCTATATTATGATGCATTCAAGAAGTTGGGACTGATTCAAGCAGATTTGGTATAGTCAGTAACCCCCTAGGTCGGATTCGGGGCAGGAGCAGTTTGGCCATTAGGAAAGGTAACTTTGCCTGTTCGGACTGGGACAGTGGTAATACGAACTGACATCCTGGTGGTGGATGTGCCATCCTCCTATAACTTGATTATAGGGAGAACATGGTTACACAAAATGAGGGCAGTCTCTTCCACCTTCCATCAAATGGTAAAGTTCTCGGGATTCAATGGGATTGAAAAGATCAAGGGTAACCAGAAGGTAGCTCAACAGTGCTTGGTGTCCATCGTAAAGAGAATCCAAAATGCCCACCATGTCCATACAGTGGAAGTCCCGGATCAACCGACTATCGAGGACATCGAAAAAGACCCAATAGAGAGGGTAATTGAGGGTTTGAAGAAAATACAGATCAATGAGACTGATCCTGATAGGTATTTTTGAATTGGGGAATCGCTGCCAACAGAGGAAGAGGCTGAATTGACAAGTTTCCTAAAGACATATGTTGACGTATTTGCCTGGACACCAGAGGAAATGGCTGGGGTGGATGCAAATGTCATCTGCCACTAGTTGAATGTTGATCCACAACATAAGCTAGTCATTCAAAAAAAAAGAAGGACAGCCGTACAGCATGTTGATGCTGTAATTGAAGAGGTAGATCGTTTGTTGGAAGCCAAAGCAATAAGGGAAGTTTTCTATCCAGAGTGGCTATCCAATACTGTTGTTGTGAAGAAGAAGAATGGAAAATGGTGTGTCTGTGTGGACTTCACAGATTTAAACAAGTCGTGCCCAAAGGACAGCTTCCCTCTTCCAAGGATAGACCAGTTGGTTGATGCAACTGCTGGATACGAATGGATGAGTTTTCTCGATGCATATCGAGGATATCATCAAATTGCCATGTTTGGGCCTGATTAAGAAAAGACTTCTTTTATTACACCACGAGGGTTGTATTGTTATAGTGTCATGCCCTTTGAATTGAAGAATGCAGGGGCAACATATCAAAAATTGGCAACTATCATGTTCAGAAAACTGCTCGGCAAAACTATGGAGGTTTACATAGACGACATGGTGGTAAAAAGTAAAACTGGACAAGGCCATATAACAGATTTGAAAGAGGCTTTTGAAATTGAGAAAGTACAAACTGAAGCTCAACGCCTCGAAGTGTGCGTTTGGAGTCGGTTCTGGAAAGTTCTTAGGTCACCTTGTAACCATAAGAGGGATTGAGACAAACCCTGACCAAATAACGGCCTTACAGAATTTACAGAGTCCTAAGACAACTAAGGAAGTACAAAGGCTAACTGGGATGGCAGCGGCTTTCAATAGATTCATTAGCCGATCAAGTGACAAGTGCAGACCCTTTTTCCAATTGTTGAGGAAAAGGGAAGGATTTGAATGGGGAGTAGAGTGCGAGCAGGCTTTCTAGGACCTAAAGAAATATTTGGCTCCCCCCCCCTGCAACTCCAAAGCCAGGTGAGTCTCTAGTTTTGTATTTAGCTATTTCTGAACATGCTGTGAGTGCAGTCCTGTTAAGGGATAAGGGATCCAAGCAAATCCCTGTCTATTATGTGAGCAAAACGTTGCTAGATGCAGAAACGAGATATCTGCCCCTCGAGAAATTAGTCCTGGCATTAAGAACGGCAACTAGAAAACTGCCACATTATTTCTAGAGCCATAGAGTTATGGTCTATACTGAGTTTCCATTGAAGTCACTGCTACGAAAAGCAGACTTCTCGGGAAGGATCTCAACTTGGTCCGTTGAGTTAAGCCAATATGATATTTATTATCAGCCGTGCACGGCAATCAAAGGCCAAGTGTTGGTTGATTTTGTGGCAGAATTCTCGCCCGCAGTAGCACCTATGCCTCCTAAGATAAAGGAACAGGTAACAGGACCACCAGCAAAGAAGAACCAGGTCCCAGCAGAACAAGATCCCCTGGAATGGAAGTTGTTTGTTGACGGATCAACATGTAACACTGGATTAGGAATCGGGGTTGTACTTTTTCCCCCAGAAGGATCAATGTTGGAACTATCTGTTCGGCTAGGGTTCAATGCATCAAATAATGTGGCAGAGTACGAGGCACTCCTAGCTAGATTGAGGAGTGCACGAACATTGAAAGTAAAACGGGTTAGAGTATATTGTGATTCAGAGCTCGTGGTCAATCAACTGTCCGGGGAATACGAAATCAGGAGTGAAAAGATGGCGGCCTATGTACAGGCAGCCAAAGATCTGCTTGATACCGTCGAAAGGGTATATATTGAACAGATAAGTTCTGGACAGAATCTCACGCAGATTCATTAGCTTGGTTGGCTGTAGCTGTACCAACTGAGTTTAAAAGGAAGGTGGCAGTAGAGTATCTGAGTGAGCCGAGCATTGGGAGAAGTGTGGAGTTGGTCTTGGACGTGAACCAAGGACCAAGCTGGATGGACCTAATTATGGAGTTTTTACGAGACGAAATACTCCCTTCTGACAAAAAGGAGGCTCACAAGATAAGGACCAAATCTGCTAGGTTTTGGCTATCCCCAGAGGGAAAATTGTACAGGAAGTCTTTTACAGGTCCTTATTTGCTTTGTGTACACCCTGAGATGGTGCAAAAATTCTTACACGAAATTCATGAGGGAACTTATGGAAGCCATGCTGGGGGCAGATCCATAGCCCACCGAGCAATCACCCAAGGTTATTGGTGGCCACACATGCAAGAAGATGCCAAGGTTTATGTGAAGATCTGTGAAAAGTGTCAGAAGTTCTCACCAATGATACGAGTGCCAGCAGAAGATTTGGGGCCACTAACGAGTCCCTGGCCATTTTCCCAATGGGGCGTGGACATCGTGGGTCCACTCCACTAGGCAACAGGAAATAGGAAATTTCTGTTGGTAGCAATGGATTATTTTACCAAATGGATTGAAGCAGAACCTTTGGCTAAGATCATTGAACCTATGATAGAAAGGTTTATATGAAAAAGCATCATTACTCGGTTTGGGGTCCCTTATTCATTGATTACGAATAATGGGTCCCAATTTTCAGAAAAAGTTCAAAGCATTCTGTGCCCAGTATGGAATAAGGAACTACTGCTCGACCCCAGCCTACCCTTGAAGTAATGGGTAGGCAGAAGCTTCCAACAAAATCATTCTTGACGAGATCAAGAAGAGGTTGGATAAAGCAAAGGGGAAGTGGCCTGACGAATTGCCACTGGTTTTATAGGCGCATCGAACAACGCCTAGAAGGTCTATGGGAGAGACCCCCTATTCATTAGCATATGGAACGGAGGCTGTTATTTCATTAGAAGTAGGTCTGCCGACCAATAGAACCACTTTGGTTGAAAGTGGAGGCAATGACAGAGCCCTGGAGATTGAATTAGATCTTGCCAATGAACGAAGAGAGCGGGCCCTGGTGCATTTAGCCTCATACCAAGAGCAGCTAATGAAAACCTCCAACAAAAGTGTCCACCCACGAGAGTTTGGTGTTGGAGACCTTGTGCTTCGAAAGGTGCTTGGCAACACCAAGGTGGCCAACAAGGGTATGTTGGGTGCCAATTTGGAAGACCCATATCGAGTACTGAGATTGTGGGCATTGGGGCTTATCGATTGGCTGACCTGGACGGGAACCCGGTGCCAAGGCCTTGAAATGTCCATAATTTAAGAAAGTTATTTGTCTGAATAGCTTCAAGTTTATTTTTTAGGATGCACATCGTGATTGTGTGGGAGTTACGAACAAAACTCTCTTGTGTCTTATTCTTTGTTAGTTGTAAGGGGTACGAGTAATGCCCCATTGAGTTTTGAGTTATGAATTCTGATTTGAATTATGAAACATTTTTCTTTTTTAACAAATTTTTATTCTGGGTACTAAAATATGCAATATGGCACTCATTCTTTACCTTCCTTCATATTGGGGATCAGAGAGTGGGCCCATACGCTTTCTTTGCATACATATGAGAATATGTAGTTGATTGTCTAAAGTACGAGTGAACTTAGGCTAATATCCAAGTACGTGAAACTTGGAAAGCATACACGAATATGCACAGACAACTAAGTACGAGCAAACTTAGCTGGTTATCCAAGCACGAATAAACCTGGGATGTATACGAGGAGATGCAATCATCTAAGTAAATATTCATAAACAAACTTAGTATGTACGAATACATACAACACTGCCTGAGTACGAACACACTTAGAATGCATAAGAGAACATGCAGATATAGTTCAAGTACGAAGCACTTGGCATACATATGATAAACATGCGAATACATTTTGGCACCGAACTAAGTATGAATAAACTTAGAATTCATGGATTGTCTAAATACGACAAACTTAGACATACGAATACGTCCAAGTATGAACAAGCTTGGGGTTGCGTACGAATACATGCATAAGTACGAGAAACTTAACCAAGTACGAAACACTTAGCTAATATGCATCTGGAAAGGAACCTTGGCATCAAAAAACAAAATTTAAAGCTAAGAAAGGCCAAACAAAACAGTGTTCAGGCCAGATAGGGCCACAAAAGGCTAAAACACCTATGTTAAACAAGTTTTTTTTATATACTTGTGCCACTCAGGGCTAGTTCCACTGTTTGAAAGACTCGAATTGTCTGTCAAAGGGAGGGAGATTGTACTTATTCATCTTCAGTAAGATCTTGAACAGTCACTAGAGAAGCTGGTGTAGTAATGTCCTCCACAGCGATATCTCCCCCAGGTTGACCACCACTGGCTTCCTTCTGGCCAGGGTTAGACATATCAGTCGTTTGGTCGGCATTTGCTACCTGCTGATCGGGGACAACGATATTGAGCCCTCTGTTCGAACTCCCCTCTTCCACTACTGTTTCATCTTCAGAAATGGCTTGTGTGCTCGGTAGGTCATTGTTGGTCCACAAAGGGGAAGACTCAGGTGCTCCAATCTTTGTAAGACAAGTTGTCCAAGAGGCAGCCCAAATCCGATCTTGAATCACAGGGATTTGATTTTTGTAGCTCTCAGTGGCTACGTTGATCCCTTCATTATGCCCCTGCTGGTATGCATCTTTCGCTTCATTCTTGCTTGATTCTAGCTCTATAATAGTTTGGTTCGAACTATCTTCGGCACCGTCGAGCTTACCTTTTAGTTTGTTCACCTCCCCGCGGGCTTGGTTTCTTTCTCTCTCAAGCCTAATTATTATGCGTTGTAATTGGGCGTTCTCATTTGCCAGCTTGGCACGTTGGGGTTCAGATTGGCCGACTTTTTGGGCCATAGCTACCATCTTCTGAATTGTCTAGAGATCCAAACAGTTAACGCAATTACAAAAAGAAATGATTTAAGTGATTAGTAAATAAATTTTGAGGAAGGTTACCTTAGCACTATGAGTCATAAATGAGCCAAGAAGGTTATCAAGAGAGCATGCAACCTCTCTCTGCATGTCTCCTGGCAGTAGAAAAGCCTGAGATAATGCAATGGTTGTCCCCTCAGATTCTACACTGTCTCGAGCAGTGATAGGCCGATTCCCATGAGTGAGTGGAGGAGCCCAAATAGGAGTTGAAGTCGATGAGGACTGAGGAAGTGGCCTTTCAAGTGACGGTTCCACCCATTAACGTTTGTCCTGGTGGCTATTATCAATTTCTTCCTGAGAAAACCTAGGGGGAGCATCAGTTTGAATGTGGGATCGACGACCATGGCCCTGAGAGCCACTGTGGCTTCGAGCAATGCCACGACCTTGACCTGCGCCAGGAATGGTGAGAAGGTCCCCAAGGTCGATTGGCTGGTTCATCTCTTGAAGAGGAGAAGGGGTATAGCCGCTTGATGTGGACGTTGATGCTTCTTCGACCAAAATGATTGGCTCGCTTTAGAAGGGATGCGTTTGAGAACGCCTTTTTTCTCCTTGCTCGGGATGTGAGGTGGAGGGACCAGCAGCAATTAGGTTATAAACTGCACGAGTACGACGATCAATAAACCTGCCATAGGAAGCCCTGTAATAAGAAGAATTTGGGCAGCCCTTGCTCGGCTAGCAAGATAAGTACCCTGTCCGTTGAATGCTAATACCTGCCTGATATCCGCAACGTGGACCTGAGGGGTGATGATGGCATAACCCTGGTTGACATTTGTGGCTACAACAAACGAAACACAGAAATGTTAGTTAAAGCACGAAGAAGCTTTGAGTAAAGACAGACAAAACAAGAGGAGAGCACTAACGTCGGCCCCCAAATCATTGAGGGGCATGTAAACCTATCACTTGGCCGTCCTCATCCTTGGGTTCAAAATTTCCCATAACTATGAGGAGGTCATCATCGTCTCCCCAGGCAGAGTCAGGAAGTTCAAGCACGAGTCTTTTTCTAGAATCTCTACTTTTGAGATAATAAGCAAGGGCATCTTTTGTCCTCGAGACGTTGTACAAATGATGGATATCGTGCAGACCTAGGGATGTGCCTAGCATCTGGTTTAGAGCATTTATGCCCATGACTACCTAAAAGAAATTGGCAGAAACTTGCATTGGGGACAAACGATAGTGGGCTAAAACGTGACGAAGCAGGGGTGCTAGGGGAAACCTAACCCCACCTTCAACAATGGCAACTACTGGTATATAAAGGGTGTCGTGATCTGGACACTCACGAAGGGCGTCCACAGGGGCTAGGGTGATGGCAACATTCTCAGGGATCTCGTAGCGAGATCTGAAGTTAGCCATAGCCTGGGGTGTGTTACAATACTGTCTAAATCTCCCCATTGATGAAAAGTATGTTTTACAGAGAGGGTATCGAAGAAACCCTAAGAAACAACTAAACCCTAAATCTACGAGAGAAATAGGGCGAAATGGGGAGCAAAGACTTACAATGAATCGGTGATCGGAGTTCCTAATGCAGAAAAGAGGAGACCTTGAGAGGGCGAACAGAGCTCCAATGGCGGGTGTGTACGAATAGTCTTTTTTGCAGAAAGAGAGAGAGAACGGGTTTAAAATGGGACGAAAATCCAAAAATACCCTAATAAATGGGGTGGCGTATGTGAAACGTCACCCCAGACGCCGTTTGGGTGTTTCGTTCCCAAAAGGCATCCGTCCGCATTTAATGTAAGCAATACGATGAACGCCACGTGTAAAGCTTAGGACTAAGAAGCTCGTTCAGGCTGAACGAAGAGATGTTTTTGCCTGGACTAATGATGAAAATTACACCAAATTTTATAAAATAGGGTGCTGGAACAGAATAAATTTGCTCGATAATTAAGAGCTTCACTTGTCATTTGAGTAAAAGTAACGAGTAAAGCTGGGGAGCAATTGTAGGGAGGTATTCCCAAACAGGCAAAAATAAGGCCCGAACACGTGGTACATGGGACCATGGTATAATACGACAAGGGCAGTCGCGGTGCAAGACGATTGCCGGCGATGTGACCAGTGACCTGAGAAATCATTGGTCCAGGAAGGTTGTACGGGGTCTTGGTCTAGTAAACATGAGAAGTTATTGGACCAAGGAACTAATAACGGAATAGTGACATGTGAAGTCACTGGTCCAAGTAGCTTGTTCGGCAATGAGAAGGTCGAACAGGAGGGGAGCTCCTAAGAAGACATTGGTCCAAGTAATTGATAAATGACCAGTTACATGTGAAGTGACTGGTCCAGGCAGTTTGTTCGGCGACGAGATAGCTGAACAAATAAAGAACTCTGCTTCGTTGCAACCTAACCTCTTAGAAAGGTTCACACCCCAAGCGTAGGGCTAGGTCATTGAAAGCACAATAACCGGTAAGACCGGAATCGTTCCCACAGAGAAATCTTCTTAAGCAAATTTGGAATAGAAGTTGTGTAGAGAGTTGTGGCGTTCAAGCGGCCAACTTTGGTTTTTGATTGAATGACGATATTAAAACTTGGAATTAAACTAGATTAGAAATGGTCAAGTCAAAGGGATAGATTACCCACGACTTAGCCGTCAAACGGTTCCTTCATCTAACTCATGAGTGGACCGAAACCGTCCGGATTCCACTAGAAGAATTAAAAGCTGAAGATTACTTATAACTTAATTCAAAGCTCTAATTCAAATTGAACTCATTTAACGCAAGTGAGAGACGAAAAAAGATCGTTCGCACGCGTAGGATTATCAAGCTCGTAGCACAAGGCGGTAAACTTCATTGATCAAAGAAGCCACCAACCCCATGATCAAAACTAGACATCATGGGTTTAATTCATTCAAAACCTTGAGATTAAGCTAAAGTTAAGAGAAACCATTTAATGGACTAATCCATAGGGTGAACCTCACCCCATGACTTAACCGATTAACTACTCACTCATAATAAAAAGACTAGAAAAAGAGTTAAGCATGGAAAACATGATTCACCGATGAAAGCAAAAATAAACTTGATTTATAAGAAGATCTAACAAGTAGCTACAACATTAATACATGAGAAAACATCAAAACAATTAAACTTACTTGAGTTCTTGAAGAGAATAACTTGAAAAGCTTGAAAGACTAACAATGAAAATCCTAGAGCAAAAACTAGAAAACTAGGCCTAAAGACTAACTATCTATCTATCTCTCTATATGGCCATTAATGGCTTACAAAGCTATTTATAGGCCTTACAAATTAGCCACAAAATGGACCAAAAGGTCCCCAAAATATTCCAAAAACATACTAGAAGTAGAAACTTTCCATAAATAGAAAGTTGAAAAAGTTAACAAAAATCTGCACTACGGGCTTTGGTACCAATACCTAGAAAATGAGGTATTGGTACCAACTGAACTGTCTTCCAATTTGGCATGATGGTACCAATACCTAAAAAATGAGGTATTGGTACCTCTGTGTGAAAACTGCAGAACAGGGTCAGCTTGGGCCATCATGCCTTGTCGTGCCCCGACGGCCTTCCAATTCTTCATTACATGATCAACGGGACTTGGTGGAGGTATCCCTAGTGGCCTTGGAGTCTCGGATACCCTCGAGGGCTATCTTCGAAGAATTTGCCTCGCTTGATACACTTTGGCATATTCCTTGCCATCTCGACCACTGAACGTCCTACGAGGCTTCTTAGAGTGCCATTAGGTTTCGGTGACAATGAAACATGTGTTGTCGGGCACTTGAACACTTGGTTACATCCCGGAACGTTGATTGGCATTCAAAATCGCCTTATTAGCACGTTTTACCTGAAATACACAAAAACGTACCTTACGTGCAATATCGCATAAAAACGACAATATATATGTACAAACACAACATACTAGAGGACTTAAGCACCAAGAATAAGCATTATTGGGTGCTTATCAAACTCCAATCAAGTGTTGCAGCAAAGGGAACGCTCCAGAAGGGTCTAGAAACAGTGGTATTTCGTTAAGGAATGAGATCCTGAGAATGTAGGATCTGAAAATGATACCCAACGGGAATGAGATGTTCGTCCAGTTATGGAAAAGAGTCCTAAAAGGGCTAAGGTAATGAACTGATAAGAGAACGAGAATCCAAGATATCCTAGGTTTCCTATACGAGATAGGAATCCTAGGGCAATAGGGATGTTTGGGCAGGAAGCATCTAGGAATCTATAAATACGAGGTAAATCTAGAGGTAAACGTACGTAATACAAAGCATTCATATTATTTTTCTATTGATAATTAGGGTTCATCTGCTAGTACGTGATACTAACTTAGGCATCGGAGGGCCTTTGCCACGAGAGGCAAATGTGCGCTCACCTCTTGTCTGTTTTGCATATTAGTGTTTTCAACGACGAATTAGGGTTTCGGAGCAGAGGCAAGAATAACCGTTGCCAATTGGTGTAATTCTAGGCATCAATTGTTTTCATCCCCTACATCTGCTAGGTTTTGGCTGTCCCCAGAGGGAAAATTGTACAGGAAGTCTTTTACAGGTCTCTATTTACTTTGTGTGCACCCTGAGATGGTGCAAAAATTCTTACACGAAATTCATGAGGGAACCTGTGGAAGCCATGCTGAGGGCAGATCCATAGCCCACCGAGCAATCACCCAAGGTTATTGGTGGCCACACATGCAAGAAGATGCCAAGGTTTATGTGAAAATCTGTGAAAAGTATCAGAAATTCTCACCAATGATTCGAGCACCAGTAGAAGACTTGGTGCCATTAACAAGTCCTTGGCCATTTGCCCAATGGGGTATGGACATTGTCGGTCCACTCCACAAAGCAACTGGCAATAGGAAATTTTTGTTGGTGGCAATAGATTACTTCACTAAGTGGATTGAGGCAGAATCGTTGGCTAAGATCACTGAACCAATGATAGAGAGGTTTGTGTGAAAAAGCATTATTACTCGATTTGGGGTCCCTTATCATTGATCACAGACAATGGGTTCTAGTTCCAGAAAAAGTTTAAAGCTTTTTATGTCCAATACGGGATAAGAAATTACTACTCAACCTCAGCCTACCCTCAGAGTAATGGACAGACAGAAGCTTTTAACAAAACCATACTTGATGGGATCAAGAAGAGGTTAGATAAAGCAAAGGGGAAGTGGCCAGATGAATTACCATTGGTACTATGGGAGCACCGAACGACGCCTAGGAGGTCTACGGGAGAGACCCCCTATTCATTAGCATATGGTACAGAGGCAGTTATACCCCTAGAAGTTGGCCTTCCAACCAATAAAACTACATTGGTTGAGACTGGGGGCAATGACAGGGCACTTGAGATTGAACTTGACCTTGCCGAGGAAAGGAGGGAAAGGGCCCTAGTGCATCTAGCTACTTGCCAGGAGCAGCTGATGAAAGGCTACAATAAGAATGTCCACCCATGAGCATTTGGTGTTGGAGACCTTGTGCTTCAAAAAGTGCTCGGCAACACCAAGGTGGCCAATGAGGGTAAGCTTGAAGCCAACTGGGAAGGACCATATCGAGTAATTGAGATTGTGGGCATTGGAGCTTATCGTTTGGCAGACTTGGACGGGAACCTGGTGCTAAGGCCTTGGAATGTCCATAATTTGAGGAAGTTTTTTGTTTAGAAGACTCCAGCCTTTTCAGTTTATTTAAAAAGTTGCACATCATAAATTGTGTGGGAGTTATGAAGAAAACTCCTTTGTTTTTTACTTGTTAGTTACAAGGGGTACGACCAACACCCTCTTGAGTTCCAGCGATTATAAATAAAATCAGTTTTTGCAGTATAATATTGCATTCTTGGTGTTTGTTCTAGAATACGAATTACGGGCTTGATTTCCCCCATTCGTATTGGGGAGCAGGGAACGGAACAGGCACCTATACACTAAGTACGAGAAACTTAAAACTGTTTGAGTACGTGAAACTTAGCGAGTACAAGTATGAAACACTTGTATGGTTTGCAATTCATTTCAAGTATGAGAAACTTAGAAATATTTAAGTACAAGTATTAAACACTTGTATGGTTTGCAATTCATTTCAAGTACGAGAAACTTAGAAATATTTAAGTACAAGTATGAAACACTTGTATGGTTTGCAATTCATTTCAAGTATGAGAAACTTAGAAATATTTAAGAACAAGTATGAAACAATTGTATGGTTTGCAATTCATATTTAAATACGAGAAACTTGGATATATACAAGTACGAAAAAACTTGGTTTGCATACGAAAACATGCTTGAACACTTGCAGTACATACAAGTACGAGAAACTGAGGATTGTATAAGTACGCAAAACTTATAATTCATTTAGAGTACGAGCAACTTAACATCATCTAAGTACGAGAAACTTAGATGTGCAGGATTACTGAGTATGAAATACTAGGCTAAATAAACATAACGAGCATATGTTTAAAGGGTCAATCATCAAAAACTTTGTTTGGATAATCTATTTGCATCAGAACACATGCAAACACATGAGGAAGCCGAGCAAAATGTATAGTTATGCCGTAAGGGGCCGAATACCTGTATTATCAAAAGTATTAAAAGTACTAGTGACTCGCAGGGCCAAAGTTTACGGTCACGAAGGACCAGCTAAACTTTTCAAAAATCAACAAGTTCATACCAAATACTTACTTGTCAGTCCAAGTTTTAAACCTCCGGAGCAGTTTCATCCGGGATCTCTGCTTGAACTTCAGTGGTAGCATCACCGCCAGCTGGATTATCTTCCAGGTTAATAGGTTCATTGATTGAATCACGAACAGGTGATTGGACAGGGTGAGTATCAGATAGAATATCCTCCTCTGTATCAGCGAAATCTTTAATTTGCTGCTCAACGTCATCCTCCAAGGGCTCCTCATGCCCTTGGGGAGCTGCAGCCCGGCTGCTCGGCAAATCATTTTCAACCCAGAGAGGGTAGTCGTCTGCAACGCCAACTTTTGTTAAACATGCCTCCCAACATGCACTCCAAATCTGGTCTTGAATAGCTGGCATCTGTTCAACATAGCTAGCAGTTGTAGCATCAAAGCCCTTCTGGTACCCTTCTTCATAAACGGCTTTTTTGGTACTATCGATCTCTGTCAAGGCCCGGTTGAGGCTGTCTTCGGCGATCTCAAGTTTGCCTTTTGCCCCATCGAAATCGGACTTAGCTTTATCTCTTTCTCTTTCCAATCTTGAGATTGTCCGAAGTAGCCAAGTATTGTCATTCATCAGTCTGATTCTTTCAGTATCAGCTTCTTGGAGCTTTTGGCCCAGTGTGACCATCTTTTGGGTAAACTAAGAGACATCAAGTACAGCTTAGAGCTACAATTCCCTTTAAAAATTAACACGGAAAAAGGTCAAGGCTTAAAATCATGAAATAAAAATAAATTACCTTAATCCCACTGACAAGACCAGTGGCTACGAGGCGGTCAGGAGGAGATCCGAATTCTTTCTGCATGTCAGTAGGAAGCAGCAGCCCTTGGGCCAGAGCAAGTGCTGTTTCTGAGGAACTAGCACTATCCCCGACGTGAACGGGACGGTCTCCTTAAATGAATGTGGGAGCCCATGTTGAGGGAAATACTTGAAAAGTTGGTGATGGGGGGCAATGGCTGTCTATGTTAGCCTGGGAGGCAGCACCAGTTAAGTCTTCAGTTCTGGGACGTTTTTCCCGATGAGTGTCACCGGCTTCATGAACAGTATCCAAACCTCGAGAAGATGAGGAGGACTGAGCAGAACCACCCCTACTACGATGGGGTGGTGGCGGGGCATGCTTGGTCGATACTAACCTTCTAGTACCGCGTCCCTGAGTAGAGACGGTGAGAAGGGTACTGAGGTTTAGAGGCTGACGAGTCATGTTGCCTAGGTTCGGAGGAGATGGAGAGTATCCGGAGGAAGATGACTTGTTGGAATCACAACTGGGGACTGGCTGTTCGGGCTGTAGATGAGGAGCAACCTGTCTTCGAGAGGATCTTTGAAGTCTCAGGCGAGGCAATGGGACGCCTTTTGAAATAGGAACCTCACCTGGTTGCTCAGCAATCGTCACTCCGGCATTGGATAACGAGTTCCTCAGTTGAGAAGCAGTCGAAGTTGAAGCGGCACTAGTACTCGGGTTGGCGAGTCTTCTATCAATAACACCTCTGTAAGCAGGATCGTACCCCAATAGTACGTATGCGTTACGACCCTCACCAGCTGTTAAAGTGCCAGGCTCACTTGTGTATTTTAATATCCTATTAATCTCCTCTGTTTGGACGTAATTTGGCTCACGTCTAAGACGCTTGTTGGCATTATCCGCTGCAGATTGAAGCACAAGCCTGGGATAAATTTAGAAAAACAAAAGAGAAAGAGATTCCGATTAAGAGCAAAGTGAAATAGGAGCATACGTGGATAACCCCATATGTGGGGGCAATGAAGGCCCACCACTTGGCCATCTTCTCCCATTGGTTCGAATGCTTCAGTAACGTAGAGGAAATCAATCTCGTAATCTCGAGCGGAATCGAGCAAGTTTAGCACGAGACGCTTCTCTGCTCTCCTAACCATGAAGTAATACGTGTTGTATTTAGGGTTTAGAACTATGCTATACCACCACTAGATGTCCCAAATCCTTAGCTGGGTTCCCAGAATCCTATTTAGGGCAACAATCCCCATCACCAGCCTAAAGACATTTGTAGACACTTGCATAGGGGTAAGACGGTACCAATTCAGGACCTGGCGAAGTAACAGGTGAAGGGGGAAAACGAACTCCGCCCTCCATATTGGCTATGATAGGGATACACATTCTATCCCATGAATCGACATCCCTATCTGCACCTAAATGGGCGAGTTCGAGCCCTACATTACCGAGGATGCTGTATTCAGCCCTAAATGCCGCCATGGCAGTAGGGGTTTTGCAGAGTTTCCTAAACTTACCGGGATTTGGAAGGTTTTCACCATCTTCCGCCATGGTTATTGAAGAAATAGGCAGGGCAAAAAGTCTGAGACTCGGTACGATCGAAGCCCTAGTGGTAGATGAGTCCGAGGACGAAAAATCTTAGAACAAAACAAGGAAAAAGGGAATGAGAATCTTACAAAAGTATGGCGATGGTTCCCAAGCAAGAGATCATGTTGCAGAAGGCGGCGATGGCGGAAAAGGAGAAAACTTTAGTCAAATTTAAGAAAGAAAGATGACGGGTTTTGATTTTTTGATGGAAAATCCCAAAAGGCCCTAGAAGGGGTATAAAGGAAAAACAGAAGTGAAACGTCACCTCCTACACCGTTACAAGAAAAGTAACAGAAAGAAGGCTTCGAAGGATATGCCGTTCTGACGCCATTTTGGACGAGACGTCAGTCAGAATTAAATACAAGACGTACGAAACGTGCCACATGGAAACACTACTTTGAGGAAATGATGATTAAACCGCCAAAAACATCAATAGGTTTGGGTATTATATCTACATGGGATTCAAGGAGCTTGGCTCTAGATCTAATTCTAGCTTTACCTGTAGCCCCCGAGCAACGGCAACAAGAAAAGCTGTGGAGCAATTGTAGGGAGGTATCCCCGAACAGGTACAACTAAACAGCCGAACACATGGTATGAGGGATCACGAAAAAAAATACAATGTATGAACCACCATGAGCGGTGATCGGCGATATGGACAAGTGGCGTGAGAAGTCATTGGTCCAAGCTATCTGTTCAACAGATAGAGATATACAATGGCATTTGTCCAAATGTTATTGCAGAACTAGTTACATGTGAAGTTGCTAGCCCAGGCAACTTGTTCGGCAATGAGATAGCCGAATAAGGAAAGAACTCTAGTCAAGTGCTAAAGAAGGAAGAAAGCTCTGGAACGGTCCAGAAGCAGTGTTATTCCGTTAAGGAATGAGATCCCGAGAATATAGGATCTAAAAGGGATACCCAACGAGAGTGGGATGTTCGGCCAGCTATGGAAAAGAGTCCTTAATGAACTAAGGTAATGAACTGATAAGGGAACGAGAATCCACAATATTCTGGTTTCCTATACGAGGTAGGAAACCTTGGGTAACACGAATACTTGGGCAGCAAGCATCCATAAATCTATAAATATGAGGTAAACCTAGAGGTAAAAGGTACACCATACGTTACATTCTTACGGTCTACCTACTGAAAATTAGGATTCTTCTGCTAGTACGTGATACTAACTTAGGCATCGAAGGGCCTTTGCCACGAGGGGCAAAGGTGCGCTCACCCCTTATCTGTTTTGCAGATTATGGTTCAAGCAACGAACTAGGGTTTCGGTGAAGAGGCACGAGTAGCCGTTGCAATCTGGTGCTACTCGAAACACCAATTGTTTTCATCCCCTACAGCTTTAACTTAGGTAACCGGATGTTTGGAGGGTTGCGTGAAAATGGTTTTCAATGATTCAAGGAGATTTGAGGGTGGTGTGAATGTGATAAAAGGGATTGGAATGCGAAAAGGCAAAGAATTGATACATGATTCCCTATCTTTCCTTTCTCACTACAAAAGCAAAAGTCCCAAATTTTCATCTCCCTTTCCAAAAAGCCCCAAAATTGGCTCCAATATCTCTCTCGCTACAATTCTCACCTCAAATGACCCTATTCCTCAAAGAAAGGAGATCAAATAAATGTTATGAAAGAACAAAAGCGAATTCGGAAAGAGCGTTGAATACTTTAATAATAGAATTGGTTTGACTTATGGGCTAGCATTCATTCTGGATGAAAAAGAATCCGATGGAAAGGGAGAGCTCGAGGCTCAATACTGTGAGAAGCCGGATGAGGATAGCGACTAGGTGTGATGGAGTCGGTGGTAGTAGTTTTAGTAGGCCTTATCTCATAGTTTTTCTTTATTTCTTCTTCGTATCTTTATTTGGTGCTTGGCCGGCGTGTAGTCATGTCTTGGGTAGTTTAGGGTCGGTAGTGGCCAAGGGTAGATGAACCATGCTAGCATATGGCCGCTGCACTTTTTGTAGTCCCTTCCCTTTGTAACCAAGGTCATTACAAGCTTAAAAAGACCTTAGTGGATCTTTTGTGCGCATGGATTCCTTAATGTTTGATTATCTAATATTTGCATAATTAGTTGCATTCGTTATCCAAATTTCATCTACTAGTTATCATTTTAGTTGAATAAAGTGCTTTCGTTGTTTAAGGCATAGTATTTCTTGTTCAGTGTTGCCTGTTTATAAAGCACTTCTTCTTCGGTGAATATGGCTTAGTCTAAATTCGCAGGTTCTGTGTCCCGTATCCTCCCCTTGTTCGAGGACACGGACCTTTTTAGTTTGTTCTTAGACTTGCTTAATACTTAGCCTGTTTGGTTTGATGCTGGAATTGTGAATTGGAGAAATGAAATAAAAAGTCGGATTGGTTGAACTCTTGTTAATTTATAATGGTGATCATGTTCTAAGTTATGATAGCGGAATGGATTGCAAAGATGTTAGTTTTCAAATTTTTCGTACTTTATTTGCTAGGGACTAGCAAATCTTAAGTTGGGGGGCGTGATAAGCACCCGATAATACAATTAAGGGTGCGCTAGATGTCTAGTTTTAGTTATTTCTTTCGTTAATTTAGTGATTTTTAATTGCTTTTGCTCGTAAGGTTTGATAGTTTCGTTTTATAGGAAATGGTTCAAAGCAGGGGTTTTTAAAGCCAAAGCGCGTTAAGACATTCAAGATTTAAAGATGGCCAAGAACGTATCATCGGATTTAAGCACAAAGGTTCAAAGTGACCCGAAGGCAAGGCAAGTCATAGCAACGAGCAAGACCAATTGCTGGAGTTTAGCACCTCGGCATTGATGGAAGAAAACAAATTACATCCATGCCGAGCCTTTTACCACACCAGTTCCCTACCTATCTCGGCATCGATGGGAAGTTTATTGTTACATCGATGCCGAGACCTTTAGCAGCAGCCTAAAGCCTTTCTCCATCGATGTCGAGGGCTTTAGGAGGGCGTCTTTGGAGCATCTTGAAGAATAATCTATGCGCATACCGTGGAGTAGAAAAGCCCGTGATGTCATTTTACAAACAAGTAGAATAGATTGGAGTGCATCATTTTTAGATCTAGATCTAGATTTTGAATTGTTCTTCGTTGTTCTTCATTTCCAGCTTTGAATCTTTAATTTTCTGTCTTAATTAGTTAGTTTTTGTTACTTTTTTCTTCATTAAAGTTGTAGCCGCTACTCCGATCGATCGTTTAATCTAATTTTCTTCTAGCGTTGTTATTTCAATTATGCTAAGTAGATTTTTGCTTGCTCTTATCTTCATAGATATGTGTGAGTAGTTTTCCAATGTTAGGTCATGGGGTGATTAGCACCTCATGACTTAAGTAAAACTTGCATTTTTTGCTAATAAAGTTTGAATTTTTGGTTCGAAAATTGATGTGGGGTTCGGGTTTATTTGTCAAATTGCTAAGGAGTTAACCTCCTTGATCATGTGTAGGTAAAAGCATCGCCTACTTACCACATATGATACTTGGAGCTCTGTCGCACGAGGCATTTGCTAAATAAATTCTAGAGCTAGCTTGGTAATCGAACCATCTTATTTTCCGCTTTGGGAACCTTAATTGAGTATCTTAAACCGTGTAATTGAGTGAAAAATGTAGTTCAACTCGAGTCGTGGGTGTTAGTAATTCCTAGACCTAACCTGCTTTTATCCTAGTTTATTCGCTTTTTAATTTAGCCCTTTTTACTTTCCACCGCAAACGTAAAACAAAGTTGGCTGCCTAAAAGCCGAAAATCGTACTTACATCTACAAATCCAACCAAGCCGTATTAATTTTTCCCTTGGGTACGATCCCGGTCTTCCGGATTATTATGCTTCAACTGACGTATTAAGCCCTACGCTGGGGGCGTTATTCCTTATATCGGAGCGAACGAAGCAATACTAAAAATGAGAGACAGAAATGGTATAATCGCTTACTCTTCAGTATATATGCATCGGTAAAAAGTGTGGTTCGTAGATTTGTAGATTTGAAACTCAATGTTTTAAAAATCATCAAGCACTAGTTGGGCGAAAAGGGGCGCCTAGCCTCTAGGCGGGGACTAGGTGCCCGACTAGTCGGCTGTCTAATCTAGGCGTCGGTCCACCGCCTAGCGCCTAGGTGGGCACTTTTTAGAACACTACTAAAACTTGAAATCTCCATAGGGGTGCCCTAATGAGGTTTCGTTTCTTTATTGATGTGAAACCTGGAATTCTTTTTAGGGTTTTGATGTGTTTTGTCGAAGACACTTTTTGTTTCACGAAGGTTGGAAAATTAGGGTTTTGTTCGCATTGTCTTTGACAACCATCGGGATTTATCAAAAATTCATTAATGGTTTTATTTGGACATTGGATTTTTTAAGAGGAAAGACTAGGTTTGGTGAAGCTTAATTTTTCTTTTTTATCTGTTGAAGTAGTTGAGTTGTTGAATTTTCTTGGTGGATAATGGTGTGGCTTGCGTCCTCTATTTATTTGCCAATCTTCATTTTTTTTTTGGCATGGATTTTCCAAAATAGTGTTGCAACAAATGTTTTAAAAATCGCTAGGCTCTAGTTGAGCGAAAAAGGGTCGCGCCTAGGTGCCCGTCTAGTCGGCTGTCTAATCTATGCGGGGACTAATCGACCTAGGCAGCCGGCTTTTAAAACACTGGCTGTAACCGAAAAGGTTTTGATGAGGTTTTTGGATATGGGTTCAAAACTAAGCTTAGCAATGCCGGAAGGGGCAATTAGCACTCTGCATAATTTTCTCATAGTAGGCAGGCCCGTGACTTTAAGCAGCTCCTTTGAGTTTTGAAAAAATGTGGAAAGGATTGGAGTTTCTCATTAAATCTCATCATTTCGGAAAATAGATCAATAGAAAACTATCATTTCTCTTCAATGTTATCATTTCTCAAATGTTTAATTCGTCTATTGGATCTTGGTCGAATCCACACAGATGGATAGCGAGGTCTTCGTGTTTCTAAGCCATTTTTGTTTGTTTATTTTCCTATTCAGCTTGCAAATATAGTTTGGGTTTAGGGTTTCGTGTGTTTTAGGTAGATTTAGGTCAAAACAAAAAAAGGGGTTTGTTTGTAGTCTCTATTTTTGGGTGAATTTAGTTTGTGTTTTTTAATATGAAAAGCAGATGAAGAACCTACTGAAGTCCAAGATTGAGTACTATTGATTGACAAGTCAAAGTTATTTTTGATAGGTATTTGAATGGTTTGTTTTCTGGCAAATGATGGTTATCTTATAGAAAATAAGGAAATCTTAAATTTTTCTCTTTTTGTATGTGTTGATTTCTCCCCTGCTATAAGTGGTATACATGGTTTACACATATGTGCGGTTCCAAGCAAATATCAATTAGCTTTTGGCCTTCAAACTACCAACTAATACACATTGAGAGCAATATTATTTTTACCTGGTTCTTTCCAAACATAATTTAAAAGTGGAAGATAAGCTCTGATTTTAGCCAAAATCTTTTCCTTAAAGCGAGAATTATTTGAGGGACTGCGCTTTGATTTTTTACAAAGGACTCTATCAGATTCTACTTCGTTTCTCTCTTATATTCAGGTTATGAAATCAGAACTTAGAAATGAAAAATTGAGGAATTGATGATTCAATCAACCATGAGTCGATGTAAGAGTACGGATTCTTGGATTGAATAATACATTCGGTTAGGTTTGCTTCTTACTCCTCTATGTGCTTGCTTTGTATTGCTGGTGATCTTTGCATTATCATCTAATAAATACAGCCTATTTGTGCTTGTCCATTCAAAAACTGGACCTTGTATTTTCTAAAGCTAATTGATTTGTGCAGTTTGATGCTCTGGTTTGACCAGTTTAATTTATTTTCCCAAAGTTTTTGATTTTGTTATGCCAGAGCTGAGCTTTCACATGTTCTCAGTTGTGTTATTTTGTCCGTTATACTAGAGTTTGATTTAAGTACTCCATAAGAATCAGAATGGCTCCAACAGAGTATGTATGACAATTTTAAGAAGAGAGAAATCTAAAGTTGGTGTTTCTGATTATTAGCCTATTGGAAGCATTCCAAATGCTACAAAAGGGGAATATGTGGTTACAAATTGGCCTTCTTGGCTTGTTAAGATAGTTGGTGAAGCTATCAAATGACAGATACTGTAGAGATCTGATAGTTTTGGAAAGTTAGATAAGGTAATGTTCCTCCTTTTTAAAAATTTATTGGTTTACTTACATTTCCTTTTTTGTACTAGATTAGAAAATGGTTAATTTGCAGTTAGGTTTTATTGTGAGAGAATGGAAATTGTTATTTTAGGTCACTATATATCTCTAAAAATTGCATATTAATGTAGAATCTTCATTTTGATTACTGCTTGCTTGTTATTTAATTTAGTCATGAAATACAAATGCCTATCTAATTTTTGTTCCAACCGTTCGGTACATCTTATCTTATTTGTATTGTGGTCTCCCAATTCTTTTAGTAGTGCACACTGCACAGATGTTTGAAACATCTGAGAAAACAAGGAATTAAGGATAATAGTGGCCTTTCTTTAATTGTACAACTTATTTAGTAGGCATGGTCTATTACAATTTCATCTTTCCATTGTTTGAGCATGATTTGTCACAGTCTAAGTTTGTTACTTGAAGAGCTTGATTTGAAAGCTGCTGCATTGCATTCGTTAAAAACCCAGTCTCTGAGGCTTGCTGTATTGCATCGATTCAAAGCTGGACAAATTCCTGTACTACTTGCAACTAATGTTGCCAGCTGTGGTTTGGATATTCCAACAGTTGATCTTGTTATCAATTATGATATCCCAAGGTTATAACTTTTAACAAAACTTTTATTTTATTTATTTATTTATGTTTTCATAAAATGTTGTGATGGCTTAACCACTGCAGAAACCCAATGGACTATGTCCATCGCGTTGGGCGTACTGCAAGAGAAGGAAGATGAGGGCTGGCTGTAAGCTTTGTTACTGAGGTAAGATGTAAAACTACTGCTTGATATGATTTGGACAATGTAAATATCTGTTTGCTAGTGGTCTATGAAGCACGAATACTAATTGGGATATGAATATGACACAATACGGATACGATAATACGACAAAATCTAAAAAACTAGGATACAGATATGTCAGGGATACAACTGTGCAAATTGTAGATTTATATAGTTATGAGTCTCCTACTAGGAATAAGAAGTCAAAAGAGCAGTTAAATTGCTAATACCAAGCATTAAGCCCTTGTCAATGAAAATAGACAAAAGTCATTCTAAACAAAGAGAGTTAAAAGTTAAACCAAAAGTGTGTAAAATTAATAAGGGGCATATCCTCCACCAGGACCACCAATTTTATGTATATAATATATATATCAATGTGTGTGCCAAACATAAAGTAAAAACAAAAAACAAAGACTAAAAAATAAGGAGTATCCAGACCAATGGAGAGAGAGAGAGAGAGAGAGAGAGAGAGAGTACTTTGGAGAACCAGTCACAATCTAGGGTTTGGACTTTGAGGAGTCTACTGGTCCTGCCTTAACAGGATATCGACTCCAATCTCAAGATGAGAAGTCGTATAATATTAGGTTTCCTATAATAAAAATACATAATTTATGGTGTTATTACAGTTTCCCCTTCTTCTACTAATATGTGTAAAAAGTTTCATTTTTGATCCCGCCGTATCCCAAAAGTATCTTGATGTATCCCTCGCTTAGATATGAAAATAAAAATATTTAATTTAATTACAGGTTACTTCTTTGCCGTATCCAATATGTATCGGGGCTTATCGGGTGCATATCCATATCTGGGAAGTATCCGATACCTGCGTGTGACTAGTTTCGGAATATCTGTTCTTTATAAAACTGGATAGACGATGTAAAAGTTCATCTGCTAAATTTGACTCGTTCTATGCATTTCTCTACAAGAGTAAAAAATTTCCTTCATCTTATTCCTTTTTTTATTTTTTCTGAAATGCATGTCTGCTCTTATTCATTGTTGGCTATTCCACAAAGCAACTATAACTGTCCAATGTTCGTATCTTGGAATTCGAGTAAATCAATTGAAAGTTTAGGAATAATTCCTTAGAAAATCTATTTCGCTGTCATGCCCTCGATTTCTAACATAATTAAGTAATACATTTTAAATAAAGAGCCTCGCCTATCATACATATTACCCAAAAGAGTTCCCACCTGTCTTAAATTACAAATCAAATCCCCACGATCAAAGGTTTACAACTTTGGCGCTTTGGCCTCAAAATACATAAATGCAAGTACGATTCTGTTTAGAACATTACAAACGTTTAGTCAAAAGGATTAAGATAATGAGTTACAGCTACATCTCTGTCAAAATAAAGTTAATACAAAGATGCTAAGTAACTACGTGAGGTTAACTTCCAAAAAGTCTTTCATTCCCAAGCATACATAGCATGCGAGCTATTGTTCAGCATTTTGTCTTGAAAAGAAAGATTAGGTTGAGTTACACTAGCCCAGTAGAAAAATCTTTACTAGTTCTATAAGTAAATATGATGAAATGTGCAGGTGAAATGAAGGCAAGAGGTACAACTCAAACAATGGAAACAAGTGATTTTAGGATATTCCCAACGTTCAACATGATCATTCTATCAATGCATATAGCTTGAAATGTCACTAAGTTCACTCAATGTCAAACGACTCAATAACCTCGATACAATTCACCATTGCCCAAAATCCCCTCTATCGGTATTTCCACCCCTTGCGTTACTGGATAACACCACGAGGATTACCGCGTTACCACCCCTTGCGTCTTAGTGATCCCTACAACTCAGGTCACCGTATTACCGCTCCTTGCGTTACGAGACCGTCTAAGTCTTCGTATTACCACCCCTTGCGTTACGAGACTTTCTAAATTAACTCCCGACACAAACGACCATTTCTTCACTCGACTAACAAGTTATGACTCTCCCAAGCCCACAATCCAACACAAAATATGTTACAAAATGCCAACCATATCATAAACATGTCACAAACATTCATAAACATTCAACCAATCAATAATACGCGAAATAACAAGTTTTAATTAATTAGTCTCTTATCATTTCTTACTAACGGAAGGCCTAAGAATTACGAATAACATCAATTAATCATAGGGCGTCAATTAGATAAGCAAAAAATAGGCTAGAAGGTATCCAAAATGGTTTAGAATCAATTAGGGTTGAAACGATCGAAGAAAACAAAAGCTGTCCAGAACAACAAGGGGTATTGATACCCCGAAATCAGGTATCAATACCTGGTCAGCTGGAAATCCAGAGAAGGATGGAGTATTGATACCCCATATTTGGGTATCAATACCCCGCTGTTTCGAGGCGATTTTCTGCAGTTTTGACAGACATTCAAAGCACCAAAAAGGGACGATCCAAGCACGATTTCTATACCATTTCAACATATATACACACAAAAGAGGTAAAGAAGTCCCTACCTCAAGACGATAATAAAGATCTTCGAGATTCGAACAAGCCCTAGCTTTCTTGAGCTCCAAATCTTCGATTCAAACTTCAAAACACGATCGGAAGGTTGGAGGGTGGTCAATCCTTGAAGGTTTTGCAAGATTGAGTGAGTTTTTGAGTGAGGAGAGGAGAGAGAGAAAAGTTCGGCCAGGAGGGTGAGAGAGAACTGATGTGAGAGAGAGATGGGAGATGAAAAATGATCTCCTACATTAACGTCCTCCCCTTTTATACCCCTATATCTTTTTATTACACTTTCACTCCCTCCAATTTTCATTCTTTCATTTCAATCCCCAATCAATTAGACACCAAATAAATCACAATTTCTCAATTAAACATATAATCAACATTTCAATAATAAAGGAAAAAAAATATGAATCTCTACATTCGCTATACCTCTTTTTCCCGCATATGGGATATTTTCATGCAAATAGATATGCCCTAAGACTGCCTAAAGCTCCAGTCAACTCAAATGTGGGTTAAATAAACTCTTAAGGCTCCACGCATGTATAGTAAAGAACAAAAGAATATCAAAAGTTATGGGAGATGCTTCCTTTTTAGTTTTTACTGTCGAACTTGAGAAAAATATGAAGCATTGAGCCTATGAGAACTTGCTTACTTTAATACTTTAGTAGATGACTCAAACAACTTTCCCAAATGCTTTACAAATGTATGTTGTCTAAGTAGAAAAACAGTTGTATACCATATTGGAATTGAGTGAACCTAAATTGAAATTTATTCTGTCCACTCATGACATGGTCAACTACTCTTTCTCGTTCAATTATAAAACTTGTTGAGCTAATTCTTTCTTCTTTCTTTACACTTTTTAACTTTGAATTAATTAATTTTTATAGATGCATTCGAAACTATTTGGCGCACAACTGGCAAACTATTCAAATTATACATGCTATAGAGGACTAACAAACTTCAGGCCACCATACATTGATACTCTTGGGTATGTATTTGGTGTCCTTTTAAATTGATGAGTTATGCAACTATTGTAGTTTACTCATAGTAATGTGTACAAGGAGCAGGTATTGAGAAGCATGTATTCTCATCATTTTTATTTTTTTGGATAAATGGCCAGTTTGAAATAGAAAAAAGACTAACCAAATATACAGTTTATAAACCCTAGGAGGAAAACAAAAGAAAAGAAAGTAAGAAAAAATACCTACGCGAAATGGCTACATGAAGCTAAGTATAACACTAACAGTTGTTTCCGCCCATCTAAGAAGAAGGATAGGAAACAATAAGAGGAAAATGGCATAGATTGGGATACATTGAAACAAAATAGCATCTGCAACTATAATCCAGAATTGGATGGTTGGAATCCACCTTGGACTACATTGATTTGAACCGGATGGTCTTTGGAAGATGGCACACTAAGGTAGAACCGAGCCCAATTTGTGGCCGTCCAAACTGAAGAACCTTCCTGCCAAACACTTGGCATCACAACTTGACCACTCCGTACCGAGTTGGAGAAGAATACGATGGCCTCACAAGAGGAGGATATGGACAACATGAACGATAATAAACAGAAATAGAGGATATAGACAACATGAATGATAATAAACAGAAATAGAGACTACGATAATTTCCATGGACAACCCCCAATGGATAGGACAAAAACCAACAGTGAAAATGGACCAGCACAAATGGTGGATCCGGGCATACCATCCTAGAACAAATGGGCATGACGGATGACGCCAATTGCTAAGCTTTAACGACCTGTAGGACGCGGGACTGTAGAAATGGTAACAAAATCTGTCCCAACTGTAGAAATGGAATCAAGGGACATCCACCCATGATTAGGCAGTCAACATAACCGAATTAGACGTACACAAACCCGAAAATTCTATGGACACCCCCCAATAGATAGGAACCAGACAATAACCTGATGGGTACACCACAAACCCATAGATTCACACGTGAAATGCTGTAACACCTACTTAAAAACAGGAATTGCCGCAACACTATAAGTATATTCAGCTATATCATAATCTCGAATAGCCTACCATCATTTTTGTTTTAGAGGACATTCACATATTTTGATTCATTCTTTACGTACATGATGTGAGTTGTCCTCCTTAAGTTATTTTCGTTATGTTTTGCTGTAAGAGAACCTGAATATCTTAGAGTTTTTATGAATGCAAGTTTTTGTTACTCCCAATCTCCATGTAAGATTTCAGCTGGCAGGCAGAGAAAGTATGTGACCATTCGTCTCCATGGCACTTAAGCCTAATGGCATCCTCTCTCTCTCTCTCTCTCTCTCTCTCTCTCTCTCTCAGCGTCTGTTGTCCTTTACCATGCTTGTGGCCTGGGATTTTTCGTATCTTTTTTTCCCTTGGATTTTACCACTGCAGGTTAGCGATCAGGGTTGAAAATTCTAGTGGTATCATATGTTTTAATTTCTTTATGTACTCTTTTTCTGGCCCCTACTTTTTCTCATACTAACAAGAGTGATGAAATGTCAGGGTTTCACAAAACCCCCCTGTTTACCAATTTTTCCCTCGATCGAAATCGACGGAGATTTCGAGAAACAAAGCCAACAACAAAAGTAAAGGCGAATGCGGCTTGTCTCCACAAACGGATTTGAGATTCCTTACCGTATTTCAGGACTTTACCGGAAAAGAAATGGCGAATGAATCAAATGCTATTTTTAGTGGTGATGAATTGACTCGCAAAAGAAGACCGTCACCCGCCAATCTTCAAGAACGGAATCGACCCATCGATTGGGCGGAGTGGATTGATGGTTTAGTGAAGTGGGGTGGAGCGAAAGAAAAATAACAAATGGACTTTGTTATTTTTCCAATGTAGATTTATAATCAAAAAGGATGGATCTCCATCAAAAGTAAGAAAATTAAGTTAATTCTACTCCTACTCCTAGTTATAACCCGAATGGGTTGGTAGACAAAAATTTATAACAAAGTTGATTTGTTGAAGGAGTTTACAATGAAGCCAAAAGAGGCTATTTATAGAAAATAAAATGTGCAGGAAATAACTTCCTAACTTTTCACTACTCTTCATCATCTTCCAAGTGTCCAAATAACTTCCCACAAACTCCAAAATGTGTAGGAGCATGCCACTTGTCCAAATAACTCATCTTCAATTTCAAAGTGTGTAGGACAATGACAAGTGTCTTTTAACTTCCAAATGTATAGGAGCATGCCAAGTGTCCTGCATTTTATTAAAATACAAACAAATAAAAACTAGTTATATTATTAATACAAAATAATAAAATAGGAAGCATTTCCATAAACGCCACCTTTCGGTCGATCGACAGGCGATGAAATATGGTACAAACAATGCCCCCCTTATTCATTTGGGTGAAGTGCTAACGTAACCCAAGTGAATAATGAAACTAGTTTTAAATCACCCCTCTGTCGATATCAACGGGTGATAACTCTTTACGGTGTAAATATTTATTCCCCAACTCTCCAAGAGGTTTAGATAAATTTTACACCAATCCTTTTACTTTTTGGCTGAACAAAGCCTTCAAGGCTGAATTCTGCCGTCGAAAACCAAGTTTGGCTTTTAAGAGGCAATATTCCCTCTGTCGATAATGATAATGATGAGATAACATCGCTTCTGTCGATTAGTTTGCTTCACCCACTACAACAAATTACACAATTCCCGACCAAAATTGCCGACTAAAAAAACTTTAGTCGCCAAATATTGACTAATTACCGACTAAATGTAAAATAGTCGGCAGAAGTTTAAATTATTGCCGACTAAACATACTTTAGTCGCTGATAGTAGATTTTTGCCGACTAAAAGTAAGTTTAGTCGGAGAAAAGTAATTTTTAAGCAATTTAAAAAATCAATAAATAAAATATATTTTCCCTACTAATTATTTTAGTCGGTATTTATTGATATTAGCCGACTAAAAATAAGTTTAGTCGGCGAACATTAACTTTTAAGCAATTTAAAAAATTAATAAATAAAATACATTTTCCCGACTAATTATTTTGGTCGGTATTTATCCATATTAGCCGAGTAATAGTGCTTTTAGTCGGTAAAAATTATTTTTAACTAATTTAAAAAATCAATAAATAAAATATATTTTCCCTACTAATTATTTTAGTCGGTATTTATTGATATTAGCCGACTAAAAATAAGTTTAGTCGGCAAACATTAACTTTTAACCAATTTAAAAAATCAATAAATAAAATACATTTTCCTGACTAATTATTTTGGTCGGTATTTATCCATATTAGCCGACTAATAGTACTTTTAGTCGGTAAAAATTATTTTTAACTAATGTAAAAAATCAATAAATAAAATACAATTTCCCGACTAATTGTTTTTGTCGGTATTTAATGATATTAAATGACTAATAATAATTTTAGTCGGCGAACATTAACTTTTAAGCAATTTAAAAAATCAATAAATAAAATACATTTTCCCGACTAATTATTTTGGTCGGTATTTATCCATATTAGCCGACTAATAGTACTTTTAGTCGGTAAGAATTTATTTTTACCTAATGTAAAAAATCAATAAATAAAATACAATTTCCCGACTAATTGTTTTTGTCGGTATTTAATGATATTAAACGACTAATAATAATTTTAGTCAGAAAAAGTCTTTTTTCACTAATTTAAAAAATCAATAAATAAAATACAATTTCCCGACTAATTGTTTTTGTCGGTATTTATTGAAAAAGTCTTTTTTCAATAAATAAATATAATACATTAAATACATTAATTTTATCCATATCAGCCAACTAATAATAATTTTAGTCCGCAAAAATCATTTTTTGCTAATTTAAAAAATAAAAAATATAATATAATATTCCTACTAATAAGTTTGGTCGGTATTTATTGATATTAGCCGACAAATAATTTCTTTAGTCGGTAATTTTTTCCCCCCCTCTTTTTCAAAAAATTCAAGAAAGGAATGGAATATTTATTCCAACTACATTGATTACAATGCAACTCTTTTGATCGAAATTGTTCCAATTTGTTTTCTTCTTAATTATGAGATTCTCATAAAATTTTGGCTCAATTGGGCTAAGGAAATCCCATTATCGACGCATAAATTCTTCAATTAAAAGTTTTTCGTTGTCCAATCAAGAGTTTATCCATATGTTTTTAACTTCATTTTTAAGATGAATAATCTAATTCTTATTACATCAAAGATAAATGATTCGGATTGCCAAAAAATACCTCATTCGGGTTCGGTTAGTGCAATATAACACTTAAACGTCTCTAAATGCATAAAATATATTTCGATCACGAGGTCGCCAATATCAAATGATCTTTGATTTCAATGCATTTTTTTATAATTCAATAATTTATTAATCGTTTCCTTTTATTTAACTAAAATAAGCTTTTAGAATATTTTGTATGATTAAGAAAATTTGAATCAAAATTCAAACATGATAATGTACCAATTACCACACATATACTGATATGCATTATTTTTTATCTAATAGAGGTTTTTAAAAAAAATACATAGAAAACAAATAAGAAAAAAAACTAATTGAAAAAAAAAAAAAAAAAACCCTCCATGTGATTCAAATCCAAGTCCTAAT
Source organism: Rhododendron ovatum (assembly GCA_019656835.1). Classification (NCBI taxonomy): domain Eukaryota; kingdom Viridiplantae; phylum Streptophyta; class Magnoliopsida; order Ericales; family Ericaceae; genus Rhododendron; species Rhododendron ovatum. Next base: position 18,869,489 of record CM033794.1, on the reverse strand, counting down.
AAATTGGCTTTAAAAAAATAATTCCTATGGGGATTGAACCCAAGTCCTTAACTTGATACACATCTCAAACCACCAGGACCTACAATCTTTATGTGCTTATAATTGAAACAAGTAATATATATTATATAATTCTATTGTATAAAAACGGGCCTCTTGTACGGTAGCCACACAATTGCAACACAACTATGACAATCCATACCGTTCATTTTGTTGTTCTTAGTGTTTTAATCACTCTCTCAAATTTTCGGGTCTATTGGATTTTGAAAATCCTTTCATCGGGATGTAGATTCATTAATATGAAATTTTTTATTATGTGCGATCAAGTATATAACGATAACCAATTTACTTCATTTTTTGCAGGAATGATATAATCACTCTCATATAAAAGGTAGACGGTTCCAATTTTAAAAAATAGCTCGGGCGGCCCTCAAGTGATGCATTATAGGACTTTAACGCCTTTGGAAGTACCGAATGTGTTCCGATTACGTGGTTTCCAACATCCGATTATCACCTATTTAGAGGAGAATGATAAATTCGATAAGATCTTAAATTGTAACAGTTTAGATCGAATATTCGAAAAAATGAGTCTGCAGCTACCTTTCAAATCTATACATCAAACTTATCTAGTTCTAAACCAATGTATTCTGCTGTAGTCCAATGTATGTTAACCACACGATTGTGACACAGCTATGACGATCCATACCGTTCTTTTTGTTATTCTTGGTGATTTAATCACTATCGCAAATTTTTGAGTCTATTGGGTTTTGGAAGCCCTTTTATCAGGTAGATTCATTAATATGAATTTTTTTGATATTGCGATTAAGTATATAACAATATCCAATTTATTTCATTTTTTGCACGAATGATATAATCACTTCCACATAATAGGTAGACGGTTCCGATTTTCAAAAAACCTCTCGGGTAGCCCTCGAGTGATGCATTATAGGACTTTAATACCTTTGGAAGCATCGAATGTGATCCGATCACGTGATTTTTGACATCCGATTATCACTTATTTATGGAAGAATGGTAAATTTGATAAGATCTTAAATCATAACGGTTTAGATCAAATATTCGAAAAAATGAGTCTACAACTACCTTTCAAATCTTCACATCAAACTTATCTAGTTCTAAACCAATGTATTCCGTTGTAGTCCAATGTATGTTAACCACACGATTGCGACAAAACTATGACGATCCATACCGTTCTTTTTGTTATTCTTGGTGTTTTAATCACTATCGCAAATTTTCGGGTCTATCAGTTTTGGAAAGCCCTTTTATCGGGACATAGATTCATTAATATGAAATTTTTTGTTATTGCGATCGAGTATATAACAATATCCAATTTACTTCATTTTTTGCATGAATGATATAACCACTCCCACATAAAAAGTAGACGGTTCCGATTTTTAAAAAACAGCTCGAATGGTCCTTGAGTGGTAGATTATAGGATTTTACGAGAATTTTTCTTTACTGAGTGCATATGGATTATGGTGCAACTGCTGCACATGATCACGCAGCCGTTTTTAGTCTCCAATTTTTCGGCGGCATTTGGAACGCGCTAAAAAGGGCTCGAGGGCGGGAAATAAATTTTCCCCTTAGGTGAAACAATGTCGTTTGTTTTTTGCCTTTCTTTTTTGTTTAATTTTTTTTGTTGCTCTGTACTTTTTCCTTGTTCACTACTTCCCCTCTTTTCCAAACCCAGCGGTGGAGAGAGAGGGAGAGATCCCGTGGTGGAGAAATCAATCTTCCCCAAATCGAGCTGGCCCAAATCAAGCGTCCTCGAGGTATCCTCGAAATCTCGTTGCTGTCGATTGCTTGCTTTATCCTCGCATATACACGTGCACACACACGATTTATGCACAGTGTGTAACAAGATCTCCTGTAGAGGGTGTCGGCGAACGGTCTCCGATGGGCTTTCCTTTGGGCTCCCAACGGACCTACCAATTGGGGCTTCGGGTCGGAGTTCATGCCGATGATGATGACGAGCGGGATGAAGCCGTAGTGGGTAAACCTTGGCTTTCTTCATGATCCAGTTCGTCCATTCCTCGACGGACTTGGCCAGCGACCGGTCCTCCAACGGTCTCGAGGAGCCCTTCGCCGCCTTGCCTTTCGCCTTCAGTGTAATCACCTTAGACGCCATAGAATTGATTCGAGTCAGCTCAAGCTCCCTGCAATGTAACCCTTGGTTTTTTTTTTTTTTTTGTAGAAAAACGAGGGTTTGGTGGTGGTGGAGATTAATAGGAGAGCTCTCAGGATCTAAGGCCTTGTTTGGTTCTTCTTAAATTGTTTAGGCCTAGTTTCCAAACAAAAATAAAAACATCTTGGGTTTTTTTTTTTTTTTTGTCATCGTTCAGCTTTTTTTCCGCATGCGTTAAAAATTTCAATCTTTAGCTCTATCTCTTTCTGCCAGCTTGTGTGGTGTGTATTGACCTTTTTGAAAATGCAAATTGATGAACTCAAGCATTGCCCTTTTGCTGAGGTGATTATGCTTTATTAAGGTATTGTCTCATCTATATGACTTTTTGGAGGATTATATTTTAATGTGCTTGCTTAATATAAGAGAAGCAAGGATAAGATTCAAATCAAAACTAATTACTGTAGCCACAAGGTTTGTTGTGCTTTGTTTGTTGTGCTTGCTGAGCTATTTTACTTAACATCCACATATAGGACAACATACATGATTTTGGCTCCTTTATAGGACAACATACATGATTTTGGCTACCACAAAAAGTAACATAAAATTGTATCCTAGAAATAAATTAAATAGGTACGTGCTCACCTTCAGGCAGCCCGAGACTTGACACATTAAAGTGGCCCCTATACTCTCATTTGTTTCTTTGAAGTTTGAAACACCTGTATTTTTTGTACAGTTGATTGAAATAGCTGTGCATGACTGTTTTTTTGGCATTTCAAGTGTTGTACCTTGCTATCTTTTTGTGTTCCTCAAGTTTTTTGTTGTGATGCTAAAATTGAAGTTGTAATTGCTAGAATTGAAGTTTAGAGGTTGAAATTAGTTCTATCAAATGCTAAATCTGCTGTAGTTGTAGTATAGATGCAAGAATTTGGTTGTTAGAATTCTGGAAATAACCTACAAGGGCTGAAATTATGTGGAAAAGTGCAGGAATTGAGTGTAACATGCTGGAAACAAATTGTATTTGTTGAAAACATGTACTCAAGTGCTAGAATTTAATTTGGTGCTGTACATAGATCCCTAATACAGTATTTTCTGGTTTTGATTGTTGGCCTTACCCTTTCCTTGTGTGCTTAAATTAGAACCTAAGATATTGTTTTCAGAATTTGTGCTTGCTGTATGTTTTGGGTCTGTTGTAGACGTGTTTGGATTGTTAGGTTCACCACGTAAAAAATAGCGTGTACGTTAATCTCCCTCATCTAAAAAATAGTGTTCGTGTCTCTAATGTTAGAGTTATTTCTTTCTTTATTGAGTCCATGCCCAACTATTTGTTGGTAATTCCCCGTCGAGGGAGGGAGGGAGACTTGATTGTTTATGGGTTCCGTCACAATGGAGGAGTGGTGGTGGGAATGGTAGCGAGAGTATAGGTAATAATGGTGGAGTGCTCTATCAAATACGGGAGCAGTGCTTCTCATTCATACTTGTAACTTTAGTGTAAAATGTACAGCCACATCTCCAATACATGAACATAGTGGCTCCTTACCGAGAGAGCGCAGCCCCCAACTGGCACCCCTTAGTTTGAAATTTGTCTTCCGTCCTTTGATCTATCCCTTCCCCTTCACTCTATAGATTCTATTCCTAAAATACTCACTTATAACCTCCATTCCACCAATGTTAAAAACTGCACCTCTGTAGATTTAGTGGGAAAAAAAAAGGGTACTCGTATGTAGTCGAAGTTAACAACATATAAAATCTAATGCATGTATAACACATGTGCTATAAGCTTTGCACAATACGCAGGTAGAGCAAACAGAAATTTTTATGGCCTTTTGTTTGTAGTGTTCAGGGCAGGCCCTAACTTCTCAGAGGTCTAAGAGCAATTTTTTGTTATTGGACTATTATAAGGGGTACCAAAGTAGAGGGCCCCTTAATTCGTGAAGAGCAAAGAAGAGAGAGGGAAGAGGAGAATACGCGAAGCATGTGTTCTTTATAACACATGTAGTATGGTCGTCTTGCAATTTCCTTATTCTTTTGCAATAGCCAACATGTGTTCTTTCACTGGGAAAAGGTAGCATGCCTGCTCCATTCCATATGTATGTAAATTTAAGTTGCTTGGCACATGTTATGGTCATGACATGCATTATTGAAAAAGTATGGTAATATGTGGCGTTGATGCCTCTGTTGTCTATTTTCACTACGTCCATTTTGTCATTTTAATTTGGTACTATGGATATGCGAATCAGATCATGATGCCACTTGTTTATTCTTATACATATTGTCTGCCTTGCAAATTTGCAATGTAAGTTATGTAACTATAAAAAATTATCTATGGATCTTGCAAAGTTACATGCTATTAATTTTAGGACAAGCCATTCTTACTTCTTTTCTTACTTCAGTGATCATTTTGCTTAGAGGTTCCCAGTCACACTTTACATGGTAGTTTTTTAAAAATGGGTTATCTTTGGTTATTCGCTTTGCTTGTACAACACCCGGTAAAGATAGCTCTTGTTCAAAGCATGAAGACCTAGGGATAAAGTCCACTGGTTTCCAATTTTTTGGTGTGAACATGAGTTCCCATATGGATTCTAGTTTCTATAGCTCTGCTGCTGGGGTAAATTAGGCATAGTTTGTAATTTGGTCCTAGTTTCTCTTGCCCTGGTCATGATTGTCTTGTTTTTTTCTTTTGGTTGTTTAGTTTGTATTCTAGTTGAATCTTTCTTCTTCTTCTTCTTATTTTTTTTGCTGTTCTAGTTGAATCTTTCTTCATGTTTTGGTTAGTAAATAGAATCAAAGAATTTCAAAGGCAGGAGGAATGGTCACAAACTGATCAATTCAACATGAAAAGTTTCAGCTTAAGAAAATAGGAGTAATGTCACCCTTATACTCATTCTGTGACCCATCGACGATCGCTAACCAATGCTATCAATGATTATCTATCTAGTGTAACAATCACCTTAGAATCAGCTAAGATACCCGTCATTTGTAGATTCATGAAAGTTTGTTCTAATGACCTACCATAGGCACTAGCAAAAATGAAAGGGGTAAAGACTCATTTATTGGACACTAAGAAGCAGTTTATGTGATAATAACAAACTCGATGAGATAGGTAGTGGAAAGCCCCATAGCACCAAATTAAACTTCTCTAAGAATTCCATAGAAATTAGGAATCTATCAAGCCTGCCATGAATAACATTATCCTAAAAATTAGACCATGTAAATTGCCTTCCCATCCTTTTATTCTAATTGATTGATTAATTCCTTGAAACCCTTCATGCTCCTTTCCATTCTACTGTTATTCTTCCCCCAGACAGCCCCACAGCCCCAGACCAAGCATATTCAACATCAAGAGAACCCCACAATCTTCGAACAGCAGACTCCTTAATTCTCCCGAGAGTTGCATTTTTTTCTTACTTGATATGTGTTTGTGCGTGTCCCATGTATATTCTAGTAGAGCTGTTTTCTAGCTGCATTATCCGTGTTGTATAAGCTAAACCAATGTTGTAGATTGCGTGGCTCTAATGTTAGAGTTATTCCTTTCTTAATTGAGTCCGTACCCATAATTCAAGTATTCGGGTCGAACAACTTCCTACAAAAGACCTTTACGAGATGATAGTTTTCAATCCAATGAAAACTATTTCGACTAGACAGCTTTCTGCAATTCAATGTATTAGTTGACTGTTTGCTAGCTACAGATCTTTTGTAGCAGTTAATTATGTGCCACTCTTAAATGAAATGTTGCACATATAAAACTTTAACTAAATCTCAACTGCTAAGGGACAAAGAAGAGCATTGGAGATGGAACTATGAAAACAATGATCCAGGAACTTGGCCCAAGTTGCTTGATAACTTATGTAAATAGCACCAAAAGTTTGAGTTAACAGAGGAAATATTTCTTCAGAGCGGGATAAACCAGGAAAGTCAAGAAAATGGTGGCATTCCAGTTGAGATACAGACCCTACACCAAGGAGTTTCTATCTTGGGATGTTATCTATATCATGTTTCCATTTTTTAATGCTGCTTGTTGTGAGACGGGTCAGCTTTTTATGCATTAAGAGGCTCAAAATGTCAAGATAATTTTCCATTTTGGCTTGTAATTAGTTAGTATCTACCTATGTTCATGCTTTGAGCAATGGGATACATTAGTTCATAAATACTAATATTAATGGTGGATCGTTCTTTTCTTTTCTTTTTTTACAGATTGACGCTTAACGGAGTATCCTGCAGTTCTACTTTTGGTTATTGACTATGAAGATCAAAGTCGGATTTTGGTTGTGGACGCGCAAATGTTTTTAGGTTATCAATTTGTCGAGGTTGAACTTTTTAGTATTCTGAGGTTTTGATACATTGTCAAGCTTGAATTTGGATACAAGTTATTTTCTAAGTATATTTGGTGGACATCTCTATTTATGGAAGTGTGGATTTATTTCTTGGAATTTTAGTTTTTATTAAATATATTATGTTGCAATTTTGTGGATGTAATGAAAATGGAGGAAAAATAAAATTTACAGGGCTGCTCAAATTTACAGGGAATAAATGGAGAAAAAATTTATAGAAAAATAGGGATATTGACCGATTGGTGCCGACAATAAGTACATTCCTCGACTACCTTTTGGTCGCCAATAGGGTACTCATTCGTTGAATTGTACACACATTTCCCGTTTTAGTCGGCAAATATGCATACATTTCCTGACTAAACAATTAGTCGGCCAATGGACAAACATTTCCCGACTAAATATTAGTCGGCCAATGGGTAAACATTCCCCCACTAAACAATTAGTCGATCAATAGTAAAACTTTTGCCGACTAAACATTTAGTCGGCAAATATGCATACATTTCCCGACTAAACAATTAGTCGGCCAATGGGCAAATATTTCCCGACTAAATATTAGTCGGCCAATAGGTAAACATTCCCCAACTAAGCAATTAGTCGGTCAATAGTAAAACTTTTGCCGACTAAACATTTAGTCGGCAAATGTATATACTTTAGCCGACTAAACTTTTTTTAGTCGGCAACAACCTTTGCCGACTCTCTTCCATCGACTAATGTGCCGACCAAAATTTTTAGTTGGGAAAGACTTTTGCCGACTAAAATTCCTACAATTGCCGACTAAACCATTAGTCGGGAATGGTGTTTCTTCTTGTAGTGACCTATAGTTCCTACTGATTACCGAAGGAAAACAGGAAATATGGTCTAAGCATATCATAGACATACTATTAGGCATCAACTTACTTAGCCTTTTCCATTATCGACGTAAGAGTGTTCCGATCGACGGTAACAAAAACCATGGGCAACTGGGTCTAATTACAGAATTTAATAGCACGTGGATTGAATACATTTACTCAACGAAGCCTATATGCAAGCCAATTGATGAGAATCTGCTTTTATAATATCCATGCATGAACCCATAGTGGATCATTTTGTACATCGATCATTTATGGTCTAAATTAAAAACTCTAGTCAAATTATCCTCATAACTTGACTTGCTTTGAGTTTCACACTTTCGAGCCACATTGGCTCTTCGAAAGATGAGTTTGCCCCCCATGCAAATTCCATATCAAAAGAGGGCTATTTCTCATTTCATAATTGGCCACACATGTTCTGATTTTCTTGTACAATCTGGAACGAAAGTTTTAATGAGCAGCCATTGGCCTTTGTTTGGCCAAAATATAATTAAGTGCCACTTTCTCTATTGGCAACTTATAAGCCGTACCCTTCCAAAGTTGTACTGGGCACATATGGGGAAGCAATTCGTGGGTAAAAGGCCAACTTATGGCCAAGGATCTTTTCGCCCCTTTATATCTAAACACAAGTTTTCGATCATAATGTCTTCTCTTATTATTATTTTTTTTTAAAAACAAAATTGATCAAAATTGTAAACCCCCAGATTGTTCCAAAAATTGGCCAATTAAATGGCGGCCTCCTTTGAACAATTTAATTGATCAAGCCTTCAATGCAAGGCTTAAATGCCATTTTAGAAACTAAAGGCCTGTGGAAAGGAAACGAGGCCACAAACTATTGGCACTGATCGATCGATGCATGGCAATAAAATTCTCAAAAGATTTCGGTATAAAAATTCTTATAAGATTGGGGCCTTCCATAAATTGGCCTAAGTGTTGGCCATGTTTGCTTCTTCATAAACTGGTGGCCATCACTCATAGGATGCCGACATCCATGCACACGGAATACAGTTTGTTAGATTTTGTCTAACGAAAAACAAAGCCATTACAAATGGCCATGTTTTGCCGGAAATTAGTTTCCTCTGTTATCATAAATGAAGCCTTGAAAGGCACCAAGATATATGGATCTCTCTATCCAGGAATTGGCCAAAAAAAAAAATGGCCGGTTTTCTTTTTGCAAAATTGTTCAAGCCTTCCATGAAAGGCTCTCGTTTACACACTTGACCTTTGCCATTACTTTCAATTTAGTAATGATGCCCTCCTTCTAGCGCCAAAATTGTTTACCAATTTTTCCCTCGATCGAAATCGACGGAGATTTCGGGAAACAAAGCCAACAACAAAAGTAAAGGCGAATGCGGCTTGTCTCCACAAACGGATTTGAGGTTCTTTGCCGTATTTCAGGACTTCACCGGAAAAGAAATGGCGAATGAATCAAATGCTATTTTTAGTGGTGATGAATTAACTCGTAAAAGAAGACCGTCACCCGCCAATCTTCAAGAATGGAATCGACCCATCGATTGGGCGGAGTGGATTGATGGTTTAGTGAAGTGGGGTGGAGCGGAAGAAAAATAACAAATGGACTTTGTTATTTTTCCAAGGTAGATTTACAATAAAAAAGGACGGATCCCTATCGAAAGTAAGAAAATTAAGTTAATTCTACTTCTACTCCTAGTTATAACCCGAATGGGTTGGTAGACAAAAATTTATAACAAAGTTGATTTGTCGAAGGAGTTTACAATGAAGCCAAAGAGGCTATTTATAGAAAATAAAATGTGCAGAAAATAACTTCCTAACTTTTCACTACTCTTCATCATCTTTCAAGTGTCCAAATAACTTCCCACAAACTCCAAAGTGTGTAGGAGCATGCCACTTGTCCAAATAACTCCTCTTCAATTTCAAAGTGTGTAGGACAATGACAAATGTCTTTTAACTTCCAAATGTATAGGAGCATGTCAAGTGTCCTGCACTTTATTAAAATACAAACAAATAAAAACTAGTTATATTATTAATATGAAATAATAAAATAGGAAGCATTTCCATAAACGCCACCTTTCGGTCGATCGACAGGCGGTGAAACACACACACACACCCCCCCCCCCCCCCCCCCCCCCCCGCTTTTGTTTCATTGGAAACTTTGCCCCTAGCAAACAAGACCGCTTTTGGTAAATTTAAGTGGTCTTTTTTTTTTCCTCATAATGTTTTATTAACTAAAGACAGTTCTTACGAGAGAGGGGTTGGACCGGAGAGCATGCTATGTGCCTAGGACACTAAGGATGTTCGGCCTATGGGTATTGTCATGGGCTTATGACTGTGATCTAAATCACTCATTTTGTTCAATTCGTCTTGTATCAGTACAAACATGAACAAAATTTAAATTTTTCTAAAAGAAAATTGCTTCAACTTTATGAATGAACTTCAGGAAATTTGTATTTTGTTTATGTGGGTTCTGATATTCGACCAGTCTCATTTCCGGCTTGGACGATAAGCTTGACGAGCTGATCAAATTGAACGATCTAAATCTTACTCTAGCCTGGGATGCGACCCATTTGAAGGGCTTCCCTAGAGCATCACCACAAGGGCAGCAACGCATGAAGCTATGCAAGGAGATAATTTCGTTCATGTTTGGAATAGTTAATCTTTATACTAGTGTACGTCCTTTTTGTGCAATACTACAGCAAAGCGTTAAGGGTTTTTGGGTTTTTTCTTGTTAAAAGGAGGACTGCATCTTTCAGTTCTTTCCACCCTATTTTTGATCTCGCAAATAGTTGCATAATACTTCACCTTCTTTATCTGTTGTTCAAGTTCGATTTTGTTTTTGCCTAGATAAGATAGATTACAACATCTTCAATCTCTAATGGTGGTGGGAGTCCATAAGTATCCAAGGTGGTATCTGAGATTAAAGAGGTTGGATTCCTCAAGAGAGCACGCGAAACAAAAGCTTGAATTGGATGAATAGAAATAGAGAAGCGATTGTTTCCAACTTTTTTAGAATTAGAAGCTAAAATAGATTGGATATTGCCCATACAAGAATGTTGGTAGCAAACCAAATTTTAGGGACCGAGTCTCATTTTCGGTCTCCAAGTATCAATTATAACTCTTTTGACATTTAAGTTTGGTTTTGTACCAAATTGGTCCAATTTATAACTTATGTCAGCCAAACTGCACGGAAAAAATTAGATTGATGGCAGTTTGGACGTTGCAATTCGTACCAAGTTGGTCTAATCGATAATGTCTGCCTACAATTTGGTTTTTTTCGGTCCAGTTTGACTGACAGACGTTATCAATTGAACGAATTTGATACGAAAATCAAACTTGAAGGTCAAAAAAATTGCAATTGATAATTGAAGGACTGCAAATTTCCCCAAATTTTACGTGAGATTTACTTGAGTGGGGCGGTTTTCAGGGACACCTAAAAAATATTCCATAGTTTTTTTTTTTACTTGGCGAAAGAAACTTTTATAAATCTCGAAAGGTTACATCGAGGGGGAACATCGAAAGCACACGATGCTTACGAGATCAGACAAAGAAGAAAAAAGGGAGAAACACTAAAAATAAGCATCCAACAGAGAGTTAGATGGGTCACCTGACACACTTCAAACACATATTACAATTTCATCTTTCTAACTCCATCAAGGAAACCTTTAAAATCCTCCATAGTGTAAACCTTTAAAAACATCTCGTAATTTTCGATCAAATTTTGATGATCTGAACTGTTTAATATGATCGAAACGTAATTTTAAAGGTACTTGCGAGAAATCATCAAAAAAACAAAGATTAAGGAGAGCTTGATTTGAGCAGTTTTTAGCTCAGATTTGATGAACAATTCAATTAAATCATATTCTGCACACATTGAACGGTTCGGATCATAAAAATTTGATCGAAAACTATGATATTGAGATTTGGTGTGTTTTTTTAGATGTTTTTATGAATCCCCCTAAACTGCCCCGCCACTCGAGTTTATGAACTATGTTTTTGATCAATATTTTATCAGAGTTTAGATATTGAAGTCGTGGATGAATAAATGAGAAGCCAAAGAGCGGGCAAAAAAAACACCTCCACCAGGACCACCACCATAGAAACAAACAAGAGAAACTGAAGCATCTAGGAGAGCAAAAATCAAGAGAAAAAGTCGAGTTGTTCAGTGAATCAACTATTGTGTTCAAATGGAAGCTTCTGAGTTTAAAGACCTCTAATCATCATGCTGACATCATTAGCCGTTACGTATCAGAGTTTTGGACATCCGATATAGATGTTAATCGTAATCCTGATATCGTCCTCATAATCCCGATATTGTCACTTGGACATCCAATACAGATGTTAAACGTAATCCTGATATCGTTCTCATAATCCCGATATTGTCACGCATCCCGATAAGCCATTTTGAAACCTGTCTCAAATTAATTTGCATTCCTTTTGATGAAGTTGTAATGTGGAGTATATCTGGAGAGAGGAGACAAGAGGACTGACGGAGAGCGAGTTGCCCGGGCAGCGCGCAGATGTGAAAGAAGAAAAAGGCTGCAGGAGGGCAGGAGGGCAGGGGTGTCGACTGGTGGGGTTGGTGTCAGTTGTGGTCACTGCTGCGCTGGTCACACCGGTCAGCGGATGAGGCGTAAATCATAATGGAATGGATTGCAAAATCATTTCCCCTCTCTCTCCTCTCTCTCTCTCTCTCTCTAACGCTCTTTTCCATGCATTCATTGCATTGGCTATTGTTGGCCACTATTTGGCTCCGACACATGCCTTTGTACTATGCTTCTTCCATTTCTACATACATTCATACGTATGTGTAAATGCATATGTGTCGCTTGCCTGTGTATATTTTTTCAAAAGTGCTATATACAAAATAATTTAAATACAACACCAATTACAATCTCACATATATGTGAGATTCAAACACAACCTCTCATATATATTTAGGGTTCACACAGTGTGTGTAAGCCTCGCATATATGTAAGATGTTGTGCTTGGATTATTGTGTTCCTAGCATTTTGATATTTTTTTATCTTAGCTGTGTTATAAGTACATACATTCATGTATATTTATATGCATTTTGGACCCAACTCGAATTCCACAAAAAATTATGCGAGTTGTTTATTTTGTTCAAATTGATTTGTTTATGGTCCCTGAAAAAAATCAATTTTTTTAAAAATTGATAAAGATGTCTACAAAACATCCAATTTTAATTTAACTCATATACTTTTTGGTTTTACCCATTACAAATTGAACAATGCTTGAGTGAGAGCATAATGCGAGTACGAGATGAGAGTGAAGATTCTAAGCAGGAGCATAAAACATAAATTAAGAGCCCAAACAAAGACTCGGTGTAGTGAAGAAATTACGTGACCTAGGTTTTTACTCTAACGTAATTTTTATTTATTAAGAAAATTTGCTTTATTTTTTTCACTAGTAGTAATAAAGAGCACTTCTTTGAATAATCTTTTGAATTCTTATGTGATAATTTAATGGTCCCAATTGATCATTCACAAATATACATTATTCATAGATTTAAGTAAAAATTGCTAATAATGTTCAATGAACAGTTAATTAAAATTGTTAGCATAATGTCCTGTTAACATATTTTTTAGGTTTGACTGTTGCATTTTCTGTTTAAACTAGATTATTATTCATATTTCTAGTTACTCTTGGTTTTCTTGGTTAGCATGTTTCCTTAGTGTGTTTAGATAGCCATCAATTTTGTAACCTATATATACAGGCATGCTAAGGTTCTATTTTGATAGTATAAAAATGAGTGAAATAGATAGTTAATTGTAGGCAAATTTATTTTTTTATTATTGCAGTGGGCTGGATTCTGGGCTCGCCATCAATTGGGCCAAATTAGCTGGATTGGGCTATGAGCATAGCATGTACTCGTCAAACGGGCTCGGATGTGGTGGGCCACCTAAACAGGACCAGTGGGGACAACTATTACAGAATACTCTCTCTGTCGTCACTTTTTAAGTGCTCACTATGATTCTGCGTGCTATTTCAATGGCTTATGTCTCTCGACATATATTTATGTTTTTAAAATATTGTCTTATAAAAATAATTAAGATCTATCAAACAAGATTTATATTGCATATTTTTAATAATATACATTAAGATATGAGAGTTGCTATATGTACCGACCATGGGAAGGGAAAACGTACCGACGGCCGCCGGCGGGCCGTCTCCGGCCATCAGACAGCCGATCCGAGCCATCCAAAAATTCTATAAAAAAAACTTATATACACGAAAAAAGGGTGCTTAGCTTGGATCAAGCACCCTACACACCTCGGATGCCATTGATTCTCGCGTACGCCCCATCGGTTTTTTTTTTAGAATTTTTGGACGGCTCGGATCGGCTGTCTGGTAGCTGGAGACGGCTCGCCGGCGGCCGTCGGTACGTTTTCCCTCCCCCAATGGTCAGTACTCAGAGATTTTCTATTAAGATATATAGGCTATTGAAAATAACACGCAGAATCGTGGTACACTTAAAAAATTACTAAGAGAGTATATTAGAGGGTGGTTATGGGCGGTAAAAGAGATCAAGATGAGAAAGAGAAGGAAGCAGTTTGAATTAGGAAAGCTATCCTGATAAGAATTCCATTCCTTTTTGATAATTTGTGTTGCAGAATCTTAAAAGCTACCCAATTCAGTTTTAAAATTTTTTAGAATTTCTTTCATATTTCAGGTTCTCAGAATCTGTAGATTCTAAAAATCAATTATGTAAAAATTTTGACAAACATTCTAAACTGATTTTTTGAAGCTGGAATCTAAAAATTAGTCAAAATAATTTTTCGCAAACACCCACCTTGGATGTCAAGGAGAATCTATAAAAGACGTTATCCTCGACTAAATGTACACATAATCTCACGTACCAAAACTCCAAGTTTCTCTTCTTCTCCTTCGCACACTCTCTAACTTAAATATCGGAGAAGTATTCTGACCTGACCGTAGCCTTACGTTCTTTTATCTTTGCAGGTATTTGCGTGTAACCTTACTCAGCATACTTTTCGAAGGCTTGATTTCTGATGGCGAAAATCTATCAGAGCATATAACGTGGTATTAGAGCTTGTAACAAAAATCTAGTGCATATTTTGGGAATAAAAAGTTTGGTGCATGTTGATTGATACTTGACCCTACCATAAGGAAATTTTGTGAAAGGCCTTCTTTACTACAGGAAGTGGGCCCTCCTCTACTACAACTTTATCCATGCAACGTCCTCGACCTCGAGTTTCTCAAAATCAATTTCTCTCTCTCTCTCTCTCTCTCTCCCCTAAAATTTAAGGTGGTGGATTGGATTGGATTTGTAAAAGGAGGAGGATGAGGGGTCAAGGGGTGAATAGAAGGCGTCAAATTCACCAGTCACTTTCTCCACTCCCACAAGCTACCCTGGCTCCACTCCAGGAGGTCGGTCATTTTCCTCTCTCCTTTACTTTTCAAATGCTGTATTTGGACTACTCGTAAGTGAGATCTGACGGCTCGCAGGCTCTGTGTGCGTCCACATCAAGTGACAAGATCTCGACACGTGTTGATAGCACCAAGAACCGAGAATGAATGATAGTGTAATGATGGTTAAATAATTTGACATTCTTTATTCTAAAGCTGCCCTCTCTACTGCTGCTCCCACTCTCTCACCTGTCCCCCTGCCCTGCACCATCAATAGTACGCCCTCTCTCTCTCTCTCTCTCTCTATAAATATGTATGCTCTACATATGCATATATATTTACTGTATTGTCCTCGGCCTGCTATGGTTTAATAGCTCATTACTGTATTTGTCTATTTGTTTTCAATGCTTCTGCCTTTGGCAAATACTCACTCCGTCCCATAATGTTTGTCCAGTCCGTAAAACGATGATGTAAAAATAATATAATTTTTGTAAGAAAAATTTAAAAAAATTTTAACAATTCACTAGATATCAATAAATTCTTTTAATTTATGAAAAAAGTTTGATCTTTTTCTTGAAAAAATTACATTATTTTTGAGTCCTCATTTTACGAATCGGACAAACATTTTGGAACAAAGGTAGTAATTAACTCCAGCTTTCGTTTCTGTATTGGGTTTGAATTTTTCCTTCTTCAATGATTTTTGAAAATATGGAGACAGTTTTTTGAACAATTCCATGCGACAATGTGATACTGAACATCTTGAATTATGTACGCATAATTCAATATCCATGGCTAGGGTTTTGGATAATTGACTAGCTAGGATCATGGAATGACCTCATGACCACAAGCTACTTTTCCCAAAATTTCTATTAATATCCACTACTCTCATTGCACTGATCCTAATCACAGGATCATGATCGATTTTCTACTTATTTGTATCAGCAAATGCTAGAAATTTTGATCGCCACATACGCACGCTTTATGCATTTTCTGTATACTAAGTTTTACAATAGATCAAAGTGCATTACAGCTGGTTCGAGATGGGAAAGAATTAATCCAAGCATATGTGGTTTGGCTTAGGCATTTGTACGTGAATTGAATAGCAAAAACGTAATCCAATGATGAATATAAAGTTTATGAGTAATCAGTTTATAACATCTGTGACCTCTCCATTTATTGTTAATTGGTTTTGAGATGGATATAAAGTTTTCACATAGTATCAGAGCGGGGCCCGTTTCACCCCACATTTTATAAAATTCACAATCCACACCCCGCGATGACAGACTGGCGAAAAAGCTGCACGATGATCGATAGGATCCAAAAAGTGGTCACACGTGACAGACCTCAAAACGCGGCTGCACGTGAGGGGGATGTTAAGGAAATAAATCCCACATTGCTTGGGAGTGGAATGAGTAATCACTTAATAACATCTGAGACTTCTCCACTCATTGCCAATTGATTTTGAGATAGATATAAAGTTTTCACACTTCAAAGAGTGCGTGATACAACTAAACTGCCAATTAAGCATATAAAACCTAATTACCTTACAGTCCCTTTAGATGTAGTGATTTCAAGAGGAAAAAAAAAAAGAAAAGGATTTTAATTTCTAGCCAAATCACTCATTTGAATTGACTATTTTGGTGAGAAATGGAGAGAAAAATACAGAATAAAATGTTTTGGTATTCCAATATCAATAACCCAGGCATCAAATAAAGCCTTTCTTTTTTTTTGGCCAAACAGAAATATCAAATAAAGCCTTTCATCAACAGGGTGAATGAATTATGAAGAGAGATGATAGTAAACAAGTACTATGAAAGTCCTGTTCCAAGCTACTGTTGACCCCAATAAACAAGTAGTACAATTAATTATTCAGCTCTCCTGAAGCCCATACAAATGTGTGATGTAAAAAACCTCTGGAGCACTATGTGGCGGTGATTCCGGGGCAAATAATAATTTTTCCCAACTAAAGACTCACGTAGCGGCTGCATAATTGAAGAAACTCCAATGTGTACATGTGTTGCATTTAGTACGCGCAGTTATACACTTGATGTTTAGATTTGCATAGTAATTTAATATACATACCTTGAATCGTATTTCTGGCAATTGTATAGAAATTTATAGAATTTTTTGCCCATGATTTTATTACAAAACTTGAATACCATATTGGTTTTAAAAAATTTTGAGCTTATTTTTTCTATGAAAAATATATACAAATATTAAGAATTTAATGGCGATTTAAGGGATGTATAAAATACATTCCCTATTGAGAATGTAAATAGTAGCACTTTTCATTTGCACTACTAAAATCCGTGCCTAAAATCACGACATGTTATTTCAAACCAATATCGGTCTTAATTTCCTACAAAACATTCATGTCCCAACTGTCCTATATATATACTTCCTCCGTCCATATTCTTTTATCTCTCGTTCTATTCTAACCAGATAAAAAAACTTAATTTTTAATTGGTAATACTGTTTATATGTAATATAAATCTTATTTGGTATATTTCAATGAGCTCTTTTAAACAATATTTTTTAAAATTACCTAAAACATTATAGATTGCGGCATACAATCAATTCAAAAGTAACACGAACTCGAAAAGGAACTAAATAATTGGGACTGAGGGAGTATATACCAAAGTCTAAAACAAAAGGCTGTCAAGGAAGATTGGAGGTTGGTAATGATGATAGCAATAATTGATAAAAAAAAGCAACAATGCAGACAGGAAGTCTACATTCACATCCGGCCTAATTAAATAAAGTCAAAAAGTTTACATTAGGAGTACTCAAAGTTCATATTAGGAGTCAAATGAATGGCTGGCACTGACAGTTCTCTTAGAACTTCAAAGGATGGTATGGGTAATCGCAGTAATATGTGTTGGAGAAAGGTGTTCAATAATATTTTCATGTTACGGATAATCCGGTGCAAACGAAATCAGACCATGTATGAACTGAAAATGCCCATCACAGCCATTGAATATGCAACCAAAAAAAATTAAAAGAGAGGATCCAAGACATCGATCACCTCACCGATAAACTAGAGCAACATTAATATTATATTTGATCACTTGTCCTCCATAGGCCGTGGCCTGTGGTTGGTTTCTAGTAGTACTTTGTTAAGCCAGGCTCAATTTGGATGCCAATTAGCCAAGTGGAAGGAAATTGTGGCTGAAAGGGTGGAAAATACTTATAGAAGATCACAAGAAGGGATATATAGCGGCTTAATTGGGTTGTTACAAGCGATGGGCCACATGCAGCACCGTGGGAATGAAAACTCAGAAATGCTAGCTCCCTCTTTCTCTTTGCCTAATTATAAACAACAAAAGTGGAAGCCGTTGCATGTTTTGTAGCTATATATGATACGCGTTGGACAAAACAAAACAACATTGCCACCAACTTGAATTCGTTAACGGACTGCGAAACACATCAGGTGTTGATTCATTCGTACAGCTAGCCCGTGATTGATGAGCATATTAGTTTGTTATTTATTTTGTTATTTCAACTCAGTTTCTATCACTCCCTCCGTCCCAAAATCATAGTCTCCTACAAAAAGAAGTACAATTTTCGGACCAAAAAATAAAGAGCTACCGTTCATAATTTTTCGTAACAAATTATAGAACTATATGTCGAGATCTTTAATTTTGTGCAAAGAAACTCGAAAAATCATGTACAAAAGCACTTACTCCATATTTTTATTCGAAAATTGCACGTCTTTTAGTGAGGGACTTTTGAAATAGGAAGGAAGGAGTAGTAAAGCTCAAATCGATGTAATGTTAAGACAAGTCCATCTTTTGGCAGCGAATGCACATTAGAAACATATTCCCTCTGTCCCAAAATGTTATGTCTGTTTCCTTTTTTGAACGTCTCAAAAAATTGTCTACATCTTTTAATGTATAATATTTCATATATTCAATATGAATTTTATTTGATAGATCTCAATTAATTCTTTTAAACAAAGCTTTTGAAATCATAAAAAATATTATACATTGTGAGATATAGATAATTTTTTGTAAGGTTTCAAAAAGGAAACAGGTGCAACAAATTGGGACGGAGGGAGTTGGTCAGTATATTGATGTATTGTTTTCATTTGTGTGTGTGTGTGTGTGCGCGCGCGCGCGTGCATGCTCAATAAAAAAAGGTTTGAAACTGTTCGGATCAAACCCTTTTCGGTTATTTTTTTTGCTGATTTCTTACAGGTACCCATAAAATCACGTTCTGATCATATTGAGCAGCTCGGATTATCAAAATTTGATCAAAAATTATGAGGTATTTTTTTAGGTATTTTTTTGGGTGTCTCCGAAGCCGCCCCTTATATATATATATATATCCTTTCTCCTAAGTAGGGCTGTCCAAAGAACCGACCCGACCGATCACCCGACCCGACCCGACTGAAAATAAAGCTAACGGACGGATCTGATCACTCCTGTCGGTCGGATTCGGGTCTGCATGGTCGGATTTTGCAGAAGGTCGGTCGGGTGTCGGATGCACACAATAATTTTTCGGATCACCCGACCCGACCGACTGTTTTATATAATAAAACCAAACCCCTAATCTCTGTTCCCTTTTCAGAATCAAATGCACGCAGCCCTCAAGCCCTCACTCAGTCGTCTCCTCTCCTCACCCATTTCCAGATTCCACGAAGAACTCTAATGGCCTAATCGAGTCAAGAACCCTCATCCATCCCCCCCCCCCCCCCCCCCCCCCCCCCCCCCTCTCTCTCTCTCCCTCCTCAATCTCCACCACAACTGAAACCTAGGGTTTCCAAATTTCCACACCGAGATTTCTCAGTTTGGTTCAAAAATTACTCGATCTACGAATGGATTCCAGGGATTCGTTGTCGTTCTGGTCTTCTTCTTCCTTGATCGACAAAGACGGCGCTCTGTTGATGACGATGCCGTTCTCGGAGTGCCTCGACAGCTTGATGAACCAGCCGTTTCTGAAGTTTGATTTGCTCTGTATGTTTTTGGCTTTTGAAGTTTGATATGCTCTATATATATTTCTCTTTTTAAAGTGAAGAATCTGAAAGTGATGTGTTCTTGGATATGGATTGTGGAAAGTGATGTGTTCTTGGATATGGATTGTGGAATGTTGATCTCTCTCCCCCAAAATTTCTGATTTCTGTCTGAAGTTTTTTTTTTTTTTTTTTTAATGACCCGACCGAACCCGATCAACCCAACCCGACAACTTTTCGGTCGGAGCCCGACTTGTTGTTCGGTCGGTTTCGGGTGAGCATTTCCGAAATCCGACAAATGTCGGGTCGGGTCCAACCCGACCCGAATCCGACCAAAACCGACCGCTGGACAGCCCTACTCCTAAGGACCACCTTAACTTAATAAAATAAGGACCTCTCTTTTTCGATAGAATTTTGATGATCTAAGCCGCTCAATGTGTTCAGAACGTGATTTTAAGGGTACTCTCGAGAAATCACCAAAAAAGAATGATCGAAAAGGCTTCATTTGAGCAGTTTTGTTTATTTTTTATCGAACGGTTCAAATAAAAACTGCTCGGATGAAACCCTTTCCGGTCATTTTTTTTGCTGATTCCTGGCAGGTACCCTTAAAATCACGTTCTGAACATATTGAGTGGTTCGGATCATCAAAATTCGATCGAAAAATGGGAGAAATGAGAAGGTCCGCATTTTAACTAAAATAAGAACTCCCTCATTTGAGATTAACTATATATATATATATATATATATATATATATATATATATATATATATATATATATATCCGTCTCCCGTAAGGATCACCTCATTTTAATAAAATGCGGACCTCCTTTTTTCGATTGAATTTCGATGATCCGAACCCCTCAATGTGTTCAAAACGTGATTTTAAGGGTACCCGCTAGAAATCAGCAAAAAAAATGACCGGAAAGGGTTTCATCCGAGCAATTTTTGTTTATTTTTTATCAAATGGTTCAAACAAAAACTACTCGAAAGAAGCCCTTCCCGGTCATTTTTTTTGCCCATTTCTCGCGGGTACTCTTAAAATCACGTTCTGAACACATTGGGCGGCTCGGATCATCGAAATTCGATCAAAAAATAGGAGAAATGAGGAAGTCTGTATTTTAACTAAAATAAGGATTCACTCATTTGAAACTGACTGTGTGTGTCTATATATATATATATATATATATATATATATATATATACGGGACGGTTCAAGAGATACCCAAAAAAATACGCCAAATCTTAATCTTATAATTTCTGATCAAATTTTTATAATCCGAACCATTCAATGTGTGTAGAATGTGATTTTAAGAGTGCTCGCGAGAAATTAGCAAAAAAGTATTACCGGGAAACACATGTTTTGTATAGTTTTAATTGAATCGTTGATCAATAGGGATGGCAAGTTGAACTGAACCGATGGATAACCGAATCGTAACTGAAGTTTTTTCCCGATCCATAACCGAAATTTTCCCCACGGGTACGGGTATGGTTGAGACATTGGATAACCGAATGAGTATCAGTTCGGTTATAAATTATCTATTACCCGAACCGAACCGAAAAATATATAATTACAAAAATAACCTTGCATATATATGTGTGTGTGCGCGCGAGTGCGCGCACGCGCCACGCTAGGGTTCAGTATCCTCTCCAGATTGGGAGAGCGCCTCCACTGTGGGGCAATTCTCTCTCTCTCTCTCTCTCTCTCTGATCCGCCCACAGCAGCACAACCCCAGCCCTCTCACTGTCAATCATCCTCAACCCTCTTGCCGTCACTCCTAATGCCATCGATCATCATCACTCCTCTTGCAGGCGGTGGCGATCTTAGGTCTCTTTCTCCCTCCTTTGTTTTCGTCTCCCTTTATCTCAACTCTGATCGTCTCTTCTTTGCTGTGTTTTCTAGGATATCTCGTCAACCAACCTCTCCTCTTGCAGTGGAGTAGAAGCATATTTTTTCCCATCATTATCTGCTTCTGTCTCTATTAGTTATGTACCATCTTTTGTAGCAAAGTTTTAGATTATGAGTTTCTTATATCTGTTGATAATGACGAATTTGTGATAAAAGACTTTTGGTTTGTTCTAGATCATGGTAGTTTTGTGTGTTGATTTGCTTTGAGGTTTTGTTTCTATTGATTTTTTGGAGTCCAAATTTGATCGAACCCTAAATCTGTATTTCTCTTATTAATTGCAACTGCAAGTGTTTTTATTTTGGTTCGGTTCGAGGTGGTTACAAGTTGGTAAACAGATTTTTCCATTTAATTCGGTTACCTAATAGGTTCGGGGATTACCCGAACCCCGATTTGTTCGATTATGGTTCCTTCTTCCTTTCCCTGTTTGGGTATCGGGGCGGATATGGATAGACATTCAATTTCAGAGATCGGATATGAAAATCCTCATATCCACCCCGAATGTCATCCCTAAAGATAAATGGATAATACCCAAACCCATTTCACTCTATTGAATTTTTACTTGATTTGGGTGTTCTTTAAATCTTATCCAGACGGGAGTCATGGCTGTCCGGGCAGTCGAAATAGAGTTGGTTTCTAGGAGGTCTCTATAAATCACGTCTGTCCAAATGGTGGTAAATTCCATCCAGACAATTCAAAATGCGGGTGATGCATTTTTATTTTTTTTGGTAAAAAATGAGAAAATTGTATTGATAAATGTTCAGCGACACTTACAAAATGGAGATCATTACAAAGAATTTGGACAAAATCAAACTAATCGTCTAACAAAAACAAAACTAGTAAATCACAAGACAATCGATATCTTTCATCCAAACTCAGGCATGGCCTGATGCAACGACACTTTTAAACTGCCTAACATCTAATTAGGAGTCTCAAACGAGAAAAAGTGTAAAGTTAAGTACAAAAGACACGAAATATCCAGACGATTAGATGCACTCCACCTAAGTATGAATGCACCAATATATGGATAGAACGCTGAAGCACAAATATCGTTGTGAAGCAATATCGATTGAGAGAACCCGATCTGTAAACAAAATTCGTTCAAAGATGAAACTAATAATTTTCGTAAAATGAGAGATAAAATTCTCACAGATCAAACAATAAGTCGTTGATCTTGAGAGACAGAAAAAAAAAAAGAGGAAAAAATAAAAAAAAGGAGTCGGAATAGTACTATGTCTTCCCTTCCACCGCCACACATGAGTTTGGAAGCCACAGGGGGGGAAGGAAAGGGAGAAGAGGAGTTGTGGTGGCTAGGGTTGAGAGAGAGGAAGAGAGAGATAAGGTCGGCTAGGGTTGGGTGATGTGTTGAAGACCTCGTTTTTAGGGGGTTTGGGGGTTTCCTAACCCAATTAGGTTATGCTCTGTATTACAATTACTCTGAGTATAAATATTTTTTAATTGGCATCTTTTTTTTTCTTTGGTAATGTAAGGTGTCTCGGGTCAGCTTGCGCACACTTCAGACTAATCCTTTTAGTCCCTCCCACAGCCTTTTCACATACTTATGTGTGGGGGTGAGGTGGCTCCAAGAGTTATTTGCAAAGAACATTAAACCTGAAACCTTAAGATAAAACAAACGCCTAAGTCTCAAATCAAAACCATTTGGCCAATCCTTTAGGGTTTTTTAATTGGCATCTTATTTTGCATAAGAGCAAATATTAGATTTTGCATAAGGGTTTGAGAGAGTTTGCCTTTATTCTTGGATTGGGTGGAAGGATTTTTGCAGAACTTCTTCTTTTTAACTCTTTGAGCATTGGTTTGCCTTTTATTTAATGAAGTCATTGATCAACTACCCGTGGAGTAAGTTTACATTCCAAAGTAAGCGAGCCATGTAAAATCTCTCTCTCTCTCTCTCTCTCTCTCTCTCTCTCTCTCTCTCTCTCTCTCTCTCTCTCCTTTGCTTGATTTGTCTGATCTTCTCTTATGTTTTATTTGCTTTGCACTTTTTGTTCGATCTTCGAATCAATATTCATAATCACCATTGTTTCTTTGGGTGCAATTAAGTCTCAGGTGGTCTTCCACACAAAAAACTGGTATCTGAGTGTAGGTTTTCAATTTGGACTTCTTTTTTTTCCGCTTGATTTTTTGGATTCTTTGTTTGGTAGGTTATGAAAATATGATCAAAAGATGTCTGAGGAGTCGTCTATGAAACCGGTAGTAACAAGGTCTGTCACCAGTTCTTTGGTGAGGACTTTGGCTTTTAACGCCAAATTTAAAGTTGAAAATTTTGATGGGATGAACAACTTTTTACTCTACCCAACTGACTAAACTTCACGGCACACTCTGGATACTCCACTAGAATTTGCGTATTCTTTAGGCCGTTAGTAAGCTTGTGAAGTCTACTTTCCAACCCAAGTGATTTAGATCCAAAATATTTTGTACATCAAAAGATATAACGATTATATCCTTCGTGGATCTAAAAATGAATTGTTTTGGTAAAATCATCGCATCTCCCTCATTTCAAATCGGATTGAGCCTTACTATATATTAATAAAGAGAGTTTTGAAAGTACTAAACGATAGTGGAATCCAACCATAAAAACAAAGAAGTTTGGCTTACGAAAAATGGGCTGAAAATAGTCCAAATTGAAGATCGACAGTGCCACCACTACAAAAAAATTGGGATCTAACAACGGTCAAAAGCGTTACTAAAAAATACAAAAAATGTTGCTAAAAGCAATACCAACGGTTCACCAACCGTTGCGAGATATTCGTTGGTGTAGACATATAGCAACGGTTTTGACAAGCGTTGGTACAGATTTTTTTTTAGCAACGGTAACGGTTTACAACCGTTGCTAGAGGCAATTTTTTTTTTTTTAAATCTGGGGTAATTTTTTAGTTAATGGTTTCTTAACCGTTGCTAAAGGCAAGTTTTTTTTTTTTTTTTCAAATCTTGGGTGAAATATGACATGGCAGCCACGTGGCGCTGACGTGGCCTCCCACCTGTTGCCCACATGGCGCTGACATGGCTCCACCTGTCGCCTGCGTGGCTCATGGAAGGCAACACAATAATTTTGCTTCTCCTGGGAATCGAACCCAGGACCTCGCGTATGGGCGCGCGAGTACGCACCAACTGGGCTAGCGCAGCACTTGTGTAATATTGAGGGCCTTTTAATATTTATACTATGCAAACCGGTTGGGCTAACTTATGTCATTAGAGTTTTATCGATTTATTCTTAATTTAAGTTTTTAAATTCGGTTTATACTATACAAATACCTACTTCTTTTTTTTTCGATTGGAACCGTCTATTTTTTACATAGTAAAGATAGCTACGCTTGTTCGGATTATTTTTTGTCCTTATTCAAATTTTTTTTTGTATTTGTTAGTTTCTCTTCAATTTTTTTGAGATTATTGTTTCGTCATGATGAGAGGAATCTAAAAAGTAAAAAATTTCAATCAAAATTTAATTTTTTTGAATAAAGACAAAAAATAAGCCAATAAGCCAATTTTTTCGTCTTTATAGTCCGATTTTTAGTAACGGTTATGGAAAACCGTTGCTATAGTCCGATTTTTAGTAACGACTATGGAAAACCGTTGCTATAGTCGAGTTTTTAGTAACGGTTATGGAAAACCGTTGCTATAGTCTTGTAATCTAGTAACGGTGGCATGAAAACCGTTGTTATAGTCCTGTTTCTAGTAACGTTTGGAAAACCGTTGCTCAACACCATCTATACCAACGATTTTTTTAACCGTTACTAAAAAACCGTTGGAGATCCCAAAATTCTTGTAGTGCACTAGGCTAAAACACGTGTCCACACTCTACTACTCACTCTATCATTCGGCACTTGCCCGAGGTGGGGCTTAAGCACTTGATAAGCTAAATTAGGATTTCTACAACTTGCAAAATCCCAAGGGGTTAGCCAAATGATCTTAGCTTGCGACTTATGAGTTTGCTTATTCGTAATGTCTTAGGTTTGATTCTCTCTGCCAGTAGTTTTTGGGGACACATCATAACCCCACTCGCAAAAATGTAAAATGGCTATGGGAGGGGCGAAGAGATTCGTTTGAGCTGCGCGCAAGCAGGCCCCGCACATCGTGTATTACCGAAAAGCCAAACATATACTACAGAACTCCAATTGAATAGTGCCACCCCTAGTTCAATCCTGGCTCCGCTGCTGCTTGGGTCCTCCGCCGCTGCTTGGGTCCTCTTGCTCAGGATTATGGTGTGTCTCGGGTCATCTTGCTCAATGTTGTGCCTGGGTCTGCTCTTGGGCATGCTGTCTTCTTATCTTCTGGCATTGGGAACTATTGCCATGGTGGTCATACCGTTGAGTTATGTGCCGGATTACCAATATATGGATGCCTTCCAACTATTTCCTGGCTGCATTTTGCTCATAGTACTATGGGCATAATAAGCCTTTTTTTTTGTTCGCGGGTAATGCTGTCACTGGTTTTTCGCTATTGCAATTGCTTTTATGTCCAGTTTTTTCTAGTCTTGTTCTGAGGATATTGCTACTACTTAATTTTGGTCCGCTGCTGCATGCTGGCAAATTGTTGCTAGGTTGCTGATCAAAAAATAAATCTGTTGCTAGGTTGCAGTTTTGTTCAAAGGAGCTTAGGGAAACATAACTGTGGGCCACATTTGGTTTTTTGCCAAGAACTCTGTGTATTGTTTTGCTTTCTATTGGTTGCTAGGTTGATTCCTTCTCAACCTTGTTGGGGCTAGAGTTGCATACGATTGTCAGGGGGATAGAGTGTACCCTCTTCTCTTGTTAATAAAATTCATTGTTACGTTCCGCCGGCAGAAAAATATTTATTTTTTTTGAACGGCAATTTTTTTAATTAATCTTTGAAGTGAATACAAAGATTTAAAGGAGCTAGGAGAAAACCTCTTGGGGTTTTTTTTTGTTTTTTTTTTATTTTAATAAACGCTTTTGTGATGCAAATGGAATATTTTAAAAAGCTTTTGTGATTGGTAAGATGCCAATCACAAAAGAAAACCTCCCCAAATCCTTGATTGATAAGATGCCAACCAAAAAGAATCTGTTGGGGTTTTTTTTTTGTTTTTTTTATTTTAATAAACGCTTTTGTGATGCAAATGGAATATTTTAAAAAGCTTATGGAAAAACAGTCCAATCCCCTTTCTGTTTGATTTTTTTAACCCAATAATGGTCACTGAGAGAATTTTTAAATTTCCAAAACCGTATTGTGAAAGTCATACGTGCAAGAAATTACATACTATATATTGTCCATTCGATTACCTTAAAAAAAAAAAAAAAAAGAAGAGCAATGTGAGATAATTAGTCTAACGCATCCAAAACCCTATCTAACAATACTGGAAATAAAATTAAGGTGAAAATTTTCCTCCTTTTTTTCCTCATTCTTTACCAAAACAATTCTCACTTTCACTTTTTCCAATACAGAGGAAAGTGACAAGATGAATTTCTTATCAAGGGAGTAACTTTATGAAACAAACCCCCTACTAAAAGTCAAAACATGAGCTACAAAAGTCAATTGAGAGGTCCCCCATTTTTCTGGGCTAGCATTCTAAAACCCAGCAAAGGTCACTACCCTACAACTCAAAGTGGATGTTACTTGATACCTTTGGCAAATAGCAAATTTAGGTAAGGATTCCTCAACCTATGTGTTGTCATGGTAAGTAATAAATAAATGGCTGAAAGGAAATGAAGGAAAAGGTAACCAAGATTTTCCACAATGGCTTGATGTGTCATGTTTCTTTGTCTCTCGCACTCGCTAATGAATTGAACTTCCTGGTTTTTATGAGGCGATTCTAATATTATAGTGCAATGGTATTCTTCTAAAGTAGTTTATCCACTATTTTAGATATAGAGATACTCTCTACGTCTCATTTTGTTTGTCCTTTTTTATTATTATTTGTATTTGTGTTTGTTTTCAATCACTGAATTTCTAAAATATGTAATATGAATCTTGTTTGATAGTTCTCAATTAGGTCTATAAAACAAAAATTATAAAATTATAAAAAAATATTATAGACTGAGACATATAAGCGTTTAAAAAACAACACGAATAACAAAAATGAACAAATAAAATGAGATGAGAGAGTATCTATTATAAAGTCACAAACTTAACAAATAAAATGAGATGAGGGAGTATCTGTTATAAAGTCACAAACTTATTGCACTGGAATGTACCTCTTGAATCGTACCGGCCTTCATAACTCATACATGGATTCATAACATCTGTTTGTTATCATTTGACTTGATGTTACGATTTTTACAATAAATATTATGAATTTAAGGAGATTCAAGGAGTGCATCCGGTACACAGTCAATGAGAATATGTATTGTAGCGCACTTTTTTTTTTATTTTATATTCGGGTTTTTTATCACCAACATATGTGCACTTGAACCAACGCCAGGACCCTAAGTTAATGACCATCATACTTCATAATAGGACTCCAAGAGCTTTTTGCGAGCGATGAGAGTGAAATTCGCCATACTCTCAATCGACCAAACCCCATGGGTTATTAACCCCAAAAGGTTAATATATTCTGCACAAAATCAAACTCTTAAAGCTTAGGGTGTGTTCTTTTGATCTTTGTCTTTTTCTTTTTGTAATATTCCCTCTTCTTTAATTTGGTCTTACGTATTCAGTTCCGAGTTCTTTCCTTTTTATTGGTGAAGTGTAGAGCACGTGACAATGCCTAGCTAAGAATGAATAGAGAGAGAGTTCCAACTGACAACTCATTTCATTTGGTAAACATATATATTTCATTTGTTAAATGTAACAATGTGTTCCCATTACATGCAATTACCAAGGATCACCCCTCATACTTTAAGCTACATAGTTAAATCTCTCTCTCTCTCTCTCTCTCTCTCTCTCTCAATTAGAGATTGCATATTTACGTAGGAAGATATGTATCTCACAGCTTGATACAGAAGAGGGACATACTAGCTTTTCCCTACCCTTCTCCTTTTGTTGCTTTCTGTCTTTCTTGTCTTCTTGTCTTCCTTTAGTACTCTTTTCCTTTTCTTTCTCTTCCTCTTTTCTTTTTCTTTTTTTCTCCCTGATTTCCCCAGTGGAGTACCTGATTCTCTTCACCAGCCCCCCTTGAGAGAGAGAGAGAGAGAGAGAGAGAGAGGAGGAGGAGGGTTCACTCTGGTGTACACAAAGTGAATTCCAGATTGGGCTTCTTGGGGCTTATCTCTTCATAGCTCAAGCACTTTGGATCCATATCCTTCTGCCCAAAGAGAAAAACGGAAAAAAATGATCATAAGAGAAGTGTGTTGAAAGTAAGAATCAAAAGGACATTTTGACCAAGGGGAATAAAGGAATATTTATCAGAGGGGTGCTTAGCTATGGTACTGTGAAAAGGCTGTCGTATTGTGTGTCTCATGTGCAACCACACAATATTCTTCTTATGCACAATCCAACAAAAAAATTGGCACAATACCATAGTTCCTCATCATCACCAAGATGTATCATGTTTGTGTACTCGTTAAAACAAGAAAAATAACGAGTCATGCGTTTATATACAGACAGGCGCCCAAACACACACACACACACACATATATATATGAAACTTTACAAACTAAACCTTCATCGAGAAATCTTGTTCGGATGAAAAACACAGTAATATAGTAAATTTTGAGATCGTGGACACAATGGTGGTCTTGGGTTTGAAATTATCGAATTATTGATCACCAATTCCACTTAAAAATCTAAGCTGCTAGGATGCTAATCCTGTGAAATTATGTCAGCAATCAGTATTTATTCGCTGCTATGGTATCATGTTGAATTGTTGAGTACTAACTCAATTAGTAAAAACTTAAGCTCAATAGCAGCTTAATTATTCGTATCCTAAACACAAACAATAGACACTCATCCTTGTTATTCACACTCTCAATAGGAATGACAGAGGTGCACAACCATCGATTGATCACGATTGTTGAACTTGAAAATGATTAATTTCTCTAGAACGGACTTCATTTTTTCTTTTTGTTTTACCTCAAAATTGATCCTTGGATTTTTGCAAGAGACTCACTCAGCTTTATGTGTTAAGTTGCCTTTCTCTTTTTTCTATCCCTTTCTACTTTACATGGTTTTTTTTGTTGAAGAGAAGGCCATTTTGGTGAATGGAATGGAGTCATGTGTGAGTGATATTAGGTACCTCAAAAGATGGTATGTTTCCTCCACAATCCCTTGTTTTTCTATGCAACCAAACTTCCCTGCAGCAACAAAAAAAAAAAAAACCAAAGCAAAGAAAGCAATACTGTCAGGCTAATAAATTTCTTTTGTTGAGCCAAAAAAAAAAAGACCAAAAAACCGAAGCAATACTTGGAGAATATTTCAGTTCAGATTTGAGAACAGTAAAACTGAGTATAGAAAGCCATCTTTTTACTGTCTTGTTTGGACTTTGCTCAGTTTATAAGCTGATTCAGATAAAGTTGAACCCACCACCCCATGTGATACTATAGTTCCAATGCCCATGAAAAAACAGACTTGCATGGACGTTTCACAAGTCGGATATACTCTTTTGGAACTCGATTTTAACACTCTTTTTGTTTTTTTAGAGGGGCAAGAGGGTAATTTCAATTCTCCACTCACCTAGACAAGGCCAAGATGGACTTTAAACACACATACACACAAACCCAAACTGCCGATGGGTGAGGCTCTTCGGCTTGTGTCTATGGGGCTAGCTCCCACATCGAGAGTTTAAATTTGTGTGTGTGTTTTAACACCCTTATTTTTACCATTTACACTTTTTTTATTTTTTTGTTCTTATTTGGTTGCCTTTTAAAGTACAAATTACAACCGAACCACTAGAAGGATAATATTACGCATTCACCATAACAAAGATAGAAAATGGATGTAGAAATGAAAAAAGTGAGTACAAAAATCACTACCCTACTCTTTTCGGGGGTTGTTTATAACAACTTTTTTTTTTAACTGGCTGATCAAAAAAAAAAAAAAAAAAACAATTTTTTTTAAAACTAGTCGTGTGCAGATGGAACAAACCAGTGTTACAATTCCTTACGATCTATCCGATTTCCGCATCTCCTCTTTCTTTTTTCCCACATTTTGCTAGAAATTGCCCAGTTATTTTTTGACAAGCATATCTTCACTTCCTTGAATCTCGAACCCTTCATTCTTCAAAGCAAGAAAGTTTGCAAAAATAGAGAAACAATTTTCGCTTGTAAATTCGTTAATGACGCTCAGTTTATGGAAAATACGCTAAACACTCTTTAGGAACTTTTATATATATTCTCTCAAAGACATATACCATGGCTTCGAAACAGGTGAAATGTGGCTTGAGAATCCAAATTTTCTGGCTCTATGTCTACCTTAATTAACCTCCGCTTCATGAGCCGTAGACCGTAGTCAACAAAATTCATTGTGCCTTCTTGCAAAATTTCCCTTTTTTTTTTTTTGGTTGCAGAAGTTGTGCTTAATGATTGCCCCAAGGCCCCCAACTGATCTAAAGTTTTAGTTCCGCCTTTGATATGCCCGTTTATGAAGGAGATCTAATTTGGCCTCACGCGATGCAATTTTAAGCGGCATAACCAATGCATTACTCATATCTCAACAGCCTAGCTATGCTTTTAGATTAAGTTGTATACCAATGCCACAATATGCACATACCCATAACGTATATAGTATATAAGAACTTTGTCGAGTTTTAATTACCTTGAAGAGTTGCTCCAATGGGCATGATTTAGTTGCGGATTCGGCCCCTCTTGAGTTGATAGCTCAGCCTTTCTACGGTTGTGAACATTTTCAAACATCATTTCCTCTGAAGTTTCTCCAGAAGACCCATTTTCATACACTTCCGATTGTTCTGTATATTTGTGAGGATAAAATAATTAATAGTAAACATTTTCAGAATTCCCAACTCATAATTCCAATATATATAAATGAAGGTAAATGTAAAAGTAGGTAATTATTTAGGGCCAAACCTGAAGAAGCTGCCGCTCTATCAGTTGTCTTCACCGTTCGATACATCTGCAATTAATAGGAAGATAAATATTTCAGTAAAGCCATAGAAGCAGAATATTAATGTGTCGTTATACATTGCCGAGCCAAAAAAAATAAAAAATAAAACAGAGTTACACAAACTTAACATTTGATGACAAACACCTACTAATGTGGCTCATTAATACGAAACTGGAGCCTCCACATCATTTGTATTTGGTAACACGGGTGTCCCAGTCAGCTAACTCGATTAGCTCTGAAGATCGATTCTACCGTCTACCAGCGGGTGTCTCCATTAAATCAAAAGCAAAGCTCGGAATCATTCTTGATGGGAAATGGATCCTCTTCGGTCCCCATTTTGCACTAGAGGAGACAGTCGAAATCTAGACTGTCCAATGCTGCAATCAATGATTTCGGATTTGCTCAGACTCTTCATGGGAAGAATCGATGTATGGTCCAAATTTGGACTGTTTCGTCCGATCCAAAACTTGGACCGGAGAAAATCCGATCCCTTCTTGATGAGATTCTTGCATTAAATTATGTTTGCATGCCCATTATCTATATACCTTAATGGGATATGTTTTACACCCAACTACATAATGTATGAGAAATGAATTAATTAAAACAATTGAAGAATGTAGAAATGCATAAATACCCTTCTCTATACAATTCCGTAATGTTAGGCCCTCTTTGATAACAGTGATAAGTGGATGGAATTCGTAAGGAGATGAGATTGGGATTGGTAATGAGAATGGATTGATAATGAATATGTTAGTTTGGGATGAGATTATTAATATCATTTTTATTTGAGATGTGATTAGATGATGAAATTGGATTGATATAAGAAATTGATAATGAGAATGGGTTGGGGTTGAACTACGAATACTAAGTCCCAAAGGCTAGTGTTAATACCTCCTGTGGGCCGAATTGTTCATTTCATGAAACTACCAATCCACACCAATTTTAAAAATCAAACAAAGTATTACTAATACCATCACCTTCGCAATGCAATCACAACCTCAAATCCGTTTATCAAACGGAACCTTATGGTACAATGCTAGTAGACAAAGTAGTAAATGGCTTATTTTTTCTTTTATTGTACTTGTGGCTATTTACTGGTCGTTGATTATCTGCAGCTCCCCGGCCCTCCGTACAATGCTCCCCGGCCCTTCGTACAATGAAGAAAACGTGCTACCATTATAGAATAATATATTTTGTCTTTCTTGTTTTTCATAAAAGAAATCAGTATTTTCTTAAACTTGCGCTTGAGCTTTTCCATCTCAAAAACAAAGTACTTCCTTTTACAATTTCTAAATATTTTCATACCAATTTAAAGAGCAAAGAGTTCAAAAAAGTAATGCACAAAAGTTAGAGTTTCTCGACCAAGATTTTGTGACGGAGCAAATGGTTCTCAGCGCAAGATGGTTAATTTACGCAGCGGAAGATGGTTGCGCATTGTCCACATCCTACTGGACAATGAATGCCATAATACCACGTACCATTAAAGTTCCAAGTTTCACTGCACTTTTTTAACGTTGTCAATGATCCATAAATTTTTTAAAGACATATGTTGACGTCTTTTTTCGTGCATCAAACATTACGTACCCACAGAGTTGTGGTTAGCATTTTTCAAAAAATAAATGAGAAATGATATTTCAACATCACTTGATTAACATTAATTTGTTTTCTGAAAGTTGTACAAGAAATATACTCCACCATTTTACTTCTGCCAGTTGAAAAAAAATTTACTCCCATTTTACTACTTCTGATGTGTTTTTGTAAAAACCACTTTTTTTCTCTCTGTGTGCGTCTGTCTTTCTGTCTCCAGTGGTTAAATTTTTCTCTTACATGGATGGTTCATTCTTCCATGCAAAAAAAGCTGCTCTCAATATATGACTTGCAGGACTATCAGATCTAAGAGAAATACAAGTGCTGTGGATGGATTTGAGAGACCTCTGTCTCTCTCTCTCTCTCTCTCTCTCTCTCTCTCTCTCTCTCTGTGCAGCGAACCCAAGACCTTGGAATTTGAAATACTATTTATTATAACACCCTTATTGAACTAGTTTTAGGCTGTACAAAAATACAAAGTTGAGCTACTATCAAATTCAGACACCCCTTTTTTAACTGCGGGCACCTAAATTCTGAAAGATGTACAACAATAGCAATAGTAGTTTGGTGCAAAAAGAATTAAAAAAAAAGACATTAATAATTTCTGAGGGGGAAAAATGCACTTGAGATTTAAGAGGTTCATTTTTACCTGTAAATGGGATTTAACATGTGCCAAGGTGAGATCTTTGACATCCATGAGCTCAAGAACTGACTTGGGTGTAGCCCCTAAAACCCCCCACACACAACAAATTAGTATTATATTAGTGCCAATTTAATTAAATTAAATACTCGAGGTTATGTCGTATTTCTCTTGAACGGCGAAGAAAAAATTCATGTATCATGAGAATAAAAATAAAATAAATCTTTGAAATAAAAAATATAAACATTGAGAGAGTTTCAGAAAGTGCACTAGAGTTCGTAATTAATTATTTTCCTAATTCTATATCTTATAGATTTTCGGGTGATTAAACATCTCCAACCCCAAGATCCTCCGATCTTCTATTCGGGAATATAAAAGTAATGCATTCTATTCAAAGAGTGATTTTGAACTGTTTTCTAGTATCTTTCGTAAACTCCAAAACTATTTCTAGCTCTCTAGTTTTCAAAAAAAATACTCCAAAAGTCGAACATTCTTCATTTTTATCCACAATGTAAATTATCATTGTCTGAACTTTAACTAACTAAAAATACTCAATATTTGTCCCACACCAGAAATATTATAAATCTCTCTTAAACCATTATCAATATTATAGAAAAAAAAACGGGTAAATTAAAAATTATACCCAGTTGTATTTTTTTTTTTCCACTCTCCAAATATAGAGGATCATCTTCTCATCCTCATATCTGAAGTATCAAAATCCATCCTCTCGGGAAGAAGGGTATTGCACTCAAAAAAATGAAGAAATAGAGAGTGGGTTGGAGATACAAACCCCCATGGGAAAAAAAAATTCAGTGCTGAGCGGGTATCACTTTGTGTCCGCTCGTGCATCCGAGCCGTCCATTCCATATTTGAATGGCTCAAATTTGAAAAGAAAAAAATAAGAGATAAAGTGTTGGGATGAGAGAAGAGAGGAGGTTTCAATCCGAACCGTCCAAAATGTATCGGACAACTCGGATGTGCCGAGTGGGCACAAGTCGGATATAGCCGATGGACACTGAAAAATCTCTCAGACTGGAGTTGGGTAATGTACGGATATATGTGAGAATGACTACTTTGACCACAGAGAGAGAGAGAGAGAGAGAGAGAGAGAGAGAGCGGAAAAGCTTACTTTCATGGCCACCCAAGAGCTCAACGGCATGAACGAACCGGGCATGGAGGGTGGTCGTCCACCGCATCCGAGGCGCCCTCATGCTCCGTTTCGCCGGGAACCTCGGAAAGAATCTTGACCGGATTACCCCTTGAGACTGGAAGTAACTAGGACAGTTATTGGTACTAGTGGTGGTGGTACTCCCACCATTTGTGCAAGATGTATCTAAAAAAGACTGTTGAGGAAATATAGGGTACGAAGGAGGGTAATTTTGGTACACCGGAATCCCTCTTATGGGCCTCAAGAAACGAAGTTCTGGGCTAAGCCCGTATTGTTGTTGCTGTGGCTGTGGCTGATGCTGCTGTTGTTGAAACAGTTGCGGTGGCGGCCGGTGGCGGTCGGTGGAGGTGGGCTCGGAAGCCCGCGGATTAGAGAGAGAAAGATCGAAGCGGGAATCCGGTTGGGCCGTCGAAGAGAAGGAGTTTCTGGGGCCCAAAGCTCTTTTCCAGAACCCCAAATCCATGTCTTCTTGCGCTGTAGCAGCACTAGTTTTCCAACTTGATGTGGGGTTTTTTGTGCTATTTGGGGGGCTGATTTGGAGAGAGAGGTCTGGTTGTGGTGGAAACAACTCCATTTTTCACTCCAACCAAACAAGCCCTGTGGGCTATGAAGATCTCGTATATTGTTCTTCCTTTTTCTTTTTCTTCTGCGTCTTGTTCTTGTTGTTCTAGGTTTTTGTTTCTTGTTATGAAGAATGGAAGAGGGTTGTTGATTTTAGGGGGTTTTGATGATCTGGGTTTTGGATTTTGAGGTGAGAGATTTCTGGGTTTTCCTCTTCAGATGGAGATTTGAGGGAGTAGTTGTGGAGATTTCAGATTGGGAGGAGAGAGAGAGAGAGAGGGGAAATGACAAGGAATGGAGTGAATAGTTGTTTCATTTGTGTGAAGTATGTGCGAGAAAATGACACTTGAGGGAGAGAGAGAAGTCTCTTTTGTGGGAGAGATTTTTCAGTGCCGAACGGGTATATTTTATGTGTACATGTTCGATACATTCGAACCATCCGATACACTTTTGAAATGATTCGGATTAAAACATTCTTTCTCCTCTCATCCTAACATTTTCTTTTTCCTTTTTCTCTCTCTAAATTTGAGTCTTTCAAATACGGAATG
This sequence comes from Rhododendron ovatum, assembly GCA_019656835.1. Taxonomy (NCBI): domain Eukaryota; kingdom Viridiplantae; phylum Streptophyta; class Magnoliopsida; order Ericales; family Ericaceae; genus Rhododendron; species Rhododendron ovatum. The sequence continues at coordinate 18,833,477 of CM033794.1, read as the reverse complement.
GACAACTCATATGCTTGAGCGGGCATCATGTGGTACCCGCTCGGCACTAAAAAAAATTCCCTTTTGTGAACGTGGGGGTAGGGTGGAAAGGGAGAAAAAGATAAGAGGAAAACAGTTTTTTTCTTTTTCTTTTTCTTTTTCTTTTATTCTCTCATTTTATTTGATGGGGAAAAAAAAGAGAAAAATCTTTCTAACTTGTGAATGTGTCTCTTAACAAGGCATCAAATATTGAATGGTATAATGCGATTCATATACACACAAAAAGAATAATAAAACATTATACTAAAACAATTCGATCGTGTGCATTTTAAGTTTGTCTTGAGTGCTTTCCACAACACTTTTATGTATCTGGATTACTGATTGACTTTTTCTATTGTGTTGTTATTTATGGTTAGCTTATGATGTCTTTACTTTGTATTTTTTCCATCCAAATTGATTCACTTGCCAACAGTACCGTTGTAGGGGGAGTTTCGATTTCTACTCTGTTTTCATTCTATTTTTAAGGTATTTAAGTATTTAACAGTGTCATTTTCATTACTGTGGTTTAAATATATGCAACCGTTAGGGTCTTTTTGTCATTAGATTTTCTATATCTAATTTGGTTCTCTTTATTTTCTTATTTTCGTACTTCCAATGGAAATTCTTGACAAGTGCGGCTGGACTTTCACAAATAGAATTATTTGCTTGATAGTAACATGCATGTTGTTATTGTGGTATTAAATCACTGTCACGTGATAATCTAACATTAGAGCTGATTGCACAAATTTGATATATATATTTTTTTCAATCGGTAGGAGAGATTATTACATCATGTATGAACTACAAAGTACAAATCAATGGATACTACATCCATTATGTGAGAGTCCAAGAGATAACCAAACTCTACAACAGAATTCAATAGGATAAATAAGTCTATCAAAGGAACCACAATCACTATAAACTCAACTCAATTACAAGCCCCATTAAAGAAAGAAATAATCTCAACAAATGCAAAGAAAAGAATACTTACATGCAAGTGAGGTGAGAAGACTCGAGCTTTTAACCTCATAGTGAGATGCAAAAGTCCTGCCATCTGAGTTAACCTCAGTTGGTCACACAAATTTGATAGTTTATTCACCTTACATTAGGCTTACAGCATGTTATAGTATATAAGTGGTACAAGAACCTTGTAATGCAAGGATGCACTATCGGGATAGTGCGTGATCCGAACTGCAAATCTAGGTCATTAAAAATATTTTTGAACAACTTAAATTGCACACTACACCTCTGCACTAAAAGGTCCGCGGTTCCTATGATTGGGTAATCATTTGGTACAGTAGTTTTTCAATCTACATTCAGACAAAATCTAAGATTATGCTTACGCATCATGATGTGGATGATTACACTCAAGTTTCAACACCCTAGGGTTTGGTTTAACTACCACTCAATTTAATCATGATGATGAAACCCTAATTATAGCAATTGTGGAATAATTTGTCTAGGGGGGGTACAGTGTGCTCAGACCAATTACTCATTTTCTCGATCGTCATGATCTTCTCATTATGGTGGTACTGTGTGACTGTGAGTGGTTGAAAGAGCTGGCACGTGACAAAGTCAAAATTACTTTTGCATCACATTTGTGTAGGGGCAAGAATGTCCTTACATTGTCAGGTGTAGATCAATTAGGGCGCTCAAATCACTATAAAGGATACTTGTTCAGTAATCCGATCGCAAAGTGTCCAGAAAATAGGTCTCAAGTTTTTTATTTAAGGATTGAAGAGAAATAGGTGTGAAGTTTTTTAATTTCATTGATTTAATTTTTTGTCTCTAAACTGTTCAGATTAAGCTTTTATTAGATTTTTGGGTGCTTATGTATTATGATACTTCCTCCGTCCCTTTTTAAGTGTTCTGTTTCGTAACTCTAACTTATTAAAAAGATATCATCATTATACCTTTTACATTAACTTTTTTCTCCACTTTTCCTACTTACCCATCATCATTACACTTTTACTCACTAACTTTTTCAAAATAAAATCTACTTTTAGGGACAAAATAGACAATACACCAACTTTTACCCCCCTAACTTTACAAAATGGACACTTATTAAGGGACAGCCCAAAATGAAATACTGGACACAAAAAAAGGGACGGAGAGAGTATCTCTCTTCTTCTTTTTTAATGGAGAAATAAATCGCAATAACAATATCCTGCTACTGGAAAGGTTTTATGGGAGGCTTGTCTTTCTTCTCGATGTTTTCTTTGTCGAGTTTCTAATAGAATTTTGTTGGCAATCAAAAAAAAGAAAGATTCTATGGGTGGCCCGTGACCATTTGTGGATTGTCTAATTCATTATTTTAAGCATTTGCAATTTTACATTTATTTTCTTGGAAATGGGATCGACCAAATTTCCAGAAATTTCCAGGGTCACTTATTCAAGGCAGAGTTAGAACTTGTCATTGCGGCCGCTCCTAGATATAATATGCATAGATCATACCAGTATTTGAAACCAATAAAGTAGAGGCCCTCTACCAAGAGGCTTTCTGTTCAACAGCATCATATGTGTTCATAGGTGTCAAGAGAAAGGAGATCAAGATTCAATTCCTCTTTCAATGTGCTAATCTAGTTATTTTCACAAAAGTGACTTTCGCCGATTAAAAAATAAATTAAAAAAATAATAATAATAAAGTGAGCACAATTTAAAAATGGGTTTTTTTTTTCTTTCTTTAAAGAATTGGATTGAAGATTACTACCAATTTAAGCCCATTTATTTATCACGCGGACCTGGTAATTTTCAATCCATCTCAGCCCCAAGAAAAAAAATTACAAATCAAACGTGAATTTTCATGACAAAAAGGTTTAATTGAAAGTTGGTTCATCCACGGGTGGGTTGCCCAAGACAGCTCGTGGGAAACCTAAAAATTCCATGTTAAACTTTCGTTTAAAAGAAGAGAAAAGTGAACTCAATTATATGGGGGGCAAGTATACATGGAAGAAAAAGATGACTAAAAGCAACTGAGCTCGGGATTTAGTGATTTGCTCTCTCCCAAGATTTTAGGTTCGAAATTTCCAAAGTACTATCAACTTCTTTAGGACTAATACGTACGGAGCTTTTCCTTGTCCTTAATTAAGTTCTCTGCAAGTGAATGATTGGCATGTGTTTTTATGATAATTCGAGACGCGTGTAAGTTGGGCCGCGAACACCTCAGCTTGGTTATCATGAAAAAAGGATGACTAAAAAAAACAAGGTTAAAAGGACTTTAACCTGGTCAATAAGCATCGGTACACGCAATGGTTACCTTTGGCCATTGGCCTGTTGCCGGTAGTACTTTGCTTTTTGGTGCCAAAGTTTTCAATCACCTACTAGCTATCTATCTACATGTGGCTATGTGGAATTTAATAGATGGGTCAAATACTCAACTAACACCTTTATGAGAGAGGATGAAAAAACAAAAACCCATTATGTTGGGGTCTGCGGGTAGGGTCGGGTTGTACCCGGTTGTGATCAGTACAATAGTACTACATTAATCCTTAACCAACTCCTTTTTGATATATATATATATATATATATATATATATATACACACACACACACACATACAGTCCGGTTCCTATCCACACCTCTTCCAGTCCGAACCCTTTTTCCGATCGAATTTTGATGATCCGAGCTGCGCAATGTATTCAAAACGTAATTTTAAGAGTACTCGCAAGAAATCGGTAAAAAAAAAAACACCGGGAATAGTTTGATTTTAGCAGTTTTTTATTGAACCGTTTAATAAAATATAAATAAAAATTGTTAGGATGAAGCCCTTTTCCGATCATTTTTTTGCCGATTTCTCACGAATACCCTTAAAAATCACGTTCTGATCACATTGAACGGCTCGGATCATCGAAATTCGATCGAAAAATGGGAGGTGCGGACAGAAAGGGTGTGGACTTGATCTGGACTGTGTGTGTATTTTTCTTGATGATGAGAGGTATGAGTATCATATTCACATGTATCATGAAAACGAGGAATGGAGCGAGGATTCACATATAAGGGAGGGCCAAAACTTAGAAACTAGAATTCCACATATATATTCGCATGGTCGAATAAGTGCAATGGACTTTTGTATGGTACGGTCGCGAGAGAAACAAATGGGCTCACTGGATAGCATCAAATTGTCTCAAGAGAGAGTTGTTATTTCATACGGGTTGTATTCCGCCCGGGCTAGATGCCGTGTTGGCTAGTGATTCGTTTTATTAGCTTCTACAGCTCTAATGATGATATCAAAAAAGAAAAAAAGAATAACCATAGTTTTTTTATTTTTTTTTTTGCTCGGCAAATGAATAACCATAGTTAATGTTGAATGTTTAAATTTTCATTACACCTAGTTTGGAATTCAAACATAAAATCTAAGAAATAATTCTACACGAAACGCATGACCACTGCCTATATATTCATACTCGGTACATTGTAACTATTTAATGTATATTTTACGTTATATATAGGATGAGTTCCCTTCTCCTAAGGACCACCTCATTTTAATAAAATAAGGACCTCCTTTCCCGATCAAATTTTGATGATCCGAGCCGCTCAATGTGTTTAGAACGTGATTTTAAGGGTACCCGTGAGAAATCAGCAAAAACAAAAACCGGGAAGGGCTTCATCCGAGCAGTTTTTGTTATATTTTTATCAAACGATTCAAATAAAAACTGCTCAAATCAAACTCTTCCGGTCATTTTTTTTGCCGATTTCTCGCGGGTTCCCTAAAAATCACTTTCTGAACACATTAAGCAGCTCAGATTATCGAAATTTGATCGAAAAATGGGAGAAATTGGGAGGTCCTTATTTTAACTAAAATAAGGACCTCCTCATTTGAAAATAACTGTATATAGGGTTATTTTAGCGAGTTATATTAGTGAAATGGATTATTGACGTCAATATCACATATTTTAAAAATATATATTGCACACGTATATTCATGCTTATTATAGATATGTGTACATATATAGGAAAGCAATATATGACTGAGGCATGGTGATGTCCATATAACAAAAAGACATAACATATCTTACCCAGAAATACATTCTATTAAACAAAAGAAAAAAAAATATCACCAAATCCCAAGGAAAAATGCATGAGCACACACGTGGCACGTGCTGTACTGTTTGATCACCTACATGTACATCTCTAATTTAAAAGAAGGGAATTGAGTTTTAATTTTTTTTTTCACTCTTCTTTTATTCCCTTGCCCTCATTTTCATGTTTTTATTCACATAAAATTATTAAATTATTTTATGAGTACAATTTCCACATATGAATGGAATTTTTGTCATTTCATGTGAATAACGACAAGAAAACGAGTGCGAGATAAAAGAGGATTGCAAAAATCATTTTCCAAAAAACAAAAACAAACAAAAAAAAAAAGTGGAAAAAGACCCTAGTATTAAATTAACCATTTTTGGTCCTCCTTAGGATTCCCGACAACATTGGAAACTAAAATAATATTGTACAAAACTCCCAGAATCATGTTATTATTTTGTTCTAATGTCTGTTCAATTCCCATGATTTATCTAATACTAAGTAGATTTGTTACTATAGTATGAATTAATACTATAAAACCCCACCGCAGCAGCGATCGATGCGGAACAAAAATGGAAGAGATTTTTTTTTTCTTTGATCGGCAAAAATGGAAGAGATTTCTGACACTTTTTCGGTTTGTGTGTGGCAATGGGGACTTGATCATCATCATAATCATAATCTTATCATTAGTGCAGGGGTTATTATTAATTAATTTTAACTAATTAATGGGATTAATGTCAACCATCCCATATCCTCGGTAATGAGGATTATTAGGGTATTGAAATCCACACCACTCCTGCCTGCTTGTTAGTACAGTACTATTTTTGAGGAATTTTCAGAGATGAGATGAGATGAGATGTGGGTTTGGAGGCATCTGATCTAAATTGGTCAGCACAATAAATAATCCTACTAGTACTAGGCTTGGTCTGGTCTTCCCTAGACATTTAATGGCTACAAATGAGAGAGGTCCATGAAGAAGAACTTAAGATGAATAATAAATAAGAAAAATTCTAAAATCAGCCGATAATAATAAGTATATAAATATGTATTAAAGAGTATAAAAAATACACAAAATTACGTATTTTTCTTATTTTTTAGTGTACTTATTGTCAGTCCAATTGACTGACAATAGCAAGACCGAATAAAATAAACCTAATTTTGTAGGGTATCATATTGATATTAGAAGAATCTACTGAGGGTTAAAATGTTACATATTGGACCAAAGTTACTATTGTTATGCAGTTAGCAATAAATGGTGATAAATTGCTAGGTTTGGAAGAGACTCCTGAGAGAGCAATTTTGGTTCATCTTCGTCAATTCAATTCAATCTACCTCAGCTCTCTCTCGCCTCTCCTCTCTTCTCGTCCCTTCTCCAGCTTCCATGGTTGTGAGTAGAGTGAGATTCCTTCCTTTGGGAGGGAGTACTCCCCTCTCCCCATTATATTTGGCTGTCGGGGTTCAGATCTGGGGTTCTAGATCTAGGTCTTCGGAACCAGCTTATCAGCGGCGACAGTGGCGGCGTTCGGCCTGGATTCGGCGGGCATGTGCTCAACTGGCTTTGACCACTCCACCCACCTTCACGAGTGTGCTCGATGGGTCCGACTCCGGCGTTTTGGTTCCTTGCCGGTTTTTCTGTTTGTTCTGTTGTTTTTTTGTTTTTAGTTGTGGTTTTTTGTATTTTCGGACCGGTAGTGTCCGTCTTTATTGTACTGTTCTCTTATATATATAATATCTGTATTTTCTGGCTGGTCAAAAAATTTTTTGAAAATTTGAATTGATAGATTGAGCACTTGCCAATATCCGATTAAACTGAATTTTTGCTTAGTCTCCTAACAAATGATGCCAAATAAAATGAGCGGTTCCAATTATCGAAGTAAGACACAGAATAAGCATACCCTCGCTAGAGTAAACGAAAATGCTCTCGACTTCTATCTAGTTAAGAAAAAAAATAGGATTATTCCAATGTTTTGAATTTCAAGCCCATTCAGGCCCCTTTTCTGCTAACCAAAATATTGTAGACCATAATTTTTGGGTTGTCCTTATTTAAATTTTTTTCACGTTTGTTACTTTTGTGCCAAATTTTTATGTATTATTAGTTCATCTTGATGAGAGGAATCAAAATAATAAAAAATTATGACTTTTACACAAGTATTTTGAAAAATATCCAAGAAAAAACCCAAAAATCGATCAGTTTTTTGGGCTTTTCCTTATTTATTTTAAAAAATACTGGTGTAAAATGTGTTCAATGGCTTTGCAATAAAGTATAAATATATCTGCACTAGTAATATTTGCAAAACATAAATCTGCACGGAGTAATATTTAAACAAACTTATTTAGTTGTTAACAGTCTGACTACAAGAATAAATAAATACATTACTCTTGGATCTAATATCAAGTGCGAGGGCGGGCGCTCTTATTATCCATTATTTTTATTAGGGTCAACATGGACTTTTCTCAGCGGAAAACGAAATCATTAATTAATTAACTGCATAATGTGAAAATTTGACTAATACAAAAAAATATTGACCAGTAGATCATATTAATTATGTCTGGGGGGAAATTCCCTACCGACATAAAATGTCTCTATTCTTTCTTCTTTTTCTTTTTTTTTGAGGTGTCAGGGTGTTGATAAAGGACTCAATATGATTGGAGGACGGTAAACGATCCCAAATACGATAAGTACCTTGTGTGAGTTTGGGGACGGTAAAATACCCTGTGCGTGTTTGGGCAAATGGTAAAGGACCTTGGGTATAGTAAAGGACCCCCGGTGTTAGTATTGTTCAACCCCTACTGCATGAGATGTCATATGGTTATGTCTTCCCTTGTTATGGTTGTAGGTGAATCTGGATTGAGTAGATCGTTCGGTTGTATTCACTTTGTACTCCGGGTGATCGAGGGGAAATGAGTCTTGTGGAGAAGATCCTTAGAATTCACTTAAATTTGAAGATGAAGTTGTAATCCTATTTTAGAAATTAAGGTCCCGTTTGATAACAGTAATAGATGGATGAGATTTGTAAGAAGATAGGATTAGGATTAGGATTGGGATTGGTAATGAGAGGGATTGATAATGAGTATGTTTGTTTGGGATGAGATTAGATGATGGGATTGGATTGATAAAAGAAATTGATAATGAGAATGATTGATAATGAGAAGGAGTTGGGATTGGACTATGAATACCAAATCCCTTAGGCCCCGTTTGATAACGGGTTTAGGGGTTGAGATTGGAGTACTAATTCCATGGGATTACTAGTACTCTATTTGGTAACAAAAAAAGGTTCGGACTATTAGTCCGTTGGGATGTCCAATTTGGCCTTTAGGGGGTATTAGCAATACCGCGTGGAACTTAATATTCGTAGTCTCATCCCAACCCATTCTCATTACTAATCCCTTCTCATTACCAATTTCTTCTATCAATCCAATCCCATCATTTAATCCTATCTCAAACAAACATGATATTAATAATCTCATCACAAACAAACATACTCATTATCAATCCGTTCTCATTAACAATCCCTTCTCATTACCAATCCCAATCCTAATCCAATCTCCTTATGAATCACATCCATCTATCACTGTTATTAAACGAGGTTAAGGTATTACTAATACCCCCTAAAGTCCGGCTTTCTTATTCCATGGGAATCACAATCCGAAGCCATTTGTGTTACCAAACAAGGAATTAATAGTCCGAAGAGACTATTACACCAATCCCATGACCGAATCAAGTTATCAAACGAGGCTATTACATGTATTTCGCATTTGATGAAATCAAACTAATTAAGCTTCCGCTGATAATTAACAAATGTCTTTAACGACTGCAAATCATTCTGAAAAAGAACTTTTAATAATGTGTCTGAAAATCGAAGCGTTACAAATGGCATGAAAATTCAGACCAATTGATACGTTCCGGTTTGGCCCAATGAATGTTTCGGTTCAGTCCATAGGTGATCCGGTTCGACCCACTGACATTAAATTAATGTACTTTATTTTCACAAGAGGCCTTCTGAAAACTAAGCAAGGATTTGTTTTTTGGGCATCTGAAAATGGACTTAAAACATGTAGGGTGTTTGGATCTTGAGTTTGGAAAGGAATTTGGTAATGCTAAAGAAACCGACGGGAGCCACCGACGGCATGCAGGGCCCACTTTGGGCCCCGCACAGATGATCCGAGCAGTTTAAAAAAAGTTTAAATTTTTTTTGAGTGGGCTCGCTATTTGCATCATATCTGTGATTTTTATATTCCTCGTCAATTGAGTGACACGTGGTATAAATGAGAGGGTAAATAAATGGGACTTATGGTTGGATTAGTTAATTTGATTATTATTAAGCCATAATAAGGTTTAACAGATTAATTAAACATAAAGTTTGTTTCTTCCGTCGATCGATAGCTATTGGTCGTTTTCTGTGACGATTAAATTACAGGTGACAAAAGAGAATGTTTCCAGTTATCCTATGATTAGGGGAGCAGTTATGCAACGTGTTTTCATGCTTCTTCATGGCAGTTATTTACATGATTTCTCTATGGAAGTTATTTACAAGGGCGTGAAGGGAAACCATCATCCTAAATTGGGGGGAAGATTTAAATTCAAACTTACGAGGGCCTATTTATGCTTGAGATCGTGACAGTTTTCACAATAACAAACAACGCCAACAGACCTTTATATTTTTTTTTCTTTTCTAGGAGTAATTATAACTTGTAATCGTCCACTCGACTATCTCAGTTGGTTGTACTTCTACTTTGGAGATTAATAAAGTCCATTTATTATTCTTCTTTCATATTTCATCCACTTTATTGTTTGTTTCCAAAGAAGTCGTAAAAACGGCAAGTGTAGAGACCCGTAATTTCTGAAAATATTTAAGAGTTCATTTGATATTGGAAATTGAGGAAGAATATAAAATGTTATAAGTTAATGTGAAGTTGGGGTTAATATGAAATTAAGGAGTTGATTTAATTTGGGGTTTGAAAAGAAAGGAACTTGTCTTTTTTTTTAAAAAAAAAAGATTTTTATTAAAAATCCTCCGGCTATTCTTGAGCGAATCTACGGTTTTCGATATTCATGCATAGAATCAACAGACTCCGGCTATTCAAACTCAAATCAACGAAGCTTGACCCATAAAGGTCTAGAGTTTTCTCAAAACCATTTTGGCAACCAAAAAGGGATATTTTTATGAAAGGAGGCTTGGTGATGAATGGTAAGAAATAAGGAAGTTAAATGTGACATTCATTTGAGAAATTGTCATTGGTTGTCTAGATTGACGTGTGTTTAATGCTACTTCTAGCTTGATATATGAATGGTTAAGGATAGCTATAAGACGTATAGAATCCCATAGCCATAGTTTGTCGGTTCTTCGTGATATTCCATTGTATCTCTTGCCCGTTTATTGGAAACCATTCACTCTTATTGCATGTTTCATCGCATTTACATATAGCTTGAGTTTAGAAATTTCTACCAGGCTGGTGTAGCTCAATCTATCATTTTCAGATGCATCCCAAGGATCTTGACGCGGAGTGTATGGTGTGCATGCTTGACTTCACATCTTTGAAAGCCGTCATTAAGAAGTGGTTCTACCATCTTTTGTATGACCACATGAAAATATGTAATTGTAAATTTCATTTGAACTCTTTTAACTTTAGATATCATGTAACCTCTAAATTTACCGTCTTTGACTAATTATGAAATTTGGGCCAAAATGCCAATGTTGTAAATTCTCTAAACTTGGGGACTTGTTTTGTAAATGATCTTCTGGGGAGCTCTCTTTTGGGTATTATCTCTATATTATGCGAAGATCGGTTACTGAAAGGGATTATTATTTATGTTGAAAATCGAGGGCATGACAGCAAGGAACCAAACTCCACTTTTTACACCCCACATTCCAGCAAAGTCACGAAATAGTTCCCCATCGATTGGATAGAAATCAGAGAATTTGGTAACAATTTTGGCACTAGAAGGAGGGCTCTTATTAATTTGGAAGCGATTGATGGCACCAAAGACTAGGAATCAACTGCCAACAGATGGTAGTAGTGACAACAACAATGCCGCCAATGCTAATGGTGGGAATGATGTGAATGATGTGAATGTAGTGAATCCAAATCAAAGGATTCCAGAGGGAGGCCAGCCAAATGGCTTAGAAATTGAATCGTCTTATTTGATTCAACAATTTGCAAGGGTTTTAAATGATCCAGAGAATGAAACAGCCAAAGCATTGATGGTTATGTTTAAGGATGCCATGGCATGAAATCAACCAACATTGGAAGTGCCAGTTAATGTAAATGTTAACCCTGGACAAAACAGTGGATATCCAAATCATGCTATTGAAATGCCTTCTTCTCAGGTATTTGATAATCCAACTTTTGAAACTGTTTTTACTAGAGTTAATAGAATCCCGCTTGGAAACCAAAACTATGAACAAAATCAAAGTTTCAATCAAAGCATACCAACCACAATTCCTATAGGTGTAGGGGCTGGAAATAATGGAAATAACATCCCAAACATAGAGATTGGGGGGCAAAATCTCAATGCAAATTTTAATAGGAATGATAACAGAAATGTTCCAAATAAGACTATTGTTGACCCAAATATGTATGGGTATGACCCACCAAATGGAAGAAGGCAGGATTACCCTTATGGGTATGATATGAGGCTTGAAATTCCCAACCAAGCAGGAAGAGTACAGGAGCCCTATTTAAGGGTTCAACTCATGAATATTATGCAAGATATGTATGGTCCTAGACTAAGAAGGATTGAAAAAACCTAAGTTTAGGAAACCATATCCAAATTGGGTCGATAATGTGCCTTTTCCTAGGCATTATAGAATCCCAGATTTAGTTCTTTTCAATGGAGAAGAAAATCAGTCAACCATGGAACATGTAGGAAGATTTTGCCTACAAATAGGTGAAGCAAATTTGGATGAGGCTTTAAAGTTGAAATTATTCCCTCATTCTCTTACTAGGACTGCCTTTTCATGGTTCATAAGTTTGCCTCCAAATTCTGTTCACTCTTGGAGAGAAATGGAAGAACAATTCCATACTCAATTCTTCAGGCATGCATCAGAAATTTTAGTAGCAAACTTGGCTAAAATCAAACAAAAGCCTAAAGAGTCTGTTGAACAGTATATGACTAGGTTTAAAAAGATTAGGAATCAATGTCATTTTTATATTCCAGAATCTGAAATAGTTAAAATTGCCCAAAAAAGGCTTGATTATGACTTGAAGAAACATTTCACTGGAACTGAATTTAGAAGTTTGTTTGACTTTATATCAAAAGCTATATGATACAAGGCTATTCTTATGGAGGGTGAATATAAAAAGAACAAATCACTTGGCACTTATTATCAAGATATAGAGGGTGATGTGGAAATTGATGTTGCCTAAGTAATTGGCAAAGCTCCAATTGTATGTGATACTCTAACAAAGGCTGAGAAGCTTGTGAATATGCCTTCATCTCATCCAAATAGAAGGAATCAATCAAATTTTAGGCAATATTCGTTTGACCTATCTAAAGCGGACCAGTAGTTTGATGAACTAATAAACCAAAAGTTCTTAACTTTGTCACCAGGGCATGTGATTCCTCTAGAAAAGGAAAAGATTATTGTAAATGGCATAATTCCTTTAGACATAATACTAATAATTGTGTTACATTTCGAAATTGTGTACCGGACCTAATTCAAAAAAGGCTGTTGCAATATGCTAAGGGGAACAAAGAGGTGATGGGAATTGATATTGATCCATTCCCTTTAGTCAAAGTCAATATGGTGACTACTAGATTGAAGAAAGGAAAAATGGCATCCCAAGTTGAAAGAAGAATTCTGGAAGAAGAGGATATCATGGAGACTGAAGAAGAGTCACATGTGAAACAGAAGTTTGAAAATGATTTATGTTTGAGATGTGATAAGGAAATCAAATCAGGAGAAGAAGTGATTGCAGAAAAAGAGTATAATGGAACTTATGCTAAAGGTTCCCTAAGATTCAATACTATGGGAAGCAACGATTTACAGATTTATGTTGGTCCAAAGTTAATATTTGAAGGTGAAGATCCTGGAATCTTTATACCATCTAAATTACTTAAGTGGTATGGGGAAGATGATGGACCATTTCTATTTAAGGGATGTCCCGTGCTTCCAGCATTGCCAAGAAAACCAAATACTAGTCTGATTTATCCACCTATGTTCACAAATGAAAGAGAAAGAGGTTTCTACGCTAGGGGTATGAGATCAAGAGGAAGAAATCCTTTTATTATGGGTGGTTAACAAGGGAGAATGGTCATTCCACCAAATATTGAGCATCACATGTGGGTTACAGGGAGACATCCTAAATTCCCAAATATGGGAGAATTTGTTCCTATTACTTATACTCAGAAAAGGAGGTTGCAAAGGAAAATTTCAGAAATTGAGAGAAGAGATCCACATATGATGATAGAACCGACACACTAGCCAGAACTAAAGGCCAAAGCGGTACCAAATCAATCAACTCCTATGGTTTGGACTAAGGAACCAATTGTCCCAATTGTGCCTAAACAGAAGGCAAATAAGACAGAAAAGCCTGGGGGCCAAACAAGCAAATCAACCTTTGCTCAAAGACTTGGGGGGCAAGGTCCAAGTTCATCTGGAACTTCTATTTTGTCAATTGAAGAATTGAAAGTAGAATTTTTAAGGACCCATATTTCAAAAATTAATAAAAGGTTTATTTGCTATTATAATTAAGGAAAATATGGATTTTATTAAGTTTAAATGAATTGAGGTGAATGTGATGGAATTGATTGTAGGAGGGTGCATGTGCAATTTGAAGTGTGGGTAGTATATATATGTGTGGGTGTGTATGTAGAGGAGTATTATACCCCTCACTCTCTCTTTCTAACTCCCGATCTCTCTCTCCCTCTTGGCACTCTCTCTCTCTCCTCTTCCAACACCCAAAACTTCACTCCTCACTCAAAACCCATGACAAATAACCTTTAATACTTTATCCATTCTTATTATTGAGCCCGTATCTCGTTGGATATAGCTCGGAGAGGAGTTTTCTTGCTCGGTTTCGACTTTGGAGTTCGAGGGCTTAGTCGATCTCTTGGGGTTTGACTTTGGTAATCGAGGTAGGGAATTCTTACTCTCTCTACATGTTTATGAGTTGGTTGTGTGCCAAAGATCGGGCTCTAAATGGTTGAATTCGAAGTTATGTTCTATTTTGATTTTTCTGCAAATTGTCCGCTGTAATGCAGTGGTACCGATACTTTGACTCTGATTGCTCACTAGATTGGCATGGTACCAATACCTACTTTTTAAGGTACCTGTCCAATGACTCAGAAAACTGTTTTGAACTCTATTGATCATTCATCGATTGTATTGACTCCCGATCACTTCTAACACACTCCAATCACATTCTAGTCGTCTCTAAACCTTGTTGCTTGTGTTCCAACAACTCGTTGTTCATCCCCATTCTTTTGGCCCTCGTTATAATAAAGAAAAGTGTAAAACTAAATGAATATGATACTTGTTCCTTTGTTTATGCATTCGGGTTATTATGTGAGTATTGTGGCTTGTTTTGTGAGTGATGCGGACTTGTCATATGTCGTGCTTTATGGCATTGAGACTTATAGAACGAAAAATCACAACTTAGAACGATAGAACGAAATGAAGAAAGCCACGGATCCACTATAAGGTGTGATGCCGAAATGGGATGCACGGGATTCCAAATGCCCGAAAGTGCACAAGAAAGCCACAAGTCCACCGAATGGTGCGATGTCGGAATGAATTCGGGATGCACGGGCTCCCAAATGCCCGGAAGAAAAATTGAGAACACTTGATATAATAAAAATGGGGAAATCTAAAGATTATTAAGTGGCGTGAATATGAACGGTGTGATTATCAGGTATTATTCTCTTGCTCTTGCACACATGGGAAACTTTCTTGTATCAATGTTCATCTCGGTGCATTGTCTATCTCATTAGCGTATAGTTTGAGTAAAGATTTTTCTACTGGGCTAGTGTAGCTCAACCTATTATTATTTTTTAGGTACTTCTCAGGGGTATTGACATGAAGTGCTTGCTGTACATTTTGATTATACTTTTGAAAGCTAACACCGAGGAATTACTATGGCATCTTTTGTAAAACCCTTTTGAAGATGTAATCGTAATTTCAATTTTATTCTTTTGGGTTACACTCCCTTGGATTATTGTCGATGAAATTTGGGCTAGAGTGCCAATATTGTAAGCCTATAAACTTGTTGTTCACTCGAATGGATTATGAGAAATATTTTGGGGACATTATGAAGTATTATCATGATGGTCTATTATCAGAAAATGCGATTATTATTATGTTGAAAATTCAGGGCGTGACAACTTGGTATCAGAGCATAGATTTAGAATACCTCGAGACCGTGGGGAGACTTCGTCTCATAGGTTCAAAAAAAAATATTGCATCTTTTGACATGACATGTGTGTGCTTGTGTGATTGACATTCATGGAACTATGTGGCATTTCATTTACCTTATCGCAAGGTGGCGTAGAGTTATAAATTCGTGTTGGGAAGTTGGGGGTTTGATCTCATAGTTGATATATTGCGGTTGATAGTTTTCTCTCTTAATCCTTGTAGTAAGATGCCTTCGAGACTACGCGAAAGGCGAGGTAGGGCTGGAAATCGGGGTGGCCGAGGTCGTGGCCGTGGCCGTGCAGAACCGTTAGAGGATGAGGTTAGTCATCATGGGGAGAACCCAAGTAGGGATGCGAAATTGGGGGCCGGACCGGGTCCGAGGGCGCGGAATGTTCAAAACCCTCTTGCTAGGGATATTGTCGCGGCACTTGCAGTCGCAAATCTTTTGCAACCTCCTCCTAATGAGAATGCAGACAATTGGGCCTTAGTAGCCATGCGAGAATTCTGTTGTCTAAATCCACCTTCGTTTGACGGGGCAAGCAGCGACCCTTTCGTGGCCGACCACTGGTTGGCCCAAATCCGTAAGAACTTCACCACTCTTAAGATTACTGAAGATGACCTATGAGTGAGTATCGTGGCCATTCAACTCGTCGGAGAGGCCGGTGAGTGGTGGGAATCTGTTTTGGAAAGTAGAAAGGATGCGAGGAGGGCGGCTAGGACCGTGGTTCAAGCAAACGAGCCGGATGTGGGGAATATGACATGGGCCGAGTTTGAAACACTTTTTGAGGATCAATACTTTCCGGAGTCTTCCCGTGATCAGTTGAGGGATCAATTCGAGAAGTTTGAGTAGTGTAATATGACCTTTTTTGAATACGCGATGAAGTTCCAATCCTTGTCATGATTCGCTCTAGAGTTAATGGCTACTAAGGAGAGAAAGTGTAAATGTTTTGAGAAGGGGTTACATAACACTATGAGGAGGATGGTAACGATGCAACGCAAGACGAAGTACACCGAGGTTGTTAAGTGTGCAAGGAGTATTGAGATAACAAGGGAAGCATAGAAGAATAAGGGGGTTTGGGAATCGAGGCAACCAGCCGTTACTGCTAGTTCTTCGGGGACTTTCGGGAGTCAGGGGAGGAAGCGATCACAGGAAACAACTTTTGCAACTCAGAGTCAACCGAGTGTCAAGCCATCGACCGTTTCTTCGGGAGTTCGAGGAGCTCATTCTAGGCCTGCGATTATGTGTCACTGTTGTGGTCAGCCGGGCCACTTTCGAGTAGATTGTCGGGCGAAAGAGTGTTATGTGTGTGGGGAGTTTAGCCATCTAGCCAAGGATTGTCCTCGTAGAGCGAGAGGTGCTTATAGTGAGTCAGGTTTTGTGCAACAGTCAGGGTCAAGGCATGGGTTTAGCCAACAGTCATTCAGAGGTACGCAGAGGCAGCAACAACAACATTTTTGCCAGACCACTACCATTCAGGGCTCTCAGAATGGAAGGGGTGTGAGTTCTTCTTCTCCTTCTCAGGCTTTAGGACAGCGGGGAGGATTTATGCAGAATCAGACTACTCAAAGAAGGGCTTTCGCCATTACTTCTGCTATTCCACCACCTCTAATTACTTCTCATGCTCCAGAGGCTTCGGTTCTGAGGGGTACATTTCTATTGTTCAATTTCTTTGCTAAAGTGCTCTTTGATTCTGGAGCATCTCATTCATTTATTGCTGCATTCCTTATGTGTGTTTTAAGGTTGGAAACTGAAAATCTGAGTCCACCATTATTTGTTGAGACACCCTTGGGGGGTAAGACACCTATGGATTGTATTTGTCGAGACTGTAAACTTCTTATTCATGATCGCCATTTCACCATTGATTTCATTGTATTGGGAATGTCAGGTTTTGACCTTATACTCGGAATGGATTGGTTATCTAAGTTTCACGCCACTATCGATTGTTTTAAGCGTCGAGTTCATGTTTGTCCATCTAAGGGTGATTGTTTTGAGTTCTTAGGGGAACATCGGGAACCGTTGGAGCCGTATCTGTGTGGGTCTTGAGAGCGGGAGTCCATTTATTCTTTGTTGTCAAGTTTGATTCTAGATGAGGATGTGTCCGCGACTGGGGAGTTGCCCCTAGTTGTTTGCGATTTTCCAGATGTGTTTCCGGAGGAGTTACCCGGTTTACCTCACGAGAGAGAAGACGAGTTTACTATCGAGTTGCTTCCCAGTACCGCACCGATATCCGTACCTCCTTATCGTTTCGCTCCCGCCGAACTTAGGAAATTAAAGGTCCAGTTGCAAGCATTGGAAAATTTGGGGTTTATTTGTCCGAGCACATCTCCGTGGGGGGCGTCGGCACTTTTTGCGCAAAAGAAAGATGGCTCACTTCGTTTGTGTATCGATTACCGTAAGCTCAACCGTATCACCGTTAAGAATAAGTATCCAATGCCTAGAATCGACGACTTGTTTGATCAACTTCGGGATGCGACGTGTTTCTCTAAAATCGATTTGAGATCCGGCTATCATCAATTAAGGGTCCTGAGAAAGGATATTCTGAAAACCGCTTTTCGTACGCGTTATGGTCATTACGAGTTCGTGGTTATGCCATTTGGGTTGACGAATGAGCCTGCTACTTTCATGGACTTAATGAATCGTATCTTTCGTGCCTACCTTGATCGCTTCGTGGTCGTTTTTGTAGACGACATTCTCATATACTCATCTCGGAGGAGGAATACCAATCTCATCTCACTATCATTCTTGAACTCTTGAGAGAGCACCGTTTGTACGCGAAACTTAGGAAGTGTGAGTTTTGGTTATCCGAGGTCAAATTCTTGGGTCACGTGGTTTCGAAAGGTGGAGTGTCCGTTGATCTAGGGAAGGTAGAGTCCGTCATGAATTGGCAACGACCAAAAAATGTGTTTGAGATTCGTAGTTTCTTGGGTTTGGCAGGGTATTATTGCCGTTTCGTCCAAGATTTTTAGCGTCCGGCGACACCTATGACTAGGTTGACACAGAAGGGGACACATTTTGTTTGGAGTGACACATGTGAGATAGCTTTTGAGGAGTTGAAGAAATGATTGACGACCGCTCCTATTTTGATTGTGCCCGAATGTGGGGTTGACTATTTCGTTTATTGCGACGCTTCGAAAGATGGTCTTGGGTGCGTTTTGATGCAATTGGGGCGAGTAGTGGCGTACGGGTCGCAGCAATTGAAAAGTCACAAGCAGAATTATCCTACGCACGACTTAGAACTTGCGGCCGTTGTATTTGCATTAAAGAGTTGGCGTTATTACTTGTACGGTGAGAGATTCGAGGTCTTTTCCGATCATAAGAGCCTTAAGTACCTATTCTCCCAAAAAGAGCTTAACTTGCGACAACGACGTTGGATGGAACACTTGGAGGACTACGACTTCGATTTGCAATATCACCCGGGGAAGGCAAATGTAGTGGCCGATGCATTGAGTAGAAAACTGACACACCTTGTGAGTCTAGCGATTCATGAGTGGAAAATGATAAATGATCTGGGATTCTGCGCGTTGCACTTTGAGGAAGTCCGGGATGGGGTTACCTTATGCAATTTGACTGTTCAATCTTCTTTGTCGAATCGAGTCATTGAAGCTCAACAACACGACGAGGAAGCGGAGGAACTTCGTACCATATTCCTTAGTGGGAAGGCTCAAGAAAGGTGGATGATTCATACCGATGGGGGCTTACATTATCAAGGAAAGTTGTTCGTACCCATTTCGTGTCGGGAAGAAGTTTTGCGAGAGTTCCATCATTCTCCGCTAGCCGTTCATCTGGGAGGGATGAAAATGTATCATGACTTGCGTAGACAATTTTGGTGGTTCGGAATGAAAACGGATGTCATTATTTTCGTGTCTAAGTGTCTCGCATGCCAACAAGTGAAAGCCGAATATCAACGACCCGCGAGAGACTTACAACCATTACCAGTAGCCAAATGGAAATGGGAGAACGTGACCATGGATTTTGTTACAGGTTTACCAAAGTCGCTAAGGGGACACGATGCTAAATGGGTGATTGTGGATCGTTTGACCAAAATCGCTCACTTCTTACCTATTCAAGTTACCGATTCGATTGACACGCTTAGCCGATTGTACATTTGAGAGATTATCCGTCTTCATGGAATCCCCGTTTCTATCATATCCGATCAAGATCCAAGGTTTACCACACGCTTTTGGTAGAGCTTACAGGTCGCTCTTGGCACCAATCTTTTGTTTAGCACTGCGTATCATCCTCAAACAGATGGGCAATCCGAGCGAAAAATTCAGATTTTGGAGGACATGCTTCGAGCTTGCGTCAGGGATTTTCAGGATAGTTGGGAAGATCATTTGCCGTTAGTTGAGTTCGCGTACAACAATAGTTATCAATCGAGTATTGAGATGGCACCATATGAGGCTTTGTATGGGAGACCATGTAGATCACCCGTGTGTTGGACCGAATTAGGCGAGGCTACATTAGTAGGGCCGGATATGATTAAGGAGACCTCCGAGAGCATGAAAGCAATTCGCCAACGCCTTTTGGAAGCTCAAGAAAGAACGATCGAACAAGTCAAGGTGATTCGTCAAAGATTGTTGACCGCACAAAGTAGGCAAAAGAATTATGCCGATTGTCGTCGCCGACCGTTATCATTTGAAGAAGGGGATCACATTTTTCTTAAAGTATCACCACATCGGGATTTGTCACATTTTGGGAAGAAAGGGAAGCTTTTACCACGTTATATCAGGCCATTTGACATCATTGAAAAGGTCGGGGAAGTAGCATATCGCTTGGCTTTGCCACCAAAACTTTCAGGAGTACATGACGTGTTTCACGTGTCCATGTTGAGGAAATACGAACCGGATCTGTCTCATGTCTTAGAGTGGTCCGAACTTGAGTTAGAAGCTGATGCGTCATATGGGGAGGAACCAATACGTATCATTGATTCGCGCGATCAAGTGTTGAGGGGTAAGACAATACCGTTAGTGCGAGTCTTGTAGAGTAACCAAGGCAAGGAAGAGTCGACTTGGGAACGTGAAGATGAGGTTAGGGAGAAGTATCCTTACTTATTTCCAGTTTAAATCAATGTGAGTTTTCGAATTAAGACTTATGATTATGACATTGTTGCATGATATTTAGTAATACAATTGGTGCATATCTAAATGTTGCATACCTTGTTGATTATGGTTATAAATTTCGAGGATGAAATTTCTTTAAGAAGGATAGGGTGTAAGGACCCGTATTTTCGAAAATTAATAAAAGGTTTATTTGCTATTATAATTAAGGAAAACATGGGTTTTATTAAGTTTAAATGAATTGGGGTGAATGTGATGGAATTGATTGTAGGAGGGTACGGTGCAAGGTGCAATTTGAAGTGTGGTTAGTATATATATGTGTGGGTGTGTATGTAGAGGAGTATTATACCCTTCACTCTCTTTCTCTAACTCCCGATCTCTCTCTCCCTTTCGGCACACTCTCTCTCTCCTCCTCCAACACCCAAAACTTCACTCCTCACTCAAAACCCATGACAAATAACCTTCAATAC
Organism: Rhododendron ovatum; assembly: GCA_019656835.1. Lineage (NCBI taxonomy): Eukaryota > Viridiplantae > Streptophyta > Magnoliopsida > Ericales > Ericaceae > Rhododendron > Rhododendron ovatum. The sequence continues at coordinate 18,812,554 of CM033794.1, read as the reverse complement.
TTCATCCATTCTTGTTATTGAGTCAGTATCTCGTTGGATATAGCTCGGAGAGAAGTTTTCTTGCTCGGTTTCGACTTTGGAGTTCGAGGGCTTGGTCGATCTCTTGAGGTTCGGCTTTGGTAATCGAGGTAGGGAATTCTTACTCTCTCTACATGTTTATGAATTGGTTATGTGCCAAAGATCGGGCTCTAAATGGTTGAATTCGAAGTTATGTTCTCTTTTGAGTTTTCTACAAATTGTCCGCTGTAATGCAGTGGTACCGATACCATTTTTTTGAGGTATCGGTACCTAATTTTTGAGGTACCAATACCTTGACTCTGATTGCTCACTGGATTGGCATGGTACCAATACCTACTTTTTGGGGTACCGGTACCAATGACTCAGAAAATTGTTTTGAACTCTATTGATCATTCGTCGATTGTATTGACTCTTGATCACTTCTAACACACTCCAATCACATTCTAGTCATCTCTAAACCTTGTTGCTCGTGTTCCAACGACTTGTTGTTCGTCCCTATTCTTTTGGCCCTCGTTATAATAAAGAAAAGTGTAAAACTAAATGAATATGATACTTGTTCCTTTGTTTATGCATTCGGGCTATTATGTGAGTATTGTGGCTTGTTTTGTGAGTGATGCGGACTTGTTATATGTCGTGCTTTACGACATTGAGACTTATAGAACAAAAAATCACAACTTAGAACGATAGAACGAAACGAAGAAAGCCACGGATCCACTATAAGGTGTGATGCCGGAAACGGGATGCACGGGGTCCCAAATGCCCGGAAGTGCACAAGAAAGCCATAGATCCACCGAATGGTGCGACGCCGGAATCAATTCGGGATGCACGGGGTCCCAAATTCCAGGAAGAAAAATCGAGAACACTTGATATAATAAAATTGGGGAGATCTAGAGATAATTAAGTGGCGTGAATATGAACGGTGTGATTATCAAGTATTATTCTCTTGCTCTTGTACACATGGGAAATTTTCTTGTATCAATGTTCATCTCGGTGCATTGTCTATCTCATTAGCATATAGTTTGAGCAAAGATTTCTCTACTAGGTTAGTGTAGCTCAACCTATTATTATTTTTCAGGTACCTCTCAGGGGCATTGACATGGAGTGCTTGCTGTATATTTTGACTATACTTTCGAAAGCTAACACGGAAGGATTACTATGGCATCTTTTGTAAAACCCTTTTGAAGATGTAATCGTAATTTCAATTATATTCTTTTGGCTTACACTCTCTTGGATTATTGTCTAGGAAATTGGGGCCAGAGTGCCAATTTTATCCTATAAACTTGTTGTTCACTCGAATGGATTATGAGAAACATTTTGGGGACATTATGAAGTATTATCGTCATGGTCTATTATCAGAAAATGCGATTATTATTATGTTAAAAAATCCAGGGCGTGACAGAATTCAAGAAGAGTTTGAAAAAGAATATAGCAGAATTTCAACAGGTGTTGATGGAGGATGATGAAGATGACGACTTGCTATCTGTCGATAGTTTAGATATCATAAAGGATGACTTCAAAGATGATAAGAATGAAGTACTCTCAGAACTCTACTACTTTCGGCCAAGCATTGGATACCATCCAATTTAGGTCAACTTCTCCTACTAGACTTCTTTGCAATATGATTTTAGTATTGCCAAAAACTTTTCAGGCAAAACGTAATCAACCAACAAGTCTGGAAGGAGATGTTGAGGATAAAACAGATGCTATAGTTGAAATAAATAAACGAGAGAAAGATTTTCAGCAGGAATCCATACGAGTTGAAAGAGATACAAAAGGAAAAGATGTTATTGTATTAAGGTCTCCTGATGATGCCTTGGTTAGGCATTTAAAACCTTTATATATTATGTCACATATGAATGGTCAACCTGTTAATAAGATTTTAGTTGGTAATTGGGCTATTGTTAACATCTTACTGTCAAAAATGATAAGGGTTTTGAACAAAAATGAATCATACTTGATTCCAACAGAGGTAACAGTTGGTAACTTTGCAGGAGGATGTTCACCTGCTAAAGGTGTGATCTCTTTGCAATTGCAGATTGGAAATAGGAAAATGAAGATTACTTTCTTTGTTATTGATTCTTCTTTCAATTACAATGCCTTGTTATGCAGAGATTGGATTCACATAATGGCTGTGTTCCTTCTTCTTTACATCAGGCATTGATATTTTTGAAGTAAGGGCAGAATAAAGAAGCCACAGAGATGGAGATTTTCTGGGCAGATAAGCATCCATTCAAAGAAGATACCAACAATGTGGAGGTAGGTCTGTATGTTGAAAACTTGTGGCCAATCAAAATTGAAGGTTCAGAGGTAAAGTCAGTAGGGGCAAGTGTCACTGAAAGCCAGTTTCTTAAGTATATTAAGGATGGCTTCAAGGAAATAAGTAAGGATTTTGTTAGACCTAATATAATATTGAGGTCTAGTGGCTCTGAATCAAAGGTTTCTTATGTCTAGTGGTGTTTTGAATTATGTAGATGAAGAGTTGGCTACTTTAAAAGCTCCTTTTAAGAGATTGTTTTCTTTTATTGTGTCTAGGAAATTGGAGGCCAATGAGCCTATTTCTTGTAATTGGGCAGACTGTGTAGTAAATGATAGTCCTTTAACTCTTAAAGAATTAGCTATGGAAGATCTTAAAGCTACTCCTGCTAAGCTTGACAATCTAGGAGCAGAAGTTAAAGATCCTTTAGAGGATTTCAACGTAGGAACAGAAAACGATCCTAAAATTCTTCATGTATGTACTTCTTTACCTGATGAAATGAAGGATTGTTTGAAGTACTTATTGTCTGAATTTAAAAATTATTTTTCTTAGGATTATCCTGATATGCCTGGTTTGGATAGATCATTGGTTGAACATAGGATTCCTATTAAGGAAAATTTTGTTCCATACCAACAGACCCCAAGACAAATGACGCCTAAAGTACAAAAAGAAGTAAAGAAAGAAATGGAATAATTATTTAAAGCCAAATTCATTAGGCCTGTTAGATATGTGGAATGGATTTCTAACATTGTTCCTATAACTAAAAAGAATGAATAAGTTAGAATTTGTATTGATTTCAGAAATCTGAATACAGCATCACCTAAAGATGAGTATCACATGCCTGTTGTAGATCATTTGGTTGATGCAACTGCATGCCTTCAATTTCTTTTTTCATGGATGGATATTTTGGTTATAACCAGATATTCATTGCTGAAGAAGATACACACAAAACTGCATTTAGATGCCCGGGATATATTGGGTTATGCGAATGGATTGTGATGGCATTTAGATTAAAAAATGCAGGTGCAACTTATCAAAGGACTATGGATACAATTTTCCATGACTTAATTGGAAGGTTCGTAGAAGTCTATATTGATGATGTAATGGTTAAATCTCATACATTTGATGAGCATATTGACCATTTAAGGCAAGTTTTGTTAAGAATGAGGCAATACAAGTTGAAAATGAATGCAACAAAGTGTGCTTTTGGAATTACTGTTGTAAATTTCCTAGGCTTTTTAGTGCATAAGAAAGGAATTGAAATTAAAAAGGATAAGGCTAAAGCCATAATGGAAGCACAGCTTCCAACAAATAAACAAGAACTACAACAGGTCTTGGGGCAAGTCAATTTCCTTAGAAGATTCATTTCCAACTTATTTGGGAAAACTCTTGCTTTTTTACCACTTTTGAAGCTAAAATCTCAAAAAGATTTTAGGTGGGATGGAGAACATCAGAAGGCTTTTGAGATTTTAAAACAAATATTAGTTAAGCCTCCTATTCTTATGTCACCAATATATGGTAAACCATTGAAATTATATATTACAGCTAGTCATCAGTCGATTGGTAGTCTTTTGGCTCAAGATAACGAAAATGGTCATGAACAAGCCATATATTATCTTAGTAGAAGGTTAAATGAGTGTGAAGTAAAATATAAACCAATCGAGAAGTTATGCCTTACATTGTATTTTTCTGCAATTAAATTAAGGTATTATATGTTATCATCAACAGTACATGTGATTGCACAAACTGATAATATTAAAAATATTTTGACAAGGCCTATATTGAGAGGTAAACAAGGCAAATGGCTCTTAGCCTTAATAGAATATTGCTTACAATATGTGCCTCAAAAGGCAGTAAGAGGTCAAGCATTGGCTGATTTTCTCGCAGATCATCCTATTATGTTAATGGAGAAGGATGAATTTGAGATTCATATGGTTGAAATAAAACCATGGAAACTATCACTTGATGGTTCTAAAATTGATAGAGGAGTTGGAGCAGGTGTAGTTTTTACATCTCCCAAAGGAGAACTATTATAGTTTTCTTTTCAACTAGATAAGAACAAAATCTTGTCCAATAATCAAGCTGAATATGAAACTTTAATCATTGGCTTAGAAATTGTAATAGAATTGAATATAAGACATTTAAGTGTTACAAGAGACTCACAATTGGTGATTCGACAGGTAACAAGTGAACACAAGTGTAATCATCCATTATTAGAATTACAACTACAAAAAGTTTAAATTCTTATGTCATACTTTGATGATTTGCAATGACAAAATATTTATAGATTAGAAAATGGTGAGGCCAATCAAATGGCACAAATTGCTCCTAGGATTAGGATCCTAGAAGGGCAAAATGAAAAATTAATAAGAGTGCAAAAGAGATTCTTGCCTTTCTCTGTCGAAAGAGATAGAACTGACGTAGATGTTATGGAAATAAACCTATTTGATGATTGGAGGGTTCCAATAAAGAAGTTTTTGGTAAACCCAAATGAAAAGACAGATATGAGTATAAAGCAAAGGGCTGTCAATTATATTATTTTAGGTAATGATTTATTTAGAAAGTCATCAGAGGATGTTTTGTTACTATGTATAACGAAGCCTAAAATAATAACAGTGATGGGTGAAGTTCATGAGGGAACTTGTGGATCACATCCATTTGGAGAAAAAATGAAATGGTTAATTAAGAGATATGGCTATTTTTGGCCTTCTATAAGAAAATATTGCATTGCATTTGCAAAGGATTGTCAAAAATGTCAACAACATGGGCCAATTCAAAGGGTCTCAGCTTTTCCTTTACAGTCAATTGTTAAACCTTGGCCTTTTAGAGGTTGGGCAATTGACATGATTGGTGAAATCAAACCTCATTCTTCTTTACAACATGAATTTGTAATGGTGGCTACGGATTATTTCACAAAATGGACAGAAGCCATTATGCTAAGAAGTGTGGCTCAAAAACTAGTGATTGATTTCTTGGAGGAATATATTTTCTGTCGATTTGGTATTCCTGAAACATCTGTGTTTAATGGTCAGGAGGTAATGGCTTATGCTAGTTCATATGGAGTCAAAATTTTAAACTCTTCTCCCTGTTATGCTCAAGCAAATGGACAAGTGGAATCTACCAACAAAATTATTAAAAATACTTTGTCCAAAATGCTTACTATAATCCTTGAGAATGGCATGACTTATTGCCAAAAGTTTTGTGGGCTTATAGAATATCAAGAAGGAATAGTACAAAGGCTATACCATATGAATTGGTGTATAGTCAAGCGACAGTTTTACCTGTTGAAATAAATGTCACTTCTCATTGAGTTGCTAGACATTATGATCCATGTAATTTTGAGTTTGAAGAAGCAATGTATCAAGAACTAGATGGACTGGAAGAGTCCAGAATAGATGCCTTAAATAACATACAAGCCCAAAAGAAAACGTTAGAAAGCGTGTATAATAAAAGAGTCCATGAAAAGTCATTTGCAGAAAGTGAGTTAGTTTGGAAGGCAATTCTGCCTTTAGACAAGAAAAAAGAAAGGAAGATTTGGCAAATGGTCTCCAAATTGGGAGGGAACCAGTTGGAATCAATTCTCGGGGTCACCCATGAAAGAACAATCAATGGAAAATATTTAAAGGCATATTTTCCATCTCCTTGGGAATCAATCGATTCATGAAGATAAAGAGCATTTAAAAGACTCCAAATAAGATCTTCTTGGTATTACATTATGTATTGGTAATAAATGGAGTAAGTTGGGAGTTGTACAGGGTTTACAATTAACTGCAATAGTTAATTATGAGTCATGAAAGTTGTGCAAGTTTAACCTAAAAGGAGTTGGAAGGTTATGACGGCTATTAGTGATTATTAAATTAAATCATTCCAGTATCCTTTGGTTAGAAGTTTCAAATGAAGCCCTATTAAATAAGGTTATAATTAACATAATAGCCTGTAGATTGACGCCTACTTCTCATTCATAATAAGAACATATTACATTGCCTACTCAAAAGGAAAATGAAAATTAAATAAAAACTAAAAGCATAAGTAGAACATAGATTGAACCTACAAATCTATGATTCAGTAGATGCAATGGGATTGCCCTCAGCATCAATCTTGATCATTTCAAAGTAGTGTGGGAAACTCCAAGTCACAAAAACATGGAATTTGTCCCAAGTATAAGTCAGAAAATCATGCTCTTTGTCCCTGGCAATTTCTTCTGCATCCATCTTTATCTTCTTATTCAACAATGGCCTCATGGCTATAACCCTCTTCTCAGCTTTGGCCAGGAGTTCAGCCCCTTTTGTAGGTCTTGGTTTTTAGCCAACTTTGGTGTTTCTTAAAAAGGCTTTTTGAAGGATTTGGAAGGAGAACCCAAGTAGAATTTTCAAGTTCTGTTACTTTGTTATGGAGCTTGACTACTTTGTCACGGTTCACTTCATAATCGACCCAAAATGGGTCGTAATGAGTAGTAGTACTTGTTTTCATCCAAAGCCTTATAAGAGGCAAAGCAGATTTAAACCCATGAAGATGGGTTGTTATGAGATTACTCTCATAAAATTGGAGAGTTTCACATGCCCATAGAAAATTAAGATATGGGACGTGTTCCTCCAGGATATGAACATCGAAAAAGGCAAAAGCAACCATTAGTTCATTGGCTGTAGTTTCATCAGAATCAGCATAAATGGAATATCCCGTATGGGCCTGAGAAAGTGGAGGATCATACCTCAATTTACTTAATTCCTGAAACCAATTAGGGTTTTCAGAAAGGGATTATGTCTGGTTGATCATCTGAAAAATCAACAAGGTGACAAGGCTTTCGAATTACCTCTTTCCAATAGCTTTGATGATTTTTAGCCCTTTCAAAAAGGGATTCATGGCTCTCCAAATTTGGTTATCCACCTGCCTCTGCCAGTTGAAATGGAATTGGTCTGTAAGTCATTGAGAGCAAAGAGTCTAGTAGCATAACCCTTGGTTCTTCCCTAACCCAAGGGAATTGGTAACTGACTTTGACTTAGGAATGTCGAATGCTTGAGTTTGGATATCTAGGAGGCATCTGCATTCTTACAACAACCCTTTCAGTAGGTGATTCGATACCCCATAGTGCAGGAGGATTGGAAGGTAAAGGATCATCCCAGCTATAAATGGTTGTGATGGGATAAAGTGGACAATTGACAAAGGAGTTACCCTCTTCAAAGGTAGGTGTGGGTGCTTTCACGTCGATTTCCATGGTTTCAAGGTTATGAGTATTGGCTACCATTGTCGAAGAGAAGAATATAGTAGGGTTTTGATTCAGAGTTAGATTGATTGATGAAACCGAATTTATGTGGGGTTCAATTTATAAACAAGGAAAGAAAATGACGATTCAGTTTTCTAGGTAGTTATTACCCACGATCTCCCTGGAAGAGTCATTTGGCGGCTTGTTCAAATTTTGAAGGATTAACCGTGTCAACAGAGGTTAATTTCAGCATACTAGTAGACAAGATCATTAAATACAAGCTAAAATTAAACCTCATATCACAGGTTTAACACAAATTAACTTAAATAAAAGTAAACAAGCCTGAAAAAAGTAGGCCAAACATGGTTACAAAACTAACAAAAATTTCAAATTTTATGATCAGGTCTAACACAAATAGGCCTAAATTAATATTGTTTACAGACAATCATTGAACTTTAAACTTAAATTCCATGAAGAGCTTAGAGAAATAGCTCCATTTGTTATCTATGACATTGTATCTCTCTTGATTCTTCAAGAAGTCATCCCTTGCCATAGACATCATTGTTTTGATTCCTTGCTCGTCATTGTTGATGTTAGCCAATTCATGGTTGATCAACTCTTTCTGTGCTAGCAAGGATGGTCTTTCCTCTCTGAGTTTGCCTAAACGGGCAATTAGTGCGGCCTCTCCCACATCCACTTGATGCAACCTATCTTTCAGTTGATGGATAGTATTTCTCATTACATCCAGTTTACTAAAGACATTAGCAAACTGGTTTATGGTTTCAAGCTTTTCCTTCATTTCCTTTTGGCAGTATGCTGCCACAGTTAGGTTTTCACTTAGGCTTGACCAAAACTCTTCAAGTCTAATGTGCTCTAATCGTGGAAGAACTTTCTTCGATATCAAATGGTTCCCATAGCTAGTGAAAGCTAGGGTATGATCAGTAGCAATCTTTGCCAAAGAGAGATCCAGCATTCTAAAGAAAAACTTCACTTCATCTTTAGTTTCTTCATTGAGTTCATAGAAGACAGGTGGGGTCAGAGATTTAGAAAATTTAGATACATACCTAGAATAGGACTCAGAATATGTCTTGGCTTTGATGAGCATGAGATCTAAGTTAGAAGTATGAGTGTTAACCAATCCAGGGTTGACCAAATCAGGATTCACCTTATTAACAGAAGAAGGTGAAGTCATGGGGGTCATTTCAGTTGTTGCCTCCTGGTTAGCCGTTGGGAGAACCTCTGTTGTTTGTGGTTGCTTGTGAATTTCAGTAGCTTCTATCGACAGAGGAGGAGGATTAAGCTCTGTGCTTCCCAAATCAATGGCTTCTTTTTCCTTAAAGGACACTGGTTCAACATTCTCTTTATCCATCTGAGACATTGACACATCTTGACCATGAAGGTCAAGGTCAAAATTAAGATCAAAAGGTGTTCCTTCACCTTTTTGAAGTGTTTCTTGCATAGGGGTTTCAAGTATGGAAGCATCAACCGGTTCATCTGACGTTTGAACATCAATGTTTGATTTCATAATTTCTGTTGCAGATTCAATCATCACAACTTCTAGAGCAACAATTATTTCTGTAGGTTTTGACACTGTTGGATTCTCAACTTTGTTAGGTTCTGTATCTTTTTGGTCCTGGACTTGAGGTCTAAGAAGTGGGATTATAGGAGAATTGAGCTTATCATTTGGAGATTGAGGCTTTTCAGCACTTGAAAGGTCAGTAGTTGAACCTTTATCTTGGCCATTATCATCGTCTGAATTGGCCTACAGTTGAACCTTTCTCCTTGTCCTCTGATTTTAAAAGAAGTCAATAATATATTCAATTGGTCAAATTAAAACAGATAAATTCAGGTAAAATTCTTACCCTTCTGTACAATCTTATGATTTCTAAGACTTCAGCTACTTCCATTTGTCGATTAGATGGGTTATAGCTTTTTATAGCATCTGCCATAAGTGGAGTATTTTGAATGGTGTCCGAAGCTTGAGAACCCTTGGTTCTTTTCTTCAGAATGGACAAATCTTCAATAGACTTTTTCCTATTTCCTTGACCTCGGGGTTGAGGAACAGGCATCTTCTTGGGAATTGAAACTATAGGAATAACAAGACAAAATTAACTATTGAAACAGAAGTATTGAATTAAACAACTGAATAAAGTTATACCTGACTTCTTGTTCTCTAGATCAAGCCTTAAAAGGCAGTTATCAAAATCGTTGGTAAGAGTTGTTGCTTGAACACATTCCCAAAAGAATTTGAATTCTGGTGTAGAGGAGGGTAAGGGTTTAGCTACAAAGCTTTTAAACTGAAAGCTTGCTTTGGTGCCTTGAAAATACCCAACCAACTCCCTGATAATGGAAATTTCAGTCACATTTGGCCTAGTGTTGGCCAAATCTTTAATCCAGGGATGAGAGGAAGGAACAGGGATTCCTTGGACCAATCCAAATTGCCTAGCACATTGATTAGGAAAATACACCTCAAAACTGCAATTTGAAAAGTGTGTAGACGATGGGGAGAATCCAATAGAGATACATTTTGGAATCAAAATGCTTGCCCATAAGTCATTCACTGTTTGCATTGGGGCTAATAATTGAAGGATTGGCTTTATCTTTTCAGAAGTTGAATATTGGCATTCCTTAAAAGGAAGCCAATTTGGTAATTCTCCAATTGCAAGCTTGTAGAAAATTCTGAAGTATATCTTGAATAAAGCATTTTCTTGCCTTGGTTTATGAGACAGTAAATATTCAGCATAACTTAGACACCTTTCCTCATCCTTTCTTTTGGGATAGTAGCTAAGAGGCTTGATGGATGGAAAGTAAGCATACAGCCATGCTTAAAGAATCCAAAAGGGACCACCAAAGTTGCTGGTTATTTTGTTCTGAACAAATGTCCAAAGTCCTTTGTACAGAGTTCCCAAAATGAAGGGAGCTAAGGCAAGTTTAGCATCATGGGCCAAACAAACGGCCAAACGAACATACTCCTTGGTGATCTTTACACCAGATGCACATAACAGGATTTGTTAAGCCAATACAGATAAAAGGCAACTTTCTCATTAAAAGACGGATCTTGATCATTAGATGAACTATATATTGCTATGAAATTTGCATAACTCCATGGGCCTTCAGAATTGTCAAATGGTGGGTCACAAGGTTGGTGGTCAAGGGTGGCATTGACCTCTGTGCCCACACTCGACAGACCAGTAAGATGGATAATGTCCAACACAGTAGGAGTCATTTGCGCATTTGGAAATACAAAGGTATTTAACGATACAAACCAAAAACATGCAGCGACAACAATCATATTAGGGTTTAATTCCAATGGATGTGTAGAAAGATCAATAGCCTCATATATAGATGTTCCATGAAGAATATAGGTGTCCCTTCATTCAAGTGACCCATTTTTCCCAAGAAGGAAAAACAGTCAGCCATGATCGGATTGTACCTTTAGTACTCCAACCAGTTCTATGAAGGCCTGGGAGTGAAAGGAGTAAAGGCTCATCATAGTTTACTGGGTAATAAGTAGGTAATTCCGTTGGCGCAGTAGGGTAATAGATGGGTCCAAGTACAAAATTTGTTGGATTATCAATTATTGAGATAAGGTATTGATTCACCTGGTTTGCCTCTCTTAGGCATTGGGGATACCGTGGTGGATGGTTATTTGTAGAAGCTTTTGGTTTTGGTGAGCTCTGTTTCTTAGCCTTGCTTCATGAAGATGATGATCCAGAAGGAACTTTGTGTTTGGGCGCCATTGTTTTACTCAGAGAACTTTCAAAGTGGAGTACAGTAGAAAAACTGTGAATAGGGAATTTATATGCTTGAGACCCATGTGCCAATCACGTGTTTGGGGAATTATTTGTTTGAGTTAAATGTTTTAACTCACCTAAATAAGAGGGGCATTGTTTGCACCATATCTATGATTTTTATATTTCCCGTTGATTGAGTGACACGTGGTATAAATGAGAGGGTAAATTAATGGGACTTATGGTTGGATCAATTAATCTGATTATTATTAAGCCATAATAAGGTTTAACAAATTAATTAAATACAAAGTTTGTTTCTTCCATCGATTGATTGCTATTGGTCACAATTAAATTACAGGTGGCAAAAGAGAGTGTTTCCAGTTATCCTATGATTAGGGGAGCAGTTATGCAATGTGTTTTCGTGCTTCTTCATGGTAGTTATTTGCATGATTTCTCTATGGAAGTTATTTACAAGGGCGTGAAAGAAACCGTCAATCCTAAATTGGGGGAAGATTCAAATTCAAACATACGAGAGCCTATTTATGCTTGAGATCGTGACAGTTTTCACAACAACAAACAACGCCAACTGGCCTTTATCTTTTCTTTTCTAGGAGTAGTTATAACTTGTAATCGTTCACTTGACTATCTCAGTTGGTTGTACTTCTACTTTGGAGATTAATAAAGTCCATTTATTATTCCTCTTTCATACTTCATCCACTTCATTGTTTGTTTCCAAAGAAGTCCTGAAAATGACAAGGAACCAAACTCCACTTTTTACACCCCACATTCCAGCAAAGTCACAAAATAGTTGCCCGTCGATTGGTATTCTCGTCGATTGGATAGAAATCAGAGAATTTGATAACACCCGCAAGAGCTTGGCTGCATCCGATGTGTGTAGGTACTCGATCCAATCATCCCATTTTTCGGGGCTCATTCTAGTTTTTGAAAATTGGGATGATTGGATCGAGCACCTATACACATTGGATGGAGCTGAACTCTTGCAGGCCCACTTGGATTTTTTTTTTTTTAATTTTTGAACGATTCAGATCAATTGTGCGAGGCCTGGAGTGGGCCCTGCGTGCCGTCAATGGCTCCGATCAGTTTCCGTAGCAGAGTCCGAAAGGAATTATTTACAAATTTCTTCTTTAACTGTAGATATGCATCGATTTAGCATTGCATATATATGATCATAAAAAGCTCGTCTTTATATTCATTAGATAGGCGTAGAAGTTTGCACAAGAGTGTTCTTAATTGAAATTATCCATACTTATTGACAGATGATTAGTGAAATCCCAGTGTTAAAAAGAGGGTAAAATTTTTGTTTTGGTTGGATAATTACTTCGTACTTAGGGACAATTTTATTAGAATTGTGGCATCAAATTAACAAAATGTAGTAAAAGTTCACCAAAATAATGGATAATTGTGGAAGTCAGTGGGGTCAAGTAAACCCACTTAGCTCCGCCCATGCCCACTTACAACATACTCGAGTTTGTTACTCAATTGACTTCTTTGGAATACTCTAAGAGCTAGTCCACTTGTTGGTAAATAACTTTGTTGAAATCATTTTTTAGCAATGTTGTTGCATCAGCTAAGTGTCATTTTGGTTTTCAAATCCAAATCATTTGATTAAATCCATCTCATTTTTCGATGTAGATCAATTAATTTGGATGACATAGTAGATTTACCCAAAAAGTTGACAGCAAAGTTAACATCAAATAAATAAATAATACTCTCTCCGTCCCTTTTTTAGAGTCCAATATTTCATTTCGGGTTGTCCCGTTATAAGTGTCTATTTTGTAAAGTTAAAAGTTGATACATTTTTTATTTTGATGATGTCTCTACAGAGTGTAAGTAGAAAAAGTAGAGATAAAAAATTATGTTTAAGGTGTATTAATGATGTTATCTTAATTAGTTGGAATTACGAAGCTGAACACTTAAAAAGAGACGGATGGAGTAACTTTGAGCCAATATAGCATGATGAACTTGCTCAAACTATTTTGACTCACCACATTCTCAATCCTCTGTTTGGTATAGAAAATCATGAAGAATGATTACACGAATACTTTAATAGATACCCCATCATATGTAAGACCTCGAATACCTCAGATCGGGAATGATGCAAAGTGTCTATTTCCCAACATGCAAAAATATTCTCATGAAACTTGACCACATTTCAAAAGCAAAGATTTTCCCAATCATATATATACCCTCATATATTCTTAGTTTTTTCCTATCTTTCTGGTTGCTACAAGTATAGGATCCTGTTCAAAGACTGATATATAACATCCAAAAAATTCAAAAGGTTGAGACATATTGAATCTTTCCAAAAGACTTTTGAGCAAGGAAAAGCTCATCTAAGTGCCCTACAAATCTATTGAAACTAGTGATTGAAAGTAATATGCAGATTTTGACAAGAACCCATTAACATTTTTCTTCTGTCCTCTTTTTCTCTTTTCCTTGTTCCATTAGTGTATAATATTATTTACTTGTTTCACTTTCTTTTCAGTTTTTGAGTAATTTGTTTCACTTTCTTCTATTCCACAGTTCTACTTTCTTGAATTAAGACCTTTGAGAGCAGACCCCACAAGCCTGATGAAACAATAGAGTCCAATCAGATTGAATTATGGTGCTTCTATTATGAAGGTTAAGGTACAGAATGTCATGGATTCAATTATAATATTGCACCTTTGATTGGGGAACTTTTACATTTCTACAAGTGGTGGTTGTTACAAATGCATTAAAAGAAAATGTGGGGCCAGCATTTTTAATCTTGTTGGATTTTCTTCCTTTATTTTCACAAAAAATAGAAGTGCAGGTATGGTACCCTGTCACCTTTGCCAGAGGGAAGTGGGGGGCTACTGGGCCCATTCCGGTCTCGCTCTGATAATCGGAATCGTTCACTTTGTAGAGCTCGTCAAGTAGAACAACTATGAAAAAAATCAACTTAATTGGATATCATTAAGTGTCTAATCGAAACTTTTTTAGTTTGAAAAGATCCGAAACATTGGATCAAATCCACTGTAACCCATGGACCGAGAGTTATATGGACTGCGATCAGGCACTTAATGATATCCAATTAAACTGATTTTTTTATAGTTGTTCTACTCGACGAGCTTTACAAAGTGAACGATTTCCGATCATCGGAGCGAGACCGGAGTGGGCCCGAAAGTGGGCCCAGCAGCACGCTGCTGTCCCCCAGCCCTCCCGTGTCCTTGCCAGAGAGTATTATCCTGACACACCACACCACCATCTTGTAAGGGCCTACACTGCTCCTTTGTCGATACCGAAACTAAAGTCTCTCCAAATGTACGGTGGTTTTAAGAATATGTTAAACCTCAATGAGAGGCTATCGAGTCAAGTTCTTACCATCCTTCCGTCCATAGTTGAGTACTTTTGATCAAGACTCTAAACGTTAGCCCTTTCTCTCTCATCTAAGGAGTAAAAACCCTCAAAACCACTCTTTTCCTCTCAAAATATATAATCACCTAAACATGCTTACATGAATCTGCATTATACAACCAACACCTCCAACTTGATGAATTTTATACATTCACGGAACACGCAGAAACAAATAAGGAAATAAGAAATTTCAAGGATGCCACAATTCCAATTGATGAATTTACTGTGAATTTTATTCAAGTAGTCCAAGGCACAATTATGCCACATTGCTACAAAGAATAACCTAACCAGAGGAAGCAGCAGACTAAGTAACATGATCATGGGAATACCCATTTTCCTAACAAGAATTACTTTTGACTGTTAAAATAAATTTACAACAAAAGCCACTAACCTAAAAATCTACCTTCTGTTTGCAGAAAAAGGTTCTCCTGCCACAAGACAAAAACTCCCCGGCCCGAGAACCTCAAGAATATCACCATCCTGCGAATAGCCCCAATTTGAGGCCTGCAGAAAGAATGTAGTTTTGTCATCTAAACTCAGGTTAATTTTGTGCTGCTACCCGAAACAATTCTTCAGTTTTTTTCCTGTCGTTAGAACCCTGTTAGAGAAACAAAGTTAGCAGAGATCTACTCAATGCAACTTGCTGTGAGGCCCAATAATTGTCGGACCTTTGACTTTAAATCGCTTCGGCCCAATCTCTACAGGGTGTGGCTCTCTTCTCATTGCCCTTTCCTCAGGTTGGAGTTTCTTTAGTCGCTTAAGTCCCTGTGGAAATAAACACGACTCAGGCCACGAGAGCAAGCTTTTAATAGCACAGAAAATGTGAGGAGATGATTGGTGTGGCGTTAAGTGTTTAAAACATGCGTCAGTATTTAACATCGTAAACAACCAGTATGCTTCAAAGTTCAAACCAAATTACAAGCATTGAAGGCTTTGAGCACATACGAACAATACTACAGCCATACAAGTTAACTGAAATGGGAGCAGACATAGGCCTACCTCCTATGTCAACTGTTGAAAACCAATGTCCTCCTTCCACTTTTAAATTTTTAGTGGTGTTTGTTTCACAAGTGTGTACATCAATCAAATCTTTTCTTCATTTGCATTAAGCCAAAAGGCTGCTTCTTTCATGAAATACAATTAACACATACGACTATTGACTTCTCAAGATAAATTAATCAGGAACTTTCAACTCGGAAAATAGCAAAACAAGCAACCAATGAACCAATAGTCTCTAAAAAACATGTCATACTCATATCCTTCAAGCTATATAAGAGGCACCAATGAGGGGTTGGTTTAGTGGTGAAAACTTAGACTTGATTGGACAAGGCCCGGGTTTGAGTCCCCATAGCCCCTTATTAGGGCTAAACATACTCCTAACACCACCAACTCGTGCTGGGAGCGTCGGTCCCGAAGTAGGTGTGGTGAGGTCCCCTACAAATATTGGCGTGGTGTGATGGGACAATACTCCCTGTCGGAGGTGACGAGAGATCATACCTGCACTTCCATTTTATGTACCAGAAAAGAAAGAAAAAAGAAAAACCATATAAGAGGCACAAAATCCCAATCCTGTTCGAACAATGATTTCTCAATTTACTTTTCCATATCAGCAACGTAGTAACTCACAGGTATATTTTCTCTTTGCAAGAAAATCCCATTTACACCAAATTCTAGGATTGTGTTGGCATCTTGGACTCGTAGAGAAAAAAGAAAAGGCAAAGCAAGGCAAGATAAGGCATAAGAGAATGAAATTAAAGCTAATTTTCAATTGGGATACAAGGCTTGGTTCAGTTTTCTCCCTTTTAGTTGGGCTAGAGAATGGGAAGAATTGAGTATATATTCCGTGAAGAAACCAATTTTTCCACGTATGCTAATCTATAAACTAATGTATCTATTAACCAATTGAAATCCATATGATTTGCCTTTCCCGTGACAAATCCCTGATCCAAACATAGCCAACAAAAACAGAGAATCACATAATTTAATTGTACAATTCCACCGCTGCAACTGCAGAAGCGAGTTTGGAAGGGGCATCCAGTTTCCTAGCTACAAATGAGGGACAACTAATTGATTCCACTGCACTAAACACTAGAATAACTCATATGGCTTCGGGAAATGTACTCTATTAGCTACTCCAATCGAGTGACAAAGGTGATAGGTATCATTTCCTATTGTCTAACATGGTCGATTTTGCCATCTTGTGAACATATTAAAACTACATGGAGATACTGAAGTTTGAAGATCGAAGAGAGATTCCAGTAATTAATAAAAACACCAAAAGGCAATTTTGATCAACAGCCAAACAAGAACCTTAGTTGCATTCTCAAGTGTAATAAAAAAATAAAAAATAAAAATAAAAAACTTTGATTGCAAACTATAAGAACTTATCTATAAAAGCAGCTATTAGAAGATATCTAAATAAGAGTATGGCTTTAAAGCTTTTCATAGGAAATCAATTCAGTTGGTTCATCTACAATTTAAGTCTCCTCTCAATTCTAAAGGTGGATTTAGGTATTCTTACCTTCCCCATTCCCAGGACTGCAACGTTGGAAATTCTATAGGTTTAAGTCCAACCCCAGCTTAGCCCACTATTCACGAAAACACTTGCCCAAGGTCAAACCTAAAAAGGACAGACTAAACATCACTTACGGAATGGGGACCCCAGAACCAGCCTAGTCAATTCCAGAAATGACAAGAAAAGCAACCACGGGTGAGTGATAATAACTTCAAGTGAAGAAAATTATGACACTATACAGTACAGGTTCAACAGTTCAGAATGAACTGTTAAATTTGAGACAGTCAAGCAATTTACAAAATGGA
Source organism: Rhododendron ovatum (assembly GCA_019656835.1). Classification (NCBI taxonomy): domain Eukaryota; kingdom Viridiplantae; phylum Streptophyta; class Magnoliopsida; order Ericales; family Ericaceae; genus Rhododendron; species Rhododendron ovatum. The sequence continues at coordinate 18,795,132 of CM033794.1, read as the reverse complement.
ATAGAGATATGAACTGTACCTGATGTTCAAAATTTGAGAAGGCATCAATCACATTTCTCTGTCTCACTTTCACAGAAGAACGACGTTTAACTCTGAATATCTCTGAATCAGACTCATCACTGTCCTGATTCAAAACAGGCCTAACCCCTGACTCTTGAATATTACCGTGTTGGGTGCTCAAACATGAATCACTGATGCACGACTCTGAAGACTCATAAACAACGGAATGTGCGTCTTTAAAATGCTTAGTGGCTGTAAGATCTCCAAAACCTAAGCTGGCATGATTCTGTACCTGCTGGAAATATGAAGTTAGCAACAAATTATATTTCAGCAGACTCTAGATTTTTAGAGTACCCATGAAGCAAAGACTGCTGACATTATGCGTTATGTAGCATACAACATGAGGGACAAAGGAAAGAGGGGGACAGGGGGATGCAAAAAAGGTGCTAAATCTTACATTGTTGGGTATGAGAAGCTTCTTGGCTGGACATATTGTTTGTGCAGCATGAGAAAGACAAGTATCCAATCCTTCAGCTTTGCACTTTTCTGCACCAGCGCAGGACATATGCTGGCTGTGAGAGCCAAACTCTGGTTGTTGGATCTGATCATCTGACTTAGCAATCTCCGGGCGGAGATCAAAGTTTGTAGGGCAATAAAGGGTATATCCATCTTCTTCTGCTGTTGGAAACATTTTCAGTAGAATAGACAAGTCATTGCCACTTCTACATTGTTGTTGAGCCTCAGACAATATACTTTCGTCATGCTCAAACCTCTTGGATGCAGCTTCCATGTCAGAAACATCTTGCCTCAAGAACAGAGTAAAATTCCCCCCACAAGGTAAGTCAAGCGACTTAATCTCTGCACAGTACAATCATCAGTTACGATAAGAATCGCAACAAACATTCCACTCAATTAGACTTAAACAAAATAACGAGCAACATACCATGACGAAGGCATAGGGGGTGCAAGCAACAGCTGCAATTAAGGTATGCTACATAACAATCACGCTTGCACAAACTGCAGAGAATAGTTCCATGGGCAATTGGAGAAACACCAATGCATGCCCTACTTTTCATTAAACACCAGCGAGCGCGGTGCTGGAATCGCATCAAATTAACAAAAGAAATCTTGATACTATGGTGACAGCTTAAGTCTGCAGAAGCATAATTCGGATTGTCAAGTTCCAAATCCGTGTGAAGCAGCATTGCTTCTTTGCAAAGGAGCTCTTCATGAGGAAGGAGAGGAATTCGATTAAGAAGTGCATAACGCCGACTAGCAATCGAACCCAGAGGGAACCAATCACCAATTGCAAAGTTTACTGCTTCACCGCAATTAAAACCTGAAAATTAAGACAAGTGTACAAGTTAAACAATGCTCATTTGGTAAAAATGAAGGGCCCTTTGCTCCGGCTTGGAGTATAAATCCATGGGGACCACATATCCTACATTTAGTTAAAGTGCAGCGTGATATGCTGACCACAAACTTTGTGGTCAGTAATATCTTGGAGGATGTGGTATTAGTGGTCACACATAATTTGTCGGAGAGGATTACATAAGAGATTATGTATCCCTCCACTATTAATCCAGTCAAACAAACAGGCCCGAAAAGAATAAGGAGTGTAGGAAACGGACAAAGAAAAGGGCATGCCAAAATATTACCATGACTAAATCCTGCATGATATGCTCGGGGGAAAGTTACTATAAATTCCCCAGGCTTTTGCACAGCCTTGTAGACAGGGACGTCATGTTCTACCAAAATATTTGGGGGAAAGAAAGTCGTTTTCCCCAAAAGCACGTCAAATGCTCCATCCTCTCCATCAGCCAATAGTATATCGCGAGAATAAACATGCTCCCTGACCACCTTTTCAAATTCCAATGCTGCATGACCAGGAACACCGTACCAAGTTTTTGCCGCACCACAGTGATGATAGTTGATACTGCAGAATAACAGATTATTGATAAAGTTCTCTCTGAGCAGAAATATAAGTATTAAGAGACATTCTGTTTATTTAAGCATGTATACCTATATAAATAATGATCCTCCACATGCCAAGCAAACATACTAAATAGCATTCCTATGTAAAGCATTGGTTCTGTAACTCCCTGAAAATGAACCCTGCACTGATTAGAAACAGAAGCAAGCAAGAATTAAAAAAAGAAATTCAAATTACGATGGGAGAATTATCTTTGTACCGGAATTGTGGTTTCTAGAAGACGTAATATAGACTTGGGCAACCGAGAAAGTTTCTGCAACAAAAAAAATAGTTAAGATGCATCACAATAGGATGACATAATTCAAATAAAAAGGTACAAGCATGAGCAAATAACAGTAAAATGTTGGCAAAAGATAGCTCCTACACAAAATTTGATATCCCAAAGAGGAGATAGGGGTAATAAAAGAGGATAAACGAAGACACATGCATGCAATATTGATGTCAATAGGATAAGAAATAGCAAATCTAGAACCGTGTAATCCGATAACGAATACCACGGAAGACATCAGGAAAACATAGACGGGTCCTCAATTGAAACTCACTAGGAAAGAAGTATATCTACTCTAGATGTGTTTCATTGGAAATCAGGAATGAGCAATTTGAAGATACAAAAAGGAAGATAAAGGGATACACCACAAAAAAAAGTTATATAAGTTGGTTGGAAATTCTCTTCGCTGATAAAGAACGAAAATTTATCAATATAAAGAAAAGCTCAATGTACATTTATTTCCGTCTTTGTTTTTCTAATATGCCTACTTTCATACGTTCAAAAGAAGATCATCCATCAAGGCTCCAGCAAAGTCAGAAAAAGATCCAATACCTTTAAATTCCATTTGCTTTTCCCAAGCTGGTCTTCTGAAGAAGACGAAAATGCGCTGCCATCAACATCACAAGCATATTCAACGCTTTCAGTCTTTCCACAAGCTATTTCATGCCAAAATTCTTTCTCCAAGTATATGGCAGGAAGACATCCAGCACTATAGTATCTACGAGCAAAATCCTTGTTCGCCATCTTTTCGAAATCACGAAATGTGTAATTTCTGAAAAACCAAATTTATACTCAAACACTGAAGAGATATGCTGAAAAGTTTATAGCTCCATTAAGCATGAAAACTCACCTCCCACTCTTGAAAAAGGTGACCTTGTCATCAGTATCCCACTCAGCAAAACGAAGGGGCTGCACTCGAGATGTAAACTTAAAACCTACTTTCTCCTTCATTAGCACCATACCAGCTGGAACAGAAGCACTCAAAGGGGAAACAATCTTGCATAAGCCTGAAAATTAGAAGCACGGATCAACGTGAACTAAGGTCATTGGTCCATTTTCAATTTATTCACCGAAATTAAGTCGTAATACATTAACAGCAACTCCAAAGTCAAACAAAACTAAGTCTTCTGCCCCAATCACTTGGGATTGGCTACATAATTTCTTTTTGCCATCCCTCCTGTATTTCGAGAAATAGAAGGGAGTGCATGCACAATAACTCGAAAACAGAAAATTAGCAGCACGCAGTAGCATCAGTTGAAATAATAACTTCATGAAGAGGAGGAATTATATGGATTGATGAAATGTGATGCCGTCATAAATTGATGCGAATCCCCTAAATTGCGTTAGCATTATTTAGCATTATTTCCAAGCAATACTACTAAGCTAGAACATCTGACTTTAACAAGCTAATAAATGTCATGCAAGTACTGAACCCTTAAAATATGCGACAAAATTTGAAAAACAACAGGAAGATAGACAGCACATGCCCTTCCTGAATTCAAGAAACCATAGTTATACATCCGTTGATTGGAAATGCATGTGAAAATGGGAAGAAAGAAAGCGGCAAAATAAATGTCATACAACAAACAAAAACAGAGTCAGGTTTTTAGGCCTCAAATCAGTATATTAACAACAAAGAGCATACTGTTCCTATATGAGCTATTATGTAGCAGTATCGATATATCTTTGTTTGCCAGCTTTCTCCTTTTCTGCTAAAATTTCCTTCCAGTGTGCAATTAGCGAATCAAATATCTGGATTCTAACCTTCGAATTTTAAGCCCAATCAAATTTCATATAACGATGAAGTTGACCACACTCAATATCCTTTCAAAAAAATATCCTTAAGGGGCAAATATGTGCTATTATCCAGCAGTATCATTATATCCTTGCGTGCCAGCTTCCTCCTTTATATGATGATGAAGTTGCCTTCCAGTGCACAATTAGGGAATCAGAAATCCAGTTTCTAACCTTTGAATTTTAAGCCCAATCAAATTTTGTATAAAAACAAAGTTGAGACCTTACTCAGTGTCCTAAAGAGGCAAAGGAACTTGAAACTTTCGTTTCAACTCCAAATGCTCTAGCTCTAAAAGAGAGGACAATAAAGACTTTCCAGACTATGTAGGGTTTTGCAGGTATTTTTGTAATCCCTTAAAGAAAACAGGAAGTATATTCAAGAGATTCTGGTCAAAGGCAATCACATCTTCTACATAATCTCATTATCCAAGTGTTTCGAAAACACGAACCAATAACTGTAACAAAACACAGCTAAGGAGCCACCCTTATGAGTTTAATCAATTAAGTGGTACCTCTAAACCATGACTCAGTGTCATTTTTGTTTAACAAACATCTAAACACAATGTGAATAATATCGCAGGAAGCACGAAGCAGTTATATGCATCATCCATGTTAGATTAAAAGAAAGCAGTTATATGCATCATCCATGTTAGATTAAAAGATATGTTACCATATCTTGAAGCTTCAGGAGCTATTTTTTGCAGATAAACCAAAGGATCCTGAAACTCCTCTTTACTTGGACTGTAAACAGGACACTCAGGAATTTTTTCAGTCCATTCTAGATCATTTACGTCAAACTTAGCAACATTGTGCTTTGAAAAGGCATCATTCCCCTTTGAAGCTCCGCCAGATCGAGAAAATGTATCAAGATTACCATGTAACCTCACACCGCATGATGCTGGAGCTCTTAAAGCATCTCCTCCGCTTCTATTCATGTTAATGACACATATATTGTCGGTCAAAGGTTCGGGCTTTATATGCTGAAGCCTTTTACGCTTCAATAATTCTAACTTAGCATCTCTGGAGCTACAAACCCTTCCTTCCACCTGAGAAAAAAACAGTTCATATATAGCTTCCATCAGAAAATTAGCTGTGACAGACATAAAATCAAATCAACACTGATATAAAGAAACGATCAAAGGAATTTGACAAAGCTAACAGTTTCACTCCAAAAGAAAATCTCAGCAGAGTCTTCAGATTGCTCCACAACTATCTTTAAATATTACCTTGCTGGCATTCCACAATTTACTTTTGAAAAAAAGGGTAATGGCGATACTAAAATCAAATGATAACCTACACATTTGCGATCATTTTCATCAGATGTATAACTCTCATCTTTTTCTCTAGCAGCAGCTGTAGTACTGCACTTCAGTTGTCGTTTTTTTCAGTAATAAAACCGGTCACAAATGGCATTGAGCAACGTCCAGATATATTTAAAACTCACCATGTAATTAGGGATCTTTTATATTACCTAGGATCACTGTATAATGTATAAACTGCACCAACATAGAAAAAGAAACACTACTGTAAGAGATTGGGCACTTCAAAGTCCCTTTCAACCCCGGGATTTGTGAGCTGGCACTTGCGGCTCCTAGGCACAAAGCAAAATAATGTTTTCTCTATTTGCAAGTGGGTGTTCAATCAAAACCCACATTTAAGTTCAAAATGAATTTCAGAAGAGTTGCATAGTTACATAATTGTAAGCAAAGCAGGTTTGAGATTCATCAAAAAGGTCGGTTTAAATTAGTTGTAAAAGCAACAGATGGTGGAATTTAATATCCCACTTTCACTAAAACCATATTATACCAATAGCACACCATAGGAATTGTTGTCATATCTAAAGATGATGCCTATGATTCTCTCTGAGTGAACTGTAACAATGTATAAAATAAAGGACAACACATAACAAAAATGTGATTCAAGGGTCTGCCAAGAATGTGACCTTGCAAAAAGATTCTAACACAATGCAGCAAACATGAATGAATGTCAAGGCTTTCAAAGAACTAATTCTCTTGAGCAGACTCAGCAGAGTCAGAATAGGAATTCCTAATGCAACACATACAGATTTTGCTAACAATTCCAATAGAGTTCAAAGTGAAGCAGCCTATTTTCTTATGACCACATGAAACATGATGCTAGAATCGTAACGATAGTTTGATTCACCAAAACCCAACACACACACAGACACCCCACACACATCTTGAATGGTTTGTGGACCAGTTGCACCGTAGCATTTCCCCATCCAAACTAACCACAAGTGCACCTCACTAGCCTGTATTGGGAGTGAACCATTTTCTTAACACAAAACGATGACCCGTATGTCTAATCTTCAAATCTCCAAACAAAGCCACTTATTTTCTTCCTTCCCCACCTTTCCCTATGCCAGCCCATCTGTCCTCACCATGCATCGACACCATCTACTCGCCCCCCCTGATGCTTCCCACCTACCTCCGGCCCAAACCAATGAAATCTCTTCAAAACTATCAAATTGGAGCTAGAGTTACAAATTTTAAGAAATACTGAGCCAAAACCATAGCTATTCTTCATTGATTGAGCCAGGAATGCAAAGCCTAGAGTATAATTTGGGTTTTCAATTTGTACATACATTCATAAGTACATATACCTCTACTTTCATATAAAATAGGTGCCTAATGATGTGTGTGTTTGTGTGTGTGCATGCATACGTGTGGGCAATTATGTGTGGGTTTAGCTCATCAGATCAAAGGATGAATAGGAGAATACTGAAGTACATTACTCCAAATCAATGGACGTCAAAGGTGCACTACGATACGAACCACAAGGAGTTATGAAATGAACCGTATAGGAAAAGAAGAAGATATATATTTATCATAAGCTTTGTACACATTAAGACAATGCAATCATGTATTCATGTCACAAAAACTTCTTAATCTCAGAAATGCATTTTATTTTGTGTGAACGTTCTCTACACACTTAATAGTTTATATTGTCAATAACACTGACGAATCCCGAGACACTTCATTCTGGATGTACAAAGAAAAGGGGAAAATATCATTGATAAGGCAATTATGCACCGGAGATGAAACCAATTTTCGCCATTGCAATCTTAATGCTAGCATAGATGTGTGGGTATTCTTTCAATAACACATTGAACGCAAAATATAATTCACTGCCAAATTCATCATAGACTGAAGAGTGAAGATTCACTCCAACATAGAGAGCGGTAATTGAGAGGAGGACGACACCTCTGGTAATTGTTTAGCTCACTCCATCTCCACCTTACCCTCCTACCGAGCAATGAACGCTATGCTATAGCAAGAAACCATCGGCATCATCTGTGCCTTAGAAAATATGGGACTTTTCCACTTGAACACTTTAATTACTTATGCATCATTATCATCAGCATATTTATTTACTTCTGTATTTTATCCACAGGCCATCGAGAGTGGTGATTAGCACAACCGTTTATGAAATAGTTAAAAAAAATACACAAAAATTAATATTTTCTTATATTTCAAAACACAGTCTTCACAAGGTTGGTAGAGTGTTTTAGATCAGAGGTCCCAAGGTGTTCATTCTTCCTTCTCAACCTAACATATGACCACTCGAGACATACATATGCATAGACACGATAGAAGCCTAGGGACTCATGTGAGTACCTTTAGCTATAAGTAGTACCGCAACTCCCCCACCCCCTACCCCCACTTTCCTCCATCACAATCCATTCCAGCCACGCAAGGTCCTAATCATTCTTAGCAAACTACTAAATTTTTCAAATTTTAGCCCAATCAATGGATATTACACTTTTGCAGGCCAGCAGCGGCAGACAAATTATAGTTCAAATAATTTCTAACCAAACTGGGAATTGCAACAACAACAACAATAACAGAACCCATCTAGTCCACAATCATTGGGGAAAAGGGCAAACTAGGAATTGCAACTCGCAAAAAATTGGGCAATATGCTATAGCAAGAAACCATCATCTGTAATTTCTCAAAATATTGTCACTTTTCCAGTTGACCACTTTAGTTCCTTAACATGAGTATCAGCCAATTTATTCTCTCTTTGACAGAAAGGGTAAGGCTGAAATTTTACTTCCTACCATATCAAGATACAAATACTGCAAAAATCCACAACTCAAAATTAATCATATTATCAATTGATGTGAAATTATTATTATTTTTTAAAAAGGCACCACTACCGAAAAAATTAGCAGAAAATTGCTAAATGCCAAAATCGTATAAAGGCATTCACAACTTTCTAGAAGCATATGGGAAACTCTACGGATCAAACCACCATGAAAAGATATACCAAATCGTAGTGATGATGTGTAAAGGCATTAAGGAAATCCATGAATGAGCAACGAAATTTAAATCACTGTTCAGGATCCAAGAGAAGAAGCAAAAAAAAAAAACAAGAAATACATCGACGGTCAACTGAATCACGCACCATTTCATTCCGAAGCCTTTCTCTGTGAGCCTCCGTCTTCTTTCGACTACGCTGAACAAACAAATAACAAAAGCCGAATACGAAACTCTAGGCCACAATTTCGGCCATGAGAGATCCGAAGAAAGGACTCAGGCTCACCACATTCTCGCGACTCGCCGGTTACCGAGTCAAACTCGAGGATCGGACCGATTCCACCAACCGAGCCACCAACTCCACGAGCCACGAACCAACACTACTGGTTGACGGAGAGCAGTCGGGCGAGAATTGTGCCGCAGAGATTCCTCGGGCGAAGGAAGGATTCACCGGCGGGAAAAAGACAGGTGGCACGGCCGAAGGAATTTGAGAGAGAGAGAGAGAGAGAAGGGAACAGTAGATGGAAGTATGGCTTTGGAAACCGGAAAAAGAGGAGAGAGAGGATAATTTATACTAGTAGGTTTATTACTACATGGGAAAAGGGTTTGGTGTGTTTTATTAGTTGGGAAACTAATTCCAATTTGGTAAGGAAAAGGCAGAAGAAGAAGATGTGTGGAAGGAAGGAAAGCGGTGGTTGTTAGGTTGGTTCAACCAAACGACTCCAGCCGGCCAAACCGCGTTCTCACTACTTTCCCGATAATGCCCCCCAGCATTAAAAAAAAAAAAAAAAAAAAAGTAAGAATAAAGTGCGTGTTTGCGAGGAATCTTTTCAGCGAATTTTGACATTCTAGCTTTCCTAAATCAGTTTGGTCTGTTCGTCGAAGATTTTACATAACATATTCTCAATTTTTACGTATTTTAGCTTAAAAAAATAATAATTAAATTCTCAAAATTGCAAAGATAGATTTGGATTGATTTTAGAATTCTATAATGCAAATTCTCATACCCTCTGCAACATAGATGTTTATCTAATTTTTATTAAAATTCGGAATATAAAATCTAGAGCAGAATTTTAGAATGTTTTGGTCAATTAGACGGGCACGGGGTTAACGAAGAACGGGTCTGGGCTTTTGTTTCGGTCAGAGGACAGAGTTTGGGAAAGCGGGCGGGGAATAATCACGTGTATTATCCCCAACAGTCGATCGAATCGGAGACGTTGATCTCGTTTTTCGTTTTCTTCTTGGACTGTCAGCTTGTAGGGGACCACGTTTCCATTTTGGACACGAATAGCGTAACTTCGACCCCACATCTCCGTCAGTCACACATATTCCCTCAAAAGACCCTTCTCACCCCTGGTTGTTGGTTACGTTTCGCCGCTTCGGTCAGTTAAGGCAGGTGTAGTTTGGGAATTTCAGGGTTTGTCCGAAACGAGTTCCGTAACGTGGGTTGGAATTTTTTTTGGTCAAGCGGAAAATTAGTTGGAATTAAATAGGGGCACGAAAGGTGATGGAACGGACGAACCAAATCCGGAAACGTGGCTTAACTGGCGTCGGGAAATTACACGTAGAAGGAGGTGATGAAGAAGGGAGGCTGTAAACGTGGCTTAACTATTCAAGAAAAATCAAGAACCGTGAAATCAGACAGAACCGAATCAATCCATGACTTTTGGATTGGATTCATGAATTAATGGTCCGGACACGGATTCGAAAATTAAAAAACCGTGAGATATGGTTCGGTTCACAAATTTTCATTATGAAACCGTAGATTAATCGGACCGAACGGTAAAATATTTAAAAATAATAAATAAAAATAAAATACACACATTTATATATGTAATATTTAGTAAATAATTATAAGTTTTACCAATTGTTATAATTTTTTCAGCAATTTTATCTTAATGTGATACTATATTGTAACAATATATAATAACCTCGCGGGGTAAACTGTATTTCATTCCTGGGAGGAAAAAATCGTGTATGTTGTTGTGTAAGTAATCTGGAATTCTGGATAATATTTGTGTACTTTACTTCATTTAATTGCTACCTGTTTGCTACCTTGCTCAATGTAATGGCAGATTATAATACTTGCTTTTTTGGTGGCAAGAATTTTTTTTTTTGTTGGATTTGCAATTTAGTGATTATTGAATATAATTCATGGATAAAATCAGAACCGAACTGTGACTTACGATTGGATTGGAATCGAACCGTAGGACTTTTGGTCCAACACAGATTGTATTTTCTAAAAACCGTGACTCGCGATTTAGGATTGAATTCATAGCAATCCAGTCCAATCCAGACAACCCTAGCATTACTGTGTGTCGTTCGCGGGAAAATGGGACAGACTCTCTCTCTCCTCCTCCTCCTCTCTCTCTCTCTCTCTCTTTAGACTCTTTCTCTCCACATAGGCATCTAGTATTAGTCAAATAGTTCAGTTGGTTGGTAAGTTTGTTTCTCATAGAATTGATCAGTGTTTCATTCTTAGGATTAAGCCACAATGAAATAATTCTATGAATTCCCTCATTTTGACGTGGATAGCTTGCCTTTGATCAGATGAGGAAAGAGATTAGTTGAAATGCCTATAAACTGGTACGGATACTCTGTAAAAAAAAGGAAAAAATATATTACTCCATCCAGTATTGGATGGTCCGTTTGGTATCTCTCTCTTGATACCATTGGTTGGTTGGGTAACTTGGGTTGGGTTTTTTAAGCTTTTTGTTACGCGGAGGTTGGTCTAAATGATGTACTAGTTTTCGCTGACTGATGAAAACGAAGGGTAGAACCGTAGTATTTGGGGTGAAGAAATAGGATTGTTTGGTAGTATATTCATTCAGAACAGAAGAACAGGGGTGTTTGGCGGCTCGGCTATATTCTCATGTTTTGTACTCTACTACTCCAAGTGTCAGACAGTCAACAATTTCAACACGGAAAGTCGCAGGCTAGGCGGCTGGTTTGCGGCTGGGCTGGGCGCCCTTTAACTTTTCACATTCAAGATATAACAAGTCAACAAATTTATATTTTACACGTGCGATTTTACCAACTAAAAAACTATGGGTAAAATGACCGCAGAAATTTTGATCCAACTGCATGCACGGATGGATCTACTTTGGAATCCACACAAATTATTCAAGTTGTTCATTAATTTCATAAAAAAATAAAATAAAATATAACTTGGTCGATGGAATAATTATATGCACTTAATTCGATCTTTCAATTTTTCATTCAAAATTCAAATATTATGAACGAATTTTGAAGGAATGTTAGACGATTGGATCAAGCAATCATATTTATGTGATTGAGCTAATTTTTGGCAAACTGACTTACAATCCATATTGATGGACAACTCGGATAATTTCTTTGGGGTCTAGAGTCTAATGCTTTAGGCCTAATAGTTCCTACAATACAATTTGAATCCAAAGAGTAATAAAGTACAAGTATACCTTGTGTGTTCAATTACTTACATTGTGTTTGATTTGCAATTTTGAGATTTATTTTTGAGATAAATTTTTTTTATAGATTGGCTTATTTTTATGTCTTTAGTAAAAAAATTTAACATTTTGACAAACTTTTTTACTTTTTGAATAAAGGTACACTATGTACATCCAAAAAATATAAAATCAGTAAAAAATTTGATAAAAAATCGCTAAAGACAAAAAAACACGGATGACAAAATAGTCAAAAGTTTTGGAGAGATTATTTCTCAGAGGTGAAGCAAACAAAGTGTTGTGTTCATATTGCTTAGTGTAACTTGCTATTTCAATTTATTATACCTTGTGATGATGGAATGTACGAGATCTAAAAAATGAATTAGGTGAATTGGGTAGTTTGCAGACTTAGAGAAATCACGAAGATGTGCCGCTACGTTTATAATGGGAAAAAATAATAATAATGTGGTGTTTGAGGTGTGTTACCCACAGGGCTCAGCGTGTATAGGTTATATGCAGGGTTCAATAATAAATAGTAATGAATACAGAAAGTCTAGGGTCACTGCATAGAATGCGGTGACCGATCCACCGCACGTCTTTTGGGGCCCACTCCGGGTCCCAAAAAAATACAGAAAAATATTCATAAATTTTAAAATAATATTTTATGAGATCCTGTAAAAAATCAGCTCCAACGGATATCGGTAGGTATGTTTTTCGGAATTCGTAGGAACGAAATTGTTTAGTTTTGCAGTTTCGTCCCTATAGATTCAAAAAATATATCTATCGATATCCGTTGAAACTGATTTTTTACAGGGTCTCATAAAAATATTATTTTAAAATTTATGAATATTTTTCTGTATTTTTTTGGACATGCGGTGGACAGTCACTGCGAATTGCATGCGGTGACCGTAGTCCTGCTCTAATGAATAACCTACAAGGCTCAATATGTTAAGTTTTACCTATTGGGTCTTATGTGTGTGGGTTACCAGCAAGGTCCGATGGTACTTTAAAATGAATGAAATATTGTTATGGTTGTAGAAGAATCCAACTAAAAGTAGATAACTCTTAGGTAAATTCACCTAAGACACTGGTGCTGGACAAAAAAAAGGGGGGGAATGGAATCATGTGAGGACCATAGTCGATGGTTAAGAGAGAGAGGTTTCTCGAGGATGAGATTTTTGTAACACACATAGCTCAATGGCTATACAAGGAAGCAATGGCATCATGTACTCTTCTATGCATTCGTATTATTGTGGATTACTTGTATTGTAAAGTAATGGTTAGGGAGGTAGGAGATCGATGATCTAATGCCCGTCATTCACATATCATATTATGTAACCCTCGTACTCAAACACCAGGTGTAAAAAGTGGATGGAAGTGAAGACTCGTATCCAACTAAAAGTGTCGCTTACCCGTTAATAGGAATACCTTGAGGCTTACAATCCATAGCAGCAGTTGTTCTGTCAAAATATTTAAAATTTGATGTAATCAAACTAAGCTTCCGCTAGCTATTATTCATGTAATTGTTTTAATTAATACAAAATTTTTATCCGCTGAACAAAAATCCTGCGGTCATCCATGAACACAAACTTTTATATCCATTCATTTAATGGGTCAACTGTACATGACATACATATCGAAAGTTAAACCTACGATCCAATTTGGTGGGGAATAATGACTAAAAAATAGACCACATTAATGAGTTAGAATAACAAACCATATTCGTATTATTTAATTATAGCTGCGAAAACAACAGTGAAATGGCATTATAGAATCTACTCTTGTGAGTTGTATATATATACACACATGGAAAGTGGGGTAGTCGGCACACATAAATGGTTGACATGGTATTTTACACCAATTTGTTAAATGCCGCACATCCAAATGCAAGTATGGTAACTATAGAACTCGGGGACAACACTTTAAGACGGTTGAAATAAAGCATTACACCGTGCTATCCTTTTGAGTGACAACAGGTTCCCCCATTTGCGTAAGGATAAAAGGTTGAGGATTTTTTTTTTCAAATAAATATAATGATATCCATAGGATATACTGATGGAATAAACTTATCTTTTAGGGGAGTTCTCAGCCACATCATCCATCTCACTTTTTTCTCTTTTGTAGCATGACGTTAGTGTTATGCAAGAAATTTTACGAGAGATTTAGGAACACTAAAATTTGAATTTCTTCTGCTTCTAGCGGCTGAGCCTTCTCCTTGGGCTCTCCTTCTTATGAAAGTTTGTTCTGTAATTACATAATAAAATAAAAAATTAATAAAAAAAACTCACTATTAATCTCAGTCCGTTGAAGATTATTTTGTATGATGTTTTGTGGGGTAAGATATATGATCTTTAATAAGTGGCGGTTTTTCGAAACTTTTCAATGTTAAAAAAAATAAAAAAAATTCAATCCAATTATGCAATTTTATCATTGAGTATCTCACGTGCCTATTATGGTACCATCTTGTTCATTTTTGGGTCTCAAAATCTCTGGGCACGGTCCCCGATAAATTTTTCTTTAACTATATATCTCTCCACTTATTACTCTCAAAAACCTTCCTCAAAACCCAAACCGAACAGGAGTGATTGATTTGATAACTGTTTTCTTCCTCCGTAATGATGGTTTTTTCTTGCTTTCATTAACCCTTCCTTTTTAGTGTGGGTTTTCTCTCTCGGTCTCAAATCTGGGAGTTTCTTCGCGTTATCCTCTTTTTTCCTCTCTCTCTCTCAGCTTCCCCTTCATGACTAAAATGCCGATTCAAATACCACTTATGGTGGCGGTGATGGTTCTAATGAAGGAAGTGGTACCTAGTGGTGGTTCAATAACAAATCAGATCGATTGGCTTGTCAGCTTCACTGGTACGAGCTGGTGTTTGAGTTTTTAATCAGGGTGAGTTTTCTTTCATGCATAGAAGTGTGAATGAAATAACCTATTCTTTGGCCAGGAGAGGTAGTAGTCGTCTGGCTATCTATATGTGATGAGAAGACTACCCTCCTTTGTAACTTTTAGTCATTTGATTAAGAACGGATGCTATTTCTAGGCAGTGCACCTGTGTTTCCTATCGATGAAGCTATTCACATTTTGACAAATAAAAAAAAAAACCAATCCAATCAAGCAATTTTGTCATTACGTATCTGGCGTGCCTATTATGTACAAATGAAACGAATCTTAAAAGGATATGGATTTTGTGTTGAAAACAAACATGGTCTTATTATCATGATTTAACAAGGACATATGAAATCTGATCAACCCTACCTTGAAGATACAAACATAATGACAATCAACAATAAAAATTACACTACATATGTGGAAAGGGAATTGATCTTCACACTTCTCTTTTATTCAAATGCGTCTTTTTTTTTTGTTTTGCAGTGTTGGGAAATTATAACATGATTACCATTTTCATGTGTGAAAAATGTATGAAGGGTAGTTTTGTAATTCTACACGAATGAAAACAAAAAAATGGAGTGCACTTAGACAAAAGGAGTGCAAAAATCAATTTTCCGTAAATATCTATGGAATTCTAGTTGCTTTGTGTATGTTAGACAATAATTTGAATTGGTAAGATTTAGAAAGTTTTCTTTAGTTTTTTTTTTTTTTTCTTTTTGCAACTCGGCCAGGCATAAAATTGAGTAATGTAGTTTATATCAATTGATGATGAACACTTGTTCCATAATAATCCACCCCACTAAAAGTACCCTTCTAATAAGGAGATCGAATACGGTGTAAAAGTTTAGACAACTATACAAACTTATCCAAATTAAACACAATAAAACAAATACTAAATAACAGTATATACTTACATATAAAACTTGAATTAATTTCACTTTCATACATTGTCACACTCCCACTAACTAGCTGATTCCTCAAGGAATCTTCTTGTTAAAATGAAGACTTTTATTGGAACCACAGAACCCAAAGCCAATAAACTATTGCCAATCATTCAGAGCTTATCATAACTTTCTCACCTACTATTGAATCTCCCCACAAAAGAAATGTTAAAACCGAATATCCAATCTACAATCTCTAACACCCTGCATTATCTGTGGGAATGGGGAAGCTGCCAAGCACCCCTATTAAGCTGGTGTCAAGCGACTGATCTGGCAATTTAATTATCTCTGCAATCGACGATTTAGATTTTTGTCGAACAATTGACGGTTCAGATTTATATGCGTTCAGATTTAATCCAAACCGTTCGTGCCAAGATGAACGGTCGGATCGGCCGCTTGGTAGCGATGCCTCTCGACAACATGCACAGATGACGTGTGCAAGGATCCACCTCGGGGTCCTACATAATTTATTCAAGTCGTTCATTTTTTTTAAAATATTTTTTCAATGATCTCATATAAAAAAATTAGCTCAATCAAATATTTGTAAGACCATTATTTTGTAATCCAATTTTCGGTACCTGTAATTGCACGGACTAGACATTGAACGAATCGATCAACCTCTTACAGATGTCCAATTAAGTTGATTATTTTTCCAAAGACCCTTAAAAAGTATTTTTTTGAAACCCCTAAAGTGGGTCTCCATTCTCATGACACCAACTGTGCAACTATTTTCTAATCTGAACGAATTGGAGTCTTTGTATATGATAATAATAAAAAAGCAAATCGGAGTCTGATTAATAGCAGTTGGCATCCGCTGGCTTATGGATAAATTCAACACCCCTTGACATTACGTGGCTAGCAATTCAGGATCTGCAAAATAATAAGCTCCCAAGCACTACCTTAACCTCCTTTATTAGCAAACCATAGATACCATGCCATGCATAGTCACTATGACGTCAAACTCTAAGTACAAAAAATGCCCTGCGAAATTGGAGTGCGATTCAGTGTGACCTTCAAGATCGATCCTCTGATAGATATGTCAATCATATCTATCACATCATCTAGATAGATATGTCTTACAGTTCATTCACTGAGTCATTCTAACTATTGATTTTTCAAATATATATTATCCGATTATGTGCTTACAAATATTTGATTGACTTGATTTTCTTGAACACATAAAGTGCGAATTTGATTTATAAAATGAACAAATCAGATCACAAACCATCATCTCTCAAAAGGCCCAATTGAGTCGCGTTACCATCCATTTGTGTATTAGTGCACTGCATAAACCCTAGTTCGTTCAACCCTTCCCGCTCGGGTGCAGGGGCCGGCGGAGCCATGAATTTTGAGTAGTGGGGTCAAAAAAACTTATGAACAAATATTCCTCTACAAAATGGATAACTCCGGGTGCAATTTGAAACTCACCAGGATCAGCTAACCACAGTTGTACTAACATCTCTCTGCCATTGCTTGGGTGCACGATATGTTATGCATGACATCTCTTTTTTTTTTTTTTTTGATAACTCACTTGTCTAGGTCAATTTATTTATACATCAATTAATCTAGCTATTAAAGAATATGTTATGGATCGTTTTGCAATTCTTCAACTCGTATATATCTCGAACCAAGTTCAATGGTACCCAGCGCAATATCTATATTATATATATGTGGGGTCGTGGGAAAATATAACATGTGGGGAATTCCCAAACAATTGATAGGACACGTAATGCTTGCCCATAAGTAGTCCATTCTAGACCCATACACATTTGTTCTTTGGCGTGTACATGTCAAAAAAGGAGCAGTCAAGAATTTGAAGGCTTTTCTAGCTGGCCAACCAGCTTCAGCTGGCTGACCAAATCTTTGAATTCTCTCACCCCTATTTTCACCCACTAGACTTGATCAATACGACCACGACTCTTTCTATATTTGTGTGACTTTTCTCCATGCTTCCAAAGGATTTGGTCTTTTGCCTTGTTGCATTCATTGTGGATGCACGGGGTCAATATTTTTACTAGTCTATATATCCTGTAGTCAAATACCAAAACGGGGACAGAGAATGACAGAGACTTGTTATTATGGCCACCCAAGTTGTCATTATATGTTGAGGGTCAATTTTTGTCTGGGGAAATTAAAAGCAATTTTTTGTAGGAAAAAAAGCATTTCACGGTACGTCTAGGTATTGGGTGGCCTCACATTTCGAGGGAAAGTCTCTGTCATCTCTATCGCCCGAGTCAGTCAGTCAGCTCATGGTCAGTCACCTCCACGTGCATCCGGGATGCACGTGAGGGGGACTGTTAGACATGTCCCACATCGCTCATCTAAGCCACTCAAGCTTGGTTAATAAATTCTAGAGGCTATTTCACCTCTTGCCAATTGATTTTAGGTTGGAACCCTCCAAGAAAATCTAACAGTCACGTTGTGTCCAATGCAAAAGTGGTGGGTCGATATATATGAAAAAACCTAGTTCACCTAGGTCTATAGATTTGCTATATTTTTAATCTCTTATAATAACAACTAAACCACCAATTGATATACTGAAATTAATCAAACGCACAAACGAAAGCAATCAAACAACAAACGCAATGATATACGCACAAACGAAAGCAATCAAACACTATATTATGTTGTAAGGTTACAAGTAATATATTATCCTATAATTCTGAATTCTCACAAATCGTCCTAAGAATTACTTGCCGAATCTACGTTTACCATACCTAGTGCTTGATCGTTGCCACCTTGAATCTATAAGCCTTCCACTTTCCTTCGAATATCCACCGAAGGCCAACTCAAATAGTTTAATCAAAGTTTATAAAAATTTCTTGGAGTTATGCTTGTTACCTTCATCATTCTTCTTTTTACTTCAAGATTCAAGCCAAAGACCATGCACCTTCAATATTTTCTGAGGTTAGGAGGAGTTTTGGAGTAGCTATATCATATATGGTAGTTCATGAAACCCTAAAAAGATCATATATTTATAAGCTACAGAATTTGTCCGAGTTCCTCTAGCATCTTTTGTAATTTGTCTGAAGCCTCTCTGAGTTGCTCAAGCAACTTTCTAAAAAATGTTGCCATATATTAAAATCCTTGGTTTCCTTGATTTTTTTTTCTTTCGAAGTTGATATATATCGATTTCCTTGATTTTCTTCCCCTTCAATTACCAAACACTCTACCTTTCAATTACACAATTATTAATTTCCTTTCTCTTTCTAAATAGATAATCTAGAAATAAATGAAAAATAAAATAAAACTCGATAAACAAGGATATAATTAAATGTGTGCTTTGTCGTGAAATTTGCCAACACAGAGAGACCGACCATGACCTATGGTCCTAACAATATAAAGTAGGAGTGTAGGACTTAAGAAATATGAAGCTCGTTGCAATCTCGTAAATCACTAGTAACTTTGTGAATAATGAGTATGACAATTTTGTTCTTATTTTTGGTGTAAAGATTGTTTACTATCTTGTTTTCGTTCTTTACGGGAGAAATATGTTAAAAGATTTTGATTAACAACTACTCTCACTAATACAAATTTCTAGCTCCAACACCGACGGCCTATCTTTGGGTGTATATATTGTCCCCTTTAATCATTCGATCGAGGTCTCTAAAGAATCGGATGTCTTAGAATTGAACCAAAAAATTAAGTGATCTTTAAGAATTGGCACAATAGCAAATGGCTACATCACTCAACATTCATTTCTATAGGATGTATAGAGACCAGAGTATAGAGTATATGGTCACATGAGGTAATGGGCACATCACTTACATACAAAATGGGAAAGACGAGGTGGATCAACTCACGTTTTTTCTATTCTCTCCTGTAATCTTTTGACACTACACAACTTTATATTCTCTTAATTAGTGAAATTTGAAGGTGAGATTTCATAGTTGATTTCGTTCATGAAACTCATCATGTCATTCAATTCTTTTATATATCCTTTTTGTCTTTTTCAACGTGAATTGTCTGTCTTTGACTGAATCGAATAGAGAAACAATCAAGGCCCGAAAGCTGCCCCGCACACTCCTGATCCCTGACCGCTCCTAAACCTGACCGTCAAAAATACAAAATAAAAAAAAGGAAACAAAAGAAACCCATCATGTGTCATCGAAAATCATAAAAGGAAAAGTAAGTTGTGGCCCAACTTTACCTTTTTCAAATGATTGTGGGCCCCTGGCCTGTTATGGAGTCTACCTCACCTCTAAATTGAATGTATCATTAATTTTGTTTCAATTGTTTGGTGCCAAGCAAGCAACAAGCTACCGTCACTTTATTCATGCTTATTTCTATATTGGGTGGTTTTAAAGTAGTTCAATTTTTTTTAACTAATAATGACGTGGCCAAAAGTAGTAGGCCACTTTTCGGTGGAGTAGTATTTAATTTGGTTTATGCATTGGAGTTAGATTCCCTTTTTAATTTGTCGATGGGTTTGTTGTGTTCGATAGACAGAAGAGGTTTCCCATTGAGTTTTGCCATAATTCAACCAAATTTAAATGTAGAACAGGCGGTGGGATTAGTCTCTCGGAATTAGTTCAAGTGTAAGTGCTTGAGTTGGCCTGAACAGTTGGTTATCAAGAAAATTTAAACGTAAAATACAAAAGAACGACTTTTGATCAAATTAACTTAACATACTATATAGTTGTTTAGAACCCTAAAAAAATAATATGTCGTTACAAGTCCTGTTTCTCAATATACCTCTAAGATAAGATGTGAGATTCCAAATAGATATAAAGTTGTTATTTTGTTGTTGTAATGTGGCAAAGAGATGAGCCAAATGGGTATTCGTCACAAGAGATTCCAAGTGTCCGTCAATATCTTATAATTGCTTAAATAATCAACAAAGAAACCATAAAACGAAAAAGGAGCCAAATAAATTATAAACTGGCCGGAGGTCGGTGTGGTTATCCCATCGAATTAGCTTATTCGTCTATTTTACTTTTGAATCTTTATTTATTTTACGTCGTTCATTTGGGAAAAGAGAGAGAGAGAGAGAGAGAGAGAGAGAGAGAAGAAGAAGAAGAAGAAGAAGAAGAAGAAGAAGAAACTAAATAAATAAATAAGATGAGAAACTAAATAAATAAATCTCATTTGTAATTGACTAGCTACTGGCTATAGTGTCTCGACAAGGATGTTTGATTCCAAAGGAAGGACATACCATGACTTCAAAAAAGCATATTTTGTGAGCCGGCCGCAACTTGTCCAAATAAATACAACTCCAACTTGGCCTCTGTACAATGATTTGATGAAATCCAAATTGTACCTTTCAAATCTAATTTCCTCATTCTGAAAAGAATTAAATTATGCACTTTTCAAAGTCATATATGTTCATGTACATGTGTGTACTGTATAACTTACATTGCTGAGCCAAAAAAAAAAAAAACATGTATAACTTTAGTTATATTTCCTTTCACTCCTTATGGGATAGGCTGCATGTATAATCAAACCTAGAAATGGAAGGAGAAAATCATCGCTATCAAGGGCGGAAGTATACTAAGGCTGGGTTGGGCCGTAGCCCAGGTTAGCTTCAAAAAACAAAAGTAACATCACACATACATATCTTGTTTAGCGTAGGGTTAGATTGGGCGATTTGATATGTTACTGAGTTTAACGTAGTACTATCCTAGATTAAGTTTGTAAAACGTAATTGAAACAAGATAACATCATACATATCTTGTTTCCAAACGTTTCGATTACGTAGTTCAACGGAATTGAGATCAACTTAGATGTTAGTTTTAAGAGCTGGCCTAACTATTTATGTCAGTTCTTTCGTTTTTGAAGTAAACTAGCTTTGTTTTTTGTATAAAAAAGAAGAAGAAGAAAAAGAAGTAAACTTGTTTGTAATTAATATTGGGAGGGGGGGTGGGGGGACAAGATCACTATCGTTTTTCTTTTCCTTTTTAGGCTTGAGATCATCACAATTGGAACGTTGGACTAACAAGGCAGTCGATAACACCGCAATAACTAGGGCAACCAATTGGCCCGATTGTTCTTAATTGGTTTTAAATACAAATGAACAAACATTTTAGTTTTGCTTGTAATATGTGGATGATCAATATTAGAAATGTTCGAGAGTAAATTATTACCCATGCCATGTGGCAGAAGTATGGAATAGCATATCTTAGAATTACAGTTAAAGCAAACTCAAAATCTTACTTTAATTGGTTGGTGATAAACTGTTTGCCTTCCAGCTACTGGGTGCAACCGTCTATATGTCTACACGGAGGATTTGACTGGTTGTTAATTTCGGGGCTTCGGAATTGGCGAAATGCGGGCAAGCAGCCTCAACATCCGTTTATCAAAAAAAAAAAAAACCAATGGGGTTACTGGAAGTGGAGGATGTGTTTTATCTCCGGGAAAATGATGGCCAAGACATGTTTTGATAATTAATATCTGTCAATAATATTTTCAGCATTAACAAATGTTCTCAGCATGTTCTTGACGGATATTAATTATCAAAACACTTCGTGTGCCGTCATTTTCCCTTTTATCTCCTGGGTTTTGATCCGAAAGAATTGGAGAATAAGGAGCTAAAAGAATTGCTATTGGGCTTGGGTGGGCTCTTTAGGCTAACAGCCTGAGGCCCTGAACCATGTGTTAGCCTTGAAGGAATATACAAAATGTTTGTCACAACTACACCCTCTGATTAAACACCAAACAAAAGAATGCGAAAATTCTTATAATTTGTGTTTTTTTAATTTTTTTGGAAAAAATTTCGTGTTTTTTTTTTTTAAAAACTCAAATAACGTGTTTCTATATATTTTGATCTACCAAAATGAATAAAAAAAATGCCAAGAAAAAAAGTTCTTAAACCCATCATAAAGAACAAAGTGAATGCTTTCAAAAAATGTAAAGTGAAAAAAGTACTAGGTGAATTTTTTTTTCTTGAAGGTTTGTTAGTTTAATAGTAATGTTTTATCTCCTTGAGTTTAAATAAATGATTCAGGATTTTGTATAGGAAAATGATTTTCATACTTCTCTTTTAGCCACCCACACCCTTTTTTTTGTCTTTATCCACTTGAATTTACTATCTTGCCCTTTATTTAATATACTTTTTTCACATATCCAAGGACAATATTGTAAATTCATGTGGAAAAGGACAAAAAAAGGGGTGTGGGTGGCTAAAGGGGAGTGTGAAAATCAATTCCCTTTTGTATATAAAAATAACGCTATCACCTCTTTTAGTGTTTTTTTTTTCTTTTTATTTGGTGGAAGAACATGAGAAAGCTTATATGATGACTGGAAAAAAAAAAAGGACCTTTTTTCAATAAACACCAAATTTTAAAATCCTCTTTATCCATGTCATATAAGAATTCATCCCGCCATTTTTTCATGCTTATGTTTTCATCCTCTTAGTGTGTGAATCTTTCTTACCCTTTTCACTATAATATACATATATTATGTTATATTGCTTTCATAATTTAGTGGGATTGGATTGAATTGTTTTCCCAATTTAGTGGGATTGGATTGGATTGTTTTCCTAATTCGGTGGGATTTGGTAAATTTAAATATGATTGATTACTTTTATTTTTTATCCTATTACTTTTATATTTCAAATTGAATCGCATCAAAACTATCATAATTCATGATTTTTTGGTAATTTTAATATGATTGATTACTTTTATATTTCAATGATAATATTCATGTTTATTAAATCGGTTCCAAGCTAGATTACAAATGGTTATGAAACATTGAAATCGATGTGATAATTTAACCATAAAACGCTGATCACAATAACACTAGTTTTGATGGTAATTTAACCATATTTCATAGAATAAGATCAATTAAAAGTATGACCTTTTTGGTTAACACATGAGCATTTTAACATTATCAATACATGCAAAAATGTGGTCAATTTATCATGTTAATTTTATGAAACATGGTCACTTTATCATGTCTACTTGGCCAATACCTATAATCCACAAAGCTGAAGGCCAAAGGCCTTCATCATGAACCATTCCGATCTTTCCATGAAATCAAATAAAACTAAATAAACCAAAATTATGTTTTCTCGAAAAAACCTAGATCTTTTCTTTAATTTCATGACTGTTTCGAAACAAAGATATTTCATGATAAATGAAGTAAATAATTTACCATGAAATCAAATAAAACTAAATAAACCAAAATCATGTTTTCTCGGTAAAAATTCAGATCTTTCCTTTCGTTTTCCACCTTCGGATAGAAAAAGAAAGAAAAGATAAAGCTATAAAGAATAGGGGCAGAATACAATGAGGATTGTTCATGGCTATATACATGACATGAACCAGATCTGATGGGGAGCCGCTGATGATGGAGCCGCCGCTGATGGGGAACTTGTGATGGGACTGAGATCTATCAGGCACCGCTGGTTTCCCTACCGCCGTCCAGATGGGTTGCATCGCCCTATCAAAATCTTTCACGCACCCCAATTTTGTTGCCTCGTCGGTTTCGCCGCCTTGCCTATTGTGGGTCAATAGCGTTGGGGACCGGTGGGGGAGTTGTCGATGACGGGGAGTGTTCCAGATGGAGAGCCGCCAGTGATGGGGAACCTGTGATGGGTTGAGAGTGGAGGAAATTTTATGGAGAAGAATTTAGGATTAGAAGGCAGAATTTATGGGGAAGGATTGGGAGAGCAATTATCGGAATTGGCCTGATTACATGGTGGGATCAAAAACTATAAGTTTTCATCCTAAAATTCTATTCCCCCCCCCCCCCCCCCCCCCCACCCCACACACACACACACACACACACACACACACACGGGCACTATTGAGATTATTAAAAAGTGAGGATGAAAACAGAAGTGTTCAAATTGATTGGGATGGAAACTTAAAGAAAGTGCGTTTTGAGGATGATTATTTAAGTCTCCCAATTTTTAATTGAATCATGTCAAAAAAAAATTTTAATTGAATTCTCAAAATTGTTTGCTAAAAATTGCCAAACCCTATAATCTATTGAGCTTCTGTTCTCTCGACAATCATTTGTATGGACCACAATTTTTATGCATGCATTTAAACGCTCATTTCGAACTTTAGAGTATTCATAATTATTATTTTATTTCAATATCAAATTAAGACAAATGTTTTTTAGGAGACTTTGCCAAAAATCCCTCATATTTACATTTTTTGAGCTCAATGACAAACATTTTTTGCAATCAAACATAAGGACAAATGTGTCTATGAAAGTGCTTAAAATCTTATGGTACCTTATGAAAATGCCTAAAATCTTAGGGTACCTATATATGAAAGTGCCTAAAACCCTAAAGTACCATATGAAAGTGCATAAACCACTAAAACCCTATAATAGAAAAGTACACCCTAAAACCCTATGAAAGTGCCTAAACATGTTTGGCTAAAAAAACTCAAAAAGTTCAAGGATCTCCACTGAAAACTATTTTGCTGGCGTCCTTCTCTTAAATAAAAACTATTTTACCGTCCTTATGGCTAATTTTCCCTTGTTTTTTTTTTGAAAAAAATAAAAATAAAAAATTTCCCATGTTTTCTTCATACAAATGTTAAGTTAAATCCCATCAAATGGGATTTTTAGCCTAGCGTTGTGACCGACCCGAACCTGTGTCAAATCCTCATGTACACTTCAAAATGCCCTTTCACAATGTTCTGAATATCATACCAGCTAGAGTACCAATTTTCCTACTAATATGGTACGTACCGGTACCGGTCAAATACCGGGTACCGTTTCGGATTTACCGCAACTACAATATATAATAATTATATATAATTATAATTCAAAAAAATCCTCCATACCATGCAATTCATCATAAAATACCTATGTATTTGCCTCTTGTCCCACATTGCCTAGTTACAAAACTTTTTGCTATCTTAAATGACTTTACACACTAGTGGGCTTGTGAATGAGGACCCAAGAAGAGGCCTCGCGCGCTCAGGAAAATGGGCCATAGCCGAAGGCAATTTGAAAAAACTGATTCGGAAACCAATTAACCGGGTATGAAAATCTCCCCCGTTCCCGCCCCGAAACCCGACCAGGTATGAAAAGCTCTCCCGTTCCCGCACTTGTCGGGCAACAGGTTTATCCGCCCCGCCCCATCCTTTTTCTCAATTCTCAAATTAATAAGCCAAAAAAAAAAATTAGCAGAAAAAAAAATACAAATTAGCAGAAAAAATGAAAACATTGCAATAATAATATAATCCTATTTGTATCCCTTGTTTCTTCCGCCCTTCTTTCGATTGTCCTTCATCATCATCATGATGGTCATTTTCATCATCAGAGTCAGTGGGAGGAGAATGGTCGAGTCGAGCGGCGTCGGAGGGAGAGAGGAGTCAATAGAGAGGGGGGGAGAGAGGGATGCAGTGGGTTGGAGAGAGAGAGATACCTAAGGGAGACAGTCAGACAGAGGGAGAGTGAGGGATATAACATAGCGGGTTTTCTAAATCTCATCTATATATACATACAGGAATGCTACATACACTACCACATCCACTACACCAAGTTCAAAAAACATCCCCTAAAATCTCAAAATCAGAACGCGTTCCCCATTCCCTGCACCGCACCCCCCCCCCCCCCCACCCAATTCTCAAACCAATCATTCTACAGAGGAGAGAGAGAGAGAGAGAGAGAGAGAGAGAGAGAGAGAGAACTGGGAATCACTACAGCCGACCACTGCCACCGCCAACCACCACCGGACCCTCCTTATCCACCTCTGGCGACACCACTCCTGGCAAGAGAGAGGACCAGACTAATTCGAAATCGTTGGGTTTTCACAACTCACGACCACCAGTGCATACCAAGGTCTCTCTCTCTCTCTCTCTCTCTCTCTCTCTATATATATATATATATATATATATTTATTTATTTATTTATTTATATATCTCACGACGCTTGCTATCTATCTGTCTCATGCCGGATTGGAGATGTTTTGAAAAAAATTATGCCCATGCTATTTTAACATTACCTCGTGTTGCCTCATGTTGGTTCATCTTTAACAGTTGGGAATTGTTCATCGCAGCTCCATACTATGAATGCTAGAGGACTATTTCTATTTTGATTTTTGGCAACATGTCAGGTTGTATACTTACACTGCAATAGAAAGGGCAAGGTTAAATCTGATATGCAAAAGGATTTATATCCAATGTCAAGAAGCCTCCAAAATTTTTCAATTTTTTCTCAATTTGTTAACTAGAGATGAAATGATATCAAAAAACGTGTAAGGCATTAGACAATACGTAATTTGTTATGATATCATTGCTGGAGTTTTGTTGACATTTACTTCAAAAGTTGGTGTTAATTAGTTAATTTTTGTACTTGTGTTGCTGTATTTTTTTCTTCTAAACCTATTAGTTTCTGTAATTGACTTACAAAGCAAGATGCTTTAGATGTGCTTTTAATTATTGACGTGCGTTATCTGGTAATTTGTTTATTATTTGTTTCTGAACCAGGATGTCGTCAGAGTCTGTTCCGTTGGCAATGCCTCCAAATAATGAGTGTGGAGAACAAGAAGATGTGTGGAATGGAGACGTTGAACACGAAGAAGAGGTATAGAGTGGTCCTTCAAGCAAAGATTGTGATGAGATAGAAACTACTAATGATGAGAAGGACGAAACAGAAAATTGTGAAGATAAAGTTGAAAAACCAAAGGAAGGAATGGCATTTGATACATCGGAGGACACATATCGTTATTACTTAAGATATGCTAGAGAAAAAAGATTTTCTATTGCAAAAAGATCATCAAGAAAGGGAAGTGATGGAAACTTGAGGCATGTAGGGTTTGAATGTTGTCTGGAAAGGTAAGGGTGAGAACAAGCAACCCGGCCAAACCACGGTCACAAACAAAAATTGATTTTCCAGCTTACGTTACTGTTGGGATACACCCAGATGGAAAGTGGAGGTTAAACACTGTTGTTTTGAAGCACAATCATGAACAGAGCCCGGGAAAGGCAAGGTATTTCAAGTGCAATAGGGTACTTGATGAACATGTAAAAAGAAAGCTTGAATTGAATGATAAAGCCGAGATCAAAGTGTACAAGACTTATGACTCACTTCAGATCGAGGCAGGAGGTCCTGATAAGCTTCCATATCTTAAGAAAGATTTTTGAAATCATTTGGACAAATAATGACATTTACGACTTATGGAAGGAGATGCTGAAGTGATTCATCGTTATTTCATGAGAATGAAAGCCGACAATTCTGACTTCTTTTTTGCAATGGATTTGAATGAAAAGGGTCGATTAAGGAATGTATTTTGGGCTAATGCAAAGAGTAGGGTAGTTTGCAAGGAGTTAGGTGATGTTGTGACCTTTAACAAAACGTACTTGGTAAATAAGCATGACATGCCTTTTGCTCTATTTGTATGCGTGAACCATCATTTTCAATCTATTTTATTAGGATGCAAGCTCATCTCTCATGAAGACACAGAGTCATTTTCATGGTTATTTGAGACTTGGAGGACGTGCATGTGGGGTTGTGCTTCGAAAGCAATGATTACTGACCAGTGCATGGCCATGAAGAATGCTTTAGAAAATGTATTCCCTGACACCCGACATCGGTTGTGCATATGGCATATTATGAAAAAATTGCCCGAAAAATTAAATGGGTGCAACGCCTATGAGAATATTAATTCGTGTATGCGTAAGGCAGTATGAAATTCATTGACAATAAAACAATTTGAGAACGCTTGGGATGGATTCCTCAAAAAGTACGAGTTTCAAAGTAACCCATGGTTAGCAAGGTTGTATCTGGAGAGGAAACAATGGGTTCCTGCTTATGTGAATTATTGCTTTTGGATGGGATTGTCATCTACACAAAGAAGTGAGTATAAATTCATATTTTGATGGTTACATTCATTCAAAGACGACCTTGAAACAATTTGTAAAGCAGTATGAAAATGCATTGGCGAATAAGGTGTAGAGTGAAAACCAAGAAGATGGAAAAAATTGGCACACTTATATCCTGTTAGTAACTAAAAATGACTTGGAGTAATTTTAAAGTGTTTACACACATGAGAAGGTTAGAGAGTTTCATGATGAATTTTTCGGGAGACTTGAGTGTTCTTGTAGTATAAAAAAAGAAAGCGTGTCCGAATATGAGGTGAAAGAGTGGGTTACATATGGAGAAGGAAAAAAGAGAAGGAGATTTCAAGTGTCATTTGTTGTTGATTTTAATTCAGAAACTAATGCAGCACATTGTAATTGTCGATTGTTTGAGTTCAAAGGAATGATTTGTAGACATCAACTGACGGTGTGGTGTCAAATGGGAGTTGAAAGAGTGCCTGACAAGTATGTCTTCAGAAGATGGTGCAAAAATGTGAAGATGGTCCATATTAAAATTCGAATTAATTATGATAAATACTAAACGTCAATTGAAGCGCATCGGCATGACAACATGTGCAATCTCTTCAATGAGGTTGTTGATTTAGCGAAATGTTCTCAAGAGAAGTATGACATGGTGATGACAAGGGTACGCGAGCTAAAACGAGAGTTGATGGAAGCTTCGATCATTTGTGAAAGTAATGTGGTTTCCCTTGGTGATGACATGGGTACTCATATTGATCCTATTTCACTTGGAGAGAGGGTTATAATTTCCAAACAGAGCACGAACATTCTTGACCCGGAAGATCTTCGACGAAAAAGGAGACTGCCATGCAAAAGGAAGCAAGGTATTGTGGAAATAGCCGTTAAAAAGAAAAGAGTAAAAAAAAAAAAAAAGACATTGTCCAATGAAAAAATCAAGGTATAAGTTCTTTATTATTTGTTGCTTACTAGTTAATTTTTTTGTTTGAACAACTTACTAGTTAATATTGACATATAGATCTATTCAATGCATGTGTAATAGTTATATTTATTACTAATTTCAGGAGGTTGAGAAGATTGCGATTGGCTATGTCCACCCCAAAATGGGAAGTGACTGGCCATGAACCACAAGATTGAAACTCGTAAAACATGCAACCTAAAAAAAAATTTATTAAAAACCAAGGCAATGAACTAATAAACAGTCAACCATTTTTTATTATTATTAAGAATAACTCCAACCAATTAAGTTTGATAAAAAGTATGGGGCACAACCATCCCATGAACCAATCAATATCCAGAGATCCAACAATAATAAAGAATAGTCGTTATTTGACAATTGTTTCGAATGCGGAAGCGATTTATTAAAATAATATTTGAATGAGACACCCTAAGGAGGTTAACAAAAGAAATCTCTGAGATGCCACCAGAGTCCTTACCTAATTCCCCAACTTGCCTGAAAGGGAAGTTGGATAAAAATCTGTCAGCTGACGAGCTCAGTCAATAACAAGTATGTATAATAAATAAAGTTGAAAGCGGGGATTAAAATAATTTACCATTAAATCATAATTTGGCATACTAGGTGTCCAATAGAATAATATATTAATCAATAAAGCATTTAACCAATAAATATTTTTGGTGGTGATCACAACAATAACTCCATCAACAATGGGGAATCACAATCAAACAGTACCATGGCCAAAATAAATCTCATCAAAATTGGATCCAATATCGAACTTAGAGTTACTAAGGTTGGCAGCCCGTGGTACTTTTCCCTAAGATGATCTGGCAAAAAAAGCCGTTGAGCATTAGGGTCACCGGCCTAACACAGTCTTTTCCTCAATGGCTAGGATCACCAACACGAAGAGGAATAATTTCCCCGGACTTCCGAAATAAATGTTCCCATTAATATCCACCAAGTTCTCACCAAAAAGAATATTAACAATTGATCTCAGAAAATTCATCGCAAGCCAATTTATAGAATTTATAAACAGTTTTGAGTCTTCGAATAACATTCAAATAAATTAGGAAATACTTTTAAGGTACACAGGGATCTTTCGAAAATACGTAACATATTTAACTACTCATCTGGGTCTAAACATAATGCAAATGAACAACGCGAAACAAGTCTAACCTGAACAAGAATCATGTAGCACTATTATCACTAACTGTATCAACATAATATAATCTATAGCAATAAGAAATTGTCTAAGAAAAATACTCTTCTAACCTAAGACTAATCCAACTCAACCTCAATTACAAGAACCCATCATTGTAATTCCAAGTCTAAGGGCCCACGTGCACAAACACATGGCACTACCGCCAAACTCTTCTGTTCCATAAACCAAAACATCCAAATCCCATAATCCCACATTCAACAATAATGTTACTAAATTCTCTTACACTTGTCCCATTCACCCATACTACACAAATCACCCTAGCCCACATGCACACCACATCGCACCACCCACCAACCCAAAGTCACCTCCAAATTCCATGGTCCAATAGCATGATGAAAAGGAAATAATTCTAGCCAGAGAACTTTGTGCAAAACTACAAGCAAAACCCATTTTTCCCTTTATTAACTCCACTGATCCACACTTTCAATAAACCCAAGTTTTGTTTTCTTGTTGAAGTCCCTAAAACTACTATAACGTGGAAAGGAAAAGAAGGAAGAAGAACAAGAAAGAAAAGGAACATACCACTTCGGCAAATCTTCCACCAAGTAAAACCCTTGACTGCGACTGCTCTCTCTCTCTCTCTCTCTCTCTCTCTCTCAAACGAATGATATCATCCAATATAAAACCCTAGTCTCATATTATTGACCCACGTTCTCCCCTTATAACCACTTAATAAAAGTACTTATTACAGTACAACACCAAATACTAAAACTATTTAGACTTAAACCCCAACACTATAATAGTGCCGACAACAATTTATACTATGTCGAGAGAGAGAAAATATCAACTAGGATCCAAACCCTAAATCTTTTTTATTTATTTATTTCAAAAATATAATTATTAGGAATAAGAAAAGACGGAGTGTAACAACCATGGGTTTGGAACACAAGAGAGTATTGTAAATGTACATATAAGGAACTTTATTTTAATTGCACAATCTCTTGTTTCATATAAAAGTTATTGATAATCGTTATTTATTGTTGAACAGGGTCACCCAAGCTACATGGGGCATTCAATGTGGCCAAACATGATGCCCCATAATATGCAAGCAAATATGACACAAGGTGGAACCTTCTTCCGATTTTCTCCAACTCTTTGCCCAACCGGAACAAGATTGAACCAATTTAGGCCTTTTTTTCCAAGTTCACGAAGCTTCTTCAATGGTCAAGTTTGGAGAGGTCAATCAATTCTTGCGGGAAACCAAGTTTGTGGAGGACAATCAAGTCTTTTGGAAGACCAAGGCCAATATTAGGGGAGACCACAACCAAATTTACACCAAACTCAATGGGCATGGATATGAAGGACAACCAAGTTTCATTGATATGATGAATTCAACAAATAATAATGGAGAGTAGTTCACTTGGTTGTTTTATGGAAATGATGAATATGTTGTGCTTTTTTGATTGGTCATGACATTGATGAATCTGTAATGTTATTAACATTACGACTGCTTTGTTGAACCTGCGAATGTTGCAAAGTTGCAATGTGTTAGATTATATTGGATGAGGCAATTTATGGCAGTCCAATGTATCGTGTCGTATCCATATCGTGTCTTGAAAGACGTGTCTCATGTTATTTTCTAGAAAATTGGACAGACCCTTGTTTTCAGTCTATATTTTTTCTGATCGGCAAAGATGAAATTATATTAAAAATGGGAAAAGGGGAAAGGGGATCCAACAAAGAGTTGGACGAACATACACCTGAAACGGGAAAAAGTCCAACCACCTAAGGGTCTACAAGGGATCACAAAATAGAAACATTAGAGCCCAACACAACACTCAAATAAAACAATACAGCCTAAACACCCAAATCCCGACCCACCCAAGCCAACCCCTAAAACCCTAACCACAACGGCGGCCACTACAATACAAACCACTGGAGAAACCAACCTCGCCGTTAAATCAACCCGGCTGCTCCCCGAAGTAGCAATCGGCGGCTGGCCACCGGCCTATGAGGGAGACCACTGATGTAGCCACGGCTTGGGAACCAAAACCGACCACCAAGACACAACAGAAAACACACAAAAATCCCCCAGATTCACGATCAACACAAGCAGCAACAATCGACCGAAGAAAACGAACTGTCGGTCCCTCGCCCGAAAGATATCTCAGAAAGGCTGCCGGCCGAAATTCGGCACACAAAGACGACTAAGAGCAAACCAATCATGAGGACCACAACCAACTCGCCACCGCCAGAGAAACACTGAACCAGATCTGACCGCCATCTTTGCCAATCGATTTTGAATAACACCTGTAACAACAAAAGTTAGAAAGCCCTATTTACACCTCCACCGCATCACTGCCCAACGCCTTCACCCAAGGAAACCACATCAAAAACCCCACCACACCACCGCCCACGACCACCGATCATATGAACACCCAATGCCGCTAGGCCTCCAGAGGTAGCCAGGGAAACCTCCGGTCGGTGGCGGAGAGCAATACACCCAGCCGCCACACCCTTCCCATGAGAAAGGGCTGTGCCCGAGACAGAGACCGAGAGATACAGCGAAAAGGGTCTGGATCAAGAGAGGAGAGGGAGGAGATAGAGAGATAGCGGGAGAGACATGAGGAGAAAGGAGCCTGGGGGGGGAGGGGAGAGGGAGAGAGCCTCTCTCCCTCTCCCCCCCCCCCCAGGCAGCGGTGCTGAGGAGCCCTAACAGAGAGTAAGGTAGAAAGATAGGGTCTAATGAGCCTTGCTTGTCGTGGTTTCGCATAAGAATGTATTTTATGGCAGTACGTATCATGTCCGTATTCTATCTTGAAAGATGTATCGTATCTTGGATTATATTTGATGAATGCAACTTATGATAGTACGTATCGTGTTCATATCGTATCTTGTATCTTGAAATATGTGTCTCAAGGTATTTTCTAAAAAAAATGATAGAGTTTCTCTTGTTTTCGATCTTGCCCGACGTCATGGCTTCTCAATCAAACGCATTGTCATCTTTACTCAATAAGTTGCCACATTGACAAACCATTCTAGATTGCTATGAACTAAAAGAAAAGAAACCAACGGTGCCATCCATCAACCTTATTAACAAATTTGAGCATTTGAACAATATATCCAAACCATGTGATAGCAAAAAGAACTAGATTACTCTCCAATGAAAAAAAATACATAATGTTTTACAAAAGAGGCATGAGCCAAACATCATCATCATCGTCTACCCTAAGCTATATTACAAGCAAAATGAAAAAAATCCCAAGTGTCACTAGCATCTCTTCTTGGCTGGATGCTCCATACACCAAGGGGAACTTGATTTTGGAGTTATGGAATTGCTTTGTGCTCTCCCTCTTGCTGAGACAGTAGCAGTTTTGATGATCTTGATGCAAAAAGCATCCAATTACAAGATTCTGATCTTCAGTTTTCAGCATAATAAGCATGTTGCTTCACCCTTTGGCTCTTCTCAAACAGCCACAGTAAACAAAGAAAGTAGCAGATTGCATATTCCAGTATAAGAATTATTGGCAGAATGAGCAGAGGAAAGTCAGCAGCAGATTCCAATGTAGGTTTATGAATTTAGCAATTTACAGCATGGCCATAATCCTGCAAAAGATTCAATCAGCAGCAACAGCAGCAAAAAATATAATAGCAAAAAATGAAGCAATAACATCAATCCTTGACAACAGCAAAAGCAGCAACAGTCCTTGGCATTGATGTTCAAGTATTGAAAAGGTTAAACCCTACCTAAAAAGGGTTAAACCCTCACATTAGCATGCTCAAAACACACAAAGATCACTCTAACTGTAGTTTAAGTGTTGAACTAACAAAAAGGCCAAATTTGGCTACTATTTCTTAGCAACTGATGTACATATTAATAATCCAAGATTTGAATATAAGTACCATTCTAGAAGAAACTTTAAGTAAAATGATTGAGAAACACAAAGCCAGATATCTAATGCAATCAATTGGGACTTAAGTAAATCAGTGGATGATAAAACTACAGTGCTAAGGTGAGGCGGTTGTCCATGGTGATAAAAGAGAACTGTAGACGAAAAAGGAAGCTCCTATGGTTATGCAATTGTGGTGATTAAAGTGACCTCAACTGGTACAAGCTCACTGAAGTTCTAATAGGTTTTAAACCTTCTCAACTTATGAAGTCGAAACGAAATTCTCATTTTCCATCGAATATCATTGTTAGACAAGTAATTTAAACAAGTAATATATAACAATGTATGTATTGTAGGTGGAAGAATTCAATTAGTGCTTTAGACAGCACTGGATTGTAACGGCTTATTCGTGCCTCTTCACCGGAACCCTAATTCGTCGTTTGAACCCTAATCTGCAAAATAGACAGGGGGTGAGTGCACCTTTGCCTCTCGTGGCAAAGGCCCTCCGATGCCAAAGTTAGTATCACGTACTAGCAATTGAACCCTATTTATCCGTAGGAAAGTAATAAGAATGCAGTATATTACGTACCTCTTTTCTCTGAGTTTACCTCGTATTTATAGATTCATAGATGCTTGCTGCCCAAGCATCCCTGTCGCCCTAGGATTCCTATCTCGTAAAGGAAACCTAGAATATCAAGGATTCTCGTTTCCTTTACCAGTTAGCTACCTTAGTCCTTTTAGGACTCTTTTCCATAACTAGCCGAACATCCCATTCCTGTTAGATATCTTTTCGAGATCCTATATCCTCGGGATCTCATTCCTTAACGGAATACCATTGTTTCTGGACTCTTCCAGAATGTTCCCTCTATTTCAACATCTGATAGGACTTCTTTCCTTGTTCGGCCGTCTCATAGCCGAACAGAGGGCCTGGACCAGTTACTTCACATGTAACTGGTCCTTTATCAATTATTTGGATCATTCCTTTCTTTAGGAATTCTCCTCCTATTTGGCTTTCTCGTAGCCGAACAAGGTATTTGAGCAGTGGCTTCACGTGTCACTTTCCTTTTAATTGATCTAATAACTTCTCATGTTTTACTGAACTGAGAGTCGTACAACCTCTCTGGACCAATGACTTCTCATGTCACCGGTCAATCGCGTTGACCTTTCCTTTAGCACCGTGCTCGGGCATTTCTCTTGCCTGTTCGGGAATACCTCCCTACAATTGCTCCCTAGTTTTACTCGTTATCCTTTACTCAGATGACGTGTAAAGCTCCTTTACCGAGCAAATTCATTCTGCTCCAGCACCTTATATATTGGTGCAACTTGTCATCATTTTACCATGACAAATACATCTTTCGTTAGGCCGTCACAGGCTTTTAGTCCTAATCTTTACACGTGTCAATCATTATATTGCTCACATTAAATGTGGACAGATGTGTTTTGGGGAACGGAACACTCAAACGCCGTCTGGGGTGACGTTTCACGTACGCCACCCCACTTTTAGGGTATTTTTGGGTTTTTGTCCCATTTTCAAAACACCAATCTCTCTCTTAGACTCCCTCTGCGGAAAAAAAGACAGTTCAGGCTTTTACCCACCATTGAAGCTCTGTTCATCTTCTCAAGACCTCCTCCTTTCTGCTCTTTAGGGATTCCATCGACTATTCTCGTAAGTCATCATTTCTTCTTCTTACAACTCCATTTCTCTGGTGGATTGTTTACAATCTCTTTTTAGGGTTTTATCGTCCCCTTTTCTTTATACTTCAAAGAACCCCAAAAACCTTTCTGGTAATGGGACGATTTCGGAGACACTGTAATACTCCTCAAACCATGGCTAGTTTCAGATCTCGATATGGGATTCCTGACAACGTAGCTACTGTTTTGGCTCCTGAGGATGCCATTCGTGAAAGTTTCGATTTCGACACTCTTCACATTCCAATGGTAGCTGTCGTTGAGGGTGGGGTTAGGTTTCCCTTGGCTCCTCTGCTTCACCAAGTCCTAGCATACTATAGGCTTTCCCCAATGTAGGTTTCTGCTAATTTCTTCCGAGTAGTTATGGGCATAAATGCCCTAAATCAAATGTTAGGGACCTCTCTAGGCCTGTACGATATCCACCACCTATACAGTATTTCCAGAACTGGGGACGCCCTTACTTATTATTTAAAAAGTAGGGATTCTAGAAAGAAGCTTGTTCTCGAACTCCCTGACTCTGCTCGTGGGGACGACGACAACTTTCTGATTGTTACGAACAACTTCGAACCCAGGGATGAGGACGGCCAAGTGATTGGTTTTCATGCTCCTCACGTTTTCGGGAGCCCACGTTAGTTCTTTCCTCTTAATTCATATGTTTGTCTTTCTCAAAAGATAAGCTTTTTCATGCTTCTTAATGTTTGTGCTTTGTCATGTTTCAGCATCAAACATCAATCGTGGATATATCATAACCCCACAAGTTCACGTAGCAGATATCAGACGAGCTCTTGCATTCAAAGGTGAAGGGACCTACCTAGCAGGCCGAGCAAGAGCAGCTCAGGTACTACTTAGCTACAAGGCTTCGTACAATGGGTTTATTGATCGGCGAACCCGTGCAGCCGACAATCCCTTGATTGCTGGTCCTTCAAGACTAGCTCCTGAACAAGAAGAGAGGCGTTCTCGGACACCTCCAATCTCTGACGAACCAATCCCTCTTGTCGAGGAAGCTTCTAGTTCCACATCAAGCTCTTCTTCCAGTGGCTATACCCCCTCACCTCCAGAAATGAACCGGCCAATTGATTTAGGAAGCCTTCTCACCATTCCTGGTCGAAGTCGTGGTACTGTTCAGGGCCAAGGTGGTCAAGG
This sequence comes from Rhododendron ovatum, assembly GCA_019656835.1. Taxonomy (NCBI): domain Eukaryota; kingdom Viridiplantae; phylum Streptophyta; class Magnoliopsida; order Ericales; family Ericaceae; genus Rhododendron; species Rhododendron ovatum. Next base: position 18,757,966 of record CM033794.1, on the reverse strand, counting down.
CCGTGGTCGTCGTATCTAGACTCAAACTGATGCTCCTGCTGGATTTTCTCCAAAAGAAATTGAAGCCATCCACAGAGAAAAGCGTCAACGGGTGGAAGAATCCCAAGAAAGACCCCCACCATCCTCCTCATCTCTTGCTCCAGCATGGGCTCCCTCTTTCTCTCATGGGAACCGAGCTATCATTGCTTGGGACTCTGTTGAGACTGAAGGGACTGCACTTGCATTGTCCCAGGCCTTTCTATTGCCTGGTGATATGCAAAAAGAAGTTGCAATGTCTCATGACAATCTCCTGAGCTCTTTCATGTCCCATAACGCCAAGGTAAAGTTTCTGTTTGTAAATCATAGCGTATATAGTGTTTGATATTTATGTTTATCACAACAGTTTTGAACGTTTCAGGTGATGCAAAAAATGGTGGCCATGGCTCAAAAACTCAGCCAATCCGAGCCCCAACGTGCCAAACTTGTCAGTGAGAACACCAAGCTTCAACGTACCATCATTAGGCTTAAGAGGGAAAGAAACCAAGCTCTGGGGATAGCGGATGGTTTAAAGGGACAGCTGAAGAGGGCTGAAGACAGTCTTACACAAACTTTGAAGGAACTTGAGATGACCCAGACTGAAGCCAAAGCTGCTTTTGAAAAGGGGTACAATGAAGGAATCAAGGTTGCCACGGAAAGTTATACGAACCAGATGCCTGGGATACAAGATCAAATTTGGGAGGCATCCTGGACAGCTTGCCTTGCAAAAGCTGAGATTCCTGAGTCCTCTCCCCTCTGGAGCAACATCGAGTTACCAAGTGCAGCTGCTGGTCAAGAAGAGGACATCACTGAGGAGGGAGATGAAGAACAAAATGTGCAGACGTCTGGGCCACCTGTTACTGAAGTTGAGCCACAAAATGATATGACCAACCCTGGCCAAAAGGAAGTCAGTGGTGGTCAACTTGGAGATGAGAATACCACAGACGACCTGACTGCACCAGCAGTTCCTCCAACTGTTCCTACAACTGTCCAAGATCTTACTGAGGACGAATGAGTGCAATCTTCATTTTGGTTTTACCACCTGTTCTGGATTTGTTCTTTGTTGGGTTTTATCATGGGTGTTTGTCGTTTTGGAATACTGTTTATGAAACTATTAAGTATTTCGTACCTAATGTAAGTAAGTCTCTCGTACTTTTTATGCATGTATTCGAATGCAAATTTCGTTTACTTTATGCATGTATTCGTATGCTTATGCCCAAGTATACTCGTACTATTGAGCAGTTCAGCTATATATTCGTATAACTTTGGTGCGTGCTTTCAGTTTATTCATACTGCAAAGAAAAACGTAGAATCACATGGGATCATACCCTGCTCCCCAATATGAAGGATGTTGGAAAAAGAAATGGCAAACTTCATATTTATAGAACCCAGAATAAAAGAAGAACATGTTATTGGAATTTGAAAAACTCAAGGGGGCGTTACGTGTACCCCTTGCCACTAAAAACATAAGAGAGTTTTATTCGTAACTCTCACACAATCACGATGTGCATAAAGAAATATAAATATATGCTCAAACATATTTATATAAAGAACTTTCTCAAGTTGTGGACATTCCAAGGTCTTGGAACCGGGTTTCCGTCCAGGTCTGTCAATCGATAAGCCCTAATACCCACAATCTCAGTAACTCGATATGGGCCTTCCCAATTGGCCCCTAACTTTCCCTCATTAGCCACTTTAGTGTTGCCGAGCACCTTTCGTAGCATAAGGTCCCCAACACCAAATTCCCGTAGATGTACATGTTTATTGTAGCCTTTGATTAGCTGCTCCTGATATGAGGCCAAGTGCACTAGGGCCCGCTCTCGTCGTTCCTCGGCAATATCTAATTCAATCTCCAAAGCTCTATCATTTCCTCCACTTTCAACCAAAGTGGTCCTATTGGTCGACAGACCCACTTCCAATGGAATAACGGCTTCTGTTCCATATGCTAATGAATAGGGGGTCTCTCCCGTAGACCTCCTAGGCATCGTTCGGTGAGCCCACAAAACTAACGGTAGCTCATCAGGCCATTTTCCCTTGGCTTTATCCAGCCTTTTCTTGATCCCATCAAGGATAGTCTTGTTGGACGCCTCTGCTTGCCCATTACTCTAAGGGTACGCTGGGGTGGAATAATAGTTTCGTATTCCGTACTGGGCACAAAAGGCCTTGAATTTCTTCTGAAATTGGGATCCATTATCTGTAATCAATGAGTAAAGGACCCCAAAGCGAGTGATGATGTTCTTCCACACGAACCTTTCTATCATAGGCTCAGTGATTTTGACTAATGGTTCTGCCTCAATCCACTTAGTGAAATAATCTGTTGCAACTAGCATGAATTTTCGGTTCCCTATTGCTTTGTGTAATGGACCCACAATGTCCATTCCCCATTGAGCAAACGGCCAAGGACTTGTCAAAGGCACCAAATCCTCGGCTGGTGTTCGAATCATTGGTGAAAACTTCTGACATTTTTCACAAATATTTACGTACACCTTAGCATCCTCTTGCATGTATGGCCACCAATATCCTTGAGTAATTGCTCGGTGGGCGATGGACCTGCCCCCAGCATGACTTCCACATGTTCCTTCATGAATTGCATGGAGGGACTTCTACACCATTTCAGGATGCACGCAAAGCAAATATGGTCTCGTAAAAGACTTCCTGTACAGTTTTCCCTCAGGTGATAACCAAAACCGAGCAGATTTGGTCCTAATTTTGTGAGCCTCCTTTTTGTCTGAAGGGAGTTTTTCATCTCGTAAAAACTAACAATTGGGTCCATCCAACTTGATCCTTGGTTCACGTCCAAGACCATCTCTACGTTTCTCCCAATGCTCGGCTCAGTTAGATACTCTACGGCTATCTTTCTTTTGAACTCAGTTGGTACAGCTGCAGCTAACCATGCTAATGAATCTGCATGGGCATTATTCCCAGAACTTATTTGTTCAATATACACTCTTTCGAAAGTATCGAGCAGATCTCTGGTTGCCTGTACATAGGCCGCCATCTTCTCACTCCGGGCTTCATATTGCCCGGACAGCTGATGGACTACAAGTTGTGAATCACAATATACCCTAACATGTTCGGCTTTTAGGGTTTTTGCACTTCTCAAGCCAGCTAAGAGTGCCTCGTACTCTGTCACGTTGTTTGATGCATTGAACCCTAGCCGAACAGATAATTCTAACATTGACCCATCATGGGGTAAAAGCACAACCCCGATTTCGGATCCAGTGTTGCAAGCTGAACCATCAACGAACAACTTCCATTCCAGGGGATCTTATTCATCTAATACCTATTTCTTCGTTACAGAAGACTTTGCTTCACACTCCTTTCTCGTAGGAGGCAAAGGTGCAACCGCAGGTGAGAATTTTGCCACAAAATCTGCCAACACCTGGCCTTTGATTGCTGTGCGCGGTTGATAATCGATGTCATATTGGCTCAACTCAACGGACCAAGTTGAGATCCTTCTCGAGAAATCTGCCTTTCGGAGCAGTGATTTTAATGGGAACTCAGTGTAAACCACAACTTTATGGCTCTGGAAATAATGTGGCAATTTTCTAGTTGTTGTCCTTAGTGCTAGGACTAATTTCTCGAGGGGCAAATATCTTGTTTCTGCATCTAACAATGTCTTGCTCACATAATAAACAGGGATTTGCTCGGATCCTTTATTTCTCAAAAGGACTGCACTCACAGCATGCTCAGAAACAGCTAAGTACAAAACTAAGGACTCACCTGGTTCTGAGGTCGAGAGAAGGAGACGAGAGGCCAAATATCCCTTTAAATCCTCAAAGGCTTGTTCACATTCTGCTCCCCATTTGAATCCTTCCCTTTTCTTTAACAACTGAAAGAAAGGTCTGCACTTATCACTTGACCGGCTAATAAATCGATTGAGAGCTGCTGCCATCCCAGTCAACCGCTGGACTTCTTTCATTGTCTGAGGACTCTGCAGATTCTGCAAGGCCTTGATTTGGTCGGGATTCGCCTCTATCCCCCTCAAGGTTACAAGATGGCCCAAAAACTTTTCAGAACTGACTCCAAACACACACTTCGAGGCATTGAGTTTCAACTTGTATTTCCTCAAAATTTCGAAAGCCTCCTTCAAATCTGCTATATGTCCCTGCCCAGTTTTACTTTTCACCACCATGTCATCTATGTAGACCTCCATAGTTTTGCCGAGCAATTTTCTGAACATGATGGTTGCCAATCTCTGATATGTTGCCCCTGCATTCTTCAATCCAAAGGGCATGACATTGTAACAGTACAACCCACGTGGTGTAATAAAAGAGGTTTTCTCTTGATCCGGCCCAAACATGAAAATTTGATGATATCCTCGATATGCATCGAGAAAACTCATCCGTCCATATCCTGCTGTTGCATCAACCAACTGGTCAATCCTTGGAAGAGGAAAACTATCCTTTGGGCACGCCTTGTTTAAATCTGTGAAGTCTACACATACACGCCATTTTCCGTTCTTTTTCTTGACGACAACAGTATTAGATAGCCATTCTAGATAATAAACTTCCCTTATTGCCTTGGCTTCCAACAAATGGTCCACTTCTTCAATTACAGCGTCAACGTGCTGTACGGCTACCCTTCGTTTCTTTTGAATGACCAGTTTATGCTGTGGATCTATATTCAAATGATGGCAGATAACATCTGCACTTACCCCAGGCATCTCCTCTGGTGTCCAAGCAAATACATCGACATAAGTTTTTAGAAAACTTATCAATTCATTCTCCTCCTCTATTTGCAACGATTCCCCAGTCAGGAAATACCTATCTGGATCATTTTCGTTGATCAGTGTTTTCTTCAAATCCTTAACTACCCTCTCGGTTGGATCCTTTCCGATGTCTTCAATAGTCGGCTGATCCAGAATTTCCACAGTATTAACATGGTGGGCATTATGGATTCTCTTTATGATTGATACCAAACATTGTTGAGCTATCTTTTGGTTACCTTTGATCTGTTCGATCCCATTGGATCCTGAGAATTTTACCATTTGATGGAAAGTAGAAGAGACTGCCCTCATCTTGTGCAACCATGTTCTTCCTATAATCACGTTATAGGAAGACGATACATCCACCACCAGGAAGTCAGTCCGTAGCACCACTATACCAACCCGAACAGGTAAGGTTGTCTTTCCCAATGGCCAAACTGCTCCTGCTCCAAATCCGACCAAAGGTGTCACTGATTGTACCAAATCTTCTTGAGTGAGCCCCAATTTCTTGAATGCATCGTAGTATAGCACTTCGGTGCAACTCCCAGAGTCCACCAGGATTCTTTCCATGTCATATTCTCTAACTCGTAGGATTATGACGAAAGCATCATTGTGAGGTACATGGACTCCTCCCAGATCTTCATCTGTAAAAACTATGCCCTCGTTGCTCGCCCCTTCGTTGCGCCCTCTTTTCTTCCCCAACTGCATCACATGTTGGTCATGTTTCACTTGTCTCTGAAGCAATCTCACCTCATTTCTCGTATAAGGTTCGACAAATCCATGTATCATATGAAATACCCCTTTTGGATTCTGTTCGTAATCCAACCCCATTGCTTTGTCTTTATCCTTGGGATCTTCTTGGATAATTCTTTGAGATAGCCTCATGAGACCAAATCATCAAGGTGCCATTTAAACATCTCACAATCCTCCGTCATATGGCCCCAATCCTTATGGTAGCTGCAGTGCTGATTCGTAGCACGTTTTGCATCTTTATTCCCACCTAGAGTTGGAGGCCATTTGAAATAAGGTTGATTATTTATTCGATAAAAAATCCTGTAGATAGACTCTTTCCAGACTGTGTTAACTGAAAAGAATGACTTGGGATCCGGAGCTTACTTATCTTTGTACGACTCTTTCTTTGCTTGCCCATAATCCTTCCTTTCACAATAGGTTTTGGGTTCTGACTTTTCTACCTTCTTTATAGGCCCCTTTATTTGCTCGGTGGCCAACTTGCCATCTTCCCGAAGAATATCATCCTCGTTTCTGGCATGCTGCTCAATTCGCTCCATCAGTTTTGCCAGTGTCTGCACCGGACTCATGTTTAGGGACTTACGTAGCTCCCCCCGAACAGGCAAGCCTGTCTTGAAAGTGGCAATGGCATATTCCTTGCTACAACCTTCAATCTTGTTAAAGGTTTCCCAGTATTTTTTCGCGTATGTCCTGATCGGCTCGTCCTCGCCTTGCTTCATAAAGGAAAGACTCAAACGTTTTTAGAGCTTTTCTGCTCGTCAAAAACCGTGCAGTAAACTCCTCGGCCAACTGTGCCCATGTTCGGATGGAACGTGAACTCAATCTATGGAACCAGGACAAAGCTACCTTCCCTAAACTCGACGGGAACATCTTGCACATAATTGCATCATCTCCTTCATGCATAAACATTGCCTGCTGGTAATGCTGTATATGTGCCACGGGATCAGCATCTGTCTCGTAGAGGATGAACGTTCCGTGTTTCACTCTAGTCGGCAATTTAGCCTCTTGTAACTTTCTTGCAAAAAGGGAGTATGCTATATTCTTGAGTGCTTTCCGTGCTGCTTCTCATGCAGTCATGGTTTCATCCTCTGGTCCTTTCTTTTCGTTGGGTCTAATTCTTTCCCAATCGGAATCAGGTCTTTCGTACCTGTCCCTATGATGTTTCCTACTCCCTTCCTCTTCAGGGGTAGAGCTTCGACCTCTGCTTCTCCTCTTTCTTGGAGAATCCCTTCTTCGTTCCAGCGTTCGAGTCTTGCTCCTCTCTTTTCGTGGAGAGGCTTTACGTCGCCTTGGGGTTGGACTTATGCTCTTGCTCCTTTTTCCTCGGGAAGGAGCTTTTCTGAATTGTACCATAGCATACCCACTACCTCTGGAATTTCTTCGAGACAGTCCGGAGTCCTCCGGATGATCCCTGATTCTCTCCAGTTCTCTGATCTCATGTTCTCGTTTTTTAATCAGACGAGCATACTCCTCAATTTCTTGTCTCTTTTTATCAAGAACGTCTTCGCTACGGTGTATGCTCCTAGAATGAGCGACTGATTCATCCCCTCGATGGGACTTACTCCTTCTCGTGGATCGAGAAGCCGTCTCTCCATCTCTACTTTTATCGTGGATGGTAAGGGGGTGGCCCTTACTCGTGGTCCTCCTGTGTCCACCCTCGGGCTTTCTCGGAGCCCCAGGTGGAGATTTATCCCTTCCTCCATCTAACACATCCTTTGGGTCGTGCGGTGTTACTGGATCTACTTCCACCATGGTCGTATTTCAAAGGGAACTCTTTCGTTTCCCACAGACGGCGCCAATTGTAGGTGAAAGAATTCAATTAGTGCTTTAGACAGCACTGGATTGTAACGGCTTATTCGTGTCTCTTCACCGGAACCCTAATTCGTCGTCTGAACCCTAATCTACAAAATAGACAGGGGGTGAGTGCACCTTTGCCTCTCGTGGCAAAGGCCCTCCGATGCCAAAGTTAGTATCACGTACTAGCAATTGAACCCTATTTATCCGTAGGAAAGTAATAAGAATGCAGTATATTACGTACCTCTTTTCTCTGAGTTTACCTCGTATTTATAGATTCATAGATGCTTGCTGCCCAAGCATCCCTGTCGCCCTAGGATTCCTATCTCGTAAAGGAAACCTAGAATATCAAGGATTCTCGTTTCCTTTACCAGTTAGCTACCTTAGTCCTTTTAGGACTCTTTTCCATAACTAGCCGAACATCCCATTCCTGTTAGGTATCTTTTCGAGATCCTATATCCTCGGGATCTCATTCCTTAACGGAATATCACTGTTTCTGGACTCTTCCAGAATGTTCCCTCTATTTCAACATCTGATAGGACTTTTTTCCTTGTTCGGCCGTCTCATAGCCGAACAAAGGGCCTGGACCAGTTACTTCACATGTAACTGGTCCTTTATCAATTATTTGGACCATTCCTTTCTTTAGGAATTCTCCTCCTATTTGGCTTTCTCGTAGCCGAACAAGGTATTTGAGCAGTGGCTTCACGTGTCACTTTCCTTTTAATTGATCTAATAACTTCTCATGTTTTACTGAACTGAGAGTCGTACAACCTCTCTGGACCAATGACTTCTCATGTCACCGGTCAATCGCGTTGACCTTTCCTTTAGCACCGTGCTCGGGCGTTTCTCTTGCCTGTTCGGGAATACCTCCCTACATGTATTACTCTCCTCCAAATATTTCCCAGCTTCAGTTTGCTCTCCTCCAAATATTCTCTAGCTTCCTCTCTGAGATACAATTTGATTTCAATTCCATGCCCAAGTTTTGTGTTCTATGTATCCTCAAAAAATGCACCATCAGCTTTTGATTCCCAAACATACCCGAAAACCAATGACTAAGATATAGTTACAATTATTCAGTTAACCTTTTGATCCACAATTGGAACCCTAATTTTTTTTGCAAAAACCCCCAATATCTACGAATTGAAATTGGAATCCTACTTCAATCAATACCAGCATTCGAGAATGATTGAGAGACTTACCTTTGTCGGTGTACGATGGCGGTGGCGGTTGAGACCTTTGAGATCAATACTAGTAATTGTGATTCGAAACTCGTCGGTGGTTGGCGGTGGTGGAGGCATCTTCTCCGTCGTTGTCATCGGCAGTGGTGGTGCTTGGCGGTGGGTTGGGTTAGGTGTGGTGCCCCCTCTTCTCTATCTCTTTGTTCCTCTGCACGACTGAGAGGGAAAACAAAGAACGCGTTCTAATTTTGATATTTCTTTTTTTTTTAGGGACACCCCAAAACGACGTCGTTTTGGGGGTGGTAGTGGATGTGGTAGTGTATGTAGCATTCCTGACATACATATATAGATCGGGGCAGGTTCTGGGTGGGTTTAGGGGCAAGGCACTATCACCCTGAACCCGGTCGGGTTTTAAAATTTTTACCCCGATCCCGATCCGATACCCAGAAAAAAGGTGGAAAACCCGCCCCATTCGAGGCGGGGCGGGCGGGTATGATTGTCATCCCTAGGTTTGACCCCGTGACCTCTATTTACCTCTTAGACGGACTTTTATGCTACACGATGCATGGAACTTACATGTGACATGGAAATTACATATTAAGCATGGAACTTAGCGAATAGATACCATATTCCACTATTGTGGACCAGTGGCGACTCCAGGAATAATAGTTCATGGGGTCAGAAATTCTCTCAAGTTTGACTCACATTCAACCAATGTCTAACATTGTTAACAGCAGCACCGCTCTCGAGAAGTTTGGGAAGCTGATGTAAGTGACATTTGGATAATGTACGTACTTCATAAACTTTTGTGTAAATATGTCAATCTAACCCATGAATTACCAATACATTTATCGCACGCGGCCTATGGATTCAAAAAAAGTCAGAGTTCGTAGTGCCAAGAAAGGTATACGAGCATTGCCGTGGCCATCACCCCCTGTTTTAGAGTTGATACAGCGTGCCCGTTTAAAGGGCCTTTGTTCATTGCTATTTGTGTCCGTGGATTGGGGTCTCATTACGGCACTTTTGGAGCGGGTGGTCTGAGACACACACGTTCCACTTGCGGCCCGGTGAGTCCACAATTGTAGGGGGATGAAAACAATTGGTTCTTCGGATCAACTGGATTGCAACGGCTTATTCGTGCCTCTTCACCGGAACTCTAATTCGACGTCTGAACCCTAATCTGCAAAATAGACAGGGGGGTGAGTGCACCTTTGCCTCTCATGGCAAAGGCCCTCCGATGCCTTTGTTAGTATCACGTACTAGAAAACTCAACCCTAATTATCAGTAGGAAAGCAATAATAATGCAATGTATTGCGTACCTTTTTCCTCTAGGTTTACCTTATATTTTATAGATTTTCGTATGCTTGCTAGCCAAGCATCCCTGTTGCCCTAGGATTCCTAACTCGTATAGGAAAACCATGATATCAAGGATTCTCGTTTCCTTTATCAGTTCATTAGAAAAGAGTCCTTTTAGGATTCTTTTCCATTACTGGCCTAACATCCCATTCTCATTGGGTATCTTTCTCAGATCCTATATTCTGGGGATCTTATTCCTTAACGGAATACCAACATTCAAGATTCTTCCAGAATGTTCCCCATGCTCCAACAATTGATTTGAGGTTCTTTCTTTGTTCGGCCATCTCGTTGCCGAACAGACTGCCTGGATCAATGACTTCACATGTAACTTGGTCCAAACGTAATGAGGATATCTCTATCTGCCGAACAGTTTAGTTTTTACACCACTGACTTCTCATGTTATTTAGCCTTTAATCAGCCGAACAGACTGCATGGACCAAGGACTTCCCATATCATTGGTCCATATTGCTGTTCTACATACTGCCCGGTGATAAGTACCGTTGTGTTCACCACGTGTTCTCAAGCATCACGTGTTCGGTAACTAAATACATCTGCTCGGGAATACCTCCCTACAATTGCTCCCCAGCTTCATCTATTTACCACTGTTCGGGGGCAATATATGATGCTTTAGAAACAGAATTTTAATTTTAGACCAGACTATTCTGATCCCGTGCAGTCATAAATTCAATATTTCATTGATGTCTTTTGGCGCCTCTGTCATTATACCATCTCGAGGTAATGACTCTACGTGGCGCATATCGTACGCTTTTCATTAAATGTGAACTGACGCTTTGTCCAAACGTCGTCAATACGTCGTTAGTTGAAACCCTTTACCCCGTTACTTTCTAAGTAACGGTGTGAGACGAGACGTTTCGTCTCCGTCTCTGGTTCTTAAACCCCAGAAAGGGCTTATTTTGGTTTTTTCTTACCCAAAACTTCAAATCCTTCGTCTCTCTCTCTAAAACCAGACGAAAATCATCTATTTCTGATCCGCCATTGCTGTCATCTGCATTTCGATTTGCATTTTCAGGTAACAACTACAATAATCTCACAAAACTTCTAATTCTCACTCCTCCTTGCATCTTGCTCTGAGATTTCGTCTTTTAGGATTTTGATTGCACCCCTTTTTCCAATTTGTTTCGCTCATTTCGTTCATTTCCATGGCGGATAATGGTGAAAACCTTCCAAAGCCTAGTAAATTTAAAAAACTTTGTGAAACCCCAACTATTATGGCAGCGTTTAGAACTGAGTACAACGTTCCAGAGAACGTGGGATTAAAACTCGCCCCTTTAGGTGCAGACAGGGATGGCAGTTCATGGGATAGGATGTGCATCCCGATTGTAGCCATCGTCGAAGGTGGAGTCCGTTTTCCCTTACACCCATTACTCCGTCAAATCTTAAACTGGTATCGAATCACGCCAATGCAGGTCTCGACCAATTTCTTTAGGTTAGTGATGGGGGTAGTAGCCCTGAATAGGATTTTGGGGACACAACTGGGAATTTGGGACATCCAATGGTGGTATAGCATCGTGCTAAACCCCGAATACAATACTTTTTATTTTAAAGTTAGGAAAGCAGACAAGCGTCTCGTGCTCAATTTGCCAGACTCTGCTCGTGACCACGAGGTTGATTTCCTCTATGCAACGGGAGCATTCGAGCCAATAGGGGAGGACGGCCAAGTGGTGGGCCTTCACTACCCCCACATATGGGGATACCCACGTATGCTTCTCATATTTTTGATCTTAGCAATTTTGTTTACTACTTTCTCGTAGCTTTTCTATGCATCTAATTTTGTTTTTTCAATCTCAATCTTGCAACTGAAAACGCTAACAGGCTCCCTAGGCGTGTCCCAAGCTATGTCCGAACAGAAGACATAAATAAGGTTTTAAAGTACACAGGCGTACCAGGCACCTCCACGTCTGGTCGGGGTCGTAACGCGGACGTGCTACTGGGGTACGAACCTTCATACAGAGGGGTGATTGATAGAAGGCTTGCCCACCCCAGTACAAGCGCTGCATCTACCTCCACATCAATTGCTCCCCAACCACGTGTTTCAAGACTTCAAGCTGGTGTTACCGTTGCTGGTCAACCTGGTGAAGTTCCTATTTCAGAAGGTGTACCTCTTCCGCGTTTAAGACTTAGAAGATCTACGCGTGGACCAATCTCTGAACAACAACAATCCGAGCAACCAGTTTTAAATCGTGATACCAGTCAATCTTCTTCGTCCGGTTATTCTCCATCACCTTGTGGTCCAGGTACAATGACTCGCCAACCCCTTAACTTGAGCTCTTTGCTTACTGTATCCACACCGAGGTCGGGGGAGGTCAACTGGACACGCTCCCCCACCTCGTCGCCGAACAAGGGGGACTTTGACTCAAACCTCCATCTCTCCTCGGGAACACACCAGTTCCCAGGAGGCTACTGATGCCAACCGGAACAAACGTCCTAGGACTGAGGACTAGAGTACTTCAGCCGAACATGCTGATACAACTGGCAACCAACCCCCATCTCCAAACTCCCAAATGCTTCCTCAAATATGGGCCCCTCAACTCATAAGGGGAGATCGACCTGTCCATATCAGGGACAGTGCAAGTTCCTCCGAGACTGCACTAGCACTTGCACAGGGCTTGCTGCTACCTGTTGATGTCCAAAAGGAAGCTGCATCTTCTCCAGATAGATTAGTGTCCACTTGGCTTGTTAGTGGGATCAAGGTAATAAATCTTTCTTTACAACACTGTTTCTCATATTTGTAAAGCTGGTAAACTACTTGATGTCTAATAACTGATGACTTGTATCAGTTTATTCAAAAGATGATGATGCTCAACCAAAAGCTTCAAGAGGTTGAATCAGAACGCAACAGGCTCTTGAGAGACAACACCAAACAATTGCAGACAATGTCTAGGCTTGAGAGAGAGAGAGAGATAAAGCGAAAGCTGAATTTGAAGGGGCCAAAAGCAAACTCGAGACCGCCGAGGGAAATCTCAGCCAAGCTTTATCTGAGATTGACGGTACAAAGAAGATAGCCTTTGAAGAAGGATATCAAAAAGGTTTCGATGCAGCAACAACCAGTTACATGGAACAGATGCCAGGAATTCAGGATCAAATTTGGGCATCTAGCTGGGAGGCATGTCTCACGAAATTAGGGGTTGCTGATGACTCACCCCTCTGGGCTGACAACGATCTTCCGAGCACTCGTGCCCAGAGTACGCAAGATCAAATGGAACAAGCAGAGCATCCTGAAGATGACTTTGACCAACAGATTGAAGAATTTGCTAATGCCGAGGAAGACACACCCACAGAGGTGCAGACTGTTCAATCTCCTGTTCGGGATTCAAACCCTGAACCTATTAACTTGGAGGAAAATGCAGCTGAAGGTGATTTCACAACGGAAGAACCAGACAGAGCAAATTCAGATGTCCAAAACCTGGACTAAAGCTTTGGTAAGTTGAAAAAAAGACTCTCTTTAGAACAGTTAAGTTGGTCCTACGTGACCATAACTTTCAAACCCTACGTGGTACCAGTACTTTCTTTTGGTAATACTTTGGATAATACAGGTATTCGGCCCTTCATGGCATGACGTTATACATTTGCTCGGCTCCCCTCTGTTTGTTGCATCTGTTCGGATGCAATGTTGTTTTAATCTCTAGTATTTCGTACTTTTGATCATCTTACATTATGCAAGTTTCACATATTTAAGAGCCAGAACAAACATACAATTTGTTCCTTAAGTCTCACGTACTTAAGAGCAAACATATAATTTGTTTCCTTAGTCTCACATACTTAGGAGCAAATATATAATTATGCAACAGAATTTGTTAAGTTCCACATACTCAACTATGTTAAGCAAAGCTAATTACGTCAAATAAACGTTTTTAAGTATCACGTACTTTAAAAAAGACGTACAAATGTTTTCGTATTTGTATTTCTTTAAGTTTCACGTACTTAAATAAATGTTTACAAGTATCTCGTACTTTTTAGTAAAGTCCATACAAATGTTGCATACTTGTAGTAGTTTTAAGTTTCACGTACTTAAAAGTTTGACAAGCACACAAGTGTTTCATACTTGTGTTCAAGTGTATACCCAAGTTTCACGTACTTAAAAGTTTGAAAAACACACAAGTGTTTCGTACTTGGTTTTAAGGTTCACATACTTAAGATGTATAAACCTTTTAAGTTTCACATACTTAAAAGGTATATCCTGCTCCCCAATACGAATAAGGGAGACTAAACTCGTAGTTCGTATTTAAATACCACAACAGTTATACTAAAGAAGTGATTTTATTCATAATTTGTGAAAACTGAAGAGGGCATTTATTCGACCCCAAAAAATAATCAAAAATAGAACAAAGGAATTATATTTGTGATTCCCACACAATCACGTAGTGCAAACCCAAAACAGATTTTAATACTTCTAAACAAAGAACTTTCGTAAATTATGAACATTCCAAGGCCTCGGAATTGGATCACCATCCAGATCTGTCAATCTATAGGCTCCTATGCCTACAGTCTCGGTTACTCTATACGGGCCTTCCCAGTTGGCCCCCAGCTTGCCTTCATTTGCCACCTTGGTGTTGCCGAGAACTTTTCGTAGCACAAGGTCCCCAACACCAAATTCTCTAGGATGAACATGTTTGTTGTAGCTTTTCATCAGCTGTTCTTGGTAAGAAACAAGATGTACCAAGGCCTTTTCTCTCTTCTCCTCGGCAAGATCAAGCTCGATTTCAAGGGCCCTGTCATTGCCTCCACTTTCAACCAAAGCTGTCATGTTGGTCGGCAGACCCACTTCCAGAGGTATGACAGCCTCTGTTCCAAATGCCAATGAATAGGGGGTCTCTCCCGTAGACCTCCTAGGCGTTGTTCGGTGAGCCCACAAAACTAACGGTAGCTCATCGGGCCATTTTCCCTTGGCTTTGTCCAGCCTCTTCTTTATCCCATCTAGGATAGTTTTATTGGATGCCTCTGCTTGCCCATTACTCTGAGGGTAGGCCGGAGTGGAGTAATAGTTTCGTATTCCGTACTGGGCATAAAAAGCCTTGAATTTCTTCTGAAATTGGGATCCATTGTCTGTAATCAATGAATAAGGGACCCCAAAGCGAGTGATGATGCTTTTCCACACGAACCTTTCTATCATAGGTTCAGTGATTTTGGCCAATGGTTCTGCCTCAATCCACTTCGTAAATTAATCAGTTGCTACAAGTAGGAATTTTCGATTCCCAGTTGCTTTGTGCAGTGGACCCACGATATCCATTCCCCATTGGACAAAAGGCCAGGGACACGTCAAAGGCACCAGATCCTCGGCAGGTGTTCGAATCATTGGTGAGAATTTTTGACACTTCTCACAAATCTTTACATAAACCTTTGCATCTTCTTGCATGTGTGGCCACCAATAGCCTTGAGTAATTGCTCGGTGGGCAATGGATCTCCCTCCAACATGGGTCCCACATGTTCCCTCGTGGATCTCATGAAGGAACTTCTGTACCATCTCAGGATGTATGCATAGCAAATAGGGACCTGTAAAGGATTTCCTGTACAACTTACCCTTTGGGGACAGCCAAAACCTATCAGATTTGACTCTTATCTTGTGGGCCTCCTTTTTATCAGAAGGGAGTATCTCGTCTCGTAAGAACTCCATTATTGGGTCCATCCAACTTGGTCCTTGGTTCACGTCCAAGACCAAGTCTACACTCCTCCCAATGCTCGGCTCATTTAGGTATTCTAATGCCACCCTTCTTTTGAACTCTGTTGGTACTGCTGCAGCCAACCAAGCTAAAGAATCTGCATGAGCATTCTGTCCAGAACTTATTTGCTCAATATATACCCTCTCGAAGGTATCAAGCAAGTCTTTGGCTGCCTGCACGTAGGCCACCATCTTTTCATTCCGAGTTTCGTACTCGCCGGACAACTGATTCACAACAAGCTGGGAATCACAATACACCCTGACCCGTTCTGCTTTAAGGGTCTTCGCAGTTCTCAATCCTGTCAATAGTGCTTCATATTCAGCCACATTATTCGATGCACTGAATCCAAGCCGAACAGAGAGTTCAATC
The DNA here is from genome assembly GCA_019656835.1 of Rhododendron ovatum. Classification (NCBI taxonomy): domain Eukaryota; kingdom Viridiplantae; phylum Streptophyta; class Magnoliopsida; order Ericales; family Ericaceae; genus Rhododendron; species Rhododendron ovatum. The sequence continues at coordinate 18,742,118 of CM033794.1, read as the reverse complement.
AGAACTCCTTGAGGAGGAAAAAGGACAACTCCAATTCCAGAACCAGTATTACATGCTGATCCATCAACGAATAGCTTCCATTCTTTGGGATCCTTTTCGGCTACGGGTTGATCCTTCAAGGATGATGTCTTAGCCGCCTGTTCCTTTCTCGTAGGAGGCAAGGGAGCAACAGTGGGGGAAAACTCTGCCACAAAATCAGCCAACACTTGGCCTTTAATTGCTGTGCGTGGCTGATATTCGAGATCATACTGACTTAACTCCACGAACCACGTCGAGATCCTTCCCGAGAAATCTGCCTTTCGAAGCAGTGATTTTAATGAATACTCAGTATAAACCACAACCTTATGGCTTTGGAAGTAGTGTGGCAATTTCCTGGTTGCTGTCCTAAGTGCCAGGACAAGTTTTTCTAATGGCAGATATCTTGTCTCTGCATCCAACAATGTTTTGCTAACATAATAAATGGGGATTTGCTCAATGCCCAAATCCCTCAACAAGACTGCATTTACTGCGTGCTCGGAAACAGCTAAGTACAGAATTAAAGACTCACCTGGCTGTGGAGTTGACAACAGTGGGGGTTCGGCCAGGTACTTCTTCAGGTCCTGGAAAGCTTGCTCACATTCTGCTCCCCATTCAAATCCCTCCCTCTTTTTCAATAGCTGAAAAAAGGGTCTGCACTTGTCACTTGACCTTCTGATGAATCTGTTTAGTGCTGCTGCCATTCCAGTCAGCCTCTGGACTTCCTTGGTAGTTTTGGGACTCTGTAATCTCTGCAAAGCATCGATTTGCTCGGGATTTGCCTCTATCCCCCTCATGGTTACCAAATGGCCCAGGAACTTTCCTGAACCAACTCCAAACACACACTTCGAGGCATTGAGTTTCAACTTGTATTTTCTCAAGATTTCGAAGACTTCTTTTAAATCAGTAATATGCCCTCCTTTTTCTCGACTCTTTACCACCATATCATCTATGTAAACTTCCAAAGTTTTCCCAATGAGTTTTTTGAACATGATGGTTGCAAGTCTTTGGTATGTGGCTCCAGCATTCTTCAGCCCAAACGGCATGACACTGTAGCAGTATAATCCTCGAGGTGTGATGAAGGAAGTCTTCTCTTGATCAGGTTCAAACATAGCAATCTGATGATATCCTCGATATGCATCGAGAAAACTCATTCGCTCGTAGCCAGAGGTTGCATCAACCAATTGGTCAATCCTGGGCAAAGGAAAACTATCCTTAGGGCACGCTTTGTTTTGGTCTGTGAAGTCCACACAGACATGCCACTTCCCATTCTTCTTCTTTACCACAACAGTGTTGGATAACCATTCGGGGTAATAGACTTCACATATTGCTTTGGCTTCCAACAAACGATCGACCTCCTCAATCACTGCATCTACATGCTACACGGCTGCCCTTCGTTTCTTCTGAATGATCGGCTTGTGCTGAGGGTCAATGTTTAAATGGTGACAGATCACATCTGCATCCACCCCAGGCATTTCCTCAGGCACCCATGCAAAAATATCAATATAGTCTTTTAGGAACTTTACCGATTCGGCCTTTTCATCTGCTGGCAGTGATTCCCCAATTAAAAAATATCTTTCAGGATCAGTCTCGTTGATCTGAATCTTCTCCAGGCCTTCAACCACTTTTTCAGCCGGGCTTCTTCCAACATCTTCGATGGTTGGTTGATCTGGTACTTCTAGTGTATGAACATGGTGGACCTTCGGGGCTGTTTTGATGATGGAAATCAAACATTGCTGTGCCACCTTCTGGTTGCCTTTAAGGACTTCAATCCCATTTGATCCTGGGAATTTCACCATCTGATGATAAGTCGAGGAGACTGCTCTCATTTTGTGCAACCATGTCCTCCCTATAATTGCGTTATAGGAAGAAGGGACATCGACCACTAAAAAGTCTGTTCTCAACACCACTGATCCCGCCCGAACAGGTAACGTTACCTTTTCAAGGGGCCAGACTGCTCCCGCACCGAACCCAATAAGAGGCGTTGTAGACTGTTCTAAGTCTGATTGGGCCAGTCCCATCTTTTTGAATGCATCATAATACAATACCTCTGTACAACTCCCCGAGTCCACTAGGATTCTTTCAATGTCGTATTCCCCAACTCGTAGGGTTACGACCAATGCGTCATTGTGGGGGATTTGGACCTCCCCCAGGTCATCATTGCTGAATGCCAAGCTCTCATTGCATACGTCAGTCTCTCGCCCTCTCTTGTTTCCCAATCGCATCACGTGCTGATCATGCTTAACTTGCTTGTGTAGTAGCCTAACCTCACTTCTCGTGTAAGGTGTGGCCAATCCATGTATCATATGGATGACGCATTTAGGGTTTTATTCGTAACTTAGCTCCATAGCCTTCCCTTTCTCTTTAGGGTCCTCCTGGATAAATTCCTTGAGATAGCCCCGAGAGACCAAATCATCAAGGTGCCTCTTGTATGTCTCACAGTCCTCAGTCATATGGCCCCAATCTTTATGATAACTGCAGTGCTGATTCGTAGCACGTTTTGCATCTTTGTCTCCTCCTAGACTCGGGGGCCATTTAAAATATGGCTGATTCTTTATTCGATAAAGAATCATGTAAATTGGCTCCTTCCAAACTGTAGTGATAGAAAAGAAGGATTTAGGGTCTGGAGCTTGCTTGTCCTTGTATGACTCTTTCTTAGCCTGCCCGTACTCCTTTCTATCTCTATAAGTCTTGGGTTCTGGCTTATCCACCTTTTTAGCAGGTGCCTTTGGCTGTTCGGCAACCATTCTGCCATCCTCACGGAGTATGTCATCCTCCATTCTGGCGTGTTGTTCTATCCGTTCCATCAATTTAGCTAGGGTGGCTACCGAATGTTTATTCAATGAGCGGCGCAGCTCTCCCCGAACAGGTAAACCAGTTTTGAAGGTAGCAATTGCATATTCATCACTGCAACTTTCAATCTCGTTGAAAGTCTCCCAGTACTTCTTTGCATAATCCCTGATCTGCTCGTTCTCCTCCTGCTTCATGGTGGAAAGACTCTCAAAAGTCTTCGGGGCTTTTCTGCTTGTCAAGAACCGAGCAGTGAATTCCTCGGCCAACTGCCTCCATCCTCGTATGGATCGTGGGGCCAGTTTATGAAACCAGGATAAAGCCACCTTGCCAAGACTGGAGGGAAACATCTTGCACAAGATGGAATCATCCCCTTCATGCATAAACATGGCCTGTTGATAATGCTGTATGTGAGCCATGGGATCCGTATTTGTCTCGTAAAGTACAAACGCTCCGTGCTTCACTCTGCTCGGCAATCTCGCTTCTTGTAGCCTCTTTGTAAAGGGGGAGGCTGCAATATTACTCAGGGCCTTGCGTGCTGCTTCTCGTGCAGTCACTGTCCCATCCTCTTATTCCTTTAACTTGTGGGCCGAAGCCTTGACCCAATCAGCATCTGGTCTCTCGTACCTATCTCGATGATGTTTCCTCATGTCCTCTTCCTCGGGGGTAGAACTTTGGTCTCTGCTTTTCCTTTTTCGTGAATAAGCCCTTCTCTCGGGTGTTCGGCTCCTACTTCCTCTTCCCCTTTTTCATGGAGAAGCCTCATGACGCCTTATTACAGGACTTCTGCTCCCCCTTCTGCGTGAATGAGTCTGTTTATGAACCACCAGAGCCCGTCCGTCTCTTTGGGAATTCCTTCGAGAGAGTCCAGAATCTTCGGGGTGCTCTCGTACCCTCTGCAGCTCCCGTATCTCATACTCTCATTTTTTAATTAAACGAGCATACTCCTCGATTTCTCTTCTCTTTTTATCAAGGACATCACCATCATTATGAATACTCTTGGAACGAGTAACTGACTCCTCTCCTCGATGAGACTTACTCCTTCTCGTGGAACCAGTAGCAGTCTTGTCTCCTTTTTCTTTGGAGTTTTCTCTGTTATGTCTACCAATGGGCTTTCTCAGAGCGCCTGGTGGGGATTTATCTCTTCCTTCACCCAACTGGTCCTTTGGACTGAACGGTGTGACTGGATTTTCTTCCGTCATGATTACTTTCTCAGAAAAGTCTGTTCTTTCCCACAGACGTTGCCACTTGTAGGGAGAAGAAAATAATTGGTTCTTCGGATCAACTGGATTGCAACGGCTTATTCGTGCCTCTTCACCGGAACCCTAATTCGACGTCTGAACCCTAATCTGCAAAATAGACAGGGGGGTGAGTGCACCTTTGCCTCTCGTGGCAAAGGCCCTCCGATGCCTTTGTTAGTATCACGTACTAGAAAACTCAACCCTAATTATCAGTAGGAAAGCAATAATAATGCAATGTATTGCATACCTTTTTCCTCTAGGTTTACCTCATATTTATAGATTTTCGTATGCTTGCTAGCCAAGCATCCCTGTTGCCCTAGGATTCCTAACTCGTATAGGAAAACCATGATATCAAGGATTCTCGTTTCCTTTATCAGTTCATTAGAAAAGAGTCCTTTTAGGATTCTTTTCCATTACTAGCCTAACATCCCATTCTCATTGGGTATCTTTCTCAGATCCTATATTCTGGGGATCTTATTCCTTAACGGAATACCAACATTCAAGATTCTTCCAGAATGTTCCCCATGCTCCAACAATTGATTTGAGGTTCTTTCTTTGTTCGGCCATCTCGTTGCCGAACAGACTCCCTGGACCAATGACTTCACATGTAACTTGGTCCAAACGTAATGAGGATATCTCTATCTGCCGAACAGTTTAGTTTTTACACCACTGACTTCTCATGTTATTTAGCCTTTAATCAGTCGAACAGACTGCATGGACCAAGGACTTCCCATATCATTGGTCCATATTGCTGTTCTACATACTGCCCGGTGATAAGTACCGTTGTGTTCACCACGTGTTCCCAAACATCACGTGTTCGGTAACTAAATACATCTGCTCGGGAATACCTCCCTACAACAATCATGCTACAAGATGTTGAGGTTTTGTTAGGCATTCCGGTTGAAGGTAAAGCTATGACTGGAAATACAAACTTGAAGCCCCGTGATTTGTGTAAGCATTTATTAGGGGAACAACCTACAGAAGAGTCGAACATAAACGGGATGAAGGTCAAGGCCAGCTGGTTAAGTGATAGGTTCACTAGCCAAGTAGAGGAAGGGGCTGACCCAGAGGTTGTTGCATGCCAGGCGCGCGGCTACTTGTTGTTGCTTATGGGGGAAACCATATTTGCTGACCACTCAGGTATGTTACAATTGCTTGTAGAAAATATTTCAAATGTTCAACGTAGGGCTTTATATTTGCTTCCATCTGTGATTTGAAAGGTAACCAAATGAATTAAAGTGGACAAATAATTTGGGTTTTTACGACTTTATGATACTTATATGTAGTGGTTGTTTTTAATTTTTGTACAGTCCGTTAAGAACCTTCCTCATATTTCCTTTGATTGTGTCTTCATTTTCCACATAGGGGGATATGTGCACTTAGCTAACATAGAACGTTTGGAGAACTTTGATGAAGCTGGGACGTACAGTTGGGGCAGTGGTGCTCTTGCCAATCTCTACCATAACCTATGTCATGGTTGTTAAGGCTGGCACAAAACAAATTACTGGATGCTTTATACTGTTGCAGGTTTGGGCTTGGGAGCGGTTGCCTTACCTTGCCCCAGGACGATTAGGGAAGTGTGCTCCAAAGGCTAGTGCTCCACTTATTGGACAGTAACTTCACTTCAAATTTAAGCACAAAAGAGTTAAAAAAATAATTTTATTCAAAACTTAACTTGTAATTTATTTTTGTTGGATATTCCGTTCTTTCTTTATGTTGAACTTGTACAATTCTCAAGTGGGACGATGTATTTCATTCCCCTGACTTGGCGACCCATCCCGTCGGCACTTACAAGTACCACCTTGACATTCAGAGACCAGATGAGGTACATACGCAAGTTTGCTTCAATACCTCTACTATTTAACTATTTTCATGACCATCTTGTCTCCCTTCTTTACAAAATATGTTCATTGCATTGAACTGTTTAAAAATTAATACCCTTACCCTTTAATTGTTTTCATGACCATCTTTCTCCCTTATTTACAAAACATGTTGATTGCATTGAACTGCTTTGATGTATTTTTTGAAAATATATTTTTGCAGGTCATTTGGACCCCATACAGTGAGGAGCTCCTTGAGTCTCTACTAGAATATTGTCGGGCTGGCAGAGCTGTTTGGCGGGCTAATGTTCCCCTAATATATTATGCTACTTGTCAATATCACCAGCCCGAGCGAGTCATGCGCCAATTTGGTTTCCGCCAATGCATTCCCCCACCGTCTCGCTCTTTAGATCCGCCGCACGATAAAACCCTTCAAAGTGGTGCGTTAGATTTGGCCTTGAAGTATCGGACAATTATAGAAGTTTGGAATAATAGACTTAATCTAGTTGTACCGCCAAGTGATATTGACTTAGTTGAATACCCCTTCGATGACCCTTACGTGGCTTGGTATGATAGGAGTGGTAAGAACAATTAACTTTAACTTCAACTTTATCCTTTCCATATGTACGTCACTACGAAATTCATCAAATAACATGTGTTAATGTTTCATGTGCAGACTCATTGTCTTAAGGCCCTCAATATGTCGAGGGTCCCCGCCCCTTACTGAGATGTTGCTTTGGCGAGGCTTATGCACATGGGCGTGTTTGAAAAGTTTTTGCGCCTTCAACCCCCACAACACGGTGTTTTTAAGGGCAACCAAGAGTTGGTCAGCAAGGTGAGGGCTTATTAGAGGAAGAACTCCAACCACAAGAAGATGCAGCTGCCCACGGACATGACCATCCTCACGTGGAACACCCCGACGATAATATTTCAATTCCACTACATGCACCACCACCACCACATGAACCTAGTTTTTCTCCTCTCCCATATTTTGCCTCGTTTGTGATGAGTCCGTCTATTTTTGACTCTCCAGTAGTTGAACCAACAGTTGGTGGTGGTTCATCGTCTCAAACTTGTTCACATTCAGATGTACCTTGGGAGCAATTAGAAGTGGTTGGATTTGGTGCAAGTACATTCAGTCATGATAGCTTCGTACAGGCAAAGAGGATGAGGATTGATGAGAGTAACTTAGGGGATGCGGGGGAGGGGGGGTGGGGTTCAGTTGGAGATGGAGATATCACTCAAGTAGGTTTGGACGTCCAAGACTTGCACGTTGACCCACAACATGAGGCAGAGGTAGAGTTGGATTTTGTGTCGAATAATGATGGTCAGGATGATGAGGTTGAAGAAGAGGCGAACTTTCAGGATTCAATTGTAGGGGGAGACAGAGAGGGTGAAGGAGAGGTCACTCAGTCTACTACTAAGACTCCTGTTGTTGCCCAACGTAGGAGTACGCGGCAGAGAAAGAAGCCACGTTGTGGTACGGGTGGCACAATGTGCAAGGATGGAGGGGGAAAGACTAAGCGGGCTTGCCACTAAAGGTAGGGTATGTGCATATTATGCTATCGATTTTTTTGTTTAATATAGATAACGTTAGTACTTTTTGCTGAAGATGAAGATATGACTTTATTGGTAATGTTGGTGGAACTCAATTTAAGTTTGTGCTCCGATAACACTCCTTTTCTTGGCATGAAAGACATGTAGGTAGGCAAATTAGTTTTCAGAGATTTTTATCTTTTTGCAAATGTGTTGTCATGTGAAGCAATGTCTGGATATAATGGATGGGCGTGTCCATATCCGACATGCCGAAACAGGAAATGGATGGTATTGTTTTATTGTAATGCATGGTGCTTTATTTGTTTTGGCAAGTAGGTATTATGTATTTAATGGCTTTGAATGGTTCCAGTAGAGGCGGACTTTTGCTTTTTGAATATTATGGTCAATGGCAAGTAGGCCAATGGGTTTGAATGGTGCCACTGATTTTGGATTGATTTGTGAGACAATGGGAAACAGGTATATGCATTGAATATTATGTGTTGGAACTGATTTTTTGTTGAAACTGTGTTGAAGCAAGTATATGCAAATACACCAACGTGTAGACTGTTTTTATGTTTTTTATTTTGGCAAAAACATGAAACTGTTTGTTTGGCCAAGAAGAGAGTGTAGGCCGAATGATAGAAAACACATACTGCGACGATCCACATTGCCACAGCCGACTCATTCTTTTTGTTTTATCGTTTTATTTTAGTTTTTTGTTTGACTCATTGGCATATGCTTCAATTGTGGAGCTTGATCAATTTAATAATGATAATGCCATTAGACAAAACCTTATGGTCCCTTCGGTTGAGATAGAATATGGAAGCTGTCCCCGTGAAGGGGAAAGCCCTTTAAAAGATGAATTTAAAGCAATGATAATTAGGATAGCTGAAATGGAGAAGTTAGAGAAAATGAAAACGAAAGAAGTGGAACTAGAGTTGAATTTAAGTGAATGCCAAGATCAACTTAAAGCAAGTACTGCCTCTCTTTTTTTTACTGTAGATCCTCAAAAGATGAATTAGTAGTAACCACACCTCCTGGTAGGTCCTTGGGACTGCTATTAGTATCAGGAGTCTTTGGTTCTTCATTTTTTAGTTTTTGGCCTATGGACGTTTAAACATTTTTGAACTTTTGGATTCTGACCGATTTGTACTGGGAGTAGTACTGATTGGATTTGCTTACTGCTACTCTGGTTTTACCTGTTGTAAGACAATACCCGTCTCCACTAAATTATCATTTTTCCCGAAATTTTGATGCACGTACATATTTATTTTATTTTTGCATTTGTAAATTTTGTGTGAAACTTTTGTGACCTATCGATTCGTCTCGACGAGAGGAATCGAAAAAGTAAAAAAAATTGATCGAAACTCATAATTTTTTTAATAAAGACAAATGTGAGTCAAAAAAACAATTTTTTCGAACTTATTCTTTTGTCTTTAAAAAAAATTACAGTATTCGTTTCGACTAAATTTTTTATACTTGTTCAATTCCTCTTGCTGAAACGAATCAATAACAAATTGACGCAAAACTAAGAAACGCAATATTTTTTTTGGTATAAAGACAAAAAATAAATTACTATTTCACTTTTAAAACTCAATCCACCCAAAGGGCCAAACTGGCCTATGAATAGACTGTTTGTTCCCAAATGAATATTGTCAGGCCGTATTGGCTCACACCTTGACTGGACTACCCGAATCGAATCTTGTCAGGCTGTAAGGGTAGAGCCATTTGAAGTGGCTCTACTTTGGTAGAGCCATTTGAAATGGCGCTATTCTTATGGAGTGGAGCCATGTGAAGTGGCGCTACCATTATTGGGTGGACCTCTCGATAGAATCTTGTGTAGGCCGTACGGATAGAGCCATTTGAAGTGGCGCTACCTAAGAAGAGCCATTTCAAGAGGCGCTACCATATCTGGGCCCCATGCATAGATCGGCCCAGTTTGACCTGTATCTTGGCAGCCAATTTGACCTAAATCTTGCCAGCCGTATTGGCGAATCGAATCTTGTCAAGCTATAAGGATAGAGCCATTTGAAATGGCTCTACTTTGGTAGAGCCATTTGAAGTGGCGCTATTCTTATGGGGTGGAGCCATGTGAAGTGGTGCTACCATTATTGGGTGGAGCTCCCAATAGAATCTTGTGCAGGCCGTACGGGTAGAGCCATTTGAAGTGGTGCTGCCTAAGAAGAGCCATTTCAAGAGGTGCTACCATATCTGGGCCCCATTTGACCCAAATCTTGCCAGCCATCAATCTGCACTAGCAATGACTTCAGTAAAGCTACTTAGATAGGCATTACTTGACTGAACAAAATGCCAAATCCCTATAAATCATTTATGTCAACTCCAAAGTAAATATAGACACAACGTGAACTACAAATTTCATCTTCCATTAAAAATGAGCGGTTCAAACCCTATGTACGTATTGGTTTACATATGTGGGCATGTTGTCCAACAACCAACGGCCCATCCTACGTCGGTGGTAGGACAATCCCCTTATCAATTGTGAGAGGGATAACTCTTAATGACTTGAAAGAGATGATTTGGAATGCAGCGGGTATGTCGGCAACAGTGATGAAAATAACATACCCATTCCCAATTATGAGCTATCCTCATGCAACATACCAATACGCCGCAGTTGATGTCGTGGATGATCGTAGCATCGGAATTATGTTTGATATATCTGATAAAATCATGAGCTACACCCCTGTTTTGTTCACGGAAATGATGGATGCCATAGGTAGCCAAGCAAATGAAAGTGTCATTCATCATCGTTCGAGTCATCAGTCGCAACAACAATCGCGGCCAAATATTTTGCAACACCGACGAAATGACAACACTTCTATTGAAAATGAGGAGAATTTTGAAGACGTTGACGAGGAACCTATCATACATAAGGAAGCACACGATGACATTACAGACATTGGAGCGTTTGAGATGCATATTAGGAACATTGATGAGGCCTCACAGAGCTCGGAGGAAGATGTTGATGCAGGATTAGAGGCTGACGAAGGCGAACAAGACCCAATAAGGATGTTCGAAAAGCCATCCACCATGATGACACAAGACACATGGACCAACCTCGTTGACCCTAGTCCACCAATGCCAACGAGTAGTCACGTTGGGTGGGATGGGAGGTCTGAGCTTTTCGAGGTACAGGTATTTTTTAAAGAGAACTCTCCCATTTTATATTTCATCATACATTCCATAGGTAAAATGTGGTATTCATTGAAAACATTGCATTCTCTTACCTGTATCGATTTTTTTCCCGCAGATGTTCTTTTCGAAGCTTGAGATTAAAAATACAGTGAAAAAATATAGCATGGACAGGAATTATGTGGCAAAGACAGAACAATCCACAACCCGTTTATTGGTCTACAAATGCGCAAACTAAAACCCATGCTTGTGGCGACTTTGAGCAATAAGGAAGCCAGATCAAGATGTCTGGAAAATTACGCAATATGCAGGACCCCACAGCTGCTTGGCTTTCAATGTCACCACAGATCATCAGATGCTCAACGGTCGATACATTGCAAATATGATTATGTCAACCATGGAAGCAGACCCAAGTACGAAGGTCAAGGCATTTCAAGCAATGGTAAGAGATAAGTGCGACGGTTACTACCCATCGTATGCAAAGACATGGGCTACAAAGCAAATGGCTATAGCAGCCATTTACGGTGACTGGGAAGAATCATTTGCGGAACTCCCTCAATACCTAGAAGCTATTAAAGAGAGGAATCCGGGTACTTAAACCCATATCATAACAAAGGAGACAGGCAGGCCGGGACATGTTATATTTGATGCTGTGTTTTGGGCTTTCGGACCCGCCATTAAAGGATTCAAGCATTGTCACCCAGTAATTAGTGTTGATGGTACTTTTTTTACAGGAAAATACAAGGGAATGTTGCTTGTTGCTGTAAGTCAGGATGCTGAGAATCAAATCTTCTCTATTGCATTTATTGTCGTCGAGAAGGAGAACAAGGAAAATTGGGGGTGGTTCCTCGATTGCATAAGGTTTTATGTTACTCAACGTCAAGGCTTGTGTCTTACTTCAGACAGGGACTCAGGCCTTCTTTCATATCTCAAAGGTGCTCCACAATGGAGACCCCCAGCGGCGAACCACAGATATTGTGCCCGCCACTTGGGGGTAAACTACATACGGAGGTACAATAAAACCGTGGGCGACCAAGCAAAATTAGCAGCCTGTGAAATACAAGTTCGAAAGTTTGAGATTGAGCTGCAAAAACTTCAAAGGTTTTCCAAAGGTGCAGTAAATAAGGATCTTGAGGAGCTACCCCTACATAAGTGGTCCTATGCACATGATGGGGGTAGGCGATACGGATCGCGTACTACAAACCTATCTGAGAGCTTTAATGGAGTCCTTAAGGAAGCTAGACACCTCCCCATAGTGGCCACAATCAGGACGACATTCTATAAATGTGTTACGTATTTCAACAACTATGTCATCAAAGCAAGGGAGGGGATCAAATCAGGTAAAATATTTAGCAAATTTGCAACGGAAAAGTATGATGAATGGAGGATGAGAGCAAGAAGGCACGAAGTGATTGAGTTTGACAGAGAGATGGGAATCTACGAGGTGCGAACTCCAATGAATCCAACTAGCCCATATAAAGGAAATCATAGGCACACAGTACACTTCAATGAGCAGATATGTACTTGCAACAAAATGCAACAATGGAGGATGCCGTGCTCGCATGTGATTGCAGTGTGTAATAGAATGGCCATGGACCCTACACGATTCATAGGCAATGTTTGGAGGCTTGACTCAAATATAGCCATATATAGCTCTAAAACGTTCGTACTGTTGCATGACAAACCATATTGGCCTTCCTACAATGGGCCAGTAATTCATCCTGATGAAGAACGTCTTAGGGGTCGAGGACGTCCACAAGTAAATAGATTTCGAAATGAGATGGATATGATGGATGACTGGCTTGAAGCGCAACCATCACACAAATAGTCTTGTACCTTGTGTGGTGGACATGGGCATAACAAGCGAAAATGTTCAAAGAGGGGAGAAGCGTCATCTTCAGTAGCAAATATGTAACTTATAATGTTTAAAACTATGCATCTGTTTGACTTTTCAATTGCTAAAATGGATCTGTAACTTGTAATGTTCAGTTTTTATTTTCTTTCTTGGACATTGGAGGATAAGTATTGTTGTTAGAGCTATATAATGTGAAATTATGATGGTTATTAGTTTTTGTAGCGCTTCAGTGTTCAATTGTTAAATTGCCGTTTAAAATAACAAAATCAGTACCACATAATTGAAAAAAGTTAACATTGTAATGAGATTTTTGAAATAAATTAGAGAAAGTTAACTATATTTAACAAGTAATAATTAGAATTTTTTAGTAGCAAAACAAATATACACGATGTGTAGCAAAATCATGACAATGTGGAGTGAAAGGTTAATATTTTGAACAATACATTTTAAATGTGACAAAAAGACAATAAACAGTGTAATTGAAATAATGCATTTCAACTGTGAAAACAGACCATTGAATAGTGTATTGCAGAAATGTGAAGTCAGTCACGGGGTTTGCATTGACTGGTCAAAAATTAATGTCATTGTGTGGTCTACGTCTTGGCATTTATTGCAGGAGTATTGGATTCCAATAATTTCTCAATGAATATGGACAAATAATTTATTTCAATTTTATGTGTATAAAAAGGAGACACAAGAACCAGTCTTGCAACTTCATCTTTTCATTATATGGCATATAGCTAGCTATGAGGTACACAGTGCATGATATATTTCAAGCAACGGGTCGTCATTGGCACCTTGATCACGATTTTGAATTTCCTTTGAACCCAAACATTCGATATACACCCATAGTCTTTAGAGAAATGCAACGTGAGTATCAATGCCGACTTGAACAATATGAAGTTCTAAAATTCGACTGCCGGACTTTCAACATTCCAATTTCACGTTGCCGAACAGTTGACATGCCAATTGATACTCCTCAGTTGTGGCAAAGAGCCTTGCATCGTTTTTCATGAAGAAATGAACAACATGCAAATGCGTTTGCAACGACATCAGTATCGATTCTTAGCAAATGAACGAAGAGATGAAGGACTAATGGGTGAAGCTCATTTTTCTATGGAGGCTAGTATAAATGAAGATGTTCAATCCGACATCGAGATGTCAGACGAAGATCAAGAACCATGAATGTGGGATCATTGAAAAATCAACAACCATTGGAACTCTAAGTTTCTTTAATTCTGTCATCCATTTCATATTGTATCTTAGTGTCATTGTTGGAGCTTTTATTTTGTTGCAGTATCATCTTGATGTAACTATCGCAACTATTTTTCAATTCATGTTTTTTCTTATCAAGCCATTGAGAGTGATTGGTTATGAATTATATTTATTCATGACGATACAAAATAACTAAATTTAAGTGATATTTATTATCTGCATTGATGGAATTACAACAACATTAACATACTAGACATAAACTAATACATCAATAGTTCATACTTAACATAGAAAGGACAAATCACTTAGCATACTTAATGCATATCCAATACATAACTTCAAATACCTAACACAGAACTAATAATGAGATATCTACATGTCCTCATCAGACATAGCATAGTTAGATAGATATTTCTCATTATTCAAAGCGTTGTTACGTTCATTTTTCGTTAGTTCTTGCTGATTTGCCTCAGCCATCTCTATTGCTAACTGAAGCATGAAATATCTACTCCTGCGCATCAGCATTCTGTTATTCTCCTCTTTGATTCGGGACACGACTGCTTTATATTCACGCTTATTTGTTGTTGGCATCTATAGAGATCGACGAAGTGGAATTCTGACTCCCATGTTATGCAAATTATTAACCAATCCCTCCTGCTCTTCAACCCTAAATTTCCATTCTTGTTAAAGACCAACATAGTAATCTTTCGCGCTGGTTCTTTTTTCTTTCCAATATGGATCCTTGAACTTGGGAAGTATCCAGACCCTGGAACTTGCTCCTCTGTTTGCCATATGATAGAACTATCTCACGACTAAGGATTATTACACAGAAATATAGAAGTTGAAAGATAATTTATAGACAAATACTTTGGCCAATACCTAGATCATACTCTCAATGAGATCCAATAAGACAAGAGCCAATAGGGGACCACAAATATTAATAAGGTTGTATAAAAGCTCAATACAGTTTACATGGATAAAGCTGTATAAAATGACGAATAAACCAAAGATGGTTAAAAAAGTTTCTACGAATTTGTTAAGGCTGAAAATGATTGTATGAATTGATGATGACTGAAAAAGCTGAAAGAATCGAAAAGTCTGCAATTGAAAAGACTAAACCCATTGAATGAGACTGAAAAAAGCTCAACGATTTGAATAAGGCTGAAAAAAAACTGGAGGAATTGATTAAGGCTAAAAAGGCTGAATGCATTGAACAAGGCTAAAAAAGCTAAAGAATTTGTATAAGGGTGAAAAAGACTGCAGTAATTGAATAACACTGAAACAAGCTGAAGTAAGTGAGTAAAGGTTTTTAAGCATGAACGAATTTAATAAAGCTGAAAATGGTTGTATGAATTATAAATACAATTTTTTTCAGTGTAGTTAATAAAACCCTAAGGCATTCCTAAAGTGCATCAACATTTTTCTATATATATTAGTTATATTTTGGACAATCATTTTTTTTTCAATTTTAAGCAAAGTAGTTATTGTCAATCTATCTTTTCTTAAACAAAATACAATAGTTTCCGCTATTCACGTTGTAACAGCCAAATATTTTACACTACAAACGTGGTTTGCAATTTTTTTAAACGATTTTACTTTCGTTGTTTTTAGTCACGTTATATGAGAACAAACAAGTGATCAAATTAATGAGATTGTGGGGATGTTATTTTATAAGGTAGAGCCAGTTACCTGATTAGGTAGAGCCACTTGAGATGGCACTACCTGATTAGGTAGAGGTACTTCAAGTGGCGCTACTTGTTTGGGTAGAGCTACTTCAACTGGCGCTAGTCCACGTCATACACCCAACATAGCACATGGCAGAACGCCACATGGCAAATAGCGCCAATTGTAATGGCGCTACTCAGGTAGCGCTTTTTGAAGTGGCTATACTGAGTAGTTTTAAAAATAGTTTGAAAATGAGAGTATTCCGGCCAATAGTTCTAAAAAAAAGATTACTTTGATAAAAACCTCATTATGTGCGGGCGTGCCAGAAAAGCGTAGAATTTTATCCTTTTCAGATTAATTCAAAACAAATAATTTAATCTGGCAATTGTGTTATCCGTTCGATTACTTCAATTAAGAGGATTTTCCTAAAGGTATCAATCAATAATAAATTGACGCTCTTCAATCAGAAAAGATAACTGAACATAAACAGGCTTGAATTTAATCAAAAGCAAGATTATATTCAATTACTCTTAAGATTTCGACAAGAATAATGCAAGAATATAGACACGCTTGAATTGAATCAAAAGCATGCCTATAATCGATTACTCTTTGGTAAGAAAAAGACATAAAGAAAATAAGATAACTTGAATTTAATCGAAAGTAATCTTACATGCAAATAAGTCTTCAAACTTACAAATACTAAACTAACTAATCTAAGTCCTAAACTACGATAGATCTCTGAGCAATCATTTATGTATGAATTGTCAGATAATGAGTTTTTTGTCGGGTGTTTGCTCTTCCATTGCTTCTTCTATTTATAGACAAATGGTCTCTCTTCAATCTGCATTCTTCATGTTTTCTTTTAGTGCCCACGTTCTCATTCAAATTTGATTTCAAATGCTCTTCATTCCCTCCAAAAATGGTTGCGAAAGGGCTTCGAACGGATGTTTGACTTGGTCTTCTCAAAAACTCTTCTTCTTCCACGTTTATTGATGTTGATCATGGCCAATTTATGGGTAATGGGTTCCTATTTTCATGCAACATGGATTAGTGCTTCAATATGGATTATTCAAATGATTCGATACAAACATAACTAATTCCTCTTATGAGACGGTCCTTAATGACACCGTTCGATGGTTTTAAGAGTTAATCAACGGTTACGCTAAATTATCGTCTTAAGATCTATTACTTGTTGACCAAACTTGGTCGTTTCCAATCTAAACGATACCTTATAGTACTAAAATAATATCATCATTAAACCTTTCGATTGTCTGCATCTCAGGCCTAATTTTAATGTGTTTTGATTGGATCATACACTGTTTGGTGCCATATGTGATTCTTTCATTGGGTGGCATATTTTCGGATGTAGACAATGACACATCCGCAGAGATCGTAGAGCGTTCAAGATTGAAGAGATGGCGGTGGAGCGTAAATCTACTAGTCGTGAATCTACTAGTAGTATTTAGATGGCTCAATTTGCAACCCCAATGAGTTGGTTTGGTGGTTAAGGCATAGACGGGTTTGCTCTCTCATAAAGTCTTAGGTTCAAAACTTTTTAGGTGCTATTAATTTTTTTGGGACCAGTCCATACGAAACATTTGTTCGGACTTCAAACGGGAACCCCACTAATAGACGATGAGGTTTATAATCCGTACAAAAATTCAAATTTAATGAATTTCAAAATCTCAATAACCGAAACAAGATATGGTATTTTAGTTGCATTTCAAAATAAATTTCTTTCAATCTTATGATTGTAGATGTTCGATTAGTTTTATTCTGTTTAAGGATTTCTACACAACGAGACCTCTACAACATGACCCACCATATCAAACTTTTTATGCTTGGGATGAATCCCGTTTTGAGCCATTAAAAATCCAACAATTTGTTTTAGAAAACCTACAAAGCAACAATATCTACTACTTCCTCCATCCCAATTTGTTGTTTGTCCAATTATCGAAATTCGTGTCTTCTAAAAATATACTTATAATTTATATTTTATAATATTTTTTATGATTTTGAAGATTTTGTATAATAAAACTAATTTAAATCTACCAAACAAAATCCATATTACATACTAAAAACATTACGAATGGAAAATTATAGACAATTTTTTTAGAGGTCAAACACTTTCAAAGAAACAAAAAAAATAAAATAAATCAGGATGAAGGGAGTACTATGTGTGATTTGTGGGGACTATTACCGTAAAAAATGCAAACGAAGCACAAATTCAGATACAGGTGTATCCGAAACACTCATGCACGTGGATTCAAATTCAGATAGAGGTGGATCTTGCTAGGGGTGTCAAACGTGCCTGTCGTGCCGTGCCGTGCCATTTTCTTCCGTGCCAACTCGTGCTTCGTGTCGTGCCGTACCGTGCCCGTTTACTTCATCGTGCCATGGCGTGTCGTGCCGTACCGTGCCCGTGTCGTGCCGTGGTGGGCCATTTTGCTTTGTCGGGCCGTGTCGGGCCGTGCCTTTATGAAATCGTGTCGTGTCGTGCCGTGCCCGATTAATTAATCGTGCCGCATCGTGTCGTGCCTTTTTTTGTCGGGTCGTGTCGTGCCGTGCCTTTTTTGTCGGGTTGTGTCGTGCCGTGCCTTTTTTGTTGTGTCGTATCGTGTCTTGCCTTTTTTTGTCAGGTTGTGTCGTGCCGTGCTTTTTTTGTCGGGTCGGATCGTGTCGTGCCTTTTTTGTCTATTCGTGCCGTGCCTGCCCTTATTCGTGCCATCGTGCCGTGCCATGTTATGCCATCAATTTTCGTATACACATCACCTACCGACAACCGATTTTCGTCTAAAAATAAATTTTCCCAAAAAACACACATTCCGGTGCGTCGGTGCCTTAAATGTTCTTAAGTTGTATATCGTAGTATTCAATATTTCGATCCTAATGAGTAATGATTATCCAGCGTCCTACGTGCAAGGTGCATCCCCCTAGAAAACACATACTCTCACAAATGTATTCTCATCAAGGCACGCCAGTATTAGAGTCCACGACAAGTGAATATATCACCAATTTCAATTTTCGGTTGCCTCCCAGTCCACATGTTTCTTATAGTACAAAAAATTAACGCTCGCGCAATACAATCAAATAAACAGCTAACAAACTAACAACAAACTAACAGACTGGAGGGGCTAGGCCGCCACCTCAACTCAGCAAACAGAATATGCGGGGGGTTATGCCACCACCTCGGCTAAGCAATGCAATCAAATAAAACTAACTATACTAACTAAAAACAAACTCAATACTTCGCCCGGCTTTGTTACACCTCAGGTTTGGCATAAAATCAGGTTAGAGGTATCCACCAAGTTAAATACGAGCTACTAACACATAAAGTACTAGAGATTGGGTAGTCAATGACTCACTGTTCACCTTCCGAGAGTGAGAGAGAGAATGGATTCTGGAATGTTGGAAGGGCACTTGCTGGATCGAAAACAGCTACAAAAGCTATCCAAGTACACTATCCTATATGCACACATCGAGTACTGCAATCACACCTAAAAAAAAAACCAATTGTTAAAACAGATCAAACCAACAATTCGGTAAAATAAAATAAAAAATAACAAAAAAGAAGGAAAAAAAGAAACATACAGAAGAGGAGGGCTTTGTCCCATCTTACCGGCTTTGGTACGAGGAGTACAGATTCCATCTTAATGGCTTCAAGGAGTATGAGAAGTACAGATCCCATCTTACAGATCAAAACAGACGAACAAGAATCAACGGACCAAAACTGTCCTAGAGAGCAATCAGTGTTCGACAATTCATTAAAAATTTCATACCCAATATTTTTCAATGATTCTAAAGCCAAAAGTTCACCAACTTACCAATCTTTTAAACCCATAAGGACCCATAACCAATAGCATCGTTTAACCATAGCAAACGATGAAAAACGAAGCTCTGTACGCTGCCCAGATTTCCAGATTACAGGGCAATCTTCTAAAAATCACTATAAATTGAGTTCTTAATACTTTTGAATGATTCCAGTCCCAAAAGTTGCGTGAGTGAACGAAGCTTAAAAGGTATGAAGGAACCCTAGTCAAATCTGCACTCTAAGGATGGTTAAACAGGCATTTATCAAAGCAATACGAATCTGTCACGCATAAACGTGACAGATTGACACACCTCCACTCAAACGATCATAACTTTCGGTTTACTGAGAGTTTTAAGGCGATTCCAGTGGCAATACAAAGCTGACTTCAAGACCTCGAAATCGATATAAAGTTTGCATGAATCGGATATCAGACAAGAAAGTTACAGCCATTTGAAATTGGCCGCAAACCAAAAACGAGCAGAAACCGAGACAGATTCGTGACCAAACTTCTAAAATCCACCATTAATTCAATTCTCAACGGTTTTGAGTGATTTCAGCGGCATTAGAACGGACTTTAAGTCTACTCTATTTCATACGAAGGAACCAAAATTCAATTTTGAGCTTAAGAAGGGGTAAAACCCCAAAAACGAAGACCCTGTTCTGCAGATTTTCGGAAATGGAAGAAACAAACTCAAACAACGAAACAAGGCACAATCTAGATACATAAACTCCTCATAAACGCATAACAAGGGTAAGAAATCCCTACCTCAAGGGTTTTGAGCAAAACCCGACCCTTTGACCAAGTCAACCGCAACCCCACGAGGTCCGATCATGATTTTTTTCGGATGGATAGGAAGCCCGCACTCCGTATAACAACTTTAAGTCTTGGGCTTTGTTCGGAATCACGCCCTAAGTAGATGAAATCGAGGAGAGAAGTGGAGAGGGGTGTTTTCGGAGGAGGAGCAGAGAGAGACGAGAAAGAAGAAGAACAAAAAAGAAAGAAAAGGGAAAGGAAAATGATTTCCCGCGTTCCAATTCAACATACTCCGTATACATCTATATTCACTTATTGTACTTTCACCCCTACACTAATAATTCCTTCACATCAACCCCCTAATCATATAACCACGACACTATTCGTATTTCCACGTGTCGTAAATTCTCGTAAAGTCCTATAATGCACCACTTAAGGGTCGCCCGAGTTGTTTTTTGAAAATCGGAACCGTCTACCTTTTATGTGGGAGTGATTATATCAGTCGTACAAAAAATGAAGTAAATTGGTTATCGTTATATACTTGATCGCACATAACAAAAAAAATTCTATTAATAAATCTACGTCCCGATGAAAGGGCTTCCAAAACCCGATAGACCCGAAATTTTGCGAAAGTGATTAAAACACCAAGAACAACGAAATGAACGGTATGGATTGTTATACTTGTGTCGCAATCATGTGCCTAGCGTACATTGAACAATAGCGGAATATATTAGTTTAGAACCAAATAAGTTCGATGTATAGATTTGAAAGGTAGCTGCAGACTTATTATTTTAAATGTTCGATCTAAACCGTTACAATTTATGATCTTATATAATTTATCATTCTCCCCTGAATAGGTGATAATCGGATGTCGGAAACCACGTGATCAGAACACATTCGATGCTTCTAAACGCGTTAAAGTCCTATAATACACCACTTGAGGGCCGTCTGAGTTGTTTTTTGAAAATCGAAACCGTCTACCTTTTATGTGGGAGTGATTATATATTCGTGCAAAAAATGAAGTAAATTGGTTATCGTTATATACTTAATCGCACATAACAAAAAAAAATCCATTAATAAATCTATGTCCCGATGAAAGGGCTTCCAAACCTCGATAGACCTAAAAATTTGCAAGGGTGATTAAAACACCAAGAACAACAAAATGAACGGTATGGATCATCATACTTGTGTCGCAATCGTGTGGCTAGCGTACAAGAGGTTCGTTTTTATAGAATAGAATTATCAATTATGTAATATATATTACTCGTTCTAATTATAAGTACAACAAGATTGTTGGCCTTGGTGGTTTGAGATGTGTGTCAACTGTCAAGTCCCCAATAACTTGGGTCAAATCCCATAGAGATTATTTTTTTAAAACCATTTTTTTTAAAGTAGTTTTTTTTTCTTCTTTTTTTTTCTATGTATTTTTTTAAAATCTTTATTAGATAAAACATAATGTATACTAGTATATGTGTAGTAATTGGTATATTTTATTATTATCATGTTTGAATTTTGATTCAAAATTTCTTAATCATATAAAATATTTTAAAAGCTTATTTTACTTAAATAAAAGGAAAAGATTAATAAATTATTGGATTATCAAAAAATACATACAAATAAAGTAAACTATAATCTAAAATCCTTTGTTTATTTAATAACATTTTTTTTTTGGGTTTTTCCATGCCTAGTGACGTGCCATGCCCGATGACGAGAACCGACATTGTGTTGTGTCGTGCCCGTGCCATGCCGTGCCGTGCCCAACTAAAATCCCGTTCTACTTCCGTGTTCGTACCCGTGCCCGTGCCGTGCCTGGTTAGAACCATGTTGTGACTTGTGCCCCATCTTGCTTCCGTGCCGTGCCGTGCTGTGCCTGTCTAAGACCGTATCGTGCTAGACCAACTTCTGTGTCGTGCCCGTGCCGTGCCCCCTCATTTCCGTGTCCGTGCCGTGCCCCGTGCCCGTGCCGTGTCGTGCCGTGCCTGTCTAGAACCGTGTCGTGCCGTGCCGTTACTCGTGCCCCATTCCACTTCCGTGCCGTGCCCGTACCGTGCCCGTCTAAGACCGTGTCGTGCCGTGTCGTGCCAGGCCAATTTCCGTGCCGTGCCCGTGTCGTTCCCGCTCACTTTCGTGCCCGTGTCGTGTCGCGTGCCCACTACGACCGTGTCGTTCCGTGCCGTGCCAGGATTAAATCCGTGCCTGTGCCGTGCTGTGCCGCCTTCAAACGTGCCGTGCCCGTGCCGTGCCCGTGCCGACCCGACCCATTTGACACCTCTAGATCTTGCCATTACATCAAAACATGGGTTAGTTCTGTAGATTAGAGTTCAATTCTTGGGGTCGAGCCGCCAAAAACAAAAATGCATTGTGAGTTGTGAATGTTTTATGCCTTGTTTTCTTTACTTTTAAAAAAAAAATTTCAAAAAAATTTTCATAAATTTTTTTCTACTTTTAACATTTTTTTCTCTATTTCTCTTTACTTATTATCCCAATTATTTTTCAAATTATTTTTAAAACCCAATCCAAATATAACATTAGTTAAGGCATTTAACAAAATCAGAAGGAGATTAATCGAGATACGGACAAGCAGACAGGAGACCCGGACAATTAGAAAATTAAAAAAAAAGGGGGAAATTTTTGGGGAAGAAGGCATTGTTGCAACTGTTGTTGCAAAAACCAGACACCAAAACTAAAAAAATCTACAAAAAAAAATGGCTCTCCTTCTCTCCTTACCTCTCTCCCTCCTCACCAAAAACCCTAATACCAAAACCCTACCCTTCTTCCCCAAACCCCATTCTCTCTCTTTCTCTCTCCTCACCAAACTCCCTATACTCTCCTCCCTCCGTTTCCACTCCACCTTCTTCGAACCCCTCTCCGCCTCCCCCACCGACGACTACGTCACCGGAGATTCCCCGCCAGAGATTACGGACGAGTGGGGAGAGAAATCCGCGCCGGAGATTGAGCCTCCGCCGTCGAAGCTGCCCGACGTTGATCAGCCCGGGGACGAGGACAAGGACGAGTGGGGCGGAGGGGTCGCAGTCGGGGCGGCAGCGGAGGCTCTACAGCCGCCGCCGTCGTCGAAGCTTCACGGGGATTCCACGCCGGAGATAACGGACGAGTGGGGAGAGAAATCCGCGCCTGAGATTGAGCCTCCGCCGTCGAAGCTGCCCGACGCTGATCAGCCCGGGGACGAGGACGAGGACGAGTGGGGCGGAGGGGACGCAGTCGGGGCGGCAGCGGCAGCGGGAGATGTTGGGCGGGGAGAGAGGGGCGAGGCGGAGATTGAGCCGCCGCCCTCGGCGAAGCTGCCCGACGCCGGTGTTAATGGTAGTGCTGCTGCGGCGGCGGTGGAAGAGGAGGATGATGAGGTGGCGGGGTTGAAGAGGAGGTTAGTTGATATGGTTTACGGGACTGAGTTCGGGTTCCGAGCTTCGACGGAGACTAGGGCGGAGGTTTTGGAGCTGGTTACTCGGCTGGAGGCGTCGAATCCGACTCCGGCCCCTACCGGGGCTGCGGAGATTCTTGACGGGAATTGGGTTTTGGTGTAAGCTCATTAATCTCTTCATATAATATAGGTTTTGATTTGGTACTGCTATCATTGTCATCTTCCATTTCTAGCAAGCATTTGGTTGATGTTGTTGAGGGTATTTTACGTGGTGCTAATTAAATATGAATGAGCCACCGGCCCTCCAGCCAAAGAGAAAGAAGCTTGCAAGAATTATGAAACTTATAAAGCAAATTGTACCAACGAAGGTTGTCCAAGCATATAAGTATTGGGATACGCATTTCGTATTAATGCAATTGCATATATACTAAAAAGATTTAGATAATACAAAATTCCATGTCCTCGACTATGTATATGGTTTAGTAACGGAATTTATGATATCATGTATCACATATTCTTGAATCAGACAGGCATTACAGAAGTTGTTAGTATAGGTCCTTTAGGATAAGTGTTTAGAGAAACGGATAGATTTTACCTCCAAAGGTACTGAATCATCTAAGATATCCTATCGTATTGTTAGATATTTTTAAAAATATGATTCCTTTATCAAATGGTTGGTATGTCTCATGAATCGTAAGATTTTGACAACTCTAGTACAAACACACACACAAAAAATGTCGATAAATACGCAAACTTGAAGATTTTGGATTAGAAGACAGTTCCAATTGGTTCATATTGTTACTCTCAGGACTCGTGTCTGACGCTCAAATCCAAAGTGTCCTGTTTTTTCTCAACTTTTTTCATTTGGACACTCTGGGACACTCAAAAAGTTCTGGACACTCTTGGGACACCTATAAAAGAAGCTGGGTTGTTAAATGAATAAATAGACTCTAATTATAATTTAGGAAAGTCGTATTTTTTTTTATGTGACAGATGGTGGTTTATTGATTATAAAGACACATGAATGACAGAATGCTTTTTGCTGAAATACTTTTGCGAATGATTGTTATGCTTTAAGGTACACGTGGTGTAACATCATTACAGTTAGAACCTTGTGTCTTTTTTTATTCATATAAAAGTTTATACACATATTTTTAAAACGTGTCCCCCAACTTTTCATGTCCTCCAATTTTTTAAAATAACGTGTTGGAGTGTTGGTGTCTGTTTTGGAGGTACATAGGCTTTTAACTAACAAACTGAAGGGTTACCTAGGAGGAGCTTTTTTTTTTTGGAGAAGAGATAACTAAGAGGTTCTGTTGTCTATATATTGTACATGTAGTAGATTCAATTCCATGAGAACGTTTTCCAGGATGTAGAACTTTCACAATGTTTTTGGTCATTATTAAGGAGAATGATCTATTCAGCATGAAATTCCAGTAAGGGGGCACGACGCATTCCACCTTATCATTGTCATGAAATTCACTTTTTTCTCGGTTGTGTAAAGGGATGTTGGATGACCCTTATGTGCAAGTGGGAGAGCCATAATCTATAGAACGACATTTGTGCATTAAAAACGATTTGTAGTGCTTCAATAAAACGTTTTATGATCTATGATGTCATATTTGTAAATAGTTATACACTGGTGCTGTAAGTTGTATAACTGTTGATTTTATTATGTTCATTGGGATGCCTGGAGAACAATATGGTGAATGTCCGGGAAGAAACCTGACATAAGTGGTTTTTGAAATATATATTACTCTGGTAGTGTACTTAAAACTGATCTTTAGTTTACTTTCCATTCGTCAGGTACACAACATTTTCTGAGCTGCTGCCTCTTCTGGCGGCTGGCACCACCCCTTTGCTGAAGGTGAAAAGTATTTGCCAAGCAATCAACACCAGTAGCCTTACCATAGAGAACTCCACCAACTTGTCCAGCCCTTTTGCCACCTTTTCCTTCAGTGCCTCTGCCACCTTTGAAATTCGCACTCCTACTACAATACAGGTACACTTGAATACTTGGTTACAAACACGATTGATTTCATGTAGTTATCAACTGCAGGTTACTTGCACCCCAGGCACCCCAAAACAAAAAAGGCGGGAAAAAGAAAAAGGAAACAAATCATATATATATATATATATATATATATATATATATATATATATATAGCTGATTTTGCTGTGGCAGTCAATTACATCCAAGTTGGAAAATTTTCATACATTTTCACAGATCTGGAATCTATGTTACATGGGCTTCTTATTTCATTTGGAAATTAGTTACATCGACTTCTCTAAATGCATGACTGGGCAATATGGCACAACTTGAATTTGCATCCACTCGACAAGTATACTGGAATTTGAGTTTACTGTGTACCAGTGGATAAACTCCATACTATGTGTGCTATGTCTTGTAGACTCTTTAAAGTGCAGTACACGTGGGTCATGTCAAACACTCCACATTGGGTATTAAATGAGAAAGGTGTCCGGCATTTTTGTTGGGCAGTCACCTACAACTATTGTACTATGCATGATATGGTTTATAATACCTTGCGAATACTACTTACCTAAAAAATAAATGTGTTTTGAGCCTATGATTGATGTATATACTCTTTAACACCTGGTCTTTGAGTTGAAAATTACATGAATCAGACCCTTGGACACATACATGCACCCATCTAAATGTAATTCTTTTTCAAAATGTTGGTTATAGTTCTCTCCTTGAAAATCGGAGGACTTTTGATCACCACATCCAATGAGTAAGCTCGATTTGTCTGACAACTTTGCAGGTTGAATTCAAGGAAGGAAGCCTGCAGCCTCCGGCTATCAAGTCTACCATCGATCTCCCAAAAAAAGTTGATATTTTGGGGCAGCAAATCGACTTGTCCCCAGTCCAACAATCTCTTAACCCACTGCAAGAGGCTGTGGCAAGTATAGCTCGTGCTATTTCCGGTCAACCTCCACTTAAGATTCCCATTCCCGGTGGGCGGGAAAAATCCTGGCTCCTTATTACATACCTTGACAAGGATTTCCGGATATCAAGAGGGGATGGATGCCTATTTGTGCTTGCTAAAGAAGGAAGTCCTCTTCTAGATCAGTGACCAGGTACATGGATTGGGATTCAAAAGGTGTATATTTATCTTAAGCTCTCCACATGTAGGGTTGGAATTTTTGTATTTCTTGTTTTGTATACACACAGAATTTATCCTTTTTTGGTCTAATAAAAGAAGAGGTGATAC
The DNA here is from genome assembly GCA_019656835.1 of Rhododendron ovatum. Taxonomy (NCBI): domain Eukaryota; kingdom Viridiplantae; phylum Streptophyta; class Magnoliopsida; order Ericales; family Ericaceae; genus Rhododendron; species Rhododendron ovatum. Next base: position 18,715,654 of record CM033794.1, on the reverse strand, counting down.
CCAAGTGTTGGTTGCGATTAGCTAATCTGGAAGGAATGAAGTTTTGTGATTGCAAAACACTCCTAATATCTGGATGGTTAAATGTGAATTTTCTGTTCCCTTGGCTTAAGCTAGAATGTAGATAAAGTAAGATGTGAGTTTCTTTTTAGTCATTTCTTTCAACATTTAGCCTCTGTTTGTTTCACACTTGGCCGTAAATGACTTGCTGATGAATAATATGCAAGTCACTTTCCCTATTGTCCTTTCTTTCTTTCTCTTTTAGTGATATCTCGGGGTGTCCGGGTCAGCTTATGCGTATCATTACTAATTCATGCGTTCGCTAAAGGAGGCCAATAAAGCCTGAGAGAGCTTCGTATGGATTGATCTCACAAAAGCGGATAGCACATAAGAGATTTCTTCTTGGTTGGGTTTCAAAATACTAGTATTCTTCTTGGTCCGTAAGCAAAACATATGATCATTGGAGATCACCTGGGATTCTGTTGTTGTATTGGTGGGGCTTCATCCATAACTGCAAGGGGACGCCCAGTTCATAACCTGACCAAATTTGGCATTGTAAGCTAAGGCGTGAGGACGTTTAGTTCATGTTTCTTCAAGGAAGAAACATTTTTGCTTTTCAAACCCCAATTTTTTATGTTGTTGCTATCCTTGGTATTCAAAATTGGATCGTGCCATGGTAAATGCTAGTTGGTTATCTGCTTACCCTAACTCTGAGGCTTGGTTTTTGCACCCTGGAGTTTCAGATCATTGTAAGATTCTGGTGTCCATCCTTCCTCCAGCTGTTGTCAAAAGACCTTTTAAGTTTTTTGCTTTCTGGATGTCTCATGGTTCGTTTAAAGATTTGTTGACTAATTCATGGGCTGTCCCTGTGGATTGTCAGTCTCACTTATTGAAGCTAAGTTTAAAGCTTAAGAGACTCAAACCTGTGTTGAGAGAGTTGAATAGAGAGCACTATTCTAGTATTAGTACAAGGGTGGAAGAGGCAAGACTCAGGTTACACCAGGTCCAGGAAGCTTATTTTGACCATCCTCATGATCCTCTTTTGTGTGAAGATGAAAAGTTGGCTCTTCATAAGTTCATGGAATTGAGTTTGGCTGAAGATGGGTTCAAGAAACAGAAATCTCGAGTCAAGTGGTTGGCCTTGGGGGACAAGAACACTAAATTTTTCATCACAAAGTGGATACTCACACGGTTAGAAGCAAGATTTTGAGTTTGGTCAATGAGTCTGGCGTTCGTTTAGAAGATCAGACTGAGATAAAAAAGGAAATTCTTGGTTACTTTCAAGGGTTGCTTGGCACTAGGTTCACTCAAACTCGACCTGTTTCTGAAGTTAGACAGGCTATCCAAGCTCGAGTTCCATTGGATATGGCTTCTGCTTTAATTCAGCCAGTGACTGAGTTGGAAATTAAAAAGGCTATGGATTCTATAAATGGGGACAAGGCTCCTAGCCCTGATGGGTTTAGTGCTAGTTTTTTTCACAAGAACTGGGATATAGTTGGAGATGATGTTGTTCGTGCCGTTAAGCAATTTTTTGACACTGGTTTTATCTTGAGGGAATGGAATTCCACAGCCATTTCCTTGGCTCCCGAGAAGAGTGCTCCTGTTACCATTAAGGATTATCGGCCTATCTCTTGTTGTAACGTAACGTACAAGTGCATCTCCAAGATTTTGGTGGCTAGGCTCCAACCTTTGCTTCCTTCTCTGATTAGCCCGGTCCAATCTGCATTCATTAAAGGCAGATCTATTGTTGACAATATTCTTCTTATGCAAGAACTGGTGAAGGACTACCACAAGGATCAAGGTGCCCCTCGTTGTGCTTTGAAGCTCGATCTTATGAAAGCCTATGATTCAGTGGCTTGGGACTTCCTTTTTGAAGTAATGGAGGTAATGGCTTTCCCTTGTTAGTTCATTTCCTGGGTTAAGCAATGTGTTTCTACTGCTATGTTTTCCATTGTTATTAATGGGGAATTGGTGGGTTATTTCCCGGGAAAAAGGGGTTTACAGCAAGGTGATCCTCTCTCCCCCTATTTGTTCCTCCTTGTTATGGAGGGTTTTTCCTCTATATTGCAACAACGGATTGATGCTAGGGGCTTCTCTTTCCACCCTAGATCTAGGGAGTTACAACTTTCTCATATTATCTTTGCTGACGATCTTTTCATCTTGAGTGGGGCTGATTCCCAATCTTTTCAGCTTGTTAGTGATTTGTTACTAGACTTTTATTCAGTATCTGGCTTAAAACCAAACCTCCAAAAGAGCAATGTGTTTCTTGTTGGGGTTAATGATGTCACAAAGCAGGTCCTTTCTCAAATTCTAGCTGTGCCTGAAGGAGTATAGCCTGTTCGATATTTGGGGGTTCCTCTTATTACCACTAGGCTGCATGCCATTGACTGTCAAGTGCTTTTAGATAAAATTCTGGGTTGCATTCAATCTTGGGCTAATAAACTGCTTTCCTATGGAGGCATGGCACAGCTCATCAATTCAGTTTTGTTTAGTACTCAAATTTATTGGAGTTCAATCTTCATTTTGCCTCAAAAAGTTCTTAAAGGGGTGGAGAAGATGGTGCGATCTTTCTTTTGGTCAGGTACGGAGTTGAAATGCGTGGGTGCTAAAGTGGCTTGGGCTAATATTTGTGTCCCAAAAGAAGAGGGTGGTTTGGGTTTTCGAGTGTTAAAAGATTGGAATAGAGCTTCCATGACGAAGCTTTTATGGGCCCTTGCTTTGAAAACTGATACTTTATGGATTAAATGGGTTCATACTTACATTATAAAGGATAAATGCATGTGGAATATGACTATCCCTAACTCTGTATCTTGGACAATCAGGAAAATTTTCAATCTAAGGTCTTTTGTGCAGCCTTGGATTACTCACCAGGTGGGTAACGGAAATCACACTTTCTTGTGGTTAGATAATTGGCACCCACTGAGTCCACTGCTTGCTAGATTTGGTGCCCGAGTGACTTATAATCTGGGTAGGAATCTACAGGCTAAAGTGGCTTTTATTATTGTTGATAATTGTTGTTTAGAGAATGAGAGAGAAGTGTTTTGGGTGTATTAACCAACCCTAACACATGAGAGCTTTATTTATATTACGTGTGAGCTAATTACATAACGTAATCAACCAATGTGGGACTTAGTCTAAACTCTTATTCTAACACTCCCCCTCAAGCTGGAAAATATATATCACAAAATCCCAGCTTGTTACATAATAATTCTAAACGTGGTTTAAATAACGGTTTGGTGAAGATATCTGCCAACTGAGCTCCTGTAGACACGAAAGGAGTAACCAGCACGCCACTATCAATCTTCTCTCGAACAATATGACAATCTACTTCAATATGTTTGGTTCTCTCATGAAATACTGGATTCGAAGCGATATGTATTGCTGCCTGATTATCACAATACATAGGAATAGGTAACTGTACGCCAAACCCCAGCTCCTTGAGCAAAGCTTTCAACCATACAACCTCACATGTAGTATGAGCCATAGCACGATACTCTGCTTCCGCACTGGACCGAGCAACCACAGTTTGCTTCTTGCTCTTCCAGGTAACTAAATTTCCACCAACAAAAGTACAGTATCCAGTTGTGGACCTTCTATCAGATGGTGATCCCGCCCAATCAGCATCGGTAAAGGCCTCAACATGCAAATGACCATTTGAATGATAAAAAAGGCCACGTCCAGGATGAGCCTTGAGATACTTCACAATACGAAGACAAGCTTCCCAATGTGGAAGACGAGGGGCTGACATGAACTGACTCACCATACTAACAGCAAATGAGATATCAGGACGTGTATTAGTGAGATAATTCAGCTTGCCTACCAAGCGACGATAACGGTCTGGATGAGAAAATATCTCTCCCTGATCAACACACAATTTGACGTTTGGATCCATAGGGGTCTCTACCGGCTTTGCTCCCAATAAACCAGTCTCCTCTAGAATATCTAGTGTATACTTTCTTTGAGACAAGCTGATTCCTTCCTTGGATCTTGCTACCTCAATACCCAAGAAATATCGAAACTTACCCAAATCTTTGGTGTGAAACTGACGCTGTAAAAACTGTTTTAACTCATCAATACTTTTCTGATCATCCCCAGTAATAATGATATCATCCACATACACAATCAACACTACTTTCCCCCGATCTGACTTAATAGAGAAGACAGAATGATCAGAATGGGAGCGACACATACCAAACTGTAACACAGCATCACTGAACCTGCCAAACCAAGCTCGAGGTGACTGCTTAAGACCATAGAGAGCTTTGCGAAGGCGACACACCTGAGAACGCTCCCCCTGAGCAACAAACCCTGGAGGTTGCTCCATATACACCTCCTCGAGTAGATCACCATGGAGAAATGCATTCTTGACATCCAACTGAAACAAGGGCCAACCAAGATTGGCAGCCAGAGAAATAAGAATGCGAACAGAGTTAATCTTTGCCACCGGAGAGAAAGTCTCTGCATAATCAATGCCATACGTCTGGGTATAGCCTTTGGCCACAAGACGGGCCTTGTACCGTTCTATGGTGCCATCCGGATTATACTTGACAGTAAACACCCACCGACATCCAACGGTAGACTTTCCTGGTGGAAGAGAAACCAACTCCCAAGTGCCATTGTCATGGAGAGCAGACATCTCAGCCTCCATAGCTGTCCGCCACTCAGAAACAGATAAGGCCTCCTGAACAGTGTTGGAACAAAAACGGACGAAACAGAAGTAGTAAAAGCACGAAGTGACGGAGACAAATGATTATAGGAAACAAACTGAGTAATAGGATGAGTAGTGCAGGACCGAATACCTTTGCGAAGAGCTATAGGAAGACCAGGTGACGGAGGGAGTGGTGGTGGTGGTGGTGGTGGTGGTGAAGCGGGATCTTGGGACGAAGGAGGCGCGGCGGCAGGCACTGGTGGGGCGGTTAATCTTTTCCGTTGACGAACATATACCTGCAATGGTGGCACAGGAACAGGAGGAACATCTATAGGAATAACATACTCAGACTCAGAAAGGACATACTCAGACTCAGGAGTCCCCGAAAAAAAAGGCAATGACTCATTAAAGGTGACATCAGCACACACAAAGTGACGACGAAGAGAGGGTGAGTAACACTTATACCCTTTTTGGGTGCGTGAATAACCAAGAAAGACACACCGGATCGAGCGGGGATCAAGTTTATCCCGATCAGGATCTAGTGCATGAACATAGCACGTACACCCGAATACCCGAGGAGGTAATGAGTGGAGAGGACGACCAGAAAATAAAACCTTATGAGGTATCTGACCACCAAGAATAGTGGAGGGCATACGGTTAATCAAGTAACAGGCTGTAAGAACAGCATCACTCCAGTAAGACTTAGGGACCTGCATTTGGATTAACATGGCACGCATAACTTCAGATAAGTGTCGGATCTTGCGTTCGGCTACTCCATTTTGTTGTGGAGTCCGAGCGCAAGAAGACTGGTGAATTATCCCATGATCATCAAAAAAACGAGAAAGAGCATTATGAAAATATTCCCGTGCATTATCAGAACGAAAAATACGAATGCAAGTATCAAACTGAGTTTTTATTTCTGCATAAAAGGACTTAAAGACAGAAGACAACTCTGATCGCGTTTTCATAAGATAAAGATATGTAACACGAGAGAAATCATCAACAAAAATAACATAATACTGAAAACCAGTTAAAGTGGGAACATGAATAGGACCCCAAATATCTGAATGTACTAACTGGAAAGGACGCGACGCACGACGCTCAACCCTAGGATAAAAAGACACTCGACGGTGTTTACTAAACTCACAGACTTCACATTGCAAGTCCTTAATACTGCTACATGATGGCACCAGACGCTTCAGGTTTTGAAGCGAGGGATGACCCAGACGACAATGCTGTTGATAGGGAGAAACGGATGACTGAAGAGCAACAGACGCAGGATAAATGTCATTGGTAAAGTAATATAGGTCGCCACGTTCAGTACCCCCACCAATCTTCCTCCCCGTCTTGAGATCCTGAAACACACAACCATGAGAAGAAAAAGTGATGGAGCAGTTTAAAGATTTCGTAAGTTTACTAACAGACATAAGATTAAATGGAAAACTAGGAATATGGAAGACAGAGTCCAAAGTAAGAGATGGAGTAACAGAAACGGAACCCAAACCAGTAATTTCAGAAGTTGAACCATCAGCTAAGGTAACACGAGATTGTGTACCAACAGACCGACGACTAGAAAAGATAGTAGATGTACCAGTCATATGATCAGAAGCACCAGAATCGATAACCCAAGGAGTGGAAGAACGAGAAGAGGCAACACAAGCAATGGAGGAACCGGTCTGAGCGAGCGTAGCAGTAGAGGATGAAGTCTGATTTGACATTAGGCGCTGATACTCTTCTGAAGAAATAGTCACCACAGGGTCGGCAGGGTGAGGAGGCGGCTCAACATCCTCAAAAATAGCAGCCTGATGAGCCTGAGGAAACCCATGGAGATCATAGCAAGTCTCCACGGTATGATTGGTCCCCCCATAATAAGTACACAATCGGGAATCACGGCCACGACCACGACCACCTCCCCCTGACATGCGACCACCAAAACCACGTCCAAAACCACCATTACCAGAACCACGAGCAGCCACACCAAAATCACGCCCACCAAAACCACGGCTAGAGCCACGTCCATTAAACCCAGAGTTGCGATCACGACCATTAAACCCAGAATCGCGACCGCGACCACGACCACGGCTATATGAAGTACTAGAAACACCAGAAACAATGGAAGCCAATGCTGAACGATCAGGAGGTGGCGCAGACACAGATACAGAAGACTGTCGAAGGCGACTAAAGACCTCGCCGAGAGAAGGTAGATCACGAGACCCCAATAGATGATTACGAACAGGACCATAAGTGGATGATGTACCAGATATAAACCGAGCAACCTGCATACGCTCACGCTGGCGCCGCATGACCTGAACATCTGAGGAAATCGGCTCACATATGTTAAGCTCCTCACAGATACCACGGAACTTCGCATAATAAGACTCCAAATATAAGTCCCCCTGTGAGATAGAAAAGAATGACTGATGAAGATCATATGTGCGACGGAGATTGTTAACACCAGAATACATCTCCTGAGCCTGTGTCCATACTTGTTTAGCCGTAGGTAAGAAAACCAGCGTGCTAGCAATATGTTCTTCCATACTATTCCATAAATCAGACCGAATATTAGCATCCTCAGATACCCATGTCTCATATGTGGTAGCAGTCGCAGCGGGTGGATCATCTGTTAAATAATGATAAAGTTTCTGATCCACATAATAAACCTCGACAGCTCTAGCCCAAACAGCATAATTCTTACCATTCAAAGGGGTGGAGGTAATGGACAACCTCTCACGAAACCGAGAAGAGCTAGCCAAACGATCAGTACCAACAGAATTAGAAGCAGACTCAGACTTCTTTTCAGACATTATACTGAACGATAGAGAGATAACAACTAATATGAGTAAACTATTTTAACTGAGTAAACCACCACCACCAACTACACATCAACCAATAGGAAATCCAACATCAAAAACCACTGACCAAAGCTTTAACAACAGGACTACTTATCATCAACAAATACCCATTACCTCGTAAGCCAAAAATGTCACTGAATATCACCAACACAGAAACAAGGAACGTCGGAGACAGATGCATCACTTACAAGCATCAACGAACCAAATTACAAGACTGTTGGGCCACGGATGAGGGTTAAACAAGGCTGGCGAGGGTCGCCGGAGTCAGGCGAGGGTCGCCGGAGGTGCGCCGGAGGCTGGCGAGAGTCACGGAAGCTGGGTTATGGCTGGGTCTAAGTTTTGAGAGCTGTCGGTAACTAAATAAGGGGTTTAGGGTTCAGGCGAGAGTCATAGAGGTTCAGGCGAGGTTCGCCGGAGTCAGGCGAGGGTCGCCGGAGTCAGGCGAGGGTCGCCGGAGGGGCGCCGGTGGCTGGCGAGGGCCACGGTGGCTGGGTTATGTCTGGATCTGAGTTTTTGGCTGAGATATGGTGGCTAGGGTTTCCTGATTACTGTTCACAGATCGTGACACTGTTCACAGATCGTGACACTGTTCACGATGGCTACAGTAGACGATTTCTGGGCTAGGGTTAGAATCTATGGTGGGTTAGGATTGTGCTTTGATACCATGTTGTTTAGAGAATGAGAGAGAAGTGTTTTGGGTGTATTAACCAACCCTAACACATGAGAGCTTTATTTATATTACGTGTGAGCTAATTACATAACGTAATCAACCAATGTGGGACTTAGTCTAAACTCTTATTCTAACAATAATCATTGGCTTTGGCCCAGGGGGAGGAATAGAGTCACTAGAGAGATTATTGAGCATACACCGGTTTCTCTTCTTCCTAATACTGCCCGGGAAGACTCTATTATTTGGAACTTAAATGCCAACGGTAGATTCTCTGTTTAGTCTGCTTGGAATGCATTCAGAAGGCCCAAACCTCTGGTCCCTTGGGCTAAAGTAGTGTGGTACAAGCATGCAGTTCCTAAGTGGGCTATTGTGCAATGGTTGGCCATCCTGCGTAGACTTTCCACAAAGGACAGGTTGCAGCAGTGGGGTGTCTTGGTGGAAAACCAATGTGTGTTGTGTTCAAATGCTGTGGAATCTCATGAGCATCTATTTTTTCAGTGCCCTTTTTCATCTCTGTTGTGGAGCTTGTTGCAAATGAAGTTTAGTTCCTTTTGCAGCCTTTCTGTTCTTTCTCAGGTGGTAGATTGGATGGTTCAACACCATACTGGCATTCTTTTCTTGAATCTGGTGGCTAAAGTGGTTTTTGCTTCTACGATTTATCATGTTTGGGGGGAGCGTAACAGACGTATTTTCCAACAGCATAGAGGCTTGGATGTGCGGGGTTTGGAAGCTCAGATTTGTACAGAGGTTAGAGCTTGTATCAGTTCTTGGAGAGGAGTGAAGCGAATAGGAGTTAATCTGGCTCTCTACTCTCGTTGGCGCTTCTCTACTCGTATTTTTTTACTCTAGGTTTTAGCGAGTAGCTTGTATAGTTGTTGATTTTGGGTTAGTTGTCTTTTCTGCTGTAGAGTGTTCTTCTGAGCGATTTTTTGGCTTGGTTCACTGGGGAATGCCCCTTTGATTTTGTTTCCTGTTTGTTGTGAATAAAACTTTAATTACCCCAAAAAAAAAATATGGATTATTTGACGGGGAAAAAAAATTCGCGGGATCAATCTACGTTTTTCTTTTTCATGAGTATCTCAAGAAATTATCGAGAGGAAGTTGAATACGATTAAATATAATTCTTTTCAGTTTAGACAAGTGTATAGTTTAGGACTTTGGGTGTTTGGGAGCCCTATTATTTATTGTGCATTTTCTAATTATGGGTATTGAGGATTCAATTTGAAAATCTATAACGTCAAAATTTATTTTGCAAAATGAACTCAAAAAATGAATAATTCAAAAATCACCCTAGAAAAGCTTTTTGAATTTTCATTTTTCATTTTTCATTCTTTATTCATTATACGTGCAAGTATACTTATCCACTTTATACTTAATTATAACATTTCTGTCCAAAACGCTTTTGTAAATAATTGTTAGCATTGTCGGATAATTTAAATGAGACGACATATGGTGATAGTTTGTGGGATGACCAAACTTGACACATTTGCTAGTGTTTGCTAGTGTATGACCCACTCAGCTATGGTCAACTAACAAAATTAAAACATGTATTGGAGCTCCAAAATGTGATTCAAAAAAGGAAAAGAAAAGAAAAAACTTTCTAGTTATTATTCAATTTTATAATCTACAAATCGTAATTCAAACTTTAAAGAATAATTAGCTCCCGAACACTCCGAGACACTCCCTTAATACCTGCTTTATTGCGATTAAAGTGAAGATCGCCGGCCAAATTTGGTTTTCATTTATTTTCAGTTTTATTTGATTCTCATTTTGTCCTCTGAACATATTCAGTTATCATTCCACAAGTTTGGAAGAAACCTATTTCATCCGTTCCGAAATCAATTACTATTAGAAAGAAGTCAATTGTTGTTTCCAAAATCTCATTAGAGATGGCATTTTTATTCTTCTGCTCAAACTGATACTCAACTAACCGATATCTTTCTGTTTGCATTACCATTTAGCAAAGGGATCACACGGTAACAAAATTTAATCCGAAAATAGCCTAAATGAGGCAAAAGAATCACAAGCCTTTGAAAATCGTAAGATTACAATGGTAAAAAATTGATCACATGTACCTCAAAAGTAACTTGGACAACTGAAACAGACACAATCTAAAAAACGCCTCAGTGGAACTTCACAGATATCGAACCATATCATAGTTAGATCACTAGGCACTGTTACTGTGTCAAAATTAAGAACTACAGCCATAGCAAGCATCAAGCCTTCTTCTTTTTGGATTTGAGCATCACAAGCCCAATAAAGATGGACAAGAAGCAAAGAAGTGCCACACCGGCGAATACAGGAATGAGAACGGCGTATTCTTGCGGAAGAAAGTACTTGTGAATAAAGTGATCACCATCCACAAATGGCTGAAATTGCATAGGAAATCGTAAGTAAGAACAAATATTATATTCAAGTTTGCAAAGTAATTATTAACTTGAAGGAATGTCAACTGACCAGGATGATGACCCAAAGGGTATAGTATGTGAATATAGATATGCTGATAAGGGATAACAGAAACCCAACTGCCCTGTCTGCTAATTCCATTACAACACTCGTGGAGTTCCGCTGCCTGTAATAGAATCAAACAAATGGGAATTTAAAGGTCAGCAGATTTCTTGATGTTTCAAAGTGAGGATACATATCTTATAATAACATGAAAATTAAAAATAGACAGAGCAGAGTAAAAGTTCTATCAAGTTTCCCCAACTGCCCCCAGCTATCCCGCGTCCAACACAAAAAATAAAACTGAGAAAAGGAAAACGATGAAGTCTTAGATGGAAAAGCAGGAGAGAGACGTATGTTTTTGGCCTCCAAAAAGGCTGTTCAATGGTATCATCATGCTGGTTAAGGCTGGATGAATAAAAATCACATCAACTTTTCTAGTTAGGCATATCCAAGTCTTACTTAAGTACTCAATGGAAAATCAAATCACAGGGATTTACCAAGGCTATTCAATGGAATCTCCACACCCCTAAAGTGATACTTCTATTTTGCCCACCCCCAGCAGTTCACATAAGGCACAAGGGAGTCAGAATCAAAGCAAGCGCCGTGCTCTTTCCCACCTTTCTGCACTCCAAATATGTGAAAAGTACTCAACTTTTTGAAGGAGCACCGAACACACTTTCAAACAATGATGGTATGAACTCCCTAGTTTACTAGCTATCGTTCAATGGATAAGATGTGATCACAAGACTCTCCCTCTCATGTGCACATATAGCACCCATAAACAACATTTCCACATAGCATCAAATAAGTAGCATTTCCATAATGTTCCTTCTCATACAAACTTCTGCTAAATATGACAAGAAACCAACTCAGTAATGTTTTCATGCCCCTTGGACATACATATAAACATATTTATGGATAAATACATGCATCATAGAGCTTTTAGGCCAGCATGCCAAGACAAAGCAGTGCCAAATGGTACCAAATAAGTGACATTAACCCCTTTTTCCGATTCCCATGGACTGGAATCAGAATAATTAAGAAAGTGTGGATACCCACACACTCAACTACATACATCACTGTTTTACGCTGCCTAGTGACTATTATGCTTCGAACCATTATTTGAACACCCAATATAAAGCCATGGCTCGTGAAACGAGGATTGCTGCAGTTGATTTGATGACCCAAAGTATAACATACGTTTGACAGAGTCAGTTTTATTTTTAAGAGAATAATAAAACGTTCCACCACACCCTTCGCAGATAACTTGAGCATAAGAATCCAATAATGCATTGACCCCTCCTGAAAGTTATGCCTTCCAGAAAGCAACAAAGAAAAAGATAGCCCAACCACTCCAACAAAAAGTTCCACTCAACAAAAACAAGAAAAGAGAATAAACGCAGGGCTGTGGGATTGGCAAAAGTGAAATTACATAACGACTGAACTAACAATGAACTGTCCAACAAACAGAAAGTTTAGCCCATTATTGGACAAGGCATAACGTCTTGCAAAAGGGACCTTGTCAGATTCCAACACTACCTTCCCATAAAGGTATGTTGGATCTACAAAATCATTACCTTTTCCCTTGAAACGAATATAGACATTGTACAACAGGAGGCTCAAGTGACCACAACATAAACTTCTAGTTTCTTGACAACACAGAAAACCAAAAGGAGCAGTTTCTAATGCACTCTGCACTCTTGCCGTTCTTTTTACCGGCTAAGGTAGTCTTCCCTTTCTCTTCCCACCGCGCGCCACCCCCCCCCCCCCCCCCAAAAAAAAAAAAAAAAATAGAGTTACCTTCACTTCTAAACATAATGATAGTATGACTTAAATATCCAGACATCACATAACAGTCATCCTTCACCTCAAGCCTTATCTGCCCAGTACACGTGAAGCTCTTCACATTTCACCAAAAAAATAGAAAGCATAATATTAATGCTGTCCTGGGCTTCCAGTATCGGTTCTCCTGTTTTCAGTTTTTTATGTTTTCTTTGCAATGATAATTCCCACCTCCTAATTGCATATTCCACCACTAAGAATGAGCTTTCAATTTTCTTACAAAACTAGCCACTAACTTCAAAGAGAACACGAAGCAACAATGAGCATGAACTAGGTTTTGCTTGTGTTTAAAGACCACAATTAGCAATAAGCTGTCAAATGGATGCAACCAAGATGTTTACCAAACAAGAAGGTATTGACATCTCAACGTAAAATTGATAAACCTATTGGGACCGTTTGATCGGCCGGATTAAACATAGCATTCTATTACAAACCTAATATATCTGTGGAGATCTTGAATAACTAATCCCACAAAACATGGGATACACAATAACATAGGAAACATGGCATTAATGATTCTCGCACTATTACTGCAGTGTCATTACTTAGGCGATGGGATAACTTATCCCCTCATTATTAGCCCTACCAATCAAACATAGTTTTAAAAGCCAAAATATTTGGTACCCAAAAATGTAAACCATAGAAATATTAAGAAATTAAGACAACATAATAATCAAGATGGGAAAGAGACCTGAACAGAAGCGTAGATAATTAACTATATGATCAAACAAGAAAGAAAATTGTATATTCCTTTATTAAAGCATTTACGCCAGCTAACGCACATCTCAAACTAATCCAGGGACCATAAACCCACCGTCCACTAGCAGGTGCCCCACTTAAAGCCAGAGTAAATGCTCCATATGGAATGGCCCAAAAGTAGTTGAGGTTTCGAACCCGAGACCTTTGGAAGGAGCAAAATCCTGAGTCCCATTCCTCGACCACCCGCTGAATTATGCATACGTTTTCTTGTGTATAATCGGACAAGGGGTCCAACTAAATTGCTTGAATCAGCAATTGGTAATTGGGTATATCAGTCTATATACATCATCGGCACTCATGAATTCGTACATACTCAAAGCGCGTTTGCAGATACCAGGATTTATGATTCAAGTTTCTCTCAAATTATGCAATTAGAGTTACGTCTGAGTCAATTGAAACCCTAAGTTCAATCGATCAGTTTCGCCGAAAACGAAAAATTAATCGAAATTACTTGAGACTTTGGGAGGAATTGAATTACCTTGTTTGGCCGATTGAGGTAGATGAAAGTGACGATCTTTGCTGTGAAGCAGGGAACTCACCTCAACGGCGTTACCGCAATACCACAACGGACTTTACGCAGTGTTTGGGCGGAAGCTGGGAAAGGAAATTGAAGAGAAATAAGAACGGGAAAATAAGAGCGAAATCATAAGGAGAGCTGTTTTTTTTTATTACTCTGATCTTCCTAGTAATAAAACCAAACAAATAAAATAAAAAAACGGATTTCGATGATCCCGATCAGAGTAATAAAATAAAATAAAATAAAAGCGAAACCAAACAATTTCCAATTTCGGACCAATTTGCCCTTTAATTTTTACCATATTACCAGTGGCCCTTTAATTTCTGCAGCGTATTTCCCCACGTCCAAACGTGATTCTAAGCTCAGGTAAGTGTTGCACCGTGTCCGTAGATCATTGTGCTGGTTCCGAAATCTCGAGGCAGCGTCCGATGGCACTTTAGTGGGCCCGTTGTGGCGGCGTGGGTGTGAAACCCACTGTGCGCAGCTGTTTTTTTTTTTTTTTTTTTAAACGCTGACGAAATGAAGGAATTGCGATGGTGGGGTTTCGAGGTGGGTGCGATGGTGGTGGCGCCCCCTGACATGGGTCCACTCCTTCCTCCTTTACCCCCACACACGCACGCCCGACCCCATCTCCCCTCTTCCGAAAATACCCCCGCACACCCCAAAATTATTCGAAACCATTTTCTCTTTATTTAATTAATAATGTTTATATTCTATATCTTTTTTATTTATTTAATATTATTTTAGTATTCCGATTTTCAATCCGGTTGAATAGGTGGAAAGATCTTGTTTTTTTTATCATTTTATCTTTAATGGTCATAATGAATTTTTGGCTTCGTAGAATCAAATATCTCGTAGGGCTAATCAACAGAGTCCTAGAGTCAAAATTTAAATATAGTCATTTAGGATAAAATGATCAGAAAACTAAAAATTTTCCACCGGTTAGAACGGATTGAAATTTGGAAAACTTAATTTTTTATTCTCCATATTTTTTAATATATAAACTGTATAAAGAGAATAAAAAATTAAGTGCTCCAAATTTCAATCCATTTGAACAAGTGAAAAGATTTTAGTTTTCTGATCATTTTATCTTAAATGGTCATAATTAAATTTTGACTCTATGGCTCTCGTTGATTAACCTTAAGAGATATTTGATTCTACAACTTTCTTAGGATTATTCAACGAAAGTCCTAGAGTCAAAATTTAATTATGACCATTTATGATAAAATGATCAGAAAACTAAAATATTTCCACCGACTTTCAAACGGATTGAAATTTTGAACACTTAATTTTTTAACCATATTTTTAATATATAAACTGTATAAAGAGGTTAAAAATTAGTGTTCCAAATTTCAATCCGTTTTAACCGATGAAAAGATTTTAGTTTTCTGATCATTTTATCCTAGATGATCATAATTAAATTTTGACTCTAGGACTTTCGTTAATTAGCCGTAAGAGATATTTGATTATACAACTTTCTTAGGGCTATTCAACGAGAGTCCTAGAGTCAAAATTTAATTATGACCATTTAAAATAAAATGATCAAAAAACTAAAATCTTTCCAACGGTTCAAACGGATAGAAATTTAGAATACTTAATTTTTTAACCATATTTTTTAATATATAAACTGTATAAAGAGGTTAACAAATTAAATGTTCCAAATTTCAATCCGTTTGAACCGGTAGAAAGATTTTAATTTTCTGATTATTTTATCCTAAATGGTCATAATTAAATTTTGACTGTAATGCTCTCGTTGAATATCCCTAATTTTTTAACCTCTTCATACAGTTTATATAAATAGGTTAAGTGCAATTGCTACCTACGAAATTATTACCATTTGTGCAGGCCATTAGTTTTGAACATACAGGTTTTGTTGCCTCTTTATTTTTCTAATAGTTGACTTCACTTTCAGGTCTAAATAAGCTAGGATTAGAGGCTGAGAGTGATTACGGGAGTATTTTTTCCCATTGGTATTATCTAAAGCCTGCACAGAACACAAGAAACACATCCAGGCCAGGAGTTGGGAAGAGAATTGAACATCTGCATGTTCTCATGAAATAATAGGTGTAAATTGGCTACAGTCATCATATTACCAGCGTACTTACTTCTCGTATTTGTGGAAGCAGCAAACAACCAACATTCACTTCGTTTTATTTGCTTCTCTATCTCTTTCTTCTTCAATATTTTTGCTATTTCCAAATATCCCTTATATGGAATGGATGCTAGCTGATTGCAGTTGTATGAGTTGATTTTACAGGGATTTGTAAGAAGAAAAAAATCCTGAACAACCACTTCAAACTGGCCCTGGGATTTCTACGATTTTGCTACTCTGCACAATATGTAATTTCCCTATGCAAGCAAAAACTTATGCCCTTCTTGTTTTAATCAATGCATATGTTGTGCCTTCGTAATTATTACTAACTGCTTCTTACGGTTCCAACTATGCAGTTTAAACCCAAAAAAATTATTGCCCCCAAACCATAACTTCTTCCCTTCGACGGGCATGGCATTCGTGCCTTGCACGACTGGAAATTCTAGTGTGTGTGTGTATATATATTTATTTATTTCATAATAAATCAAATCCCATAAACTTCGTCTGAATTGAAATTACGATTGGAGTGGACTTTATTATAAACACAAAGTCTCAAACTGTACAGTGTACTCTGCATTCGTCTTTTATTTAATTTGTTAGCTAGCTAGCGAGATATTTTATCCCCGCCTTTAATCTCCCTTCTACGGTGGTGTTCCAAATGAATATAAAAAAAAAACTTTTAGAAAAAGAAGGTTTTTCAAGCTCAAAAATGATGTGTTTACGTAAATAATTTTTCTACCAATATGTATCTTATTTGATAGATCTCATTGAGATCTTTTAAACGGTATAAAAAAATTAAAAAAATATTTTTTATTTTCATTATATTTGAGCTTGAAAAACCTTCTTTTTCTAAAAATTCTTTTTACTGTTCATTTGGAACACCACCTACACCAACCATGGAATTTTATACAATATATTTCGTCAACCTTATATGGACAATTTAGTTGGCGGATGCATGATTTGTGTCTAGCAAAGGCCTGAATCACGTGTATTTTTTCATATTGATTTTAAAAAGCATACGCTTTATAAATATATAATGCTTCTCGCGAGACCCGAAGAAGAGATAATATTATGTTCATGTGCACATCCTTTGTTTAATTTTCTAGATGCACCCTAAAAAAGATTCATAAGTTGAACTTTTGGTAATTTTTACCCCACGCGCGTAGAAATTTTAAGATTTTTTCTTTTTCACTCAAATTAAAGGACTTGCATGGGTTAATCTCATCAGGTAAGCCAGAGAAACATGGGTTATGGGCCCCCCAAAAAGGACTAAAAATGGGGGGACTAAAAATGTGGGGGGGGAGGGGGAGGGGGGGAAATTCTATAGGACCCCTATGTATGGTCTAAATAAACTAAGTCTTCTTTACACAAAATAGGGGCCCAATTGAAATTTAGGGACCACAAAATAGACTCAATTAGATAGAAACATTGGAATTAGAATTACATCCCGTTACGACATTCTGTTCAAGGTTGATGACAAACAACTCAGGGGAAAGAAACTTTTCAAAGTTAAAATTAATAAAAGAATTAACTTTGGTCAACTATACCTCAAGAAAGATTAAATGGATTGACTATATTATCTATTGAGAAGGAGTTGGTGAATAAGCTTGACTGTGGAGACTTAAAAGTGTGAAAATACTAATATTAAAATAATGATTTTGAGATATTGTAATGGTCGCATTTTTTTGAGATACCTATATGCTTAATTACATTTTGTAATGAATTTCGTTTTTGTATGAAACTCTTTGTATATATACCAACTTTTGTATGGAAAATATAAATATGCCTCATTTAAGGGCTACGCTTCTGACCTCCAAAACTTATGATGACTAAGTCTCATAAATATCTTTCTAATTAACCTAAAAATTTGTATACTACGTGAGAG
The DNA here is from genome assembly GCA_019656835.1 of Rhododendron ovatum. NCBI lineage: Eukaryota > Viridiplantae > Streptophyta > Magnoliopsida > Ericales > Ericaceae > Rhododendron > Rhododendron ovatum. The sequence continues at coordinate 18,697,944 of CM033794.1, read as the reverse complement.
TGTTCAGACTTGTGTAGGGGTCCGAGTCTCCTTTTGCACCCCTCGGGACTGCCACTAGAGAGGGAGAGTGTGTGTTACACGTCGTTTGATTAGAAGAAATTAAGAGATCGATTGAGACAGTACGTACTTCCAAATAAGGAAGTAGAGTAGAGTACTTGGTAATTAAACTAATGAACTGTGGATACATAATTAAATTGAAGCATGAAATACCCAACTGTCGATAACATAAAATAATTAGAACTAAAAAACAGAATCTAACTAACTTTACTCCTCCAATATTACTACTACCCTAGCTAGCCAGCCTAATTCTTGGAGGAAAGCCTGCCTGCCTGCCTGCCTGCCTTCCTTATGGTTATGGAGTACGTACTAGTATTACGTATTATTTTTACTGCTGCGAGAATCATCATGGATATTGATCGATCGCTCTATTTTTAGGCCTGACGCATTTTGCTGATTTTTCATCGCAATCCCAAACGCACTTGCAATTTAAGGAATAAATTTCACAATAACCGAAGGGACGATTCCAAGGCCATGGATGTCTGACTTTGCAACTGTTGGAGCAATCCAAGTCATCTCTATGTCTGCATATAAACAGATCTTCGCAGCACAACCCTACTCCTTCCACCTTTGTCATTAATCTACTCACTGCAAACCAATCCCATCACGTACACATTATGCATACATACATACATAGATAAGTTATAACGATCATTTGTCGGCCCGATAAGGAGAGGATCGATATGCATGTATTCCTAGGAGTTGGACAAGGTATTGATCAATAACTTCTTTTTTATCATTTTGATTTTCGCATTCTCTTTTTTATCATTTAACTTCCTCTTCTTTTCGCTTTTATTTATCTAATTTAATAGTATTACCGTACAAAGTGATCATATAAACCTTTGAAGGAAACTCAGAGGTTGCAATTAAATTTTTAACCTTAGAAGGAAACTCAATAGTTGCAATTAAATTTTTAACTTTTTAAATACCCTTCAAATTTTTTTTTTTTTTTGTGGGTGGGTATATTCCTTGAACTATTCTTCAATTCAGGAAATGAAATGGCAAAAACAAAATTTTTAAAGACTTTGTCCTATTGACTTCTTGGAATGGAAAGACATTTTAGAAAATTCACAAATGAAAAGGTGAAAATTTACTCCTATGTCATTGTCCTTGAGCACGTGTTCGATCGCTAGCCTATAGAAGAGAGCCTAACTTTTCTGTCATATCGTAAAATAGAAATAAAAAGAAATTAACTTTTCATGTTTTGTTTCTTCACTTTCTTGATTAACAAAGAGAATTTAATTACCTGATGCTGCAATGAGGAGGATAAGTAGAATACAGCAAGCCGAGGAAGGTTTAGTCATATCAAGCATCCAAAATCTGCATTGGTTTTGATAGTACGTTCATCAACCCCAAAACACTTACATATTTATACACAAATGAAAATACAAGGTTCAAACCCCATTGTAGTAAGTATATGGTAAAATTTACTTACCAAAAAAAAAAGTACATGGTAAAATCTTAATTTCTATTATATATTTCGATTATATCAATTACCTTCTTTGTTCATCTGGTATGGATTTGCTCATCTAATGTTTTTTTCTCCATCTTTCTTCGTATTACATAATAATTAAGCCTCCTACCTTCTTAAGTAAATTAATTATCTTCTTTCTTATTTTATGTGGAACACACATTAATCCAGTTAATAGAAAATACAAAAAGTTATGTTCATGGTTGTTATTTGAAGAGATAATGAACATTAAAACTTTTCTACAAAGTAGACAAAAGATAATTAATTGGTATAATAATCTATATCTATGTCTATATTACATTACACAGCGGTTTTGCAAATGTTTCTTTCATAATTGTCCTCCATCGCAGGTTGGAGGGTTGAGATTGAAGCATCAAATTGATCCAACGTCCATCAATTAAGATCGTTCGAAATTTGAAATAAATCAAAACAAGATCCATGACAGTTGTGTATAATTACACAAAATCGGGAATGGATCCATCAGATTGTGCTAGGTAAAGAAATTATAAGATTGTCTATAATTATAGTACCAAAGTTAGCGTTATTATAAGAAAAGCATTCTTATTAACTAAATTTCGGGAAATTTAAAATCTTTATGGAACTCTAATTTTATATCCTGAATGTTACCATTTGAACCTTGGATTTTTTTTTTATACTGAATGTTACCATTTGAACCTTGGGTTTTTTTTTTTTCAACCGATAAAAGAGATCATTTTTTAAAATGGCAAAGAAATTTTATTAATCTTCGAATAAGTATTACAAAGATTAAAGGGAACACGAAAAACAGTATCACAACCTACTGCAAACATCCGAACTAGGTTGACACATAAGCAATGAGACAATCATATGCTAATCCGAGACCCGAGAGAGACAAGAAAAGGAAGAAAGAGTAGGCCACGAGCCAACTGAAAGTGCGGAACCAAAATTACAGAGCAGAATAACCAATTTAATCCCTAATCAGAATCCAAAAGTATTCCCAAAAAAGAATTCTCCAACAGTAGCTAGCAACTTGAAAGGTGACTCTCAAGTAGAATTCACATCATGCTCATCCCTTCAGTAGGCAGAGTTGAGACTCATGGGTACCGTAGGACATCTTTGAAGTGTAATCGAATTGATGTGATATGAGCCTCTATGGGAAGACTAGAACCCTGACCTCCTAGTGGGAAGACTCAAATCATATTCTCTTAGTGAGATGCAAGAGTCTTGGCCAACTGAACTAACCCCAGCACGAGGTCGAGAATTGTAGGATCTGAGCTTGGTTTTATGATCCGTAGGGATGGTAATTCGTCCCGCTCCGCCCCCAAACGGCTTTGGTTGAGTTCCCGCATCTAGTTTTTTGGGTTGCATCAAGGTTTCTAATCTCCAGCATGGGTTGGCTTGTGGTGGCTGTGGTTTTGGGTTTTTTTTTTGGGTATGTGCTTAATTGTAATATTTGGGCTTATCAAGACATCGAGAGTGTGCTTTAATGTTCTATTTGGGCTTTTTTAGCCCTCAAGTGTTGAGGGCACCCTCTCAGCTGTATTTCTAACTTTTGGTTGCAAGCCCTTTCCCCTAACCCCTTTCATAAAATTTAATTTTGCCAATAAAAAAACTTGATCGAGGCTAGTTTTCATGACTCATGAGTATCTCAAGAAATTATTGGAAGGAAGTTGGATACAATTAAGTATAATTCTTGTCAGTACAGACAAGTGCATAGTTGAGGGGGGTGTTTAGGAGCCCTATTATTTATTGTGCATTTTCTAATTATGGGTATTGAGGAGTCAATTTGAAAATCTATCATGTCAAAATTTATTTTGCAAAATGAACTAAGAAAATAATCAGTGCAAGTGCAAATATACTTATCCACTTTATAATTGGGCTCTGTTTGGAATTAGGAAAAGAAAGGGAAAAGGAAAGAAAATAATGTTGAGGAAAATGAAGGGAAAATTGGAGAGAAATTGAGAGGAAAGTTTTCTTTTTTTGAAACGGCAAAAAATATTATTAAGGAAACTCGATAATAGATACATTGAGAAGGAAAGAAGAGGGAAAGATGAGAGAGAAAATAGAGAAAGAAAAGGGAGATTTTGTGGGGACTTCCAACACGAAGTTGAGAAGAAAAAAAGAAGATCTCAGTACGAAGTTTAAACAGAAAACATCCAGAAACCGAAATTAACGTTTGGTAGCGGCAGTTTTCCTTGTAATTGCAATCAATCCATCCGTCCTTCCAAGAGAGTAGCAACCAAAATAATCAGGGGACTGAGTAAAGCTTTTCTAGCTCAGAGGTCAAATCTAGCATCACCTCATCTTCTTTCAGCCTTCCGAATCTTCAAAATATATCATCAGCATCATTCAACATCACTATGAATAACCAACAGCTTCACGATCCTCAGCATCCAGAAACAAAGACCAGCTGCAACCCAAGAATCTCAGAATTCACTTGCATATCTTGATTGTTATCATTATTACATCTCTTGGCCCCAAACATAGATCAGGCAGTCATGCAGCATATATAATTCAATCTTGGATACAGCAGCAGATATACAAGCCAGATTGCTTTCCAAAAATCTCTTAATACCTGTGAACTCATAGACCAGTATACACACAAAGGTTTTAGACGGAGTTCCAGAATCACCAAACAATATTACTACATCAGCATCACATATCCAGACTCTTAGCCCTCCAAAAGTTGGAGTTGGAAAGAGTGGTCAGGAAAAACCAATAGCAGCAATCAACAGCAAGATACTTTCCAAAGCTCTCTTAGCCCGGCCTCCACACACTGGGAGTTGAAAGAGATATGTCATAACCCAAAGTTCAGTACAGCTGGAAACTCGTATCCCTTCAAAACATTGGAGTTGAGATAGTTATAAGAAAACAACATTCAGCATCGAAACTCCAACCATACGAGACAATCCAGATTGCAGCAGCAGCAGCAAAAGCAATATCTCTTAGCCCTCCCAAGGAAAAGGAGTTGCCAAGAGAAAACAAAAAAGATACCAGCCACACAAGACACAAAACACCCAAAACCAACTAGGAGACATAAGACAAAGGACACAAAAAGGGAAAACAAAACAACACAGGACACAAGACCCTAAAGCAGGAAACAAAAACAAACAAAAAAAAAAAAACCAGAAAAACAAGACACAAACCCAAAACACCTCAACCCAAAAGACCCAACCAACCCCAAACACAAAAGAAAAACAGCCAAGAAACAAAACCCAAACAAAGCCCCAAGAAAAAACTCCACCAGACACCAAGATAAAACAGAGAAAAGCCAAGACCCCACACCCAAGAGCCCAAACAAGACACAGACAAACACCAACCAGACACACCAAACCAGAAATCAAATACAAATCTTCCTAATCCCATCCAGACTTCTTTTAAAATCCTCCACCGAATAATCCTTGATGTTATATTTTCCTTTGATCCAAAGTGCCAGTTTAGTTTTGATGAGATCAACCAGCTCAGCTTTCTCCCAAGGTTTTATTATTAAAAGTAACATTATTTCTGCTAGTCCAAATGGACCACAAAATTGCATAGAAACATGCCAACCTGTGGGGCTCTGATGAACGTGGCTCGCTTCCTCTGGAACTGCTGTTCGTCTAGATCTAACCTCGTTCCCTTGAACGTAACCTGCACCACGAAGCACGACTAAAAACCACACCGGAGGAGCCCCGGAATGGCCCTCCGACGCAAGGATGAGAATAGTGCAGAGAGAGGAAAGCAAAGGACTAGGGTTTCGAGGGTAGGAGATCATGTACCTTTTAGGGTGACTATCCCTTGGTATTTATAGAGGATTCTTGGCTTGCTCTCCAAGTTCGTCTATGCGTCTGACACGCGTCGGCTGACGCCACCCGTGACGTAGCGGATAAGGCGGTTAGTGTGAGCTGTCATTGGAGACATGGCCGAGCCCAGTTGCCTAGCTTTGGGCCAAGCCGAGCTTCGTGGGAGCATCGTGGAAGACATGGCCGAGCCCAGTTGCCTAGCTCCTGGCCGAGCCTGAGCTTCGAGGGAGCATCGTGAGAGATATGGCCGAGCCCAGTTGCCTAGCTCCGAGCCGAGCCTGAGCTTCGAGGGAGCATTGTGGGAGATATAGCCGAGCCTAGTTGCCTAGCTCCGGGTCGAGCCGAGCTTCGAGGGAGCATTGTGGGGACATGGCCAAGCCTAGTTGCTTAGCTCCGGGCTGAGCCGAGCTTCGTGGGAGCTATCATGGGAAACATGGCCGAGTCCAGTTGCCTAGCTCCAGGCCGAGCCGAGCTTCGTGGGAGCTATCATGGGAAACATGGCTGAGCCCAGTTGCCTAGCTCAGGGCCTAGCCGAGCTTCGTGGGAGCTGTCATGGAAGACATGGCCAAGCCTTGTGGACTAACTCCGGGATGAGCCGAGCCTCGTGGATGAGCTCTAATAGAAGAAATGGCTGAGCCTCGTGGCCTTCCGCCGAATGTAGCGATTGTGGCCGAACCAGAATATTCGGACCACTACACAACCAGCGTAACCTTTCCAAGTTTCTGAATTTAGCATCCCACCATAATTGCCTTAGTCCCTCCAAATTAGCAGGGCAGACCCACACCCCACCCCACCAAAGAAGGATCTCAGACCATACTTCCTAAGCATACATGCATTGTAAGAGTAAATGGTATTGTGTTTCTGCATTTGAGTTACACAATGGACATTGTTCCTGGGTTTGAGACAAAATCCCCCTTCTGACCAGCACAGCTCTGGATGCAATGCTGCCTTGCATAGCTAGCCATGTAAAAAGTTCAATTTTTGGAGGGCAGATGTTCTTCCACAGTGAAAAGAGACCTTTTTCTTCCATATACTGCTGCTGTTCCCATTTTGCGTAGATTGATTTTACAGAAAATACCTTATCATTGCTCCATTTCCACTGCATACAATCATCCCCATTCTCAGATAACTGTATATTGTCAATGATGTCTGTAAGAATCTGAAACTTCTCCCTTTCCCTACCAAACAGAATTCTCCTGAAATTTATATTGCCAATCACTTCCGCCACCATCTCCTCCTTCTGTGTAGATAGATTGTAGAGCCTAGGAAAGAGGGTTTTAAGAGGCTCCTCCCCAATCCAGATATAATCCCAAAACTTTATTTTCCTCCCTGAAACTGCTTTGATAGTAAGACCCTGTGTCAAAATTTCCCCCATTTCTAAATTTGGATCGCCAACAGAGCATATGTCCCTCCAGATGTTTGAAACATTACCCCTGCTTGGAACTTTTGGAATGCAATCCTCTTCGCCCAACCCATACTTCTTTGATACTACTTTAGCCCAAAAAGCATCCTTTAGAATTTAAAATTTTTCCTCTTCTTTTTTAAGAAACAAACAAGGGTGGGGAAATTTTAAAATTTTCCATCCCTTTCCACAACTTCCAAACAAACCCTTAATTAACATTTCTATCCCTAGACTTTCATCCAAACACTTTTGTAAATACTTAGTGTTGTCGGATAATTTAAATGAGACAATCCCGTAGAATGATAGTTTGTGCGATGACCAAATTTGACACATTTGCTAGTGCTTACTAGTGTATGACCCACTCAGCTATGGTTAACTAACAAAACTAAAACATGTATTGGAGCTCCAAAATGTGAAAGTGAACTAACTTTCTAGTTCAGTTAAAAATAAGAAGAAACTAACTTTCTAGGTATTATTCAAATTTTATAATCTACAATTCATAATTCAAACTTTAAAGAATAATTAGCTCGATCCCGAACACTCCTAGACACTCCCTTAATATCTGCTTTATTGCGTTTAGAACGAAGATCGCCGGCCACATTTGGTTTTCATTTATTTTCAGTTTTATTTGATTCTGATTCTCAGTTATCATTCCACAAATTTGGAAGAAACCTATTTCATCCGTTTCGAAATCAATTATTACTATTAGAAAGAAATCAATTGTTGTTTCCAAAATCTCATTAGAGATGGCATTCTTATTCTTCTGCTCAAACTGATACTCAACTAACCGACATCTTTCTGGTTGCATTACCATTTTAGAAAAGGGATCACAGGGGAACAAAATTTAATCCGAAAGGCAAAAATAGCCTAAATGAAACAGACACAATCTAAAAAATAACTCAGTGGAGCTTCACACATATCGAACCATATCATAGTTAGATCACTAGGCACGGTAACTGTGTCAAAATTAAGAACTGCTGCCATAGCAAGCATCAAGCCTTCTTCTATTTGAAAGAGTGTTGCTATTGCGTCTGGTCATGCCTGAGTTAGGATGAAAGATATCGATTGCCTTGTGATTTACTCGTTTTGCATTTGTTAGACGATTAGGTTGGCTTTGTCCAAATTTTTTGTAATGATCTCTGTTTTGTAATTGCCGCTGGACGTTTATCAATACAATCTTCTCACTTTTGAAAAAAAAAAAAAAAGCCTACATTTTAAGTAACACTTAATTTGTTAAGTAATGTAAAATGTTTATCAAACCTACTGAATCACTTATTACTCAACCTCTAAGTGTGTTGAGTTTTGTTAGGCGTAGTGGTAATGGTGTTGCACATTGTCTTGCGAGTAAGTGTTTTAGAGGAGAGGGTGTTTTCACTTGGGAAGCCTATCCCCTCTTTGGCTATCCAATCATTTGCTACGGGATGGATGGGTGTTTTGATGTTCTACTTCGAACCATCATCAACTCCTAAACTTTTGGCAAAAAAAAACCCCCCCTAAGCTGATAACCAGAAAGACTAGCAAGCGCATCAACACAAAAATTTGCTTCCCAAAACACATGCTTCACTTCACTCCCTAGCCTACGGAGCATTGAATTTCTGCTCTGCAAGTGACAACATATTATCGCACCAATACGATGTGACGACCAAATATTTTGCCAATCTTGTACGAAAAATTCAGTGGTGGATGCAGGATTTGTATCTAGCAGTTGCTTGAATCACTTGTATTTTTATATTGATATTTTAAAAAATACATTTCATAACTTTATATTGCTACTCGCGAGATCCGAAGAAGAGACGATATTATGTGCATGTGCACAGCCTTCGTTTAATTTTGTAGATGCACCCTAAAAAAGATTCATAAGCTGAACTTTTGGGAATTTTTACCCCACAGGCGTATAGAAATTTTAAGAATTTTTTTTTCACTTGAAGGACTTGCATGTAGGGATGGCAATGGGGACGGGTCGGGGACGGGGGTACTACCTCCACCCCCTACCCATTACCCCCTACCTCATCCCCATCCCCGACCCGATCCCCAATGGGGATTTGTTTTTTTCCTCCATCCCTGATCCAAACGGGGAACGGGGATCCAAAACGGGGATTCAGGGATTCGGAATTTGGGCACCTTTATTCTGCAACACACATTGGCATGCACCTGTATTTGCGGCACATAATAGCACCTCCATTTCCTACACTTGTATTTCACAATTTCAGCATATACTACCAATTTTTAGCACATAAGTTAATCTGCAGCACTGTTTTTCCAGCACTAAGTTAATTCCAGCACTAACTTCATAGTTCCATAATTCTAAACAGCTCATAACCGGAGCAAACATTAAGAAAATAAAGAAACAGTGCATATTCCATAGTTCTAAATAAATATATAGTATATATTTATTTATTTTTATATATAAATATATATATTTCGGGGATTCGGGGACGGGGCGGGGTGGGTAACGAACGGGGAACGGGGACGGGTAGGGTTCGGGGCGAGGACAGACCTATCCCCATCTCCTACCCGATTCCTGAATTTTTAAAAAAAAATTCCCCATACCCTACCCAATCCCCAAACAAATCCCCAAAGTTCGGGGATTTTCGGGGCGGGGAACGGGGCGGGTTCGAACGGGGCGGCCGAAATTGCCATCCCTACTTGCATGGGCTAATCTCATAAAAAAAAAATTCTAATTAACATAAAAATTTGTATTCGAGTCCCCCTTTGCACCCCCTCGGGACCGCCCCTGATGAACATTGATGGAAAATTATTTTAATACTTCCGGTGTGTACTCCCCCTTCACATAACATGTAGGGTCCACGCGGGACTCATATTATATGTGAGGGAAAAGAGTATATCCCGGGAGTACAGAGTACTGAATAAACAATGCCATCATGAGAGAGAGAGAGAGAGTTACATTAGATGAAAGAGATCGATTGAGACAGTACTTCCAAATAATTAAGCACGGAGTACTTGGTAAACTAATGAACTGTGGATGCATATATAAATTGAAGCATGAAATACCCAACTGTTGATTACATAAATTACTAAATTAGAACTCAAAAACAGAGTAGAGTTTACTTTACTCCTCCACCTATACTACCCTAGGACCTGGCTAGCTAGCTAAGCTTGTTGGACCAGGAAAGCTAGCTAGCCTAGCCTTATGGGGTAGTATTATTTTTATTGGGAGATATAATCACGGTTGATCGCTTAAGATCGATCTGCGGCATTCTGCATCACCCTCATCGCATTCCCAAAGGCAAAGGCAATTTTTGTTAAGTTCACAAAAACCGAAGGGACGGTCCGAAGGCCCTGTATGTCTTGCTATGCAATTTTTGAGGCAATTGGGGTCATCTCTAGCTGGGCCGCATCTAAACAGATTTTCGCAGCAAAAAAACCCTCCTCCTTTGGCTCCTTCCACCTCTGGTATAATTATTGTACTCACTGTGCAAACCATATCACTTTATACATACGTACGTACATATATAATTAAGTTATAACGATCGATCGGGTGTTAGCCGGCCGGATAAGGAGAGGATATCATGTATTCATTCCTAGGAGTTGGACAAGGTATTGAACTTCTTTTTTATAATTTGATTTTCACCTATATTCTCTTTTTTATCATTTAAACTTCTTCTTCTTTTTTCGTTTTTATTCTTTATCTTTAAAGGAAACTTTTTAACTTTTTAAATACCCTTCAAAAATTAATTTGGGTTATATTCAGGAAATGAAATGGCAAATTTTTTTTTTAAAGACTTTGTCCCATTGACTTTCTTGGAATGGAAAGCCATTTTAGAAAATTCACAAATGAAAAGGTGAAAAATTACTCCTATGTTATTGTCTTCGAGCACGTGTTCGATCGCTAGCTCATAGAAGAGAGCCTAACGTTTCTGTTATATTGTACAGTAGAAATAAAAAGAAATTAACTTTTCATGTTTTGTTTCTTCACTTTCTTGATTACCAAAGAAAATTTACCTGATAATATCAAAAAAAGAAGAAGAAAATTTACCTGATGCTGCAATGAGGAGTATAAGCAGAATACAACGAGCTGAGAAAGGTTTAGTCATCTTTCCAACTGAATCAAGCATCCAAAATCAATCTGTATTGGTTTTGATAGTTCGTTCATCAACCCCAAAACACTTACATATTTATACACAAATAAAAATACAAGGTTCAAACCCCATTGTTGTAAGTATATGGTAAAATTCGCTTACCGAAAAAAAAAAAAAGTACCGTTGGGTAAAATCTTAATTACTATTATTTTGATTATATTAATTACCTTCTTTGTTCATCTGATATGGATTTGCTCTCATCTAATGCTTTTTGTCCATCCTTCTTTGTATTACATAATAATTAAGCCTCATGCCTTCTTAAGTAAATTAATTATCTTCTTTCTTATTTTATGTGGAACACACATTAATCCAGTCAATAGAAAGAAGAAAAAAGTTGAGTATATTCATGGCTGTTATTGGAAGATAATGAACATTAAATCTTTTCTATAAAGTAGACAAAAGATAATTAATTGGTATAATAATCTATATCTATATCTATCTTTATTACATTACATAGAGGTTTTGGAAAATGTTTCTCTCATAAATTTCCTCCATATATGACAGGTTGGAGGGTTGATATTGAAGCATCAAATTGATCCAACATCCATCAATTACATTCAGTCAAAATTTGAAACAAATCACAACAAGATCCATGACAGTTGTCTATAATTACACAAAATTGGGAATGGATCCATCAGATTGTGTTAGGTAAAGAAATTATAAGATTGTCTACAATTATAGTACAGAAATTAGGGTTATTATAATAAAAGCATTCTTATTCTTAGGCTATCCACAATGGAAAAATCAAAAGTAATAAGTTTCCAAAATTAATAATGCTTATGCAAAATATAGCTCATAATTAATTGTATAATCAAACTTAGCAACATTCTTAGAAATAATTAAATTTTGGACTTTAAATAACCAAAACTAGCACCTTTTACCAATAATATTGTGTGTGTTTGGATCCTTTTTGAAATAAAAAATACCAATTCAAAAAAATACTCATTACTCATACTTTAATTCACTACTCTCCACTCATTTTTTCTATCTCTAATTATTATTCTCATTTATCTCTATCTCTCTCCACTCATTACTCCTACTTTCAATCATTACTCTCATAAAAAATTTCTCAGAAACTCATCCAAACACAACAAATTTAGTGAACCCTGCATATTCTCAATCAAATACTCTCATTATTACATAAAAATCTTCTCTCTCTTCCTTCCCCCCCTCCCTCTCTCTTCAAACAATGTTTTCAAAAAAAATTAGTTTAATTTACTTAAAAACTATTTTTTAAAATTAGGTATTTTTTCCCAAAAATTATTTTCTTAATTTTTTTTCAAAATGAATTTTTATACAAAAAAAAAAATTGTTCTTTACTTAAAAAACAGTTTGTTTTTAAAACCTTTTCTTATATAAATACTATTTTTCCAAAAACTGTAGTTACATAAAATGTATTTTTTTCTAAAGAAATTTGAAAATTTATTTTCTATTTTAATAAATAACTTTTATTAGTTTCAAAACTATTTTTAGAAAATCTATTTCTATGTTCACAGTTTTTAGTTTTTTATAATTTGAAAAAGTGATGTGACAAGTTTTTGACATGCTAGGGCGTTCCCTTTAAGCGACGCGTTGTGTCTGCCTTTGGGTACTTCGAGAAATGAGCAAGGGGTGCCACACCGGCGCCCGAGTGTGGTGATAAGTGAGCAGGGTTCTCGCGCGTGCTTGGACGAGGGCGGATAAAGAAGCTAGCCAAGGACTATAGGATTCGTTTTGCAACTTGAAATATAGGGACATTAATGAGTAAGACTAGGGAGCTAGTTGACACCATGCTTAGGAGGAAGATTAGTATAGCTTGCCTTCAGGAGACTAAGTGGGTAGAGGAAAAAGTTAAGGAGATAGACGACACAAGTTATAAGTTTTACTATACGGGTAAGGATAGACATAGAAATGGGGTAGGTATCGTAGTAGACACTACAAGAAAATCGTTTTATAGCAACGGTCGAAAGCATTGCCAAAAAATCCAAAACCCGTTGGTAGAGACCCGTTTAGGCTATACCAACGGTTCGGCCAAACCGTTGCAATATATCCGTTGCTATAGAGGTATAGCAACGGTTTTGACGAGCGTCGGTACAGATTTTTTTTTACCAACGGTTTCATTAGCAACCGTTGCTAAAGGTAATTTTTATTTTTTTATAAACCAACCACTGTGTGACGTAAACCAACCAAGTGGCGCTGACGTGGCAGCCACATGTTGCCCGCGTGGCGCTGAAGTGGCACCTGTGTGGCAGCCTACGTGGCGCCCGCGTGGCGGGCGAAATATTCTTGCTCCTCCTGAGAATCGAACCTTTGACCTCATGTGTGCGCACGCGTGCGCGAACCAACTCTGCTAGCCTATAACTTGTGAAAAATTATACACCTTTTAATATTTATACTATACTAACCGATTTTTTTTAATTCTTTTTTTTTAAATCCGGTTTCTACTAACAGTTAATAAAAACCGATGCTATAGACCAATTTATAGTAACAGTTATTGAAAACCGTTTCTAAAGGTCAATTTTTAGGAACGGTTAATGAAAATCGTTGCTATAGTCCAGTTTTTAGCAACGGTTAATGAAAACCGTTGCTATAGTGTTGTAATCTACTAACGGTCACATGAAAACCGTTGCTATAGTCCTGTTTCTAGTAACGTTTTAGAAATCGTTACTATACACCATCTATGCCAACGGTTTTTTTAACCGTTGCTAAAAAACCGTTGGGAGATCCTAAATTTCTTGTAGTGAGATAAACACCTGAAAGATTCGGTAGTTACGGTTACGAGAAAAGGAGATCAGATTATTTTAGTTAAGCTTGTGATCGGAGAGAATATAGTTAATATTATTAGTGCATACGCATCCCAAGTAGGCTTGAATGATCTTATTAAAGAGCAATTCTGGGAGCAAATGGATGACGTGGTTCAAGGGATACTTTTGGGGAGAAGCTTTTTATAGGAGGCGATTTCAATGGTCATGTGGGAGTGCATAAGCAAGGGTATGAGAAGGTACATGGTAGCTTTGGATTTGGTGACCGTTTACGAAGGTGGTAGGAAAATTTTAGATTTCGCAGTAGCTTTTGACCTTATAGTTGGGAATACTCTCTATAGGAAGCGAGATGAGCATTTAATTACGTTTAAGAGTGAAGCCAATAAAAGCCAAATCGACTATTTTCTTGCTCGAGGGGTAGACCGCTTGACATGTAAGGATTGTAAGGTAATTTTCGGAGAGTATCTAGTAGCACAACATAGACTTTTGGTATTAGATATTTGTCTCAAGGGGAATAATAGAAGGAGAAAGAAAACTAGATGCCCATGGACTAAATGGTGGGACCTAAGAGTGGAGAAATTAGAGATATTCAAAGAAAGAATGTCTCAAAAAGTACGATAGGGATTGGAAGGCGATAGTGACAATATGTGGAATACAATAGCTGACGGTATTAGAAGAATATCAAAAGAAGTTTTTGGCGAGTCAAAGGGAAAATGTCCAATTTCTAAGTAGACATGGTGGTGGAATGAAGAGATTCAAATCATGGTAAAAGCAAAGAAGGAGTGCTTTAAAAAGTGGAAAAAGAACCGGAATGTGAAAAATTTTCAGGGCTATAAGCAAGTTAGCAAGGAAGCTAACAAAGCCGTTTGGGATGCTAAGTTGAAAGCCTATAAGAATTTCTACGCTAGACTCGATAGTAAAAATGGAGAAAAGATTATTTATAAACTTGCTAAGCTATGAGAAAGAAAAGTTAGAGACGTTTCTCAAGTCAAGTGTATAAAAGATATTGATTCGGTGGTGTTGGTGAAAGACGAGACGATTAAGGATAGATGGAAGTCGTATTTCGATAAGTTGTTAAACGAGAAACATGAGGAGGCTTTGGTGGGAAGAAAGTGTATGTATTTGGCGAGAACATAGAATATGAGTTTTATCGAAAAATACAAAAGTTCGAAATAGTTAAAATTTTAAAAATGATGAAACCGGGTAAGGCCCTAGAACCAGATGGTATCCCTATTGAAGTGTGGAAAAGTCTAGATGACTTAGGGATGACTTGGTTGACGAAGTTGTTCAGTAAGATTATTATGACTAGGAAGATACCAGACAAATGGAGAAGAAGCACCTTAGTACCTATCTATAAGAATAAAAGGGATATTCAAAACTGCAACAACTATACAGATATTAAATTGATGAGTCATACGATGAAATTGTGGGAAAGAGTTATTGAGTATCGCTTGAGGATGGTGACTACGGTGTCAGAGAAACAGTTTGGGTTCATGCCAAGAAGATCAATCATGGAAGCTATCTACCTATTAAGGAGATTGGTAGAAAAATACAGAGTAAAGAAGAAGGATCTCCATATAATTTTCATAGATTTAGAAAAGGCTTATGATAGGGTGCCTAGGGACATCATATGATGGGTTCTGGAGAGAAAATGAGTGACCAAAGGATATATCGAGGTAATTAGAGACATGTATGAAGGTACCATCACTATCATTAGATCACCAGTAGGTGAAACGAGTGAATTTTCTATCACCGTAGGATTGCATCAAGAGTCAGCCCTGACCCCATACCTCTTTGCCTTAGTTATGGATAAATTGATTAGACAATTTCAAGAAGATATTCCATGGTGTATGATGTTTGCAGATGACATTGTTCTCGTAGATGAGACCGCTAGAGGTGTTAATACGAAACTAAAATTTTGGAGAGAAACATTAGAGTCAAAGGGTTTTCGGATAAGTAGTAGTAAAACTGAGTATATGGTGTGCAAATTTAGTGGTACCAATAGTGCGCATGAAGAAAGAGTGATGATTCAAGACCAAGAGATACCAAATAATGATCATTTTAGGTATTTATGATCAATTATTAGTAGAGATTGAGAGATTGCTAATGATGTGACCCATAGGATCCAAGTGGGGTGGCTCAAGTGGAGAAGCGCTACTGGTGTACTACGTGACAAGAGGGTACCTACAAAATTGAAGAAAAAATTCTATGGAACTGCCATAAGATCAGCGATGTTTTATGGGACAGAATGTTGACTTATTAAGAAACATGTGAGCAAAATGAATGTAGCAGAAATGAGAATATTGAGGTGGATGTGTGATAAGACTAGACGAGACAAAATTAGAAATGAAACAGTTCATGAGATGGAAGATGTAGCACCTATAGAGGAGAAATTGAGGGAAAATAGACTAAGGTGGTTTGGGCATATCTACCGTAGACCATAAGATGTAGTAGTTACGAGAGCGGATATGATAGCTCTAGGTAGCAATATTACGAGGAGGTGTAGACCTAAATTAACATTAAATGTTGTAGTGTGCAAAGATATGAATATAATGGGTCTGTGTGAACAAGTGGGCACTTAACAGAGTCCAATGGAGGAAACGGATTCATGTAGCCGACCCCAAATGATTGAGACGTAAGGTTCGGTTTGATTTAGTTTGGACTTCTATATTGTTAATTTTAGCATTCTTTTAAATGAATAATCAAAAGCTGATGCGAAAACTTTTGATTATTCATTTTTTACTATGTTATTAGAACATCCACAGTGAAATAAGCAGAACAAAAAATTGTTAAAATTAGCAATATTGGATCAAAACAGTGCTTACATTGGAATGACCAAACCTAGCAACCTCTTAACAACTCATCAAATTTTGGCTCTTCAATAATTAAAACTAGCAATATTTTGTCAATAACCAAATTTTATCTCTCAATCAAGTACACCAATATTACACAAAAACATTCTCTCTCTCTCTCTCTCTCTCTCTCTCTCTCTCTCTCTCTCTCTCTCTCTCTCTCTCTCTCTCTCTCTCTCTCTCTCAACAATGTTTTCAAAAAATAATTTTAAAAAATTGTAACTTTCAGATTTTTTTTTCTATTTTTTTCAGAAACCTATTTTTTTACAAAAAACCATTTTTTTTTCAAAAATTTTAAATGACTATAAGTAAATAAAGTGTGTTTTTCAAAAATCTGTTTTTGAAATTTCAAAACTCTTTTATAGAAAACTGTTTTTTACACAAAATCTAAATTGTATTTATAGTTTTTAAAATTTCAAAACAATTTGTGTAAATATAATTCTTTCAAAATTTCTCAAAATTGTATTTACAGTTTTTAAGTGAATAAAATGTGTTTTTTGAAAAACTGTTCTTTGTTTCGAAAAACTTTTTTTTAACTGTTTATAACATAAACTGTTTTTTTTTCCTTCACAAAATCGTTTTTTCAAAAAATATGCGTGAAATGAAGAGAAAAAGTTTGGAGGGCCCATTGATTTTGATTATAGACAAAAAATAACCAATGTAGGATTTGACATTGCTAATTTTAACAACCTCTAAATGAATAATCAAAATCTGATATAGCATGTTTTGATTATTCACATTTGCTTATTTTATTGCTGATGCTCTTAGAGATAGCCTTGTGGACTAGGAAGATGATACACCCACCACGGCTCCCCCACCGCACCGCCCACCACACGCACGTCAGGCCCACTCCGGCCACCGGACGGTCGATCCGAGCCGTCCAAAAATTATATAAAAAAAAAATCGAGTGGGCCTGTGTGAGAATCAACGGCATCCGACGTATGTAGGTCCTCGATCCGAACTTCCAAAAATCAGATGATCTAAGACGTTAAAAATGGAAGTTCGGATCAATTACCTACACACGTCGGATGCCGTTGATTTTTGCGCGCACCCACTCGGGTTTTTTTTTAAAATTTTTGGACGGCTCGGATCGGCCGTTCGGTGGCCGGAGTGGGCCTGGCATGCGTGCGGTGAGCCGTGTGGTAGGGGAGCCTCGGTGGGTGTATCATTTTCCTATGGACTAATCAATCTGTACTAAAACTATTTTTCTTAAAAGAGAGGCATGCAAGAGACACGTGGCAGCTTAATTTTGGGAAATTTAAAAATCTTTATGGAATAGTTTTATTCCTTTGACTTGCAAAAGTTGGAACTCTAATATTATATACTGAATGTTACCATTAGAACCTTGGATTTTGTTTTCAACTGATAAGAGAGATCATTTTTTTTTTTTGAGCGGCAAAATTTTTTTACTATTAATCTTTCAATAAGTATTACAAAGACTACAGAGAACACAGAAAACGGTATCACAACCTATTGCAAACATCCCAACTAGATTGACACATAAGCAATGAGACAATCATATGCCAATCCGAGACACAAGAGAGACAAGAAAAGGAAGAAAGTGCGCGCGGAACCTAAATTACAGAGCAAAATAACCAATTTAATCCCTAACCAAGTCCAAAAGTATTTCTCAAAAAAAATTCTCCAACAGTAGCAACTTCAAAGGTGACTCTCAAGCATTGTTAGCCCTGAGCCCCTGACGTTTGGATTGCCCAAGTCCAACCTCAAGCTTAATTGCCCATCGCCATAGAGCACCGCCGACCCTGCCAACCACCATTTCCGTCACCAAATGATATTTGCTACTGCTTCCCCCACCCCCACACTTTCAAATTCCCCCCTTCTATCTCTTCAAACCCACTTTCAAATCTCTCATTTCTGTTCTCTAACAAATTTACCACTTGATTAATTTGCCAGTCTTAGTAT
The DNA here is from genome assembly GCA_019656835.1 of Rhododendron ovatum. NCBI lineage: Eukaryota > Viridiplantae > Streptophyta > Magnoliopsida > Ericales > Ericaceae > Rhododendron > Rhododendron ovatum. Next base: position 18,679,637 of record CM033794.1, on the reverse strand, counting down.
GATGAATAATTTGGAGAAACAGAAACCCATAAACAGAGCATTAGGAACTCAAATTGTTATTCAAAAATCAAAAGATCAGATGAACACTCTAAAAATTTCTATCACCGTGTGTATTATATTCAAATTTAAAAAAAATTAAAAAAATTTCCATATTTTTTAAACAATAAACATTCTAAAAAAAATTAAGTGTTCAAATTATCAATCCATTTAAACCGATGCAAAGATCTTATTTTTTTAATCATTTCTTGGGAATACAAATGTAATGGACGTAATATATAAAAATAAAAATCATACTATATTTTAACGTTACCTCGCGAGCCGAGTTTCGACTGGCTCAAGCTCGGCTCGTTAATTAAACGAGCTAAAAACATTAGCTCAAACTTGTTTGTTAAGGTCGCGAGTCAAGGCAAGTCAAGCTGTTACCGAGCCGAGCTTTGAGTCGCTCGCCAGCAGCTCTGTTCGTTTGCATCCCTACTCAATGCCAACAACAGAATGTATTCATGACTCACCCACAAAAAACGTATCATGTACTGCGTAATTTGTTGGGGAGAATAAGTTATTCACGGAGCCACGTAATCACAATCGTTCATTTCGGCAATTAGTAGTTGATATATGGTTTTAAACTTTGACCGATAATTGTTTGTTTTTAATCCGAACCGCAAAAATACTTTTGAACGCGCACGATTGAGCTCCGTAAAACTTATCCACGGGCTACTCCGTGAATAAAAGTTTTTCTCTTTGTTGGGATACCTCGTAAGTATATGGCGCACGATAATCCAAGAGCATTGAATGAACACTCATGGCGAGTGATTGGGCACATACATACCTTTCTTTCTTTTTTGGTAGAAAAACGTATGTACTGCATAGCATAGATAAAATTAAACTGTTACAAACCGAGTTCTAGGGAACAAAGTCCCTATCGAATCCGCGTACACATGCTGCTCTAGGCAGTTAGGCATAGAATTAAAAACCACAAGATTGGGCTATTTGATAAAATTGAAACTGAAAGCAGAAAAATTAAATACTGAAAGCTGAATACTGAATTTTTTAAACTGAAAAGCTGTTTGATAAACATATTAAGTACTGAATTAAAAAAATTAAAAAATTGATCTAGAGTGGCGGGGAAGGTCGTCGGCGATGGTGAGGGGGACGATGAAGGTGTCGACAACGGTAATGGAGGGCAGGAACTCGACCATGACGGCGACGAAGGGCGGCGCCGAGCAAGCGAGGCAGAGGAAGAGTGCACCAATGGCGGCAATGAGTAATCAGGGAGAGAGGGAGAGAGTCCGGATCTAGAAATATTTGTAGGGTTTCTCTCTTTTATGAGTGGTTATGTAGGATGGGTATTTTCGTCATATGAATTGTTTTATTAGGTTAGTGGATTAGAGGGATTAGAAACTTAAAGAGGTGGACTAGAGGGGTTAGGAAAGTGTTATAGTGGGCCTCCTAAAAATTCTCCCTTAAAAAAATGATGAATTAATTTTAGTTTCGATCCTCTCCTAATTTACTAATGGTTACAATGTATTTATAGTAATGATGGAGTGGTGATTGTTGTGGTGGTGGTAGTGATGGAGTGAGGGTGGTGGTGGAGTGGAAGTGGTGGTGCTGGTGTTGGAGTAATGGTGGCGGTGGAGTGATGGTGGTATAATGGTGGCAGTGAGTGATGGTGGTGGTGTTGGAGTAGAGGTGGTGGTGTTGGAGTAGTGGCGGTGGTGGTATGATGGTTGTAGTGGCAGTAGAGTGATAATGGTATAATGGTGTCTGTGAGTGATGTCAATGGAGTGATAATTGTGCAATGGTGGCATTGTGGTGGTGGTGGTTGTGGCGGTATGGTAGTTGAATGCAAGTACATAAGAATTCAGTCAGAATTAAGTAACTCAAAGTTACTTAATAATTTTTTAAAACTTTTTAGCCTATATTTTAAGTAAGCTACTCCCTCCAAAAAACTCATCCTCAACCGACCCTCTCTCTCTCTCTCTCTCAACCCTAGCCACCACAACTCTTCTTCTCTGTTCCTCTCTCCCGTGGGTTCCATACCCGTGTGCGGCAGTGAGAGGAGAGGGCCATGGCATTATTTTGACTCATTTTCTTTATTTTTTTTCTTCTTTTCTTCCGTCTCTCCAGATCAACAACTTGTCGTCTAATCTGTGGGAGTTTTGTCTTTCGTTTTTACAAGAGTTGTTAGTTTCATCTTTAGACGAATTTTGTCTACAGATCGGGCTCTCTCAATCAAGGTTGTTTTACAACAATATTTACGCTTCAGCATTTTATCCCTATATGATGTCTTTGGTGGACCAACTCGTGGCGGCTTGGCAAATCTATAATTCTTAGAAGTTCATTAATGCATTCATCATTGGTTGAAGTGCATCTAATCGTTTGGGTATTTGGTGTCTTATGTCCTTAACTTTGCATCTTTTCTTGCTTGAGACTCCTAATTAGATATTTGGTAGTTTAAGAGTGTCGCTATTTTGTCAGGCCATGTCTGGGTTAGGATGAAAGACATCGATTACCTTGTGATTTACTCGTTTTGTATTTGTTAGACGATTAGGTTAGCTTTAACCAAATTTTTTATAATGATCTTTGTTTTGTAAGTGCCGTTGCGCATTTATCAATATAATCTTTTGAAAAAAAAAGCCTACATTTTAAGTAGCACTTAATTTGTTAAGTAATGTAAAATATCGTTATTAAACCAACTGAATCAATTATTACTTAATTGATTTAATTTTAAGTGCTGAATTTAAGTTATTAAATAACCCCTAAGATGATAACCAGAAAGACTAGCAAGCGCATCAATGCAAAAATTTACTTCCCGAAACACATGCTTTTTCACTTCACTCCCTAGCCTTCAGAGCATTGAATTGCTACTCTGCAAGTGACAACATATTATTGCACCGTTACAAATGTGACGACCAAATATTTTGCCAACCTTGTATGAATAATTCAGTAGAGGATGCAAGATTTGTATCTAGCAGTGGCTTGAATCACGTATATTTTTATATTGATATTTTAAAAAATACGTTTCATTACTATATATTGCTACTTGCGAGATCTGAAGAAAAGACGATATTATGTGCATGTGCATAGCTTCCGTTTAATTTTGTAGATGCACCCTAAAAAAGATTCATAAGCTGAACTTTTGGGAATTTTTACCCCACAGGCGTATATAAATTTTAAGATTTTTTTTTTTCACTCAAAGGACTTACATGGGCTAATCTCATAAAAAAAAATTCTAATTAACATAAAAATTTGTATTCGAGTCCCCCTTTGCATCCCCTCGAAACCGCCCCTGATGAATATGGATGGAAAATTATTTCAATACTCTCAGTGAATACTCCCTCCTTCACATAACATGTGGGACCCACGCTTGTTTTCGGCTGCTTCTTCTCTTGTTTTGCTGAGGTTGTTTTGTTGTTAATTTTTATGGTGCTCCGTCTTCCTTTTTGCTGTAAAGGCTGGGTGGCTATTTTCAGGTAGTCTTTTTTTTGTTTCTTCTGTGTGTGGTGGCTGTGGCTGTTAACGTCCCCTTTGTTTGGTGGCTGTTTTTAGGTTTAGGTGGCTGTTTATGGTGTTTTTTAGGGTTTGGGCTTGGCCTTTTTTTGTTGGTCTATTGCCAACGTTTTGGGTCTTAGCTAGCCTTAGGTTAGTAATTTTTCTTTCAGATGCTCTTGTCCTTTTAATCTTTATATTTTTTCTGAGATTAATAAAATTCTTTTGTTGAGCAAAAAAAAACATGTGGAACCCACGCGGGACCACATGTTATGTGAGGAGAGAGAGTATACTCGGGAAATCCAAAGTACTGAGTAAACAATGCCGTCATTGAGGAGAGAGAGTTACAGGGCGTTTGATTAGAAGAAATTAAGAGATCGATTGAGACACTTCCAAATAAGTACGCACGGATCAGTACTTGGTAAACTAATGAAGTGTGGATGCATAATTAAATTGAAGCATGAAATACCCAACTGTTGATAACATAAAATTAGAACTCAAAAACAGAGTAGAGTTTACTTTACTCCTCCACCTCCTATACTACCCAACTGTTGACCTAGCTAGGCTTGTTGGAGGAAAGCTATTAGCTAGCCTTATGGAGGGTCGCATTACTATTATTTTTATTGGGAGAATTGAATCATGGATGATCGCTCAAGATCGATTTGCGGCATGTTGCTGACTCATCGCATTCCCAGAGGCAAAAGCAATTTAAGGAATAAAGCTCACAAAAACCCAAGGGACGGTCCGAAGGCCGTCGATGTCTTGCTATGCAACTTTTGAGGCAATTGGGGTCATCTCTATCTTGGCATATAAACAGATTTTCGTAGCAAAAAAACCCTCTTCCTTTTGCTCCTTCCACCTTTGGTATTGTACTCACTGTACGTGCAAACCATAACACATTAATTATGAATACGTACGTATGTACGTAAATAATTAAGTTATAACGATCGATCTTGTGTTAGCAGCTGGTCGGATAAGGAGAGGATATCATGCATGTATTAATTCCTAGGAGTTGGACAAGGTATTGAACTTCTTTTTTATCATTTGATTTTCACATATATTCTCTTTTTTATCATTTAAACTTCTTCTTTTTTCGTTTTTATTATTTATCTAAATTAATAGTATTACCATACAAAGTGATCATATAAACAATAATATTATAAATAGAAGGATGATGCTATGGTGTCCCCAGTCATTTTGGAGACACCGTAATTTTTGGCATAACTAGCTTCACCATTATAAGCATAACTAAAACTCATTACAAGCATAACAAAATTCAAACAAGACATAACCAAGGAATATCCAAAAAACCAACTAAGACATAATCAAACTCAACCAAGGCATAACAAACAAGTTATGCCTTGTTATGGTTTTGTTATGCTTGTAATGGATTTTGATTATGCTTATAATGGTTTTGTTATGTCAAAAGTTACGGTGTCCCCAAAATGACCGGGGACACCGAAGTCATTCCCTTATAAATTTGCATTCATATATACCAAAAAAGGTGAGGATATGAAGGGAAAAAAACTGCGTGAACATCTTTACCGATACAAAAATTAATCTCTGTTAGCCCCATATTGTTTGCCCATGCATGCAGTAGAATTAAACATTTGAAGGAAACTTTTTAAATACCCTTCAAAAAAAAATTTGGGTTATATTCAGGAAATGAAATGGCAAATTTTATTTTTTTTAAAGACTTTGTCCCATTGACTTTCTTGGAATGGAAAGCCATTTTAGAAAATTCAAAAATGAAAAGGTGAAAAATTACTCCTATGTTATTGTCTTCGAGCACGTGTTCGATCGCTAGCTTATAGAAGAGAGCCTAACATTTCTGTTATATTGTAAAGTAGAAATAAAAAGAAATTAACTTTTCATGTTTTGTTTCTTCACTTTCTTGATTATCAAAGAAAATTTACCTGATAATATCAAAAAAAAAGAAGAAGAAAATTTACCTGATGCTGCAATGAGGAGGATAAGCAGAATACAACAAGCTGAGAAAGGTTTAGTCATCTTTCCAACTGAATCAAGCATCCAAAATCAATCTGTATTGGTTTTGATAGTACGTTCATCAACCCCAAAACACTTACATATTTATAAACAAATAAAAATACAGGGTTCAAACCCCATTGTTGTAAGTATATGGTAAAATTCACTTACCAACAACAACAACAAAAAAAGTACTGTTGGGTAAAATCTTAATTACTACTGCATTATTTTGATTATATTAATTACCTTCTTTGTTCATCTGATATGGATTTGCTCATTATTTTGATTATATTAATTACCTTCATTGCTCATTACCTTCGTTGTTCATCTGATATGGATTTGCTCATCTAATGCTTTTTCTCCATCTTTCTTCGTATTACATACTATAATTAAGCCTCCTACCTTCTTAAGTAAATTAATTATCCTCTTTCTTATTTTATGTGGAACACACATTAATCCAGTTAATAGAAAATACAAAAAAGTTATGTTCATGGTTGTTATTTGAAGATAATGAACATTAAATCTTTTCTACAAAATAGACAAAAGATAATTAATTCGTATAATAATCTATATCTATGTCTTTATTACATTACACAGCGGTTTTGCAAAAAATTTCTCTCATAATTGTCCTTCATGGCAGGTTGGAGGATTGATATTGAAACATTAAATTGATCCAACGTCCATCAATTACATTCGTTCAAATTTTGCAAAATATAGATTACAATAGTATAATCAAACTTAGCAACCTCTTTAGAAATAATTAGATTTTGGATTTTGGCTAACCAAAACTAGCAATTTTTGCCAATAACATTTAATTGCTGCATGTGTTTGGATCCCTTTTTGAAAAAAAAATTCCAACTCAAAAAATACTCATTACCACTACTTTCAATCATTACTTTCTACTCATTACCCTTATTTTCAATCATTATTCTCATTTCTCTCTATATCTTTCCACTCATTACCCCTACTTCCAATCATTATTCTTATTAAAAATTTCTCAAAAACTCATTACAACACAACATTTTAGTGAACCCCGCATATTCTCAATCAAATACTCTCATTATTACACAAAAATCTTCTCTCTCTCTCTCTCTCTCTCTCTCTCTCTCTCAAGAATTTTTATACAACAAAAAAACTGTTCTTTATTTGAAAAACTGTTTGTTTTAAAACCTTTTCTTGTATAAAAACTATTTTTTTCGAAAACTATAGTTACATAAAATTTATTTTTTTCTAAAAAAATTTGATAAACTATTTTCTATTTTAATAAATAATTTTTATTAGTTTCAAAACTATTTTTAGAAAATCTATTTTCTATGTTCACAGTTTTTAGTTTTTTGTAATTTGAAAAAGTGATGTAACAAGTTTTGATTATCCAATTTTGATTATATTATTGTGGACCTCTATATGGCTACCTTTTAACAATCTCTTAAACGAACAATCAAAAGATGATGTGATTATTCATTTTTTATTATGCCATTGGAGATAGCCTTATAGTTAAGGACTAATCAATCTGTACTAAAGCTATTTTTCTTAAAGAGAGGCATGCAACAGACATGTGGCTCCTAAATTTCGGGAAATGTAAAATCTTTATGAAATAGTTTTATTTCTTTGACTTGCAAAAGTTGGAACTCTATTTTTATATACTGAATGTTACCATTTGAACCTTGGATTTTTTTTTTTCAACCTATAAGAGAGATCATTTTTTTTTTTTGAACGGCAAAGAAATTTTACTATTAATCTTTGTATAAGTATTACAAAGACTAAGGGAACGCGAAAACGGTATCACAACCTATTGCAAACATCCCAACTAGGTTAGCACATAAACAATAAGACAATCAGATGCCAATCCGAGACCCGAGAGAGACAAGAAAAAGGAAGAAAAGTGTTGACCTGGAGCCAACTGAAAGTACACACAGAACCAAAATTACAGAGCAGAATAACCAATTTAATCCCTAACAGAGTCCAAAAGTATTCCCAAAAAAGAATTCTCCAACCGTAGCAACTTCAAAGGTGACTCTCAAACATTGTCGGCCCTGACGTTTGGGTTGCCCATTGCCATCGAGCACCGCCAACGCTACCGACCACCATTTCCGCCATCTCACTCTTGTTCTGCAACAAATTTACCACTTGATTAATTTTTTAGCCTTAGCATGATGAATAATTTGGAGAAATAGAAACCCATAAAACAGAGCATTAGGAACTCAAATTGTTATTCAAAAATCAAAAGATCATATGAACACTCTAAAAATTTCTGTCACCATGTGTATTATATTCAAATTTTTAAAAAATTTAAAAAATTGCTATATGTTTTAATCAATAAACACTCTAAAAAAATTTAAGTGTTCCAATTATTAATCCGTTTGAACCGATGCTGAGATCATATTTTCTTAATCAATTTATCCTAAAGAATTATATTAATTTTTGACTTTAAAACTCTCATATAAAAAACATAAAAGAGCCGTGGAACCAATGATATACTTTCAACGTTCATAATAGGTGCTGTTCAAAAAAATAACATTCATATGGGGTAGTTTGGTTCAAAGAAGTCAAATGGGGTGTAAGTGTAATGGCTAGTAATGAGGAACCAAATTAAAACCTTCAGAAAAATCATTTCCCAAACCAGCTGAGTTGGGGAATCTATACAGTAGGGAATCTCAAGGGGTGTCAGACTGTTTTTTTTTTGGAATCCGAAGGGGTGTCAGACTGTCAGTGAGTGATTTTTACCCATTTCGGCCCGAGCAAAAAAGTAAAAATCCTAAATACAGGGTACAAGAATTGAACCTGGGCGAGGGAGTTTATGTATTCGCAACTGACCAACAAATCAAAAACATTCTGTGAGATGTTGAAGTCAAAATATAAATATATACATTTATATAGAATTTTTTTTTTTGGTTGTCCTGGCCCGGGGGGTTTCCCAAGCCCACGGACTTGCTAGGCTCACCCCGGGGCTGGCCCTACTCTCAAGTAGAATTCACATGATGCTCATCCCTTCAGTAGGCAAAGTTGAGACTCATGGGTAGGAAGGACATCTTTGAAGTGTTCTCGAATTGATGTGATATGAGAGCAACAACAAATAGCATTACTCTATGGGAAGACTCGAACTTTGACCTTTTAGTAAGATGCAAGAGTCCTAGCCAATTGAGCTAATCCTAGCATGGGATCGAGAATTGTTGGATCTGTGCTTAATTTTATGATCCGTAGGGATGGTAATTGGCCTGCCCCGCCCCAAATGGCTTTGGTTGAGTGTCTGCATCCAGTTTTTTGGGTTGCATTAAGGTTTGTGATCTCCGGCATGGTTTGGCTTGTGGTGGGCATGGTTTAGGGTACTCTTTGGGTATGTGCTTAATTGTAATATTTGGGCTTATCAGGCCGTGAAGAGTGTGCTTTAATGTTCTATTTGGGCCTTTTTAGCCCTCAAGTGTTCAGGGCTTTGTCCCTCTTGGCTATATTTTTAACTTTTGGTTGCAACTCCTTTCACCTAACCTCTTTAATAAAATTTAATTTTGCCAATTAAAAAAATGAGATTTAGTGACAAGTCCACTATAGACATTTCATAAGTCAACAAATCCACCTAATAATTTTGTAAAGTCACAAATCTACACAACCTAAACCCTATGATACCCTGTGAAAGTGTCTAAAACCCTAAACCCTATGAAAGTGTCTAAACTACTAAAATCCTATAATAGGAAAGTGCATCATAAAATCTTATGAAAGTGCACCCTAAAATCTTGTGAAAGTGTCTAAATCTTAGAGTACACTAAAATGGACTTGAGATCTTACAAAATTAATATGTAGACTTGTGGATTTATAAAGTTCATATAATAGACCTAAGACTAATTTTTTAATCAAAATAACTTGATCGGGGCGAGTTTTCATCAACTTTTGGGGTACAGGGCGTGTTCAAGGGGAAATTACAAAAACCTGATCGGGTCAGATAGGATTTCGGGTTGATATTATCCTGCCTCATTACCCGCCTTGAAGTATTTTTATATCTAAGTAAATTACATTTCTACCCTAAATTAATCTTGTACTTAAAACTATATATTTACACTGATATTAAAATCAATATACTACTGTAATTTTTTTAATACATATATTTTCACTATTATACTTAAAATACCACCATATATAAATATTTCAATCCATTTTGTTATTAGGTTAATTTTTTATCATTTCTTATGGGCAGAGCGGGGTGAGTATATAAACCTGTTTTTTGGCCAGAACGAGAATAGGAGCACCCAAGAATTACTCTGTTGGATTTGGGATTGTGAGGTACTTTCAGTCAGAGTCAAGGCATGACAAAAGCCGCCCCACCCCGTCCTGTTGCCACGCCTACTGACCGGTGTCTGAGCTCCCATTCATGATCCTAAAAAATTGTTTTACTCATGTCCAAGATCATATCAATCAGATGTAAAAAGCGATAATGGGACTCATTTATCTTAGGAGACAAATGGGTTACGTTTACGTCCTCATTGATAGTATATCGGTATGATTTTTGACAATTAATAGTATTAATTTTCTCAATGGAATTTGAAAATTCGTAGACTAATGCAAGTTTGTCGGGCTGTTAACTTCAGGATCCTGTATAACTAAAATGAAGGTGCACATTGTGAGAACCCACCACCATGGAAGTCCCACATCGGTGGATGTGGGAAATGTGAAATGGAATATAAGTAAAGGTCCTCCAACTACTATATAACTTGAGATTAACCTATTAAGTCACGTGGTTAGGTGAATAATTAGTATGTCAGCTGCCGCAAATCGTTACATTTGGTATGGTGGGGGCCACCTCTAGAATCTGGTACGAGATGGTGGGGAAATTGTGAGAATTAATCTTTTAAATCACGTAATTAGACGAAATTGTTACATTTGGTATGGTGGGGGCCACCTTTAGAATCTGGTACGAGATGATGGGGAAATTGTGAGAATTAATCTTTTAAATCACGTAATTAGACAAATGGTTAGTAATTTAACTGGCATGAGTCGTTACACACGTAAGCTCATACGAACACACCATTATCAAAAAAGAAAAAGAAAATTTCTAAGGCTTGAAGATGACAAAGCTAAGGTAGTTTAAGTCTTGTCTTTCTCAAACGTACCCTGGTTTCTAAGGCTTGAAGATGACAAAGCTGAGGTAGTTAAGTCTTGTCTTTCTCAAACGTACCCTGGTGATATACTTATGGGGAGGGTTCAAGGAGAATTTTATTGGACACAAAATGTAGACCACATTGTGCGAGATCCGTTTTGAAGTTCTACGCAAATGATCGAAGCTGTTTAATTTTTTATAAAAACATTTTTTTTAAATCCTTTGAAAACAATCAACTCATTGGAATACCGGTAATGATTGTACCCATCTTCTTCGCAAATGATCGGAGCCTTAAGACAATGATTGAATCGAACACGTATAACTATTAGATTGAACCGATTTTTCTCGAGAGCCTTTACAAAAATGTTTTGCATCTAATAAACGATTACGATTGTACGTGTGAGATCTGAATTGAGCCCCACATCTCACTCTGTGTACGATCGTTGTGCACATTTCCTGTGCAAGCAGACTTTGTTTGTCAAACAAAGAAATCTGCAATTCCTATAATACAGTCATATGACTACTCACATAACAACTGTGCATAGACTCTATGTATAGATTTTAGTATGAGGCCTATTTTAGGTACCACACAAATGATTCAATCTGTTCATTTAATATAAAATATTTTTTAAGAATTTTGCGGAAAATTAGCTCAATTTAATATCTATAAGTGTTCGATCCCATCATCTAACTTTTTCATTTAGATTTCAGGATAATGAAAAGTTAGATGATTGGGTCGAGTACCTATAAGTATTGGATTAAACTGATTTTTCGAGAGGTACTTTGAAAAAATATTATGCATTTAATGAATGAATCGGATGATTTATGTGGGATTCGGAGTGGGTCTCATATGGTTTGTGCACAAAAAAATCTTTGTATCATTTTTGTGATACTAACGGCTCAGATAATGGTCACGCGTCCCGACTCGGGATCCCACCTGTCCGTAACTGAACCAAAGTGGGGGGATAACAGATTTCATGGGAGCCTGTCACTTCCCACCTGACCTAATCTCTCTCTCTCTCTCTCTCTCTCTGTGTGTGCTACACTTGGAGTTGGTGCTCTCCGTATCCCTCCCCTTTCCTAAACAACCACTGAAACCCTAACCAGTACCTAATCTCCGGCAATTTTTCACCACATGGCTCAACTACCGGAGGAAGTCATCGCCGACATACTCTCCCGATTACCCGTAAAACCCCTCAGCCAATTCAAGCTAGTGTCCATACCCTGGCGCTCCCTGATCGAAAGCCCTAATTTCGTCAAACTCCACCTCAACCGCTCGATCGACACCAAATCCAACCAAGCCCTAATCTTACGAGAGGAGCAGCTCTACTCGGTCGACTTCGATTCGCTCGACGGGCCCTTCGCGGATGCCGCGAAGCTCGACCACCACCCGCTGAGGTGCCAGGACTACGGGACCGAGGTATGGGGCTCTTGCAATGGCATAGTGTGCTTGTCTAATTCGTTAGATACCGTCGTTTTATGGAACCCTTCCACTCGAAGATCGCGTAGGTTGCCTTACGCGCCGATAGAGTTCCCGAACCAGCCGAGGTATTTCGTGAGTAGGGTTTACGGGTTCGGGTACGATGGTGTGAGTGATGACTATAAGCTTGTTAGGATTGTGGTGCTTAAGGGGAGGGAGGATGATTCTTTGCACTATGAGGTTAAGGTTTATAGTTTGAGGTTGAATTCATGGCATAGGGTTGAGGAGAAATTCCCACACTACCCTGATTTGAATAGAGTGGGGGGTGTGTTAGCTAGTGGCAACTTGCACTGGATTGTGAATGAAGAGACCGAGCGGGGTAAGACGAACTTGATTGTTTCTTTTGATCTGGGGTACGAGGAGTATGGGTTGGTGCCACAACCCGAGTTTACGCATCCGAGATTCTATGCGGATGTGGAGGTTTTGGGAGGATGCCTTTCGTTGATTTGCAATTATTACTTGACCCATATTGATATATGGTTGATGAAAGAGTATGGTGTGAAGGAATCTTGGACAAAGTTGATTTCCATGGCGCAACCGGGTACATTGAGGTCTTTTCAGAATGTGAGACCCATTGGCTATTCAAAGAGCGGCGGGCAATTATTGTTACAACATGGCCCTCTGAAGCTCCTTTGGTATGACCTTAAAAGGAAGACATGCAAGAGTGTTAAAATCCGTGATGTACACGATTTGTCGCAAGTAGTGATGTGCGTGGGAAGCCTTGTTTCGCTCAAGAGTGGTAGAGGTGAACGTGAACGAAAGAAGAAGCAAGAACAAGAAGAGAAGAATATGTAAGCTATTATCCAAGTGAACTAGCTTTTATAATTCTTGATGTTTTTGTCATTATATACAATTATTGTTCTAATGCATCTTGTTTGTCAGTTGTTCATTATAGACATAGTTTTGATACTTTTGACGTTCTGAAATCTTTGTTTTTAACAGAAAGGGTTCAGCATTTAGTTGCACAAAGCGGGGGCGGGAGCGGAAGCAGGGGAGTGCGGGAATATATAAGCTCCCAAGGTTGGGAGCGGGAAGGGAACGTGGACATATCTGATGAAAAAAATGTAGCATATAATATACACTTTAAAAGTACAATCCTTTTAGAGAGTAAAAGTATAAGCCAAGTCCACCATAAGTCTAAGAAATGGGCTAGTTGTACAATATATGGTTTTCTTTTCAACATATCTTGGCTTGGGCTAGATATATGAGTTCATCAAAGACCAATTGTAAAGCCAATTGATAAATCCATGCTTTCCTATACAAGAATTGTACAAAAGCTCCCATCTTCGTAAGGAGCGGCTTTCATCAAGCTCCTTAGTTGGGAGCATAGGAGTTGCGCTCCTTAGTCGGCACCACTTTAAAAGCTCCTTGCAACTAAGGTTCAGTGCAAGCCATAGTTGGGAACAAAAAGATCTTTATGGTTTGGTAGGTCATTTGCAATTAATGTGAATATATTCGTTGGGAAATCCGATTGAAGGTGCTAAAAAGGAGTGCAACCTTTACGCACTGCACTTGTAAAAAAAAGTAAGAAAGAAAATGAGGGACAACCCCTGTATAGTGGAAGTATCACATAAAAATACTTATGTCACATACACTACCATATCTCTTCTAAAACCTACCGAAGTTTGAATTTGAAACTTCCCTTGGAAGCAAAAACAAAAACCCTGTAAGAGAACCTCTTTGATGTGCTATGAGGAGAAATTACTCAAATTTCACTTTTGAATAAGCCTTAGCAAGGTGCTATGAGGAGAAATCATTCTTTTCCATTTCAATAACAAAAAGTTAAAAGATTCATGTACTAACAAAACAGAGCATTAATTATTGTTTATAAAGAGAGAGGGGGGAGGCATACTTTTTGCAGTACCAATGACTGTCCATATCACTACAAATCAGGGAAATAGAGCAAAGTATTCATCACAAGTTATCTGATGTATTAGCCAATAAGAAAAACTAAAAAAGTTATCTGATATTTCACAAAATAGGGAATTAAACGAAGTCTAGTTGCGTAATAGCACAAAGGAAAATCTAGGCCATGTGTACAATTTGATTGATAGTTAATTCCAAATCGAAGAACTTGGAGCCAAAATAGATTAAGCGTCTAGAGAATAGAAGAACCATTGTCTATGAATTTTGTGGAATGACAAAATGTAATGGAATCTCGATGACCATGAAGCAAGTTTAGATGGGTATTAGGTTGTGATACGGTGTAATGTTGACACCTTCATGGAACCGCAACTGCCCAAGGAATGCTACCCTAGGAATTCCATCTTAGCAAGTGGTGATTGGAAAAATATAGTGAATCCCGTCTTTCATTGAAGATTTTGCTTTTTTACCAATTATTTTCACATCTGGAAATTTATAGGAAGACTTTTTTTTGTTGGCAGTTACACAAAAAGATACATATACCCAAAAATTGATGAACTGCCCAAAATGAAAAAAAAGAAGAAAACATGGAGTGAGAAATGTATATGAGGCTATGTAGTAGGACTCCTGATGAGTTCAAAATTTCAGTTGCAGTTGTACTTGAACCAATAAATAGCAAAAAGAAGTAAGTCCAATGTAACTTTCAAATGAGCCTGAACAAAATTGGTGCCTGTGCAGCATCCTGTGCAGCATGGACACGAACATAGATAGGGATACGGACACCGTCATGAGACACGGGAATTTTAAAACAATGGGGACATGACAATATATACATACGGGACGGTTCAAGGAATACTCAAAAAAACATCCCAAATCTCAATCTCATAGTTTCCGATCAAATTTTTATAATCCGAACCGTTCAATGTGTGCAGAATATGATTTTAAGGGTGCCCGTGAGAAATTAGCAAAAAAAATTACCAGGAAAGGCTTGATTTGAGCAGTTTTTATTTGAACCGTTCAATAAAAAACTGATCGTTCAGATCATTCCCTTCCCGGTCATTTTTTTTACTAATTTCTCGCGAGTATCTTTAAAATCACGTTCTGATCACATTGAGCGGCTCAGATCATCAAAATTTGATTAGGAACTATGAGGTGTTTTTTTTGGTGTCTCCGGAATCGCCCTGATATATATATATATATATATATATGCGCATGAATATTTTCTTCCCTGAAATTGCAAAATGTAAACAATTGACCTTCACCATAAACGTGTATACAGCTATTCAAAAAAATGTATGTACAAACATACATGTATACTCCCTCCATCCCTAAATGGATGACCAATTTGAGACTTTTTGCTGTCCCAAATTTGTTGTCCATTTGAAAAGTCAAAGGGACAACTAATTATTTTCCACCTTTGCCGTTCTCTAACTAATTAAGGACAAAAGATGTAAGGATTGGAGGGCATTTATGGAAAGGTATAACTTGAGAAGGTAAGGATTATGTCTCCTAAATTTTTTAGAATACCTAAAATGGACATTCTTTTTGGGATGGAGGGAGTATCTGTTATATATGATACACATATGCGTGTGTGTGCTGATATATACAGCTATACATCTATAGCAGTACATAAATATATATATATATATATATAGGGAGAGAGAGAGAGAGAGAGAGAGAGAGAGAGCAGTTGCGAGAGTGAGAGATTAATTCGCGAGTGAGTCTGATTCTCAAGTCTTCAATCAGTTGATAGAGAGAAACATGAACTGCTGCTCGATCTAGGGTTTCGAAAACTGCCATTGTTTTTCCTCATTTTGGCTTCCACAATGTGTATTATGTTCTCTATAGAATTAATTACCCTTGCCGTGTCCCCACTTGTCCATGTTGTGTCCCCAATGTGTCCCCCTCCAAAAAATCAAATAAATATAATGGACATGCCATGTGGTGTGTCCATATGTATTTCGACGTGTCTCCATGTCCCAACACGGATACAAAGTCCTATTTGGAGTGTCGGTGCTTCATAAATTGGTGCTACGAGGAGAAATTAATCTTGTTCATTGGAATAACGATAAGTGAAGAGTCATGTACTAACAAAAAAGAGCTATTAATTGTCGAATAGAGAGGGTGAAAAAAGGGGAGGGATACTTTTTGAAATATCAACGACTATACGTATCGCTTCAGAAAAAAGGAAAACATTAGAGAAGTAGAGCAAAGTATTCATCACAAGATTCACAAGTGATTTGATACTTAACAAAAAGGGAATCAATTGAAGTAGTATTGCGTAACAACACAAAGAAAAAATCTAGACTACATGAACAATGTGGTTAAAAATTAATTCCACATCAATGAACATGGGGCTAAAATACAAAATAGAGTATTTGTCTAGAGAATAGAAAAAGTGGTCCATGAATTTGGTGAAATAACAAAATGCAAAGGAAACAAAGAAAGGCGGGAGGAAGTTCAATTCCGGGGCTAGGGAGTTGAAGAGATTGGAGTGTTCCATTAATTATGATGGCCGGAAGAAGGAGGGGGAGAAGGGTTACAAAGGGATGGAAGGGGTTAATATTTTATCTTTTTATGAAGATTAAAATCCTTAGTTGGAATGTGAGAGGATTGAATGCGAGGGAGAAAAGGGGGATGGTAAAATCGTTATTGAAAGAATGGAAGGCCAATGTAGTTTGTTTACAAGAAACAAAACTAAAGGAGGCTTCGAAGGAATGTGTGAAAGATTTATGGGGGTGTCGATGGGTAGACTGGATTCATTTGGATGCGCTAGGGCTGCTGGGGGGGTGTTGGTGATGTGGGATAGTAGAGTGGTGGAAAAACTTGTGGAGTATGGGTTATTTTCGGCGTCTTGTTTGTTTAAAAATGTAGAAGATGGATTTGGGTGGGTGTTCATGGATGTGTATGGCCCGGTTGACAGACGTCATAGGAGGGATTTGTGGGAGGAGCTTTCGGCGATGGCTTTCAAATGGGATGCCCCATGGTGTGTTGGGGGAGATTTCAATGTAGTTCGATTTCCACATGAGAGAGTGGGGTGTCTTTCGATCTCTCGCAACATGAGGACATTCTCGGATTTTATTATCGACTTAGAGCTTGTAGATCCTCCTCTTGTTAGGAGTAGTTTCACTTGGTTTGGAGCTCAGGAAAATAGGTGTGTGTCTCGCATTGATCGGTTTTTGTTCTCAGCCTCTTGGGAGGAGCATTTTCTGAATGTTGCGCAGTTTTCTCTTCCGAGGCCTATTTCGGATCACATGCCTATTTTATTAGACAGTGGTGGGATTCGGCAAGGAAGTACTCCGTTCAGATTTGAGAATATGTGGTTATCTTCGGAGGTTTTGTGGAGAGGGTGGGTGAATGGTGGAGTAGCTATTTAGTAAGGGGAAAGCCGAGCTTCATATTGGCCAAGAAGCTTAAATTGCTGAAAGTTGATTTGCGCAAGTGGAATTTTGAAGTCTTTAGGAGATTGGAGTTTCAAAAGGCCAAGGTTATCGATGAAATTCGGCGGTGGGACATAAAGGAACAAGGTCGTGAGTTACAAGAGGATGAAAAGGCCTTGAGAGAAAATGCCAAAGAGGAGTTTGGAAAAAAAGCGAAGTTCAAAGAAATTAGTTGGCTGCAAAAGTCCATAAATCTTTGGTTAAGAGAGGGGGAGAGGAACACTCGTTTCTTTCATAGAATGGCTAATTGTAATCGGAGAAACAATTTCATTGGTAAGATTAAAATTGGCGACTGTATTTTGGAATGGGATGATGATATCAAAAGTGGAATTGCTGATTTTTATGCCGGTTTGTTTTGGAAGGAGGGAGTGAGCCGCCCTCGGGTTGACGATTTGCAGTTTCATTCTCTGACGGGAGAGGAGGCTTCTTGGTTAAAGAGGCCGTTCGATGAGGTGGAAGTGGTGTCCGCGTTAAAGTCTATGAATGGAGATAAGGCACCTGGTCCAGATGGTATGTCGATTGCCTTTTTCCAACACTGTTGGGAGATGGTAAGAGAGGAAATGTTGGGAATGTTCAATTATTTCTGGGAGCATGGCGAGTTTGAAAAGAATTTGAACGCTTCCTTCGTTGTGTTGATTCCAAAGAAGGGCGGGGCAGAGGATATTCGAGATTTCAGACCTATCAGTTTACTAGGAGGAGCTTATAAGTTGTTGGCCAAAGTGTTGGCTATTCGAATGAAGAATGTGGTGGGAAAAGTTGTTTCGGAGTCCCAAAATGCTTTTGTTCAGGGTAGGCAAATTCTTGATGCGGTTTTGATTGCTAATGAATGTGTGGATTCGAGATTGAAGAGTGGCATTCCAGTATTGTGTGTAAGCTGGACATTGAAAAGGCGTACAACCACATTAATTGGGACTTATTGATTTATATCAATGTTCTAAAAAGCGCTCGGCGTTAGGCTGGCGGCCAACCACCTTCAAGCTTCGAGACCTTTTAATCGACCATTAATCGCCTTTTAGCAATTAGTTGGGTTTTTTTTTTTTAAATATTCTGCAACCTCCCTACCATTAATAATCACAGATTTCCTAGTTGATGTGATATATCTTCTCTCCCAAAAAATTTCCTAGTTCTCTTTGGCTATTGGATACTCAATGTTAACACTTCTAAATGTTAACAATTCTCTACAATTCAAATATAGAGACATAGAAACTTGGTACTACCAAATAACTAACCAAGTATGAAATTACCAGTCAATTACAAAGTGCAACGTTCAAACTAAATGAAACCAAGTACGGAATTATTAGTCAATTACTCCTCTTCTTCTCCATATCCATCCATAACTTCGTCTCCATCGAACTCACACTAAAAATCGCCGTTTAATCGATTAACCGATTAATCGCCATTTAATTGCCGATTAATCGCCGATTAATGGGCGATTAATTGCCGATTAACCAATTAATGGGCGATTAATCGCCACCAAATCCCGATTAATCTCCAGACCGCCTAATTCAAACGCCCAAGCATTAATCTGATCGGAGAAGCCATAAAACTGATTAATCGCCCATTAATCGGCGATTAAACGCGATTTTTAGAACACTGATTTATATGTTGGAACGGATGGGTTTTGGAGAGCTTTGGAGGAGATGGATTAAAGCTAGCATCTCATCTGTTAAAATGTCTATCTTGGTGAATGGAACCCCAGCTGGTTTCTTTCAGACTTCTAGAGGATTACGTGAGGGGGATCCCCGTTCTTCTCTTCTTTTTATCTTGATCATGGAGGTGCTCAGTTGTATGATTCAGAAAGCAGTACAATGTGGATTTCTGGAGGGTTTTGAGGTGGGCAGGGTGGATGGTGTACGGTTGATGGTTTTCCACATTCTATATGCAAATGACACTCTCTTGTTCTGCAATGCGGATCCAACTCAGGTGGGATATAGTAGATGCGTGCTACTATGCTTTGAGGCGGTATCCGGCCTCAAAGTGAACTTGGGGAAGTCGGAGATGATCCCAGTGGGGGCGGTTGAAGATATTGATTTACTTGCTCAAATTTTGGGTTGTAGGGTGATGTCGTTTCCGACTTTGTACTTGGGTTTACCTTTGGGTTCTTCGTACAAGTCAAAGGTAGCATGGGACTCAGTGGTGGTAAGATTTGAGAAGAGATTGGCGGGATGGAAGCGACAATACATTCCTAAAGGAGGTAGAATGACTCTTATCAAGCATACAATCTCTTACTTGCCTACTTATTTTATGTCTCTGTTTGTCATTCTGGTCTCAGCTGTTAAACGCTTGAAGAAGTTGCAAAGAGATTTTCCTTTGGGAGGTGTGGGGGAGGAGTTCAAGTATCATCTAGTTGATTGGTGTGTCCCCCCATTAGAAAATGAGGGCTGGGAGTGAGAAGGCTAAAGTTATTCAATCAAGCCTTGTTGGGAAAATGGCTTTGGAGATTTGCATGTGAAAGAGATAGATGGTGGAGGGAGGTGATTGTAGCAAAATATGGATGTGGGAAGGGAGGGTGGTCTACTTGTAATGTAAGGCTACCATATGGGGTGGCGATATGGAGGGGTATCATGAACGAGTGGGATGCCTTTGTAGAAAACACTTATAAGGCGGTTGGTGACGGGAGGATGGTGTTGTTTTGGGATGATGTGTGGTGTGGGGACGTGAGCTTGCGGGTTGCTTTTCCCAACATTTACCTTCTGGCATGTGATAGAGATGCAATCATTGCGGATTATCTTTCTTTTGATTAGGGGGTTATAGTTTGAGACATCCGTTTGAGAAGGCAAGTTCAAGATGGGGAGGAAGAGGATTTGATGGCTTTTTATGCTAGAGTGTATGGCATGCAAGGAATAGAAGGGGAGGATGAGATGCATTGGAAACTAAGTCAGGATATTTTCAAGTGAAATCTTGTTATCAAGCGTTAGGTGATCGTGGAAATGTTTCTTTCCCTTGGCAAGCGATTTGGAAGACAGGGGCACCATTGAGGGTGAGTTTTTTTGTTTGGTGCGCAGCTCAAGGCAAGTTCCTCACCATCGATAATTTGATTCGAAGGCGGAGAATCATTGTCAATAGGTGTTGCATGGGTAAAAGGGATGCGGAGACGGTGGATCACCTTCTCATTCATTGCCTTGCCTGGTAGCTTGGGAGCTTTGGTCCGTGGTGTTTTCTTGGTTTGATTTAAAATGGGCCATGTCAAGGAATGTTATGGAACTTTTAATTGCGTGGAACGGGGCTAGAGTGAGCAAGAGAAGGAAGCGTGTGTGGGCCATGATCCCTCTTTGCTTGATATGGACTATATGGCGCGAAAGAATTTCAAGGTGCTTTGAAGGGGTTGAAAGGCCTTTATTTAGAATCAAAAGTTTTGTGATTAGTAGTTTGTATAGTTGGGACAAGGGAGAATGTAATCCCTCTATTGATCAATTTTTAGATTGGTTTGAGCTTTTCTTGTCAAATAGGGGTGGTGTATAGGGCCTTTTTGTGTTGGTGGCCTTTTTTGTATACGGACGGTATTCCCTTAATGCCTTGTTTCTACTATAAATATTTACTTATCAAAAAAATAATAATAATAACAAAATGCAATGAAATCTCAAAAAAGGAGGTTTCTGAATAATGCAAAAAGTTGCATAACAAAAATATTTTAGGACTGAAACATAGAAGAGAGTAGAAAACTCTTCTTCTTTTCTTTTTTTCTTTTCTTTTTTTTTTTTTTGGGGGGGTGGTGGGAGTGATTTTCGCACTCCCCAAATTGTTAAACGCAATGTGGTTAACAATTTGGGGAGTGCAAACATCACTCCCTTTTTTTTTATATGAAATACCTGGCATAATCTTAATCTTTTGAGACAAATTCTCTCAAAATTGGCAACAAAAATGTTTACATTGTTAATATTTTAAGAGTGCTAGTATATGTAATGCATTCAACCGAATTGGTTAGTGATGACTGATGACTAGACTCATAAATGTGGTTTATGTGTATCAACCAGTAACTCACTTCATGCCTCATAAGTTGGATTTTTCTCAGGGGTGGTTTCCTGTCAACGGGGTTCAAACTGGTGCTATAAGCTACTGGAAGAAGAAGCAGAGTAGCTATATGGCGGAGAGGTAGGTAAACAAAGATGCTTCTTGAATTATTTTCTCTCGTTCTTTTGATGCTATATTTCTCTCCCCCACCTCCTTTTCTGTCTTCACACATTTGTTTTAGCAATGTTTCTGGTAGTTAGTTTTGGTTGTATCCAGGGTTTCATGTTGTGCACATGCAGCACACCTTTATAGGAAGATAATGCAGCTTTCAGGCTCAACACTGAAATATATATATATATATATATATATATATGTATATATGTATATATGTATCCAAATTGAAGAGCAACTATCATTGACTTGAGGAGTTTTCCTATTCACTTGAAATCTACATTTAAGATTTTGGTCTCACTTTGTAGAAGGGTTGTTCTTTCCTTAGTCTGGGATGCTAATTTGCCACCTTGTGCTTTAAAGGTTTGTGGTTGAGTGGTTTGGCATGGGCCTACATTGCTTGCATCTAAGATCAGGCTATCTTTAGACCTATTTCTATTTGGTATTGTTGTTATTGTTCTCATGTTTTTTTACGCTCCTTTTTTGCTGTTTATCTTCCACAAATGAAGCTGATGGAAAAAAACTTGAGAACAATAATCCTATTCACTTTCTTTTCTGAATTCTGCGGACTACTCGGAAGCTTTTCATGATAGTTTCCTTGCTTGGGTTGTTGGAAGAAATTTTTTCTCAAACTGTTTCTTTTAAAATAAAAATAGTTTTCCACTAAAAGTGCTTTTGTTGTTCCTGTTTTTTCTGTTTTCTGACACAAAATCAAATGTGAAATTTCTCTAAACCGCAGTTGTTTGACAACTGACGAACATTTCGATGTGAGAATATTTAGTGAATATGTGGAATGGCAAATTTCAATCAATCTGATGTGCTTTTTCTTTCTTGGTTTTTGAGATCCACAGCTGTATATATTTCTACACTGGCTCTAGGTTTCACGCGTGGAGTTTGGTTTTGAAGTTTGCGATGCACCTGGCAAAAGCTGCTCGCGAAGGAGGATTGCAGCTCTTTCTGCACAGAAGCTTTGGCTTTGCGAGAACCTGTGACCGGCTGGAGGGGCCTCAATACAGTTGTTGTTTGTTTAGTGCTACTATTATTAGGTTAATAAACTCACTAACTGGCTTGACATCGTATTTGAATAAGTGCCTGGATTAGCAAGTAGCTGAAGCACTGATCTTGAAAAGCAGGCCCTGGAATGAAGACTCAGCGTTATGTTGTATGTAGCCTGTGTTGTAATAAAGTTCTTGTTTTAGGAAAGCAGAAAAGATAGTTTGTTTGCACAGGGCCCCTTTGTGTACTGAGGTCCATAACTGTATACTGTCTTGTAGTAGTAATGAGAAAGGACCGGAGTGATTATTCAGTGCTCGTGGAGCACCGTCACGTGGTGCTTCAGGAACCTTTTGCACCACTCATTTTTGTGAGAACTACATTTGGTGGTGGAGTCCACATAAATACGTGGTGAAGGCCATGGGGCAGTTCTTCTGGAGCAAGTAATAATTTTTTAAGGGTAACACAGTGCGTAAGGCTCCCTATAAAGTAGGGGCAGATGTAGACAATGAACAAAATTTTGTTCCCTTCTAACATACAACGAACCGCATCAGACCATTACATTTCAAAACTTACGACATCTTCCGAAACATTGCATTGTCTGGACGCATTAGCACAATGCCATTTTAACAAGTTACTAAATTCTTGTGAAAGTCTACAATGCTCTGGCTACCTTTTGAAATGTTTCCATAATATTTCTTTCTCCCAACTGATGGAAACATTTCTTTCTCCTAACTGAAACAACTTACTTTAACAAAATTCAATTCTTGTGTGCTACATTATCAAGTGTGTTTCTTTCTGTGACTCCGAACCCAGGAGCATCAATAAACAAAAGTAACAGTGACGCGTATTATTAAGTTAAAGTTCCTGGTAGAATGTACAAAACCCAGAGAAACTTTGAACATCAACAGGGTTGCTATGTTGGATGGCTGCAGCAACAAACAAAAAAAAAAAAAACCATCAAAGCAAGAAACAAAAACAAAATCTGGACCAAAAATTTTCGACTTTCCAGAACGCACTGCATGAATGTCTGCACCATCTTCTGAAATACGAACATTCGTATCTATGCTCCAAAATTTGAAACCACTAGTTCTGTAACATCCATTGCATAATATCCTTCCTGATCACTCCCTCAAAAGCACCTCTTCTGTGGCTCAGACGCTTGTACTGGATACTAGTTCCAGGCCTCATGATCGTTGCAATGGTGGGAAAAGGCTTGGGCCATATATTTCTTGGACTGAATCTTTGGAATCTCCCAGGAGTTTTCTGGAGAGATGAATAAGTGAGATGTTTTGTCATATTGCTTGTGTTTGAAAAGGGTTTTCCCATGGGTGGAACGCTGATCTGAGCTGATGGCTTTATCTGGTCGAGCCGACGGAGGATCCAGTTTCCAAGACTCCGACCAACTTCTATATCTCTCTGCTGTATATTCTGGTGAACCTGGACAGCCACATCAAACACAGCACGTGTTTGTCTGTGTTGCAGAGAACAAAAAGAATATGAAGAGAGTATTTTGGTCTTAAATATGCTAACAGTAATGAAAATAATTGCAATAGCAGAGGCACTACGTAACAATGAGGCAATAGATATGGATTCAATTTCAAGGACATGCTGCAAACAAAATTAGGTCGTCTTGAATTTACTGGTGTCTTCACACAAGGGAGATTAATAAAGCAATTGAACAAGAACAATTGTAAGTCCCTTCCTCGATCCTTGTATGTTATGCTCTTTTCAATAAATTCCTCAACTACCAAAAGAAAGGAAGAAAAGAACATTTGTGACAAGTAAAAAGAAACCACAAGGAGTTGAATTTGAAACTAAATGATCGACAATATCCGTTTCAGAACCACTACTGGGAAGATCCTCTATCCAGAGGTTTTCAGAGATACTCGTCCGTCCACTTGAAGGCGTATTCGCGAAAGTCTTTCCATGGGAGGGACGCGGGGGGGGGGGGGGGGGGGGCGGGGGGCAACTATGAAAGAGGTCCTAGAAAATAAGCAAAAAAATGGTTATGCGAACCCAAAACTCTTAGGACTTTTATTTGCAAAAGGTCCAAAATGGATCACTACTCAACTACAGAATCGGGAAATTAAATTGGATAAGAATCTTCAATTCTCAATGATATGGAAGAAGGTTTCCATCAAGTATACTATTCCTTCGATTGGTTAGCTATAATCCTGCTGCAGCACATACGAAGCAAACTTTATTCATCAGGAATCATGCAAATGTTTCAATTGATGAAAATAAAACCAACTTTTGCAATTAACAGATACCCCTCTTATTCACAAGCAAGGCGGCAATACACAGCCCTCTTTTCCTAGTTTTCATTCTCTTGACACAACAAAAATATCATGCGACCCAGTAAGGAAATCTATGTAGAAAAATTCTCCGGCTACCGTGTGTATGAACTATGAAGAGGTCTCCAAAGTGAAGAACAAGTTTCAGTGTGTAAAGCAGCATATATTAGGCGAGCTAAGAAAAAGCCCATAAGCCTTGCAAAAGGAGCATTTCCCAATAATGTTGCAACAATGATATTCCTATACCATGCCCTAAAACCATTGCTACTCGTGTCTTGTAAAGTGCAATATCATTGTAAAGTAGAAAACACCTATATAATCCATAAGAAGGTATTAATTGTTCCTCCAGATTTATGCTCTCACATTTTCCTTCAACAAGCTTTGACTACCGTGCTTCACGTTTTTGTTTTCTTTTAACGTGTTAGACTAGCCCACTTTTGGAAGTGTACCTTTTTTTATCGGCATTTTGGAAGCTTATCTTGCTCATTCACCTTCTATTTCATATCCCCAGAATGACTAGGAGATTTGTGAGGTCGGAGGGGATTTTTTACCAACTAGTAGCAAGAGTAGTTACATATCTGGGAGTGAGCAAGTTATAAAGAACTTGAAAAGCACAAACACCTCCGTTGTGTTTATGTCAACAAGCCAGGATACAAAATTTTGTAAGTGAATCTATAGTTTTACTTTGTCAAAAACTCAAAAGCAGGAAGAATACTGAATATTACTGATCCGACAGCTAAGAGTATGAGAAAAATCTATCATCTGAGTGCTACTACAAATACATCATGCACCTGATTCATCAAATTTGTACCGATGCACTTTCCCTGAGTGGTGGAGAAAATGAAAAAACATGTTGGGGATCATGGAACCTAATCTTAAACCAACGTTACTAACCCAAAATCAGGAGCACTCCCATGTAGAATGTAGCTTATGCGTATTTTAGGATTTTCGAGTATGTTGAGACTTCCTCATGCAAGAGGCTTCAAATTGATTTTGTAGGAGCCGGAATGAAAACCAAGAGAAGAAAACATAGCAATTACACAAAAGGATTTATGTAATTAAGCTTAAAGTCTACTCCTAGGGGTGAAGAGCAACACAGGAATTTCACCGTGAAAGAGAAGACCACAACAAACCAACAATATCTGGTACTCTCAAACCAAACACCTAGTGCCCGAAAACCGACATATAGGAAAATCAGAAAACCTAACATACATAGAAAACCTTACATGTTGAACTAGGTCCAAATATCCATAATAACAGGCAGTTTAGAGCCTAGATTGGGTCGAGCAGATCAGAAATGAACTAAAGACATAATCTAGGTTCAATTCAATACAACCCTTAACTTTTTTTCAAAATTCACAGCTATGAGACCTCTAAGTTGGGGAATTTCTTGTTTCATACTCCCTCCGTCCCAATTTGTTTGTCCAATTGTGGGATCCCAACTTATTAAGGGAGCATAATGATTACTAAGAAAAGAAATTGTGTTTCCAAAAATACCCTCATCATTTTAGCATTAAATAAGAGTGCACTCTTTTCAATGCTTTTTTTGCTTTAAAAGGGAAGGGCATAAATGGAAGTTTCAAGAGTCAGACTTAGAATGGAAAAATATTATGGGACATGAATAAGCCAAAAAGTAGACAATCAAATCGGGATGGAGGGGCTATAAATTTGACAGGCTCAACCATCACACTTAGGCTTTGTTTGGACGGATGTGAGTTCCAAATGTAGGGATTTCACAAATTGCTCAAATTAGATTTGATGATTTACATAAGGATTGCAATATTGAGTTTGGGAGCTTTTGCCATTATTGATTCGAACAAACTATATAATACGACTTATTTGAATCCCTAAAAATGCTAAATTTTTGGTAGACAAGGATCTCATTCAAAAACATCTAATGTAACTCTAACACAAAAAAATAATTTTGAGAAGGACGAGGAGAGAGAAACAAAACAACAAACACTGTCAATTTTTCTCCACACTTTCCTTTAAGTTTTCTTTTCCTGAGTTCCCAACAGGGCATTAGTTTTTCTCTATGTTCAACTCTTTTTCCTCTCCTACTTTATCTATTTCATTCTCTCTCTTTTTTTTATCTTTGTCCTTGCTTTAACTTGTTTGGTTTACATGTCAGTGCTACTCTCTAATCTTTTCCAGCACTAGGTCGTTGATTTTCATTTTAGTTTGATACCCTAATTTATTTTGTACGTATACCATGATTTGGTCGTATTGAGACAATTTCCAACTATGCCTGTATTTAAAAAATTGTCTTGTCACCGTCCAAATTCACCGATTCAGGTGGAGGTTGAAATTTTTCCAAAGCGCAATGTTGACAATTTTATGAAGTTGGGTGTCCAACTTTTAAACAATGGGGTCAATACTGCCCCAATGATAATGTCCGTAAAGTAATAAAGGAATGGTCGCTGCTGTTTGTGTTCTCCATGAAGAAAAAAGATTTCATGGAGGCTTGGATCACTTGGAGAATTACGATATTCGATTTTTTAAAAGCTGCACCGGGAGGAGGAGGGGATTGGTAGTGTTAAATTCTTGTTATCGTCCTCCTCAGTGTAGCTTTTAAAAAAGTCGAAGACCATAATTCTCCAAGTGATCCAAGCCTCCATGAAAATTTTTTTCTTCATAGAGAGCATAAACAGCAGCGATCATTCCTTGTATTACTTTACGAACATTATCATTGGGCCAGTATTGACCCCACTATTTATAAGTTGGACACCCGACTCCATTTTGATCTTGCAACCCTTCATCAAGAATCATATGGTTTAAGGTTTGAAAAATACTGTTTTTTCTCATTTACTTTCTCGACCGAGTAATACTTGGGTTATGTAAGAGATGACGAACAATATATTTCATAAAATTTTGTCCACATTGCGCTCTGGAAAAATTTCAAACTCCACCTGATTGGGTGAATTTAGATGGCGTGAATCTAGATGGCGACAACACAATTTCTCAAATACAAGCATAGTTGGGAGCATTCTAGGAAATCTGCTCAATACGACCAAATCATGGTATAAGTGCAAAGATAAATTAGGGTATCAAACTAAACTGAGAATCAACAACAACCTAGTGCTGGAAAAGATCAGGCGAGTAACACCGACACATAAAAAGTGCAAGATAAATTAGGGTATCAAACTAAACTGAGAGTCAACAACAACCTAGTGCTGGAAAAGATCAGACGAGTAACACCGACACATAAACCAAACAAATTAAAGCAAGGATAGAAATCAAAAAGAGAATGGAATCGATAAAGTAGGAGATGAGAAAGAGTCGAACAGAGAGAAAAACTTTGGAACTCAGGAAAAGAAAGAAAAAGAAAAGTTTGAGGAAAGTTTGTAGAAAAACTTATTGTGTTTTTTGTTTTGTTATTTTATTCTCTTCCTTTCAAACCAAATAAGTATTAAAATTATTTTTGGGTTAGAGTTAGATTAGATGGGAAGATCAGGAAACCCAATATACATTGAAAATCTTTGCATGTTAAATTAAGTCAAAATACCAACAACAGAAAAAACAATGCTTTCGGGGCCCATATTGCGTTGAGCACGTCAGGAATGAATTATAAACATCATCTGGGTTGAATTCAATACAACCCATAACAGGTTCTTTTCAAATTTCATTCTTATGAGCTCTATGTTGGGGAATTTCTCATTTCATATAAATTTGGCAGAAGTCCAACCATCACACTAAAGGCTTTTATCGGATAGATGTGAGTTTCAAATGCTGGAATTTGACAAATTGCTCAAACAGGATTTCAATATTGAGTTTGGGAGCTTTTGCCGTAACTGATTTGAACTACACTAATAGGAGTGATTTGACAAAGATCTCATCGAAAAACATCTAATCTAACTCAAACCCACATACCACTCTAATTTTATTGGATATGGAAACTTGGATCTCCATTCCCATATTTTCCCTTATTCTCTATTGATTGAATCCCTGATCTTCTGTATATTCCCATGATGTATTTCCCTTTTATAGATTCCTTAATTGCTGTAATTTTCCTTGATAAGCAAGATACATTGTAGCTTTCTGATTATATATATATCAATGAATAAAGGTATCTCCATAGTGTGGAGAAACTATTGGAGTTTTCTTTCCATTCTTTTCTTATTATGGTATCAAAGCTAGGCTTTCGGAGGCTTTTCCCCTTTGTTTGTGCCATAGTTGCACTTTGTTTCATTGTGATCCGTGTGTTTCAGATCCTTTGTTGACCTTTCCACGTGCGAATCGGGGGGTCGCACGTGCGGGGGAGTGTTGGGATTTGTCCCACATTGATTAATTATCTCCTCCAAAACTAGTATATAAGCCTGGGCGGCCTCTCCACTCTGTGACATTTGCCCACAAGCAAAGCAACCTAGACTAAGTTTTCCCAACAGTTCCATTTCTTCTAGTAAACCTTTTCAATTAATCCATGTTGACATTTGGGGTAGTTTTTCCCAACCTTCTATGAGTGGTGCTCGATTCTTCCTTACTATTGTGGATGATTTCTCACGTTGCACTTGGATTTATCTTATGCGTTACAAGTCTGACACAAAATATCATTTGAAATCCTTTTTTGCTATGGTGAAAACTCAACATCACTGTCAAATCAAACATATATTTTCTGGCAATGGTGATGAGTTTTTTCCAGAAATCCAACAGATCAGGTCAGACAATGGGGCAGAATTTTTATCCAAAGAAATGCAACAATTCTTTTCCGAGAATGGTGTAGTTCATCAACGCAGTTGCGTGTCTACACCGCAACAAAATGGTGTTGTAGAACGCAAACATAGACACCTTTTAGAGGTTGCTCGATCCTTAAGATTTCAGGCCAACTTACCAATATCCTTTTGGGGGGGAGTGTATTCTCACAACTGCATATTTGATCAACAAGATTCCCACACCCTTACTTCAAAACAAATCGCCTCATGAAGTTTTTTTTTCAGCCCCACCTTCATATTCTCATCTTCGTATATTTGGTTGCCTAGTATTTGCTCATAATGCTAACATTAAGCACAAATTTGACCAACGTGCAAAGCCTGGAGTCTTTGTTGGGTATCCATACGCACAAAAGGGTTACCGAATCTATGATATCCAATCCAAAACCATGTATGTGTCAATAGATGTTGCATTTCATGAAACCATTTTTCCTTTTCGAGATATTTCTTCAAATGTAACTCCATCACCAGTAATTCCTTTACCTATTGAGGATCATCCACACTTTGACTACGCACCTACTCACCAAAAACCCCCCATTATTCAGACCTACCAATGCCATCGGAAAAACAAAGTTAATAACCAAGCAGCAAACATTCAGCCTAGCCCACCATCCTCCCTTGAGGAACCATTAACTGAACCTCCCAACACTCTTCTGGGTGATTCCACCAGTATACCACTTGCCATTCATTCCACCCGTGAGCGACGGAAGCCGTCTTACCTTCAGGATTACCATTGTTCAGCGGTTGCTAATGCTACACTCCCATCTCCAACGGCTTCTAAACGGACAGGTAGTCTTTACCCCCTTGATCATTATATCACATATAGTCACTTCTCAGTTGCACATCAAGCCTTTCTTTCAGCCATTTCCGCCATAGAAGAGCCAAGTCTTTTTCCCAAGCAGTAAAATGTCCACAATGGCGCCAGGCAATTTCTATAGAAATAACAGCTTTGGAAAAGAATCACACATGGAGTCTTACTAATTTACCTGCCAACAAAAAGCCTATTGGGTGCAAGTGGGTTTACAAAGTCAAACACAGATCCGATGGTACCATAGACCGTTACAAAGCTCGCTTAGTTGCCAAGGGATTCACACAAGTTCATGGGCTTGACTATCATGATACCTTTGCACCTGTAGCCAAACTTGTCACAGTTCGAGCTCTTTTATCTATTACAACTGTTAAAAATTGGTCCATTCAACAACTTGACGTCAACAACGCATTTCTTCATGGTGATTTGGATGAAGAAATGTACATGACTCTTCCACCTGGGTTTGCTCAACAGGGGGAGACTCGAGTGTGCAAGTTACACAAATCCTTATATGGATTGAAACAGGCATCTCGCCAATGGTTTGCCAAATTCTCTCAGATTATTCATCAAGCTGGTTTTTCTCAATCGCGGGCTGATTATTCCTTGTTTACCCGCATTAGCGGACAATCTTCAACATTTGTTCTGGTTTTTGTTGACTGTAACAGGAAATGATCCTTCAGCGATTCAGCATCTCAAACAGTTTCTTGAGAAGCATTTATTCATCAAGGACCTTGGGCATCTCAAATACTTTCTCGGGATTGAAGTTGCACGATCTCGACAAGGTTTATTTCTATGTCAAGGCAAATACACGCTGGACATTCTCAAAGATGCTGGATTATTGGGTGCCAAACCATCAGCTTTTCCTATGGAACAACATCTTCATTTGACACCTACTGATGGCACCACATTATCAGATCCTTCTGCTTATCGTCGCCTGGTTGGCCGTCTTATCTATCTCACAGTCACTAGACCCGACATTACTTATTCAGTCCATATTCTCAGTCAATTCATGCAGGACCCTCGCACTACCCATATGGATGCTGCTAATCGTGTACTTCGCTATCTCAAAGGGTCTCCTGGAAAAGGGATCCTACTCTCTTCGAAAAGCTCGTTGACTTTAAGTGGTTTTTGTGATTCTGATTGGGCAGGATGTCCCACAAGCCGTCGCTCTACCACAGGTTTTTGCATCCTCCTTGGCTCCAATCCAATCTCATGGAAAACCAAGAAACAAACCACCATTTCTCGCTCTTCCGCTGAAGCCGAGTATCGTGCCATGGGCACCCTCACATCTGAACTTCAATGGCTTACATATTTACTAAATGATCTTGGCATTGGTCACACCTCACCTATCAATCTCTATTGTGATAATCAAGCCGCTATCCATATTGCGGAGAATCCCGCCTTTCATGAGCGTACGAAGCACATTGAACTTGATTGCCATTTTATCCGCGAGAAGATCCAGTCCAAGTTGATATCTCCTTGCTACCTACGGTCATCAAACCAAATTGCGGATGTATTCACAAAGCCATTGGGCAAGGATTCCTTTCTGCGTCTCATTAGCAAGCTGGGCGTTACTCACATACACGCTCCACCTTGAGGGGGAGTATTGGATATGGAAACTTGGATCTCCATTCCCATATTTTCCCTTATTCTCTATTGATTGAATCCCTGATCTTCTGTATATTCCCATGATGTATTTCCCTTTTATAGATTCCTTAATTGCTGTAATTTTCCTTGATAAGCAAGATACATTCACTTTGTTTGGTTGAGGTTTTAGAAAGTTATTTTTGAGAGTTGAGTGGTAATGAGTGAAGAGAGATAGAGAGAGAAATTTATTGAAAACTGTGCCGAGAGTAAAAGTTACTCTCAAAATGGTGAACCAAGCAGAGTGATTGTAACTTTCTGATTTTATATATATATCAATGAATAAAGGTATCTCCATAGTGTGGAGAAACTATTGGAGTTTTCTTTCCATTCTTTTCTTATTAAATTTCACAAGCAAACCCATAGCTAGCTAAAAGCGGAGCATTAATGCAGTAATGTAAAAGTCTGAGAACGACCCAAATCAAATAAATCACCTATCATCTTAACCCTAGAGAAAAACAGAGAATCGATACATTTAAAATTGACAAAAGGAAGAGGAATTAGGGATACCCGTGAACAAATTGACGGATTTTTGGGTGATTAGGGGTAAGGCGACGTTGGATCTTCAAAGCGAGCCTGTAAGTCCGCTTCAACCCCAAGAAATACGCTGTGCCCAGTGTGATTTCCCATAGCACCATTCTCTCTCTCTCTCTCTCTCTCTCTCTCTCTCTCAGTGCATGGAGGTAAATCTCTCTAGCATTATTCCGTTTGTTTATAATCAGTTGGGCTTTCGTTTGTAGCAAGTCACTGACATATCATGAATCATCGCAGATGTCATCGTGACGGTTGGGTTATGCTGATCACCGAGCTATTAATTATCAAAATACGCCATGTACCGCAATTTTTCCAAATTTTTGTTATTTTTTTTTGATATTTTTTTCATCTTTAGTAATTTTATTTTTTTGGTTTTGGTCATAATTTTTACTTCTTAAACTCCTATCGACAAGATGATTAACTAATCGAAAATAACAATATGAATCTAACAAATATTCGGTAAGAACTAACAAAAATACCATAAGTAAAAGGAAATTGATTTTGGCACTTCAATTTTTTATGATGACACTTAAAAACTTGTCTTATAGTGTAAAAATTATACATAGCAAGCACGCTAAAAAATAAATTTTGGAGTGCCATCATCAAAAATTAGAGTGCCAAAATCAATTTCCTTTTACTTAAAGTATTTTTGTTAGTTTTTTCCGAATTTTTGTTAGATTCATATTGTTATTTTCGATTAGTTAATCATCTTGTCGATAGGAGTTTAAGAAGTAATTATGACCAAAACCAAAAAAATAAAATTACTAAAGACGAAAAAAATATCAAACAGTTGGTATTTTGGGTTCTTTTGTTGTCTTCAGTTATACTAGGAACTTCTTCAACTTTGATCCACATTTTTTTACTTTTCTCATTCGTCTCGTCAAGACAACAAAATGATTAATTCCAAAGGTTAGGATGAAAAGTTAAACAAAAAAATTAAAAATTACAAAGTTTAGTTAATTAGACCTTACTCGCTGGGTCTGTATGGTTCTAGACTCTGTTGCTTGGATGCCGCTTAAAGAATTTATTTGGAACTGCTTGATTTTGTTCAGACTCTTCAATTCACTTTACTTATGAGAATTAGAATTTTTAGAGCTGGTCAAGAAAGCCAAAAGAGAAAATCATGTACATCTGATGTGATGTGATTTTACAACATTTCTACGTCAAGAAAAATAAATTTTGTTTCGGTGTTGTAAACTTTTTAAGATAATCCTAAAACTATGTCTATCAATGTCCGATTAATTTGATTTTTGACACAATTAATACTCTCAACAAGCTCGAGAAAGTGACAAATACAATCATCAAATTGGGTTCGAGAAAGACCCAAGCAAGACTGAACAGGATTGTCGAGTCTGTTCAAGAGAATTGAGAGGATCGCATTCCTTAATTCCTTAGTTTCTAAAAGAGTAGCTGAGTAGCTCATCAATAATGATTCTCACACATACATTTTTGCATATATCTTGCACATACGTTTTTGTGGGACCCATATCGGGGTTCCACAAAATGATCCGAACCGCTCATCTTTTTTAAAATATTTTTTAGAGGGTTTCTGTAAAAAATCAACTCCAACGGATATCGGTAAGGGCTTTTTCATAAATTGTAGGACGAATCATTCTGTTTTACACTACGAATTCTAAAAAAATCCTTACCGATATCTGTTGGAGCTGATTTTGTACAAGAACCCTCTAAAAAATATTTTAAAAAAGATGAGCGATTCAGATCATTTTGTGGGACCCCAATATGGGCCCCACAAAAATATATGTGCAAGATATGTGCAAAAACGTATGTGCAAGTAGCATGGTTGTTAGCTCATAGTAATTCTTATCTGGTAGAGCTGTTAATAATAGCCTGATGTCAGATACCAAACAGCTCCTTGTCCCCCCCGTTCACGACTAATAGGATGTAGACTAGAGGCTTGTCATATGATAATAAAAAATAATAAATAAAAAGTGCTTCTTCTTTTTTTAAGAAACAATAGTTTTAATAATAACACCATTTAAAAAAAGTGCAATTTAAAGCCGAGCAATTCGAACTCACAAGGAATAAGTGAACTTTTTTTATTAATTGCAGCATGGGATAAGTGAATTTTATACTCCCTTTTCTCATAATAATTGTACCGTAAGGACAATGTCAAATATATAATGTTGTTTATTTATTTCGTTTTTCAAATATGAAAGGGTAATGTTATAGATTCACATGAATAAAGACAAGAACAGTGCAAATTTATGACTAAAAATTTTAAGTATGTATAAGCAGGAAAAGCACCGCGAAAGCAATTTGGATGCGGACTTATACTGCTATGAACATATTGAAACTCCAGGTACCAACGTGAATGAATGAATAATCGAAAGAAAACGGGTACAGCCCTTCTTTCAACTGATTTCCAAAACCCCGTTTTTTCTCGCTCAAAGAGCCTTTCGACCAAGAATTGAGGTCATTTTTAGAACTCATCAAAATCTTTCTGCTTATAACTAAGGCATAATGACACTATACATGGTAGTTATTGGAGTCAAGTAATTTGTCTTCCTCGTTTGACGTATTACTCATGGAGGAGAGCTGAACATCGGTCTTGGAGCTCATCTTATTCCACTCTTTTTCAACCCGAAAGAATACCCACTGAAAGCGTCGGATCATCTCTAAGGCAGTGATTGCAAACACAGTAAGATAATTATGACGGAGATGGGCAGACAGCTTGTATGTCCAGGTACATCGCAGCACCAAATTGCTTGCTATCACCCAAAGATAAACCTACACAAATCCAAACATATAGAAATCGGATAGAAAATTTCATAAACAGTGAATTGCTCATTGCATCAGCCAAAAACAGAAGGCATTCCATCTGATAGGTTAGGCTCTGTTTCGTTTTACTTAAAAATTCAATCTTTTTATGATAATGTTTTAGGCGTTTTTGAACTAAACCTTGGGTCTTTTTTTGTCTTTAGGGAACTCGTGAATTTTGGTACATATTTCTCATTTTTCTGGATTTTCCAGTCCAGACAAACCACAAAAGAAATTTTCTTTACCAGAGGTTAAAAAAAATTCATCATATATGGGAAAATAGCAGAAAAGTTGACTTTTTAGGTATCACAAACTGAGCCTTAGCATTAAAGGAAGATGGAAAGAGGAATCTCTATAAGCTAACTGGGAGGATAGTTGAACTAAATTGTCTGAACACATAAGGTAGCCACAACCGTGTATATGGCTCAGTTAGTCTTGCTCATTTGTTCGACCAGAAGAACAATGCACTAAACAAACACATATGCAGGACAGAATAGGCATAATCCTTACCCATTTCCTTCCATATAACAAGTGCGAGAAGATATTTGGTTTGCTGAACTTGAAAATCCGAGTGAAGCCACTGGTGTAATAGCAAACAGCAACAACCATGAGTACATATTGAGAAATCGGTGACAATGCTAATCACGGTCTGAACATAATCACATTCCGCAAAACCTGTGACTAATTGTAAAGTGCAAAAATCCCTAGATCTCACTATGAGTCTGATTGCATACGTGCTGATCACCATGATGACAATCTACATGAATACTTTACTAATTCTCTGTTTAAATGCACTAGAATGTAAAGTATAAAGAAAAAGGAAGAAAGTTAAAAAAAGCTCCAACAAATGCAAATGAAAAAAAAAAACATGCAAAAGGATCCCTTCCTTCCATTTTTATGGTTACATATGCAACAAGTTTTCATTTCTATTGGATTTGTGTGCATGAATACAAATTGATGACTTGCTCATTTATTTGACATTATGAAGTTCAAATGACATTCCAACATACCTCAAGTCCCAATCTCTGGTGACATCCCAGTAGAAAGAGTACAGAGAGTTCAAGACACTTGAAAGAAGCCACAAAGGCCGATAAATATTTGTCCATCTATCAGGGAAGACATGATATTTAAGAGCTGAAAGAAAAATCACTGGTATTGCGGTCGAATATTTTAAAGCTGAAACCAGAAGGATATTAAGTTACTACAATACCAATAAATGAACAGCAGGTTGCATAAGCTCAAAAAATATAATTAAATGTACGTAAGCCTTCAGATACCATGAAAAAGAATCAGAACAGTGAATAGAATTACAAGTTTTATAGAAAAACATAAACAACAAAAAAGGAAAAGGAAAAGGACGGTAAGAAATTGGCATAATGAGCCTGACAGCCTATGAGCCTAAGATCATTGAGCTAAGGTAGTAATGTGCGCATCAACAGAACATTAACTGGAACTCAGTAATTGGAACTCAATAATTTATCCTAGTGGCTAAGGTCACATTTCCCCACAAAGGGCTCGAGTTCGAGCTCCTTAAGTTACCTATCAAAAACAGAAGTTTTAAAATAACGTACGCACATGCAATTGGTAGAAGAATGTTAGACAATTACTAATGTTCTTTCATTCCACCATACCCTTTTCGACAAATGGTGTCCACAACAAATGTCATCAAGTTCAAACACATCAAACAAAAGATTAGAACAGCTTACAAATTCATGCAAACAAGTGCCCATGCTCCATTATTAATTCTCTATTAATCTCAAGAATTTCAATGACTATTCTAGACCGCCGAATCAAGTTTGTCACATGACAGTCAACATAAAAGATACTAGAGAACCTTCTCTAAAAAAAATTGTCAAAATTAAAGAAAAAAAGTAAAATAAAAGAGGGAGGAAAGCAGAAGTGACCAACATATTTACCATTCAAAAGGGTGGTCTTCTCCCCACTATCCTTGTATTGTCGAAGACATTGGAATAGACGGAAGATATAAGGCAAAACAAGAACTACAGGAATTGCAACAGCGTGGCTACCACAAACAGAATCAGCCTCAAACCAAGCAATAGTGGCAACCTGCATGTGTTCATGAACAAGAGCTCAAGTACTGAAAAAAACGTTCGGAGCAATCCATTTATTACTATATAAAACAAGCACATTGTGAAACAAAATTACGAAAAATCTTTCTTGCATTTTCGTTTTACAGACAAGGAGCCGCTCCAAGGCAGAGCCATGTTAAGCATGAGCTAAATAGATGGTTTTACTGTCTTTGTGCCTCCTTGGCTCCTTCAGCAAAAATGATACCCATACCCCGGTACCCATTTGAAAACAAAGATTATAAGTCCTGAGTGAGTTGAAGATTGAAGACAGACTCCAAAGAAAATTTATAAGCACAATGAGTAGTTTACCTTACCAGGTTCTAATATTAAGCTCTACTAATCTACTCTTGGTTCCTCGAGCATTAAGAGATTAGAGGACCAAGGATTTCAGTTCTTATGGTATTATGACTCCTTATAGCTTAGCAAAGACAACATTGTCTCCAACCTTAGATTCCCTGAGTTCTTATTATCCATACCCACCAAGAGAGTGTCCACTGCAAATTAAGTGGAGTGCACGAGTTAAGGGGGACATGTTTGGGTGCAAGGAAATACAGTCCATCAAGGAAGTTGTAATTCTGAAACATCTGAGAGGAATACAACCACCAGAAACCGCTTAAGTTCCAAAATTTGAGGAGATAAATTATCTAAACTGGAGAGGAAACGATAAAAAGATTTTCATTCTTGGATAATAGGACTACCGCCCCTGAGGTTTCTCAAATTACAGGGACCCTCCCATGTGGTTTTTGAGATAACAATGAACAGTGCCCTCCCTTACTTTTTATACCAATATATAACATACAGGAACCTCCGAACGCCCTATACATACCACCAAACGGCCCATACATATAATCAAACACTGCCGTTTTTCTTCCTCTCAACAACCCCACAAAATGAACTCATGATCTCCTCCACCAAACGAAATCATCAGCAGAACAAATGAAAAGCTAAAGCCAAAGCCACAGAACAATACAACAATATATCATATCTGTTTTCTGTTACCCGTCCAACACATAACACGCTGATTTAGGTGTACGTTTACAGGAACTGCATGACACTAGTTGTCAAACACTGGCGCCAAATGCCTATGTTCCTTTCACTACTGTTTTTCCTAAACGAGTTCCATATAGCAAGCCTGAATGTTTCCCTATCAGTGACATTGAAATCATATATACAAATAACAATATTAAATTACGCCAGAATGACTCCATATATCCCTAATTATCTTCCTGCTTTTTCTCTTCATTTATTTGTGTAAATTTTACATTCGTCAATGCATATAGTCTTGCTCGAACGTTAAGCTTTATATACGGCCTTAAAGGCTCAACCAATGAAACCTTCTACCAACTGCCACTATACACTTGGCATTCAATAAAAAGTACATAAACCATGCTTCACAAGCTTGCCCAAAGACATAAATGGACTTCAAATAGAAGATAAACGAAGAAACAGGACATAGAATAAGAAACAAAGAGACAGCTAGATGCCGTCGGCATAAAAAGAAGAGTAAATCTCATTTTATTAATGTAGTCCTAGCATTAAAAAAGAAAAGAAGCACTAACCTGTCGATGGACCATTCTACAGACTGAGCGCTCCAAATCGGAAAGTACCTGCATTTAAGCTGAAGATTAAAAGCACACCAAGGCAAGTAGAACGTCTATATAAAGGCAAACAAATCCAAGTTTCACATTCATAACGTAAACGGATAAGCTGACGATAATGGAAATTGTAAAAGTTCAAAAGTCTCCGAGAAAATGGCATACTTCTAATATGCATTCACCATTTTAAGAGATTACAAAATGTAAATTATTTAGCACAAAAATTTTGACAACCAACCTGGAAAGTTGTGTCCAGAGTTGTTCATCAATAAATTTCATCTTCAAACGAGTGATTTTAAAGGATTAAGTAGTCGGTAGAATGTATGTTACATGGACCTCCATGCAGGTGTTGGATGCGCATTTGTATGAAAGTCGGCCCCATGAAACCTCTAATGGAAGAGTATGCAACCTAAAAAAAAAAGGACTATATTCCTATATTTTTTATCCTTGTGGATAAAAATGGCATTTTACCTAGCATAGAATAACAGCAAAGCATTTCCCCATTTTAACAATATACAAATCAGCTACATAATAAACTATCCATAGTATAA
This sequence comes from Rhododendron ovatum, assembly GCA_019656835.1. Taxonomy (NCBI): domain Eukaryota; kingdom Viridiplantae; phylum Streptophyta; class Magnoliopsida; order Ericales; family Ericaceae; genus Rhododendron; species Rhododendron ovatum. The sequence continues at coordinate 18,640,178 of CM033794.1, read as the reverse complement.
TGACAGTGTTAAGTACATATGTACAATTATATAAGCAGTAAAGCATTTGCCCCATGCAATGCTAAAACAGTAACCATATTTGTAAAAAGGTCCAAAATTGTGTATGCGATTTATAATTTCACTTGAAACTTAATTTTTTGTAATTTCCAATTTTACGAAAAATGATAAGAGGAAAAGGGAGGTTAGAGCATCTCCAGCCTTCACCCATATTTTTCCTCAAATTTGAATCAAATTTTGGGTAAAAATCCATTTTGGGTAGACACATCTCCAACCATCAAACCCAAATTTTACACATCTCCCACTTTCTCTCTCTCTAACTAGCCATTGGAGAAATGGGTCAAGGCAAAAGTTGTCTCAGATTTGGGCAAAAAAATAGGTAAAACCCAAAATGGGAAAGGGTTTGGGTCAAAGATTGGAGAGAGATTTTTTTGGTTTTTGCCCCATTTTTAAATTTGAGTCTTAAAATGGGTCAAGGCTGGAGATGCTCTTAGAAGACTATTTTAGAAATTTACATCAGTTCCCCTTTTTAGTTTTGAATACAGATTCCTTGGCAAAACGTATAGGAGGGATAAAGGTATTTAAATTGTGTGAAGAGTATTGAAAAAAGAAGTTTATTGAGATAAATGCCATGTAGGAGAGAAAAACGAAGTGGAGGCTTCTTTAAAAGGGAAATTACATTGTTTCAGTATTTAGGATTCAATGCTCCGAACTGGACACATGTACAACATGAGTATCCATGTGTCAATTGTCTGATGCAGTTCCAATTGGGTGAAATGTGTGGCATGGGAATAATTTGACAAAGTATATTCAATTTCAAAGAACACGTAAACTCAGATTGATCAGTTACAACGCAATGCGTCTATTTTTTATTCAGCAGGTACATGAATTTATAAAAATAGAACAAAATTTATGAAAGTAAAAATCACTTGTTTTGTTTAAGCATTTCACATTTTGTTAATAACCTAAGCAATGTAAATGCAATCGCAAAATCACGATGACATCATTTGCAAACTATATGCTAATATCTGGTTTAAATGGAACATAATTTAGCCAAGAAACTATCAATGGTAATGCATATTACATACTAGACTACTGCTATGGTAGGTATATTTAGCAGCCTCAATCTTAACAGAGAAAAAACCATGACAGTTAGAAACTGAAACCATCACACCCATAAATGTTTCGTCTTGAGTGGCCATTAGGAACAACCTCCGGAAAGAAAAACCAGACCTATGAATCAGTCCCTTGAGGGAAGTAAATCCCGTGGTCTAGTCCTTTATATGCCAGGATAGTCCCGCTAAACATGTGAACGAGACTAAAAAAAGACTCAATGGTACTGGTACATCATTTCCATGTATCATCTAACTTATATTAATTTTGAATACTGAGCACACATTTGCATTAACCATCTAGTTGAGACTTGAATAACAATTAATAGCCTCAGGATGAATACCTTTGACATTGAGGTCAAAATATCTGCTAAGAAAAAATCAGCAAATGATATTGCCTGTAAACAACAAAAAGAATATCAACCTCAGATAAAGCATGACACAGCCAAACAAATCCAAAGTTGAAATCACCGACACCAACAGATAAACAAGCTAATGGCTTCGCTAACGTTCCCTTCAGTGGCATCACTGGTGAGTTGCAGTGATAGGTGCTTAAATGTACTCATTTAAGCCTCCTAAGTTGCATTTATTCAGCCTGTTATCTTTGTTAATTGGAGAGCGTTGATGGGTTTCTTGTATTTCCAAATTTCGTGGACCTCTGGATGTGAAATGAGACTTACGAAAGAATTTCGAAGGGTCACCAGTTAGATGGGAGCATTTGGAAGTGATCCAAGTAAGGGCACAAGTTAAACAATGTGAAAATACAAATAGTGCCAAAATAGCGAATGGTGTCAACCGAGGGTCCACTTGCAACCATGATTTCGCATCAAAGACACTGATTCTCCATATTGATTTATACTAAACTTTAGTACTTTCCAATACCTTCCCAATGATATAAAATAGGCCTTGATCCAAGCAAATTACCAACGGGGTGCAAATATGACATGCCGAGGGTAAAAGGTCATTCCTCTTAAGTACAAAGGCGATGGATGTAAGGCCACTTGGTTTTGCTCATAGAGCTTTCCAATGGTTTAAGGATCATATCATTCCAAGTTCGGACGAAGCCGTGGCAAGTCTGGGAAGTTAGGTGCTGTAACCATATTTTCTGCCCAGAGGGCCTGTATGTGCATCCGCACCATGGTCAAGGCCCTCCGAACAGCCGTCATGGTTTCTGAAGAAAATAAGATTCTAACGCGTTTTTGAAGGCCCAAATTTATAAATATGCAACCCTAACTCGTTTTAAGGGTTCTGAACTTTTAGAGAGGGCAAAAGAGGGGCAAGACTCGAACATCCAAAGCAAGAGATCAGTCTCCGTGGCTCCCATCACCGAGGTCTTGGTTCTCGCCTCAATGAAAGGCTAACCTCTTCTGGGGGTGGAAATGAAGCTTCCTACCAAGTAACTTGGTATTGTATGGGCTTTAGGTTTATTGTATCATTAGAACCCTTTTTTGTTCAATGACAATGATTTGAATACTTTCTACCCATTCCATTTTTGCATTCTAGAATTCAAATGCGGGTCATGCAATGGTTTTAGTTTGGGATTTGGATGATTGAGAAGGGTTATGCTTGTAAGACGAAACATTCTATTAGACAATTCGGGTCATACTAGTAAGACGGTTCGTGGCTTCGTGCTATACGATAATCTATGCCGATTGCTAAAATTGTGAATATTTTCTTGGTGACTATTGATAGGGATTGCGCAAGCCCTAGCAATGAACATATTAATTTGAATAGTGAACTGCATCTAACATAGTTATGCAATGGGAGTGGATTCAAAACCCTTGATTTTTGTCTCTACTTTTCATAAACTTATTTTAGTTAAATCATATTTCCCTTAGTTCAATCAAACTCAATTTTTCCTTTTCTCTTGAATTAATCTAGAAGTTAGTTAAATTGTCGTGCAGAATGATACGGTGGCAATAAACTCCAAGGTTTCATAATTTTATTTTGATATGGTACGACACGATGACGTTGAACAAAGTATGATGACATTATCTTGGTTGACAAGTGACAAAGGGAGCCACAACACTACCCAATGTGCAAGGGGTGCGACCTAATCTAAAGTCTCCAGTGCAGCTACCAAGAGACTTTACAAGCACAGGCACCCCCAACTCTACCCTACTTGTATGCTACCTACCTAGCTAACTAGATTCTACATAAATGAGTTGGAAACAAACATAAATAGAATGAAAAGTTTAAGCCAACTACAATAAGGAATGGACTTAAATTTCCAGTAACAGCTTAACCACACCGACCACATATTTTCTCCAAAAGAGAACAGAACCTGTCAGATCCTTGGGGCAACGAAGGACGCAAAATAGGATTTATTTTTCAATCTGATCTTCCAGTGACATCACTTCAATGAATGGTGAATTAGAAAGCACACATATTAATTACCTAGCAATTTTACCAAGGTATATGATAAAATCTTCAGACTGTACTAAGTTACTAATAATTGAGAATCACCAAGAACAATGCCTTTGATGTACAGAAAGCGATGAACTTGCCTGCAATGGGAAAACTATCCGCCAAAGAGTCCTCAAAAAGAAGTAGCGAGTTGACAAATAAAAAATATCAAAAGGAAATATCAGCAGCATTGCAACAGCAGCATACAGGAGCACCTACAGTAAATAAAGTTACTGTTAAAATGACAAGATAATTTTGGGAATTGATTTTGCCACTCCCCTTTTTGTTAATGCCACTCCCCTTCTCTCACAAAACAAATCATCTAATCAAGTCACAAAGAGGATTGGCATTAACGAAAAAGGGAGTGGCAAAATCACTCCCCATAATTTTTCACAAGATACTATAGAAGAGCTAAAAGGGGGACAGAAAAACTTATAGTGAACACGCATTTCATTTAGTTGAGGCACCAGGTTGATGATTTGTCACAAGATAAATGAGCTAAAAGAGGGGGGACAATGATTTTAGTGAACATGCTTTTCATTTAAGTGAGGCACCAGGTTGCTTAGTATAGTTATTAGTATTAGGAGGCAGTCCAGGAAAGGATCTAACGACATCGAGTTAATACCAGAAATAAAAGCCAAAAAAAATCCTAATGCAAACTAGACCAAAGTTTTTGTTCTGGAAGTTAGATACCGTAAACAAATCACATAAAAAGGGTGACAAATAGACTTTGATTAAAATTAAGCATATGCAGGAATTAGCGGGAAGATGAGGCATCTATTACACTGGTTGGGATGCAGCCAATGAAACTTCTCCATGGGAATAGAGATACAGGTATGCTGTCATGCTAGTTGGGACAATGATTGTCATCCAGGTGGCACTCTGCAATATCAAATCCAAAATATCATGAAGCCTGACGGCATGTATAAGTTGCAGACAGAATTACTGAACAAGGAAATAGTTTAGACACTTTGCAGAATCAATCCATTGGTGCGTAAGAAAATGTACAATTTTACATGTACAAGTTCGCTGTTGTTCGTTTGAAAAAGGAAAGGAGAAAGCATACAATAAAAGGGCACAAGTACTAAAAAGGAGTTAACATTCCATGCTGCTGGAACAAGACCTTGCGAAAGATAAAAGAAACTAGAAAAAGAAAACAAGAAAAATAAAAAGCAGGAAAATAGAAAGAATAACAATTCCCGGAATTAAGAATCCAATACTAATTAAGAATCAGATTACTGTAATTAGGAATTCAACTACTTCTAGTGCCAAAATATTGTCGAACTAATTATGCAGCAAGATAATTTTCTCTTCTTGTTAAGTATGCGGTAACACAACACTGGTATGACAACAAGGACGGTTAAATTGCAAGGAGAGTGCGTAGGATTGCTTACCCTTGATGCAAATAACGAGGAAAATGATCCGAAATGTTGAGAATGTACATTTTTGTAGGATGGTTGATGTAGACTATAGTTCAAGAAGTGTTCAAGAAGAAGAGGAAAGTTCTCCAGCAGGAAATAAGGCAGAAAGTAAAAGACTTAAAGAATTTCAAAAAGCAATTTTCTTATAAAAAATCTGAACTATGCAAAAAAGTTGAAGGGATATCGAAGTCTCAAATCCAAACACTTTAAACCACACCAAACCAAATAGAGCCTTAACTCCCAATCAATTGAGGTCGGCTACATGAATCCGTTTTCTCCATTGAGTTCTATCAAGGGCATCATTTTTTGTGATATCCAACAAACCTATACCATTTCAAACTACTGTCACTTAACACCGCCTAAAATTCAAACACTGCTTTCTTAAATAAATTTGAACAAAGAGATGTGTTATCAAAAACCAGCTTCTTCTTTTTTTTAATTTTGGGTACATCGGAAATTCAAAAAAAAAAAATAACAGTTTAACTTGGATTTCCTAAAATCCAAAAGGTAACAGTTTGACATGGATTTGCTTGAATAAACCAAAAAAAAATATGATCAGCTACCTGAACATTGAGAAAGAAACAACTAATAAGAAGAAACTTATAAATATATACCCCATAGTAAAATATAGAAAGAAAAAACAAAACAATCCTCCAAGTGAAGAAGGCACAGACATTGACCTTGCAACTTCAAATGGTTTAGCAGCCAAATTCAACACAAAAACTGACTCAGAGAAGGAAAAATTCAGAAGAATAAATGACAGAGAGAAGAACTTCAGAAAGCATTGCATAACTGTAAAGACTTTCCACTAGCTGAACATCTAGGTACCTTCCATATCTCCTGGTAAGTAAGATGATTTTGCTCGAGCTCAAAAATTTTGGCATAATTGACATTAGTCTGGGAAAAGACCCATAAATTTACTCCCCAAAGCCAAACCATCATAGTCTGCACCACCACAGCAAAACAAAACATGCTGATACAAGTGAAGAAACAAGTATATAAACCTATTGTCGACAAGAAATGAAAAATTAGATAAAATAAACTAACCACTAGAAGAAGAGGATTATAATACAAAAATGCCTCATACAGAAATAGATCTCGCAAGTCCACACTCATTCTCATTACAGAATCCCATCCAATCTGCAAATTTAAATACAAGAATAATTACAAAAGGAGCAAAATCAACAGACCACAAATCAAAACTCAAGTTAATACTACCAGAATGAAAGGAGATTAGATACTAACCGACCTTGGAACAGATGAAACCCCAGATGAAAAACAACAGTACCTGGATTGGATGTAAACCCGAATTACAGATAAAACTACGAAATTAATTTTGTATAATATAAAGCTGAAATTGAGAACATATATCAAAAAATAGTTTAAACCAAAACCAAAAGTCAACACAGAACTTAGTCCAATGTATGGAGTCAGAGTTAAAGTGCCTTGTGCAAATACTATAGAGAAAAAAAAGTGTAGATCACCTAACCCAAAACGACAGTGTGTCATCTTTCATCTAAACAGAATAGTTGCTTAAACAGCAGCAATACACAAATTGTACGACAGTACCTCTGCCGAAAAGAGAGCAAAACCAGGAAGGTAAGCAATTTTAATTCTACCCCAAAAGTGAAGTTAGTGGTTCCAATTAAACAAACAATTGCATTGCTGATTGCTGATTGCTCTAACTGGCAAATGAGTACTAAGCAAATGAGCCAAAGGGATTGCAATCTGAACAAGGTTGCCTTCAACCCAACAACAATAGATATGAACAGCAATGTGAACATATAATAAAGATAGAGCCATAGCATTTTTTGTTTCCTTCCAAAGAAAACAAACTGTGTTAACCCACAGAACAGTCTTGAACTCTACGCAAGCTCCTTGGATAGCACACCTCTCCTTCCAGCTTCCAACGGGTGAGGTGTGCTTTGAATATTCCAAGAAACCCATTTCGATCCATTATGTCTTTGGGATTGGATTGCATCTCTCTCTCTCTCTCTCTCTCTCTCTCTCTCTCTCTCTCTCTCTCTCTCTCTCTCTCTCTCTCTCTCTCTCTCTCTCTCTCTCTCTCTCTCTCTCTCTCTCTCTGTGTTACGAATGTTGGGCCTGTTGGCATATGTAGGGACAATTAAGACTTTTCATTATTCTGTTAGCAGAACTCAATAGTTCATTTTAACCCAGATAGCACACGGTTAAATCAGGGAGGTAGATCGCAAGCGGTACCAAAGGGGAATAAAATGGACTTAATTATAAAGACACTTAAACGATGAAACCCTTTATGTTCAAATGCTTTTGTACATGATGTAATGATGAATATGATTTAAGATATATAAATGGTGTTACATATTTCCAGTTAGAGCCTTATTTCTTTTATTCATATAAAGCATACATAAATATTTTTATGAAACGGGTCCCCCAACGTGTCCTGTCCTTCAGTCTTCTAAAATTTACTTGTCAAATTGTCTATGCCATGTCCGTGGCCATTTCGGTGCTACATATTAATAACAAATTTTCAAGCAAAGTATCTAAAGAAGAAGGGGTTTGTCGCAACCCAAAATGCTCAAGTCACATACCTTTTCTGATATTTTCTGCTTAACAAATGCATACAACACACAAAATGGAGTTTGGGAGAAAACCTAATCACCACTACTTTGTTTAGATAAATTGAACAAATTAAAGTACGGATATGAAGAAACGGACATAATCAAGTTAAATTTAGCAAAACCTTAAATCTCCACATCACAACAGGAGACGGCATTATTGCCACCGCGCTGCTCAAAGGACTGCTCACACCCTTCATTTCATTCACTTCTAATGAATGCAAGAATCCTTCGTCGCCACTATTTCCAAGCTCACCTGTACCAAACAAATACTCACCGAATTGAGAAGAACACATGATAGCAGTTCTAATGCAGAAAACACAAGAATCGAAAAAACACAAACGCACACTCAAAAAAAGAGGCTCCATCCACACTCCCATAACACACAAACATACACGCACATAATATAAACGGTACTACCACAAAAGAGAGAAGTAACGGATGGTAAGACAATAGATTTTTCATTTTTGATAACCACGTGTCCAGGCGCAAGCGCCAGCTTGCGTGACCTCTGCTAATCTCAGCCCTAAAGCTAATGACCAGGCAAACCCTCTCGTGATCCCAAAGGACTGATAACTCGAACCTGAGAGAGCAACATCTAAGCCTTCTGACCACCAGGTCAACCCTTGGGTCATGGTAAGACAACATTTTTTTTCTTTATAACTAGGTATCCAGGCCATCTCGTGCAACACTAATCCCGGGCCCTAACACTAATGACCAGACAAACCCTTTAGTGACCGACCAAGAGTACTTTGTTCAACTTTGTTCAACCTCCTTTTGTTCACCCTCCTTTAAAGAGGTGAACAGTACCCTCTCTGTGAATGTGATTGCTGGAAGTTGTGTGGGTCCCACCACAAACTAACACATTATTACCAAAAAGTGTATTGATTCCGTAGACCCTACACAATTTACATCAGTGGAGCGTAACAAAATTATTCTCCCAGTGACCCCAAAAGGCTGATTACTCGAACCCAAGAAGTTACGAGGGAGCAACCTTCCTGACCTCTCGGTCAACCCCTTGGGTTATGGTGAGAGAATTGAAATTGATACAATTAAAATGTAGTTAGTACCAATGTCAAAGACGATGGGTCTGCTTCCAGATTTGCGAAGGTGTGGACTATTGCCCGGGACTGATGACACGAGGCCACCCCCGAACATAGAATGACCTAGTGAAATACAGAAGAGCTGGTTCCGTTGCTAAGCCTCCTGCGCTTAAAACCTGCGAATAAGAGTGGATTTTTGACAGAGATCGATCAGGAAATCGGATTCAAAAACAGAGGAAATTGGATTTGAGGAATGGAAAGCAGATCGGGACTTAACAGAGGGAGTGAGGAATTGTAGGTTGGGAGATTTGGCGAGGGGTCGCGTCATGTAATGCGAACCCTCGTGGTTTAGGGTCTCGAGGATCTCTCGCTGGATCTCGTGCCGGAAGGGGAGATAGAGAGAGGGGTTGAAGCGTGAGAACGAAGGATGGAGACGTCGTTGTTAAGGCTGGAATAGACTTCTTTTATTTTTCTCGTATGTTTTCGAATGTAGATATTAATTGTTTGACGTTTAAGAATTCAGAGAATTTACAGCATAGCGCAATCTTATTCGTTTCTTTCGTCAACTAACGATTAAGATATAATATTTTAAAATTATTATTGGTAATAAATATTTTTTACGGTTAAAAATTTATTTTTAGTTTAGATTATTTAAAATATTTTTAAACGATTGAGATTTCGCTTCTTTAAACTTTTTTCCCGGAAATACTAGTCTGTATGAGAAAAATTATTTATTTATTATAGATCAAAAGTTTGAAAATTCTAGATAGGGCAATTCGAGCATCCACGGTGGAATAATCAAAAGTTGTCACATCATCTTCTTTTGGTTATCCATTTAAGGGATTACTAAGGTTAGTAATATAGAGGTGCACAATGGTACAATCAAAATTGAATAACCAAAACTTGTCACATCACCAATTTAACCTATAAAAACCTAGAAATTGTGACATAGAAAACAAATTTTTTAAAATAGTTTTCAAACTAATAAAAATAGGTTATTAGAAAAGAGAAAATAGTTTTTTGAAAACTTTGATTAAAAAAAAAGTTTTCGGGAAAAAGTAAAAAAAAAAACAGTTTTTGAAGAGAAAAAGTTTTTTCTTTCAACAGAACAGTTTTTTTTAAAAAAAGGTTTTAATAAAAAAACTGTTTAAAATTTTTTGGGAAAAACAGTTTTAATAAAAAAAAAGTGTAAAAAACTGTTTTTGCAAAAAAATAAAAATTGTTTTTAAAAGTATTTTTGTTATAGATATGTTGAAAATGGAAGAAAGAAGCTTTTCGTGTAATGATGGTATACTTAATTAAGAAAATGTGAAGACAATTAAATTTGATTATTGGCAAAAGGTTGGTAGTTTTGATTATCCAAGGGCCAAAATTTAATGAGTTATTAAGATGTTTTTAAGTTTGGTTATTCTAATGTGAGCTCTTTTGAGTAAATATTGCTAACTTTATAAATTTTTTTGTTTTGATTATACCACTGTGGATGCTCCAAAGGAATAGAAAAAAGAAACCAAAAGTAAACACGCGATATATTCTTACAACTTATAAAATGCTGTAACAAACAATTTTCATAATTTAATATAATCTTTTTAAGCCAATAATCTAAAAAAACTATAATTTAAAAAACTTACTTAATATAATCTTTTTTCATAATTTAATATAATCTTTTTTTAAAAAAAAATTTGGACGGCTCGGATCTGCCATCCGGTGGTCGGAGACGGCCCGGCGCGGCCGTTGGTATATCATCGGTATGATTTTGGTCGGTGCACATAGCACCACTCGTTTCAGAATTCAGAGTAGTGGAGAGAAAATTTATTTACAGCTAAGCGCAATCTTATTCGTTTGTTTCGACAATTAACGATTAAGATATAGTATTTTAAAATTATTATCGGTAATAAATATTTTTTATCGTTAATAGTTTATCTTTAATTTAGATCATTCAAAATATTTTTAAACGGCTGAGATTGGCTTCTTGAAACTTTATTCACATAAATACTAGTTTGTATGAGAAAAATTACTTATTTATTATAGATCAAAAGTTTGAAAATTCTAGATAGGGCGATTCTAAAGGAATAGAAAAAGGAAACCAAAAGTAAACACGTTATATATTCTTACAACTTATAAAATGCTGTAACAAACAATTTTCATAATTTAATATAATCTTTTTAAGCCAATAATCTAAAAGAACTATAATTTAAAAAACTTACTTATAAGTACTAACAAACAGAAACGGGGCCAATAACTCCAATGGAGCAAATTTCCTTTAATAATAGTGGTACTTTTTAGATGGCGAGTCTGCATTATATGGATTTGATTTCTATTGTGATCATTTTGTCCTTGCTTGGTATTTTCTAACGATATCGAATACGGAGTACCTTGTTCAAATTCGACGTGTAATTCTTTTTCAATTTAATTTTTGCTATCATATTAGAAAAGAGTTACGTGTATAGGTTTTTTATTTAGGAAAAATTATGAGAATTGCATGTGTAAACATGAACATTGTTTGAGAGAGCTCTCTTATTTTAACTTTTTAAGAATCATGCGAATGAAGAAATGTTCAAAAAAAGAGTGCGGGCGGGTAGATCGATTAAGGTAAATTTGGTAGGGTAAAGTATATGCTTTATTGCACAATTGCAACCTTGAGACCGCAACAAAGTGGTTGATCGGTTGTGGATGTCATTTTATTTTGCATCTCTATGGTGTGTTAAAAAAATATGGTATTTTTTATTATACAAAGTAATAAACAAATAGTGTGAATTATGAGATGTGCAATGGCCGAAGTTGACTTTCGGGGGGTGGCGAGGAGTACAGGCGGAGGAATAATTGCTGATGCCATGGAGAATGTGTAAAGACTTTCAAATTGTAATTTTATTTTGATTATTTTTTCACAATCAAATGAAAAGAAATATGCAGGAGAGAATTTATTTTTCATTACAAAATTTGATGAAAATCGTGTAAAGAGAAACATTGTTTAAAAAGGTCGGATATTTTTTGAGAAGTTACAAAAGCCACACTTGAGGTTTCTAACAAATACAAATCAAACCCCCACATACTAGGGATTACATAACGGCATCAATGGCATATCATATGGAACTGTGCTAATGACACAAGCTATTGTGCATAGATATTTGCACAGATTTATTGTAGGGCCTATTTTTTGGTCTCACACAAATGAATCTATTCATTAATTTTAAGATCTTTTTTTGAGGGATCCCGTAAAAAATCAACTTGATAGAATACATGTAAGTACTTAATCTAATCTCATAACTTTTCATTCAGAACTCCGGATGAATGAAAAGTGGTAAGATAGGATCAAGCACTTACGTTATCCTAGCGAGCTGATTTTCTATAAAATCTCTGAAAAAAATATTTAAAAATTAATGAACGGATTAAATTATTTGTGATGAACCAAAAGTGGACCCCACAAAAAATATGTGCACAATAGTCTGTGTGTACAGTGTTTCCGTATCATATGGGCATCTACCAATGTACCGTTGCCTGTGTAGTTACAAATAACCCAACATTTTGTTAGGCCTGTAGTCAGCAATCAAAGATTAATCCGAGAATTAAAGCTATCAGTCTAGTCAAATAAACGAGACTTAAAGCTAACTAAATTCGATAGAAGGCCCTCCCACCCCTTGCTTGAATTTTGACTTCATCAAGTCTGTTTCATTTCGAGCATTTGTAGGTTCGTTCGTTCCGAAAAAAATTTAGAATGTGTTTTACTAACTAAAATAAGTACTTGTGTTTTAAATTAAGAGTAATATATTGTGAAAGATTGACCTGCCTCATAAAATAAAAAATAAATATTTAATAAAAACATTAACGGAACGGAATCTTATATTACACATGATATTTATTAGTATAAATAAAATATAATATAATTAAACAAAATGTCACTAGCTACGTGACCAAAACATATTTGTACGAGAATCATCACGCAATATATCTTGCTCATTATTCATGCATTGATTCCAGACATTCTAAACTCTCTTTTTTCCTTCTCAATATTGTATGCATTAACGGCGGTTAGCATAGTGTTAGTATGTTAGTTCACAACATAGACGGATTCAGAAATGTTGTTTAGTGGGAGGCACCTTATTAATCATAGTGACGAAAATTTATTTTTCTAGTTAACCACAATAAGATCATATACAATTAAGGCATGCATTACAAACTACAAAAATATATAACACATACATTCGCTTAATTTATGTAAAAATGAGTACAAGATCTCAGACAAAATTTGAGATTATGTTTTACATGAATATTGACAAGTTTTAAAATGATTGATATAGATTTATTAATGATATTATTTTAAAATAATCCTCTTAGACGGTTAAAAATACGTACAATTAAGAAAGAATCGATCTAAATAGACAAATAGTTCGGGAACCAACAAGTATAAATGCCCCCATATGACGAAATTGAAACATAAAACTGATTATATATGCATATTTCAAGACATATGTAAGTGTGTATGTGTAGTAGCATATTTAATTTCATAATTATACTAATTATATGAAAATATAACAAAATTATTTGAATTTCAAATGGGGACACGTGCCCCTTCCATCCGTCCCTGGTTCACAAGAGTTTTCATATACTATCTATAGTCCTGAATTTCAAAAGCTGACGATGGAATTCGAAGCTAGCCTTCATGCGTTAGGAAGGACAAAGAAAATACTACTCTAACTAGAGTACATTCTAGACTTGAGTTGGAGGCCCCAACAAATGCCCCAATTGGTCCACGACCAAAAGGAGGAATCTAAACTCGACGTCAAGCGTATCAAATGATTGTGTCACTTCTCTCCTCTTCGATCGTCGTCCCAGGCACCACTATTCAGCTTCCTGCTTCTCAGTTCTCACTCCCCTTCAAAATTCTTCAATTTGCTTCTGAATTCTCTTTCCCTGTTCCATAGGATAGGAGAATTCGTTGAACTGGGTTGAGAGATATGAGCTTCCAAGATCTCGAAGCGGGTCGTCCTATGAGTTCCAGGCGAGACCCCACCCAAGACGCGTCGCAAGCCGTTGCCTCGGGGATTTTTCAGATCAACACGGCTGTCTCCACATTTCAGAGGCTCGTCAATACCCTCGGGACCCCCAAGGACACGCCCGAGCTCCGCGAGAAGCTGTGAGTAGTGTGACCATGAATCTTCCTTTTTCTTCTATTCGTTTTCAATTTTGTTAAATAATCATGACTGAATTGTTTGGTTTCTGAGTGTTCAAGCAATTCGGTCAATTGTTTTTTTTTTACTGCGGATGTGAATTATGCGCTCAATTTGGCTTAACTTTAGGGTATCTCCAATCAGCTCAATGGCTTAACTTTAGGGTATCTCCAATCAGTGGTGTAGGTGTAGCGGCGTAGCCAGGAATTTCACCCCGTGGGGCACCATTAAATATGGTCTTAGAATTTTTTATTTATTTCGCTATTCGGATTCATACCAACCTATGCACACATCGTCTAATTTCAAGGCCATTAATGGCCAAACAAACTCTCCAATGAGTCCAATGTTTACAATTTCTTATCTTTTACCTACAATAAACAACAATAATATAAAATGAAGTTAAAATGTAGAATTTGCTACCATGCATAGATAGATAACGGAGCTTTATGTAAACCAAACCAAGTCTTAAGTCCCATTCACTTGGGGTCGGCTCTAACGGAGCTTTATGTAAAAACAAATAAATTAAAAGAATCTTTTTGGAAACTTGACGAAGATACTGAGGATGTAAGTGATATAAAACGAAAATGTGTATAATTTTTTGGATACAAATGTCAAGACCATTATAAATAAAGGGCAAAAGTGAAATTATTGAACCCCAAGGAGTTGGCCTTGTAGTCAAGGCTTCAGACTTAGTGGTTTGCTCCTTCCTAAGATCTCAGGCTCGAAACCTTTTAGGTGCTATCAACTCTTTTGGGCCAATCCATGCAAAGATTTGCTCTGACTTTAATTAGGACCCCGCAAGTGAACGATTGAATTGGTCCTCTAGAATTAATCGAGATGCATGAAAGCTGACTCGACACCTTAGTTATAAAAAAAGTAAAATTATTGGAAATTGCAGTGGGGACCAGTGCCACTAGTCCTATGCTGCCTCCGCTACTGTGACTCCAATGGCATAACCAAAATTGGATAATCAAAATTTGTCAGCTCATTTTTTGGCTATCCTTTTAAAGGGTTGTTAAAATAAACAATGTGAAGTCCACAATGGGCCATAATCAAAAACTCATTTTTAGTATTGAGAGTTGATAAGAGCATCCACAATGTAATAATCAAAACCAAAAGGTTGCTAAAGTTAGCAATGTGTGCGCAAAAAAGTGCTCACATTGTAATAATCAAATTTAGCGACCTCTTAGCAACTCATCAAGTTTGAGCATTTGGATAATCAAAAACTAGCAACCTTTTACCAATAACCAAATTTATTGGACCCCACATCTTCTCAATCAAGTACAACCATCATGGGAAAGTGAAACTCACTCTCCATAAAACAAATACTTTATTGGTAGGTAAAACTCACTCTCCACTTTGGCAAATGGTTGTGCATTTAACAATATTGATCACTTTATGGATTTTAACAAATACTCTTCAGTTTCACTTATTTTACTAAAATGTCATTCAATGTAGACCATTAGATTGAGAAGAAAAAAATTGACCGTTAGATTTGAATTTTTGCCAACTCCTTTTGGTTATGGGCAAAAAATAAACAATGTGAACCTTTATATTGCTAACTTTAACAATGTCTTAAATGGATAACCAAAAGGTGATGTGGCAACTTTTGGTTATCCAATTTTGATTATTACACTGTGGATGCTCTAATAAATGTAAGTGTCTGGGTCTATTGATAGTGATAGGAGGAGAGAAGAAGAGAAAGAAAGGGAAGAGAAAGAAAGGAAAGAGAGTGTGGTCCCCATTAAATTTGTTTATCCAAAGAGAAAAGATTGCTAGTTTTAGTTATCCAAAGGCCAAAATTTGGTTATTGGTTAAGGGGTTGGTTAGTTTTATTATTCCATTGTGAGCCACATTTTGGACCAACATTGCTAACTTTAGAAATCTTTTAGTTTTAGTTATGCCTTCGGGGACACTCTTAGGCTCCATTCTTCAAGACTTTTTTGTCTGAAACTTTTTCAGTATTTTTTTACTTTTTCGCAACTTTTTGTTGAGTTTTTTGCCCTAATTTGGGGTTGATCATTCATCTCAATGAGAGGAACCAGAAACATATAAAAATGTGGACCGGTGTTGAAAAAAGTACACATGAGACAGCTATTTGATATTTTTTTCTGTCTTTAGTGAAACTTTTTTTGCTTTTAGTCGCAATTTTTTACTTTTTAGACTCCTCTCGTCAAGATGAATAATTAATTCAAAAAATAAGAGGTGAATCTAACAAAAATTTAGAAAAGACGAACAAAAAAAAGGTTAAGGAAATGGAGCCTTAGTCGTTTAAAGAGATATTTTGGTTATGGATTCAGGTACTGTTTGGTAGTATAGTATGATAGTTAAACTCACTATGGGTAGTTAACAAAACTAGTTTTTTTTTTTATCACAATTCACATGACACCTGCTAGGAATATGTGAAACCCTAGCAGCACGGTTATGGATAGGAAACAAAGTAATCGAAAGCACAAAAGAACATGGAATTTGAGTGGTTCAACCAATGTGGGCTACGTTGATGGTGGCTGCATTTTTTGACCGTGGCAAACGAGAATACAGGATTATGTTGGAGTTTCCCTTTTGTGCAATATATAGCTAGGTGATCAAAAACCATCAGCTCCTCAGTAATCAGAGCGCATCAGGCTTCACACTCCGTAACGACACCTTGTGCAGTAATTGATTTGGTTTATGGTGTTACTAGGAAATTGTTTTTGCATCCTTCTTTGGTTATGGGCTCTCTGGCTCGCCTTAAATTGTGCTGTTGGGAAGAGGGGTGAGCGGGTGGCGAGAAAGGGGGAGTGTCGAGGTAGGGAAATTGGGGTGACAAAAGTGGTTGGGAAGGGGAGAGGCGGGGTGACTGGCTGAGGAGGGGAAGATGAAGATGGTTAGGTAGTATCATAGTACAGACTACAAACAGTGGAAGATGAAGATGGTAAGTGCATAGTTGTCCTTTTGCGTTTAAGAATAACTGGCTTAAATCTCTTTAATTAGGCACAGTTGTTACAATTTCCGTCAATTTGGATGGAATATTTTGTGGTTGCACTTTCATCCCCAAAACCACATGAGAGTAATATGCATGTATATTTAACAGTCAAGGAATTATGCTTGGATACTGTGTAATTTCCTCGATGCAGGTGCTTTTTGTTTCCCTTCGCTTTTTCTATGTTTTTGTTTTGTTCTTTCGAATGCTTGGTATTAAATTAGTTTTTTACCTCTAATTTGGGTGTTCTATTACCTTATTTACTCAATTGCAGGCACAAGACAAGGTTACATATTGGCCAAGTGGTTAAGGATACTTCAGCTAAACTTAAGCAAGCTAGTGAAACTGATCATCGGACTGAAGTCAGTGTATGACTCGCTCGCTCGCTCGCTCTCTCTCTCTCTCTCTCTCTCTAGCATATTGCAATTATCTTGTTCATGAAGGTTATTCTGTTCTATATGTTCTTTTAATATCTGATTTCTTTGGCCTCCATTAGAGATGGCTTTTGAGAAAATAGTTATCTTCAAAGTTTTTGTTGTTGTCTTGGTCAATCCTGGAGACCCCACTCTTTGAATTGCTTAATGTGTTTGAATTAGTAAACGTAAGTTGCTGAACAAGACGCTTTTACAAATCTCTGTGTTCCTCTCTGGGATTTGAATCCTCTAAATGCAGGCCAGCAAGAAGATTACGGATGCTAAACTTGCAAAAGATTTCCAAGCAGTTTTGAAAGAGTTTCAGAAGGCACAAAGGCTTGCAGCTGAAAGGGAGACAGCATATGCTCCTTTGGTTCCCCAAGCAGTTCTTCCATCAAGGTAGTTATTGTGGGAGGGTTTGGCCTTTGCATAATTCATTTTTAAACTTCTTCGTGGATTGTCCACTGTCCACATCATTTACACGACCATTGTGACTATTGAAACATACAGGAATATTGCTTACACTTCAAAATGACTCCAAAATGAAAATATCCTTTCGTCCATGTTGCTTATGTTATGGATGCATTTATATTGATATACAGCTATACAGCCAGTGAGATTGCCGTAAGTTCAGATAAGAGTCCAGAACAACGTGCTCTTCTTGTTGAATCTAGAAGGTGAGTTGTAGTAATTTCACTATTTCTAATTATCTATCCAAGTACTGTATGTGGGATTCTCGAGCTAATGCAGTATCATTTTTGCCTCTATCTACATATATTTATGCTTTCTGTAAAAGTATCATAATTGCAAAATGCAAATACGTAAGCGTAAACTAATAGATTGCAAACAAATGGTTCTTTTGGGGATGAGCCTACTGCAGCACCATTGTATTCCAACTGGGCATTCTTAGTGGTTCGCAATCCCCAAGTTCCCCATCTATCTCACTTTGACCCATCTTCTTTAGCTCAAGTGATGGATAGTGTGAAGGCACGTCAAGAAGAACAGAGGGTTACAAAGATGAGATGCAGAAGGTTGAGAGGATGGATTGGAAGAAAACTTGAATTAGATATCTACTAATGGCTCTGCCGTGACTATGGGTGTATCTACATAGGCATAAAGCTAGCAAAGCTTCATGGGAGGTTACTTGTATTAGGATGGGGCTTCAGCAGATAGAAGAAAATACCTGAGAGAATCTGGTGGATGAGTGACTAATGACGAGAAAACTTTGAAAATATAATTATTTTCGATTTTGGTACTTCTTTCATGTTGTGCTCCAAATATTATTTAAACTGCCCTGTCCAGTTCAGGGCCTCCGAGGAATTCAATTTCCCTATTGTGTTGTACAACTGGTACTAAGAAGCTAGGATATGGACATGGGACACAGGTACGACATGACATGGATACATAGATATGGTATTTCCTAAAAAGTAACTCAAAGACGCAGTGGGGATACATTATATTATATATATTCACCTATAAAAATATGCATATATATAACCATAAGTTTGGATCCCAATTGCATCATCATGAAAAACATTAACCAATGAAGAATCTAGACTGACTCAATACTGAAGAAGTCATATGTGGACACGGCTAGGAAATGCTACTCATGATATTGTTTTCTTTATATATTTTCTTCTTTATATTGTTTAGATACCCATTGCATAAAATTTGCATATATTCTGCACAATGGAGATTTTAATCTTGTATTTTCTTTATCATATCCAGACATGTTGCAAATAGAGTGTTGGACACGTGTCCGAATTAAGATTTTTATTTCTAATTATGGACACGAAAGGAAGAGTACCGGACACGAAAGGAATAGTGCCAGACAAGTGTTTGAGAAGTGTCGATGTCGGACACGGACACATCTCCTTCCTTGAACTGTCCTTGTTTCTTGGGTGATGTAATATAGCACCCATACTGTCTCTGTAATTTTGTGATACAGACAAGAGGTTTTGCTGCTGGACAATGAGGTTGCCTTCAACGAGGCTATCATTGATGAAAGAGAGCAGGGAATTCACGAAATCCAGCAGCAAATTGGGGAAGTGAATGAGATTTTTAAAGACCTTGCTGTGCTTGTCCATGAACAAGGGAGTGTGATTGGTAAGTCGAACACTTGCCACTTTCCATGATTGCACAATACCACTTCTGTACATGATGTCGTATGCCACTAATATTGAAAATTGCTTTCAGATGACATTGGAGCCAATATTGAAGGCTCTCATGCTGCAACTGCACAGGGGACATCCCAACTTAACCAAGCAGCGAAGACCCAAAAATCAAACTCATCTCTGGTAATTTACCACAAGTTATGACCTTTGCTCTCATTTTGCTAAAACAACTAGGCTAGGTATGCTGCGTTTTTTCTTGCAGGCTTTGCTTTGGAAGGACCCGGATGAACAATCTTATAAGTGGCCTGTAGGCCCTGTACTACAAGAAACTGTTATGTTATGATTAATGTTTTGAGGTTTGGAAGGCCGGAGGTGGATCGATAATTAGGTCACTTACACCAATGAGAAGGGTCTTCATTTAACTGTTTAGTGCTTAGGTGGACTTCGTTATGGGAACTTCTGTTATAAATGAAATATATACATCAGCCATTCTATGAGTTTCTTCTTATGGCCTCGGTCCTCGCCACTCCCTTCCTCGGCATCCATTACTTCAGTTCTTGATTTGAAGGCTGCATTTCAACCCATTACCTTTTGAAGATGGGAATAAAATCCTCTGTACCGAAATTCTCTGTACCAGTGCGTTTCCGGCCAATGGATTGCATGAAGATTTTGAAACATTCAAAAAAAAAAAAAAAAAAACTCAAAATCTAACGACCCAAAACATCTCGGTATGGAGGTACACCAAATTCTTGGTACAGAGGATCTCGGGTGTTCAGGATGCCACTTAGATGTGCCCCCTTATCCTGAAGTATTGAAGTTAGTAATTTACTAAAGTTTATGATAGGGTTCGAGGTGCCATTAGTTGTAGCTATTGGTGTGGTAGGAATCTTGAAATTGTCTGACAACCATTTTCAAAATATAAAGATTCAGTTCTTGGGTGGTCAAAGGGGTTTAGTTATTTGCCATTATGTTGCTTATAATAAAAATGCCACCCCAGAATCACTCTATCATTAGGCCACTGCAGCCATTGACACTATACATCTGTTTGTGTCTAGCTGGCTTCAAGTGATAAACCTGATTGGATGCTTTTTATTGTAATTCAGTCTTGGATGTCACCATTACAATAATTTCCAAGAAACTTTCACTAAACTTTTGGTTTCAACGCAGACCTGCTTGCTGTTGGTAATATTTGGCATCGTGATTCTTATTGTGGTCATAGTACTTGTGGCTTGATCGCTTGCAACGGATTGCATGACGGACAAGCCAAGCGTTGATCTAGCTCAATCTGCCGTTAACGGTGACCATGGATTCTACCCCAGAAACAAGATGGGATCTCTTGGCTGGTATATTTTTGGTTCATGTCATGTGACCTCGGTGTCATTGCTAACTTATGTGTCTCTCCTTGGAGTCCAAATTAATCAGAGTTTTCTATAGTTGGCTGCTTTTTTACAGTGTGCTGGGATCCGGTCTGTGTTTGGTTCTGTAAATTTGTCGCTTGGGTTTTGTGGGTGTGGCACTTGTTCTTGTACCTCATTCAATTATTGTTTGTTCCCGACCAAGAAAAAGTTAAATAAATGTATGTTATTCTTTGGCAAAAAGTCTACCCCCACCGCTATGTTTTACCACTCCCCTCATCACTCTCAATCTCACTGTCCAAAAGTGTTTTGGACGGTTTGAACCATTGATTGCCGAGGCGGACGGTGAGATTGAGCATTGCGGTAGGGGAAGCGGTGAAATCTCCTCACACCTTGTCTATTGAAATGGGAATGTTTCAATGTCCCCTTTCCCTCTCTTTCTCTCCAAGAAAATGACAGTTACAATTGAAGGGCTGGAGCTCTACATCACTGCAGATGTCTGAATATCTGAACAACAAACAGTTGCCAATACAATGAAAAGAGCTGATACAACAGCTGCAACAAAGGTAACAACAGAGACAATTCCATTGTGTTCCTTAATTCCACATGGTATATCCCAAGCAATACCAGTTTGGGATTCTTCAGCACTATTACCAGTTAGGATAAATAAACAGCTGTGATTATGTGATTTCCCCTCAATATTGCACTGTACGAATATGTTTGGTCCGCCAAATTCAACTCTTGAAAAGGCAAGTTCTCCCAAAGGCTGCCAAAGAAAAAAAAAAAAACCATGGAATATGGTTGAGTTACAAACAATTCACAATTCCAATTCTGAAACTAGTTCTAATAGCAACGGTATTGGTGTAAAAAGAGTCTTTCACAATCTTGACCAGAAATATCAATTGAAATGTACAACAAATTGATGAAACTTCAAGCAATGCTCGGTCAGAAAAGGAAAAGAAACAGGAAAAATTCCCTAATGAATACTTTCCTATTTCTTTGATGAGAGTTCCTTTCACGTACCGGATAACGTGCATGTAATGGAAGCTCAATGTTGATTTCCACTCCGTTCATATGTCCTGAAAATATGTTAGGAGAGACATCCACATGGATCTCAACTACTGAACAATTTGAAACTGAAGAAGGCAACTCCAAATTCGTGTCTCCAAAAACAGCTGCATCCCTTAAAACTGCATTACTAGTGCAGAGTCACGAACCGCAGAAGAGAGTACTAAGATTATTACGATATCACTTAAAGAAGAAAGGAAAAAAATGTAGTTTACCACCACGCTGGAGGAGATGCTGAAGCTCAAATGGATCTGCGAAAACCCCATAAGGCAGTCTTTCTATGCTTATGACCTTGCACAAGTTTCTGGGGAGCTCTGCTACGGACTCCGGCTCAAAACTCAGTCCGATGGATGAAAGTAGGCGACGATGAGAGCCTTCACCAATTAGATAGCGTTTCAGTACTGACAGCCTGGGCATAAAATTGAGTTTATCTTGCAGTATTGCACAGGAGTCGAGGGGAAGCTTATTTGATATGAAGCTTCTGAAATCGGAATCAAGCAAGCTGTCACGTTTTTTGAAATACGGTTCTGTAATGAATTTGTGAAACTTTGGGAAAGGTTGGACATCGGAATTTGTGTCATACTTGCCTTCCTGAAAGTGAAGACAGAGAGTGACTTGACAAAAAATCAATTAAGTCAACAAGAACTTGGATTGAGACCAACTTAAATCCAACCTGAAAGGCTAAAACTAAGCTTTTCCCAGAAAGCTCGAGGAAAACTAGAAGCTTTAGAGCGATTGCGAAAGACCTCATGACAAACATCCACCATTGAGGGAAAAAAACAAATCCTTTCATAAAATAGCAGCAAGAAGCTGTGTGGCTCACTAACCTCACTTGAAACTAGAAAAGTATGCATGCAAGAGCCAAGGATGGCAAGGGCTGTAAGCAGGATTCCAACTAGTAAGAAAATTTGCTGTTTATGTGCTTGAACTTCCATATAGCACCTGAAAGAGGAAAAAAAACCAAAAGAACATAATGGTTTCATATGCCTCTGCAATTACTAGTATGCTACTTGCGGAACTCTCTACTGACCTGATTGACTGATTGATTTCTATCCTTTACTTTGTTCTGATCAAAGATCAAAGTAACTACCGAATCAGAATTTTGAATCTCTCTTTTGTAATAAAAGTAGACCAAGACTTTTCACCTTTTGAAGCCTAGTCCAAGAACCTTCTCCCCTCAAATATATCCTCTGCAACAGAAAGCAAGCATACGAACTTGAACTTCATTATCCAATTTAAATGAGAAATCTGTCTCAAATTTGTATTTCACTTCTTTTGAGGTTCCGAAGTTTCTACACTTCTATTTATTCCATTTACTCACAAAGAACTGCTCAGCTAAGTGCTGTCCATATATACTTGTACACAAACAAAAACTTAGAACTCGAAGAATGTACTGTGAATAGTTGATGTCTACGACACAGTGATCTATAATTGTTCAAGGAATCGTAGCAAGATAGCAGAGAAACAAGATCTAGGCATTACCTAGTCACTTGCTCCAGTATTCACCAAGTGATTTTGAGGCCTGATCATCTCAATGGACGCCACCTACTTTCACACTTACGAAAAAACTGATAACACTTTCATTGAGCTGTATGAGGCGGTTGATTCTCATCTAGCTGCATGTAAAACCTAAGTCAAATGTTAAACAGAAAAAGAGAGAAGGGTTGCCTTTATAAATAAATATTATTCGAACAATAGGACAATCCGATGGAATAGATATTGTCACCAATATCGTAAAATAAACAATGAAAAACAGTAATTCAAACTCTATACCAGTCGGTTCAAAACTCTATACCAGTCGTTTCTCCTTTGTACAGAAATCAAACGCTAATAAACTGAAATCAAACCCTATACCAGTCGTTCGTTCTTCGAAGCCCTAATTTTTGGGTTTCTCAAAAATGAAATCAAAAACCCTAAGGGATGGAGAAATCAAAAACAACTAAAACCCTAACACAGAGAGAGAGAGAGAGAGAGAGAGAGAGAGCGTTGTTCGTCGCTGGCACTTCTGCTCGTTCTTCTTCATCGTTCTGACTGCTCTCGGTCTCTCTCTTCTCTGGTCTGAGGTCGCGTGAACTGGACTGAAGGGGGGTGATTTGCTTTAACCCGTTTTCAAACACGAGTGAGAGGGCGACCCGCATCCGGTATTATTTACCCGGTAACGACCCCGTGTTCCCCTTTAAAACGTGAGCCCTTGGATTAGATCCAAGGGCTGGGAGTGAAGTCCCGCATGGAGTAGATTTTCCGGGATCCCTCAGGGGAACCGGAGTGTGTGTATATGTATGTGTGTGTGTATATATATATATATACACACATACAGTCCGGATCCAATGAGGGATCCCGCACGGTATTACCGTGCGGGACTCCCCTTTTCCGATCGAATTGCGACGATCCGAACCGCTCAAAGTGATCAGAACGTGATTTTAAGGGTACCCGCGAGAAAGCAGCAAAAAAAATGATTGAGAAGGGCTTGATCTGAACAGTTTTTTATTGAACGGTTTAGTAAAAAACTGTTCAAATCAAACCCTTCCCGATCATTTTTTTTGCTGATTTCTCGCGGGTACCCTTAAAATCACGTTCTGCACACTTTGAGCTGCTCGGATCGTCGCAATTCGATCGGAAAAGGGAAGTCCCGCACTGTAAGGCTTTAAAGGATCCCTCATTGGATCCGGACTGCATATATATATATATATATATATATATATATATATATATATGGAGCCAATTTTTGGGACTATAATATAAGGTGCCGTTCTATATTCTAAAAAAAGCAACTTAAAAAAGAGAGAGGTAATTTCAAAGTCAAAAATCATGTATTTACGTAAATAATTTTTCTACAAATATGGAAATTGTTTAATAAATCTCATTAAGATCTTTTAAACGGTGCAAAAAAATTGAAAAAATATTTTTCATTTTCGTTATATTTGAGTTTGAAATTAAATTCTTTTTGAAAAATAAGGTACTAGAAGAAAGCGAAACAGGTCCTAAGTCCTTTGGTCCCCGTCGATTAAGCCTCCCCATCCCAAGAATCTCTCAAAGAGATTGATCCTAATCTCCCATTAAATAGGAAACCCCCCGTCTGATTTTGAAATAGGTTTTGGATAAAAAAACCTTAAATGGTGAAACCCATTGTTCGTCCATCGCTGTCACGACCCACAGTTTGTGTTTGACGATGTTATGACGGACACCGGCGCATCCACCCCACGGTTGCTGACTCCACAAGACGTCGCGTTGAGGGAACGGATCTTAAGACGGAAACATGGTTTGGGAGTGATGATCGATGTGAGGGATGTACCGAAGCGATGGCGTACGGATCGGCAGCAGCAACTAGCAAGGGCATGGGGAAGATGGTCCACAGCGGCAGAGAACAGTTCAATATCAGTAGGGGTGTCAAATGGGCGGATTTGGGCCAAATTGGGTTAGCTATAAGTGGGTTGGGTATTTAATGGGTCATTGACCCATTTAGACCCGATTAGTTAGGAGTCCAATTACCCATACCCAACCCAACCCAACCCAACCCAACCCATTTATTTAAAATCAAACCCAACCCGCCCATTAACCCAATTAAAATTAAAAATGACTAAAATACTCATATATACTGAAATGACCATATCATCCTTGTACATTTAAATGACCAAATTACCCTTACATACGAAAATTACCATAATACCCCTGTACACTAAAATTACCAAATTACCCCTGTACACTTGCACTTACTGAACAACAAAGATTGTTCTCTTCCATTTAGAGCCTCTCTGTTAAAGAACCACGGGTTTTCTCCTTAAAAATGAAAGGGAGAATTTTGCTGTTTGAGAAGTAACACAGTGCGGATAAAAAAAAAAAACCAGAAAGAAGTAACACAGTAAAACAGTAGGAGTTCCCAATGAGACCCAGCAATTGCACAATAGACCCAAACAAGCAATCACATATACTCAACTCAATAACTAGTACCCTCCTAGGCCACAATTGAGATACTACCATGGAGAATTATGAATTTCAAATCTTGAGCAGTACTGACAGCCGCTAAAGGGCTTCCTGAATAAGCTTTTCTGTCAGTTTTTGGAAGTCCCATAATACAATCAACTAATTACCTAGCCAACTAATTACCTAGCCAAATGCAATTACCATACGAGTGTCAAATAGATGGATCGACATTCAACCATCAAGCGGATAAAAAAAAAATAATAACAAACAGCTCCTCTTTACTCATCATCCAAATTGAAGAACCAATTTCCTCTGGTTTGTCCAAGTGGGTTGTTTAACTGGAATCAAACACAAGAAGCACAGGCATAGTCCCATGTCCTTCCGAAATCAAACGAGAGTTTTATTTCACTTAATCCATGTGCAATAAGGCTAAGGGATATTATAAACGACGTGGGGGCATCAATTTTCATTATCGCTTAGGAGAGGGGTGAAGGAACGGAAGCATGAAGCGTTCTCTACCGTCAAAATCGTACAGGTCCTCATGGTTGCTTTCCTTTCAGGGCTACTCTGGTGGCAATCCGACATAATGAACTTACAAGATCAGGTAACAAAAGTAGTAATTAGCTTCCCACCACAGCCCACTACTATTTCAACCAGAGGAAATTGGTCTAGGGTTTCGATAGAGATTAGGGTTTAGATTAGGGTTTCTGAACGAAACCCAGATGAGAGAGAGAGAGAGAGAGAGAGAGAGAGAGAGAGAGACGTACCTGAAGCTTCAGAAGAACAAACGAATTCGCTCGGCGAGAGAGATCGAGACTCGCGAGGAAGGGAAGAGATCAATATCGACTGATAAAAGGGTTTCTTTATTGGGTTATACTTCGCACCTATTAGTAATTTAAGTTGATACAATTAAAATTCAATTAAACCCAATTAATATATAAATTAGATGAGTTGGACCATTCTGACATAATTAATAATTGAATTGGATTGGGTCTATATTTTAACAGAAAGTCTATTGGTACAGCAATCTGTGCACAATCTAATTGAGATGGGTTGGGTCTATATTTTAACAGAAAGTCTATTGGTACAGCAATCTGTGCACAATCTGTGCACAGATTTTTATGTGGGGTCCACTACGGGTCCCACACAAGTGATCCGAGCCATTCATTATGTTTAAAACATTTTTTCTCAATCTGATACCTATAAGTACTTGATCTAATCGTCTAACTTTTTATTCTCTAAAAACTTGAATGAAAAGTTAGATGATTGGATCAAGTACTTATTGGTATTGGACTGAGCTGATTTTTCGCTGGGGCCCTTGAAAAAATGTTTTAAACATAATGAACGGCTTGGATCACTTGTGTTGGACCCGTAGTGGGCCCCATATAAAAATCTGTGCACAATCTGTGCACAGATTGCTGTACCAATAGACTGGTTCATATTTTAATAGATGGATCTGAGTTGATTAATGAGTTTGGGTTTAATTTGCCACCACTAAATATCAGTTTCATCTTCTTCTTTATATCTCTGGCTACAGTGAGCCAAGATACACATGATTATCTTTATATGTATGTTTAAATATGTTTTTTTTTTTTTGATCGGCTATCTTTAAATATGTAGATGTGTGGTTTTGATGATTAGTTTGAGAAGATAAGTTGTCACAGATTTTTTTGCCCCAAAATTGATTTGAGATGTTGTGATTGTTGACTTTTTTTATCAATCATGATTTCATATTTTTATTTGTGTATCTATGAAATCATGATTATTATTTTTATTAAATCATGGTGGTTTTAGTTTTCATGGTAAATTATTTGTATCATTTATTATGAAATATGTTTCTCTGTTATTTTCATTTGATAAATTATTTGAACCGTTTATCATGAAATATTTGTTTGAATCATGAGATATTTTTCGTGTTCACGTTTTAATCGTCATGGGATATTTATCGTGTCCACATTGTAATTGTCATTGTAATTTAACCATGTAATATCATGGTAATTTAACCATTTAACCATGTAATGGTTTGAGTATGTCATGTTATTTATTTTTTGATGGTAATTTAGCCATGTCCCGTGTAATAAAATCAATGAAAAATATGATTTTTTGTTGTCTGGTTGGCCAACTCGAAGATTGAAGAAAACATGCAAAGATGTGGTCAACTTATCATATAATATTCCTAAAAAAAATCAATTCCACAAATACATTCCATGAAAAAGAAGAAGTAATCAATCATATTTACATTTATCAAATCCCACTGAATTAGGAAAATAATCCAATTCAATCTCATTAGATTGGAAAAACAATCCAATCCAATCCCACTAAATTAGGAAAATAATATAACATAATATATGTATATCATAGTGAAAATGATAAGAAAGGTAATTAACACACTAATAGGATGAAAACATAAACATAAAAAAAAAGGTGAGATGAATTTTTACATGACATGGATAAAGAGGATGAATATTTAAATATTCCATTGTTTTTCCTCGTGAAAAGAAATCTAAAAAAAATTACTCCTACTACATGTTCGAAACTAAAATGTTTTAAATAAAAACAAAAATAATCCAAATAGATAGATTTATTTATTATCTATTTTTGGATTATTTTTGTCTTTCAATTTTGAACTTAATTTTTTACTTTTTAGATTTCCCTCATCGAAAAAAACAATTCACAAAAACTTGATACAAAACTAACAAATGCAAAAGAAAAAACTTCAAGGATTATTTAGCCAAAATTGGCGAAGTTTGGCTTTGGTGTTGTGCGAGTTTGGATGCAGCCTTAGGTATGCTAAACGACCCAAATCGCTCGAGTTTGTTAGGTTAAAACTTGTTCAAAATCTCTTTGTTTCATTAAATAAAGCATGTCTCAACATTCTTTTGAAACTCCAGCTCTATCAAGCTCGAATGGGTTACTACTTGGCTTGTTGAGCTTGCGGTTGCATTAAAACTAGACCTGGGTAACAGGTCGGGTCGGGTCGTGTTCGTGTCGGGTCAGTCGGGTTCGTGTCACAAATCACCCAACCCTAACCCGACCCATTTAGAATTTGTGTTTCTCGAGTCGTGTCATTTTTCGTGTTTCGTGTCAGAAATGCTCAACCCTAACCCGTTAATTTCGTGTCCGGTTCGTGTCGTGTTATCGTGTCTGTTGCCTAACTCTATATAGAATTGCAGATATACCACATATTATGTATATATGTTCGTGAAAATTGGTGACACAGATTCGTAACCGTGTTGGTCGTGTCAATTTCGTATCTTACGTGTTCAACCCTAACCCGACCCATTTAGAATTCGTGTTCTTGAGTCGTGTCATTTTCGTGTTTCATGTCAGAAATGTTCAACCCTAACCCACTAACTTCGTGTCCGGTTCGTGTCGTGTTATCGTGTCTCGTGTCTATTGCCCAGCTCTAATTAAAACCTTCTTCTTTTTTCCCCCACAAAATGGGCTAGGCTTTTGCATGAAATGCCATCTGCTATCCTGAATTTCGAAATTGTGCCCAACACATGATTGCATTTTTCTCTTTCAGTTATTGTTGGGCGAAATATTTTTCCGGGTGAGTACTGCTGAGGAAAAATAGCAGAGGAGGAGATGAGTAACAGCTCACTGTCATCGTCGCCGGCTCGCTCCTCGATTTCGACCACTGCAATAGCAGGGGCAAACGTGTCCTCAGCTCTCACCGTCGACGAATTCCCCTTCCCACCAGATCTCATCTCCATACAAGATCGAAAGGACGAGGCGCTTCAGGGTTCCAACTTTACTCTCTTTTTGTTCCTCTTCTCTCGTTTTATTTCAAAATTTCACCTCCGGGGTCCTAATTAGGTTTTCTTATTTCACTTTTCCATGTTGGGTCTGTTTGATTTCCCGGATTAGATATGGTATCGGGTTTTTCTTTGATATAACTCAGGTTTGTTTACGCGCACATCGACTAACCTTGGGCGCTATCCCACAGTCAAACTAGCGGACCCCGATTAAAACCCGGCCTGTATGGACTGGCTCCATAAGAGTTATAACATCTGGGAGGTACGGAAACTACTGGGGTTAGATATGGTATTGGATTGTCAATCATATGAAACTGCATTTCCGGTTTTGAATGGAACAGTTGGTTAAGGAATCAATGAATCTAGCAAAATGTGGGTATGTAATATCTTGGATTGTGGCAGTGGGAATTCCCTAATGTCAATTCTACAGGCTCACAGACAATGGCGTAGCTAGGAATATGTACTAGTGGGAGCAAAAAAAAGAAAAGAAAAGGGTTTTCGACAACAACTCACACACCCATGAGTTGATGGTTGTTGACGGTGCAATGGTGGCTTGCCTCTTATGGCGCGACAAACAAATGAGAGTTTCAAGCTTTTGTGGAGTGTTAATTAGTTTTCCTTGTTAATTCTTTTCACATTTTAGTTTTCTTTTCCAATCATTATCCTATTTTTCTTTTCAATCATTACCTTATTTCTCTAATTATTACTCTCATTTCTCTCTCTATCTCTCTTTACTCATTACCCTTTTCTTCAATCATTACCCTATTTCTCTCCACCCATTACCAAAACTAAAATACCCAAAAATGCAAAACGAACAAAGCCATGCCTACTTGTTTACGTTAGTGGGAGTTAGAAGTGAATTAATGGGTTAACAACCAAGGAAGGGGTTTTTACGTCTCTCCATAGACTCAAGAACTCTCAAACAATTGTCTAAATAATTGTTTGGTTCTAGTAACAACTAAAACTGAAAAGGTTAAAAAATGGAAGTGGGGGAGAAAAAGCAGTAATTGCTCTAGATGGTTAATATGGATGAATTTATCTTTCTGTCCCTACAGTTATTGAGGATGGGATTGCTTCAAAAGGGTATAATATAAAAAAATTTGGTGGTAATTCGGGAATTAGAAAGTGTGAGCCAACCTCAATTTGGAGTCCATACCAAAATGTGCTCTCCTTTCATAATATAGTATAGAATAGATAGATAACACCTGGGAGGTATTGAAACTATGAAACTGCATTTCCGGTTTTGGATGGGACATTTGGTTAAGTAATCAATGAATCTAGCAAAATACGGATTTGTAATATCTTGGATTATGGCGTTGGGAATTCCTTAATGTCAGGATTACTCATCCACAAGGTTACAGATGCCTTTCAACATGGCCTTTAGGTTTTGAAGGATTGTCATCGACTATTGGGATAGGAGAAGTATCTGTTAAAGAATGGTTTAGCATAAAGATATAAGTAAGCTTCTACTGGGCTTATGTAATGAGTATCACAGCCTAAAATGAAAAAAAGGGGCTTTCGAGTGCATGAGACTCCCCTCACTGCAGGGTCTGGGGAAGGATGGGATGTGCACAGCCTTACCCTGCAAGTGAGGTTGTTTTCGTGACTCTAACCATAACCACCAGGTCGCATTGACACAACCTTGCCGTTGAAATCTTTAAACATAAAACAATAGACATGTCGTGCTAGTTTATGATTTTGCTTGAAGTTTGGTGAGCTCAGTTGTTGTCACTCCTGATTTGCGTTCAGTTTCCTGTTATGTTGTGTTGGAAGGTTTTTTGGAGAGGTCTTCTGTTCACATGTAGGGTCTTTAGGGGTTTCCTCATGTTTGTCAGTCTTTAATGGTGAATTTAAGTGCATTTTCTAACATTTTTCCCCCCAGCCCATTTTTTGAGAAAATTTGGGAGGAAAAAGACAGTAGGAATCTGATATTTGAAGCTTGGTTTTTACATACCAGAATCACGAACACTTGCATACCTGAATATAACTGGGTTGATTAGTAGAATGTGTTTTGGGAAACACAGACAAAAAACTAAATAAGAGGGAGATTGAAACCATACAAAATTGTTGATGGTGTTCCGTTTGTTTTGCAGTTCTGAAGACTGATTTGATGGCTGCACTCAACAAGGAGGTTAAATCCTTGGATGAAGATAGTTGGATGTTTGATGGACCTCGGTCCCGTATTAACCTTATATCACGACCAGGTAAGTTATTCAGTTATCAACTGTCTCTCTTCGTCGTAAGGTCCTGTTCTTATTTCTTCTCCCTTGACTGTCACTTACAGAAATCGGGACATAAGAGGTATGCGACCACCAGCCTCACAATTCTCTTGGAAGAGCACCTCAAATGAAAGGCCATATAGCTATTTAGGTTCCTAATGAAATTTACAGTAACGAAATTTTGAATTGTTAGTACTCTTCAAGTTGAAGATTGGTTATTAAGTTCCATCATATGGCTACTGAAAACCAGATGATGGACGTGATGGCTTTGAAGGAGATAACATACTTGGATTTACCTTAAAAAAAAGCATACTCGGGAAACAAAACCATGGTTGGAGGTTCTAAGATAATAGACTTGAGGATCTAAGAAAATTATGGAGTGAATTAGGTGAGTTAACTTCATGCAAGTATGCTATTGAACTATACCTAAGTCAACATCCATGCGAGTGAAGTTGGTGTCAGACCCCGTTTGGTTTACCACTGTTTATTTACTTCTTGGCATGTGAGGAAAAGCATTTAGCTCCATTAAAGCCTTTGGACATCAGTATCAGAGAAGGAGAAGAAAGAAAGAAAAATGTAAATGAATCCTTTGATAGACCAACATAAATGGAACAACGTGATTGGGAGAACAAACCCAAACCCTTGCACAATAGTTCCTCTCTCCTACATTTTGAAAATGCCGAGCTGTTTAGTTATATAGATTCTCCATCATGCTCTGTTTAGGCGGAATGTTCACTTCAAATGCCACGTGCAATATGGTTTCTCAAAAACAAAGGTTCAGAAGCACCGTTAGCTCACTTCCAAAATTGCTGGCATGTACTTTCTATTATCTTCCGTTTCAAATTTATTGTATGTGATTTTTCTGATTCAAACTGATAGATAAAGCCTTGTTTTCCCCTTGTTTTCAATCCCTACCCATCACCGGTCATGTTCCTTGGCCACAATACGAATTTCATTCAACATCCATGTTTAGTTATTATAATCACTGATCCACCAGTACTCCAAGTAGACAAGGACCATATCAGATTCTTCATAGGTGCCCCCTTTACTATTTTGAGTATTCTATACCAGGGTGGCCCATTTCGCTAATGTTTTTTGTAGTTGGGGGACTCTATGATCCCATTCACTATGCTTACGCTATGTTCTCATACACGATCTTTCCGAACGCCAAGCCTATCCAACATGACACGGCTCACGACATAGCACAAGTAATATGAACCCTTCATCGACCAATTTTGAAAGGTTCTAAAAAATTCAGACAGACTGTCGGAACAAAATAATCAGAGGCTCATTTTCAGCCCAGAAAATGTTCGTCTGCTTATAGTGTTATACTATTCCCGTTCATCTCATGCAGCAAGCCCTTTGTTTTTAAGTTCCATGGAAGTCTTAATTTTTACTTTTTCCTGTTGTTAGATCTTATGTAATTTTGTGTTTCAGGTGGTGTTTTCCATAATCGTGCGGATGTAACAAAGCATCATAAATTTGCCCCTTCGAGATGATTGGGAATTCTTAGGAATTCTTAAACCGACTGTGCAGCATGCATACTCTGCGAGCTATTAAGAGCTGTTTCTTTTAAACATTCAAGATACTATCTTAGAGGTTTCTGTTTTAGGGATGGAGGCATCCGGTCTACTCTAAAACTGAACATGTATTTATGTGTATTGTGATTGGCACCACACACTTGTATGAGAATTTTGACAATTCTAGTGATTTGAGGATCTTAAAAGATTGAAACTTTTAACTTCTGTTGTTGATTACTATCTTTAACCCGTGCTATGCACCGTATCAAGATGTAGATCATATGTTCAATTGGGTTAATAAACATGGAACTCTTTTCCTGTTTATTACACAAAGCATAAAAAAGATTGAGACAAAAAAAAAAAAAAAAAATTGGAGTTTTGGCAGGTGAAATTTAGATGTAGATGAAGGGCGCTTTGGATGGAATTCAAAAGTTAGGTTATGTCCAATGTGAATATTTGAAATCGTAATCTGTTACTTTAACTTTACATATCACTTATCATTTAATTTGTTACGAAAGATCACCAAGAAATTTAGCTTCATCAGACGATAATTTGTTACAAAAGATATATTACTAGTACAAAATATTTTCATGTATATATTAATATCTCTAAAAAGGGGTTTGTATAAGTGACACGCAGCAAGCAGGAGGCTTCTCACGAAAAATCTCCCTGCAATACTATATAGTGTAGATAACACTTATTAATTTTTCTTTCTGTCCCCAAGACGGTTATGGTAGATGAGTTCCTTACAAAAGGCAACTGAAATTGCATTGAAGTTATTGAGATTGGAAATTATTCAAGGTGCCATGTATTGTCTGAATGTTTATCCATATAATGGTAGTTTCATCTTCCTAAAAAAAAAAAAAAAACCGAAAAACAAAACAAAAAATGCAATTTTACACCCGCGTGTAGGAACAAAAGATCCCATTGAAGCGCCTAATTATACTCATCGGAAACAATTTCATTTTTTTCATTGGAATGGTTGGTGTGTAGCTTGGCCCTTTCTTAGAGAGCAGAGCTCTTGCTTGATCGAAGTGCTTAGATGACCAACGGCTTGCGGGAACAAGAATGCTAGTTTCAATGACTATAATGCCCAAAACACGGCTTTCTATCCCTTCTCTAATGGGCGGCACCGCCGGGCAGATCAACGGAAAATGACCAGAATGGCATTCCAACAATGCCAGGCAAACCCATAGAAATAATCTTATTCCACTTTGGATCAAATCTTTCAGGGTTTGTGCCATTAACGGATTAGAGAACGAAATTGAATCACAAATTTCGTGAAGATTGCAACTATGTTCAGATCCACAATTGGTGAAAGATTCACATATTAGCTCAACTTGGTCACATCCCCTACCCCTAGTCCTGCATGCAATCCGTATAACCTGGATTAGGCTCTCCATTTTTGACAAAAACAAGAGATCTCCAGAAACACCGCAAAAAGTTACAACACGTCATCAGACTCTTTCACAAGCTAAAATTAATGTCCAAGAACTGCAATGTGGCTCTTTATCGACCCAACTGGAGTACTCTAGCTCCTGCTAGAAACGGAGAAATGCCAGATACAATTAATTCAAAACTCGACCCTGTTTTCAATCAAAAGATGTTACAATAGAAGAAATTAATATAAATGTCCTTTGCTTCAAAAAGCACAAGCCCAGAAATCTTAAGCTTATAGAAACATGTTCTCATTCATCATCTCTTGTGTAACTCTGAAGTTGGAACCAGTCTAATTCATTGTCTTTACAGGTAACCTCTCTGCTTCTCAAGAACATCAGTATCATTAATGCTATCGTAATCACAGGCTACCCCAAAGATAGGATGTCAAAAAAGTACGGAACTCAGAGAAGAGAGAGAGGGCTAAAACCTAGAACGAGGTCCGACCATATGTGCAAATAAAAAGTCGGGACAAAGGTTATAAAAAGGTGTTAGCTGCTTTTCAGTAAAGGCATGGTAAGTACTTACTACTTTCTAGGATTTACCGTGGGTGATGCTGAGACAGAACTGTACATTGAGTGCCACAAGGTCAGACTTTTTCAGGATCAGAACCAAGAGAGACCATCTGTTCCGTAAGTTGGTCCACATGTGGAGTATTGTTCCAACCATTCTCCATTGATTTGGCTATGTTTCCTTCTTCCACTGAAGTCGAATCCACCACATCAGTTTCCACAGGTTGTGGGTTTTGAAAAAGGAACAGGTCGTCGACCAAAAAGGGAATTAAACTGTCATCCAGAAAGGAACTGTTCAATTCCAATTCATGGTAAGTAGAGAAATCTCTGATCTCTGAGGACATTTCGCAATTCTCCTGCAATGAACTTGAATCAATAGAGGGACCAATGTTGACTTTCCCACTCATGTCACCGTCGCTTTCTGAAACCATTTCTTGGAGTGGAGAGAGCTGAGAAACACCTAAATTTGTCTGCGGAAGAGCAACAGATGGCAATTCTTGTGCTCTAACTGGTGGGCTCATAGTTGAAAATGGAGTGGTTGCAACCATTTCACATTGACTTGAAATTCTGGAAGTTTCTGGAAAATAAGATTGCCCAGAAGTAAGTGGGACTTCCTGAAGAATCACTCCTGAGGTACTGCCTGAAGAAGTACCATTGTCTAACACATCAGGTGAGGAAGCATCATTAATCAAGAAAGTATTGGAATCATTGTTCAAATTTTCCAGCTGAGTTTTATAAGCGTCTGTTTTAATGAGCTGACTAAGCATTGCATTCGCTGCCTCATTCATCAAAGGCCGATACTTCACAATCTGTCCATCGGCAGGCCCTTCCTGCTGAATCCTCCGTTTTTTGCTTCCTTTGGAAATTATCAGCCTGTTGCTCTCATTTTGCTGCTGCTGCTGCTGCACAAACTGCGCCAAAAAGCCAGGACTATTTACTGCCTTTGCAAGGAAAGACATCATCTGTTGTTGCCGCTGCTCCATCCCTTGTAGCCGCTGCACCATTGCTTGCATATGCCCATCAGTGGCCTGTTGCTGCTGCCTCAATCTCACGATCTCTTGCATAAGGACATTTTTGTCCCTCTTTAGCCTCTCAACCTCTTCCTCTAGCCCGAATTTCCCCACCTCAATACAGGCTCCAACAGATGAATTTTGCACGAGTGGTTGCTCAGGCGGTTGGTTGTTAGGTCCATGGGTAGGTTTCCGCCTACTGATAGCTCTGAGAAGGTGCTTTTGACCTCTCAGGAATCCCTCATTTGCAAACTCCCAACGGTCTGGATCAACCTTCCTGAAACCCTGCTTGTCCGAAGTGCCAAAAGTGGGGGAGAGAGAAAGAAAAGCAAAAATAATGGGAAAATAGGAAAAGAAAACATTACTCATCATATGAACAGATATAAGCCATGCAATGTGGCTCTCCCCCTTATGTATCAAAAAGAAGCGTCAATTTTTGTAGTGTTTGATGAAAGGGGGATCAATCTTAACAAACAAACTTGACAAATGCCAAAATGTTAGCAGATAAAAGAAAAATAGACATGAAGATTGTTCCACTAAAACTACATCATCCGGAGTTTGTTTGCATCAAGCAAGAATTAGTGCCAACTTCAGCAATTCAGAATCATTCCTTGCTTCATTGTTCCAACAAGTTCGCGATGGTATATCATAAGCCCCATTAACCAGGAACTTTTTGGTTCGATTCTTAATGCCAGCAGAAAATACAAACCCATGACAGTATCTTGAGCATGGATGAGTGCAAAAGGGCAACAAACTGTTAAAACTAAAAACTAAAAGAGACTAGCGGAAATTTTTTTTTTTTTGAAGGAGAACCTAGGTGGCTAAGAAGCTGAGTTCTGCCTCTTGCTCTAACCATTTTTATCCATATAAAAAGCTTCAATTATTGAGTCCGCTGCCACATCTCTAGGACTGAACAAGCGCTACCTAAGCAGTTACCATGACTTGTGATGTTTGCCTATCATATTCAGGTACTTATGATAACGGAAATTTCCATTCTTGTCGTCATCGGTCCATGTCCCATAATAGTGCCCAAATAATCAGGTTACCCAACTGCTACATCTAGCAAACCTTAAAGTGCTTGAGCCTTTCAGAAATCTTCTGCAGTTTCACATATACCCCAAGACATAATCATCTAATGTAACTCATTGGACAATAAACAAGCTCAAATATAGGTTAGGAAGGACAGTCTCATAGCTCCATCCCCACAACCAACCTCAAATTCTTTCTTCCGGACTTGTTTGATCAATTGTACTTCTTACTGCACAAACACAGACAAGTGAACATGAATCCAACGTGCCAAGATGATATGTTAGGAGCTACTACTCCAACAAGCCAATCACGAAACCCGAAATAATCTCCCAACCTTCAAAACTTACATCCACACCTCCTAGAATTACTCCCTTCGTCCCAATTTCTTGTGCCTATTTCTTTTTTGAAACGTCACAAAAAATTGTCTATATCTCACAACTTATAATGTTCTTTACGATTTCAAAATCTTTGTTTAAAAGAATTAAATGAGATCTATCAAATAAGATCCATATTGAATATATAAAATATTATACATTAAAAAACATGGACAATTTTTTGAGACGTTCAAAAAAGGAAACAGGCACAACATTTTGGGACCTCTTTTGCTAAACAGTGATCTCCACTTAGGCCTGCATCCTATCCTTTCAAGGTAAAAATCCAAGAGACCCTAATCAAAGTTGTTATGAACTTCTAGTGAGCAACCTTGTCATGTCTAAGCATGTGGGATTGACTCTACAAAAAGTGAAATGGTGAAGGTGAACCTATTTGTGACTAGAGGGGTAAACATGAGTAGGATGAAGTGCTATTGCAAACCTGAAAGCTGTAAATTAGCTGCCAATCTAGGATGAAGTGCATCACTTGTCAATGCACTCCACATCTAAGAGAGTAAAATACCTATTATAATCAAGTTTTCCAATAGCTGCTAAGTAAGAAAGATGAAGTGCACCACTGGCAAAAGCACCCGGCATCTAAGAGAGAAGAACAACACCTTCTATTTTAATCCCATTTCTCAATAGCTGCTAACACAAAAAGAACCTTTCTCAAGAAGTCGAAAGATTTTAAATCCTAGAGGCTAAAACTATGCCCTCGTGACAGCGTATTAAGTGACATATTAACAAGCATTCCCCAAGGCTAGGGAAAACCAACCCTAGCATACCAGAATGGGACATAAAATGGAGTAGGGCAAGGAGTTAGTTTTCTCAAATTACTACAAATAAATCGTAGATCATCAAAATTTTAGTTTTATATTCTTTTCCTGCTTTTCTGCTAAGAAAACTCTCTGATCAACCGGACCATGCGATAGCAAGGAAATAGAGATCAGAAACCACACTCCATATTCGTTTCTGCCCTACCCCAGTGATGAGTTTACACCCCTTATCACATGACTTAAAAAAAGGCTTTCAGTAGCACCCTTAGAATCTAACCCTTTTGAAGCGCCTACTGTTTCTTATAGTATATTAGTATTTTCCTGAGTGAGTCATATTCTGGCCATACCACCACTAAACTTACATTGTCATCAGCATTCACATTTGGGAATTGATTAGTTCAAACAGACAGTTTTATGATATGTCAAGCAAGGTATAGTTCACCTGCCCATGCATGTTGCAGATCCAACTAAGTTTTCTATTTCACCAGAGGGTACTTATGGTACTTTTTCACAGATTTGTAGCCTTAAACCCCAAACTACAGAGACTTGATGGTGGTAGCCAAGGGCAACTGCCGCAATTTCGATGTATCTTTATAATCTTGTGCTTATGTCATCTTGCATGATCGTGATTTCAATTAATTTATCTTATGCATTCGTAGACTACAATCTACTCTAATTCAACCACAAACACATGATTATCAAACCTCGTATTCCGAATTCAATGCCGCCGCCATCACAATATTAGAAAACTGTTGAGTAATCGGCCAAATAACAAACATACAACGCACGAAGAACAATCAAGAAAACCAAACCAAACCGAGCCTTGTGTCCCAGTAAATTGGGGTCGGCTACATGAATCATGTTTTTCCAATTGAGCTCTGTCTAGGGCTATCTGTTCACGTAAATTTAGTAAGCTCAAATCCTTCCGTATCATGGCATACCAAATCACTTTAGGTCTTCCTCTTCTTCTAGTCCTAGCATTCACTACTATCATGTCACTCTTCTTTGACTACTGCGTTGCAGGTCTACGGTAAATATGTCCAAACCACCTTAATATATTTAATCTCACCTTAGTCACTTAAGTACACCACTCACACCAGTTTCCTCTATGAATCGAATGAAGAGTACAAGAGGGGTGGTTCTGGAGATAACAAGAGTAGGATTGATAGGATTATTTCTAACAATCAATGGTTGGTGTCTTTCCCCAATAGTGAGGCTACCTTTGTGGCCCCTGGAATATCTGATCATTGCTCTATGCTTGTTACTGTCCTGCCTAACACTCACAAGAGAAGGCCTTTTAAGTTTTTCAACTTCTGGTTGAATAACCCTGGGTTTAGGGATGTTCTGATTCAGTCTTGGGGAGAGCCAATTTCTGGGAGACCCATGTATATTCTTTCTTCTAAGCCCAAGAGATTAAAAGTTGTGCTTAGGAATTTTAATCTGCAATGTTATTCTAACATTTCTAAGAGGGTTTGTGCTGCTAAAGAGGAGTTGGATTCAATTCAAGAGCAATTTTTTAAAACTCCTTTTGACCCTGTGCTATGTCAAGTTGAGAAAGAAGCTTTGGGTAAATATGTTGAGCTTCGGATGGCTGAAGAATCCTTTCTTAAGCAAAAATATAGGGTTAAATGGTTGGCTTTGGGGGATCAGAATACCAAATTCTTTCATCAAAAAATGTGTACTCATAGGGCTAGGAACACTATCTTAAGCCTCACTGATTCTAGTGGTAATTTGCTTGATGATCCAGCGGCAGTTAAACAAGAAATTCTGGGTTACTACACTGGTTTGCTGGGAACAGCTTTTGAAGGGAAGACTGATGCTATTCCTACTCTCAATCAAGCCATTCAAGCCAAAGTTCCTCCCCACTTTAGAGATCAGTTAGTTGCTCCTGTCACTGTAGATGAGGTTAAGGCTGCTCTCATGTCTTATCAATGGGGACAAAGCCCCAGGTCCAGATGGTTTTAACTCCTTGTTCTTTCAGAAGAACTTGGAGGTGGTGGGTAGTGATTTTACCAAAGCTGTCATCTCTTTTTTTGAGACAGGGGTGTTGCTTAAAGAATGGAATGCCATGGCCATTTCTCTCATTCCAAAGGTCAGTGCTCCCTCTACTATTAGAGACTACCGACCCATCATTTCTTGTTGTAATGTCACATACAAGTGCATTACTAAAGTCTTGGCTAATAGAATGCAAATGGTCCTGCCTCTCATTACTGATCAAGCTTAGTCTGCATTTGTTAAAGGAAGGTCTATTGTAGATAATGTGCTTTTGATGCAAGAGTTAGTTAGGGGTTCTCATAGACCAAATGGGGAACCAAGATGTGCTATTAAAATTGATCTTATGAAGGCTTACGACTCAGTGGATTGGGGTTTTCTGTTTGATACAATGCTTTGTATGGAGTTTCCAACCTCGTTTGTTAATTGGATTAAGGAATGTGTGACTTCAGCAAAGTACTCTGTGGTTATTAATGGTAGTATGGAGGGATATTTTCTTGGTCAAAGGGGGTTAAGGCAGGGAGACCCAATTTCTCCCAATTTGTTTCTAATTGTGATGGAGGCATTTGCAGCCATTCTCAAGTTTCGAGTTCAGCATGGCAAGTTTAAGTTTCATCCAAAGTGTAGTGCTCTGAACCTCTCCCATCTTGCTTTTGCTGATGACCTATTCATTCTTAGCAGTGGGGATCATGATTCCTTACAGCTTATTAGTGCTCTTTTGACTGATTTTCTTTCATTCTCTTGGCTGAAACCTAATGGCAATAAAAGTGTTGTGTTCTATGGTGGAGTAGATGAGCCTTTAAAGAGGCAAATGCAAAGTGTTCTCCCCTTTCCATAAGGTAGCTTCCCCATCAAATATTTGGGGGTGCCTCTCATTTCTACTCAGTTGCGATCAGCTGACTGTGTTGTTTTGAAAGAGAAGATCTTACAAAGGATTACTGCTAGTTCTAACAGAACAATATCTTATGGTGGAAGGGTTCTACTCATCCAGTCTGTATTGTTTAGTATTCAACTTTATTGGAGTTCCATATTCATCCTTCCCAGGAAGTTAATTCAAGAGGTTGAGGGCACTCTTATGGCCTTTTTGTGGTCTGGACCTGATCTCCAACACTCAGGGGCAAAGGTGAAATGGGCTCATATCTACTGTCCTAAAGATGAAGGGGGTTTAGGGCTCAGAAGGATTAAAGACTGGAATAGGGCAGCTATGCTTAAGCATTTCTGGGCTGTATGTAAGAAGGCAGACACCCTTTGGGTTAAGTGGATTCATACATACATCATAAAAGGGCAGTGTATCTGGTACATTGAGGTACCTTGTGATGCCTCATGGACTATGAGAAAGCTCTTAGGCCTCAGACACCTTGGGCAACCTCTTATCAGGTATCAAGTTGGAAATGGAAAAAATACCTTTTTGTGGTTAGATAACTGGCACCCTCTTGGGCCGTTGTACTCTACTTTTGGTGAAAGGGTAGTGACTGATGTGGGCAGGCCTTTGAGCGCTAAGGTGGCCTCCATTATTGCCCAAAGATATTGGAGATGGCCTCGTTTACGGAACCCCACTATCCAATCTATCATTGCCCAAACTCCTCACTCTCTTAGACCAAATTCTGAGGAGGAAGACACTGTCATTTGGGTGCCTCATCCAAGTGGTTCTTTCAATGTTAGATCAGCTTGGAATGCCATAAGGGTGAAGTACCCACAAAACCCTTGGTCTAAGATAATCTGGGGTCGACATACTGTGCCTTGGTTAGCTGCTCTGCAACGTTTGAGTACTAAAGAGAGGTTACGAAACTAGGGCTTGCAAGTGGATGAATTATGTTGTCTGTGTAATTCAATGAAGGAAACCCATCAACACATTTTTTGAGTGCTCATTTTCTTCGACAATGTGGCAGCAGATGATGTCTAAGAACAGAGTTCAAGGGATGCCTATGAGCCTAGAGCAAATTCTTAACTGGTTTCTCTCCAATGGAAGGGTTACTAATACTGAGTTGAGTTTCATTAGCCTTAAAAACACTTTGGCTGCTTCTGTTTATGGGTTGTGGCAGGAACGGAATTCCAGAATCTTTCGAGCAATGGCAAAAGGGTATACCCAGGTGGCTGATGGGATTGAAGCTACAATTCGGGATTTTCTCAGCTCAAGGAGACATATGAAACTATCCAGTCAAAATAAGAATATTTGTGCGATTTGGGGACTGTCTAACAGAGTGAGGTTGTATAGTTAGGAGTTCTAGTTTGATAAGTGGTTGTTTTTGCTTTGTTTCTGTTGTAAGTTGTTTCTGTAAAGGGATTGACTCCCTGGAAATCCTTGTTGTCCTTGTGTTGAGCTTAATAAAAGTGTGCACTTATCAAAAAAAAAAAAACATTGGCGACTACAAATAGTCCGTGAATGGGCAACCCAAACCGAATCAGGCTTTACAAGCCCAACAAACCTCCTCTGGTTATAATCAAAACAAGTAAAAGCAACATAATAAGTAAACCTAACTGGAGAACCAAACTCCATACACAACAACATAGCAAGGAATTCATACGTAAGTGTTCAACTGGCGGACGAAGCTGGAGAAATTGTTGTGCTTGAAGTGCTTGGGCAAGAGGTCCCTAGCGAACTCGGGCGGGTTCCACACGACGAAGCTGTTATTCGTTGGGCTCCACGAGACGATTTCGTCGCTGGACTGATCGTCGACCATGTCGTAGGTCTTGGCAAGAAACGGCGGCGGAGCATTCGCGTTCGGAATTGGCGCCGGCGCCGGAGGAGGCGGATTCCCGCCGTCCTCTGTGTCCATATTATACTATTAGTATTTCAGTTAAAGATTGTTAGGGGAGGACAGTGTTGAGAGATGTGGGGTTTATACTCACGAACCGATTGCTCTGTGTGGGAGCGAAAATTATTCTCTAGTCCCGAAGTATGGGATAATATCTGTGCTCCACCTCATATAAAATGCCGGACCCACATATGATTTATGGTCCTCAATCCCACATGTTATGTAAGAGGGAGCACGGATACTATTCCGTGCTCGGGACTACTGAATAATTAATTACTCGTGTGGGAGGAGCTTCCAAAGGCACACCAATTCGTCTCCGCACACACTTAAAATTGTTCTTAATTTATTTTGGAAAATAATTTTGCACTTCCCTTTATTATATAGTACTTCCTCTATCCCTAAATAAATATACGGATCACAAACCTAAACCTCTAAAAAAATGCATTTGTTTTGCTAAAAAATTCAAATTTTTTTTCACAAATCAATAGATATTAATGAGTTCTTTTAAATTTTGAAAAAAACTTGAATTTTTTCTTTAAAGGCCTAGGTTTGCGGGTCGAAGATTTATTTAGGAACGGAGGGAGTATGAAAAAGTTGTCCACACAGACTTTCTGTGCACAGCCCGCAATGTCGGGCCCAGTACGGGGTCTACACAAATGATCCGCCGTTCATTAAATTTAAAACGTTTATTCAAAGGCTCCGCTAAAAATCAGCTCAATTTGATACAAATGGGTGCTCGATTCAATCATCTAACTTTTCATTCAGATTATAGAATCTTAAAACCGGAAAGGCTGAAAACCAATTTTGTTATGGGGAATTTTTAGGCCGGCCCAAAAAATTAGGTTCGGTCTTATTTTAGTCCTGTACAATTATTTGTATTTTTTATTCCAACCATGCCCTTCCACGCGCATCAGCGCACGGAACTAGAGAACATCTAGTAGAGAAAAATTATCCAATGCTCCATGAGCACTGGTGCACTATTAAAATATTATTTAAATTTCAAAAAGTCATATCTTTTGTTGTAGATATTCATTTGTAAAAAAAATTATATTTTTGGAATCTACTCGACGATATCTACTAAACAAGATCTATATTGAATATGAAATTATGAAAAATTAAAAAAATACCATTTGCTATGAAAAAATTCTATGAGAACTGTTTCTATGAGAATTGTCCATAAAAACTATTTCTATAAGAACTGTCTCTATGAAAACTGTCTTTATGAGAACTATTTTGGACAAAAATACTCTTAGTTATGTGAACTAGCTATGAGAACTGCCAATTCTCATAGTCAGTTCTATGAGAATTATTTGAAATGACTATGTGAACTGAAAAGTACACAATTCAAATAGTCTCAACACACACTAAAATACATAGTTCTCATAGAAAATACGTAGTTGTCATAGAAATACACAGTTCTCATGGACAATACTCAATTCTCATAGAAAATACACAGTTCTCATATATAGTTGTCATGGACAATACACAATTCTCGTAAAAAATACACAGTTTTTATAAAAAAATACACTGTTCTCATAGAAAATACACAATTCTCATAGATAGTTTTCACAGAAAATACACAGTTCTCATAGAAAATACACAGTTCTCATGAAAAATTCATAGTTCTTATAGACAGTTCTCATGAACAAATACACAAATCTCATAGAAAATACATAGTTCTCATAAGAAAAATACAATTCTCATAGAAAATACACAAATGAATAAAAATACCCCTGAACTATGGCTATGAGAACTGAGGCTATGAGAGCTATATTTTTAGAATCAATTCTTGAATCATATTATTTTTGAACAAAAATATCTTTGGTTATGTGAAC
This sequence comes from Rhododendron ovatum, assembly GCA_019656835.1. Lineage (NCBI taxonomy): Eukaryota > Viridiplantae > Streptophyta > Magnoliopsida > Ericales > Ericaceae > Rhododendron > Rhododendron ovatum. The sequence goes on along the minus strand of CM033794.1, from coordinate 18,595,389 downwards.
TAGCTATAAGAACTGTCAAGCCTCATAGTCAGTTCTATGACAACTGCTTAGTTCTTATAAAGAACTGGCTATGTGAACTGAGTTATAAGAACTGACTATGTGAATTGCCAATTTCCATAGTCAGTTATATGAGAACTGCCAATTTTCATAGTCAATTCTATAAGAATTGGCTATGAGAAGTGACTGTTCTCGTAGAGAACTAGCTTTCTGAACTAATTATAAGAATTGGACTATGTGAACTGAAAAATACACAATTCACATAGTTTTACCACACACTAAAATACATAGTTCTCATAAAAAAATATATAGTTCTCATAGGAAATACACGGTAACAAAAATATCCTTGGCTATGTGAACTGGTTATGAGAACTGACAAGTCTCATAGGCAGTGTTTTAAGAAAATACACAGTTCACATATACAGTTCTCATGGACAATACATAGTTCTCATTGAAAATACACAATTCTCATAGACATTCTCAAAGAAAAATATACAATTCTGATAGAAAATACACAGTTCTCATGGACAATATACTGTTCTCATAGAAAAATACACAGTTTTCATAGAAAATGCATAGTTTTCATAGACAGTTCTCATAAAAAATATACACAGTTCTGATAGAAAATACACAATTCTCATGGACAATATACTGTTCTCATAGAAAATGCATAGTTCTCATAGACAGTTCTCATGAAAAAAATATACAGTTCTCATAGAAAATACATAGTTCTTATAAACAATTCTCAAAGATACACAATTCTCATAGAAAATACATAATTCTCATAAAAAATACACAGTTCTCATAGACAATTTTCAAAGACAAATATACAATTCTCATAGAAAATACACAGTTCTTATGAACAATACATACTTCTAATAGAAAATACACACACGAACAAAAACTGAACAAAAAAAAAGTAATCAAAATCAAATATGAGAAATTGAAATACATAAATCTGACATTTAAAAAAAAAAAAAAACCACAAAATCGACTGCCACTAGTGGATAAGGCATTCAACAAAAAAATCTAATCAACGAAGATTTCTACCCTCTCTCCGGCATCTCCAGCGTGGATTGGTTCCATTCACATAGCCTCACCACTCGTCGCCATGAATCGACTACCACAGGTAGAGGAACTTGCTTCCGCCGCTGCCGCCAAAATTTTACGAAACAAAAAACCACTTCGTAGTCCTGTTCCTTCTCAAAATACAACTATAACAATTAAATGCAACAAACACCATACCTTTGCCTTAAACTTCGAATTGTATGGATGCTTCCATAGCTTTTCATGATTCGCATTTCAAATAAAAATATATATAATCCAACATTGAGAATATTCTTCCAAACCCTCAAGGAACGCTGGAGAAACTCGAGCTGGATCAAATAGCAACCGCACCCTAGCAAATGATGGAGATCGAGGACGATAGGATTCTGCAGATCAGTGAGAAGAGGAACGTCGAGAAGGAGGAGAAGATGGATCAGGTCAAGGAGGCGATGGAAAACAGGGCGGTGGTGGCGACGCAACAGTGATGTTTTCAGAGAGGAGAGAGCGGCAGTGGTCGGCGCTGCTCCATCAGGAGAGAGAGAGAGAGAGAGAGAGAGAGAGAGAGAGGTGTTGGAGGTAGTGGAGAGAAAGAGGGGAGGGGGTTCAGTTTTTGTTTTTAATGTGGAGTGGGTCTTTGTGGGCAAAAAAGACATTAAGCAAAATAACCGAGCCAATCTAGGTTCGGAAATAATATTAAGGCTGGGATCAAAACGAACCTAGAAAGGGGGACTGGCCTCCAATTTTCTATTTTGTTATTCCTAAAATACTTGTAAACATAACTTTGATTTCCAATTTTTGTATTAAGTTAATGTTTAATCATATCCCCAAACGGTAAGATGTGTAATATAATATAATATAATATGAGAATTCATATTCACACCATTTTTTTTATATTCAAACTTCTTTTTTTGTCTTTTAAAAAAATACACACTTTCAACACTAAAAAAAGGGGGAAAAAAGGGAGTTTAAACATAAAAAATTAGAATATGAATATCAATTCCCTATAATATTAGACGCACTAAAACTTAAATAAGCAAAAAATTTCATGGTAGTCCGAGGATAAAATCAGAAATAATTGTTGTCACGCCATCGATTTTCAACATAAATAATAATGACTGTTGATTTTGCCACTCCCTTTTTTGTTAACGTCACTCCCCTGCAGGTGTATTTTTGGTGCAAAAATACACTTGCAGTGGAGCAGCGTTAACAAAAAATGGAGTGGCAAAATCATTTCCCATAATAATAGCTTTCGATAAATTAAATCCTCACAATAATACAAATATTACCCAAAAGACATTTTTTCCTTATAATTACAAGTTAAGTTCAAAGATTTCATCTCCGGCTCGAAGGCCCCAAATTGTCATAGTAGTAGTACTGAAAGAGAGGGTTAAAAGTTTACAATTTTCTATAGTCAAAATGATAATAATAATCAAAATTACAATTACATCTTCAAAAGAGTTTTACTAAGATGTCAAGTAATTCCCCCCTTCAAAAAGAATGATCAACATGCACTCCAAGCACGCAGTATCAACGCCCTTGAGGTGTACCTGAAATAATGATAGGGTGAGCTACACTACCCCAGTAGAGAAATTTATATTTAATCTATATGAAAATGCGATGAGTCATGCACCAAGAGTGAGTGAATTCAACAAGTTGTCACATGAAATATGAGTTTATCACAATGAGCAAGCATTTATGGCCAAAGGGATTAAGACTGCATAAAGGTTTTCCTAATAGTTCACACATCAAGCTAGAAGCATTAATAAACTCAATCAATCTAAATATACCAATAGCAAGTTCTCAACTGCCACTCATCCATCGTTACGAACATTTTAACTGTTTGAGTACATTTATCCTTGCATTGACATTCCCTAGTTAGTTGGAATTCGTGCGTTTTTCGGTCATCTCACCGATTTGTGATACCCGTTCATTTTCATTTCCTGTCATCTCACCAATTGGTGATACCCGTTCATTTTCATGTTCGATCATCTCACCGATTGATGATACCCGTAGTGTCAATTCTGGTCATCTCACCACGGAGTGGTGATACCCCGTAGTGTCAATTCCGATCATCTCACCACCGAGTGGTAATACCGGCCCGTAGTGTCGATTCTTGTTAATGATATGCCACATCATTCCTAGCATTACCCAAGTATCAAAATGCTCAAACATATCCGAGCATTATGCCACAAGTGTTAGTAATTTATTTTAATCAACGGATATCTGTAATCTTAACGTGGAGAGATTAATAAGTATTTAATATCATGGAGCTCGTAATATAATTGAGATAAGGACGGGAGTGCAATTATAATTCTGTAGTGGGGTGAATTATAATTAGTGAAATAAGAAGTAGAATCCTGATGGGATTAGGTTTTCTTATTTACACTAGAAACCCAGACTTATTACTCCTTAGGTCCCTATCGTAGCCCTATATATACACGTTATGCTCTCTAGATCAGGTGGACGTTTTTCTATTATTCAGTAAATAGAGGTAGGCTTAGAGAGAGCAAACAGATCACGAAAGAGTCCACACTCGGTTCGTGTTCTAGACGTGCGGGGAATACGATAGAAGATCGTAAGGTACAGTCGATCAGTATTCGTGGTTTATAGCAAGGTGTGCTATAACAAGTTCAACCAGCGTTCGTGTCGCAGGGAGTTGAGATAGAACCCTAATTCCGCCTTGTAGGGTTTTACAATTTTTGTTGTCTAATCTGTACGCGTCATTACTGAGTCTTGGGGATTCGATTTTCCAACAACAAGATCTTGTCATATCCCTATACCATTTAGTTATTCACATTTTAATGCATTCCAAACTATCAACCATATCATAGCATTGATTATTCAGCAAGTTCACGCCATCCGTCTATGCATGTCACAAAGTCCTACCTAACGTACCATTTAATCATTCTCAAATTATGTTTTTCATTTCACAATCCTCAATATTATAGTGCTCAACATATAACAAGTCCATATCGTTCATGATAACATGTCACAATATTCACATAATCATTTGAATGCATAGACAACGAATGCGTACCATATTCATTTAAGTCAACCAGTTTCTTTCGTACAATGAGAACCAAAGGGATGGTGATGATCAATGAATTATTGGAATACAAGCAATCAAGCTTAGAGGTGGTTTAAAGACGTTCAAAAAGTATTAGAAGTGATCGAGAGTCAAAACAATCGAGAAGAGGTCAAAATGGTTCAAATCAGTCTAGCGAGCATGGGTATCAACAATACCTCGACGACAGGAATCCAGATTGTAAGGGTATCAATACTTCTGACCATGGGTATCAATACCCAGGGACTTTGAGCAGCGATTTCTGTAGATTTTCATGAATGAAACCCCAAGAACAAACAACAATCTAAGGCACGATCAATGCATGAAATCAACTTAAAAACACATAGAACAAGCAAGAAGTCCCTACCTCAAGTGATTTGAACGAAGCTCAAGCAATTGATCGAAGCCCAAATTTCACCTTTTCTTGAGGTAGGGACTTCTCTCTGAGTCAATCCAACAAACCACAAGCTTATAATTATGAGTAGAAGGTAGAATGGAGGTTATACTTAATGGGTTTCGTGTTTGGGGATGAGATTTTGTGTGTGGGAGCAAGAGAGAGAAAGTGAGGGAGCCGAGAGAGAGAGAGAGAGAGAGAGAGAGAGAGAGATGGGATGGGTGTCTTCTTTTTATCCCCCCCCCCCATCCCCATTTATACTAGCACAAGCACAAAACACACTTGCATTTCCTCAAGTAACATCTTATCACATTGACCCCAATTCATGTAAACTCAACAAATTTCACATTTTCTTTAATTCCTTGCATTTATATAACCTTTAAGTAATTTCTGAAAATATAGGTCTCTACAATTGTGATTCATAGATTGGATTGGAACCGAACCATACGGCTTTTGGTTCAAAACGGAGTGCATTTCCTAAGAACAGTGACTCGTAGTTCGGTCTTCTGATTTCTATGAATTCGATCCGATCTGTACTATGAGCAGCCTCAGTACGTACTTGGTGGGTGGTTTGCCAACGAGAGTTTGCGTTGACGTACAAAATTCAATGTTGGATGTGGAAAAAAAGTACTCCATTCGTCTTGTAAAGTTAGTTTCCTACGAAATTATGTGCAATTTTCAAGCTTAAAAATAATATATTTACCGAAATAATTTTTTGTATAATATGTATCTTATTTGATAAATCTCAATGAGATTTTTTAAACGGTGCAAGAAAAATCAAAAAATTAATTCCATAAATACATTATTCTTAAGTTTAAAAATTGCACGAAATTTCGTAGAAAACCAATTTTATGAGACGGAGAAAGTACTAATTTTAGGATTAAGAAAAGAGTGTTGGGAAGAGGTCAAAATTAGTGAGTATACTGAGATTCTCTTGGTGTGCTTTTAGAATTACCTCTGTCTTGGAAGATGGGCCGAGGAGGGATTATTTTGGGCTACTAGTACCATTCATTTAACCCAAAAATTCCCCATCTACAACGCTAGTACTAGTACACTACTTACAATTTGGCAGCCCATCCATAACACTAAAAATTGCAGCCCATCCACAACACTAGATTTATTTTGGCAGACACACTTCTGCAAACTCTTTGACATCAATTAATCCTATTAGAGTATCCACAGTGAAATAAGTAAAATAAAAAATTGTTAAAGTTAGTAGTGTTGGATAAAAAAAATGCTCACGTTGGAATAACCAAACCTAGCAACCTCTTAACAACTCATCAAATTTTGGCTCTTCAATAATCAAAACTAGCAATATTTTGTTAGGCCATCCACAGTGGTATAATCAAATGCCAATTGTTTTTAAAGTTAACAATGTTGGTGCAAAAGATTACTCACAATGGTATAATCAAATTTAGCAACATCCTTAGAAATAATCAAATTTTGGGTTTTGGATAACCAAAACTAACAACCTTTTTCAATAATCAAAATTTGTGGATTCTACACCACATAAGTTAACTAGTTCCAAAATTTGTATACACGCGTGTTTCAACTAGTATTTTCTTTTTCCATTCTTCGCCCACTCTTTTTTTTTTGGTTAAAAAATAAAATTGAAGAATAAAAATTTTATGTAGCCAAACTTTTTCGCTACTCTATATCTTTTTCACTTCGCTAACAAACTATTTCTTTTCTTTTCCTCCAAAATGAAACTTATATCTCTCGATCATCTACAACTCAATTCATCGTCGTCGGATTAAGGTATTTCACTCTTCTTTCCTGTTTCTACTACCCACCCCCGAAAAAAAAAGAAAGAAAAAAATCATAATAGGAGGAAAGGAAGTCACCGATTTTTTTTTTCAAAATTAATAGAGGGAATCAATATATTTTAACTCATAAAAAACGTAAAATGAAGGGAAGTGAATGACGGGAAACGGGGGGGGGGGGGGGGGGGGGGGGGGGGAGAGAGAGAATGAAATTATAGTGGACCCCATATTTTGATTATGGACTAGAAGTGACCATAGTGAATCTTAACATTGTTAAGTTTAGCAACCTCTTAAGTGAATAATCAAAAGCTGATGTGTCAACTTTTGATTATACTACTGTGGATGGTCTTAATAACCAAATTTTATCTCTTAATCAAGTACACTAACATTATACAAAAACATTCTCTCTCTCTCTCTCTCTCTCAACAATGTTTTTAAAAAACGGTAACATTCAGATTTTTTTTCTTTTTTTTTGGTAACTTTTTTTTTTACAAAAAATAAATTTTTCAAAAATTTTAAAAATTGTAAGTAAATAAAGTGTGTTTTTCAAAAAATTATTTTTGAAATTTCAAAACTCTTTTATAGAAAACTGTTTTTACACAAAATCTGTTTCTTAAAAACTGTATTTATAGTTTTTAAAATTTCAAAATTATTTGTGTAAATACAATTCTTTCAAAAATTTCTCAAAATTGTATTTATAGTTTTTAAGTGAACAAAGTGTGTGTTTTTTGAAAAACTATTTTTTGTTTCGAAAAAACTATTTTTTTTGGAACTGTTTCAAACATAAACTGTTTTTTTTTTCCTTCAAAAACCGCTTTTTAAAAAAATATACATGAAATGAAGGAAAAAAGTTTGCAAAAAATAACCAATGTGGGATTTAATATTGTTAACTTTAGCAACTTCTAAATGGATAATCAAAATTTGATGTGGCATGTTTTGATTATTCACATTTGCTTATTCCACTGCTGATGCTCTTAGTGTGTTACGTGTGTATAGAATAAAGCAAGGAGAGAACTATTGGAAAGACGAGATATTTGCTATCATAGAGCGGTTACGGTTGGTTTGGGAAGAGGTGTGGACTTGATCCGAACCGTGTGTGTGTGTGTATATATATATAGATAGTCCGTCTCCCGTAAGGACCACCTCATTTTAATAAAATGCGGACCTCCATTTCCCGATTGAATTTCGATGATCCGAGCCGCTTAATGTGTTCAAAACGTGATTTTAAGGGTATCCGCAAGAAATCAGCAAAAAAAAAGACCGGGAAGGGCTTCATCCGAGCAGTTTTTGTTTGTTTTTTATCAAACGGTTCAAACAAAAACTGCTCGGATGAAGCCCTTCCCGGTCATTTTTTTGCCGATTTCCCACTAGTACCCATAAAATCACGTTCTGAACACATTGAGCGGCTCGGATCATCGAAATTCGATCTGAAAATGGGAGAAATGAGGAGGTCTGTATTTTAACTAAAATAAGGACTCCCCCATTTGAGACGACTGTATGTATCTATATATATATATATTCATATATAAAAATTTAGGGTAATTTGTCTTGGCAATGAAAGAATATTTAAGGCTGTAGAATGAGAAATTATTCTTTGCTCTTAGAGCAAAGCCATGTGGTGCTCCAGATGTGTTGTGATTGATTAAAACTATAGAACCCGTGACTTTTGTGTTGGTAAATTATAGAACAAAATGATACATTGCGTGTTGTGATTGATGTAGAGTATTGTTTCAAGAGCACTCAATAACCTCTCGTGTGATGGAGATTGGAAAATTAAGTGCCTATAAAGCTTAGCCTTTGTTCTATTCGATGCATATAGTATATATTATATACCTACGCAATATTTGAGAAAATGAGAAACGTTGCAATTTTAGTGAGTTATTTGGAACGAATTTTTAATGGGTTTATTGAGTTATTTGGATCGAATTTTTAATGGGTTTTGAAGGAGGGGAGATTGGAACCGTTGCTGCAACTTTCATGACGGGAATTGGATGTAATAATAATTGAGGCAGAATAATAACGTTGAAAGAAAAAAAAAAAAATTGATGGCCTGGGCGACTTGTGGCCAATAAATTAATCTGTTTTTTCTTCTTTTAGGTGGGAATGCCATTGATCATCCGTGGGGTAGCTTTCACTTGTTTTCATCGTTGATTGATAATCATACATGCATCTACCATTACAGCATGCATGACAACAGATCAATCGAATAATAAGTCCCATCCAAATCCAAGGGGAGTTTGGTTACGCGCGTGAGATTAAAAAAAACAACTAATTTAAATGGCGTGCTCTCAAAAAATCAATTGGAATTTTATGAAAGTCAAATATTTCAAACATTGGGGCTACTGGAGATTTGTCCGGCCGTTAATTTTAGGGCCTCAAAATTTATCGAGGTACGGATAAGCTAACCTGGATATCTGATTATCAATAAGAAATTTGTTAGCTCAAAAAAGTGGTGCTATTTTTTCTTGGCGATTCCATTGACAAAACGCATATTCTTTTGTAACCCATTCTTTATCGGGTTGTAATTTCTTTTTATCTTTTCTAAACGTAGCGAGTCTATATAAGATTAGAGTGGAAGAAGTCATTTTTTTTTTTTTATGTAATTGAGAGAGTGTTTTGAATGGGTAGAAAAGGGAAGAACTGTTATTGGGAGGAAAGAAAGAAATTGGTGCTTATGGAAAGATTTGCTGGACATGGAAGGGATTTGCTACACATCTTGATGCATCTTCTCCTCTGATTAATTGCAAGGCGTATCATGATCTGTTGGCTGAGAACAGATTGGTGAGATTAAATTACCGATTTCGGTAAGTCTATTGGTTGGAGTGTTTTCATCTCTAAAGTGTAACGATTTTTGTTCATTTGAGTCTTGGAGTACAAATGAGATCTTTCGATCATTGATACACAACGGTATCTCCAAGAAGTTTTCACTTCATCGATTCAACTATTTGAGTCGTCTTTTGGTGGATTTTTGAAAGTATCTTGGAAGACTTGTGGATTCAAGACTGCGGCATTCAAGCATTAGGTTTGGTGCACGAGCGATTCGACAAGCAGGTCTAAAGGGCAATTTTGAGGATTCAAATCGTGGGTTAAGATAGATTATTTCGATCCGAAAGAAATTCTTTTCTTGACCTTTATTAATATAATCTTTTCTATTTTGAAAAAAAATATAGATGAAAGTTCCGAACCCCTAATTAAGGATCATAAAGACAAATTCAGGCAAAAATACTTGTGGACAAATAGGTGCAAATTATTTCACGAATATTATGGGATCGTACTACTTTTTAATATGAGCCTGAAAGTCAACGTACGTAGCTTGCTTTTCTAGAAAAAATAAAAATAAGAATCTCACAATATGTTTACCAAATTAATTAATGATCTAATAGATAACGATCTAACAAAATGTCATCAAAGTACCAAAATACTACTAGGTAGTAAAAAAAAAATGTTTAATCTAAAAAGTGTCTAGAAAATGTTTGTGGTGTAAATTTAACGTTGGTGTTGTGTGGGCCACACCTAAAAAGAATTTGGTCAATATATTTTCTAATCACTGAATTATTGGCCAAGTAATTATTTCTAAGTATAGTAAGAACTGCAGACACAAGTACAGGTTCAGTAAAATGATCCCTTGAATTTTGGTTGGCTGATGTTAAGCTAGGTCGAATGCTTTAATTTGTTGAACTAAATATATATACATGCTAGGGGCACATCACCTAAGAGGCACATCAACCATACTCCTCTCACATACAGAAACGAGACCCATCTGTATGTGAGAGGGGTGTGGTTGATGTGTCTTTAGGTGATGTACCTCTGAGAGGTGCTAGGGCCACATCACCTTAGAGGCACATCAACCACACCCCTCTATAGGTGAGAGGGTGTGATTGATGTGCCTCGAAGTGATGTGCCTCTAGCATTTTGGTAATACAAATTGTGGGGACAAGGAAACTTTATTATATGTATGCACTTGAAGATTCCTTCCCCCCCCCCCCGCTCTCTCTCTCAATCTGAACAAGAGTTTTGTCCTGCATCCATGGCCACCCAATTAATTGAAAAAGGAATTAGGTCGGCCACGTATATATATACTACCATATAATTAACCATCCCGGCCCTTCTATACATATTATATATACTCGCAGAAAGGGAGAAATTAAAGAGATCGATCATCAGCCATGGTGAATTTTCGAAGAATGATCCGCACTAGTAGTAATGTTGCTTCATTTCCTTAATTTATTGATCATAATCATCATCGTCATGATCATATCCTTTGTTGCTCCTTCTTTAAGTACAGGCTGTACAGCTGATGATCAACTATGTACACACCAGTACAGACGAGAGCTGGTTTCTTGCCTATCTTATCATGGAATTAATAACTTCACCATCAACCCAGACACTCTTCCTGTTGATTCTACAGCAGCTCATTCCTATTATAACTTCCTTAATTTCTCTATCCAAAATCTGCGGTTTGCCCAAGAATCCATTCCAAAACCAAGTGCCATTATTCTCCCAGGGACAAAACAGCAGCTTGTCAACAGTATTGTTTGTTGCAGGAAATCAAGTGTGGTGGGCATGGAGGAAGTAATGGAAATTAGAGTAAGGTGCAGTGGGCACGGATACGAAGGGACTTCGTGGGTTGTCACCGATGATGTTCCATTTGTGGTTATTGACATGATGAATCTAGATCGTGTTTCAGTGGATTTGGAATCACAAGTGGCATGGGTTGAAGGGGGCGCTACACTCGGTCAGACCTACCATGCAATTCATCTCGCCCAATCAGCAGCAGCTATAAGCAAACGCTATGATTATGGGTTCTTGGCTGGGACGTGTCCAACTGTAGGCGTTGGGGGCCACGTCGCTGGCGGTGGATTTGGGTTGCTATCAAGAAAATACGGACTTGCAGCCGACAATGTGGTGGACGCCTTTCTTGTTGATGCAGACGGACGGTTATTGGATCGGGAAGCTGGGAGAAGACGTGTTTTGGGCCATTCGAGGAGGAGGCGGGGGCATCTTGGGGATTGTTTATGCATGGAAGATCCAAGTGTTGAAAGTGCCTCCAATCGTGACAGGTTTCATTGTTTCTAGGACTGGGACGAAGCATCTGGTGGCCATGCAACCTAGTCCACAAATGGCAATTGTTGGAAATTTACCGAATTTCGGGTGAATGAAACCGGGATTTTGGAGGGTCTTCCGAGGCAATCAGTCCCGGGTTCGTTGTATCTGGACGCCCCATATTCAATAGACGTATTGATGTGAGGGATTTTGTAATTCCCGTAACCCCTCCCCATGATGGCCATGATGATGAATTATTCAGCATTTGATGGCTGATTTTGTAACCTCCAGCATTTGATGGCAGCATAATGGCTGAATTCATTTCAGCGATTAATGGCTGCATTCACCCCTCCTTCCTCCTCTGCTCTATATAAAGGAGGCTTCCGGTTTGGAGTAGACACAAGCAATTCCACAATCCTTGCATACTCTGAATTTTGTTTTTTGAGAGAGAAAGGCAGACGGTAGTCAGTTCGCCAAGGCGGTCGACGGCGGTGTTCCGACGGCTTGCGGTTTAGCCGAGCCAACCCTGGGAGGAAGACGCCGAACACGAACCTACAACACCGACGGAAAACATGACAACTGAGCAAGGAAAAACTACTGGCACTGGCAAAGAGAAGGAGACTGGTAATGTCAGTGGCAATGGAAATGGCGGTGTGGCTATTCCAATTCATGCTCCTATTCCTGGGATTCCCACCGTTCCAATGTCTCATGTGGAGAGACCGGGCAAATTTGTTGGGGTCGATTTCAAAAGGTGGCAACAGAAGATGTTGTTCTATCTCACCACCTTGAACTTGGCAAAGTGGCTTGTCGAGGAAGCACCCGTTATTGCTGAGGACGATCCTGACACTCAGAAGCGGATTGATGTGGCTAGGTGGAAAGAGCATGACTACATGTGCAAGAATTACATCTTGAATGCTCTAGATGATTCGCTGTATTCTGTGTATGGCGAGGCTCCGTCGGCCAAAGAGTTATGGGAATCCTTAGACAGGAAATACAAGATTGAGGGTGCTGGGTCCAAAAAGTTTGTTGTGGGCCGGTTCCTTGATTATATGATGGTGGACTCCAAGTCTGTGGCAGTCCAAGTCCAAGAGCTACAGCTCCTGCTCAACGAGATCAGGACTGAAGGGATGATTCTGAGTGAAGCATTCCAGGTGGCCGCGGTCATCCACAAGCTACCTCCAGCATGGAAAGAGTTCAAGAGCTATCTCATGTTCAAGAATAAGGAGATGACCTTAGAGGCTCTTTTCATCAAGCTCCGTATTGAAGAGGAGAATCGAGGTATGGATAGGAGTGCAAAGGCCTCCTACATGGCCAAGGCAAACATGATGGAGCATGGTCAATCTTCCGGTGGGAGGAAAAATCAGAATGACAGGCGTGCTGACAAGCGTTCTGACAAGCGGTCTGACAAGCAAGCTGGCAAGCAGAAGGACAAAAGTGCCAATCTGGGACCGAGAGGTGGTGTTGCCAAGAAACCAAGAGAAAAGTTTCAGGGTACTTGCTTTAACTGCAACAAATTCGGGCATAGAGCTTCGGAGTGTACGAAGCCACCAAACCCTCGCACTCAGGCGCACTTGGCTCAGGTGGAGACAGGAGTGTCCGATATCAACCTCTCGGCTATGGTATCTGAAGTGAACATGGTTGGTTCAAACCCGCAGGAATGGTGGGTAGACACAGGGGCTACACGTCATATCTGTTGTGACAGGCAGTTGTTCACTACCTTCGAGCCGGTTGCTAACGGTGAGAAGCTGTTTATGGGGAATTCAGCTACCTCGGATGTTGCGGGGCAGGGGAAAGTGGTCCTGAAGATGACTTCGGGAAAAGAGTTGACTCTGAACAATGTGCTGTTCGTGCCAGATATTCGTAAGAATTTGGTTTCTGGCTCACTGTTGAGCAAGCACGGCTTCCGCCTGGTTTTCGAGGCTGATAGGGTCACTCTTACTAAAGCTGGAATGTATGTAGGGAAAGGTTACATGACTGATGGTCTCTTTAAGATGAATGTAATGACTGTTATCCCTACTATCAATAAAAAGAAATCCCCTGTTGCTTATGTGCTTGAGTCTTCCTTTTTATGGCATGGTAGACTAGGTCATGTTAATTATGATTCTATGCGTAGATTAATTAACTTGGACCATATTCCAGCTTTCCAATTTGATAAAAAACATAAGTGTGAGACTTGTGTAGAGGCTAAAATGCCAAGAGCATCTTTCAAAACAGTAGAAAGAAGCACAGAACCTTTGGGTTTAATCCACACTGATGTGTGTGATCTGAAATATGTCCAAACTCGGGCCGGTAACAAGTACTTCATTACTTTTATCGATGATAGCATTCGATTTTGCTATGTGTATTTGCTGAAAAGCAAGGATGAAGCCCTGGATAAGTTTGTTCATTACAAGACTCAGGTTGAGAATCAACTGAGCAGAAAGATTAAGGTGGTCAGAAGCGATCGTGGTGGTGAATTTCAGTCACCATTTGGAGAATTCTGTGCCCAACACGGAATTATCTATGAAACCACGGCACCTTATTCACCTCAGACTAACGGTATTGCTGAGCGCAAGAATCGTACATTGAAGGATATGATGAACGCAATGTTGATCAGTTCTGGGTTGCCACAGAACATGTGGGGAGATGCTGTTCTCACCGCTAATCTTATCCTCAATAAAATACCTCGCAAAGATGTTGGTAAAACCCCGTATGAATTGTTTAAAGGTAGGAAGCCTACCTATACATTCTTACGAACATGGGGTTGTCTAGCGAAGGTAGCTGTACCTCCTCCTAAGAAGGAGAAGATAGGCCGTAAAACCGTTGATTGTGTGTTCATCGGCTATGCAGACGATAGTAGTGCCTATTGATTTCTTGTATATGAGTCAGGTATACAAGATATCCACAAGAATACTCTCATGGAATCAAGGAATGCAGTGTTTTTTGAACACATATTCCCATATAGATCCATTGGGGAGTCAAGTTCTGCTAAACGGACTCTGCATCCGGCAAATGAAAGCAGACAAGGCCAAGAAGAGGAAGTTGATGTTGAACCACGACGTAGCAAGCGAGCTAGAACATCAACATCTTTTGGTCCAGATTTTCTGACTTATCTGGTAGAAAATGAGCCCCGGACGTACAAGGAAGCTGTAAGCTGCCCTGAGGGTCCTTTGTGGAAGGAGGCCATTAAGAGTGAGATTGACTCCATACTGCAAAACCATACATGGGAACTGGTGGATTTGCCACCAGGCAGTAAGCCTCTCGGCTACAAGTGGATCTTCAAAAGGAAGATGAAAGCAGATGGGTCAATTGATAAGTACAAAGCTAGGCTTGTTATCAAAGGATACAGACAAAAAGAAGGCCTAGATTACTTTGATACTTACTCACCAGTCTCGAGGATTACTTCCATCCGGATGATCATCGCGATCGCAGCATTGCGTAACCTTGAGATACATCAAATGGATGTAAAAACAGCTTTCCTAAATGGCGATTTAGATGAAGAGATCTACATGGAACAACCCGAGGGTTTTTCCGCGCCAGGCCAACAAGGGAAAGTATGCAGGCTTGTTAGATCATTGTATGGTCTAAAGCAAGCACCAAAACAATGGCATGAGAAATTTGACAATGCTGTATTGTCAAGTGGTTTCAAGATCAACGAATGTGACAAGTGCGTTTATGTCAAAGACACAGACGAAGGGTACGTCATTTTGTGTCTCTACGTTGATGACATGCTCATTGTTGGTAGCAATGAAAGGGCCATTCAATCTACCAAAGACATGTTAAACTCAAAGTTTGACATGAAGGATATGGGCCTTGCAGATGTCATTCTAGGTGTCAAGATCACCAGAACATCTGTCGGACTTGCATTGTCTCAGACACATTACGTTGACAAGATTCTTGAAAAGTTCAACTCGTCTGATTCAAGTGTTGCAAGAACCCCTGTGGATTTGAGTCTACATTTATCCAAGAATGGGGGGGAAGGCGTATCTCAATTAGAGTATTCTCGAATAATTGGGAGCCTGATGTACTTGATGAGTTGTACAAGGCCCGATATAGCTTATTCGGTCAGCAGACTAAGCAGATACACGAGTAATCCAGGTCGTGATCACTGGAAGGCAATAGTCAGGGTTCTGCACTATTTGAGATATACTCGTGATCTGGGGCTACACTACACCAGATATCCAGCAGTACTAGAAGGGTATTGTGATGCAAACTGGATATCAGATATGAAGGACTCAAAATCCACAAGTGGATATGTCTTCATACTTGGTGGTGCAGCCGTTTCTTAGAAATCCTCTAAACAGACGTGTATAGCACGTTCAACGATGGAATCAGAGTTTATTGCTCTAGACAAAGCATCTGAGGAGGCCGAGTGGCTCCGTCAGTTTTTGGAGGATATTCCAAGATGGCCAAAACCTGTGCCAGCAATCAGTATCCATTGCGACAGTCAATCTGCAATTGGTAGGGCACAGAGTAACATGTATAATGGTAAGTCTAGACATATTCGACGTAGACATAATACCATTAGGCAACTACTCTCAAGTGGGGTTGTCGCTATTGACTATGTGAGGTCAAAGGACAATATCGCGGATCCGCTAACCAAAGGGTTAAACCGAGAGCTAGTTGAGCAAGCATCGAAAGGGATGGGGCTGAAGCCACTATGCTCATAGTTACCGTGGGGGTAGCCAACCTAGTTGACTGGAGATCCCAAGATCTAGGTTCAATGAGACTATCTTTCACGAGTAGCCGAGAACGATCACTGAGGAGACTTGATCTCCTGCCCATTCCTATGGTGTAGATCAGTGATGCCTGTAATTGGAAAGAGGTTAAGCATTGCTTTTAATGACTCCTATGCGCTGGATTGCCAGGCGGGGTATAGCAGGATACCCTTTATAGGAAGGTCACCTATGTTAGTATGAAGTGGGACCGCTTCTTTGAGAATTGTGGCGAAATTCTCGAGAAAATACTCGCAGAACCAGGTAGGGGGTGTCATGGCCAAAATGAACCCAACAGTGAGAACTGAACTACGTCAGGAGAAGTCCTGTGTGACGTCTATTGTCTCGGTTTACATCGGCGGCGGAACAGTTCAAAGCGGGACCGCACACTGGTTTGCCAGTAAACCCGATAGGCTATCACAAGGGAAGGTTCCAGGTCAAAAGCCACCTATCCTATGCAGGAATTATCCGTTGTCTCTCTCTCGGATCAACTTTGTACTCTGCTTCAGCTTGCCTGCCAATTCCATTCATGGGGGGGATTGTTAGAAATTTACCGAATTTCGGGTGAATGAAACCGGGATTTTGGAGGGTCTTCCGAGGCAACCAGTCCCGGGTTCGTTGTATCTGGACGCCCCATATTCAATAGACGTATTGATGTGAGGGATTTTGTAATTCCCGTAACCCCTCCCCATGATGGCCATGATGATGAATTATTCAGCATTTGATGGCTGATTTTGTAACCTCCAGCATTTGATGGCAGCATAATGGCTGAATTCATTTCAGCGATTAATGGCTGCATTCACCCCTCCTTCCTCCTCTGCTCTATATAAAGGAGGCTTCCGGTTTGGAGTAGACACAAGCAATTCCACAATCCTTGCATACTCTGAATTTTGTTTTTTGAGAGAGAAAGGCAGACGGTAGTCAGTTCGCCAAGGCGGTCGACGGCGGTGTTCCGACGGCTTGCGGTTTAGCCGAGCCAACCCTGGGAGGAAGACGCCGAACACGAACCTACAACACCGACGGTAGGCGGCGAATCTTTCTTAAGGAGACTGTGGTATCACACAGGACTCGGTTTGTTTTTCCTGTAAAATCGTTTCGTATATCTAATGTTCCATTCTGTTTAGTGTTTGTATTATGTCTTGATTCTGTAATTCATATTGTATCAATGGAAATTGTTCTCTGGAATTTCTATTATTGCCGAATTTTTCCAACAGCAATTTGTTGCACCCAAGCTGCAAGATGGATTCTACTTATCGGCTTTTGTTGGTGTTGGATTGCCGGAAGCCAAAACAATTGGAAGAATTTCGGCAATGTTCAAAGGGTTATATCTGGGTCCGAGAAGTGAGGCCATTTCCATCCTAAATAAGGCGTTTCCAGAATTGGGTATTTTGGAACAAGATTACGAGGAAATAAGTTGGATAGAGTCTGTTGTTTACTTCTCCGGACTGGGCAAGGGAAGCACCGTCTCCGACTTAAAAGATCGTTACTTCTGCGACAAGAAGTATTTCAAGGCCAAATCAGACTATGTGAGGACCCAAATACTGCTTAGCGGCATAAAGGCTGCACTGGACATACTTGAGGAGGAACTAAAAGGGTATGTGATTTTGGATCCATATGGGGGAGTTATGGAAAAGATGAGCAGTAAATCTATTGCTTTTCTGTAAGAAATATTTTTAAGGCCCACTTAGTCGTATGGGTGATTAAGGGATTGTCCACTTACATTATGTTTGTAGTTGTGGTTTCAAAGCTCTTGGCTTTCCACTATCCCTATTATTTGTAAGGTTAAGTTTCCATGATGGAGGGAAACTATAAGGTTTCTTGAGGAAAATTAAGGGTCCCTAACCTAGCATTTTATAAGCCTATGATCTCCATCAAATCTAGGCAATCTCAAGTCATGCATAGGTTGGAAGACACCTAAATCTAGTGCATGTGTGTTTGGTGTTCAAACTTGAACAACAATGAATAGAGGATAGTTCGATCCTATTTCCGTTGCGTATACTGGTATGTGTATTATTTGTCTTACATGTGGTATCAGAGCAACCCTCTAATTCATGTTGTTCAGTACGGAGACATTAGAATTCGTGCATAAAGATTATAGATCATGATCGGGTGAAAATAAGTTTCGCATCTTTGATCGGTAAAACGTCTCATGAGCCCGTGATCATTTTGGTTGGGAGTATTATTTTTGCTTTATACATAAAATGCTTGGATCATCATCTGTGTCGATCACATGCAGTATTGCACATAAAGAATCTGATGAGTACGCACGTGGTATAGTTCGGGCATAGTGGACAACCAGAAGTTTGATCTCATGCATACATGTCATAGATCAAAGATTTTAGTGCATTTTATTCTCCATAGTATGAAGAGTTTGATCATTTATTACTTTTCTGGTATATATGTGCTATATATCACAGTTGATTGCATGAATTTACTAATGATCGACTCCATTGAGACACAATAGTGCTCTTGTTCTTGGTGAATATATTAGTATATGCACTGATTTAGGTGTCAGAACGAGAAAAAGGAACATGAACATAAGGTTAAGTATGACTGCAGTGTTTGCCATGTTTCTGTAAATTATGTGAAGGCTAATTTAGAAATGATTCTGGGCTATTGGAATTATTGTGAGTAATGTTAAGCCTTATTCTGTACACAACGTGCATGACTATTTGCAGAAACACTGGATAATATTACGGAATATGTGAGTTTATCCCATTAAAGTTTGGTTGATGCTTTTTGAGATGACTTGGATGTCATAATATTTTGAGATTAGCCACAGCATCTTAAAATATTATGGTGTTCATATTAAGAGTGACCGAATAGCCGCCATTAGACTTTTTATGTTAGTGTTATATGGCATCTACCATTAAGCTTGAATTGGTAAGATTAATTATTTTTACCCACAGGAGAATAATTAATTTTATTAATTTGTTTGGGACAAATGGAAAATTCCATATAAAAGCAGAAATTTCTCCTGTTATTATGCATTTTGTGTTGATGTTCGAAGTTTGCTATCATGTTGTTGCAGTAAAGTAGATTCAGTGCATGTTGCAGTCTTTGCCCACAGGGAGGTTTGAATTTACTTTATTTAAGATGAAGATTAGCATAAAAGTTGAAGTTAATTAATTCATGAAAATAACTCTTGCGAGGTGGTTGTTGTTTTTGTGATTTAAGTTGAGTAAGATAATCATTTGAAAGTCGAGAATAAGCTTTTCCTATGCCCATAGGTATGGAGAATTCGTTCTCATTATTTTGATTATTTATCTTATTCATAAAGTGATGTAAATTCATGCATGATGCACCTTTACCCACAGGAAGGTTAGAATTTACGTATAAGTTGAAAATCATTATTTCTTGGTTGTTGTAGCCATTCATACTGCTTATAAAGCTGCTTCTCGTATTCTGCTATAAAATTGCGGGAATTATATTGACTATCTAGAAATTCACTTTTCTTCGATGCAAGGGTTATGATTTTGCGCTATGTGAATGAAGCATCTATAGTCACATAATCAAATGCGCAAAATAAAATTAGAACATTAATAGTGGGAGAAGTTTTAACCCTTTAGGATTAATGTTCAAAGTAATATCCATTTGGAGTTCTTTCTCTATACTAGTGGTTCAAGGACCATTTGAAGTAGTAATAGTAGTCATTTTGCTTATAAATAGAGAAAACGTATACTTCATAAGGTTAAGTGGGAGCATGCATATACATTTTTTTGGGCTATATGGATATTGGTCAAGTGTTTACTAGATCGATATCCAAGTGAGCATGATATGAAGTACTAGAAGGCTACAAATAAAGGTTATGAGGTACTTATAAAGAACTGAGAATTTTTAAGTTGATTTACATGCATCTCGATCATGTCTTATATAAGTTGCTAGCTATTTTCTATAAATTTGGAAATTAGTGGGAGCTATGCATGAAACTAGATAGCATGTAATTAAGGGTCTCAAGTTATCGATATTATATTGAGACCATTACTAAGTTTTTTCGGCTATAGTTTCTTCTCTAAGATAAAGATAAAGGCCGAATAAAGAATATCGATGCAAAGTGCCTCGTAAGGAGAGAGACAGTTCTTACACACAATCTGTGTCCATTGAGCATAAAGTCTAGAGCTAATTCTTGCCGGCAAAACAGTATATGTCATGTTGTGAATATATGACATGTTAGCTCATTTTATAATGTTTTCTCTCATTTGTTGCTCAATTATGATTTGGACACACTATGAGTGTTCTTAGAGAATAGAGACGTATATGTGCACATAAGGTAAGAAGTACGTATAAAGTTTATCCGTTGGGATAAATAAAGAGGACCCTAAATGACTACTAGTTAGTCATGTATCAAGTTTATCTTATTCGGTCTTAACCGGTACTCGTTGGAAAGTGTCACACATTGTAATACATGGAAGGGAATGTCTGTAGTTACGGCACTACCGCTATGATTCATGTTTGATATTTTGCAATGAGTAGGAGGTTTTCTAAACTTTAAAGTAATTAGCAGTTTCAGTTGTATGGCCATATAAAGTATTTATCACCTTAAAATGTAAACATGTGTCTCGTGGGTCAGTGGGAGAATGTAAGAAATATTTTTAAGGCCCACTTAGTCGCATGGGTGATTAAGGGATTGCCCACTTACATTATGTTTGTAGTTGTGGTTTCAAAGCTCTTGGCTTTCCACTATCCCTATCATTTGTAAGTTTAAGTTTCCATGATGGAGGGAAACTATAAGGTTTCTTGAGGAAAATTAAGGGTCCCTAACCTAGCATTTTATAAGCCTATGATCTCCATCAAATCTAGGCAATCTCAAGTCATGCATAGGTTGGAAGACACCTAAATCTAGTGCATGTGTGTTCGGTGTTCAAACTTGAACAACAATGAATAGAGGATAGTTCGATCCTATTTCCGTTGCGTATACTGGTATGTGTATTATTTGTCTTACATTTTCCACATAGACAGGGTAACCTTTTCAGCATTCAATACCTTGTGGAGTGGAAAGAAGAAGAAGATAATGCCAAAAACAAAGATCGGTACATAGATTGGATAAGAGGGTTTTATGATTCAATGACACCCTTTGTTTCATGGGGTCCAAGGGCTGCTTATATCGACTACATGGACCTTGACCTGGGAGTGATTAATAATAATAATAATACGGATAATGATGCGGTGGAGATGGCTAGGGTTTGGGGTGAGAAGTACTTCCTAGAGAACTACGCTAGATTGGTTAGAGCCAAGACCCTTATTGATCCTTATAATGTTTTCAGGCATCAACAAGGCATTCCTCCTGCTGCCACTGCTCTCAAAGCAGAGGACATGAGATGATGATGACTCTATCCAGATACATATCTATATTTTTGTATGCATCTCGATCTATACAATACTAGTGCTTGTCCGTATTTGCGGCACTACGCACCTCGGTTAGAATTGTCCGTGCCTACGACACTTGCTAGTTAGTGGTTCAAATATTAATGTGTAATATGTGATCCTCTTCTTAGTGGCACAAAAGAGAATAACCCGTGCTTATGACACTCTACCAACTATACATTTAAGCTAGCTACAAAAAAACTACTCTCTTCGTCCATTTTTAAGTATTCTGCTTTGTAATTCCAATTTATTAAAAAGATATCATCATTATACCTTTCACATCAACTTTTACCTCCACTTTCCCTTCTTACCCTCTATTGAAAAATCATTATTACATTTTTACTCACTTACTTTTCAAAATAGAATCTACTTTTAGGGGTAAAATGAAAAATTCACCAACTTTTACTCACTAACTTTACAAAATGGACACTTATTAAGGGACAGCCCAAAATAAAATACTGAACTCTAAAAAAAGGACGGATGGAGTATCAATTTGCTTATGAAATTCCAGTAAATACCAGGTAAAAATTTAAAATCAAGCAGCACATTAGTTAGTGCTCTGCATCAACGAAATCAGAAAAAATTTAAGCACACCAGCCAGTGCTCTACATTTAACAACTTAAGAGCATCAATAAGCACACCAATGGAAGAGAGGAAGAAAACTCCATTGTATAACCTTCTCTTTTACTAATTATAATATCAGAAGGAAAAATGCAACCCAATGCAATATCCTTCTTTTACATGTATGCGCACTGAATTAAGTGTCATTGCACCCATCCTGTTCTCTGCATGCAAGTTTAGGTCCAAATTGGACGTAAACTCATTATTACCACAAGAGCTAATAGCATACCTCTTATACAATTAGGGGAAAATATATTATGACCAAGTAGGATGAAATGATCATAAAAATAAAATCTTCGCAACGGTTCAATCGGATTAAAAAATGGAGCACTTAATTTTTAAATCACATTTTTGATGTGTGAACAGTGAACGTGTGTGCCGCCTTATGTGAATGTGTGTGCATGTGCGTGGTGGGTGCCACGTAGGACAAAGGGTGCCAAGTGATGGCTTGTCTTTTTTTTTTTTTAATTTTATTTTCTTTAATGTCGCCTCATTTTGAAGGGTCACACATGTTTGTGCCCGGCATATAAACGAAGGCACACATGTACAAACAAACTACTCATATTAGAGCATCCATAGTGGACTAATCAAAATTAAAATGTTGCTAAGGTTAATAATGTTTGCTCAAAAATGTGCTCACATTGGAATAATCAAACTCAACAACCTCTTAACAACTAATCAAATTTTGACTATTGGATAATCAAAACTAACAACCTTTTGTTAATAATCAAATTTAGTGAACTCCACATCTTTCCATTCAAGTACACTCATCATTACACAAAAATTTTATCTCTCCTCCATTTTCACTCTCTCTCTCTCTCTCTCTCTCTCTCTCAACCATTTTGTCAAAAAATTATTTTAAAAATAGTTAAATTCAATGCATAAAATGCAGGAATTTGAGAGTAGACTTGAACGCTTGCTCCAGGATTTGCAAGAGGACAGTATTCCGATCACAATGTCAAATACAACATGGGATATACCGGTTAATGAATATGGACAATTCAATGCTGCTGAGCTGAATGAAGTCTTTGCTGCTCTTGAGTTAGAACTTTATGATTATGTTTTCATTACTATGCTGCCAAATATGCAGGTTAGGATTGTTGTCATTAACTGATTATGGGGTCTGTTCAAAACCATCAACCGGCTAAGTTTCTTAAACTTTCAAAAGACCGTAAGTTCTATTGGGTAAAATACCTGATCACCCACATAACGGAAGCGTAACGAAAAACAATCACACACAATAGAGACACAAGATTACGTGGTTCCCCAAACTTGGGTACGTCCACGGAGAGAACAACTTCCACTAATATTGAATGAGTACAATGAGATACAAAATACCCTACTCTAGCTCTCAAGCTCTCGGTATTTTTATCTCCCTTAAACTCACACAATTTTCTCTCTGCCGTAGCTCACACATACACGGCACACATGCACTGCCTCATTTAAATAGGAACAAGAGAAGGATCCACACACTTGAAATTCCAAGCATCACAAATCCCCTTTGAGATCCGAAACATGCACAGCCGGCATACCCACTTCCAAAGAGCACAATGACTTAGGCCAATAAATGCATGACCAGCCAACCAACTATTTCTTTTCTTTTTCAAAAAACCACTACCACATAGGCAAAACCCAACGAGTTCTTAACCAAACTGTGATATAGTTTCTAATAGCCGGTAGCTTGGTTCTTTGCAGGGATGAAAGTGTTTTTTTTTTGATAGGCAAAAAATTTTATTCAGAAATCTTGACAAAGGGTACATCAAGATGGGGGAAAAGGAAAGGGGAATCCAATCAAGAGGTAGATGCAAAGAAAAAACTGTTTGGATCAAACCAAACCACACTCAAACAGACTAGGCCCCAAGAATTAATATATCATTAAATCACATGGCCTGGCCCAAAAAAGTCAGCCCAAACAAGAGCAAGCCTGCCACAACCTAAACCCTACACAGAAAACACCTCCATCGCCGCACCAAATCCGATCAGCTCCGCCGCCACCATCTGAAAACCGTGTTACGAAAGCAGCAGTGGCGGTGTTAGGTGATCTTGCGGATGCACTCGGTTCAAATGCGAAGAACTTGTTAAAGGACCATACTTTCTGCAATGAGTTTTTTGTGGAATGCCTTGACTCAGATGATGAACAGCTCAAAGAGACTGCAACTTGGACCCAAGGGATGATTGGATGTGTTTTTGCTGCCTGTCAGCGGGTAAAAATGAACTTTTTGTTAGTTGTCATTTCTCTTGGTTCATGAAACTAAGCATGTTTTGTTTTGTTCGATAAATGGTAAAGAGAGTCAGGGTAGTAAGAAAGAAGAGGTCTGCGCTTCTTTCTCGTGTCTTGTATGTCGTAGGTATAAGTTTGTGAACTGATCAAATGTTTTATTATCTTCTTTGTTGGGGGTCAGAAAGGTTCTTGTTAGGAAAAGCCATCGTAAGGGCCACACTGCCTTTAGGTGGCCTGATATTCTTGTTAACTCTATTTAGTATTGTGCATCCACTAATCGGTGGTTTCGGTTGGTCTTTTGTTGTCCTCATGTTTTCTTTTGTTAATATGGTTTCAATATGCGGTCCAAAGGTCGGGTCTGTGGCTACATCTCCGAGATTATGTGTTGCCTCGTTTTGCAATCTTTACCAAGTCTCGCTGTCTCACTAAACCACTTAGAAATTGATCGACGCAGAATGCTCGAAAAGGACACGACCATTGATCGACGCCGCACATATCTTCCAACGTGTTTAGAATTTTTTTTTTTTTTATCAGCACGTGTTTAGAATTCTTACGTTGAGAGATGCCATACTTAGGC
Source organism: Rhododendron ovatum (assembly GCA_019656835.1). Lineage (NCBI taxonomy): Eukaryota > Viridiplantae > Streptophyta > Magnoliopsida > Ericales > Ericaceae > Rhododendron > Rhododendron ovatum. Next base: position 18,570,604 of record CM033794.1, on the reverse strand, counting down.
TGTTGTGATCAACTATCCCCAGAGGTTGTGTGGTGGGTTTTGGTTGCCCCTCAAGTGTATCCATATTGTATAGTCGGAATTCACTTGACTTTGAGCCCAGCAGATGGTTCATGTTTGTTTGCAAATGTATATATTCGTTTCGGTTGATCAATCATTCCCAGCTCGTAAATGCAGCTTTCCACTTTTGTCCAGTTTTGCTAATTATTTTTGCTGTTAAAGTCTAAAAACATTGAACGTGCATGCGATTCGCGGCTTCCAACTTTTGTTTTTGTAGTGTGTCCTAATTAGTAACGAATCATGGTTTCAAATGCAACATGCCAGGAAACATTTTGTTTGGGCACGTTCAGTGGTCTGCATATTTTGTTTGTATATTAATTACAGTTTAAAATATTTCGTTGCTTCCAGATATTATGCGCGCTTCTTCCATTAGTTTCACCTCCTCCCATGTGGACTGCATGGACAAATTCTCCTCCTCCCCCTCCAAACCCAAAAATACCAGGCATGAAACACCTCGTGCAAGCACGAGCCAATCATCTAGTACGATGTTATATAAATACAAGAGACAGAGATCCATCTCCCTGCAAGTGCTAAATCGGGAGCCAAAAGCATACGTACCACTACATCTAGTATGATGTTATATAAATACAAGAGACAGAGATCCATCTCCCTGCAAGTGCTAAATCGAGAGCCACAAGCATACGTACCACTACATCTAGTATGATGTTATATAAATACAAGAGACAGAGATCCATCTCCCTGCAAGTGCTAAATCGAGAGCTAAAAGCATACGTACCACTACATTATTCAGAGAGAGAGAGAGAGAGAGAGAGAGAGATAATACCGAAGTTAAAGATATTGTAATAGTTGGGGGTGGAATATGGGGCTACTGCACTTGCTCTTCATAGGTGATACAGTAAAATTTTCCCTTCTATATTTATATGATATTACAATTTTTAATTTTTTTATAACTCAATGTCCAGGTTAGCTTACACGCACCTCGACTGATCCTAGGAGACCAATTTTACCGCCCACTTGTGGGGGTCCCAATTAAAGTCTATATTGGTTTGGACTAGGCCCAAAGAAAAAGTTGATAGCAAGAGATTTCAACCCTAAGATCTCAGGAAAACTAGACCAATTCCTTGGGTACGTTGGGTATAATTATAGTATGATATTAGATCATGTACGTGTGTGTGCGTTTGTGTCTTCTATTCTTCTAAGTTCTACATGCACTTCCCCCCAGTATGTAGTTAGCAATAGTAGAGTAGTATAATCAACTACTCTTTCTATTGGTGGGCTCCGCCTAGTGGAACGTGAATACGTTTGAATTAAATTGATTCATTGTCGTGGAATTAATGGATCTATACCATAATATATATGCATGCAGGAAGGGCATGGATAGCATTGTTCTGGAAAGATCAGAGACTCTAAGAGCCACCGGAGCGGCCATCGGTATTCAATCCAACAGTTGGCGCGCACTTGATCAGCTTGGTGTGGGCCCCAAGCTCAAGACAAACGGCCATCCCTATCCTCTGGTTTGTCTCTCTATTATTGAGTATTGCATTAATTAAGCTGGTAGTGTTATATATGATGCAAATAATTTTACCATGCATGGCGCGCAGTATCTGTCTATATATCAATCTAATTAATTTGTTCGTGTCCAGGTTTCGAGATGTCTCAACAGACGACACAACCCTAAAAGAAACACCAGTCGGGTATATTAATTTTACCATGCATGGCAGTATCTATTTTCTCTTGTTTTCTTCTCTATTTTTATTTTTTGTCTTGCGCACACTAATTAATATGTTGCATGTTCAAGGTGAGGAAAATTATTCACTCATGAGTCCTACATATATGTTAATTGATGTGTTATTATCGATCTAAGCTAGCCATTGTTGACCAAAGTCTCTTTGCATTACCCTATTGATCAGGAATTTAGAAGCTCAATGCCTCAAACGGAGTATTCTCACGAAAACCCTAGCAAACGATCTTCCACTTGGGACAATACGTTGTGGTTCTCATATAACTGCACTCCAAATGGATCCAACTACCTTACAGCGAATCCTTCACCTCCATGATGGAAGAGTCATTAGGGCAAAGGAACGTAAGTTATTCGATTATGTACCAAAGATTTCAAGTTGTTGAGGGCAACACCTTGAATCAATGTCATTCAGTGGAGTATTCTTTTTCTCAGCAAATTTCTAGCTAGGTGCTTTTCGTTCAATAGCAGCATTTGCTGGTTCCTTGTCCGTAATCAGTTCTAGCAGTATCAAGTTGTTCATTCATATATATCTTCAAAATCCTTCCCCTAAGGGCTATCTCAATATGGACAATTGTACTGATTTGTTTTTGGGGGCTGGTGCAGATTGTGATAGGATGTGATGGTGTAAACTCAGTGATTGCCAATTACGTTGGGTTAAAAGCCTCTAAGGCAGTCGTCAATTACCAACGTGAGGGCCTTTACAAATTATCTAAATGGACATGGTTTTGGACCTGAATTTGTTACGATAAAGGAACGCAATCTTTTGCTTGGACGAATTCCCATCGACCACAAAAGATTGTATATTGGTTTGTAGCTCGTGCACAGACACCTTAAGGTAATCCCTTCTTACATATAGTCCCATTTGTAAACTTTGGTGATTAATTCTAATCTAGGGAAGAAGAAAATAAAAGAGAGGAAACTATAATTTATTTCACTGCTTACACCTCCTCTCTGTTTATAACACATATAACGATATAAACTCTCTTAACTAAAACACAACTAAGAGTCATGCTTAATTAACCACAGCTACCAACCATGCACCTAATTATAACAAACCTATAACCAACTTTGTTCACTAATACTACCCATCAAATTGAGGCAGAGGATCAAACACCCTCTATTTCTCCCGGAGCAATTGAAACCTTACCTACTGAAAACATCAGCACATGCACTATATCTCAATGGAACTGATATGAGAAAGAAGCAGCTCCTTGGAAACAGCGTTCATGCTTGGTTGGTTTATGACTTTCAAAAATATATTCAAGCTTGGTTGGTTTATGTAACAAACTGACACCAAAATGAGCTTTTTAACGAGCGAATATGACCTCAGACCCGAGTATTTGAGTTACCTGGGACTCAAGTAGTTGGGTTCGTTTCTCAACTCTTACAAACAAGACCGATCAGCAGCAACTTGGGCCATAGAACAATATGCATCATAAGTTACTTGGGACTTTTCCACCTAATATCTCATCTTTTTGGATTTGATGCAGAGTTTTTACAGTATACATATAGTTAAAACTCTGACTGTACTATTTGTCCATGTTGATTTCCTTCTCATCACAAGGCCTTGGTTTTAAACATCAAACAGATTTAACCATTTCAAAAGATGCACAAATGATCAGATGGTCAACACTAGAGTCAGTCGACGGATTTCCAAGAGAAATGGTAGAGATGATTGAGAAATGCAATGTTGATTCATTGACACTGAATGGCACCAGATACCGAGCCCCATGGGAGTTACTCAACCCAACATTTAGAAAAGGAACAGTGGCAGTTGCTGGAGATGCTATGCAGTTGCTGGAGATGCCATGCATGTAATGGGTCCATTTCTTGGACAGGGAGGCTCTATCGCATTAGAAGATGCTGTTGTCTTAGCTAGATGCTTAGCACGTGTTCATTGTGGTCACGATAATAACGGAGAAAATACTGGTATTGATAGTACAAGCATGGAATTGGCAATTGATGAATACGTGAGGCAACAGAGAACAAGGCTAGTGCAAGTTTCTTCAAAAACTTATACACTTGGGTCCCTGCTTGAGACTTCGTCTGTCTTTGTGAAACTTGTTTGCATTATCGTGATGATTGTCATCTACCGTGACCGACTCAGTCATACCCATTATGATTGTGGCCACCTCTAGATATTTTTATACCTCTGTCACCAGAATGTTTAGTTTCACTAGTAATGAAAATTTTGGTCATACCCGTTATGATTGGTAGTTATACTTCACCTTGTTATGTATCTTTAATCGTGTTCATTGTTGGAATAATGTCAATTTTCTCTAGAGTCCCCATCTATGCTTCAAATACATAAATTATTTGAAAAGTTCTAATTAGCAATTTTTATTTAACCAAACCTTACAACGAATGAGGTTCTGTGGTAGGTTTGTGTAAAAATAGGACAAAATAAATCGTGAATTGTGAACCTCTTAAAAAGCTAGGCAAACATCACATAGTTACAAAGACTGTAACTATAACACCCTCTACCGCAGGAGATATGAATCCATTACTAAAATAGATTTAGGCTACGAGCAGTGTTATTCCAATCCATAGTAGTATTGCATTTGGTGGAATAGGACCCTAAGACGCGATTCCATGTAATTTCAAGTCAACCATTTGCAGTTAACATTTTTCCGGTCATGATAAAATAACGAAAGAGTTGCAGAATGTGACGAAGGTACAAATTTAAGGAGTCAGGGCGTCAGGCAAGAAAGAGACTTGCTTCGATCCACACAATGTGGCAACTAATAATAACAACAAATGGAACTCCACGGTAAGTTAAGTAAAAACAAGAACCTAGCTGAGAATGGTAGATGGTGCTAGAGGGCAAAAGTTCAAATTTTAGCCTGCTAGGCAATTGACTTACCAATCGATGGGAGTTAGACCTGCATCTAGAAAGCGATTAACTTCGCAACTTGGTGAGCTGAAAATTGATCAGAATGTTCGATACTCATGTACTAAATTATCCAACAATGATGTATCATACAGTTCAATAATACTTCTTTTTGTGGATAGATTAATTTGAGTGTCGTACTTGAAGAAGTCTATTGTCAATTCCAGATTGGTACAAATAATACGAGAATCACGTCAAATTCAACAATTAATCATTTGAAACAGAACAGGGACATTACATTCACAACCATAAAACAAGTCTAGTAAACTGATAAAAACATGAACTTAAGTTAATCTTCGCCAAAAGGCCAATAAACATATCCCTCCCTCCATTTATCTGTTTAAGTTTATTAATTTCTTTGTTTAACAATTTCACTCAATATCGCATAGTTTGGAAGCCTACTAAACCAGTAGCACTCCCAATGGTGTTGGACCGCATCCTAGCTAAATGGTATGATGGGGCCCACCGTTCCTTAGTTTGACGGTACTAATATGGTAGCTGGGGTGTAACAACTATATATAAGAGCCTGCAAATTCTTGAGCAAACCATGTAATAAATTAACCTCTTTTATGCATATACATACACACAGGGAGAGAATGGAAGTAGGAGGAGGCGGCCTGGCAGAGAATGAACATAAGGACATAGTTATAGTTGGGGGTGAGAAATAAACTGTCCAGCTCACTATTCCTTATCATCTCTAGCTCTTCAGGGAACCCTGCTAGTTTTTCCATTCTTCTAATTTATTAATGTGTTTGTTGTTTTATAACTTCTGCACAAGTAGCACGTTCATTGCTTGGAAGTGCAAAGTTAACAGTTGCGAAGCCAAAGTATCTATCCATAAAATTAATATACTTGTATTGAGACCATAAACACTAAAGCAATTTGTAGTTCAAGATGTATTCTTTTGTTTTAATCTTTTGGGTAGGGAAGGAGAAACGCAATGTTTGAAACGAATGATCTCATACGAGCTTTGGCTAAAGATTTGCCTCCCAACACTATATGTTATAGCTTTTGGAAGCACATGAGTCAAGTATGAGATCAGTTCGTTTCCAACATCGCATTTCTCCTTACCTACCCAAAAGATTAAAACAAAAAATACATCTTAAATTACAGCTTGCTTTAGTTTTTGTGGTCTCAATACAAGCATCTAAATTCTATGGGTACTTTGGCTTTGTGACTGTTTAACTTGACACTTTCAAGCAATGAACATGCTACCTGTGGAAAGAGTATTAACGAACACATAAACAAAGTCGAAGAATGAAAAACTAGGCTTCCTGAAGATAACGACCTACTACTTACTTATTTCTCAATCCACTGCGGTATTGCGCACCATAAAACTTATTAATAAGAAGGTTTGGAGAAGGGAGTGTTACAGTGGTGGGAGATGCAATGCACGCCATGGGCCCATTCATTGCGCAAGATGGTAATGCCTCCCTAGAAGATGCTGTTGTTTTTGCCAGATGCTTCGCAGATATTGGGATCAGGAATTCAGGATTGATGACCATGCTACCAGATTACATCTAAAGAATGGAAAATGAGGATAGAATGGCAATTGATAGTCCATAGCCGCCAGTGAAGTTAATATGCGTTGCCCTCATCGCCATCCTCTTCCATCGCCAACATTCTCATACCCTGTGTGACTATGGCCAACTATGAGCTACCATTACTCCATCAATAACAACTATTTTCAAGATCTACTAGTGTATATCTTCCCAATAGCTTGGACAATATATTTTGACAACTTCGTTTTCTTGTGGGGACGGATGATCCAAGGGTACAACTGAGCTTAGTAAACGGATGAAATTACAATGAAGGGTTCCCATATGTTAGGCCAACAATTTCTTTTGTCCTCATTTTATCACCACATAACTCGTCCTCTTTCAGTTATCAAAGGGAAAAACATAGAGTAACAACTAGAATGGATAAATTCCACTTTAATTACTTGGCCTAGGCAATGCCCATTAACATATCAACAGAGGGTGCTGGGATGCGTGGAACCAATTATTAATTATGCGATAGGCTTCACGAACACTTTAGTTTGGGTGTTAAGTTGCTGCTCCCGCACCTTCAACAGTGTTTATTTACTTCTTTCATAATTGGGCCAGTTTCGGAAAAATAAATGGAATACAAATCCACCCTGGTACAAAATTTCCAAAATGCACCTTTTATCATCACCAACTAAAGCAACTCCAAACTCACATAAACAAAAGGATGTACCTTAATTTGCAAATAGCAAATACCATCATTCCTGCGACCCAAATATTGAAGTTAAAGAATGCAATGGTCTTTCAATACCTGCCTAGCAAGATCAAGTGCTCCACTCGTTTTGTAGATCAAGTGGAGATTGTAAGCTGCTTCTCTTCCAAGGTCACAGTAATTCTTGTTCTGATAATCCATATCAACAGGATTCTCATTGGGAAGCTTTGGGATTGGATAATCCTTCTCATGGATTGCAAGCACTTTTTCATAATAAGAAGCAGCGAGTGTAACAAGACCGAGATGATGATATGCCCGAGCTATGTTATACAGTGCTTCCTGCAGGAGTTATCACAATGAGTTTATATCCACTGCATACCATGTCTTGAATCATAGTCTATTCACTACGGGAAGAAGCGATTTAATCAAATCAGTCTTATGATATCATTCACGAGATTAGCATCCGTCATTGACCAGCGTCTGACTCTAGAAATATTTCCTTTTACTGTTTGATGATAGGTATTGAGGCATGGACGAGTATTACTTATCATAGATAGAAGCGAGTAAAGCATAAAAGGTTCCTGATATCGTACATAATACAGGCTACACCAGAATCTTGAGAAATATTACAGATCCAAAGAGCTTTTCCTCACAAGTGGAGTCAAGGTTTATAGATGTTTACAGGAGTGTATCATCGGGTTTATACCCAATCTATATCTCCCGTCAAGTATGAGTTCATGCATTTAACAGTCTGAATCATTGAAAAGCCATTATCCAAATAAGAGCTTCAAATGAAACCACAAAAAAAATAAAACCTGGCTGCTTTCACAAAGTCGCAAATTGTTGTAGAGGAAAGCTAAACCTTGCAGCAGGCACCGATGCTTGTTCTGAAGTCTGAGCCCAAGTGCTAAGTTGATCAAGGCAGTTCCTAAAATGAAAAAGGAAAATGATTTTGTACTCAGAAGTGTAAAGTTTGATGCCAGAATTGAAACCCAAAGTTAGGGTTTATTTCTCATTACGTTACACTTATACAAATGTAAACATTAATTACATATTAGACCATTATCTCCTAATCTACTTACATAAGAGATTAAATGTAAACTACAACTAATTACATATAAACCCATAACTTAACACTCCCTCTCAAGTTGGTGCAAAGATATCAATCAAGCCCAACTTGAACACGATGGGGTGGAAACTCTTGCTACCAAGCCCTTTTATGAATATGTCAGCCAGTTGATCTTCAGATTTCACAAAAGGCATACATATCAAACCCACGCTCAGCTTCTCCTTGATGAAGTGTCTGTCAATCTTTATATGCTTCATTCTGTCATGTTGAACAGGATTATGAACGATATTGATGGCAGCTTTATTGTCACAGTAGAGTTTCATAGGACAATTATTAATAATTCTCAAATCACGTAATACGGTTTGGAGCCACAAGAGCTCACAAATGCCATGAGTCATAGCTCTGTACTCAGCTTCTGCACGATACCTAACGACCACTGATTGCTTCTTACTTCGCCCAGTAACCAAATTTCCCCCAATTAAAGTACAATAGCCATAAGTAGAGCGTCTATAAACCACAGAACCAGCCCAGTCAGCATCAGTAAATGTCTCCAATCGTGGGTGACCATGATTAGAGAACAAAATTCTCTTCCTTGAAGCTGATTTGAGGTACCTCAAGATACGATAAACTATCCAGATGCAAAGCATGAGGATCATGCATAAACTGACTAACAACGTTCACTGCATAAGTAACATCTAGTCGAGTGTGGGCTAAGTATATCAGTCGACCCACAAGTCGCTGATATCTCTCCTTGTCAATGCACCCCCCACATTACCACTAAGATGATGATTCGCCTCAATAGGAGAATTTGCAGGTCTACAACCCAACATACCTGTTTCTTCCAAAAGATAAAGTATATACTTCCATTGGGAGATAAAAATACCTCTATCAAACCTTGCCACTTCCATGCCAAGAAAGTATCTTAGAGATCCCAAATCCTTAATCTCGAATTCTTGAGCCAGACTAGATTTGAGATTAAGAATTTCATTCACATCATTGTCTGTCATTATTATATCATCGACATACACAATAAGAACAACAATCTTACCAACGCCTCCCTTGATGAACATAGTATGATCTGCATGGCTCTGTTTGAATCCAAACCCCAATATAACCATGGAAAATCTGCCAAACCATGCTCTACACACCTTCCCTTCAGCCTCAGAGGAAGAGAAACCTGGTGATACGTCCATATACACCTCCTCTTCTAACTCACTATGGAGGAATGCATTTTACACATCAAACTGGTAAAGGAGCCAATTCAAATTGGCAGCACAAGAAAGCAGAGCTCGTACAGTGTTCATCTTTGCTATTGATGCAAACGTCTCTTTATAGTCAATACCATAGGTTTAAATAAAACCCTTGGCAACAAGTCTCGCCTTGTATCTCTCAACTGTACCATCTGCATTCTGCTTCATAGTGAAAACCCACTTGCATCCTACTAATTTCTTTCCTCCTGGAAGTGATATTCGCTCTCAAGTGCCATTCTTTTCCAAATCTGTCATCTCTTCTACCATAGCTCCCAAGCAATGTTCTAAAAAGCGCTCGGCGCTAGGCGGGCGGCCGACCACCTTCAAGCTTCGAGACCTATTAATCGGCCATTAATCGCCTTTTAGCAATTAGTCGGGTTTTTTTTTTAAAAATATTCTACAACCTCCCTACCATCAATAATCACAGTTTTTCTAGTTGATGTGATATATCTTCTCTACCATCAATACTTACTAGTTACTACACGTCTACCGGTCTACACGGCTACGGCCTACACCAAACGATCCAAACCATAAATTTACAATACTACACTACTTTGCTACTCAGACTCAAGTGTTAAATTTTGTCAAAAAAAAAAAATACTACTAACTACAAAGAGGGGGGGATCAAGAAATTACAGAGAGAGAGAGAGAGAGGGAGAAATTACACACAAAGAGAGAGATTACAAAGAGAGAGGGGGATCAAGAGAGAGGGATCGAGAGTTACAGCAGTCAACAATGAGGCGCAGTGGCGGTGAATAGTGATGAAAGGCGTCGGCGATGACTAGCGTCGACGATGACCGGTGTCGGTGATGAGAGGCGATCGTCGATGTACTGGTGTCGGCAGTAGGCGATGACTGGGTTTCTTCCCAGACCCAGATCGATGAGAGGCTGATCGAATGAGAGCCCTAACACAGTAATTCGAAGCCCTAAATAACCTGGTATGAGTATAACAGTTACCCCCTTCGTTTTCTAAAAATTCAGATTTACCTTGCCTAATCGCCCATGAATCGATTAATCGCCTATCGCCGCCTACACGCCGACCAATTAAGCGGCGATTAATCGCCGCCAAAGTCCGATTAATCTTCTAGCCGCCTAATTCAACCTTTTAGCCATTAATCTCATCGGTCAGCCCAAATTTCCGATTAATCGCCAATTAATCGGCAATTAATCCCGCCTTTTAGAACACTGCTCCCAAGTGCCATGGAGGAATGCATTTTTCACATCAAACTGGTGAAGGAGCCAATTCAAATTGGCAACACAAGAAAGCAGAGCTCACACAGTGTTCATCTTTGCTACTGGTGCAAACGTCTCTTCATAATCAATACCATAGGTTTAAATAAAACCCTTGGCAACAAGTCTCGCCTTGTATCTCTCAACTGTACCATCTGCATTCTGCTTAACAGTGAAAACCCACTTGCATCCTACTAATTTCTTTCCTTCTGGAAGTGATACTCGCTCCCAAGTGCTATTCTTTTTCAAATATGTCATCTCTTCTACCATAGCTCCTTTCCACATAGGTATTATGAATGCATCCTGCCAATTCTGTGAAATACATATAGAAGAAAGACGAAACAAAGACATGGTATGAAGGAGATAAATGATCATAAGAGACAAATTGAAAGATGGGATGTTGAGTACATGACCTAACACCTTTTTGAAGAGCAATAGGAAGATTATCAAACTCAATAAAAGGAGGTTCAATAGGAGAAGATTCATTACCAGATAAGTCAGCTAAGGAATCTGGAACTGGAGCAGGGGATTGTAATTGGCAAGGTGGTATTACACATGAGGACTTTCCTTTCTTCTGTCTAATGTAGGTCTTAAGTTGGACCCTTTCAGCCGTTGTGGTAGTTCCTCAATGTCATGAGTTGCTCTTTCAGCAGATATTAGTTCCTCTCTAAATTGTTTCCTCCTCCTCACCATGATTATAAAAGGAGGTAAACATTTCTTTCTCCCTCATCTCTTCCTGCCAATGCTTCCCCTGAAGAGATAGAGTGGAGGGAGAGTAAAAAGACATTGTTTCCCAAAAAGTAACATCCATAGAGACATAAAACTTTCGAAAATGAGGATCATAACATTTATAGCCCTTCTGGGTAGGAGAGTACCCAATAAAGACACACTTATGGGCTTTACGACCTAACTTGCCCCCAGAGGGATGAGAGATATGAACAAAACACACACAACCAAACACCCGCAGTGGGAGAGTAGTGACACAAGAACTGTGAGGAAGACACTCAATAGGAGCTGGAGAACATTAGATGGCATACGGTTGATAAGATAAGTACCAGTCAAAATCACCTCTCCCCAAAAAAATTTGAGAACATTCATGGTGAATAAAAGAGAGCGAGCTACCTAAGCAAGATGATGATTCTTGCGTTCAACAACTCCATTTTGTTGTGGAGTGTCAGCACAAGTCTTGATAAAGAATGCCATTTTCTTCTAGGAATGCCCTCAAATTCCTATCTATATACTCAAATTGTGTGCGTACCATGGCATAAAAAGATTTAAAACAAGAAAAAACGTCACTTTTTGACTTCAGTAAATACACCCAAGTGACACAAGAATAACAGTCAATAAATGTGACAAACTACCGAAAACCTTTAAGAGAGGTAACAGGATAAGGACTCCAAACATCAGAATAGATAACTGTAAAAGGAGACGCACGCTGTTTATTAATAGGTGCGTAAGATGAATGTTTATGTTTTCCAAGCTCACAGGCTTCACAAAAAAACTGACTCCTAGGACAATGCTTTATTAAATTAGGAAAAAATGTCTCTAAAATTCCAAAAGAGGGATGACCCAATCTACGGTGCCACTAATATAACATAGTAAGAGTTGAACCCCATATCTGATTGCAGAGCAAGACCATATGACATGGGTGAACGAGGTGCAAACTCCAAAAAACCAAAGGTCACCATGTGATTTACCATTGCCAATCACCTTCCCTGTATCTAGTTCCTGAAAGACACAATGAGTAGGAAAAAAGGTCACGGAACAATTTGCAGAACGAGTAAGGCTACTAGCAGACACAAGATTAGTGGCAAAATTGGAAATATGTAAAATTGAAGAGAGAAATAGAGGAAGAATAGCGAATGGAACCCTTCCCTGAGATAGCAAAGAATGACCCATCTGCTATTCGGACCTTATTCTTACCAGAACAAGTAGAGTAAGAATCAAACACTGAGGAACACTTAGTCATATGATCTAAGGCACCATAATCTATAATCCAAGGAATAGCAGAAAAGGCAGTAAATGCACTAGTCGGGATACCTATGTGAGCAAAATAGGATGAAGTAGGAACTGTTGTGGAAAATGAAGCTGTAGTAGATGGAGAATCAGCCCGAGCCATAAGGCGCCTGAGAGTTTGTATCCCCCCTATAGAAACCACCAACATAATCAGATGACGCCTAAATCCTAGAACTGAAACCGGAATCAGGCAAGGTGCCAACTGTAGACTTCGAAACATGGGCATGGGCTCGAGAACACACCAGACCACGACCATGGCCACCGCGCCCACGAGAGGGCTTGCCATGTAGCTTCCAACAAAAATCCCTGGTATGACCAGTGTTGTGGCAATAATCACACTGGAGTGATGCACGAACAAGAGGCCCGCTGCTAGTACCACACTGGGACTTGCCACCCTTGAGAATAGGCCCCCTTTCAGAACCAAAATGACCCTGAGGAGTAGCAACCAAGGCACAACGATCAGAAATAGGACGGTGCAACCTAGTACCCCTCCTACTCTCTTCCTGTTGAACAATAGAATAGGCCTCTCCCAAGGATGGAAACGGAACACGACCCAACACCTGCACCCTAATCGGATCAAGCTCTGGATCAAGACCAGCAAGAAAGTCATGAACATGCCCTTTCTTCATCCTTTTCAGCCAATTAGCTACAAACAGCCTGAAAGCCTTGATAATAATCAAATTCCCCCCAAGCTCCACTCAGGTCAGCAAAGTACACAACGACGGAACGATGATTTTGTTCCAATGTACGGAGTCTTTTTCTCAACTCAAAACACTAAGCATCATTAGTCATTACCTTGTTGCGAATAAGTTTGGGCTGCAGGAGTCCAAATATGATGCGGAGTATCAAGAAGCAGGAAAGTATGGCGAATATCAGCTCTCATGGAGTTAAACAACCAGGTCATGACCAACGAATTCTGAGATTTATAACTTCTTAAGTTCAACAGCCTCAACAGGTGGAGTAACAGGGCCCTCAATAAACTCTTACATCCTTTTGGCCTCAATAGCCAAAGTAAAAGTACAAGACCAAATCAAATATTTGGTACCATAGTTGTCAGAATCGTACGATTCACAATTCATATCGTACGATTCGATACGATTCAGTGGTAAGCGATATATATCGGTTGCCTGAATAGGGAATAGCTGTGAATCGCGGTTGCCTGAATAGGGAATAGCTGTGAATCGTAAATGAATCGGTGAATCGAAAATTTCTGAATTTCATTTTTTACTCTTGTTTTGTTTCTTTTGTTTCTTTTGTTGTTCGAAAAGGGTTTAAATTATTTTTTAAGCTCTTTAATATTGTTATATGTCATCTTTTGTCTGGTATATTGATAGATAATAAGAAAAGGAGATTTATTATGAGAATCGAAAATGAGGAAGATAAAAGGCATATAACAACCCTATAGACTTTCTAAAGGTTTGTTTTGTACTTATAACTCTTTTGTAAAAAAAGAACCATAAGTAGGATTTTCGAATCGTCATCTCTTGGTAGTTGCAATAGAAGTAGCTTATCTAATGCTCCACGTTATTATCAAATCATCATTTAGAAGAAGGTTTGCATTGATTTAGGCCTAAATCTTTCATTTTTAGTATATATTGTTGTTACCCTAATCAATAAACATAGGTTTCTACGCATTAGAGAAGTCATGACCAAATCGGAGCGATTCATGATTCGATTCGATTCAGTTCACGATTCGAAAAGTGACCATTTCGATTCTCGATTCGATTCACGATTTGACAACTATGGTTGGTACCATCCAACTTCACATGGCAAATATCCAGAGGACAATTATCCAGAGTCTCTACACGACTCAACTCATACTTTGTACTAGTGGAAGCCTTCTGTTTATCCTCCGACATTTCAACAATACTTCAGTAAGAGTACTATAAATAAGCTGACTAAAAGATTTTTACAATAAACAAACCCAAAATTTTCCTTTATGTAAATTATGGATTCATCAATGCAACAAATCCAGTACCTTATAATCCCAAAAAAGAATTTCCAACAAATACCTCCAGGAGAAAAAAAAAAAGAAGAAGAAGAAGAAGAAAGAAACCAAACCAGTGGGTTTAAGAAGCAATCGGTGACAACTCAGAGTTGCCGAAGTACCAAACCAGTCAGTTGCAAGGTCTGTCAAGTCAACCCAGAGTCAATCGCGAGATCTATTGGAGATTTACGGTGGTTGGAAAGGTGTAGCAAGGCCTGTCGGAGGTTTACGGTGGTCAGTGATGTTGGGATTTGTCTCACATTGGTTAATTATTTCCTCCAAAAACTAGTATATAAGCCTGGAGGGCCTCTCCACTCTTTGCCAATTGGTTCGGAGTTGGATGCTTTAACATGGTATCAAAGCTAGGCTTTTGGAGGCTTTTCCCCTTTGTTTGTGCCATAGTTGCACTTTGTTTCATTGTGATCCGTGTGTTTCGGATCCTTTGTTGACCTCTCCACATGCGAATCGGGGGTCGCACGTGCAGGGGAGTGTTGGGATTTGTCTCACTTTGGTTAATTATTTCCTCCAAAAACTAGTATATAAGCCTGGAGGGCCTCTCCACTCTTTGCCAATTGGTTCGGAGTTGGATGCTTTAACAAGCGAGTCTACGAAGTGAGTCATTGGAGATCAGCAACGTCGGGTGGGGCCTGGTGGGCAACCGACGACGGCTGGAGAGAACCAGCAACAACCAGCAATGCAGAAAGGGTCAGCAACGCTGACAAGAAGGACCGATGATGTCAGCGATGGCGCCAGGAATGGCCAGCAACGCTAACAATGTCGATCGATTTGGTCGCCTAGGAGAAACGTGCTTTGATACCATGTAAAGTTTGATGCCATAATTGAAACCCAAAGTTAGGGTTTATTTCTCATTACGTTATACTTATACAAATGTAAACATTAATCACACATTGGACCCTTATCTCCTAATCTTTTTACATAAGAGATTAAATGTAAACTACAACTAATTACATATAAACCCATAACTTAACAGGAAGTTAGATAAAAAAAGTGGCTAAAAACTTCAAATAGATAACATGAAAGGGGAAAAAAATCATACCAACACACAAATTGACCAGGGGATTGTCTGGCATCGATTTATATGCTTCAAGGTATTCTCTTGCAGCAGCTTGATGCTGGCTGATCATGCTAAGCTGATGTCCAGATATGATAATGGGCGGAATGCTATCTTTGTATTTGACACGCATACCATGAAGGAGCTTGTTATGTTTCGAATACCGATTCTCCAATCTACAAATAAAGCAAACCAAAAACTACACCAGTTAAAATACAGGGGAGTCAGTGGACATATGAGGAAAAAATCCCATGCATGATATAATATGCTCATGAATGTCAATGATACACCCTCACGCAGAGTTGTCAAAGGCAACGAAAGGCAATCGCCTAGGCGAGAGGCACCTCAAGGTGATTGATTGTCGCCTTGAGGGGTGCAAGGCGAGGCAACTTCAACTGTACTCTGCCTAGGCAAGAAAGGCGAGAAAGGCGATGAGGCGACAAAAGCCTCGCCTTTTTCAAATTCAACCACAACGGTAGGATTTAGGTTTCTTTGAGTGATCCCAGTCAACAGTCAACTCAAATCTCAATGGTATGTATCTCTTGCAGCAAACCTAGGGGAGAAAGGCAATGATACAGGTAATCGACCCCATGTAGCTCGCTCGCTCTCTCTCAATAGATTCCATCTCTCTCTCTCTCTCTCTCTCTCTCTCTCTCTCTCTCTCTCTAGATCGGCTCTCCTGTTTTCCTCTCTTGACTACAAGACTCGGACAGATTCATCCCTCTCTCTCTTCTGATTTCATATCTATCTCTCTCCTCAGCAATCGAAGCTCTCTCTTTCTCATCTCCAGAGTCCAGCCAACAAGAAGGTAAACTTAACATATCCTCCGCTTTAGCCTCACCTCTGGCCTAGACCCTAGCAGACTTTATCGCCTCGGAGCGCCTTTCACCCTTGACAACTGCCTCACAGCTTCACGAATGTTTATTTGAACCAAATCACTCAGTGCCTTGGCCTTAGATGTGTCAAAAGAAACTTGAAAAGGCTGAGAGGACTAAGACTAGGAAGAATGTCAGGGGGAGTAAAGGTTATGGGATATCTATGCCTAGCCAGTTCTAGACACTGATTTTCCCAAAACCCTCTAGATGTGAAGACCGTCGAATCACACATAGTTCATTCCCGCAGATGAAGTATGGGGGCTTATGTGGGCTCCTAATGGTTTCCTTCAAATATGCAAGGCGCCGCCCCAGTTCACGATTTCAGGGTCCTAAATCCAAAGGGGAAACCTGATTCCCCTCCTGTCAAGCTGTCCAGTTTCCTGCATCACCCTACGATTCTCTGCCAATATGTATTCCCAGACCTCTGATGCAACTAATTATCTAAAGACGATATGTAAGCAAAATAAGAGTGGGGCAAAAAAGAAATGAAATCTGTTACATAAGAAACAAGGTATTTCCTATATGCCAACTTACATGGCTAATATATAGTTTTGCCAACCTAGTATTGATACTCAATTTCCGCCATCACTACTATGATAGCTATTTCTCCCTAGTATTGATACTCAATTTCCACCATCACTACTATGATAGCTATTTCTCGCTGGCTTCTTTCGGGGAAGGTCATAGAAAGAGTGTTTTCAGGGTTCAAAGGTTGCACCATTATGCCTTTTGTGCAGTATGTGGGTAGGATTCATAGGAATCCAAGTTCCCGTGACGCTTATTTATTGTACACCAATTTAATATTTCCATAATGTGGCTAATGTGTGCTTAGGTGTCCCGAAACTTATCTTAAAATAAGTTGGTTGTCATTATTTGAATTTTTTTTGCATTTGCTAGTTTTGAGTCAAACTTTTGTGGATTATTTTGTGGATTATTGATTTATCTCAACGAGAGGAATTGGAAAAGTAAATTTTTTTTACTTTTACTCAAATATTTTGGGAGATAACCACTTTTTAGCAAAATAAATAAACTTATTTTACTTTTTCTGCTAAAAAGTGGTTATTTCTCAAAATACTTGGGTAAAGTAAATTATTTTTACTTTCCGATTGCTCTCGTCGAGACGAATCAATAATCCACAAAAGTTTGGCGCAAAACTAACAAATGCGAAAAAATTCAAATAATGACAAACCAACTTATTTTAAGATAAGTTTAGGTGAACTCGCTCCATCATGTGTGTCTATCCCAAACACATCCCATTTATTCACTCCTTTCATGCATTTCAGCATGTCCTTGTCCTTGCAAATAAACAGAAGAGGCAACGTTAGACAGAGATTAAACTTCAATATAAGAACTCAAATGAGTTAGAAAAAGAATACAAGATTCAAATTGAGAGTACTGTCCCTAAGATTCAACTTGAGAGCACTGTCTCTGAGATTCCAAATATTTAGCCTAAAACAAACTTCTCCAAAAGTGCAAGTGATTTTACCAGAGAAGTACAAAAGGTAGCACCAATTCAGAACAATCCTATGCAACTCAAAACACGTATTTCGGAAGAGAGTAAATCAATGTAACGAAATGACGTAGTTTTCTGATTGATACTATGGTGATATATTACCTAAAAGCATAGCAAGGTGCTAAATACCTTGAAACTACTTTGTAGTAGCAATTCCAGGCAGCAAAGCTGTAGGGATTTTGATTAACTACATGCCGTGCATAGTCCCATCCATGTGAAGGATCAGTAATATTATAAGCTATTTCTGTAGAATATTGAAAAACAATAGAGTGCTTTAGTGTCACAGAAATTAGTAATTAGTTCTACTGTAAGCAAGAATACATAATTTGAAGATATTTTGAATGCACGGGGTAGGAAATTCAGGACAGCAATTTTACTGAATAAGGGTTGCATTGGATGATGGTGACTACAAGAATAGGAATATTAAAATACTACTTCAATCGATGACTTATGAGCACTTCAACCCATTACAAAAGACTTACGAGCTCCAAGAGACCGAAGCTCCTCCCCCTTCTCAACAGACAGTGTGTTCGAAGCGAGTTTCAGTGTAAGATTGATAACCTCTATTGCTTCCCAATATCTTTTCAAGGACGCCAACGACTTACATAACTAGGAAACATCAAACAAATGAGGAGTTCAGCTTGACAAAGAATTAGTAATGATTATAAAATCAGTAACAAAACAGAAGATAGTAGAAGTGTCTTATAAGGAAGTGCATTGCACTCCCAAAAGGAAAACCGAAGAAACCAAATGCGCACATTATTACATTAAAGAGAAATTAAAGAAAACCAAATGGGAAAGTAATTGTCATGAGGCTTCAACAGAACAGATTGACTAATAGTAGAATTATTCTACGGAAAAATGTCAAGTTTTAGTAAGAAAGTCTACTAACATCGATAATCAGATGGTGATGCTCCTCATCTTTCAGAAGATTAGGCAAGGGAGGATCTCTCATTGCTTGCTGCTTCCATACGACATGAAATCCAGATGCTCAATTAATATAGTTTCTGCTAGTGGATACAACTGAATTCTCATTCCAGTGATACAACAAAAATTGTTTACCGGAGAATCTTCATCGGAATTGTCACTTTTCCAATCAAGCCCAGCAGCCATTGCTGCAGCTTTTTTTGCTTCTTTCAGCATAGCCTTCTTTTGAAGCAACTTCTTGGCTCGGGAAGCTTTTGATCTATAGTAAAGCATAGATTAAAGAGAACTAAGAACTTTGCTTCAAAACTAACAAAATTATAACACAGAAGATGATTATTGAAAAGTTTCTCACAAACTCGGCTTTGGAAGATAGAGACATAATATATGTTTCCGATCAGATGACTAAGTAAATCATCAGGGTAGGATTCATCACTTTCTCACATCTAGAGGTGCACGGGCACCAAACGAAAAATATTCATATTCTTCAGAATTCCAATTTAATTGTCCAGAGGTAAATGTTATTACAAGACGAAATAAAGCATTCTATGCAATACATGGAAGTCTCGTGCATATATTAAACTCAAACATAATTTGTTAATCTAGTTTCCAATTTTGAATTCAAGTTCTTGTTTAATGAAAGCTAACTATGTTACCTGGATTTGGATGCGAGTGTTGGGTATCTGTCTATGCGTCAGACTACTCTAATTTTCTCCTCAGCAATTGGGAACAAGCGACAATATTCCTATTCCTAGTATAATTTTTATTTATTTTTGATAAGCAAGCAATTGTATTAAAAAGAAGGCATTAAGGGAATGCCGCCCGTCTACAAAAAGAGAGCCACCTGCACAAAAAGCCCTATACACCACCACTATTCAACCAAAAAGCTCAAACCAATCTAAAAATTGATCAATAGAAGGGTTACATTCTCCCTTGTCCCAACTATACAAACTGCTAAGCACAAAACTTTTGATTCTAAATAAAGACTTTTCGACCCCTTCAAAGCATCTCGAATTTCTTTCACGCCATATAGTCCACATCACACAGAGGGATCATGGCCCAAACGCGCTTCCTTCTCTTACCCACTCTAGCCCCGTTCCAAGCAATAAGGAGTTCCATGATATTCCTCGACATGGCCCATTTTAACCCAAACCAAGAAAACACCACGGACCAAAGTTCCCATGCTACCGGGCAATGGATGAGGAGATGATCTACCCTCTCCGCATCCCTTTTACACATGCAACACCTATTAACAATGATTCTCCGCCTACGAATCAAATTATCAATAATAAGAATCTTGCCTTGAGCCGCGCACCAAGCAAAAAAACACTCCATCAACGGCGCCACTGTCTTCCAAATCGCTTGCCAAGGGAAGGAATCACTCCCAAATCCACCTAAAGCTTGATAAAAAGAATTCACTTGAAAGCATCCTGATTTAGACAGATTCCAACGTATCTCATCCCCCCCTCGTCCTATTCCTTGCATGCCATACTTCTATAATACGGGCTAAATGGTGTTTACAAGGCCTTGGGACAATTCAAATTCAACACAGGAGTTTGATTCATAGTTCACGGCGAGTTCAAATACAAACTATTGTCATGTGGCCGCCCACCCTGGGCCCCCATATGCAGTGTTGGAGATCGGACACAGGAACTTTATAGTTCATACAATAAGAAAAGAGACGGTGATAACATTTAACCACAAACCGAAGAACCAAAACAATTCAAAAAGAGATGTAAAAACGCAATGATCTTTGTTGAGATTTAAACTAAAAATGTGGAAGCAAAATATCAGGCATAAAGCCACTAAAAATTTAATGCATAACATTTAATCTTCAGATCCTTCTTTTATTGTAAGGCACCACTGTGAAACATTGTTTCAACTATTTTCCATTACCCATATCAATTCTATTCTTTCATGTCAGTCTGCTAATGGCTAGAGAATCAATTAGACCATAACGACCAAGCATTCTCATAATTACTTAACCAGTGTTGAGTTCAATCATTCACTTCTTTAGCAATACCCTGCATGTCGACAGTGTTTATCTTTATATATTGGTGCAATTATTAACCTACATCACACATGGCTAAATTATCCCCCCCAACTAATCTCTTTATTCGTTTGTGATATCTGTGATAAATAATATTTTCTGTTACAATGACTTCTGAATGTAATATGACACATTAGTTAAGTCCCAAGCAAGTACTCAGTTTATCATTATATGGCCACCATCGTATCAGATTTCACAATCATTTTACTGAAATTTGCAGTCTCAGCTTAACGCCATTACTACACGCAACGGTATATAAGTATAAAACCCTAATAATGGATAAAAGGAACATCTACAAGATAGCAATTACTCTAAGAACTTCATAACCTGGTTAACAATTGAAGATTCGTTAATCAATTTCACCAGAGTTACACCACCCAAATCTCTATGTTTATGAAGGGTCATACTTGAAATGTATTGCGAAAAAGGAAAAGTTATTTGCATGTTAGAATGCATGAACAAGCCTATTTTTAATTAGGATCTATGCAGATAACAAAACATTGAGCTTCCAATCTCCAAGACAACATAAATAGATCTCCCATAGCCTAGAAAAGGATGAAGAAGCATATACGCATATACATTCTAAGCTTAAAGGTCTTAACAAACAAGTATTAGCCGAGTTGGCCAAAACCCATTTCCGAAGTAAACAGAACCCTTTCACCTCATTAGAAGGTCAAGGAGTTTCAAAGGATTACTTAGTAGCATTCAAAATCAGCACAAACGGCTAAGCTTGCAAAACGAATAAGGAGGAAATAAGATTCATGCGCATAACAAGTGGAATGGAAAAATCAGCAGGCATCTATAACTTCACTTAATTACTTCAGGCATTGAAAACAAAAAGAATCCGAATGGAATACTCACAAATCTGAAGTTTCACTTAATTACTTCAGGCATTGAAAACAAAAAGAATCTGAATGGAATACTCACAAATCTGAAGTTGAAGCTACAGGTTTGAATCCTTGAAATACATCACCGGTGTGATGAGCATCCAATACCTTGACTCTTTCAGAAAGAACACTTTTGGAGAGGCTTTTTTTCGCTCTAACCTAAATTAGAATGATTAGACAATAGTTATGAGACCATTGCCACGTGATGACTGAACAGGACCCGTTGACAAAAAAGATTCTCAAAAAAGGTTATTTACCACATGCTTGCATCTATCATCATTCCTTCAAGAGATGCAAGGTTTTAACACCTAATTTCATGTACACATAAAAGCTACCTTGTCCAACACCAGATAAGATCATAAGACTTTTGATAACCATATAACTTATCAAACAAATTACCAAACATGATTTGTGATTATTGGTCTTGTTAGAACTTGTCCCAATTTGGGTAATTTCATCCTCCAAAGCTGCATATAAGCCTAGTAAGCCTCTCCACCTATTGCCAACCAGTTTTGAGTTGGATACTTCAACGTGGTATTAGACCTAAGCTTTCGAGGGCTTTTGGACATGATTCACTCGATTGGTTTCCCATTGTATGCTAGGAAATAGTAATTCCTAAGCTACTGATCCTGTAAGGGGTCGCTCGTGCGGGAGAATGTTAGCATTTTTTCCACATTGGCTAATTCTAAATTCCAGTGCTAGTATATGAGCCTGGGTGGCATCTCTTATGTCCCATGAAGCCATGAGACAAATATTGTTAGAAGATTGGACAATACACACAAACTAGGCACCTTAGTGTAGCTTTTTCTTATATTTCCTAGGCACAACAGTACTAACAAGGCATGCCGTGTAAATTGCTGTTGATTTTGACCTTGGATACCACCATATCAACAGTGAGAAAAAGGAAAATGAAAAATCCTTCCGCAAAGCTATAACACAAGTTATTTGTTAGTGCCTTCATATGGCAAACTAATATATCTTCCCATCCCTAAAGAGTACGGAAACAAATGCTTGCAAAGTTCTTCTGCCTCCAAAGAATATTTCACCACTACTTGCATACTGAGAATCAAAAGAACATGGCAGAGAGAACCTAAATTGGAAGGAAAAATCTATTTCTTGACTTGTTTGAAGTTCGACCATCATCCAGAACCTAAGCTATTTCCATATATTATGCTGGATTTTATTTCATTTATTGCCAGCTACTGAAGTTGATTAAGATGAATAGGATCAAAGCATACATCTGTCACGTTGGTAGGAAAATGCTTGAGAAGAATATAGGAGATAAAACAAAGAGACAATAGTTGGACTAACGAAAGGTTCTTATGTCACTTATAACTTATTAATAGCTAGTATGGAAGACCACCAATCCTACAGAAACTAATGAGAATTTTGGAAACTTTATGTCCAACCCAAAACCAATTGGTAATGAGTGGTGAGGTCTCAACATTATATTAAGTGATCACCCATTCCACTCCCAAGCAATGTGGGACGATATTTCCTTAACAGATATAATTTGATAGATCAGCCACAAAGGCCTCCATCTCAAGATTCCGAATAAAGACCAGATTCGCCACAGGCCCACAGTTTCAACTCAAATAGAATAAGAAAGACTCTGATTTCTGTTGGGCAGATTTTGTTCTATTGATATAAAAAGACTAGCTAAGTAAACTAACCCAACCATATCATATACAAAAACGCCCCATGTAGAGCATTGACCCAATAACTTGTTGGAGCCTAGCAACACGAACCAAAATGCTTAAGCCCAAGTTACTAGTAGTAACATACATGGTTCCTTATATACAAGGAATAAGGATCACCCATGTAGACTTTCAATGTGGGATACGGTGTTTCAAAATGCCCACATTTAAATGCTTAAGTCCTCACGAGGTTGATCACCCATGTAGACTTTCAATGTGGGATACGGTGTTACAAAATTCCCACCTTTAAAAGCTTGCGTCCTCACGAGGTTGAGCAGTTTTGTTACCAAAGCTTTATTTGGGTCTTTTATCTGGACTTTACCTTGGACTCGCCATAGCGGTCAAGCTACTAAACTTTCTTGAGCCAACATTGTCGTGTACACCTGAAATGCCTCATGTAGACCACTGATCCAATAACTTGTTGGAGCCTAACATGACCCAAAACGCTTAAGCTAAAGTTACAATTAGTAGCTTACATGGTTCCTAATATACCAAGGATCACCCATGTAGTCTTCTAAAGTTGTTGTGAAACAAAGTCCCACATCGCCCGGGTACCGAAATAATAAGAAGTATATAAGCGAGAGGGCACCCTCGCTTCAAAATTTAGCTTTTGGGGTTAAGTTCTATCTAAGACCATGTAACATGGTATCAGAGCTAGGTACCAGAGATGGGTAGGTTGCATGTCTCTGGTCTGCACAGCAGCCAAGCGAGCACACACAAGCGTGAGGGCACCACTACTTCAATAGCTAGCTTTCGGGGTTGAGTTCTACCCAAGACCACGGAACATGATATCAGAGCTAGGTGACTTGCACGCGGCAGGTGCTGCCGAGTGAGCACGTTGCGCATAAGGGAGGGTATGAAGTGAAGTTCTACATTGCCTGGGTACCAAAATAATAACAAGTATATAAGCATGAAAGTAGCCTCACTTCAAGACCATGTAACATGGTATCAGAGCTAGGTACCAGGAATGGGTAGGCTATGTGTCTCTGGTCTGCACAACAGCCAAGCGAGCACGCACAAGCGTGAGGGCACCCCTACTTCAATAGCTAGCTTTTGGCGTAGAGTTCTACCCAAGACCATGTAACATGATATCAGAGCTAGGAGACTTGCACGCGGCAGGTGTTGCCGAGTGAGCACATTGCGCATAAGGGAGGGTATGAAGTGAAGTCCTACATTGCCTGGGTGCCAAAATAATAACAAGTATATAAGCATGAAAGCACCCTCACTTCACTTGCTAGCTTTTGGGGTTGAGTTTTACCCAAAACCGTGTATCAGTTGTATGGAGTGGTTACAGTATATATTCCTCTCTTCAATATATCCCAACACAGAGGAAGAGTCATTTGGCCTGGGATTCTTCTAGTATTATCCAGGAAGTCCAAAACAGATCGCAACTACTCTTCGAAACAATTGACTACTTGATTCTACATTACTGCAACGTAAAAAATACTCACTAAAAAAGAAAAAGTTACTTGATTTCAAAAAAGAACTTTAATTTTTCTGGTCTTTTGGATGTAGGGTTTCATGCGGATCACAGTTTTCTTTCCACATCCTTGTAACATACTTGATCATGACTAAGAAATGACAATAAACTATACACCAGTTAATCTGTCCTCTAGTTGACAAATATTCTTTTGTAGCAATGATGCATTTTTTTCCCCTCCTCTTGAATCTCGTGTATTCCTTATACCCCACGCATGCAGAAATTTTAAGAAATTTTTCACTCAAAGGACTAGCAGGAGCCAATCTCGTAGAGTTTCTTCTAATTAACCTAAAAATTAGTACAACATGCAAGTGTATTTGGAGTTGTGCAGGGGCCTAGGTCCCCTTTTGCACCCCCTTGGGGTAGCCCCCTACTTGTTGATAACATGCTTCACTTTTTTTTGATTGGAACATGCTTCACTTTTGCACATGCATCACCCACACAAGTACAAGAGAGAGAGAGAGAGTTGCAGGATTACCTTTTGTTGAATAGTTTCAAGAAACAAAGATTCTCGAACAGAGGGAAAGATAGCATCAACAAAGGCCTCTGTCATTCCTTTGGTCTTGTAAATGCGACTAAGCTCTAGTTTTATTTTCCCATTAAGCCACCATGGCTTGGTTTTATCAGAATTTAATCCTAATTTTGAATCTGGAGAAACAATAAGGAGATCATAAAAACTAAGATACAAAAATATGCACTCATGCAGGTATAGAATACTCCAAGTGAGCTCACAATAATAGCTATCCAAAGATACCTGTACTTTTGCAGGGAGAAAGAACTGAAATGGCTTCATCTTGTTTATCTTCGTCAAGAAGAAGTGAGGCCAGAGTTAACCGAGCATCAACACTATCCTCCATTACACGTAAAGCTGAAGACAAAATCCATACAAATTTTGAGGAACAATTTATTCTAATTTAAGGTATCAAAAGAACTTACAAACCGATACACATCTGTTAGGTAAACACATTCTCATAAGGACGGTGGTTTCATATTCCAGTTAGCAACCTTGCTCAAAATGCCCTAATCGAAGCACCATCTACATGTTCTCATAGTCTAACAGAACTGCATTATATTTTGATTTCTCTTTTCAGGTAGGAAAAACGCTAATGCAATTACACATGTCCCATAGTTTCTATAGCTTGATACTTGATCTTCCCGCAGATGATAACAAATTCTAACTGGATTTTCCTTTCTCCTCTCAAATCATATAATGAACCATACTATTTCTTGGTAGCTTAAGTTACAAAATCATATTCACTAGTGCAATAGGTCCCTTAAAGTGAGAGTGAGCCAAAGTCTGGTCATAAATACAGAGCAAAATATATTTACCGTCGTCATCAAGTCAACATCAATGGTTTACAACTTCGATCAGCAATGGTTATATTGAAAATCCGAAATTCAACTTCATGGAAATAATCCGTACTCCCTCTGTCCCAATTTGCTTGCTCCTTTTGGGGAAGTGAGTTTTTATGGGTAGAATGATGGAAAATACAATTGGTATTGACTTTCCGAATTTGCCCCTACTTTTTGCTTTGTTGACATGACACTTAATGTAGAAAAGAAAGGGTGAAAGAGTAATGTTGCACAACTTTTTATGTTGACTTTTCAAAATGGACATTCATTTGGGACATCCATAAAATGACAAAAAGGACCAGCAAGGACGGAGGGAGTATGATTTTAGTGTCACCTCCATAAGCATGAATTGAAGTAGATTTTCTTTGCTGGTTTGGGATTTTAACGTGAAGGTAATCCAAAAAATTTCAAACTTTGAATCTTTTGGCATTGGTAGCATTCGGTGATCCATTATATATCCCTCACACACTCTCCAAGCCACCAATATGCAACCACCATGGGGTACTGCACGATATGCTCTCTTCTCTCTCTCTTCTCTCTGCTCATAGTTGCTTGTGTGTTGCTTATATTCTCACTTTTGCATCATTGTTTCACTGTTTCTACGGTGATTTCGCCTCTTGCAATCATCATAAGGTGATTGTTAGAAAAGTGAATTGCCAAGAAACTAGCTTTAATTGATGTGTCATTGAATGTATCTAAACAAAACCCTAGCATGCCTTTATATAGGCTACAAGATGACTAAGAAATCTAAAGTAACCAACAGGAAACATGCATGATAAAGAAACCAAGACTAACTATAATTGCCAAGACTAAAAAAGAAGCATAATAAAACCTAGATTACATGGTAACATAATACTTACTAATATTATGCTAACAGTGATTTCCATTGGGCAAAGAGTTTGTGTATCTCAACATATTTTTTCAATCTCTTTCCCTTTCTTTAAAAACTAGTTAAAGAAAAAGAAAGGTATTAGACGCCATACCTGTGTATAAGTATTCTATTGCTCTTCCTCTATCACTCACTGATAAGTAGCATTGAGCGATTCTCAAATGTAGACCACCCTAAAAAGAATAAAAAAGGAATGATTTAGTCATGAAACAGCCGTTGTATGTTGACCACCCCTATGAAGGTAAAAACTAATGTTTCATTGTGACCCTTTTACGACAAATACCAAGCAATAAAGGTATAAACGATGTTCATGTAATCGAGCAAACAAAGAAAATTGCTTGCAACAACATTAAAAACCTCTATCCCTGATGTCAACAGCCACTTTTGTGTATAATCTTCCAGTGTGAGTAACTACGTAGAGTTCCTTAACATGTAAAGTCTGCTTAAAAGAGAGAGAGAGAGAGAGAGAGAGAGAGAGAGAGAGAGAGAGAGAGTAGACAAATCAAATAGGGTTTTCCTAGGACATAAAAAGCCCATCCCAAAACCAATGCACTTAAATTCAAAAAACACTTATTACAATAGTACTCTATCTCAAAGAAATTAATAAACCAGCAAGCTAACGCCTCCCTCTTTCCAATTGCCAACTCACAAAACACAAGGCGAAAGACATTACACCAAAGTCCTCTTAGTGAATACATCCTCCAGGATGTTCTAATCACAAAGGGCAGGCAACTGAAACTATTGTTTTATTTTTATTATTAGTAAAAATAAATTCGGAAGAAAGATGATAAGGAAAGAGCTCAGCAAGGGTCCGCAAAGACTGTCATTTACTGAGCTAGGGTCAATAAAGGCTGAGCTTGCAGTTTGGTTGACGATTTGCTATAAGGGTTGCAGACAAAGGGGGAGAGAGAAGAGAAGCTGTATGGGTCATGCAATTAGGGTTGGGCAACAAAGGGAGAGAGAGAGAGAGAGAGAGAGAGAGAGAGAGAGGGATAGGTCAGAGATGGCTGGTGCAAATGGCTTCCACTGGCAACATGCAAAGCCAACGTGTGTCTGATACCAAGTCAATAGAGCAATTCGTGAGAGAGGCAAAGGATAACTTCTATTACTGAAAGATCGATCAAATGCTACGAGACTAATGATTAACCAGCCAAACCCTGATAAGCCGGAAAGAACATACAACACAATGTGAAAGATAAACAAAAAGAAGACAAAAGTAATACAACCAAAGATCTTAGGAGCAAGAGAAGGGGGAGCCTAATGAAGAAGCTCCAAGGCTATATTTGGATGTCCATCATCTTCGGTAAATTACCGATTAATTAAATACCTAGGGTAATTTCATTTCCAATGTTCAGTTGGTCCGGTATCCAAGATTTATTGAACTAGGAAATTTATAAGTCAATATTTCTTTTTATTTACGGACTGAGCCAAAATTCTAGGATTACCATAGAGGAGGGGAGGGATAGATTTCCACTACGTTTCGGAATGTGATACCTGGTTAGATATGTCATCACAAATCGCATTCCTATGCCAATCTGTTCCAAAAGTAGAATCATGGGCCATGGCATCACATTCTCATTCCCTCTTGGGATTCTTGCCATCTAAAATGAGCCTAAAGGAGAATTAAACAGGAGAACAAAACACAAAATGTTGGTAATGAGACAGATGCAGTAAGAATAACCTCGCCTCCAAGGTTTACGGGGTTCAATAGTCAACATGGTAAAGAATTGTTAGCAAAAGGATCAGAGAATGGTTATGCTAGGTAAGCTCACAAGTATCAGAATCTATTATTCCTAAAACACTGTATCAGTAGACTAGGAATGAATATTCCTAAGCAAGAAAAGAAGGATGGCCTTAAAATTCTTTGTTGTTGATAAAAAAGATCCAAAAACAACTAGGCCACTGATGCAATAGTTAAAGTGCTGTTCCACCATCAGCCTGGAAATGCAGATCAAAAGATTCAAAACATAACAGCTAAGAGGAAGTTTTGATTTTGAGAAAGCAAAGACCACTATGAGCGGTTCCACTACCAATGATTCTCCCTGTTTCCATTCCGTGCAAAACTAAGTGCACCGGAGAGAATGTCGCAAAACAATGCAAAATTGGTATGATTAAAAATATGGTAGGGAACTTCTTCTAACAAAGAAAAAAAAGAAGAAGGTAGATTAGTAGGGAATTCCCGAACATGGGGACCATATATGAGATAGATATAGATATAGACATAGACATAGAGTAAGAGATAAAACATTCAGGTTATAGATTACAAGGAACCATCAGCCGCTCTTCTTTCAACCTTACAATGACTGCACGTGTAGGAGTACAAAAATAGGAAAAGCCTATCATAAGTTCAGCAGGTCCAACATCTACTATATAGTGAATATTAGAGGAAGAAAGAGCAAATGTGGAGGAAGAACTTCAAAAGGCCAAGGCAGATGAAATATCAACCGTATCTTGTACCCCTAGCTCTAGACCAAGGTAGAACCTGATTCCTGAAGCATCAGAAATATGAGCATGGGAATGCTCAGCAAACCTACCATCCACACCGAGCCCCAAGTAGGAGCAACTAATTATTTCCAAGAAAAACCTCCAGTAGACGGGTCTTTCCACAGTAATCAATAGGCTTGACCTGGTCTACCACTCCTTGTAGCAAGGCTAGGAGTAACAACAAAAGCAAAGAAATTCTGAATAAGTGTATGCACAGCAGCAGTTCTCCTAAGACTCTTTGTACCAAAAAATGTTTCCAGGGCCTTAAGATTACAGACTTTGATTCACCTAGAAAAATGCATACAGATTAAGGCTTGAAATCTCCACATATCTACATCACAATTCACAAGAAGCAAGCAGGTATGTGCAATGAATTTGCTTACATATTTAATCCTTGAAGCAATCCTAATAGTGCTATACTTTTTTTTTAGCAAAAAAGGAATAATGCTAATCAACTGATAATCAAGTGGACCTAAAACGGAGACCTTGACAGATAACAATCGCCTCCCCTAAATCAATTTGAACATGGAGATATATAAATTACAGCACGCAGGCAGAAAAGGAAAAAAAATGGTATATCAAAATAAATGAAATCAGAAAACGAAGATAAAAACATAAGGAAAGTTTCCTACAAGGTAACCAGAAACAGATTCAAGTCAAAGCAGGCAAAAATAAAATGCAAGGTTATTTTTCTTACATCTTCACCAATTCCTTCTAACATCATATAGTACTTCAGTGCATATTTGTAGTGCCCAAGAGCCATTAATGAGTCTGCAACTTCACGAGCTAGATGAGGATGTTCATACACATTCTCCCGTTGCAAAACACTGAAGATACTCTGTAAAGCATGACATCATCACAGAAATTTTAAGTACTTCAGCAACAATTAACATATATGCATACCCAGTAGTCTACATGTGTCATAATTGTAGTCTTATCGGTCACACACAGCTAGTCCAAAGCCCGGACGAAGAAGGAAGGTTGTGTGTTTACAGCACGTAAAAACCCCAATCATCAGACCTCTAATGAACATGAATCAAAATACGAAGAGAAACGATCCTGCAGCGAGTCCAATTGACAGCGACACAATGCTTAGTTTGGTTCATATGCATATGATATATCCAGTGCATGCTTGAGAAAACCCACGATACAATAACTTTAAAAAATAGAATCCCAATGCAAACTCCGCCCTGTTATTCTTACCCTCACAATATAGAAAGGAGAATGCAATTGCCATCAATCTATGCTCATACAAAACTAAACGAACAACTCTACAAGGCTAAATGGACTCGTGCATGGTATCAGTGCAAATATGTATCAAAGCATCACATCATCTAACTATTTCAATGTCACAAAGACGCTACAATATTCGCATACGGGAAGGAAGAGAAGATATTTCAGGTGAACTAAAGAGCATCTCAGTGAGCATTTCCCTCATCCAATTATCAGATCGTCTACTAGAAATTTATGAGATAAGGAACAACTGAAGTCGCCTCTCGATAAGTCCCTCTTTCTTTACAGGATTGACACACGGAAAATCGACATTGATCTTGCTACTATGAGTTCATTCATCTGAATGGTAATTTCCGGACGTTCTATCAAGAGTTGGCCCCTTGTGGGCAAGAATCGTCCTGTTCTATTCTCCTTTAGTTTCTTAAAAGGTAAATGGTGTTTATAAGGTGACTTAGAGTCTTAGACATTCAATTGCATGTAAGAGAGTCTGCTGCATAATTTTTGGAAAATCAACATCTTACGTTGTTTGGATGAATATCAGCAACACCCAAGTGTCGAGTGTCTAACACGGGTATTTGCAAACCTTCAAAAGCATCCATCAACCATAGCCACTGCTTTTTAACAAGAACAAAAAAACCATGGAGAAGTAACCCACCTCTGCCTTTTCATCATCTCCGAGATGAACATAGCATATGCCTGCTCTGATACTCAAGTAAAGAGGCAATTCTTTCCCAGAACAATAAACACGATGTGCATGCTCAATATGCTGAAGAGCTTTGGTATGTTCACCATTATTCATGCATGTTGAAGCTACCAGATCAACTACACCTAAATCAGCATCACTTGGATGACTTTTAAGATAGTCCTCCAGAATGGTAATAGAACGCTCCTTCTGACCGCATTTTTGGTATAACTGAAAAGATGGGCAAGAAATCAGTTTCCTCGATCAAGTGATGTGCACATCAGCAGAACTATCACTCACACTTGGTATGAAACAAATAAAAGAAAATGTGGAAAAACATCCAGCAAGAATCTGTGATCTGGGAGGGAAAAAAAATCAACAAGAACAAAATGCAATGAAATCAAAATTCTTATATATCCAATCAGCAAGTAAAACACATGGATTAAGATGAGTTTTAGAAGGAGAAAACAATTTACTGAGTGAAAAAAAAAAATACATCCAGCTTTTTCTGAAATGGAAAAATTCTCAGCTAGATGGGCCTTGATTAGGAATAAAAACCTAGAAGAAAGTATTGAGCGGAAACATGTTTCTTTAAGAGAAAAACTTGATCTCTCTTCTCATGATAACATCATCATAACAACGACAAACAACCACATCAAGCACCAGGATCAGTGTCACATCCAGCACTGGTAACTGCCAACAAAACCACCGCAACTGCCATTCCTGGTGATGTTGAAGTTACCAATCATCCCAAAAGCTTAAGATGCTAGGAAACAAGTACATGAACTGCTACAACATAGGAATATGGCAATAAAGCAAATAGAAGCAATTCACATCTGTAAGTATACAAAACACAAGGAAGCAATCTGGGAAATGATTATTAAACCATTCTGAGGTAAAACTACAATGTTAGGTGATGCAAGATCAAGTAAATAGTTAACTGAGTAGGCAAGTAAAACAGATGTGACGACCATTGTGGCTGTCTTGAGTGCTTCAAGATTCTCTGGACAGAGTCGCGAAATCTGCTCATATGATTCAGCAGCTTTCTGATACTCTCCAAGCTCAACATACAGAGAAGCACGACTAAACCTAAGACTCATGTCTGCAGGATCTGCTGTTATAGCTTTCGAGAGGCAGTACCTTGCCTGACCAGCATTTCCTTGCTCTCTGCATAGTTCGAATTTAAGAAAATCACAACATGATCACAAAATCACATCGTCTGTCATCCATATAAAAAGCACTAAGATTAGGTGAATGAACATCTGTGACGCACAGTATTCCAAGAAAGCCCCCAGACATATATGCAATACGGATTTGGATATGGATATGGAGATGGAGATGGATATGTATACGGATATAGTTATGTATAAAGATAGAATGTCGATCACCTTTATAGAGTATCCATATTTATTTACATTTTGCAATTGCGAATCCAGCATGGAAATCAACAATAGGGGAAGGATACATTTTGCATATGCCTCCATAACAACCCTTTTTCTTCTCAAAATGCTTAAGCTCTCTCCTTCCCCACCCTTAATGATCTTTGGCAAGCTTAGTACCCTCCATCTTTTCTAAAGGCTCACCTCGGCCACCTCAACAACCACCCCCCACACCTATGGAATTCTCCATTCACTTCAAATTGTGTGCTCCATCTAAACACTAATCGTTTTTTATGCATAATGCTCTAAGACTATAAGCCAAATCATCTTGAATCTCTATTTCATAAAGATAATTAATCCAAGACACTGGAATGTAACTTCGTCATCTCAGAATATCAACTTCACTTAATCCTCAGTTTTAAAACTAGTTTCGTAGATGACATCATATATAGGTTGTATGAGTCTAACTAACTAACCTAACCTTTATTCCAAATTAATAGTTGATTTCTCAACAAAATATGTTTGCCAAAGTGTGTAGTAAGTTCATCCATGCAGTTGTTAAAGAGAAGGACTTGATGATAATCTTTGGATATGGCATTGCAACCCCTCTGGTGTTCTGACACTCCTTGTGAAGACATCATACACAATATACTTTTCACTTTCCAAAGAGATCAATACAAACACCAACTAATATCATACAGGCAAATTACTAATTTCGGAGGAAGGTTGTTTGCTAATTTTTGGGGATAACGCGTACCATAACAAAGAAGACAAGACAAACCATATTGAGTAGCTTCTGTAAATTACTTTATCGGGAGGGAAAAAAACTTCAGCTGTAAGATATTGTCATAAAAACAGATGAGGTAAAAAGCCTTAGCAAAACTCACATGGACCAAGGCACGAGGAGTTTCCAAAGTGACGAATCCTTTGGTGTCAAATGTGCAGCAAGCATGTAGAAATTCAAAGATTTCTTCTTGTCCCCAATCTCACTGTAGATAATGCCAAGGGTATGATATGGATCAGGCAAGTTTGGTGCAACCCGAATCACTTCTTTTAGAGCACATATAGCCTACAAATCAATTGACGAGAACAGTTGAGCAAAACATCTATCAAATGTCATAACCAAGATAGCATTTCTTATCCAAGATGCAGCAAGACTATTTCCCGCGAATCTAAGTATGGGAGTGTCTATAGGAGCAAAAATATACAAAGACATATGCATAAAAAGAATACATGTCAAATGGTTATTGGTATACATGTCAAATGGTTATTGGTAAATGTAGCCAAAGCAAGCTGATGTATCAGGTCTTTTGAGTTTTTTAATTAAAAAGAATATCATCGGTCTTAAGTTTCCGGAGTTAACGACATGGTAGAATCTTCCAGCAATCCTTCCCCCATTTTCATTGCCTTCAAGGTCTTCAAACTGTCATACAAGTAAACAAAGGGAGAGAAGTCTCCAGAGAGTTAGAGAGAGAGAAAGTCTACGGTGGGTTTCCACCTCCCCACCCCTCTGCCTCCCCCCTTCCCTACTTTCCCCCTCCTTTTTTCCCCCCTCTTATGATCTTTTCCTTGCTCCTTCTCTCTCAGTCGCCCACCACCCAAAGTCTCTCCTCTCCTCTCCTACCTCATGGTTGCGAGGTGGTTGAGACTTTCTCCTTAGGGAGATGAGATCTCCCACTCTCCCCATCATTTTTGGATTCAGAAGCCAGATCTAGGGTTCTAGATCTAGTTTCTTGGAACCAGTTCAGCGGCGACAATGGCGGCGTTTGCAGCGATTTCTGCAGTGGCTTCAACCCTCAATCTGCGGCGGAAACGAGCTTAAGTTGGTGCGGCGGGTCCATCCAGGAGAGTTTGCTCTATGTCCAAACCCGACTACTCCATACTTGGCCACTCCAACCTCCCTTAACAAGTGTGATCGACGGGTCTGACTTCGGCGTCTTGGCTCCAAGCGGCTTTTCTTTTCTTTTCTTTTCTTTTCGTTTGTTTGTTTGTTGTATTTTGTTTTTGTTCGTTGTTATCTGTATTTTCGGACCGGTAGTGTCCGCTTTTATTGTACTGTGTTTTTCTTATATATAATATCTGGGATGATCTGATTTGTCAAAAAAAAAAAGGGTCTTCAAACTGTCAGATTCAGCACTTTCATCTATAGAAGATCCATCATCTTTGAAGAGATAAGAATGATATCTAAAAACAAAAGTGAGAATGGTACAACATCTGAGTGGCAACCAATACCTCATCTCCCAAAATCTAAGACCTTGAAACCTTCAACAATATATAATAGCAGAAAGAAAGAATGCATCAGAAAATTTGGTGACATATTACCATTTAGAGTTTTTTTTCTTTTTATCCCCAAACTATGCACCTTTTCTCTACTTAGTCCCTAAACTATCAATTTGACGATTTCATCCCCTCAACTATCATACCGTTACCTACTTAATCCAATAGATAACGGAAGTTAGGAATTTGGACGGAAAATGCCATGCAAGGCATGTTTGGGACCCTGTAAAGCAGATACTTGACCTTAGTTGCAGGAAACTCCTAAAATGAAGCCGCTCCCTCCTTGGGAGCATGCTTTCGCTCTCCCAAGGAGCTTGACGGGAACCCACTCCCATTGAGATTGAAGCTTTTGTATGATCTTTGTATAGGAAAACATGGATTTGTCACTTGGCTTTATTCATTGATCTTCCATGGACACATGATATCTTGCCCAAGTCATGATATCTTGAAAAGAAAATCATATATTGTAACACTAGCCCATTTCTTACATTTATGGTGGACTTGGCCCATATTTTTACTTCTTAAGTTTGTAATCATATTTTTTGGTATATATAAACCTTCTAAAAAAATTAAGTTCTCCAATTTTCAATCTGTTTGGAACGATACGAAGATCTTATTTTTCTGATCATATTATTCTAAAGAGGCATGATCAATTTTTATCTCCAGAGCTATCATAATTAAATATCTATTTTTTATTTGGGACCCTTTAGAGCAAATACTTGATTATGAGACCTCTAGAAAGAAAAATTAATTATTACCTTTTAGCATAAAATAATCAGAAGAACAAGATCCTTACACTGGTTCACACGGATTGAAAATTAGAGCACTTAATTTTTAACCATATTTTTCATATATAAACAGTCTAAATTCTATATAAAGAACTCAGTCTTTTTAAAAAAATATATATATGTGTTAGTCTCTATAAAATGCCACATAAGATTCTAATATATGAATCTTGTAAAAAAATTAAGAGCTCCAATTTTCTATCTGTTTGAACTGGTACGAATGTCTTATTTTTCTGATCATTTTATACTAAAGGGTCATAATTAATTTTTATCTCTATGGCTCCCATAATCAAGTATCTGCTTTAGGTCCCAAATATTTCTAATTTCCGTTATCTATTGGACTAAGTAGGTAACGGTATGATAGTTGAGGGGTTATCAAATTGATAGTTTAAGGACTAAGTAGAGAAAAGGTGCATAGTTTAGGGGATAAAAAGAAGAAGAAAAAAAAAAACTCTACCATTTAATCCTAGGATGATCCATAAGTGAAGGCATTGCAAGATAATAGAGCAAGATTTCTGTCGATAATCCAGGCACGAGATGATAACTTGAATCCTGATGATACCTCAAAACATTCACTTCATGGTAGATGAACGTAAGAAAGCTTAGACTACCTATTGTTACTCGCTTAGTCTGATAGTCAACTAGTATCTTGAGGAATCTATCACCTATAGTCCTACTCAATTGATTTGACCTAGCTAAGCACCACATTATTGGCATTGCACCTAATAACACCGTTCAGCATACTCTCTCAGGTCTAATGCCAAGAGTATTGTAGTCATCAAAATAATATTTTTACTCACCAACATGTATACCTGCAAGAACAAATGTTCAACATGCACTCATTTTGGTCAGCTTTTACTCAAGGGGGTGCCCTTCCCAAGTGAATATCCCTTATTTTGGTACTAATCAATGGTAGTACTGTCGTAAATGTCAGCTAACGCACTAATGAAGAAAATGAAAATTAGAAACAATAAAAACTAAACTAGTAAGACAACTGTACATTGTACTACATTTACAATTATTCCATCAGGAAAATACATTACACCTAGTTAAGTTCAGCATGAAATTGATTAAAGCTCTTCACAAACTAAAAAATTATCCTCAAATCACATGTTATTTGTTCTTTGGGTATCTGCCAATAGGATTGAATAAAAGAAATCCACTAAGGTACATATATGGAAGATTGTAAAAGTCCTTCCAAGGTAAGGAAAAGGCTCATCTTCAACTGATTCTAGGCTTGACAATTTAGAATATATGCTTCATAAAATTCTTGAAAAACTGAAGCATCGCTTTGTTCATAATCATGAAACAAGTTCTTCAGTACAGTGCTAAACCAGATTATATATCCTTCACTATCCAATCTATCCGCATCTTTGAGCATGCCTCCACCATTCTCCAGGATTCAACCCAATCACCTCTCAAGAAATTCTTAAAAACATAAAATTATGGTCTGGAATCACTGTTACTTCTCGAGGGGGGAAACAAGGTTCTTTGAACTACTCTTGGCGACCTAACCACGTTGTTCTGAAGTTCAACATGAACAAGAACCCACATACCAGCCATGCATAGGCAGATAGGAGGATTTCTCGAAGAATATAAACACTGAGGTGCCATAAGTTCACTGGGATGGACACTATTGAAACTATAAACTAGATACAATTAAGATAAAGTCTACCCTAGAAACCATAAACAATAACCTATTCTATGAGTGTCAATCTACCACAAAATCTTTAGCCTTCCCAATAAGCACGGCAATTTCATGTCAAAAGGGTTTTGTTACAATCCATTTGACATGGAGAATAGATATAACTAATGGTCAGACGCATCAAATGTAAAATTTGAGGACTTGTAGATATCGATACGAATATGAATATGACATGGCAATTCGTAAACTAATTATTCAGCTTTACATTGTCTCATAAACTAGTTAAAAAGTTGGCCAAAAACATTTTCTGTATAAAATTTGCTAGACTGAAAAACATAGATAAGCCAATTGAGGCTCCAAACTTCCACAAAAGATAGATTAGCACCGCACCTCTTCATATCGGCCATGTGCATAGTGAAGTGTAGCATCACCAAGCTTTCGTGTTACTTCTGGACTTAGTTTATTCTTTGATCCCTTCCGCCTCCCTCTCTTCCTAGACTGCACAGGAAATAAAAGCATGTAGTACATGGAACAAGAACAGAATGTGATATAACATGCATTGTAGATGCCACATGCCAACTATCACCAAAATGTGTAAGTTAGATGCAATATTTGACAAAATGAAAGAGAAAATCATGAAAGGGATAAGGCCACGTTCTCGATCTTAGTAGCAGGGAGCTCCTAAAGTGGCGCCACTCCACCTTAGGAGCGCGCTCCTACGCTCCCAAACTAAGGAGCTTGACAGAAGCCCGCTCCCACTAAGATGAGAGCACGCACCTTGAGAAGATGGGAGCTTTTGTACGATCCTGGTCTCTGAAAAATAGGAATTTATTACTTGGCTTTATGAATTGGTCTTTGATGAACTCGTACATCCCCAAGTGATGATATTTGAAAAGAAAACATATATTTTAACAATAACCAATTTCTTAAACTTATGGTGGACTTGGCCCATATTTTTACCCCCTAAAACGATTGTACTTTTAAATTTTGTATTCTATGATACATTGTTTTTGTAATATATGTACACGTTCCTTTCACGCTCACAACTTTGGAAGTTTCTATATTCCCCTGCTCCCGCTCCCGCTCCGTGCAACTAAGGTCTGGATGGGTTAACCTTCGATTGTTGGAAGGTTTTCAAGAGTGATACAATGGAACTTTGAGTTGAATTGTACATTTAACTCCTAATAGGAAGAGTTCTTTGAAAACGGGGAAATGGCCAAGTTTAGTCAGCTCCGTACAAATTTTTTCCTATGGTTTTTGTCAAAAATGACTTTCAAGAGTTGATTTCCATTCTGCAGGAAAATTGACTCATACGATCGCTTGCAATGAGGGAATTAAGTGCAAATATCTTAATATTCAGGAATCGGTAGCTGTAAACATTCGTTTTATAGAATATTCCAGATTATAAGGAGGTCTTCCTGAGGAAATAAAATAAGAATTTTTTCCAAAAAAATCCTTACTCTCCTAGACTTGTCAGTTTTAACTAAGGGATGGAAACAATGTAAGGAAATATTCAATGATTTAAGAGGCATGATAGTTTGGATGTTGCACTGACAATGAATGAGGTGGTGGGGTATTGATTCATGTAACGAGGAACAAATTCTTTTCAAGGCGGACTTTGAGAAACCCTTTAACCATGTCAATTGAAGATTTTTGGATATGGGGTAAAAAGTAAGGTTTTGGAGAGAGAGAGATGGAGGGATTGCATTAGTGGGGTTCCGTTCTAGGACCTGTATAAAGCTACTGGGCGCCTTAGACAAGTGAGTAATCTCCAGTACACCAACATTATTGGCAGATATGTGGCATAGTCTTGCTGATAAAGCTAAGAAGTGGGCTTAGTTAATGCTTTTGGTGGGGATTGTGTTTAAGTTTCGCATTACAGACAACGATACCATTTTCCTTTCTCACAAGAAGACTCAAATGGTATGCCAAGATACCTGAGTTTACTGCCAATCAAAAAGTGAAATCTGAGTTTACCATCTATTAATTCATATTTCATAAAAAAAACTGATATCGTAGAGGTGAAATGCTTTGTCAACTTGTAAACACCAACTAAGAAAATAAATGAGGAGATAAAGAAATGCAAATATTTGTGTCCTTGAAAATATTAATTGGTTAAGGCAAACACTTTAACATGTACCAACATTTGACATAGGTATGTGGGTCTGTAAACACTATGTGAGAATGTGGAGATGAATCAATAGTTGTTGAAGTGCTTAATAATCTCCACGAGAATCTTAAAAAATGCTTGATAACTCTTGCAAAGCGTTTGCCCAAAGAACAAGTTAACATAGAACCCCCTAAAAACTTGAACTTTTCAATGGATGAGATTTCCGATTCTCCAATATAAAAGAAAATGTGCTTCACTCCTAGAAAAAACCTTGGATTTGATTAATCAAATTCATGATCGCTTGTCAACATTTTCACATATCAGGGACTCACACCCATAAGTTGATCCAATCCACCCATATTGTTAAAGACTTAAAAGTGGTCCATCCATGTTTCTTCAGGGTGACTATTTCGACTTTGATAGACCAAGAAACCTGTTTTTCTTTACTAATTAGATGGAAAGTGGGCCGTCTCAAAATTAGTGTCTGCAAGAAAACTTACTAAGTCATAGCATAATCATCTTGATAGTTGCTTTTGTTGTCTTCTAACTCTCACACTAGTAGGTTTAGTGGCTACTACACGCCTAGGAGATTAACTAACCATGAAGTTCTAAACTATGGCAGCGAAGAAATGACCAATAATCACAATACCTTCTTTGATCTCTTCCGACGACCATAGTTCATGACTTCCATTATTTCTTCCATGCTCGCTCCATTGAAACCCTCTTGCCTTGACTTCTTAACTGGGCTTTCACTACCAAAGAAACTTGATAAAATGAGAGTACACTTCAAGTTTGCAATGCGTATGACTAGAACACTGATTATTAAGAAGTATTCATCTGAATATGGAAACACAAACACCAGCCAAACTACAGGAGCACTAAGGCCAATATACTAATGAAAATACAAGTATACAACTTTGCAAAGATAAGATGTCAATTGGGAAGGCTGTGTGCCTGCTTGAAATCCAGCCAATAACCACCAGCTATGTAGTACCGACACTTGCTACCGTATCCGGCGACACGTATGGGATATGGGACACACCAAATGGATGCCAACAATGGATTGAAAGATCATGGGACTCAACAATTTGCACATGGATGTTGTGAGTTTTCGTTCTATAGTGTTTCTCTGTGCTAATCATTTGATTGAGATTAACTTCCTGGGATTGGAGAAATTTGAAATAGTCTAGCCCAATCTGTCACTTCAGAATGAAAAATTGGGGTTAGGGTTATCCCTACTAATCCAGAACCGC
Source organism: Rhododendron ovatum (assembly GCA_019656835.1). Lineage (NCBI taxonomy): Eukaryota > Viridiplantae > Streptophyta > Magnoliopsida > Ericales > Ericaceae > Rhododendron > Rhododendron ovatum. The sequence goes on along the minus strand of CM033794.1, from coordinate 18,529,619 downwards.
AATCAAAACAGCCAATACTAGCACCAGAGCACTATCCACATGTAACGTTTCAACGAAAGAGATATCGACAGAATATTTCAACGAAACAGCTATCACCAAGTAATCGTTTCAATTTTCAGTAACCTCAAAGGAAATTGAATAGGAGAGTTTATTTGGTTTAAATCTTTGCCGTCTTTTTTGTACTGTTCTTTCTGTTGTTTTCTCTTAATTTTGATGTAGAACACGTGGAGGCCCAATTCCATGCTGGACCAAGCCCTCAGAAGCCGAAGCGGTGTTCAATTTTAGATTACACAATTTGGCAAAATTCGGACGAGTTCGGAATAGGCCCAAACTTGGCAAGTTGACTTATTTTCGCACTGCGGTCAATACTCACCCCCCTAAATCGTGACTGATGGTGTTTTTCGGCCTAATTCCTTCGTTTAGGCCTTCAATTGCGTTATTTTACCGTTTTAAAAAAGATTTGTTTCATTAATAACTCTTAGACCGTAATTCCTTTTAAGTTGATTCTTTTTGGAAAAGTCATGTTTTTCTTTCCCGTTTTCAATTTTAGGAAAAGCCCCAAATTCTATTACTTTTTATTTTTCAAGTTTATTTTTAAGGTTTTCGGCCTATATAAGGGTTTGTAACCTAGAGTTTATTCAGCCGTTAATCAATAATATCGCTGAGTTTCTCTCTTTCTTCCTTGTGTGCAAGGTTTGCACGTTGCGACGAGTTTATCTCGTTTGGGTTAGTACGCTACCTAGCCTCTCGTGAATTCTGTTGCATCAAATTTTTACTAGACTTGGTCCAAATATTTACATTGCATCCTTCGGAATAGGAGAAGTATGAAACAAAAAAGACAAAGCAGGAGTAGTAAATGCCGAAGTTACCGCGGGTCGGGGTGGGGTTGGGAAAGAGATTTACGCTTCCTCTCAGCCAAAGCTTCATACGCGTGCTCAAGGCGCTCAAATTGTTGATAAGGTTGGACTCCAAAGGTATCGTCTTCAGTGAAAGCCAGAGGATCCATCTCCCCGTCGAATCTGAATGCATACACACCATCACCGTCTCCGTCTCCGTCTTCTTCTTCGTCAGTTTCATCCTCGAATTCATCATTAACATCCTCATCTCCCTCACCCTCTTTCCGTTCTTGGTCGTCTTGTACAGCATCAATTAATTCCATTCTGCTATCATCACTATCTCTTTCGCAGGTGTCCATGGAATTCAAACAGGAGAATGAATTGCTTTCACCGCGTTCACCATTCAACGTGCCGCTCGTTCCCATTCCTCCTCCTACCATAGTTCAAATACATTCTCCACGTGCCGCTCGTTGAGAGAGTGAGATGATGATGGTCACTGAGTTCAGATCTAATCTCTCCACTTGTGATGGTCACTGTCGCACAGCCTCACCGTTTGAGAGTAGAGAGAGAGAGAGAGAGAGAGAGAGAGAGAGGTGAGCAGCGAGACAGAGAGAGGTGTGACCGTCTGAGAATTGTGTGACCGTTTGAGAAATATTGAGAGAGAGAGAGAGAGAGAGAGAGAGAGTGCGAGAGGTGAACGAATCGGTGAATCCGCAGAAGTAAGGCCAGAATCCGCACGTTGAGAGACTCAGAGGGTGTTCCACTGAGCCTCTTCTTATAAAAGTTTTTTTTCTACGATTTTCAAACTTAAATATAATAAAAATAAAAAATAATTTTTTGATTTTTTTACCGTATAAAAGATCTCAATGAAATCTATCAAATAATATCCATATTGGTAGAAAAATTATTTATGTAAGTACATAATTTTTGGACTTAAAATTTACCTTCTTTTTCAAAAACTCACTTTTTGAAAAAGTGGAACACACACTGAGAGTGTGAAAGTTCAAGAGAGATCGGAGTGCCGTTCCACTTCAAGAAAAGGGACGGTTTTGGAAAAAGAATTTAATTTCAAGGTTAAAAATTATGTATTTAAGTAAATAATTTTTCTACTAATATGGATCTAATTTGATAGATCTCATTAATATCTTTTAAACGGTGCAAAAAAAATTGAAAAATCATTTTTCATTTTCGTTATATTTGAGTTTGAAATTATCTTCTTTTTGAAAAAGAAGGTTTTGGGAGAAAGTGGAACGGGGCAGAGGTGTCTTGGCTCACGTTGAGAGACTGAGAGTGTAAGTGTTCGAGAGAGATCGGAGACTGAGATGTCTGCTAAGGCACCATCTCATTCCTTTTATATGATCTGTGTAATTATGTGCATATGAGACACAATAATCTATATGCACCAACTTATCGAAAATTCTATTAGAGTCCTATAATGCATCACTCAAGGGCCCCCCGAGCTTGAAAATCGGATCCCTATCTTTCATGTGGGAGAGATTATATCATTTCTGCCAAAAATGAAGTAAATTGTTTATCGTTATATACTTGATTGTTTATAACGTTCATTTTCTTATTAATGAATCTACATGCTGATGAAGGAGCTTTTAAAATCATTTGGCTTATTTAATTTCTTATTTGTTTTTCCGTGCCTCATGCCGTGCCCTTTCGTGCCCCGTGTCGTGCCCATGCCTGTGCCCGGCTAGAATCGTGTCGTGCTGTGCCGTTCCTGTCCACTTTCCGTGCCCGTGTCATGCTGTACCAATCCAACTTCTGTGCCGTGCCTGTGTCGTGCCCCCAGCCCACTAAAATCGTGTCATGTCAGGCCAAGACCGTGCCTGTGACGTGTCGTGTTGCCCCATGCCCGTGTCATGCCGTGCCGGCACGGCCCATTTGGCACCTCTAAACAAAGGGATACGGCTTCTACTCGAATCAAGGAATACTCTCTCTATTTAAGTTTAATTTTCAGCTCACTTGTGTTTACAAAAAATTATTTTGACAGATATTTAGAAATTTTTAGATTCTAGCTCCTGAAAATTATCTTAGAATGTTTATGAAAAATTATACTATACATAATTGATTTTTTGAATTTATAGGTTCTGAGAACTTTAAAAAAACGAAAAAAAATTCAAAGATGGGTTTGAGTATCTTTTCAAAATCTTTAAAATTTATACAAATTCTACACAATACCGCGGCTACAACAAACAAGTTTATAAACTTCTACTAAATCTAAAATCTGAAATTTATAGCAGAATGAGAAATTAAAATTTAAAATTTGTATCCACAACTATTGTGAACTCGCCCAATAATCACCGGCGAAAACTAGAAACTTCTTAAGAGCAAGTTGGATGCGATTACTTTATTAAAGAAAATTAAGTAAACTATCGCTAGCTAAAAGCATATTTTGTCAACCAATAGTGACCAAATGCTTTCTGGTAATGCTGTCAAAATTCCAAATGCACAATCCTTTTTGTTCTATTTTTTTCACAAAATGTCAAAATACATTCTCATGTGTGGGTCAAATTAGGAGATAGTATAAATTACAGACAAAGGAATTTTAACTTCCTACTATAACTAGATCTTGTGCTCATTGGTCATTCTTTGAGATTTTTTTTTTCCCATTTTGAATTACAATGCATCATCGAAACAATGTATCGAGGGAAGAATATTTAAGAAAAATAAGTAGGGCAGAAAAATCAATAACTCTATTAGATAAATGCTCCTTTAAGGTTTTCATCAAAATCAACAATGAAAATAAATTTACGACAAAAAGAAAAGACACAACTACTATTACAAAAGGACTTGTCCAAAATGTCACAAGATCCTCAATCTCCCATCCCAAGCTGCTTCCTCACGGTTTAATCAGTGCTAGATCAGTTGATCGGATGACAGAGAGGATATCTGGGACGAGAGAGACAAGGACAAGGGATCTGATCCTATTGAAAACATGAGGTACAATCCAGGTCAGCCGATAAAAATTGTCTCAACTCTCTTCCAGCATCTGCTTTCCTCACTGTACATAGAGTCTCCGCTGTTTTTCTGGGTTGGAGACAAAATGATACAATCCCTTGTATGACGAAGTTGGCTTCATCTGGAGGAGACTGGGCTCTCAACACTCAGGAGAGTTGAAGTCTCAAATGGTCCTATGAACCTGTTTAAGATAATGCTTGCTAGAAAGAATCCACGGAAGAAACATAAAAGTTACAATCACGTTAGCCAAAAGATTTTACAGCAGAATGGATACTGAAATTTGACAAACAGGGCACTAAAACCACTACTTAGGAAATTCATACCAGTGTGCAAGAGGAAGTTCAGACACCTGTTGTTTGGTATCCTCCAAGACGGAAGCCAGCATTTCTTGCCTCCTTTCTTGTTGGGCTTTCCTTCGGTTGGTTTTCAGGACTATAAGGAGAGCAGTAATGTCAGCTGGGCTAACCCCCAACGACTCTGCTTGCTTGACCAATGGTTTGAGGCCTCACCTGAAAGCAGGAGACATAATTTAATCTGAGAAAAAGCCGTCTTAAGGTTTATTTATCATCAAACTTCATAACAAAAACAACGGAAAGGTTAACTTTCACAGAAACTCAAAAGGAGGAGAAAAGCAAAAGTTCTAACGCAATCTCAATCTGATAAGCAAATGGATCTGGTATCCCGTTCAACACTTGAAGGCAATATACTTACCTAAAACGAAGCTCTATATATCCAAACCCAACCAACCCAAATACCTGAGGCCCTGAACACAGCCAAAGCCTGAGCCAAAAAAAAGTTGACAAAAGCAAACCTCTTACCCCGTTCCCAATTACAGTGTCCATAGAGTTGAACTCTTAGTTAGATGCTATACATCAAGAGTCAAGACCAACAAGTTGAGAAATCACATGGCATGAGAAATTGGCTCGGATGCAAGCTACACTAGAAAAGCTTGCAGGAAAAGGATTTGGATAGTGGGCATTAAGGTGGTGTTCCTCCACTGCAGACTTTAGTAACGCAACCACCAGCGCATACTAAGCGTTGTCGTCCATTGGTTGATGGGACAGTGTGTCAAGTAGGAGTTCCTGATTTTTGACAAGGAAGTATTCTATGTTTGGCTACAAAGTTCAAAGAGTTTCTTTCATTAAACCAAATGACTGCAGAAAGGAAGCAACTTTTTCCTGAAGCAAATAAGGCACGACTAGAATTGGGGGGCCAAATATTAACAGGAGCATCTGAGCATTATGCCTCCAGAAATAGCGATGACATGAAGTAATGATCGGGAACATTACCATAGTGATGAGTTTAATGACATAACACATCCCATGTTAACATCATATTTCAGATTTTCCCCACTCATAGATGAATCCTATGTCATACAAATTTGCAACAAATTTGGAGTGCCATCGCCATTAAATGAAACCAGGAAAAGAAAAAAAAATTAACTCCTTACAATTTTTCATCTGAGACAACGGCCAATATCTTACTGGCATGTTTATGATTATTCATACCTTGGATAGTTTTTCACGCGCTTCAAGGCAAAGATTTGTCATTGAATAGTAATCCAAATCCTCGGGAAGAGGTCTATGTTGCTGGTGAACCATCTACAAGTAGAACAAGAGAAAGGAATTTAGAATTAACATGCTTCATAAACATATGTGACATGCTCAATAAAAGGACACCTCCAAAAGGGTCTTGAGCTTTTCCATTGCATCAAATGTCTTGCTCATTCCACAAGGCAGATGAAATGCAACAATCTACTACGGTTGATTACTAACCTGCTGTAGTTGGCTCTGCTGGCGCAAGATAAAGCCCTCATACTTGATATCAACCTCCACACATTCTTTGTCGATTCTAGATAGGAGATCGTTTCCAAAGCCATGCTTATCAAGAACTTTATAATATATGTGAGGTTTCTTAAGAAGACTTTCCAGGGTTGAGGAGTCCTTCACTGGCTGACCAGACAAAAGGGTAACATTAGCAGCCAAATTTCCACCTGGAAGTGAACACCAAATAGTAAGTTGGTTATCTATACCTCTAAAACAAAAACAAATCCAAGCGATTTTTCTTCAAACACCGCAACTTGTGTTGTATAGGAGAAATTAAGGGCGAATCTGAGAGCCACAAAAATGCACCTTCAATACTTGATGCAAATTTAATTACCTAAGGCAAACAGTGAAGGCTCTAATCAAAGGACAATCATGCAATTTAAAATTAGATACAAAAGTGAGTTGCATGTGGCTGCACTAGGTTTCAAAGATCATACCTCCAGTTTTTAAGATACAAGAACACCCTTCAATAGCAAACTGCGCCTCCCCTCCCCCCCCCATGATGAAAGGCGCATGTAGGGTCTATGGGTGAAAGCATATGTCACTTTGTCTTACTATACAGGTAACAAGATAATTCATGAATTTATAAAACTCCTGCAAACTAATTCTGATGTTTTCCTTCTTTTTATGCACATGCTAGTAAGCTATCAACCAAACAAGTAGGAGCACAAATGTGTTCGAAGTCAGTCAATCAGGAGCACCATTAATTTGTCAACTCGCAACAATTTTACCTCATGTCTGATTCCAAAGCAGTGATCAGACATGTTAAAGCATATGTCAACATAGTTTCATACTGCAATAGGCCAGTAAATTTGTTCCCACAAAGACCAGCGCTCAGCTATTGGTCTATATGCTCTTCGAGAATTATTAAACAGGTAGTTGTCACGACAAGTGGAATTAATGTCGTACTCTATGTCTACATATCAGAATCGCTTATGGAAAATTTAGGTGTGCCTTACATCTTTCTTTCAACAAAACAAAAGGAAAAAAAAACACTTCTTATCACATACTTTGATAAGTAGAAGACAAACCTGAAATCCTGACGGTTTTTAATCGTTTCTTTTCCTCTGAAATTCGAGCTTGCTTATCCTGATATATTTTCCAGCGCCTATCATCTATCAAACCAATTTCACGGCCCAGAGGAGTCAGATGGCTGTCCGCATTATCAGACCGGAGCAGCAAACGGTGTTCTGAATGGCTAACAGGAGGAAAAAGCAACTAATAAGAAAGGCCAAAAATCAAACATAGGAAAAATGAACAAAAGCCCCTCCAAAATTGTTTTTTGAGGAACTAGGTAAATCATCACGCGAAGTCTAAACTACAGAGGATCGGCCACTACCCCAGGAGCTTCAATTTATGAAACTTATATAGACCATAGCCAGAATGAGGATCTTGAGGTTTGGCAGGAATATTTGAATTCTTTTGGCAGAAATACTGTAGAAGACACTTTGGCAGATATTAAACATACCTCTCAAAACAAACCAGCAGTCACATCTGCGCTGGCTCCAGAAAGCATTTTTAGACAAGTCTATTTGAGATATGGCAACTTTTGAAGATTGACATTTCTATAGGTAACATCTCAAATAAACTAATTTATTGGGTAGACAATAATCCCATTGTATGTAGTTCAAGCATATGCGGACTCCCCTCAGCAATTATGGCTCTAATATGATTGAAAGGGTAACGCACAATTTTCACTCGGGCTTGTATTGCTGGGTTTATCCCTTTACTTGGGCTTTTAGGCCTTTTTTAGGCGTTTGGGCTGCGTCCCATGTGCGCTTTATTGTTTTATCTGGGCTTTAAGGCCTTTTAGGTGATGGCTTTTTCCCTAGGGGTTTCTTTGGTTGGCATCTTGCCAATCAAAGGTTTGGGTATCAGATGGGCACTCGTTGCTCTTCTCCTTGCTCCTTTTGGTCTTCGTATTTCACATTCAAAGATTAATAAAATCTTTTTTCGCCATTCCAAAAAAAAAAAGGCACAATTTTCATTAACAGCTGCCCTGTCCCATTTTGCTCAAGCCTAGCACCGAATTTTAACCTTCAACATGCAATAGGACATCTTGAGTCTGTTTCGTTTATAGCTCAAATCTGCACAGATACTCAAACAAGCTTCCATAATGCAAAACTAGCAGCGACGATATTTTGATATAAAGAACAAGCTATTCAATATCAGAAATAATAGGTCAGTCAATCTGTGTCATTTCCTGATTTTGCATGTCTTGCCTAGAAACGTGAATACAGACAGCAAACAAGTTAATTTCACCCCATAGGATATTTATTTGTGCCTCTTTTAAATTCCTCTGCTTCTGTTCCCTCCTATCTACATCTAGAAATTTACAGCTTCGTATGTCCTCCTCAGAGTCTCACACAAGACAACAACAAAGGAAAGGTTATCTACCTTGTTAACATGCGATAAGGCTCTCGCAAGTCTTTGGTGACCAGATCATCAATCAAAGTCCCTATGTAACTGCTTTCCCTCTCAAGAACAACAAGGGGTTTACCATCTGAGTGCCTTGCAGCATTAATTCCAGATAGAATTCCCTGATCCAGAGAACATAGAAAGTGAGCAAAGGTCTGTTTGATGCATGAATACAAGTACTAGAAACAACTAAACTTCCAACCCAAAAGAAAACAAATATTATTATCTTTGATGTGTGAAACCTAGGAAACTAACACGATAGATGGCATAATATAAGGCTTTAACCAAAGTATAAGACCTGCGCTGAAGCTTCTTCGTAACCTGTTGTCCCATTTATTTGACCAGAGAAGAAAAGTCCTTCAATTTTCTTTGTCATAAGTGACCTAGAGCACTGATGAGCAGGCAAGAAATCATACTCCACAGCATAAGCAGGTCGCAGCATTGAACAGTTTTCAAGTCCAGGTAATGTTCGCAAGAGTGGTAACTGTAGTCTCTCAGGTAAACCAGTTGAGAATCCCTGCAAGGATGCCAAGGAAATCATCTAAAGCTAGATGTAGCGAAGAATCATAAGAAAATACTCCATATAACATAATTTGCTTGTATCTTGTGTGGCAAAATAATAGGCAGCATTATACAAAGGGATATCATTGCCCATCCCACCCTCTTTTTGTACATGTATTCTTCCACTGGACTGGGTTCCATGTCCCTTTGAAATTTTCTCTACATATTATCTTTACATTTGAATCCTCTCCTCTTTTTACTTCTGCTTTTGTATTTCTGTCCACAAAAAAAAAAACGCATTTCACATCTTGACTTTTTTTCTTCTAGTAAGTTACGCAAGTTCATATCTGATAAAGGATTTTATGCGCAATTTTTAAATCCATCAACCACCCAAAGTTGAGGTACCTTTGAGGCCAGGAAATGTAAATGGAGGTCACTACACCATCACAGTGTATGGAGAAATTTCGTACTTCCTTTATTTGCCTTAAAAATTAAAAGGGCATCATATAACATTTCAAACGCAGCAAAGAGATGAAAATATGGTTCATAGTAATCTGCAATCAAGAAAAATCAACTCATAGTATGGGTGGAGCCCATGAGACAATACATTCGTGCTAATGTTTAGCAGTGGATCTCAATCTAAATTTGTCGATGCATATAGCTGACACTTAACACTCAAGTAGTAGGGGTTAAGGTCTTATCCATGTGATGCTGGATTAAATAATATGGAAGAAAGCAATGAAGATGTTACAGTAGAATACAACCGTAACGACATCCTTAAAACAGAAACAAAGTTGAGCAGTTAAGGAACTCGACCGGTTGATCTCAGCCATACTGATCGTAACACAAAATTGGTAAAAACAAGGGAGGTCTCCATTAAACCAAATAAATTGAAATGATTATTTTGATTCAGCTTTAGCAAATGATAAACATTAACAGAAGGCACTTTTACTTGCTAATACAAAAGGTAAGGAAAAGCAAAGTTCAATCTCACCTGCACATAGAGCTCTGGCACAGTCCGACCTTCAGGTTCAAGAAAAATTTGATGAGATTCTTTATCTCGAAATCTAACAATCTAAAACAATAAATAACTGATCAAGCATGTTTGAATGGAAACAATAACTTCTAAACCAAGATAAGAAAACAAGACAAAAAACTAACAAAATTTCTGCATAAAGATAGCCAGTTTCCAAAATACAATAAAAGTCCATTTTGTGTCCATTTTTTTGACATGCATCTTTTTCCTATCTACAAGAACCTGACGGAAGTTTTCTCTAGGGGCTACAGACACCGATAAGCAAATCAACCTCGATCTCATGTTTTTCCTCCAACCAAATCAGAGTAACTAGTAAATCCAACATAAGATCATTCATAACGTGCTTTGCCCTACTTCGGCATTTCTTTCATTGAAATTTTCCCGTAATAGTATTAGCAATTTAGCATTTTTGTATCATACAGCAATGATTAAAAACTAAGGTACTACTTATCAGAGGAAGAAAGAGTGATGCAGTAAGAAAAAACAAAGGGAAAGGAGTAGTGTAGATGGCTGGTGGGAGATGAGGTGGCTATGTTAGCCCTTGGGAATTATGGTAGGCACTAAGATGGGTGGGGTAAATCAGAGGTAGGAGATGTAACTGTTAGGTAGCTTGATTATGCATTGTTGGCCCATCTCCTAACAACTTAAGCTTTTGGGACAATTGGTAACTTAACATGGTATGAGAGCTTTGGTTGTGAGAGGTCTTGGGTTCAAGTCTCTTTGTTTGCATTTGTTCCCCATTTGCATTCTGCTTCTCCCCTTCGTAGTCTGTTCCGCTCTATCTGTGAAAAAATTGCATCTCCACGTGCAAGACGGGGTTGCACGTGAGGGAGGGTGTCAGATAGCTTGACAAAAATTTGTTGGGCCATGACCTAACAGCTTAAACTTTTGGGATTACTGGCCACTTAACAGTAACAGCAGAGCGAGCCTTAAAAGAGAGAATGGCAGTGGTGTGCATGGTGCTTAGATGAATGGAGATAGCATAGTGAAGGATCCTTTGTGCATGCAGGGAGGAGCCCTTTCATAAAGGTGATCGAGCCATAGGGCCAGCTCATCCAAGCACCACCTCCCATGCTGAAGGATAGGTGGCTCAGCCCCCTTGGTATGACAACCTGAAGAAGAAAAACAGTGTGAGGAAAGAGAAGAGAGCATGATAGCATTCTCTTCCTCCCACACTAGTATCTATAAAGTACGTTCAAGTACAAAATGCCCCTAGGAAAGAACCCTAAGTAATCACATAGAAACTGAAGAAAGGAAATAGACTCCTTTTTATCAGATTATTTGTGTCAACTGAGATGTGAGAGGGAAAGTGGAATTGACTTCAACCATGGACCTGATCATTTAGACATTAACTGGTAGATGTTTCAATTTTAAACACTTTGTCATCAATCTAGGCCAGTCAAGGCTCATCCAGTCTTATGAACCTAACCAAAATGGACAATGCCTGAATTGCACAAAGTTGTACAATCCACGATTATTCACCCATTATCTCATCTGTGTGACATCATAAAAGATATCTATAAATTGTTTCAGCCATATTACAATTTACAAAAAACCAAAAAGGAAAAACGAATAATCTCTAATATCCCAGCTTTCGCTCTGCCTAAAACTTGAACAAATGAGAGATCAAGACACCATAGTTTCTCCCAAACAAGTCATATCAAGCCCAAGTGTGGGACTCGTAGTTGCACCTGACTAAGCACCAGTTAATGAAGAAACCTCAAACAAAGAATCAGGATATACTATGAATTACAAGAGGCTTAAGAGCTGATTCATGCATAACATAGTCCATCAATGACAAACTTAAAAGAACTTGACAAACTATAACCCGCTATCAGATTAGCAAACAGCAACTAAAATATTCCTAAGCATAACAAATGAAACAATGAGATTGGTAAATCAAATCACTGGTGTAAGGAGATGTATAAACCCAAGGGTCAATTGTCTGATACTTCATGAATTTAGAAGTGTCCATACAACATAGAATACAACACTGCAACAAAAAATATTCTGCAAAATGTCTATAGCATACGCACTTAATTAGAGACAGGATTGGAATATAAAATATACCTAGTCTTCAATGGAGGGGCAGGATCTGGGTCCCTTAGCTTCAACCCATCCTCCATAAGTAGGAGTTTCGTGCAAGTTCTCTTTAATCAGTTGGTGGGTTCTCTTCGTAGTACGTGTAAGATAGCAGCACATTTGCTCCCTTTCTATATGGTAATCAGGATCAAAACTAAACCAGCTAACCTGCTCAACATCAACTCACATTCACAATAATCCTCGATGCTGATTCAATTTCATTCAATGCTCAAGGTAAAAAGCAAAATCCCTTCAGGTAATTGTTCCTAAGTCGCAAGGCTATCGACTTCTAATATTGCACTGTAACCTTGAGCTGTATAGGTGATAGTTACAATGCTTAAGCCATTAGTTCAACATGTGATGGTAGCTGTACCTAATAACCACATCTTTGACTAAAGCAATCTAGCCACTGAATTGTGCGCAAGCATTTCTCCAAAGTCCAAAGAATATCGCATTTTTGTATAGTAGCAGAACGGAAAATCTTCAAAGAGTGTTTCCTGGTGATTATACCAGCTGTGTAGCCAATTGACTTGCAAATTTGTTTGCGCTGAGTGTATTGGACATGCATACTGAAACATGTTGCCACAGTGTCTAATCAATGCACATTTGCACATCTTTTCGGACAAAGCGTGAAGGGCACTATCTGAACATGTACCATTGTACCTTATGCATTTGCAATCCTTTTCAGTCAAAACAAAATATTTATGTTGCGAGAATGAACAAAACAAGTTGGAATGCACAATCTGAACATACATTATAAAAATTTAACGTACTGAGCCTCCTAATGAGATTAATAGGAGGACCTCATCATCTCCATGTTGCGGCTCCAATCCAGAGAAATCTACTGTACGAGAATCCACGCATGCAGGTGTTCAAGTTTTTAATCGATCAGTTTCAAATCCAAGCCGCTGTAAGTTTTCTGTCAGACCCTTTGAAGCTGACTCACCAGCTATGTAGCACGGACACGGACACGGATACGGACACGGCAATTCTAATAAAATGGGGATACGGACACGGCGGGGGACACGCCACGTGTATAAATAAATAAAAAATAAATATATGTACATATATATAAAAAAAATTATGAACCATTGTATATATGAATAATTTCACAAATTGTATAAAAAAAATTCAAAGAAAAAATTACAGTTTAACCCAAATGTTTTGAATAATTTCATATTAACCCCCAAAATTTAAAAAATACTCCCTCCGTCCCATAATGTTTGGCACTTTCACTATTCCAGCCTTATGAAAAAATTAACAATATCTTTTAATCCATGGTATTTTTTTATAAGCAATATGGATCTTGTTTGATAGAGTTTAATTTGTTCTATTATACAAAGTTCAAAAAATTGCCTAAAACATTATGGATTGAAAGATATATGCAATTTAAAAATGGCACGCATTCCTGAAAATGCCAAACATTATGGGACAGAGGGAGTATTACATTTTGACCCCTAGCCGTGTCCCCGGCGTGTCCCCTATCAAAAAATAATAAAAATTATTGGACACGCCACGTGGCGTGTCCAATACGTGTCCCCGCCGTGTACACGGCGCCCTTTTGAAGCTCACCAGCTCTTCCTGCAGGCATAGAAGTTCTACCAACCCATATTTTCCCACTCATGAAAGTGCCAGTTGTAAGAATAACTGAAGAGGCATAGAAGTTCATGCCAAAAAATGTCCGAACACCTTCCACATTATCATTCTTGCCCAACAAAATATCAGTCACCATTGCCTGTCGAATACGAAGGTTTGGAGTGCTGCCAAATAAAAAAAACCATTTACGAGATAATAGATAAACACCACGCATATGCACACAAATAACCAGGCCCGCTTTTTCTCATAAATTTTTTCATAACAGAGAACAAAATCTTTCTACAGAGATCACACTACCACAGCTACGTCCAGAGATTCAGCTTCCATTCAAGAAAGATTTGATTCATGATTTCAAGTTAGCGGTTTGATTTCTCATTTCTTCATATAAGATTATTGTTTTGTCTGATGGCCCCTAGAAGTTTAGCTCAATAGCTTGCCCCCAATGAAGCACCATCAACTAAATGAATTGCAAAAAAATTTAAAAGAGGTTATCTAAATAAGCTTGCCTCTCCACAATTCCTCTCATATGCATAGCATATTCCCTCTTATCAGTTTGAGCACGTAATGCCCTCACAGCAGGGCCTTTTGAGCTGTTGAGAACACGCTTTTGCAAATAACACCTGAAATACAAATAAGAATAAGGACATTCACAACAGAACGTATTAAAACGTAATCTCAAGCAATTAATATCAAAACATGCAGACAAAAATATTGCTGGTATGGAAAGCACACACGTGCATACAAACACAAGCAAAAGCACAGAAAAATAGAGATGTTGACCTAAAAGGAAAAAAAAAAAAAAAGGGTATCCAATTCTAAAGTATGAAGCCAAGAGAATATACTGCCTCATTAAAATATCTATAATTTACCACTGGCTCATCCTTATGTATATCTGTAAATAGAGAGGTACATTTATGTACTAGGATGCAGGGGGATTTTGACATAGAACGAGTAAAATAGCAAATGTCATGACATGTATCAAAATTAAAACAATATAATCGTAGAAACATTACCACAATCCAATAAGAAGAAGATATATTTCTGGTAATCAAAGCAAAACACTACCACGCATTTTTAACATGTAAATGCGTGAAGATGTTGATACTACTGAGTTAATGTTGCAGCAAAAAAAACACCCTATTAAAAAGGAACAGTTGTACTCATGCCCAAGAAACACGAAAGGCATCTAAGGCGAAAAAGTAAGTACCTATCGGCAACCTTTCCAATTTCACCACCTAATGCATCCACCTCACGAACCAGCTGTGACTTTGCAGGTCGACCAACTGCTGGATTGCAAGGCTGTCTCAAGATTTTCTTAGTACGAATGTCTTTCCAAAACTTTAAGCCTTGTTTGAGCCTAAATGTTATCTCCAATGACCAGAGAAAACTATGATAGCTTTGTAGTTTTCATGTAAGACATCCAAACAAAAAAATAGCAGAAACATATTTAACGCTTAACTGTAGCAAATTTTGCCGATTAAAAAAAACAAAGGTTAACTGTAGCAATATTCAAGTAAATTTAGAGATATATAGTCATAACAAGTTGTTTATGAATTGTTAAAGACAGTAAATTGAGATACAGAGTAGATATCAACAAAGGTCTTACCTAGATTCTACGTAATGTTACATTTGATGAGCATCTTCTATCAGAAAAGGTCGAGATAGTAATAAAGGAAGTGTTCATATGTTAAAGAGTAGTAAGCCGAGAGCAAAATCACACTTGATAAGCTGGCATAGAACAGAAGGAAAGAATAAAACAAGAAGTAGGAGAAAGAAAAAGAGTCCGTTGAAGAGAGACTTAGTTAAATTCTTAATCAGTCCGATAATGCTGAATCGGATGAAGTTCATTAAAAGCCCCACATCTACAGGCTGACAAAAAATTATTGAACTCAAACTAAAGTCCTAAACAGATTTAACTCCAAAATAATACAAAATGTTGCTCCTTCACGTCCTACTTATCTAGATTATCGACTGGCTTTGCATCGCAACACTAACGAACATATCAACCCCCAATATCCTCCAATTCTTAGAAAACTTAGTCTCCTTCACACACAAAAAAGATGAAAGAACTGCCTCTCACTCAGCTCCAGTAAAAAAATTGAAATCCAGATAGAAAACCAATGCATACAACAAAAAGAAAGATAATCCTTGAACCCGCTTCCACAAGTGCAGATCGATTAAGATATTTGACAGTAAACGAAAATGGCACTTTAGAAGTTAAACCAAGCTATATTCATAACCACAATAATTTACCTGCCATGCAATGCGGTCAATATTTAGAGTGAGAAGAAGTGCTTTGGCCCCTAGATGAGCAGATGCAAGGGCAGCTTCACAGCCTGCATGTCCTCCTCCAACCACAATGACATCATATTTTCATCAGCTGCTTCAGCATGATTGTTCCAGTCTGCAAAATAAGACTCTAATGAATCTAATGCATAACAATTACCAAGAAGATTTATATATGAAGAGAGCAGTAATTTCACCTATATCTAAAATTATGTTATGTAAGACATTATTGAGAAGTCTAGATATACCTAAGACACTCAGACAACAATTTGCATTGATAAGGTCATACAAAATAAGCCCCTTATGCCATATTAGAACAGAATACCGAATACCTCTTCAATTGGGTATCCAACCCACTACCCAAAACAGGTTACTACAGAACTACCTGATTCGGTTAATTCTTAGAAATGAAGAGGACAATCCTATTCCTTGATCCAGTAAGTATACAACCCAGAAGAGTAAAAGATAATAGTATTGTTCTCCTCAACAGTCCACTCTGGTGTTTACTATATCCCAGAACCAGAATGGGAGTGAGAAGGAAATCCTATAAAACGCTAAAGTAAAAGATACATTCTGGGAACTAAACATGTCAGAGAAAGGATCTCCTAGAGAGAGAGAACAAAATTGGAACTATGACTTTATAGCTAGAGCCACTAGTAAACTGCTTGACTTATTACATTGACAGCTTGTTAAATTACTTCTTTGGAAGCTTGAGTATGAATATAAACTACGGTTAGCTAAAGAAACCAGCTCCTGTGACTGTTACAACTCCATTTTTGCTTAGGATAAACTGACAAACCTGAGAATAGAACTGACAGCCACAGAACAAATGATTAGGAGATTCTGTACATGACACATTGACACAGCAAACAAGAGCCATCTATAGTCACTCCCCATGAGAACAATCTGTCCTTTTATAGCAAGCTGCCTATGAAAAGCTAACCACTGAATGAAAGACCACCTAAGCACATGATGGGCTTTTTTGGTAAAATTTCTATTCGATTTATTACCTAACTCTCAATCTGAGCCATGTAGACTTCAAGGGATTGAGTTAGCAGAACAATTCAATTCTGGCAATTGAATCACCACATCATATATCCATATACCGTCACTCATTCGAATCTCTCATCTTAATCTCAAGGTCAGCTCCAAGTTTTTTGGGGCCCGATGCAAACTATTTAAATGGGCCCCCCATATCATTCACAAAAAAAACTATCTTTGAAAAGATAAAATCAACTTTACGGTGTAATATCATAAGCATTCAAAAACATAAGTACAAAAAGCTTGATAATCATTCAATCAGTTCAAAAAGGTATTACTTAAACATCATTATTCTCATACTTCTAATGGCAAACCTAGTATTTAAACTCTCGTACTATTTCTAATCTTGTGTACGCGTGTAACATTAAGAGTATAAAAAAATTAGGGGCCCAAAGTGGCCGCATCCTTGGACAAGCTGCAAACGAATCAAGCTGCTCGCGAGCAGCTCGTGGCTCAGCCCAAATGTTTAGTAATCAAGCCGAGCTCATGTTCAAGTTTTAGGCTCGTTTACCTAGCTCGACACTCAAAAGATTGGATTGGCTCGCAAAAGCTCGGCTCGTTTGGATAGGCTCGGCTAATTTAAAGAGGCTCATCAAGTAAATTAGCCAGGCTTGGCTCGTTTACTCGGACACGATGAAGCTCGGCTCTACTGGTTTGCACCCTGCTCAATCTAAACCCAAATAACAAAATTATATAGCAATTGGCATCAAGTGCCATCGATTTGTCACGACGCTAAGAACCCACTTGACAAAGTGCCCGTGACAGACAAATAAGAAACGCGGAGGTAAAAAAGAAGAGTGTCACAACAGGGGAAAGGGATAATAACACCTTGAGAGCTTGAAGCCGAGACGGAGAAATGGCGAGGTGGGGTCGAAGTGAAGAATCTGAAGCTCCTTACATGATAAGGCTTGTGAAGAAGTTGGAGAATCGTAGGAGCGGAGGGAGGGAAGAATTGTAGTGAGAGAGTGAGGTGGCGGGAGATTGAGTAAGGTGGCGGGAGATTCGGGTGAGGTGGTGCAGAGCTACTGCGGCGGCCGTGGAGAGAGGTGTTCTTTTTTTTTTCAGGGGCGTTGGGGAACCCTGTCGAGTGGTGATTCTGGTGAAGAAGCCACTAGGGGAGGGAGAGAGAGAGAGAGAGAGAGAGAGAGAGAGAGAGAGAGAGAGAGAGAGAGAGAGGGGTTGTAATCTGCAGGACCGCAGAATTGAGATAGGGGTTGTAAATGGAATTATGAATTAATATGGGGTTACGGAAATAATTACGGTAAAAAAAAGCTAGGTGATGTTTGGGAATGGGAGTTAACACCTTGTTTGGTTCTCCTCTAAAACATCTCTTTCCAAAAATAATTTACCGTTTTGTTATCTTTGTTTTTTCATTTTTAGTGTTTTCCCATCAAATTCTTTAATTTTTTTCCCTTTTTTGGATATATATAACATACACATATTCAAAAAGTAAAATAAAAATAAAAATGCTAGGATGTTCAAAAAAATGATTAAAGATGAAAAAAACGCAAATCTATAAAAAAATCTAGATTGTGAATTGTGGATGTCAAATTGCGATTCAAAAAATTCACGAAAATGCTGAGAGAGTGTTTTGGATTCTATGTGCATGATAAAATGTTTTTAAGGGTGTATCATGAAAGGTTAACTATGATGTATTTCTTGGTCATATCGTCATTGTCTTCAATTCGTAAATAATTGTAAACTAAGAGTGGTTTTTAAAAAATGTCAAGATAAAGTAGTCTCCTTCAAAAAACATTTTAAGAGTGACTTAATATAAGTACAAAAAAGTACCCAAAAAAAAAGGTTCATTTAAAGTTGATTGTAAGATAGCATAATCGCGAAATAACATGGAACGACCATTGGCTAGGCGCATTTCTAGTGTTAAGGATCCCATCAATCAAACTTCTCCAATTTCGGGCTCATAATCAAGAAAAATGCTTCAGAAGTTGAGCCATTTTCTAGTACAGATACTGATTCTCTAATTCTTTCAGCAATGGCTTATTTACTAGAAGCTACTACCTTTGGGATACAAGCTGGAAAATCCACCACTTGCAGGTGCAGCAATGCTCTCTTGAAAGACAATGGCCCCAAAAAAGTCATTTTAGATTCTTTTATTGTCCCTGTAGATGGAGCAACCTTGTGCAAGAAGTTACCGAGGTTTGATCACCGGACCAATGAGGTAACCCTAGAAATGCCCAAGCACTTGGGCTAAGGGCTTTGCTAAATGGTAAAAACAGAACACCTGCCTTCAATGAAATAATTGCCCATCGAATTCAAACGCAAGAATCCGTAATCCAAAACACAAGTTTTCAGGCAACAGGCAAGAGCTTCATTTCATAATAGAGATTGCAAGCATCAGGAAGTAGGGCAGATTTATACAAAGATCAGTAAAACATCCAGTACAAGGGTACTAAACCATGATTATATTCACAGCTCCACTACAAGGTCAGAAACCCAAAGACACCCAGAGCCAAAAGGACAGATCATGAGAGATACCGCAGATGATCCCAGCAACAAAACCCAAAATGTTCATTTTCCAAAAGAGCTGGATCCATTACACTAGCACAGAACATATGAAAAATGAGTTGACTTGCAAAAATATGGGGAACCAGAGAAGCTGAAAGAGATGAAAATTTTTTAGGGGAGGAATTAAAAGGGGCACTGATGAGCTAATATTGATGTACAAAATTACTTCCAAGTTCTGAAGAAAACAAACCAATTCAAATGTATCGACATACCTCTCAAGCATTAAATATGTTGATGCCATAATGATGACCCAACCTTTTTGCGGTGCCATCCTTGAGCACTTTTTCTATCAGCTCATACTTCTTATAATTTGCCTCAAGGGTCTCTGCCTGTTGCTTTGCAAGCTTCTCTTCCTCTTCCAGTTGATACTGTGGGGGAAATAGAAGTAAGAAGTAAAAACAACTATTTGAACTTTGAAGAAGTATGCATCATAAACCAGATGCATTGGATGATAAAGGAAGGAACCTCAATTCACCTGATGCAAGAATGAGGCTTCAGCTGCATGTCTCCTTGTCAACTCCTTAAGCTTCTTCGCAATAGTGAAATCAGGGTTCTGTGGCTCTAACCACTGGCAAGTGATCTTCATCCCAAGCTTTCGTGGGCGATCCTCGAACATCTCCATTTCAGCAGCGCATACCCTAACAGGCCTCGGCATCCCAAAAATCATGAAGGGTTGATTACTCATTGCCTGTACAAGTTCTTTGGCCAGCTCTGGAGAGTCCATCTCTACCAATGCACAGTGTGGCATGTTACTTTCTTCTGCAAAGTTTGGAAAAAACTCAACTTTCTGGACATTCCCAAATTGATCGAACGCTGATTTCAAAATACTTTCATTGACTTGAGGCGAAAGGTTGTCAACGTAAACAGTCCGCCTCATCCTCTCTTCAAATGCTGCAGAATCTGCTTTCACTTTCGCTGAATCCATGACAAAGTGACAATTTCAAATCTTTCCTGTGGAACAAGTCAGAGACATGTGTATCAAACTATCAGTACAACCTACTTCACAAAACAAAGAACTTAGCTCAACTCCTTTACGGCAAAATATTACTAGTGCAGTTAACTTCATTTCATTGCTCAATAAAATTGTCAATGGTTTAGTTTTTACAATTTTGTTTACTTTCTGTATTGAGAGTAATATGTGTAATTCTGATATGCCATGATTTAATATAAACATATGAGCAGGTGAGAAGGTTGATTAAATTCCCAAAACCTTATTACTTAATATCTCTCTTCTTCTCTTCGCCCTATATCTTCTCTTCAAATACAAGCCCCAGTTTGACTTGTTACTATCAACTTAAACAATAAAGAGAAAATCATGAATAGGTAAATATGGCTTCAGTTCGTTGTTAGCCCGTTGCAAAAGGTCTTATTCTCTGGATAATTATTGGAAGCTCATAACTACTTTCTCGTACTGAATAATCACATTCTCTTGGCAACAAGAGGTTACAAAACACTTAAGAGGTTGGCAACATGCAGTGTGCCTCACCTGAATGTTGCACAACAAAACATTTGCCCTGCCTTGACCTTCACCTCTTGATTACAATATAATATCCTTTGAGCCTAAGCACACTACCAAAGTCCCCATCCAAAACCCATGGAAGTCTAGGACTAGTACTAACCAGCTAGGAGAAGAGACTAAATTTTACTTAATCAATCACCAATACTGAAGATATATTTCATAAATACACTTCGTTTTCCCAAAAAGTGAGATCTACTCAAATGGATTCTCCTTAATAAGTTGAAGGTTGTAACTCCAAAAGGTTATTGCCCAATGTCCTGGTATGATATACCTATTTTTTGCATGATTTGCATAATGGGGCCGTAGTCATACTCCACCCATGTTTTCACCCTTGGAACCCTCAGATTTAACCATTGAACCAAGTATGCATTGGCAGCTCCAGAATTTCCACAAGGTTAGTCATTTAAAAATTTAACTTGTACAGGTTATATTAGAAAATCAATCTGTTTTTCTAATTTAACACTGTATTTCTCAATGGTGATATGAAAGAGAACTTCAATACGTTAAACTACTATTCGAGAGAAAAAAGAAAAGAAAAAGAAGAAATATGAACTTTTTTGAGATAAACCTATATGAATCACCTGTTACTGTTAATAATCAAGTTTTCTGGATTCATATATGTTCATGTAAATTTCAAGGGTTCAAGCATCTAAATTATGATTGAGTCGAGTGTTCAAAATTCGGGAACAATTGTGCCGTGCATTCAACTTTGGAGTGAAATTGGCTAAATGGCTGAGATTAACTTATAAATTGATAGTTACAAATTTGTGAAAAATGGGTTGAGGGTATTAATGTGACTACCCATGCCAAAAAAGTAGAGCCACCACACCAAGTACACCTCTTACTTATTATCACATGCTAGAAAATGCACCTCCCCAGTCGAACGGTAATTTGAGCTTTTACTCTCATATCAAGCAATGTCCTTAACCTTCAATGATCTGCCCAAAACATCAACCCCACAACGTTGACTGGCTTAACCGCTTAACAGGTAATGCAGCTACTGGAGTTTTCAAGCACCAATTGCTTTGTAGATTATAATCATTATATGGGGCGTCAATGATGCTAAAGAAAACCTAAATTCAGGTGTAGGGTATCCTGATCAAAGCATGCAAAAAAAAAAAACTTTAAGTAGTTCATGTTTCTGTCAACCATTGCATTCTATTTATAAGCCCAAAGTCCTTTCTCAGGCAGTGAATACCCCAAGTGGAGTTACGAATATGTATTACAGTCAAGTGACTCGAGTCTGGGCAAGTGGAGTGGTAGCCCATGGTAGGCACCACAAACTCCCATGCATTTGACTGGGATTCAAACCTCACTAACCGTCAACCGCACCTGAGGACTCAAGTCTTGATGTGAAACAACATTATATACTCTGGACGGCCAAAGGTAATGGTATTTCAACGTATCTTCATCACTTCAAAAACAAGAAAACAGAAAAGAAACACTTGATACACATGATTAATCTCTAATTTTTCTCCCAAAAAGAGAAAACATAACCCTAATTCGGCAAAACTCGTGGTAATACTAAACCTTGTTTCACGAACACCATGAAATAGATAAATCACATCAGAAAAGATATATAATCCTACTATACATAAATAAAAATATATAACGGTTCGTTTTAGGGATTCTGATTCATCAGTACCAAAATATGTACGTAAAAATTTGACATTAAGATCTACTGACGGGATTTTTTTCGATAATACGAGGAGGAGAAGGAGAACTTAGGAGAAGGAGAACTTACGGGTGACAGAGGTGGCACCGATTGTGGTAGCGGTGTTAATTCAGGCTCGAATACAGTTCAGGATCGAAGCTCAAATTCAGGCTCTTGAGAGTTTTTAACCTGTTCCAAATCACAAATCACGCATATATGAGAAAAAAATTGGGAAAAAACAACAAAATTTCCCAGTTCCAAATCACAAATCATGCATATATGACAAAAAAAAAATTGAGAAAAAACAACAAAATCATGACTGTTACAGAATCACAGGTAAACTTTCTATCTCCAACGGTTATAGAATTCTCGGAGTCCTTCGTAACCAACCGATCCCCTTCTCTTTCTTGACCATTAGCCGGTCTAATCCTCATCACAACCTAACCAACCCAACCAATTCAAAACATCAAATTCGAAATAATTTGAAGTAATCTTACCTTGAGAGGTGGATCTGTTGGAGTTGTTACAACTTCTGTATGAGCAACAGATCTGGTGATTTCTTGAGAGAGAGGAGTGTAATGGAGAGAAAAGAGTGCTTGATTATTTTGGAGAGAGAGGAGGTGGCGGAGAGAGGCTATGGAGGAGGCGGTGGTTGAGGAGCGGCTGAGAAGTCGACGAGAAACCCAAATTTTGACGTGTCGTTTGGATCCACGATTCGAGAGTACAGTGGAATGGTAAAAGAGTTTTTTTTTTTTTATCCCCTAAATTATTAATTTTTATGTAATGCTCACAAGTGGTATCAGAGTATCATACTCTTAATGAATTACGGTCCTTAGATTGAAAGTGGATAAATCACATTCCTTGGATTGAAATCAAAACCCAAAAATAGGGTGATTTTGTTAAAAACGATGTGATTTTGACCAAAAAAACGAAGAATTACTTAGCAACTTATACCATTCACTAAGACAACACTTAGTATTGTATGAGGTAATACTTACCACACATAAATAGGCAACACTTACTACAACCCGATTGATCAAGTAACAAATTGCCATTAAGGAAAAAAAAACATTACCTGAGTTTTTGGCGGAAAAATTTGCAGATTTTAGAGATTTATATATTAAAAGAATTGTTTAAAAAATTGTGTTCATTTATATATCTAGTTTAAATTCTTAAATGTATTTAATTAATTAATTTTTAAATAATTATTTATTATAGATATATTTAAGTAACTTAATTTTAAATATTATGAAAAAAAAAGGGCCTTGTTCGTTTGGAAACTTTGGGTATTTTAGTTTTGGTGTGGGTAGAGAGAGAAATAGGGTAATGAGTGAAGAGAGATAGAAAAAGAAATGAAATTAATAATTAGAGAAATAATATAATGATTGGAAAAAGATATAGGGTAATGATTGAAAAATAAAGTAAATATGTTAAATGAACAAGGTCAAGATCTTTATTAATTATAGTGATCAATATGATATATTTTGCAAATCTAACAACTAATAGTGTTGATACTAATATACTTGGCAGAGATCAATCAACGAGAATTGATTCATTTGTAATTGATTGATCTGGTTATATATTCAGCCAATTGATCAAACGATTTGAATCGATTAAGATCATATTTGGTAGATGTGCTAGTTAACAATGATGTTGATTGATAGTGATTAATGAAAATTAATATAATTGGCTAAATTAGGCTGACTAATTTGTTTAATTGGTTAACCACTGACTTATCTATTTTAATCCTTCAAGTTACACGATTAGCAAATTTCAAAAATGGTTATTTGATGGTTAACATTGATCACTTAGCAAATGAAGGAGTAACAGTCTTTGAGGTTAACATTGATCACTTGGCTAATATAGAAATAACTACTAGTGAACTAGTAAATTAAAATATCTCATATATTTGATCATTTTTTAGTTTTATTAATATACATGCTTTTATTTAATTTATCATAAAAGTAATATAATAGATCCAAATAAAATTTAATATAGTAGGTAATATGACATTAATGGTGATATACATAAATGTATACCTACCTGTCATTAATGTCATACTTACTAAAGAATAAACCTTACTTACCAAAGTATAAGGCTAGAGATACCATAAAAACTGAATTTTACGATGGATTAATATTCGTTGATAAAATTTACGACGTGGTTGACAATACTTACCATGAAATAAGGGCAAAAAGACTATATGTTTAAACTAATCTTACCACACAAATTGATTCACGTTTTGCCAATTGCCTTGTTTATCTACCACCAATTATGACATTAATGGTACTAGATTTCTCCATACCTACCTTAAACCCTGCAAACTTATCAACTCTAACTCCTCTAGCTCTCATTCATCTTTCTTCTTGTCCAAAAAGCTTTCATTCATTTCTTCTCTTGTCCAAAAAAAATGAAGATATAAGAAAAAACTCGATAACAAGTTGAAGAAACTCACCAAGTAAGTTTTTTTGAGAAATAAACTGAATTTAGTTGTGATGATTATCTCATATCAACTTATCAAATGATCATAAGTTGAAAAATCTCAAATAAGTGTTTCACAATAATCTAATGAGGCTTCCCAGATTTTTACATTTTTTATGGTTATACTTACTATTAACTATGGCTTTTTATACCTTTTTTATGGTATTTTTATTACGGATGAAAACCATATTTAGGAAGTATCAAGAGAATAAGTTCTCTATATTCATGGTAAGCATATCCAGAATTTAGTAAAAAATCTTCTTTTTTTGTGGTAATTATGATTATGGAAATGGTAAGTAATCTCCGTAGATAATATAGTTTTGCTTGTCATACCGTAGATAATATAGTATTTGTGGTTAACATATTTATGTTAGTTTTTATCATTAACTGTGAACCTATTTGTTTGGATCAGATTCTGAGAGATGGATGATAATGTTCAGAGGAATGGAAAGAATGTAATGAGTGACATTTGTGACGACTCTAGCAATGATGACAGAAATGACGAAAAATGGTTGGATACATTAACGGATGAAGAAATCTATCAAATGACATTTAACATGCATGGAGATGGAGAAACATTTTATAATGCCTATGTCAAAGTGAATGGCTTTAGTATTTGGAACTATAATATGCACAAGGATAATACTGGTATCGTGAAGTCAAGAAAGTGGTATGCTCAAAAGAAGGATATAGAGACACTAAATACTTGGAGAGAGAAGATCGAATTAGAGGGCCGCATGCACTTACTAGAGTTGGACGTCCTGCTGTATTTAGTGTCACGTTGGAGAGAAATTCCGGCAAGTACTTAGTTAATAACTTTGTGAGCGTCCACAACCATCCCATGATAGGATCTCGTGGTATCCCTTTTCTTCGCTCCCACAGGAAGGTTAGTAATTCTGATAAAATCTCGGCCAATACTATGCATAAAGTAGGTATTAAAACAAGTCACATAATGGATTTTGCGGCGCAACAATCCAGTTGATATGAGTCTGTCGGATACATGCAAAAAGATATTCACAATCATTTTACAGTTTCGCGCAATATAGAGGTTGCGGACAATGATGCGGAAGGTGTCGCACTTGTGTGCAAAAGCCGAAAATGACCCCTTGTTCTATTACAAATATGACGTGGATGAGCAAAATCGGCTAAATGATCTATTTTGGAGAGATGTAACATGTAGGACAGATTATATGTGCTTTGGAGATGTGTTAATATTTGATTCGACTTATTGGACGAATGCGTATCGAAAGCCATTGGTGATATTAGTTGGAGTTAATAGTCACTTTCAAACAACAATTTTTTGTTGTGCATTGTTAACTGCTGAGACTGTTGAGGCTTATACATGGGTGTTGGAAAGATTTCTTAATTCCATGGACCACAAGAAGCCTGTGTCGGTAATGACTGATGGGGATAAGGCTATGCGGAGAGCAATAAAAACTGTGTTACCTGATGTTAATCATCGTTTATGCAAATGGCATCTTAAAAAAAATGTTGTCAGTAATGTCCATGTTCCTAGATTCTTAGCTGACTTTGAGAAATGCATGTCAATGTCAATTGAAGAAGAGTTTGAAGTTGCATGAAAGAATCTTTTGGACGACTATAGCCTTCACCAAAACAAGTGAGCAGTAGATGTTTATAAAAAGACCTTATGGGCAGAGGCATACATGCGAGGTATTTTTTTTGCGGGTGCAAAAAGCACACAACGTGTTGAGGGAATGAATGCATACATGAGTCGATTCTTGAAATTACGTCTCAAGCTTTTTGAATTCGTACAATCATTTGATAGGGCTCTTGTAAAACTTCGCCATAACGAGCTAAGGCACAAGTTAAAAGTGAGAATAGTACTTCGATTTTTTCTACATGCATGAAACGAATAGAAAAACATACAGCTGATACATATACTCGAGACATATTTAACTAGTTTCTCAAAGAATTTAAGAAAAAACAATCAATGTTTAAGGTGGATAAAGTTGAGCTTGCAGATTTTCGGGTTTACTACTTATCTCGATACCAACAGCCGGACGCCACATGGAGTGTCAACTATCAGCCAAATGATGGCATCATGAAATGCTCTTGCTTGAAATTTGAGTCAATTTGGTTTCCATGTCAGCATATGATCTCAGTCATGAAAATGGAGCGTATGAGAGAAATTTCCTCTTGTTTGATCTTACAGAGGTGGACAAAAATGACAAAATTCTTCCCTTTACATGGGAGCACACCAATGCCGGAATGGGTCATGCAAACGACAAGGTTTGAGGCATTGTCAAGCGCATGTGTCGAAATGTGTTATTATGCTTCGGACCTAGCAAAGGGATATAATGAGACCAATGAAGAAATCACCAAGTTAACATCCAGGATGAAGAAGCTCTATGTGTTACATATTGAGGAGGAGCAAAGACATATGGGACAAAATGACAATGTTGAGGGGAAATTTATGCATTTTGGTGTTGGCGACCGAGCCATTATCAAAGGTAAAGGAACCCATAATTTGGCTAAAGACTTTATCCCGAAAATAAGAAAATGTGGCAATTGTAGAGAACCTGGTCACATAAGAACCAAATGCCCCAAATTAGTGCATGGAGATAATCTGGGAAACATGAATGAAGATGAAGACACATATGAATCAGATGTGAGCATTATTCACCAACAATCATTTACCGGGCGAGACTCATCGATATATCACCCATTGTTCATGCACACTGGTTACACAACCAATGGTTATGAATCCTACGTCAACCCTAATTTGGTAAGCCTTTTACTATCTAGTTAACTAATAGACTATTATTTATTTGTTCATTCACTAATTTTCAAATTTGAACTTTGTAAACTGCTAATTGGTCAAGAAATTCCGAGAGTGTGCAAGCCCAGTTCTATGGCAGCAACATTGGAGGATGGGAAGATCATTTCGGACAAGGATTGTGAAGGATAAATGTAACCTTTATTTGTATTAAGGCAGTGAGTAAGGATAAGAAGTTTATTGCAATATTTTAATTCAATAAAACTAAGGCAATGAACTGAACAAGAACTTATTTGTAGTTATGATAAGGCAATGAGTACGATTATTAAAATGGTAACAATGCCCAAATTTTAGCAAGCATACCCTGTTTCTATGGTAAGTATTGCTATGGAAATGAGAAGTATGCCCAGATTTCTGTAAGTACAGTTATCGAGATGGAGTTTTATCCCCAGATTTTAGTAAGCACACACTGTTTAAATGGTAAGTAATGCTATGGACATGAAAAATATGCCCAAAATTTTCATATGTATGGTTATTGAAATGGTAACAATCCCTAGATTTTAGTAAGCACACCCTGTTTAAATGGTAAGTAATGCTATGGACATGAGAAGTATGCCCCGAGTTTTCATATGTACAGCTATTGAAATAGTAAGAATCCCCATATTTTAGTAAGCACACCCTATTTATATGGTAAATATTGCTATAAAAATGAGAAGTATGCCCGAATTTCGGTAAATATATGTATGTGTATTGAAATGGTACAACCTGTTCATGGCACACTAAACACCACAAAGATATTAACCAAGATCACCATTTATCAAACACCAAAAGCCACCAATTTTACAAAAAGACAGCATTTGCCATATCAAGTTTACAACAAAAGCCACAAAGGCACCTCACATTCATCAAATTTACAACATGATTGGAATTTGCCATATTATCAAGTTCACAAAAATGTAGCATTTGCCATATCATTATTTGTCTCCATAACTACGTTTGTCAAAAAAAAGAACTACAATTGGTATCAAATTATCCTTTTAGTGTTGCAGTATTTTTCTTGAGCCTTTCGGATGACTTCATTCCTGATTATGTTATCCCTACAAAGGATCAAGTCCAAAACCAAGTTGTTCCTACCCTCTTCAGAAGTGAATTTCAACTACATTTAACAAAATAACCAAAGATTAGAAATAATGAGTGGTCCAAAAGAATTGTAACTGTAAGATGAATAAAAAGACTAATTTGATACATTGGCGGCTTCTTCCTCATTAAATTGCTCAAAATCAAAGTATTTAGCAGTGTGCACGCCACAATCATCACTACCTGGTTCTTGAACAGGAAGCCATTTCAATTTTTTAATTGGTAGCTTATGTGCTTTCATGACACATCCATTATTCCCCAAGTGTTGAATTACATCATCCAAGTATTGAAGCACACACAGGACCTTCTCGTTCTGTACTTTGGGTTTGCTCAGAAAAGGTAATAAATCAAGTACTTATACAACTGCATGTTTGAAGTTTACGACACTCATAAACTAGTGAATGTTGTTATTATTGATTGAGATGTACACCCGTTCCAATTCTTTGAGTATCCCTGTGTATCGACTAGATCCGACCCAAGTACGAGAATCAATACCACCATTGAGAGCATAACGCTACAAACAAACATAAAGGAGCACTTACACATTGCTATAACCATATACTATCGTTCAAATTTCTAATGCATTACAAATACATACCGCTAAATAAGTGGGCAAGTACCATGATGGCCATAATGCATCCGGGTCTCTCTTCCTTTGTATTAAAGTTTTCTGCAAAGCAACTGCATTTATATATGATCTAAAAAATATAGCCCTTAGTTAGTTATTGCATTCATGTAGTCTATTACAATAGGCCTAAAAAACTATAATACTCACCTCACCCACAACCTGCCCATTCTTCCGTAATGATATAAAATCTGAGAGAGTTGCATAGCCTATTCCAAGGTTGGAAAGTTGATCTCTACATTATGTCAAAGTTGCAAAGTTATCAATCTACGAATAGAACATCATAATTTATGTACAGCTTGTAATGATTTTCTACCCTACGGACAATGTTGTGTCAAAGACAAATCTTAGGACCAATTCTCGTACCATCTCCATAGTAGGCTTCTACAAATAAATAAACACGTATGCTAATGAAGACACATATAAATTAGAAAATTCTATAAGAATTAAACTTATGATACTTAAATACTTTGTATTACCTCATTGTCTGCTTGAGATTCTTTCAACTTAGTCCTTGCCATTTCTCTTTGGCATTCCATAGTAGACTTCTACAAATAAACAACCATGTATACTAATGAAGACACATATAAATTAGAAACTTCTATAAAAATTAAGCTTATGATACTTAAATACTTTGTGTTATCTCGTTGGCATTTTTCTTCACAGGTTGAGATCCCTTGAACCTAGTCCTTGCCATTTCCTGTTGGCATTTCTTCTACCTCCTGTTCATGCCAATAGTTGGAGGAGCCGTTGAAGACATGATATCACCAATATTAGTGGTCATATTTCTTGGTCTCTTTGTTGAAGGCTTAATTTTAGGTTTCTTCATGTCTTGTTCCTTGTTTGTCTTAAAAGGAGATGTCAAATGACTCAATGATGACTTTTTAGTGTTTTCTTCTTGGTTTGCCTTCAATGGAGATGTCAAATGACCTGATGCTTGCTCTTTGCTGTCTTTTTTCTTGTTTGTCAAAGGAGATGTTGAACTATCAAATGAAGGCTCTTTAGTGCCTTTTTTCTCATTGACGACGGGTGAAAGAGTGCCTTTTATATCCGTGCTTACTTTAGCCGCCAATGAATTGTCATTAGTTTTCTTTCCCCTTGCATCCATTGTTTCCATTATGCTTGTCAGTTTCTTTAAAATACTGGTTAATTCTTCTATCTCTTGAACTCTATCCATCGGTATATTTTGGCCAATCTCTCTTCCTTGATCTACGGCTATCTTTCTCTTGCCAACTCCATCCTTGACAATGATTTTGAGCTATTATGGGAAAATAGATGCTATGATGTTAAACTATTACAAATATTTAGCATTTACTACGTAAATAGACGCTTAAAAAGATGAAACAAAACTAATTGATCAAAAAAATACCAAGATTACCTTTCGAGAACTGCTTTGATCGAGCTAATGTATCCTGTCCCTAATCTCTTCATCTCTCCAATGTAAGAGACGAGGTGAAGGTCGACATGCACAAGGGGAAATGAAATCTTTGGCCGGCGTGTAATGTTCAAAATAGAACAACTGCAGAGAAAAAAGAGAGATACATAATCAATTCTATAATGAAGCAACTACTTTGATGTAAAAAACAGAGTTAAGAGATGTATCATTAGAAACAATACACAGCCACTGATCACTTTTTGTCCATTGTCCTTATATTTTTGTATGTCTTTGGCTAAAAATTCAAGCACAAATTAGCTCCAATTTAATTCACTCAAAGAAGACACGTCCTTTACTGCATGTAGAAAACGTCGATTGACTCCCAATTCCGATGTTGGACATAGAACAGCCCCCATAATGACCAATACAAATGCAACCTTGAAATTATCATTGTTGTCTTCCGTGTTCCTTAAATATTTTTCCAAATGACGCAACGAAATTGAACATTGATCACCCACACAATGTGTCTCGCACAAGGGAAGTATTTCAGAAAGGTTTTCTTTAAGGATCACCCATTTACCTCACATGGCAATCCCAGTATGTGGGGCACATCTAATGGTGTAATTATGGGACTCTTACCATGCACATATAAACAAAGTGATACGGGATCAAATTTACTAACCAACCACTCGCAAAATTTTCTATCTAGCCTGGTACATTTCAAATGCAAAAGACCTCCAAATCCCATTGCCTTTACACTCTCTACTTGTTGCGGTTGAAGATTGCGTATAATATCGCATGCCATCTTAAGTTGAGTTCTTGTAGTAAAGGTTTCCTAAACACAACATCAACAACTCTAATTAAATTCACAATCAAGTAAAAATGAAAAGGATATGCATAAACATAAGTGCTAAAAAACAGAATATTTGCACATTTGAATCTTAAGGATCAACCTTAACCTTTTGCTCTTTGTACTCTTCGGAACTTAGCTTAACCTTTTCAATGTATTTTTGTTTAGCCTTGTCTCCTAAAGCTTTCCACTTTGCACGGATTTCACTCATTGACTAAAATTATTGAAAGAATGCGAATCCTAGTTAGATACATTGACAATCCACATGTGGGTAAACACAACTATAGAAAAAATTGTAGTTACCATTCATTTTGATGAACTTTTCTTAGTCATCTTCGACTGTTCTTGGCTACAAAAAAATATTGTACATCAAATTGAATATTGTAACTTGTAGCCATTAAAAGATACTCAAAAGTCTCAAAAAGACATACAAGAAATATATCCATCCATTACAAGGATGCTTTGGAATAGCTTTATGGTCTTCCTTAACTATTTTCAACTCCTAAAACAAATAGACCTGTTAAATAAAAAATTGATAGTTTGTCAAAAGCAAGGTTGAATACATATGTACAATGCATTCAATATGGAGTAGGAATAACTTGAAAGGGATGGTCTGCCTTAGATTCTGTATAAACTTTCATTTCTAACTACTCACCACTATGTCCGGAGAGAGAGAGGAACTTGATGCTTTTCTAGCAAAAACCTTAATGTGTGGATGCTGTGGTACGAATACTTTTGATAGATTTGAGGGACTGTGTGAGCTCTTGGAGGCATATTGAGAAAACGATCACCAATTTTTAAAATTCTTTTATTTGCATCGTTTCATTCTTGAGTTTGCACAACCTAACCAAATTTTCCTGGAAACGTGGGTGATTTTTATTATCAGTGAAAGCTTGTTATGAAGAAATAATGGTGATTTGTATTTTCTATGAAAGCTTGTTTTCATCACACATTTCCTTTGTCACTAAACTTTTGATGTTTTCCCATACCATATATGTACACTTAGGTGTGAAGAAGACATCGTCAGGGGAAAACAGTCTTGGGATTCTCCTTGAAGTTTCTAATATCTCAACAGACATACGTATTGACGTGCTTTCAGATGATAACTTTTCCGAGGTAACGATATCGAAGTCTTTTCGGTGTCTCTTCTTTCTTTCTCATTTGTTTTATAACGTTTCTTCTTTCTCTAGTTCACTGTGAGACATTGAAAGAACTGATACGTGGTTGAAATCAATTGTAGCAGAATCTAGTAAAAGTGGTACAATGATGATTTCAGCTTCACATCTAAGTTAACATGAATCCTACGACCAGAGTGCACCAAAACAAAAAAGAAGAAGAGAGGAGTAATCATGACGTGGGCATGAAAAAAAAACAACTAATTTAAATGGCGTGCTCTCAAGAAATCAATTCAAATTCCATGAAAGTCAAATATTCCAAAAGGCGGTGCTATTTTTTGGTTGGCGATTTTATTGACAAAACGTATATTCTTTTGTATCCCATTCTTTATCGGGTTGTAATTTTTTTTTTATCTTTTCTAAGCGTAGCGAGTCTATATAAGATTAGAGTGGAAGAAGTCTTTTTTATGTAATTGGAGAGTGTTTTGAATGGGTAGAAAAGGGAAGAACTGCTCTTGGGAGGAAAGAAATTGGTGCTCATGGAAAGATTTGCTAGACATGGAAGGGATTTGCTACATATCTTGATGCATCTTCTCCTCTGATTAATTGCAAGTCGTATCATGATCTGTTGGCTGAGAACAGATTGGTGAGATTAAATTACCGATTTCGGTAAGTCTATTGGTAGGAGGATGTTTTCATCTCTAAAGTGTAACGATTTTTGTTCATTTGAGTCTTGGAGTACAAATGAGATCTTTCAATCATTGATACACACAACGGTATCTCCAACAAGTTTTTCACTTTATCAATTCAACTATTTGAGTCGTCTTCTGGTGGATTTCTGGAAATGTCTTGGAAGACTTGTGGATTCAAGGCTGCGGCATTCAAGCATTGGGTGTGGTGGTGAACGAGCGAATTCGGCAAGTAGGTCTTAAGGGCAATTTTGAGGATTTAAATTGTGGGTTAAGATTACTTGTAACTACACAATTGGTTTTATAGTGCTCGATTCATTCCCATGGTTTTTACCCTTTTAGGGGTTTTTCACATATATCGTTTGTGTTCATCTTTTACTCTTCGTTCCAATTATTGCTTGATTGTTGGGTTAGTAGCAAAATAGATTTTTCAAAATTACTAATAAGAAGTTCACGCCATTCGTCTATGCATGTCACAACTTCCTACTTAAAGTACCATTTAATCATTCTCAATTATGTTTTTCATTTCACAATCCTCAATATTATAGTGCTTAACATATAACAAGTCCATATCGTTCATGATAACATGTCACAATGTCCACATAATCATTCGAATGCATAGACAACGAATGAGTACCATATTCATTTAACGGAACCCGTTTCTTTCGTACAATGAGAACCAAAGGGATGGAGATGATCAATGAATTATTGGAATACGAGCAATCAAGCTTAGAGGTGGTTTGAAGACGTTCAAAAAGTATTAGAAGTGATTGAGAGTCAAAACAATCGAGAAGAGGTCAAAATGGTTCAAATTAGTCTAGCGAGCATGGGTATCCCCCGACGACAGAAATCCAAATTGTAAGGGTATCAATACTTCTGACATTGGTATCAATACCCAGAGACTTTGAGCAGCGATTTCTACAGATTTTCATGAATGAAACCCAAAGAACAAACAACAATCTAAGGCGCGATCAATGCATGAAATCAACTCAAAAACATATAGAACAAGCAAGAAGTCCCTACCTCAAGTGATTCGAACGAAACTCAAGCAATTGATCAAAGCCCAAGCGAACCCTAGAACTCCACATTTGAAATCAACCAAGAATACTCCTCTCCGAGTTAATCCAACAAACTACAAGCTTATAATTACGAGTAGAAGGTAGAATGGAGGTTAGACTTTATGGGTTTCGTGTTTGGGGATGAGATTTTGTGTGTGGGAGCAAGAGAGAAAACGTGAAGGAGCCGAGAGAGAGAAAAAGGCGTGGAGAGAGAGAGAGAGATGAGATGGGTGTCGTAATTTTATCCTCTACACACACTCCTATTTATACTAGCACAAACACAAAACACACTTGCATTTCCTCAAGTAACATCTTTATCACATTGACCCCAATTCATGTAAACTCAACAAATTTCACATTTTCTTCAATTCCTTGCATTTATATAACCTTTAAGTAATTTTTGAAAATATAGGTCTCTGCAATTGTGATTCACGGATTAGATTGGAACCGAACCATAGGGCTTTTGGTTCAGAACGGAGTGCATTTCCTAAGAACAGTGACTCGTTATTCAGTCTTCGAATTTCTATGAATCCGATCTGTACTGTAAGCAGCCTTAGTATCTAGTGGGTGCGTTGCCAATGAGAGTTTGCATTGATGTACAAAATTCAATGTTGGATGAGGAAAAAAAGTACTCCATTCGTCTCGTAAAGTTAGTTCTCTATGAAATTATGTGCAATTTTCAAGCTTAAAAATAATGTACTTACCAAAATAATTTTCTGTATAATATGTATCTTATTTGATAAATCTCAATGAGATTTTTAAAACGGTGCAAAAAAAAATCAAAAAATTAATTTCATAAATACATTATTCTTAAGTTTAAAAATTGCACGAAATTTCGTAGGAAACCAATTTTATGAGACGGAGAAAGTACTACTCCCTCAGTCCCTTTTTTAGAATTCAGTATTCTATTTTGGACTGTTTCTTAATAAGTGTCCATTTTGTACAGTTAATAGGTAAAAGTTTGTGCAATTTTTATTTTGTCCCTAAAAGTGGATTTTATTTTGAAAAGTTAGTGAGTAAAAGTGTAATGATGATGTCTTCATAGAAGGTAAATAGGAAAAGTAGAGGTAAAAGTTGATATGAAAGGTTTAATGATAATATTTTTTTAATAAGTTGGAGTTACGAAAAAGAATACTTAAAAAGAGACGGATGAAGTAATTTTATTAGGATTAAGAAAAAGAGTGTTGGGAAGAGATCAAAATTAGCGAGTGTACTGAGATTCTCTGGGTGTGCTTTTAGAAATTACCTCCGTCTTGGAGAATGGGCCGAGGAGGGATTATTTTGGGCTTCTAGTACCATTCATTTAACCAAAGAATCCAGCATCTACAACACTAGTACTAGTACACTACTTACAATTTGGCAGCCTATCCATGACACTAAAAATTGCAGCCCATCCACAACACTAGATTTATTTTGGCAGCACACTTCTGCAAACTCTTTGACATGAGTGCTGCTAGCCGTACTGACCACTTCCCACCGAAATCGTACCGACGGCCACAAGACGGCTGATCCGAGCCGTCCAAAATTCTAAAAAAAAAAAAATTGAGCGGCCCAACGCCAGAATCAACGGCATCCAAGGTGTGTAGGGTGCTTGATCCGAGCACCCCTTTTTCATGTATATACACTCATATACATATATACACGAAAAGGGGTGCTCAGATCAAGCACTCTACACACCTCGGATGCCATTGATTTCCATATTGGGCCCTTCGTTTTTTTTTTTAGAATTTTTGGACGGCTCGGATCGACCGTCCGGTGGCCGGAGACTGGCCGCCGGCTGCTGTCGGTACGATTTCGGTGGTCGATACGTATATCATTTCGCCTTTGACATTAATTAATCCTATTAGTGTGTATAGAATAATGCATGGAGAGAACTATTGGAAGGACGAGATAATTGCTATCATAGAAGGGGAAGAGAAATTGATGCATTACGTGTTTATTAGAATACGAATATATATATATATATATATAAATTTTGGGGTAATTTGTCTTGGCAATGAAAGAATATATAAGGCGGTAGAACGAGAAATTATTCTTTGCTCTCAGAGCAAGGCCATGTGGTGTTCCAGATGTGTTGTGATTGATTAAAATTATAGGACCCGTGACTTTTGTGTTGGTAAATTACAGGACAAAATGAGACACATTGCATATTGTGATTGATGTGGAGCATTATTCTAAGAGCACTCAATAACTTCTCGGAGATTGGAAAATTAAGTGCCTATAAAGCTTAGCCTTTGTTCTATTCGGTGCATATAGTATATTATATACCTACGCAATATTCGAGAAAATGAGAAACGTTGCAATTTTAGTGAGTTATTTGGAACGAATTTTTAATGGGTTTATTGAGTTATTTAGAACGAATTTTTAATGGGTTTTGGGGGAGGGGAGATTGGAACCGTTGCTGCAACTTTCATGACGGGAATTGGATGTAATAATAATTGAGGCAGAATAATAACGTTGAAGAAAAAAAAAAAATGATGGCCTGGGCGACTTGTGGCCAATAAATTAATCTGTTTTTTCTTCTTTTGGGTGGGAATGCCATTGATCATCTGTGGGGTCGCTCTCACTTGTTTTCATCATTGATTGATAATCATACATGCATCTACCATTACAGCATGCATGACAACAGATCAATTGAATAATAAGTCCCATCCAAATCCAAGGGGAGTTTGGTTACGCGCGTGAGCATGAAAAAACAACTAATTTAAATGGCGTGCTTTCAAAAAATCAATTGAAATTTCATAATAGTCAAATATTTCAAACATTGGGGCTATTGGAGATTTATCCGTCTATTAATTTTAGGGCCTCAAAATTTGTCGAGGTATAGATAAGCTAACATGGATGTCTGATTATCAATAAGAAAGTTGTTAGCTCTAAAAAGCGGTGCTATTTTTTTCTTGGTGATTCTATTGACAAAACACATATTCTTTTGTATCTCATTCTTTACCAGGTTGTAATTTCTTTTTATCTTTTCTAAGTGTAGCGAGTCTGTATAAGATTAGAGTGGAAGAAGTCTTTTTTTTAAATGTAATTTAGAGAGTGTTTTGAATGGGTAGAAAAGGGAAGAATTGTTCTTGGGAGGAAAGAAAGAAATTGGTGCTCATGGAAATATTTGCTGGACATGGAAGGGATTTGCTACACATCTTGATGCATCTTCTCCTCTAATTAATTGCAAGGCGTATCATGATTTGTTGGCTGAGAACAGATCGGTGAGATTAAATTAACGATTTCGGTAAGTCTATTGGTTGGAGGATGTTTTCATCCCTAAAGTGTAATGATATTTGTTCATTTGAGTCTTGGAGCACAAATGAGATCTTTCGATCATTGATACACTACGGTATCTCCAAGTTTTTTCATTTTATCGATTCAAAAATTTGAGTCGTCTTCTGGTGGATTTTTGGAAGTATTTTGAAAGACTTGTGGATTCAAGGCAGTGGCATTCAAGCATTGGGTGTGGTGAACGAGCGATTTAGCAAGTAGGTCTTAAGGGCAATTTTTAGGATTCAAATCGTGGGTTAAGATTACTTGTAACTACACAATTGGTTTTATAGTACTTGATTCATTCCCATGGTTTTTACCCTTTCACGGGGTTTTCACGAATATCGTTTGTGTTCATCATTTACTCTTCGTTCCAATTATTGCTTGATTATTGGGTTAGTAGCAAAATAGATTTTTCAAAATTAATAATAAGAAATTCCATCACAAAGATCTCGAATCCCGTTCCAGAACGATAAATAAGTACTTATTTTTTAAGAAGGTAATTTCAAGTTCAAAAATCATGTACTTACGCAGATAATTTTTCTATCACTATGGATCTTGTTTGATAAATTTCATTGAGACTTTTAATACGGTGCAAAAAAATTTGAAAATTTATTTTTTATTTACATTATTTTTAAGTTTAAAAATATAAAATAAGCCACTTATTTTTTAATAAGGTTTCTGGAAGGGGCCGCCTCTTTCCTACTCCATGTTGAGGCACTCTTAGATTTGCGGAGGAAAAATGAGAAAAAAGTAATTAAGGGTAATGAAATACTTTTGTTTTTATTAACTTAGTTTGTTACAAGTTTACATAAGAGAATGACAGATTATTTCCGAAAGAAATTCTTTTCTTGACCGTTATTAATATAATCTTTTCTATTTTGAAAAAAAAAATTAGCTGAAAGTTCCGAGCCCCTAATTAAGGATCATAAAGACATTCAGGCAAAAAGACTCGTGGACAAATAGGTGCAAATTATTTCACGAATATTATGGGATCGTACTACTTTTTAATATGAGCCTGAAAGTCAACGTACGTAGCTTGCTTTTGTAGAAAAATAAAAATAAGAATCTCAGAATATGTTTACCAAATGAATTAACAAATTAATTAATGATCTAATAGATAACGATTAACAAAATGTCATAAAAGTACCAAAATACTAGGTACTAAAAAAAAAAGTTTACTCTAAAAAGTGTCTAGAAAATGTTTGTGGTGTAAATTTAGCGTTGGTGTTGTGTGGACCACACCTAGAAAGAATTTGGTCCATACATTTTCTAGTCACTAAATTACTGGCCAGGTAATTATTTTCGAGTATGGTAACAACTACACACACAAGTACGGGTTCAGTAAAATGATCCCTTGAATATTGGTTGGGCTGATGTTAAGCTAGGTCGAATGCTTTAATTTGTTGAACTAAATATATTAAAGTTTACCATAACTATATGTTCTATTAATACGAATTGTGGGAACAAGGGAACCTCATTATACGCGCACTTGATATGTCCGTTTAAATTCTTTCTGCGGAGGGTCTCTGTACGTGGAAGAAAGAAACTAACCATTTAAAAAGATGCAATGTGGCAAAATGTGGCCGATCATTTCTTTGAAGCCTTTCGTCATTATTGGTTTAGATACATAGACTTTTGAGCAATTAAAATAATAGTTTTCTGAATAAATAATTTGCCGTTTCAAAAAGAAACTGGGAAGCAATTAAAACAATATATATAATATTAATTCTGCAGTTCAATTCCATTCGTTATCTATCTTGAGTTGGTCTCCGCCAGTAATTCAAAGATGCGAATCTATTTATCAAAAAAAACAAAAAACAAAAGATCGATGCGAATCTATTTACCAAAAAAAAACAAAAAACAAAAGATCGAATCTATTTACCCAAAAAACAAAAAACAAAGATGCGAATCTAATATTCTACCTATTTCTTTATCCAAACAAAGATGCGAATCTAATATTCTACCTATTTCTTCATCCTACGGGCTACAATTCTATATTCACTCTTTGGTCTTGCAATCGGAGACGGAAATAATCTGTCATTCTCTTGTATATGCCCACCCACCCCATATTGTAGACTTGTAGTCAATTTAATTTTATTCTTTTACTGTTTCATTTCGATAGATCCTTAAACTATTTTCGCTTTTGTTTATGAAGTATTAAAAACTATAAAAATGGATATATTTCTCGTATTATGGATGATTCAAAACTATATATATACATACAGTTCAGATCTGGTCAAGACGTCATAACCGGAGCTTAGGTTCGGACCACGATTTCAGCCATTGGATTGTGTTTTCAATGGTCCGGGTTTGTTTGCGCGAACAAACTATCCGTGCATCCGGACCATCGAAAACACAATCCAACGGCTGTGGGAGAAGTCCGAACCTAAGCTCTGGTCAGGACGTCCTGATCAGATCCGGACTGTATATATATATTTTAGGTATTAAGTATGTTCACTAGAGGCCGGGGCATACGCTATGTGTGTGCAAGTCGGATTTTTACAACATTTGTGAAAATTTCATCAAACAATAAGTGGGAAGTATTTTCCTTTTAAGAAAGGAAAATACATGATAGGGGAGACACCAAACTGGTGCTCCCCTTTTATATATTAGAATAGATAGATATTTTCGTATGCCACCCCCAAGTTTCAATCTTGACTCTGCCACTGACCGCTTCCCTCTCTCTCAACAAAGTTTTCTCTCTCTTATTACTAATTTTATCTATCTATCTCACCACTTATTAATTTAAAAATCTTACTTATAACTTCTACCAGACAACCTGAAGCCGCAAAATGGTTAAAGGGAAACTCAACGCATAACAAAAGAACACAACAAAGAAAAAAGGTCTCATGCACGGTTTTGGACGCAATCCATTTTTGGAATGTATGGGTTGGTGGAAGAAAGAGACCTCACAAGAGTTTTCTCTCTAAAAGAAGAAAAAAATATAGTAGGAGTAAGAGTAACCAACATGCAAAGAATGGTAGATTCGCCTGTCGAGAGAAGGCGTGGTAGCCCCCGTTATTTGAATGCAGCTTATGTTGGTTTCAAAGCCATGATCGTGATGGTGATTGGTTTTTCTCCAACTTGCATTATTTTATGTTCTTTTTGAGAAAATGGAGAAAATTACATTATAAAAGCACAGCACATTT
Organism: Rhododendron ovatum; assembly: GCA_019656835.1. Taxonomy (NCBI): domain Eukaryota; kingdom Viridiplantae; phylum Streptophyta; class Magnoliopsida; order Ericales; family Ericaceae; genus Rhododendron; species Rhododendron ovatum. Next base: position 18,488,854 of record CM033794.1, on the reverse strand, counting down.
ACAAAGTTCATTACAAGTATTTTGGACAAAGACAGACTAATCATCTAAATTATAAAATGAGAAAAACACAATGCAGTTGATGTCTTTCACCCCAACCTAAACATTGAGCTTGACGCAAACGAGGACACTCGCAAGCTGCTGTATATTCATACCTAGAATCAGCAGTCTCAAAAGAGATAAAGTATTAACCAAAGATATAAGATAAAAAATACCCAGACGATTAGATGGACTTCATTCAAATATGAATGCACCAATAAACTTCAAAAGCTGCAGATCTGACAAGTTACCATGAGTTGCCCGAACCGCCAAAAACACCATGTAGGATAAGAGCACTATTGGCACGGATATCTTTGTATAGCAACATCGTCTTTGAAAGAACCCGATCTGCAGGCAAAATATTCGTCAAAAGACGAAACTAAAACTCTCGAGAAAATGATAGACAAAACTTTCATAGATCAAACGACAAGTTATTGATCTGAAGAGATGGAAGAAAACCAAAACAAAAACAAAACTAGCAAATAAGAAGTTTAGAACTAGTACTATGGGCTTTCTCTCCTGCCGTCGTATAAGGTGAAAATCCTAGGGGAAGAGAAAGGGAAAAGAAAAATATTTGTGATGGCTGGAGTTTTGAGAGAGAGAAGAAAAACCTGCTACTCTTTATTAGTTGAGTGTAAATTCCATCCACCTTAGGTTGAAATTTTGGATTTTTCACTACCATCAATTGTGGGCCCTACCGTGCGTATATGCTAGTAATCTGAACCGTTCAACTTGTAAGGTTCACAAAGTAATATATCTTCACAAAAAAACAGATTTATCGGACATGGATAGGTATATAAAAAAATTAAAGTTTGGTTTAAAAAATCGATGGTAGATAAGTTTAAAATTAAACTATCCATAGCCAACTATTTTATAAACTAAGATTTAATTTTTAATATACCTATCGATATCAGATAAACATGATTTTTTGTGTGAATGTACTACTATACGGGTCCTACAAGATAAACAATTCAAATTACTGAAAAAAATAAACGGCGGAACCCGCAATGCGCGGTGGAAATCCCATGATTTCCATCCAAGGCGGAAATAATTTTTTCTCTTATTGAGTTATAGAGTCTATAATGCATTATTTTATGTTCACTATTGGTTTAAAATAGTATAAAATACTAACTCTTTTTTTTATCCATAAAATACTAACACGAACCGGCATTGTTGCCTGCCTTTAGATTAGTAGGCAAAAAGCAACAATTATTGCGAGGTTGGTGGGTCCGCTTTTCAAAAATATCTCTCCATCCTAAAAGGAAAAACGAAACTAAAACTCTCGAGAAGATGAAAAACAAAACTCTCATTTATCAAACGACAAGTCGTTGATCTAAAGAGACGAAAGAAAACCAAAAAAAAAACAAAACTAGCAAACAAGAAGTTTAGAACCAGTACTATGGACTTCCACTCCTGCCGCCGTATAAGGTGTAAAACCCTAGGGGGAGAGGAAGGGAAAAGAAAAATATTTGTGATGGCTAGAGTTTTGAGAGAGAGAAGAAAAACCTGTTACTCTTTATTAGTTGGGTGTAAATTCCATCCACCTTAGGTTGAAAACTTGGATTTTTCACTACCATCAATTGTGGGCCCTATTGTGCGTATATTATAGTAATCTGAACCGTTTATCTTGTATGACTCGCAAAGTAGTACATCTTCACAAAAAATCAGATTTATCGAACATGGATAGGTATATAAAAAATTGAAGTTTGATTTAAAAAATCGACAGTAAATAAGTTTAAAGTTAAACTACCCATAGCTGTCTATTTTATAAATTAAGATTTAATTTTTAATATATCTATCGATATCCGATAAATATGATTTTTTGTGAACGTATCACTATGCGGGCCCTATAAGATGAACGATTCAGATTACTGAAAAAATACACGACGGGGCCGCAATGTATGGGAGTGATGCTATTGGTACATATAATATGTACATATAATGTACATATAGATTTTGTAGGGCCCAATTCGGGTTCCACAAAGATGATCCGAACCGCTCATTATTTTTAAAACATCTTTTTATGGAACCCTGTAAAAAATCAACTCAACCCGATATCGGTAAGAATTTTTTCTGAATTTGTAGGTGCGAAATTAAGCAGTTAAGTAGTTCGCCTCCACAACTTAAGAAAAAATCCTTACCGATATCGGGTTGTGCTGATTTTTTACAGGACTCCATAAAAAAATATTTTAAAAATAATGGGCGGTTTGAATCATCTTTGTGGGACCCGAGATGGGCCCCACAAAATTGATATGTACATAATATGTACATTTCATATGTACCTCTAGCATTTTTGCCTTTTATATATGCTAGTGAAACTAATTAATAAACCATGAAAAATTCCATTCATTCTCTTCTTTTAGCATTTCACGCTCCTATTATATTATTGTGTAATTATGCTCTCTCTTTTTTAATAAAGTTAATTTTGCTTTTATTCTCTAAAATATCCATATTTTGTCTACTTTGTCCATAAACTATGTAAACAACAATTTTGTTCCTTAATTTTTGAAAACAAATTACAAAGATTAAAGGGATCCAAGCAAAGGCGTTAAACCAGAGGAAGAACAAACCAAAACAAGGCAAGACCTAACTCCGACAATCACATGTTGCGAGGACCCAAAAGGGAAAGAAGAAATAACTCGAGGTTGGCAAGAAACCAACCAAGAGAAAACCCCAATAGAAAACACCACAAACCAAAAAACACCCAAAGAAACGCCTAAGAATCAATCCTCCTCAACTTTCTGATGGCAATTTATTTTCTAAAATAATTTCTGGGTAAAATTCGTCCAATTTTAGAAAATAGATTGTAAATCAAAAAGTTGATGGGATAAAATGTTGTTTACCTAGTTTAAGGACGAAGTTAAAAAAAAAAAGGAATAGTTTAAGGAAAAAAAAAAAGCACTTTTTTTCATAGGCCATATGTGCGCTAACTTTTAGGGTGTGTTTCACTAATTAAAATAAGTATTTTTTTTTGAATTAAAGATGTTACATTGTGAGAGAATGACCTGTTTCGTAAATTGGAAAATTAATAAGTACTTCAAAAATAAGAATCTTAGCGGAACGGAACCAATAAGTACTTATTCCGTACTCAATTTATTTATGGCCCTACTTTTTTTTTTTTTTTTTTGATCCGCATTTATGGCCCTACTTGAAAGCTAGCTAATTTGAATGTGGGGCCTGGGGGGATTGGCACCGTTGCTGCAACTTTCGTGTGGAATCGGATGTAATGATAATTGAGGCATAATAATGATCGATGAAGAAGTAGAAATACTCCTATGACAGGGTGATCTTTGGCCACTATAAATTAAGCGGGTGGTAAGCTAGCTAGTTCAGTGCGGTAGCTTTCACTTTTTTTCCATCATTAGTAATTGATTGATAATCATGCATCTACCATTATATAACATGACAGCACATCAATTAAGTAATACTGGTCCTACCTACTTGACATATCCTGGACCCTGAAGTTAGCGATCGGATATCCGAGCCAGTTTATGCGCACCTTGACTAGCTTATTTCCTGGCCTTAAAATTAAGGATCGGAATAAACCTTCTAGCTAGTCACCCCAAGGTTCTGACCATGGGACCTTTTTTACCATAAGTATCGTAACCGTGAGCATGCTACCGAGAAAGGATCGGAATAAACCTTCTAGCTAGTCACCCCAAGGTTCTGACCATGGGACCTTTTTTACCATAAGTATCGCAACCGTGAGCATGCTACCGAGATGGGCGAAGAAGACCTGCAGTTTGTAAAATGATGAAAATAGTAGATGGGCTAGGAAAAGGGGAGAGAGGCACTGCCCCTCCGCCAGGAAAAACCCTATTCGAGATACCCTCTCTCAGGAGAGAGAGACCCCAAATGCTCCCATGTAACCTATATTGAGTAGGTTTCTTATGGAGTACTTAACATAAGAGAGTTACAAAACTATTTTTTACTAAAAAAAAATCCATTATTTTCTCTTTCATTGACAAAACTCAATATTCTAACCCATGATTAAGGATCAGAAAAAAAATTCAGGCAAAGATACTAGCTTGCGGAACAAATCAATGAAAAGTGGTTTACGAATGTTTTGGATCTTAATTACTCCAGTAATTATTATAGAGCCTACGTATCTTGCTTTTGTACCAAAAAATAAAACATAAGAATCTTAAAATATTTCGAGAAATTAACAACTAGTAAAACATTATTAATTCTGGAGTTGAAACGCATTTCCTTATATCTTGAGTTGGTCTTGCTAAATCAAAGATGCATATCTGATAGCTTCTTGTTTCTTTATTCCATAACTATATTCAGTCTTGGGACTTGCAACCGGTGACGACGGAAGAGGGGATGCTAGGAGTGGCCAAAAATGAGTTGCGTTGCACGTAAACTAACCTAGACGTCTTGAGTTATCAAGCCCAAAGTTCGAAACCCTGTATTTCGAAAGATGGTACAATGGAAACTCAGAACATAGCAAAGAAACACAAACAAGAAAAAAATGTCCCACGGTTTTGGACACCATTCATTTGTATAGAATTTATGGTTTAGACGAAGAAAGAAACCTCAACATTTTCGAAAAAGCTATGAGGACCAACGGTTGCGCATACCGACGGCAACGTGGGCGGGCTCCCACACGGAAAATCCGAGCCGTTCAATAATTTTTTTTTTTAAAACCGAGTGGATATTGTGAAAAATCAGCTTAATCCGATATGTTTAAGTGTTATATCCGATCTTCACATTTTGTAAAAATCGGGAAAAATGTGAAGATTGGATGAAAAATTGAAAACTTGGATCGAGCACCTATACATATTGGATTAAGCTGATTTTTTGCCAAACCCACTTGTTTTTTTGTTTTAAAATTATTGAACGACTCGGATTTTCTGTGAAGGACCCGTAGTGGATCCCGCGTGGCCTTCGATACGCCGTTTGTACGGTACCCATCGGTACCTATAGCAGTACTCCAAGATTTTTCTTTCTCCAGAAAACAAAAGACGGTAGTAATAACTACCATGCACAGAATGGTAGATTCAACCGTCGAGAGAAGGGGAGGTAGCCCCTGCTATTCAATGCACCAAATGTTGGTTTCAAAGCCATGATTGCGATGTTGATTGGTTGTCTGCAACTTGCATTATTGGGACCCTCATAACTAAAATTATACTCCGTATCTATTGAGAATAATTCGCAGAGGTATTTAAAATGTTTGTTAAGATCTTTGTGGGAAAGGCATTCGTTGCGGATATTAAAATAGAGGCTTGTTTATTTGTTTGGAGATAAAAATAAAAAGATTTATAGAATCCCTGAGATACTTGGAAGACACACTTCTTTGGGATATAAAAAACGGTGAAAAAAAGAAATTCGGCATTTGTTTCGGTTGGAGACGTGCCATGTATTTCGTATTTTATCCTCAAGCAAATCATAAGAGGAGGAAACAGACGCATCTAGTGGCTTTTTGATAGAGAGGATATATGATTCCACCCCCACCTTGAGATTTCCTATCTCGAGATATAGACTGTGCCAGAATATATCAATAATTCAATGTTACCTCGTCCACAATACATATGGTAGCAAATGTTGAATAGTTGAGGCCAACGGCCCGTACACGAGTACATACATATACACCCCCATGAAATACTAAAACTATCATATATAGTTGATCAGTTGCTTCGTGGAGCTAATTAAAATGGTGTAGGCTGCCTGCTACCAACATGATTTTAACCCTACCAACAACACCAATTCGACCTTTTAATTAATGTTAAACATCACATCCTTCTAATGAGAAATTTAAGAAAATTAATTAAGAAAAGCGTCATAGACCATACGTTGAGTACGTCCTATGTAAATAAGTATATAGAATAAGAGAGAAACACCCATATCACTCGGTCATGTTAATAGCCGACACATTTTAGTAGAATTTACTCTATGGAATTGTAGATGCCAATTACGAAAGAAACCATATACAAACCCGACGGTTTAGTTCGGTTTGGTGAGTAGGTTTGCTCTTCACATAATTGATTAAAATTTAATTATTAGGGTCATCCCGGCATGAATGGCTTGCCTTCTACCGGATCGGATCAAAAAGAAATGAATTGAGGTGTGAACGTAAACTGGTCCGGATACCTTTACCGTAAAAAAATCAAAAAATGGAATGAAATGAAAGGGACCACGAGAAATTGTAGCAGTACACACGGGGTATCACACGTGCTCGAACTTAAATGCTAATGGAAGGTTCTCTGTCTTTTTTTGGTGGCCCGCGCCTATAGTGAAGGTGCAACTCACGAGCTTTTCAGGGTTCAATTACAGTCTAAAGATAATTTTGGCCACATTAATTATCTTTAGAAAATGGTAAACCTCTTTGGTATTTACTATTTAGTATTTTCATTGATTTTTCTTCAAAACATTTGTGAAATTAACTGCCCCCCTCACAGAGGGTTTATAATTTGAACCGAAATTGAAAACATTCAAGAATGAAAAAAAAAACTGATAAAATCATCTATTTTAAATACTTTTTACTTTTCGTACACTTTTAATTCATAATTTTTTATTTTTTAAAATTCCCTCGTAAAGCGAATAAATAATCTAAGAAGTACTTATCTTAATTTTAGTCAAACCCTCCTTTACTAATCAGTTTTTGTGATGGTTTTTTTTTTTTTGGGATCACATTTAATGTTAGCCACTTGAGGATTATTCAATGCTCGTGAAGTAGGGCTACGTGATGCTCATGGAGCTTTTGTTAAGTACACATTAGTATAAGACCACACACTTTGTGATAGAAATCACATCAAAGCATAATGAAGAAAACGTGCCCTAGTGTACCACGTGACGGTATTCCTTCAAAAAATATAATATTCCATGTCTTGATCCCATCATCACAAAGACTATAGTGCCCCTTTTTTGTTATCTCGTCTATGGTGGTCCTTGTTGCATCCGATGTTTCTTTCTCCGGTGGTTCTATTTAAGAAAAGAATAACAATTGTTCTTGGAGCATTGTCACGATGTCACAAACTACTTTAAAGATTCATCTTAATTTAAGTGTGTGGCTCCACACCAATATGGTCGAGAAGACCTCTGAAGCACAACGTGTCGGTGAATAATTGCTTAGCGGACAAGCGGATGAAGGCACTGCGCGAGAGAAAATATTACTCGACCTACAAAGCGCGTGTAAGTTACCCTTCATTGTGGGCCGTCTATTTGCAGTTGTAGAAAAGCTAAGCTTTGGTTTTTGGTAGCAACACATTACTTTGGGGGGGGGGGGGGGAAGGTTCTAATGCCTGGGAAAAATATGTCCTTGTGGACCTGTGGTGTCAATTAAAAATCATAATTTTAGGGGTGCTTCCACTAATAAAAAAAAATGCTAAAAATTTAACATATTTTATAATCTAAATCATAATTTTAGGGGAGTTTTTACTAATAAAAAATGCTAAAAATTTAAAGTATTTCATCATCTCGTTTCTAATGATAAAAAAGTTTTAGCATTTTGCCATATCGTTTCCACTAATAAAAAATTTGTCAACAAAATTTTTTTTTGCTCTACTGACAAATCCATCAATAACTTATTCACTACCAAAAACACCCCCTGAATGTTCTTACTATTTTTTATTAATTATTTTCTGTTTTACGAGATAAGTCATTTTTTCACAATAAAATTGTACTATCTAATTAAAAAAATATTTATTTTAGTTAGTAAAACACACCTTAACATAAAAATTATGTTAAAATTTGGACTAATTTCTACCGAAACAGAAAACTTGCAATCTCAAAATCTCAAGTTTTTTTTTTTTTTTTGTCTCTTATTCATTCAACGGCCCGTGCATATCCGCCATCCAACTCTAGATGTGGTCGATCAAGGCCAAACTAGTTGAATGCAATAAACTAAGAATAAAAAATGAATATCCTAACAAAATACACTTATGATGAAGAGTTTAATGCAATGAGTCAAAAAGTGTGATCAATCGAAAAAAAAAAGGACTTTATGAGATTTAATTGAAAGTCTATTAATGCTGATGCTCTTATAATTTATTGCGATATAAATAATTAAAAAGTGCATGATTGGTAAAATGGATCTGAATTAGCTTGATCAAAATTGATGAGACATGACATTTCAATATTTGCTTGAACCTTTTATTAAACAATTTAATTAACTTAATAGCTTGAAGTTTCACAACGTACGTAGAGTTATACAAAACAAATTCATGTTAATTGCCGTATAAATTACATAGTCTTTCATGCAGACCTTACAAATAACATTTTAAAGCAGAGAATAAGAGCCTATATTCGCAATTAAGTTTGGATCTCTCAACGACAAGAGAAAAAACCTTGGGGGCCATTAAAACTTTGTCCATTCATCAATTAATTACAATTTCCCTGAATTACTTACTACGGAAGTAATCGAGGATTAAAGCTAATTTAGACACTCAAAAATACTATTCTTCAAAAAAAAAAAAGGTGACCGCCGAAAAAGACAGAACAAAAAAAACAAAAAAAAACAAAACAAAATTGGCGGTGGTCATGCTTCTCAGATTTTTTTCCAAAGATGCTTGTCAGTCCCTTTCTCAGGGAAAAAAAATACAGATGCTTGTGAGTGAACGCACGCGCTGTGATCGTGAGTGTGAAAAGCAAGTGGTGACATGAGTTAGGTAGACGCAATTTCGCCAGTATCATACTGCACTTCATTGGCTGATCCCAAAAACAAAAACAAAAAAAAAAATTTAATTACTGCAGTTCACTGCTAATAACGGTAGTAATGTACACCAACAAAAATGTATTTTACCTACCCAATAATTCACTTTTGTTCATTTTACGTACTCAAATTCCTCTCAACCTCACACCAAACATCTTTATTATACCTCTTTATTCTTATAAAATATACTACTAAAGTGAGACAGAAAGAGGGGTAGAGAGAGAATGAGGGAGTGGTAAGGAGGAGAGAGAGAAAGAATAATATTTTAATAAATTAATGGTGAATAGTTTCTCTGTATCTTTACCATCCATGAGAGCCAAATGTATTTTACGTATGCAGTAACAGAAAGTCTACATACACATACAATCTGTGCACAGATTTCGTTATAGGATCCACCACGGGTCCCACACAAATCATCCGAGCCGTTTATTAAATGTAAAACATTTTTTCAATGGTTTCCGTAAAAAATAATCTCTATCCTATACCTATAGGTGCTCAATCCAACCATATAACTTTTTATTTTCCGGAAATATGAATAAAAAGCTAGATGGTTGGATAAAACACTTATAGGTATTGGATTGAGCTTATTTTTTACGGGAACACTTGAAAAAATGTTTTACATTTAATGAACGGCTCGGATGATTTGTGTGGAACCCGTAGTGGATCTCATAACGAAATCTGTACACAATTTGTGCACAAATTACTGTGTGGGTAGCACAGTTCATACAGTAGTTACTCTGCTACAGCCTCCTTTCTTGGCCTTAGCTCTCTATTTTATCTCAAAACAGCCCAAAACACTGGTGTACATGCCCAAAAGGAAGTTGTCTGTACCCACAAAAAAATAAAAATAAAAATGCTCTAGTCGAGGAAGCAGTAAGAAGTTGCAGCTCACAGTTCTCTGCTCTTGCTTGCTATCATCACACGCACTTTAGAGAGAGAGAGAGAGAGAGGGGGAGAGAATCAAATGCTCTGTAAATGGACTACCCATTTGCTCTCAGATTTTTTTGTACGAGATAAGGAAAAAGAAACCACAATTTGGAGAAGAAGCTGAAAAGAAAAGGGTCTGTTGGTTCCATTGTTGAATACACACACACGGAGAGAGAGAGAGAGAGAGAGAGAGAGAGAGTGGAGGAATCTTTTGGACATTAATAGTGGGAATCTTTCATCTTTTCTACTGAGACCACTCTCCATACCCTGAAAAGTAATCTCTCATGTCTTGCCCAACTGTTAGCCACTCTTTCCTCTTCTGCTTTCCCTGTACTACTATTTCTTAACTCTCTGCTACTTTTATGCGCCGCTTTTCTTCTCTCTTCAAACGTTCTTTATTTCTCACGATTTGATCCATTTCCTTGTTAAGTTAACTACCTCCCTGCAATTTACTTTTGTTGGTTAATGATGATGGGCTGATTATGCATTTCAATATTTGAAGCTATTCAGATGAGTTTTTCTCCCTAGACCATCTGGAGGTAATTTATTGCTTTATTACTGCGTCCATCAAGTTTAGCTTTTGGGTACTTGTTGATATATATGTGTGTAATTTCTCAATTTGTTCAATACTGGTTTGTGTTCATTCTGATGAATCAGCTCCTGGGTGCTTGCAAAGTTTTGTGGCCCTTCAGGAGTAATTTTTTTTTCTTTTCTCTGGGCTTTGATCAATTGTTGTGTTCTCTTAACTGTTATTATATTGCGCGAGATTCAGGGTCCTCCTAGAGGTAGTTTTATTGATTTAGGAAGGATTAATGCAATTCCTCCAGTTTTGAAAAGTATTCATTCAGATTCAGCTGTTGGGAATTTACAATTTTTTGTATAGCCATTGAGTATTGTATTGGTTTTTTTTTTGTTTGCTCAAGTGTTGTTTTTAGTAACTTCTGTATGACCCAGCCTGAGACTGAGGGTCTTACTGGAGGTATTGTTTTGGACTGTTATTCATTCAACTTTTGTTTTTAAACATAATTCTTTCGGATTCAGCTCCTGGCTATTTGCAACTTTATGTGTGGCTGTTCAGTAATGTTACATTTTTTTTTTTTTCTGGATTTTGCTCAAATTCCGTTGTAATCCCTGTTATGTGATTTTCCTGTGAGACTGAGGGTTGGTTTCGCGAGATCTCTGAAGTTCTTTTTTGTCATGCTTTAGAATTGCACTCTCATTTGAATCTTTAATCCTTTGTTAGTTTTAGCCTTAAATTTCTGAGGAGGCTTTTTCAGGCTTGAATAGGCATTTTTGCATATAGCTACAGCTGCTGGAATCTTTAGTGATTGCTCGTCGGTTTATACACATGGTTTATTGTATCCTGTAGGATTTGATTATTTTTGCTTCGCCTTTCTGATTCTATCTTGACATGGGATTGTTTTTCAGAATTTGACTGAAATTTATTGGATAAAGAAGAAGCCACCTTGTTCTATCAATCTTCTCTGGAGGGTTGAGTTATACACCCGAATTTGATAATGGTTTCAAGGTCTTATTCTAACCTTTTGGATCTTACTTCTGGTGAATCCCCAACTTTCGGTCGAGGGGGCAGGAAGCTTTCTAGGGTGGCTACTTTTGCTGGGGTATTGTCCGAAGTAGAGGATGATAGCAATGTTAGTGTTGGCTCCGATGCCCCCTCTTCCGTTTCCCAAGAACGGATTATCATCGTGGGTAACCAACTTCCGCTTCGTGCACATAGAAGATCAGATAGCGATGGAGGAGGGTGGAACTTTAGTTGGGATGAGGACTCCCTTCTTTTGCAACTCAAAGATGGCCTAGGAGAAGATGTGGAAGTAGTCTACGTTGGTTCTCTCAAGGAAGAAATTGACACTAGCGAACAAGATGACGTGGCACAAACCTTGCTCGAAACTTTTAAGTGTGTTCCGGCTTTCATCCCTCCGGATCTCTTCGGTAAATTCTACCATGGGTTCTGTAAGCAGCATTTGTGGCCTTTATTTCACTACATGCTTCCTCTGTCGCCAGATCTTGGTGGGAGGTTTGATAGGTCCTTCTGGCAAGCTTACGTATCCGTGAATAAGATATTCGCGGATAAAGTGATGGAAGTGATTAGCCCTGATGATGATTTCGTTTGGGTCCACGACTACCATTTGATGGTTTTGCCAACCTTTCTAAGGAAGAGGTTTAACCGGTTGAAGCTCGGATTCTTCCTCCATAGTCCATTCCCATCATCTGAAATATATCGGACACTACCCGTTAGAGATGAACTTCTTAGGGCACTCTTGAACTCGGATCTTATTGGTTTCCATACTTTTGACTATGCAAGGCACTTCCTTTCCTGTTGCAGTAGAATGCTAGGGGTTTCGTACCAATCCAAGAGAGGTTATATAGGGCTTGAGTATTATGGTCGGACAGTTAGCATTAAAATTCTTCCTGTTGGGATCCACTTGGGTCAGCTTCAGTCTGTGCTGGATCTTCCGGAGACTGAATCCAAGGTTGCAGAGTTGCGCGATCAGTTTAGGGGTCAGACTGTTTTGCTTGGGGTCGATGACATGGATATTTTTAAAGGGATAAGCTTAAAATTACTGGCTTTTGAACAGTTGCTCTTACAGCATCCGGAGAAGAGGGGTAAAGTTGTTTTGGTCCAAATTGCAAATCCTGCTAGAGGGCGGGGGAGAGATGTTCAAGAGATCCAAACCGAAACTCACACCACAGCAGGCAGGATTAATCAAACTTACAGACAGACAGGGTACGATCCGGTGGTTTTGATTGATTCCCCGCTTCAGTTTTATGAGCGAATCGCTTTTTACGTAATTGCAGAGTGTTGTCTTGTGACGGCGGTGAGAGATGGGATGAATCTTATTCCTTATGAATATGTTGTTTGCCGACAAGGAAATGAGAAGCTAGATAACACCCTAGGTCTGAACCCAACTACTCCAAAGAAAAGCATGCTAGTGGTCTCTGAGTTCATTGGGTGCTCTCCTTCTCTTAGTGGTGCGATTCGTGTTAATCCATGGAACATTGAGGCTGTGGCTGAAGCTATGAATTCTGCCTTGATAGTCTCAGAGGCAGAGAAACAGATGCGGCACGAGAAACACCATAGATATGTGAGTACACACCATGTGGCATATTGGGCAAATAGCTTTTTGCAGGATCTTGAAAGGGCGTGTAGGGATCATGTCAGAAGGAGGTGCTGGGGTATTGGGTTTGGTTTGGGTTTTCGGGTTATTGCTTTGGATCCAAACTTCAGGAAGCTTTCAGTTGAGCATATTGCTTCAGCATATAAGAGGACAAAGAACCGAGCGATTTTGTTGGATTGTGATGGCACTATGATGCTGCAAAGTTCAATTAGCACTGCCCCTAATGCAGAGGCTATTGCAATCTTAAAAAGCTTGTGCAAAGACCCCAAGAATGTAGTTTTCCTAGTTAGCGGGACAGATAAAAAAACTCTATCTGAATGGTTTTCTTCATGTGAAAAGCTTGGGATGGCAGCAGAGCATGGCTATTTTCTGAGGTACATACCTTTACATTTACCTCATGTAATCCTAATCACCACTTTAGTGTGTTGCGACTGTCCTATTGCATGCAAAGGTAGCAAGTTCGGGACAAGGATGAACTGTGATTAGTCAATGTGGAAATTGTTGACATGATCGCATTAACACAGGCTTCCATTTGGCTCATTCCTGTAATGAATTAAGTAATGGTGTAAATGATTGAAGGGCATTTTTGGTAGCTCATTTTTCCTTCAACCAGATCCCAAAAATGAGCCGGATCATTTATTTAGTCAGCAAATTAATGCCATTCTCTGCATGTGGTGTGTGTAGATCTGCCAACTAACTAGATTCATAGTACTCACTTCTTGAGTGTTTATATCTTCTTAATGTATTGAAGTGTATTGTCTATGGGCCATAAGTGCAGATCATGGTCATTTTGCCTTTTTCGGCATCTTAAAATGTAAATGCCATGTGCTACCCTAGAAAGGTGAATCGGTAACTCATATGAAGGTATATTTTTCAAATCAATTTGTAGTCATAGAAATTCGAGAAATAGAGTACAATCCCACATCCCAAAAAGCATGCAGAGGAATATTTAGTTTCCGTAGTTTTGTGTTGGTAAACGTAGCAATGATAGTAGTGGCTCTTGTAGCAGTGTAAGTGAAGTGGTCTTTGTGATTTGTATGGGAGTAACGGCAGAGAGCCCATCACATTACTTGGGCCCAATATACATTGAATGACCCATATCCACTTAAAAGGCTAAGCCTTGTAAGTGGTGAGTCATCCAATTGTATATTAGGGTCTAACTCTTTCCCTGTTTATCCGATGTTGGACTCAACATTCACACATGTTCTAACAGTAATGACCATAATGAGAGTATGGCTGCTAAACGAACCAAGCTACTCAAGTCTGAGGTCGTGTTCGTTCGTTAAAATCTTGTTCAAGATTGGTTTGTTACATAAACAAACCAACCTTGAACATATTTTCAATGCTCGCTAATATTTCAAGTCAAGCTGGAACAAGCTACTACTCTGTTTGTTCGGCTTATTATGTATAAAAAAATTCAAGCTACTTGAGATCGGTTCGTGTTTGGCTTTATTAAAGCTCGTTTGAGATCGGCTCGTCTAAAAAACAAGCTAAGCTCGAACATATTTTTGAAGTTCGTTAAGTTATCAAACCATGATCAAGTACAAGCTTGGCTCGTTTATCACCCCTAAATGAGAGGGGCAGCTAAGGTAATGGTAGAGGGGTGTGACTACTTAATCACACAATCAGGGTCTGGTAAAATGATGCCCTGAGCCAGACTTGTCCAACTCCCAAGTATAATTGGTTCTTTAAGCGCTACATCTAAAAGAAGCCTAAGTTGCTACAGAAGAGTACCAAACATTTGTGTTCTGAATGATAAAAAAACATCTGTGTTTTGGTGACAAAAATAATTTTACTTGGTGGTTGCATTGCTTTTAGCGTTCACCTTCTGCTGTATATTTGGATACATATATGGTCAACCACCTCCGAAACAACATTTTGTTTCTTAAGTTTTTAAGAACCTACCGCATAGCTTCTAATATTTCGCTGTTATGTTATTCTCAGTATTGAAGCATAGTTGAGTTTATTACTTTTCAGGCCCAATCCCCAAGCAGACTGGGAAACTTGTGTTGCTGTACCAGATTTTTATTGGAAACAGATTGCTGAGCCGGTAATGCGATTATACACGGAAACAACAGATGGTTCCACCATAGAGGCCAAAGAGAGTGCACTTGTTTGGAATTACCAGTATGCAGATCCGGATTTTGGATTATGTCAGGCTAAGGAACTTCTTGACCACCTGGAAAGTGTTCTTGCCAATGAACCTGTTTCTGTTAAAAGCGGCCAGCACATCGTAGAAGTTAAACCACAGGTTAGTAATACATTTTTCTTTCTTATGATACAATCAAGATAATAATCAGGTTAGGATAGTTCCTTTTTTCATATAACTAGTAACACTGGAGAGATAACAAGAATCACCTTATCATGCTTTAAGTTAAGTTCTTAGGCATGGTTTGGGCCCATCAACGACATTCTTTCTGGAGCATACCTGGTGGGGACAGAACTACGTGTTTTGTCTAACTTTTTAACAGCTCCCTCTGGTCCAGTGTGAGTTAACTACTAACAAATCAATTTCTGTAAGAATTGAATGCTTTTCATTGTTACTTTATCTTTAGATATAGCATTTTTCTCTTCTCATCTTCAACCAACATTTAGAGAAACAACAAGTGAGGTACTTCAGATGGAAATGTATCTTACCGATTCTATGATTTGTTATAGGGCCTTACTCTTGAAACAATAAATTGTTGTACCATGTTACCCCTGTGGTGCTTTACTCATTTTGTTAAAATCACGAATTTTGTTTATAACACCACATATTTTTGTTTCCAGCACATATATGTTACTTTCTAAAGGACAATAGTAACACAATGTTTCCTTGACTATTGGCTTTTTTAAGACATGTACCCTTTCTTTGAGAACAGTTTGAGTTGAGGTCCTAGGAATGTGATTTTTGAGGTATGCAGCGCCTGTGAACTTTGAGAACCTCTTGATAACAAGTTGTTGGACATGTGAGCTTTTGATGTCTCACTCTTATTCGTGCTTAAGACGAGAACTCATGCTTGATTGATGTTCTGAAACTCGTATTACATTTCATCCAGAAGTTACTAAAAAAAGTGCCCCTTTCATGTGTTTTAGTGCTACATTACCTTTGCAATTGATTCAGTACTTGTGGCTAATTTTAACTCAGAACAATTCGAGAAATGTTTGAACGTTTTGCGTGAATTCCTTAGTCCCTTGATTGAAAAACAAGAATTCCTCCGGAAAAAAACTAGTACTTCTACGATCCGACGAGAGTTTGAAACTATTATTGGATTGGAAATTCTTTTGAACAAGATTGAAACAAGAATTTGTGTATTTTACTGATATAGATATAGTTCTCGTTGTTCTATGTATCTTTTGGCTCTGACAACAGCATCTGCTTGTCAACCAAACAATAATCCGTGACCTCAATTTCCCCTGTTGTGATGCTATTTGAGATGTTTGAATGATTTATTATGATGTTTTTAGTTCACTTTAAGATCAAAAGACAACCGTTTTGAGTTTAATCAAAAGCTATATTTATTCCACCCTATCCACCTAGTCCAAGTATTCAAAGCTAAGTTTTTTGTGTTGCAAAAATTACTCTTGCTAACACAATTTTGAGTAACCACGTAATTGAATACCTAGTATGGATATCCTTATTCATCATCCGTAATAATTCGAGGACATCACATATATTTTTCGGTTTTGCTCTCCGACTAGAATGACAATTCTGTCCTTCCACCACAGGGTGTCAACAAAGGTCTCGTTGCAGAGCACCTGCTAGTCACAATGCGACAGAAGGGCATGCTTCCAGATTTTGTACTCTGTATTGGGGATGATCGGTCGGACGAGGACATGTTTGAGGTGATAAGGAGTGCCATGGCGGGTCCCTCTCTCTCCCCGGTCGCCGAAGTGTTTGCATGCACTGTTGGCCAAAAGCCCAGCAAGGCCAAGTACTACTTGGAGGACACAACTGAAATACTGAGAATGTTGCAGGGCCTCGCTGCTGCGTCCGAGCAGTCGACTAAAAGTGTCTCCCAATCTTCTCAAAGAGTGGTCATTGACAGAGAATGAGTGAAAGTGTCTTGGTCTCTCTTCATTTGTATATATATTTGGTTGCCTGTGGAGTTTTTTTTTTTTTTTGGGACCCATTTATTGTGGGTTCGGGATTGATGATTGGAGGGTTTTGACCTACGTTGTTATTCTGCTGTTATTGGAGGTGTAGTTTCAATTCTTATTAGTAAAATATAATGTAAACTCTGATTTTGCTGCTCATGTTCTTGATGTGATTTGTTTCAGTATGGCACCCAAGTTATAGCCTCCAGTGTCCAAAAATGGTGGACATCTGTATTGAACTCTCTTGTGGTCTGAGTTCATATTTCTGCAAAATATCACACATACCAATACTCTTGTCTCCTCTCTTTTGTGGGTATATGTTATTTTCCTAATCCTACCCTGCATGACCCTAAAATCCCACCACCACCATCTTGTGGAGTCACCAAGTCAATAGGGGTTATGGTGTGGTGGTGGACATGGTGAGCACACAGACATGCCCACATGAAGATATTTCAAACTGAGACAAGTATAGATATTTCAAACTGAGACAAGTATTACTCTGTGTCCTTCCAATGGTTTCCATGCATGAGAAACACACCCGACTGCCTTTACGACGTGAGCTTCTTCGAGGACATAAGCTCTAGAGCTCTACTACTACTAATAAGGTCCTCTCCACTTATGCTTCCCTCAGCCTCGTTTGGCTCCACTACATATAGATATAGCGGCATCATTCTCCTCCTCCGCCGTCTCCAAGAGAATCATTAGCAGCTTGGAGACGCATTTTTATTAACCATATTGAATGGGTATCACAACAAAAAACTAACCAGGCTTGTAAAAAATGGAAAGCTCAAATCCATAGCCTTAAGCTTGGCATCCTCATCACCACTATCAAAAAGGAAATTCTCAGGCTTCAAATCCTATGCATAAAACCTCAACTGAATGACACGACTCCACAGCCCCAATGATTGTCTTAATCAACCCCGGTTCAGAAATAACCCATAAAAGTTAGTAAGATTCTTGAAACATAAACCAGTTGGTTAAAACATAAACCAGTTGGTTAATGACTTAAGATATATGGCCACATTAAATTGTTTGTGAACCACAAAATCCATGGCGAGCGAAAGAAAAAATGACCAAATGCGAGAAAAGGACATGAACCAATACCACCCATTTGTGCAGATAGTGGTAAAGTTGTTTGCTGTAATAATGAAATAAAGGAAAAATAAAGTCTAAGTTGCTTTACTTTCGGTCATCTCATTTCTGCAGAATAGTGGTAAAGTTGTTTGTTGTAATAATATAATGGTGTTTGTCCGTTGCCTGTAAAGAACTCTCAAGGAATCTCTTTGAGTGAATATGTCCATGTAATGTAAGGTATGTAATAATGTAGCCAGGTAGTGAGTAGGCTCATGTATTATGTTTGCATGCTTTATCCTTCGTAAATTCCACGCAAGGCTTCTCCTTTCTCTATAAAAGGAGGCGGCCACCATAAGAAAAAGGGAAATGCTACGGTGTCCACCCGCCGTTTGGGGAAAATTCTGGGGATTTTGGGGGTTATGCATCTGTAAGGTTTTGGTTATGCACATCACTGGTTTTTGTTATGCTTTTAATGGTCGGTTATGCCAAAAGTTACGGTGTCCCCAAAATGACCGGGGACACCGTAGCATCATCCAAAAAGCCAACTACAAAATAACTTAAACATGACCCAATTACAAACTACTACTGTAACATTTTAAGCCTCTGATTAATTCTTATTTCTTAACTAGGGTTAACTCTCTTTAGTCATTCGGATTTAAACATCTTCGTTCTGTACTTGACCTTGTAGGTTCACATTGTCTGGTGCAATTTAACTCGAGTATGACTATACGAAGTGAACCATTCCATTGATAGTTGTTCTGCTATTTAATCATTCCTTCATGCAACCTAGACAAATCTCAGGTGGATATACTTATGCATAAATGTTAATCAGACGAGACAGTTAGTCAAACTCTTGAATCTATTTTCTCCGTTTCAAAGCTACAAAACCTTTCACGTGCTTTAAAGTAACTGCCATATGATTGCAACTCCAGTGACTAAGACCGAAACTTATATACATGCATGAGGAAATAACTTAGGAAGTGACAATCGGAAACACTATTAAACACTCCAAATTGGTTTGAGTTTTGACAAAGAGAAAGCACCAAACAATTGGCTAAATTGGCTTCGACAATGGGAAGAAGAATCAGAGAGAGAGAGAGAGAGAGAGAGAGGGAGAGAGAGGAGTGGTAAAAAAAAACCAACTCTCCAGCATCCAGCAGTCGTTTTAGGCACCAGTACAAAGTGCTCAATAATAGTGCTCATGTACTTTCCCGGGTCATGCAGTTGCCAAAGAAAGTCCTTAGAATTGCACATTGCGGCGACGTTTGTAAGTCCAAAAGGCACATAACGAGATCGTCAAAATGCCATTCATGGACATGGTTGCCTGCTTGTCACACAAGTAATCGGCTTGTCTCCTTCGGCGAAGTGGACAGGATAACAGTAACCCTGCCATAAGACCAACTTGCATCTCGCGCTAATTGATTCTGAGCCCTAAAATACTCAACCAATCTGAGACTCCCTTACGCTGAACATACACATATGATAGAACCTACACAAGGCTCTTTTCCTGTGAGAAAAAAATGATAGGTTCAATGAGCACCAATGTATCAAAAAACTAACAACAGGATAAAAGTTGCACTTTTAGTTAACTATATGGCTACAAGATTGAAGTAATCATTCGGTGGTCCGTCTTTGAGTCTACAAGACCACCAGGGAAGAAAGTGCAGAGTACTTTCACAAAGCAGGGAGGTTCCTGTAACTGTCAACCACCTCAGGGGAGATCCGTGCAATTAACAAAGTTTATATACTACAGTCGCAATGGATATGCTTAGACCCTTGCCTTCTACAGCAAACTCTGTATCAACTTGGTTTCCACCAAGAAGGAAAAGCGAAGTTGCGAAAGCTTGATTTTTCAAGTTCCACTACTGAGTCTACCTTATTGCTGAGCCTGTTTTGAACTACAAGCAATCTACTATGATTGCCACTACTTTGCTCTCAAAAATTCAATGATCATGTAACCTATGTCTTCACAGTGCTTTATTTTGCCCATTTCTTAACTTCTGGTATTAAGAACATAGCAAATTAACAATGGTCATTCATTGAAAGATATGGTATTCCAGATGACCAAATAACCCTCATATGGAAGCTAGGACGATTAAACACAACAATAATAATCCGAATTCTTTACGAGGTATGAGGAAAACTATCATCAATATAAATATTAAATACACAATAAAAAAACGCAAAACAATATCGCCAACATAGATGTTAAAGTTAACTAGAATCCAGCTGAGTTGGGTCAACCAACTCAATATACTAGACTCAAGGAACCAGATATGGGCAAACATAGGAGGTAAAACTTCTACTTCCCAACTAAAAGAGAGGGTTCTAAATGATTGAAACTAGCCAACATTAAACAAAGCCATTGAACATCTGCAAGAGTTGACACAGAGAGAGAGAGAGAGAGAGACCTTTTGCGGCCTAAAGGAAGCTCCTCTCAACGGATCCGGAAGAAAATCTGCAAGACAGACCCTGAGACATGTTTTCAGCATCCAATTTTACTGACTTCCGTCCAGCTGTCAAGTCCTTCTCACGATCCCAAGGCTTCCATGGATGCTGGCCCTCCCACTCCTCTTTTGATTGCTCCTGTTTTGATTTTCTTTTGGAACTATTCTGTGCAGTCTCTTGGTGCTTTTCTAACAAAGACTTCGGTCGTTTCCTTTTGTTATATTCGTCCACCAATGCTGCTTCCAAAGTTGTCTCTTTCTTTCTTGCTGTTTAGTAGCAAGTGCTGCAGCCTCATTATAAGCTTCTAAATAACTGCCATGTGAAAATCAATGAGTACCCAGAGTCATACATATTGCTCATTGTATGTTCAGATCATGATTTCTGTGGATGGATTTGTTAACACAAAGAAAGAGATGAAGGAAGACATAGGAAAAAAAACCCGAAGTGCAGAAGCTAAATTTATCTTTGTTTTGCTACCATTTTCTCATGCCTAGACAAATCCCTACAGAAATCATCAATCCAGATGAAGCCTTAGGAGAAAATATAAGAACAGGTAAACTACGCAGCCTAGAGCATAGTAAACATATTACATACTTCATCTTTGCCTTCTGAGCTTTTTCTGAAGGGGTATCTGTCCACACACTGGTATCACCGCGTCCATCTTTAGAGGTCCTGCTGAACTTTGTGGTTTGAGGAGTTACACCAGGCTCATGAAAAGAATTCAAAAACTCAAGTAAGCAACAAGTTGTAATGTCCAATGAAAAATATTTCGCAACTGCTTTGAAACTATAGTTCCTTCATTTACAAGTTGATAAAGGTATATATTTTTATTTTTCGACGTATATTCTTCTAGTTTAAATAAATAACATTGTGGAGTTCTGTTATCGATACTTTTATGTTCTCTGTTTTCATTCGCACTTCTTTTTGGTGGACTTCTTGTCCTCCAAATCACTTGCTTTCCTTCTTCGATGAATTTTCTTTTATTCTTTTTGCAGGTCTCGATTCAAACATACTCTAGTTAGACGGTGTTAGACTTGTCCCACATTGCTCATCTAAGTCACCCAAGTTTGGTTAATAAATTCTAGAGGTTACTCCACCTATTGCCAATTGGTTTTAGGTTGGAACCCTCTAAGAAATCTAACATGGTATCAGAGCTAGGTCTTGGGTGGCCTCACCTCTCATGGGAAAGTCTCTATCATCTCTGTCGCCCGAGTCAGTCAGTCAGCTCCTGGTCTGTCACCTCCATGTGCATCCGGGCTACACATGAGGGGGAGTGTTAGACTTGTCCCACATTGCTCATCTAAGTCACCCAAGTTTGGTTAATAAATTCTAGAGGTTACTCCACCTATTGCCAATTGGTTTTAGGTTGGAACCCTCCAAGAAATCTAACAGACGGAAGGCCGGATTAGTGCCTTCATACCAATTGAGAAGCAATAAGACAATCTGACTATGTATATAAGAGCTCTTTTTATTAGTCCATAACTGATTACTGCAGTAACCTACATTATGAAGGATCTCAAAGAGGAGTTTAGCTAATTTAAGGCACATCTTTGTACGAGAATAACCAATGAGAGTGCGCCTCTCACCTGAAACTCACAACCTACATACTTTAGCTCTTCAGTACAAGTTGTATCGGCTCCCTTCCTTATATCACATTGCTTTTGTAACAGCTTTTGTCAACTTGATAAACCCAAAAGTTTGAGCAATGAAAAGGAAACTATCTTACACATCTAAGTTCTAACCTATTTACTGATATTGCCTCCTCATATTGACAGAGCTTAGCTCATTTCAACTGATGAAGAGAAGAAGGGAAGAGTAAAGAAAAAACAGATGGAGGAGAGACATTTTTTCTTTCATTTCGGATTGAGAAGTCTGAAAGGAACTCAAAGGTGGCCTTACCTTTCTTACTGGGGGTAATGTTGTCATCCATTCATCTCTTTTTGGTCCCACTTTCACATCCATCTCTTCCAGGAGGACATCATCACCCTCCATGGATATACCTGCCAAAGAAACAGCTTTCTGAATATCAAGTCCAGTGGAGCTTTGACATTCCAAGAAGCAATAACACCGCTAGCAAAATAAAGAGGCAATTAAAGTACAGTCAGCAAAACATTACAATCTATAGCCTACTTACCAACATCAAGAGAGAGAGAGAGAGAATTCGAAGTTGAAAAATTTTAAACTCAAAAAGAAAAAAACCTAACCTTGCAAGCGTCTCCATTGTGCAGCCTCACGCATTGCCTTTAACTCTGCCTAGAAAAGTGGAAAACATACTAGTAACACTGACCGTTAAAAACTACTAAAACTGAGCCAAGCACTGGGGAAATATTTACCTTGAATTTTTCTTGTTCCTCCTTGAGTCTGATTTTCCCGGGCTTTTCACTACAGACAAAGAGCACTACATTAAGAAAAAAGATTCAAAGATGAAATTAGAGGTTAACACTTAAATGGTACAGAATACAGAATCCACTTGGTTATAAAGCCGTTAGAGAAAGAAAAGAATTTGGCTAAGACGAAGATTGGAAAAAAGAAACTATAACCACCATAAGCTTAGCCATGGGGCAAAGTATATGAAGTTATGGACAAAAAGAGATAGCAATAGACCTCTTTTGGAAGATAGCATTTACCTGCCCGTGCTGCTCGGTATGAGGCAAGGCTTCGGTTGCATCTCAACACGAGGAGGACATTTAGATCTTTCAATTGGTTGGGAGTCTCCATAAATGTTGTTAGATTTATTTCTAACGGCTTAAGCATTTAGATGACTAGATGGTAAACAATTTATCATGGTATCAAGATTTTAGATTATCCAGCTCAAGACCTATGGCAATGAGTAGAGAGACTGCCAAACTCATGCATTAGTGTTAAAGGTGATAATTAATTGATGTCAGACAAGCTCTAATTCTCTCCCTCGCACATTTGACTCCCCACTAGCAAGTGGAGAGGTAAACAAAGGATTCATAAGAATCAAAACACAGATTATAATGAAACAAAGTGCAGTTATGGCACAAACCAAAAGGGGAAACAAACTAGAGAGTTTCAACAAAGCCTCCAAAGCCTAGCACTTATACTACGTTAAAAGGTACACTCAAAACCAATTGCCAATGAGTAGAGAGGTCGTCGGACTCATATACTAGTTTTGGAGAAAACTACTTAACTGATGCGGGACCAGCTCCAATACAGACAATAATCATGTGTTGGGACCTTATTGCCTAACCTATAATTGCAATACTTGAACATGGTGGTTGGCCCACATATAGAAGCAAACTTGACTACACATGAGGGGGCATGTTGACCACATGAATAATGAAATCACCTCAGCCTCCCGCTAACAACTAACGCTTTTGGCCAAGTGATGATCTTAACTTCATCTCACCACTAGCACGATCAACAAAAGTAGGACCTGACAAAATCGTGGTCAGTTGCTTTCTTGTCAGTCCCCTTCTTTATCTTTGGCTATGCACCTAAACCTGTAACCACTATCGTCAGCTCCAACATGCAAATAGATTTCAAAAAAAGGCAAGATCTCCCAAAAGTAACCGCATATATGTGGGCTTTGTACACCATAAGCATGCATGTGAACATAAATTTACATATGTAGAGATATACATTTATTTGATCGGCAAATGTAGACATATATATCATAAGATAAAAAACGTAAAAAGGCATCACAATATTACTTAAAAGCCTTGAAAATTGTAAAAGCCTTGAAAATTGTACACCATATATCACACACCTTATTCAGATCTTGTAAATCTTTATAAGCTTTATTTAGTTTGATAAATGCTTAGTGGGCCTGCGGATGAGAGCATTTGTCAGGGTGCACCATTAGAGACAACTTCCAGTACCTAACGATCAGTGAAGCAGAAAGAAATAAGATGAAGGGACATGTTAAGCAACAAAAATCATCCATGTAGACAAATTGATAATTGAACAAGGGCAAATATGACCCAAAAAATAGCAATGACAAGTCAATGAATTTGGTATGAAGAATTTAGATACACGTTCTAAGCTTGGCTTTACATTTATAAACAACATCAGTTAGCAACCTTAAGTAAAGTCACAAGCAAACATATTTGCGCTAAATTTTTAATAGAGTAGAACAGCATGATTTGTTCAAGGATCAGTGGTCGTGGCTTCGCTCCTGCAACGGAAGCGAATCAATTTGCAGTAGCAGGAGTTAATCACAGAGATGCCCAAATCTCAAATCTATGCATTTAAAATCAGCAGTACAATCATAGATATACACACATAAAATACACCAAGGAATTGATTAAGCGTTTGCAGGCCACAAAACCATATATAGTACAGCAAGGATTTGATTAACACGTCACATGCCACAAAACTCCCAATAGTTTGGCTATGTTAGGTTTCCAGTTAAGACACGCACACACACACAGAGACAGTGGCATAAATTGGAGATGGTGAAGAAAAATGGGAAGGTAGCGAAAACCATTGGTGGTGAAATGTGCAAGGGCACAAGGATCAACAGCATTTGTTCAACTGTTCATGTTACAAAACATGTTGCATGTGTTTCAGAATTCTTATGAGGGCATTTTTGGTTTTGGGTTGAAACTCATATTTCGCCACTGGAACCCAATAGCAGAGGGATTTTTTGCATGGTTGCTGAAGGGGGGACGTAGTTATGGTCAAGACCACAAAACACCATGGTGAACAAGAATATTTTTATATAACATATGGGAACTACCTCCTAACCATGTATACTGAAAATACAACAATTATAGTCAGATAATTTATATGACAACATGTTTAGCTTTCAACTAACTATAACTTCACCTTTTCTTTGTGTTGTTAGCTGACATATTCTTGCCCACTCCTAGAACATCGTACGGACTATCAACCTCAGCTCGCATTATTCTTGTAACCTGACCAGATACATTTAACAAGTTCAGTAGTATGCATTCACATGCCACTATTGATGAAGTATTATTTTACATTCCACAATTAACAAAATTTACAAAAATTATGCCACTGATAAATTCTATGATTGTGTGGAGTTTCCTGTCAAACAATACATCTTAAGGAATCTAATTAGGCATGCTCTAATTAGATTCCTTCGCAGTCTGCTACTCCTGTTTCAAGATCAGTTACATACAAGTATCATTCCGCCTCTTTCAATTGATATGAAATAATTCGAGAATCTTACGCAGATGAAGTAGATGACATGACAACTAATTGAACTAAGACCTAATGATATAAAAAAGACCTAGCATTTGACAAGGTGTTTTCTCTCAAGAACTATACAGATAATCAAGGTCCAAGGACACAACATGCAATCAAAGAAGATACATCTGAAATCCACCTGTGAACCGGCCCTCTTTATTCCATGCTATCAGTGCATATCAATTTCCAACAGTTACAAGCAATAAAAATAAATAATGATGCAGAACAATAGGACCACTCATGCACGATTAAAAAAGCTAGAAAGAAATAATTGCTATAAACCAAAACTTGCAAGTTAAACTCTTCATAGTTAGAAGGCCCATTCAACACTAGTGATACAACCAAACCATGAAAATAAGAAAAACAATCGCAATCTTGATAAAGAGTTCTGTTGAAAAATAAATTGGCAAAAAGAGTGCTTAGAAAATTGAGTTAGGTACCTCTTCAAAACGCTCCGCCTCATTTGCGGATTCAGCTTCTGTAACCACAGCAGGTGGTGGAGGTCCTACGAATAGTTCATTGTCTTCCTCCGCCTCAGCCTCCCTAGATCAATTATTAGAAAGATCAATTACCTTGAGTTCATTTGCTTTTGGGTTAATATGGAAAGACTTTCCAACTATCAAATGAAGCCATAGTTGCAGGGGTAACTGAAATCCTGATCTTTATTAGGTAAGAACAATAAGCATTTCAGACAAGTCAAATTTTATAACCAAAAAATCAAATGGGGTAGCATATGAACAGTCCAGCAATCCTGAATACATAAAGCATATAATATGTTGTTTGACCCTTCTCAAACAATTCCTTAACTCGGTCTCGGCTTCAGTTAACTTGGCTGCCGCAGCAAGTAGCTCAGCAGAAGGCATTTCAGGGCCAATCACCCTGCAACAGCGAACAATCGTGCAGTGCAAAGATGTCATCAGAAATAAGTAACAAAAGAAAGCATCCACAAATGATGGCGGCCTGCACGTGGTATGAAGATTTAAACCAAACACATAGTTCTTCTTTTCAGAACAAAACAAAGAGGAACATACTGTTTTTACCCAAAAATAGCCAATGAGAATACAGCACGTGACAATTACTTGGTAACAAAGGTAGCAAAGCGTATGTAAGTTGCTTCACAAAGATGCTGAGACATAGGGAAATATGTGACAGGTACTACAAGAAATAATACTTTTAGTGACGAGAAAATACCGCTGCAAATAGTGGTCACGACGGGAATGGGTTGTGGCAGATGGTGGGGTGGCAAATGCCTTTTGCGACGGGAATATGGTGTGATTATTGCAACAAAAAACTCGCATTTGCGACAGACAATTTCCAATGCAAAAAATAACATAAACAATAAAAAATCATATTAGCGACGACCTAGCCCTCAGATGGTGGGGTGGCAAATACATATGTTTGCTTCAGTGAAATAGGAAATTTAATTCTCAGGTTGTTTATTGTTCCATGTTTGTTTGTGCAATACTATAATTAACTTCTTGTAGGTGGCTGGACCGGGCAGAGAATTTTTTGGAATTTTTTTTCTTCCTTCCACATGAGCTTGCATGGAACTCTTCTACCATGCTAGGTGAGGGACTGCTTAATTGATTACAGATGAGTACCCATTGTTTACGCAGTCTTACCCTTGAGTAATGTGTGTCTTGTTGTTTCATTCCTTGCTGTAATCAAACTCTTTTGTAGCTTTTATGTAAAATTGCTTCTTACATTTACAGGTTCCCGAGGGAGGGGGAGGGGGTGGGGGAGGGGAAAGACGGACGGGAGAATGTGGTTGTGGTTGTCTTGGAACATGAACTTTAAATTGTATTCCCTTCATCACAAAATGTTTGCTCAATTTGTAAAATGAGAACTTAAAAATAATAATGAAAATTCTAATGAAAATTCAAAAACATAAACCAACAATCTAATAGGTATCAATGAATTCTTTAGCACATGATTAGACGAACTTTTTTTTGTCAATGCACTAATTTGGCTATGGCAAAACTTATACAACGCATTCGAGATGCTCTAATTACAGTCCCATTATTTGAAGTAATTAATTGGCAGACCTTTTGAATTTTATTGCAGGAAGAAATTAAAGATCATCGAAAGGTGAATAATAAAATTGAGACGGTGATTGATCGGGGCGACGGGTCAGACACCCTGTTAAAGATAAAAGGACAGATGAAGTGATGTACTCAGCACGCCTCGGCGGCTACAATGAAATGCAAAAGGCCTAATCGAATTCTAAGTCCTTCATTTTGCGGACCGTGGAAACAATTTGGGACGGAGGGGGTAAAACAAGATTGTTCAAGTTCCACAGATGGCTCAGTTAATTTAACAGGAAGAATTACTAAACCAAAGAAAAATAATACTCCTAAGTTACGAAATTAAACTAGAATAACATACTGTTGGTATAATTCAATCGGTTTAATTACCTTGTCCGTGCAAAGGGTTTCTCCTTCTCAAGCTTTGGGAATTGGAGAGCCATCCTAGCAAGCTTTCCGGTGGCCGGAAAAGCTGCGATCAAAGGTGATCATACGAGAGCGTGGATGGCGACGGAGCTCGAAAAGGCTGACGGATGCCGCTTTGTGGTTGTCGGTGGGAGGAGATTGCTGTGTACGGTATTTGAGGAGGGAGGATACTGAGAGCCTGATACTGATTCAGAGAGAAAACTAGACGCATGCATATCTGCTGCATGCCTAACCGCGATCACCTTGTATAGACAATCCCTATAAGTTCTTAAAGTCTATTTTAACGTTGGCTAAAATTCTTACGTTGTTTTTTTTTTTTTTTTTTACGGGATGGATCATTTTTTTATAATATATTATTTTTAATTTAAAAATAATTAATACTTATTTTAGTTAATAGAACACACTCTTAAATGATAGGAGAAAATATCGCAAAAGAAAAGTTTATTCCCCATTGGAAATGGTTTTCCCCTTATTTTATCAGAAAAGGGTACTACTCCCATCCGATTAGACCTGGGTAACAGGTCGTGTCGGGTCGTGTTCGTGTCGTGTCAGTCGGGTTTGTGTCACAAATCACCCAACCCTAACCCGACTCATTTAGAATTCGTGTTTCTCGAGTCGTGTCATTTTCTTGTTTCGTGTCAGAAATACTCAACCCTAACCCGTTAACTTCATGTCCGGTTCGTGTCGTGTTATCGTGTCTGTTGCCTAACTCTATATAGAATTGCAGATATACCATATATTATGTATATATGTTCGTGAAAATGGGTGACACAGATTCGTAACCGTGTTGGTCGTGTCAATTTCGTGTGTCACGTGTTCAACCCTAACCCGACCCATTTAGAATTCGTGTTCTCGAGTCGTGTCATTTTCGTGTTTCATGTCAGAAATGTTCAACCCTAACTCGCTAATTTCGTATCCGATTCGTGTCGTGTTATCGTGTCTCGTGTCTGTTGCCCAGCTCTACATCCGATGACTGATTTTGGCACTGAGCATCCAGCCATGGATGTCAAAAAAGGCATGACATGTCAATTGGGAGAATTGACACGTGAAGTAACTCAAACCAAAATCTCAAATGTTTATGCGTCTTTTGACATTCCATCTCTCATGTCAAATTTGAAATGTCATGTCAATTTTTATTTCATTGTTTTACTCTCCAAAAATTTTTAAAATATAATAAATTTGACATGTTAGTCGGACTGGACATCTCCATCCTTGGCTTCAAAAGTGGGGATGTCAAAGGTTTTTGTGGAGGCTTATGTGGTAATTTGGCATGTTAGAATTTGATATCTCTATAATGTCCTCTCTAATCAATATGCCTAATTATTTACTTAAGAATAATTGTCAAGTTTTGGGAGTAAAAGAACCAAAGAAAAATATTTGGCATCACATGTCAAATATGACATGAGAGAGAAGATGTCAAATGACACTTTGATATTTTGGCTGGACTTACTTCACATGTCAATTCTTTCACTTGGCGTGCCATGTAAGATTTGACATTTTGGGATGGAGTTTTCAAAAACACTTAAGACATTTTCAAATTTAAAGCTAATATTGGAGATGCACTAAGACCTAGCTTTCCATGTTGTCTAACCAGAATAAGACTAAATAGGCTAAAGCCAACAAAAAATGTGAGTATTGAGACAAGTCGTTATCGTCACAACATCAACTACAAATCTAAATAGTGGAAACAACTTGTCTAAAACCCCAAGTCAAGTTGGCTTTTTCAAGAAAACTAAGCCTAACTAAATTCGAAAACAATCAATTTTAAAAGTATATATTTACTAGCTAATGGTCGTTGGAATGTAACATAGTTTCAACTTAAATAAAATATATGTTATACCCAATTGCTCTACATGATAGTTATAATCACCACAAAGCGTCAATTACTATTTTAATATATATTTCTCTATTTGATCATAAAAATAATATTTACATAGAGATACATTGCCTAAAAAGTGAGGGTAAAGTGATAAGCGGCCTAGATTGTATAATCTTGGCGCTTAAAATCCTTTAATTTGTAGCGTTTGATTTCCTAATTTATTATTTTTATCTCATTTTGCATGGAAGGTTGTTTTTGGTTAGTTTCAGGTTAAACGTTGCATTACGGCGGTTTTTATCGCTAAGGGTCGCTCTCGGAAGCATCCAAGCATCTGAGGCCATGTGGCATTTCCCCATAAAGACCCGCCGGGTGATTAATTAAGAGGCTAGGGGTTGTCAGGTCATCGTCGGGCTGTTTAGACCAAGGCAAGCTCAAAATAAAAGTTTTGGAGACTATGAATCGATACTGGACAACCCCCAGTACCAGTACGTGCTGATCAGAGTTTTGGTTTTGGCAGATTTTTGAAGACCTTTGTACTGGTATTGGGGGTTGACAAATATCGATTCATGTTGCAGAAAATGTTCACGTTTTGCTACCTTTTTCAACTTTTCACTTTTGAGATATTTTCCACTTTTGGCTACTTTTAGGATATTTTTGAAATATTTTGTGAGAGAGTAGGCCACCTTGTATAAATAGAGTCTCCCTCTCTCATCTTTAAGAGTTGTCATCTTCCACTTTAAGTCATATTTAATTTCTAGAACACCATTAATTGTTTCCAAGCTTTCTTAGTTCATTTCTTCAAGAACTCTAGTAAGTACTTCTCGTTTGTTCTTTTCTCGTTTATTAAAGTTGTTAGCATGGACTAGATCCTTTATAAAATCAAGTTTGTTTTCGATTCTATCGGTTAGAAATCATGTCTCATTTTTACGCTCTCGTTTATGCTTTAAGGATGGTTGAGTAGTCTTTTGGCTAAGTTTTGGGCTAATATTTCTTAATGACTTAGGTGGTTATTTGGTTCTCAAACCTTCGGGCTTAAAATCATGATTTTCGGAATTAAGCTAACCTAGCCATTTCGGTCTAAGCGAGGGGTGTTCAACTCCTTAGTATGTCGTTTAGTCAAGCGGTCTTGGCAAGCGACATGCCGAGGGCTCGTGGCCTCCTACGTGTTAAATACATTGGCAAAAATAGGTTGATTTAATTTCGTTTAATCACATTTTTGGATAAACGTAGTCGTTAAAGTTGAATCTTTCGGGCGTGAGCACGCAGTCGTGACTCTCGTTTGAGTTATAATTGAGAATTGGTAGCGGCCTTTGTCAAGAGATGGAGATCCCTAGACTTGCATTTTTTAGTTCATAAAGCTCTTTTCTAGTCTTTTTCCTTAGTTTCCGTTTAAAGCAAAACTAAGTTGGCCGACTTAAACGCCGCAATCCGACATAAAACCTTCAATCCGAATTAAGCTATATTCGATTCTTTGTGGGAACGATCCCAGACTTCCAGATATTATGCTATCGACGACCTAGCCTTACGCTTGAGGTTTTCTCAACCTTATATTTGAAGGCGAGGTTGTGGAGCTAAGCATAAAGAGGTATAGATTTATTAGAAGAATATTCTCCGTATCGTTTTTAAAAAAATAATCCAATGCCTACAAAGTTAATCGAAAGTGATCAAATGCTTGTAGAGATTGCTCTTGTTTATCCGTCTAGACATTTTTAACAGAAACTGCTCTGGTGTTATAATAAAGACTAGGGTTTGTCTGTGCCTAATGGCGTGAAGTAATGCACTCTAAACATAAAAAGGATTATTTTCTCTATTGTTAACCACCCCGCCAATCAAGCCAACTGGTCCAGAGCTAATGTTTTCAAATGACATTTAAACAAAGTTCATCTAATCAACAACATTAAAAAAAATAAAAACACACATCAATTCAAAACACCCTTAAAAAATTGCATATTTTGTTGTAATAAAAATACCTCAAACATAAGAAAATCTCTCATGAAGTTACTAACATATAAAATGAAACAAAAAATGAATACCGGAAGAGGAGTGTAAGGAAATTAGTTTTACGTTGAAGGCTAAACATGGAGTACATGAGAGACTATTTTCTTCATAATCAACGGGTCATCTTCAAACATGTTCTTCCCATTATTTTTATCAAGTCACTTTTGACGATGAACATCTTTGGACTTGGGGCAAGAAAATGAATTGCACAAAAACAACTTTTTTTTTTTTGAACAGCCACAGAACAACTAATTGGTGTAATCGTCCTTACCCAAAAAACAAAAACTAATTGGTGTAATAGCTGATCTAACAAAAACTAATTGGTGTAATTGCACTCTCATTTTACATTTTCCTACTGTTTACCAAGATACATGAACAAAAAGAGGGTGTGAGTAATTGAGAGAATTTGGACACAAATCTCATGGATAATTCAGACGGAAAAGAAAGTCTGGAATCTACAGTGCCGCTGCTAAAGCAGTGCACTTTTGCCAGAGGCAAATCAATTTTCATGTTTCTAGCGTAGAGAGAGGTAGTGAATAGCAAATCAATTTGTCCTTTACACAGGAGTTGTCAACCCTCTCTGAATGCAATGAATGTAAAAGCGAGCACTATTAAAATGACTAAGGCTCCGTTTCAGAACACCTTTTTAAAAAATAAATACTTATTTCATATTTTTAAATTAAAAAATAATATAAATGAAAAATAATTTTTTGATTTTTTTTGCACCGTATAAAAGATTTCGATAAGATCTAAGATTTATCAAACAAGATCCATATTGATAGAAAAATTATTTTCATAAATACATTATTTTTAAATTTGAAATTGCCTTATTAAAAAATAAGTTCTTATTCTCAGTTGTGGAACGGGGCCTAATTGAAAAAGGAAGGGGTATATTATTTCCTATGAGGCAAACGTGTAACTTGCTCTCTATTTATTTTTATTTCTTTTTTGAAAGGGGTAAAAGAAGAAAACGTGGTGTATTCCTCTTTGATGTTAACAATTTAAAAGGGTGAAAACTTAAAAGGTAATAAATTGGGTAGGAAAGTTTATATAATTTGAAACAGGTAAAGATATAAATTGAAAGATTTGAAAACATTACAGTATGTTTATACAAGCGCCCTATCCGTGCTATGCACGAAACCAAGTACAAAATAATGTGTAATGTAGTAATGTTATTTATCCCTCATTATTTATGATTTAACATTAAATGTAAAATTTTTAATGAGAAAATGTTTAAACATGAAAGGAAGTTTGAAAGCTTTTTTTTTTTCCCCTAACTTGTGATATTCTGAAAAGTGTAGGAAAAAAATGAATTTATTAAGAAAATGCCATATAGGAGAGATAATTAAGGAAATAACTTGATTTTATTTTTGAAAACTACATTTCCTTAATATATATTATAAGTTCTATAAAGTATTTTCTTGATTGGACGTTTATATTCTTATCATAAAATAAGATCCAATGAATGTAGATACTATTCTATTTATATACCTACACATTTTCAACAGAAACGGCTCTATTAATATAAATGAAAATTGTTAAGCATTCAAAACAAACATCAAGAATCCTTGGGTCGGCCTATTTTATCTAGTCTAAAGCCATTTTTTCTTGTGCATGCCGCTAATACTACGGGGGATAACGTATCATCATGAAACAAATACTAAACCTATCTTAGAGCATCCACAATGCAATAATCAAAACCAAAAGTTTACTAAAGTTAGCAATATTTGCTTAAAAAAGTGCTCACATTGTAATAACCAAATTTAGCAACCTCTTAGCAACTAATCAAATTTTGGCCTTTAAATAATCAAAATTAGCAACCTTTTTGACAATAATCAAATTTAATGGTCCTCACATTTTCTCAATTAAGTACACCTATCACTACATAAAAACCTTCTCTCTCAACAATATTTTCAGAAAATTGTTTTTAAAAGCTTTTTTTTTCAGAAACTTAAAAAAACAGTATTTACAAAAAAAATAGTTTATAAGTGTTTTTACAAAAAAAAAAAAAAACGGATTCTAACAGCTCGTTTGGAACGAGTGATTTCGAGTGAGAAGAAAGGAGAGGGTGAGGAATCCAACTCTCTCCCACGTTTGGGAGAGCCATCAGGCGAGAAAGGGATGGGGAAGGAGAGAAACCGTTTCCTCTCAAGACCCCATTTCTGAATCGCGCCGGATGTGGCGCGATTCTGTGAGAAAGGAAAGGAAGGCGCGCATGCGGGCTACGCCGGAGTTGCTAGCTCATTGCCGGTGTTGGGAGATCATCGCCGGAGAAAGCTTCGTCGCCGGAGTTTACAGATCTTGGTCGCCGGAGTTTACAGATCTTGGTCGCCGGAGAGAGTTTCTCGCCGGAGAGGGTTTGATTTCTCACGGTTGTTTGAGTTGCACAGTGAGAAATCACTCCCCTCTCTTCTCCTTTCTCACCATTAACGGAGAAGACTCCTCTTTCTTCTCCTTTCTCAGCCCTCCATCCAAAGGGGCCGTAACAGTTTTTCAAAAAAAAAAAAACTGGTTTTTTAAACTGTCTTCCTTTTGAAAAAAACTATTTTCAAATTTTTTTCATTAAACTATTTTCTTTAAAAAAATTGCTATTTTTTTTTTAAAAAGAGTATTCAAATTATTGTCAAAAAATTTAGTTTTTAGAATTTTGTATTTTAAAAAGGTGATGTGGCAAGTTTTGGTTATCCAATTTTGATTATTATATTGTGGACCTATACATTGCTAACCTTAGCAATGTCTTAAATGGATAATCAAAAGATGATGTGGTAACTTTTGGTTATCCAATTTTGATTATTACATTGCAGATGCTCTTAGGGTTTGTCTAGGTTTTCATTTCGCTGTTGATTTTGTCACTCATTTCTTTTGTTAACATCATTTCTCTGTAAGTGTATTTTTGTATAAAAAATAAAATTACACTTAAAGAGAGTGACATTAGCAAAAAAAAAAAAAAATGGCAAAATCATTTCCCTTATGTTGACCGTTTGGCTTATTTTTTGTCCTTATTCAAACTTTTTTCGTATTTGTTAGTTTCTCTTTAATTTTTTAGGGATGTATCGTCATGACGAGAGAAATCTAAAAAGTAAAAAATTATGATCGAAATCTAACTTTTTTTTGAATAAAGACGAAAAAATTAGCTTATTAATTTATTTTTGTCTTTATTTAAAAAATTAGATTTAGATTATAATTTTTTACTTTTTAGATTTCTATCGTCACGATAATACAATAATTTTTAAAAAATTGATGAAAAATTAATAAATACGAACAAAATTTAAATAAAGAAAAAAAATATGCAAAGTGGCTAACGTTCAAGTAACCACTGTCGAATAGGTTTGCTCTTACAATACATACAGAAATGCTACTGGTACAGCAGCTGCTGTACCTGTAGCAGCGTTGGATCAGCAGCAAAAGCAATTGGGGTTATGGTTTGGTTCAGCTGAAGGTCCCGAAAAAACCACGACCGGTGAATGCGAAGACTCTGGTATTGTAGAGGTGAATAAGAGGAAGAGGAGAGAGGAGGAAAAATCCAGCTTGGATACGGCGCTGATCGACGACGGTGACGGTATTCGTTTGATCAAGACATCAAAGAGGGATGATATAAAAAGTGCTGAATTTAGTGATGATATAAAAAGCTCTGATTTGGGTTCCAGTTTAAAGGGAGAAAAGAGCTCTGAATTGGGTTCTAGTTTAAATAGAGAATCGGAACCAAATGAATCTTTGGAGTTCGGAAAATACTCCGATTTGGGTTCCGAATTTGAGGAGGTGCTGAAGCAGGTGGAGGGGAAGTACTTGGATTCGGGTATGACGGAGAGGAAGAAGAGGAAGAGGGATGAGATTGAGGCGGAGTACAAGGAAAGGCGAAGCGGGGCTATGGGGATGAATGAAGGAGGAGGAGGGGGAGGGTTGAGAGGGAGGGTAGTTGGGGAGAAGAGGAAACATGTTGATGATCCAGTGGACATGATGATGGTCCCAAAGGATGATGGCTCTGATGATGAGGCAATACTTTTGAGGACTGTGTTTGTTGGGAACTTGCAGTTGAAGGTTAAGAAGAAGGTTTTGGTTAAGGAATTTAGCCAATTTGGAGAGATTGAGTCTATCAGGATTCAGTCCGTTCCTTTATTGGATGTGAGTGGTTTCTAGATTTGCTCTTTTGTTTTGTTGATTTATTTATTTTTTTAATGTTGTAAACAGCTTTCTGCTCAGATTATTATGTGTGTATAACATGTGAGTGTTTATGCCAGACCAAAATACCAAGAAAGGGTGCAGTAATCCAGAAGAAAACTAGTGACGCTGTTGATAGGTACGATATAAAGCGAGGTGTTTGAGTCCTATAACCTGTTGTTTATACTTTTGCCTTGAAGTAGGGTACTGATGCAGTCCCCTTCAGGTTATTTTTGGAGTTCACGTTTGCTTATTAATGTGCTCCGGTTTGTAGTTTTTTGTTTTGCTCTTGCGTTGAAGTTTAAACTCTCATACTAGCCATCAAGCCATCAATTTTGTGGTGTTCCCCATCTTTCTGCTTTCGTTGCATTCATTAAATTATATACTGGATTGGTTCCATTTTCGTTTCTCACAAACCATTCATTTGGATATCTAACATAAAATCTGGTTAATACCAAAAAAAAAAAAACAATTGATTATACAACACTGCAAACGGTTTGAATTGTAATTAGCGCTGTGTAGAATGTATTTTTCTTTTGCCAAAATGGTGGTTTATTCTTTGCTAACTAGTTGATAGGATTTTGCAGTGTTCATGCATACGTAGTCTTCAAAACAGAGGAGGCTGCCCAGGCTTCCTTGGCCAATGATATGGCATTGGTATGTTGTTCCTCTGATCTTCAATCAACAAAATTCTGGATGAACTTGGATAATTTCACTTAAGGTGAAGTGTAGTGATTATAGTGCTTTGGATATAGGTTGGAGGAAATCACGTCCGTGTTGACAGGGCATGCCCACCACGCAAGAAACTAAAGAGAGTAGATGCTACACTCTATGATAACAAGAGGACTGCTTTTGTGGGCAACCTGCCATTTGATGTGAAGGTGAATTGCTTTTCTTCTTCTTCCTCACCTTCTCTCCTAGGTAGTTTGCAGAATGCAGACTTCTCGTTCGCTTGTCTGTTGCCCATAATGACCAGGATACAATTTTTCAGTTGAGTCTAGTATTGAGGCCATTCGGGTTATCAGAGATTCTGGTACGAGTGTAGGAAAGGGCATTGCTTATGTCTTGTTTAAAACAAGTGTATGATTGGTACTTTTCCTACGCATAGACTTTCGTGTCTTTTAATGCATTGAAACTGATTGAAGGTTCTTCTTGCTGTCACAGATTTGTTAGGCCTGTAAATGTGTTCGTGCTTCTTAGATGAAAGTTAAACTGAGGGCTATGTTACCTAAAACAAACTCTTGTGCAATTGATTTTCATTAATATGTTTTTCAATGGAAAGACTGAAATCATGCTTTTTAATGGACAATTGGGATGTGGCATCCATCCAGTATGTTTTAGGTAAATTATCTATGCAAGCTAGATTAGAGACCTCTCTCCAACATAACTCGTTCAACGATAAGCAGACTCCTTTTTCTTTTGGTGGGTTGGGGTCCTTTTGTGTGTGTGTGGAGGTGTTACACTCATTAGATTGCCCTATGCGTGGAGTAGTACTCTTTTCTAGGCTTGTGTTGCGTATTTCTACCAAGATTACCAGGTGTAGATCCCCAAGAGTTGGAAATGAGGAGAGGGGCTTAAGGGTTTGATCTGGGTAGAGATATGGCTTGGATTAAAAATTGTCTGCTTCCTGGATTTCACAATAGTTTGCTGCAATCTCTCCTAAGCAAAATCACAAAATTGAGGTTGATATGTCTGTAAGTTCAAAAAAAGAAAAAAGTAAGAAGGTTGATATGACTGCCTCATGCTCGCTTTCAATGCAGTTAAAACCTAATTTAAACCTCTTACCTGTCCTTTCTGCTGTCCTTGTAAGTTGTTTTATATTTTTCTCTATAATTTTAATTTAACATGAGATGAGAATCATCTAAGCCTTTTGGCTTAGCTCCCCTTACTACGTTCTTGGCCCACTTTTAGCTAATTTCTCTTTCAAAAGTTTGTTATTCTTGCATAAAATGTTTTATGTAATGCTGTATGAAGAAAGGCCTGCTTCAAGAATGTAGATATTTAACCAAAAGTTTGTTTATGATGCCAACCATAATCTCTTATATTCTTCATGTCGAAAGCTCTCTAAATATTGTGACATGCAGGGTGGTGCAAACTTGGTTTGTAAAAAACGTAGCTTGAAGCTCCGGAACCGTGAACTAAGGCTCTATCATGCCAGATCAAACCTCACACCATCTAAGAGGAAACACTCTTCACCTGGAGAGGGAGAGGATTCTAATACAAAGAAGTTAGCAGTGGATTTAAGGACTTCAGACAATAGCAACAAGGTGAAAACAAAGTCCGGTAGCTCGCACCAGGGTCTGTGGGCAAGTACATCTGGTGCTTCAGAACAAGCTGGGATAAAACGCAAGCTGGAAAGCCAGACTCCAGAGAGTTACCGGTTGAACAAGAAATTCCGGTAGGATTAAATCCAATAAACTCAGAAGAAACTCAGGAAACTCCGGTAGGATTAAATCCAATAAATTCCTTGGATAAGGGACATTGCTCAGATATACGTGTAACTTTCTGCTGATAGGGTCAAATACCCAAACTGGCCACTTGGCTTGTCCATATCACATCGTTCCTTCACGTTAGAAGGGAAGAACCACTCGGTTGTTGACAGGATCATATATCACTGATGTGTGAGATGGCCACGTTGTTGTATTAATTATACAAGTTTGTTCATTTACTAGGCCAAAGGCCAAAAAAAAAAAAAAGCTAGAATAATTGATGGTACATCTTCTGTCTCACCTAGATATTTTCGTCACGTTTACTTCAATATGGTACGTTTAAAGGAAGAATGGTTTGGTTGCTGAAATTAGTTTATCATGAAGCTATTTCGTTTTTCCATATGCCCACCGCACAATGAGGTTTTCTTCATGTTTTCCATCTTGTCTTTGCTCTTGAGAAATGCCTGGGCCTTGGCTTTTTTCCTTGTACGAAGTATTTATGGGTTCCCTACTCTGTTACTTTGTGATCTATATGCCCTTCCAGTAAGCAAAACTTTCACATTCATCTTTCTCTGGTTTGTATTTGTCTTACAGCACCTGTTCGGAATTTCTAATCGCCTCTGCGAACACGTGTGTGTGTATTTGGTAGGGGTTTTTTGGATGAAGTACACGTTGCTTGTTTGTGATTGCAACTGGAATGCAGCAAACATTTAGGTAGTTTCCAATGAAGAGGGTGCCGGTAGTCCTCACAGACGTGGGAAGAAACCCAACTAATCCTCTCCTTCCCGATCTCACATTTACCAAGTAGTTATCGGGTTAAAGACCTGGAATAGCCTTAAGGGATAGTTGTGAAGGAAATGACTGACTATTGAGAATCCACCCTGGCCTGACAAACTAGGACAATCCAGTTTGTTCCAGAACTCGTACATAGGAAGCTGTACCATGTACGGATCAAAGACTAAATTGAGCTGTGTTCTTTCTCAATCAATTCTTGGTATCCGAATGGTTGCAAACCAAGTATCCACACTCCAAGCTACTTAACAGGCAAACAAAGGAAAAGAGAGAGTTACAAATCGTTATCAAGAAAACATTAAACACAACTAACGTTACACATTACAATACTTCAAAAGTATCATTTTTTTCCTTTTCTTTTCTTCATTTTTTTTGTCAAAGCAAATGAATTGGACTACATTGTATTTCCAGAATGATTTTGGATATTGAATGCTCAACAATGATATAATGGTGAAACACTCGACAGTCTCTGACATCATCCCATATACTGAACGGAGAGGATCCATTTGAGACCTGACACCCCTTCATACCATCTCCAAGCTTCAGTAGTGAAGAATCGATGGCTAAGATAAAGCTTTACATTGCACTTATTTTTTGATCTATACATCCAGTCATGTAACCGCTGCCTGGAGAACACGGAGACCATGTTAACCGAGTGTTTTTTCGTTTGGTGATTTTGCTTAGGTTTGGTTCTTGGTCAGCAGCGTGGGGGTAACCGATACAATACCAATGAGGAACAGAGTTGCTATTGAATGGAAGTCGTAGAGGTCAGCTACTGATCGCAACTCACCCAGAGCTATGCCAGCCTGCAAATGTCAGTAAAACACCAAGTTCCTCAGGCAATCCTTTAACTCTGATAATCTTGCATTTGGCATATGTACTCAGATAAACGGAGATAATTCAAGATTAGTACAAGCTGATGTGCCATTTGTCAAAACTCCCTGGTTATTCAGAAACTAGGCCAACATGCGAAGAGCGTCTCTTATTTTACGTAGGTTTAAATGAAAGCAAAAATAATATGATATCAAACAGACCCATTCACAAACTGACAAAAGTATTGCATACTTGCAGGAGCCAGGAAGAAAAAGTAAGGCACATCAACAAAAAAGTACATACCTTGACAGTGACATAAGCAGCAGGAATGATCCCGATGACGGTTGCTAGGAAGAAAATATGGTAAGGCACATCAACTATAGGTGAAGCCACGTTAATAAATGTATTTGGCAAGGTAGGGGTCACTCTTAGGAAAAGCATATAGTTCAGCAACCCCTTTCTTCTTTTAGCCACCTGGATAACAGAAACATAATGCTTTCAAATTCTAATCAACACAAGCCAACATTTATGAGGGGATGAGTTAAATCACCTGTGCTTGGAAGAATACAAGCTTATCGGGCCAGAGAGAAGAGAGAAGGGGCCGCCCAATCACTTTGGAAAGAAAATAGCAAGAAGAAGCACCAGCAGTGGCAGTGAACACCACCAACGCTACACCTTTGAAGACTCCGAAAAGGGCTCCAGCGAGCAATGACATGAAAACGGTTCCTGGGATCATGAAAGTCTGCATGAAAATGTAGACGATACAATACCCCACGAGGACTTGTATAGTGTAGTCGCTTGTGTAGCTCTCAAGGTGATCTCTGCAAGAAATGTCACCAAA
This sequence comes from Rhododendron ovatum, assembly GCA_019656835.1. NCBI lineage: Eukaryota > Viridiplantae > Streptophyta > Magnoliopsida > Ericales > Ericaceae > Rhododendron > Rhododendron ovatum. The sequence goes on along the minus strand of CM033794.1, from coordinate 18,448,021 downwards.
TAAGTAACATATTTATCTGAATAATAGTACACGATCTCTCTCAGCAGCATGATCAAGCCCATCAAGCAGAGAACACAGAAATATGTCAGATAAAGTAATAACCAGAAAGGACAATTAAACTATGTGAATGAAATGATGTCAACAATTTCTTCAACTTAGAATTTAGCCGCTTGAATCAAGAAAGCACGAGAAGCGCATAGAAAAAATTGTTTCCCTGATAGGAGAAGGAAAATGGCAGAAGTGCAATTAGCTAGTCCAGTTTTAGGTAAGCAGCAGACTGCTCAATCAATTGTCAATACATCAATTTTGTTTTAATAGTATAACATGATAATTGGGTTTCCACCAAAAGATCACCAACTCAAAATTAAGAACTCAGAAATTTCTCACACAACTATGGGTACCCTATTACAGAGTTCTTAACAGCATCTCCAGCCATACTTACCCTTTTTCCCTCTAAAACTCAAATTTTGAGTTAAAACACCTCAAAACTCACTACATTATTTTACTCAAATGTTATATCAACGTGAGTTTTACTTGAATTTTGCTGAAATCAAGGGAGACTCAAATCCTTACTCAAATTTTAGAAAGCCATTTCGTGGCTCTTAAATTTACAACTACACTTTTAATGAAGCTTTTACTCAAATTTATGCTAAGTTATGGGTTTGTCCATTGGAGTGCAGAGTGCTTCACATTAAATTAAGCTTTTACTCAAATTTTAGTCAAAGTACAGGTAATGGCTGGAGAAGCTTTTATATTATCTTTTGATATGCAAAACCAGCAAGCATGTTGTAAAGAAAGCACATATAGAGCTTGAAAATCTTCATCAAGACTTACTAGCATTACTCAGCTTGACAGATGACAGATAGAGCTTATTTTAAATTTGCCAAGACTGTCAAATCTCTGCCGATTGTCATTTCTATAACCCAGAAAAAATGATAAAAATAAACAGAACTCCAAAAGTGATAACTTTTACAACATAAATCAAGCTTCCAGTTCAGGCATTCATTTGGAAATATCTACATTACAAGCATAGTTGTTAGAAGGGTACGAATCGTATCGTACGATTCTATACGATTTGGTGGGTGATTGATATGAATAGGCTGCTTGAGTCGGAAATAGCTGTAAATCATAAGTGAACCGGTGAATCGTTCAATTCACTTAAAATTTCCAAAACTCATTTTCACTATTTTTTTGTTGTTGGAAAAGGGTTCGAATTATTTTCTTAAGGTCTTTAGTATTCTTATATGCCATCTTTTGTCTATATGAGATTATGTAGTATTATAATTTATAGCTACTAAGGAAGGGAGATTTATTACAGGAGTGGATCGAAAAGGGCAAAGATAAAGGGAATACAAACCACCACCTTCTAAACTTTTAACTCCTTTTTACAAAAAAAGGACTATAAGTAGGATTCATGAATCCTCATCTCTTGGAAGTTGCAAAAGAAGCAGCTTACCTAATACTCCACATTATTGTCCAATCATCATTTAGAAGATGGTTTTTATTTATTTAGGCCTAAAAATTTCATTTGTAGTATATATTTTTGTTACCTTAATCAATAAACATATGTTGCATTGTAGAAATCATGAATGAATCGGAGTGATTCGTGATTCGGAAAGTGACCATTATGATTCTCGATTTGATTCACGAATTGACAACCTGGATTTCAAGCGACCAAATGAGTAATTTTCTTCCCAACACAAGCTGAAAATATTAGCCTGATAACCTAATCCAATTCAATGTAAGAAAGGAAAAAATATTATTTCATCATGCCTCCATTTGTTCAGATATAAAATACTCCTCCAAATTTCCCTAGAAGTTAGGTTCTTCATTATGAAACTATCATTACTAACTAAAAAAGAAAAAAAGATTCAAACTTTTCCCCATCACAAAAGAAAACATAAAATACAAGGAAACTAGTAGTTGCAACAGTTAAGAAAAGCCACAATATTACTACTATTGATGCGGAATACTGTTAATGAAAATTCCAAAGGGAGAATAAATCCCTAAATTGGCATCCGATGCTATTGTAAAAAAGTATATATAGATAAATTTGAGAAAGCATAATGATAACAGGATTAATTATTGATGTAGCTGATCCATTAGGCCATTAATTAGGGCACGGATTAGTTGGGCTTGGTTAAAAACGAAGAAAATCACAAATTTGAAACAAACTACTAAACAGAAAAACAGAAAAATTACATGGGAAAATACCTGAGGATTTGGAGATCTTCGAGGCTACGGGGAAGCTTGAGGAAGCTGTAATCCGATGCGGGCATCGTAAGGTACACGCCTACGAGCCCTACCGCGAAGCTCAAAATGACGCCGGAAGCAACCGCCATCTCCCAAAACGTGAGCGGAAACTTGGCCGGCGTTGATTTCGACTTATTTACGACATTGCCATTGGAATTGGCATTATTGCACGGCGATGTAAATTGATTCTTCTCTACATTCATCTCCTCCATTGTCAATAACAATCCCGTAAATTAATTCAATTTAGAAAAAAAAGAAAAGAGGAGGTTTTGATTGATGTAGGAGAGAGAGGTAGAGAGACAGGAATTTAGGAGAAGATATAGAGAGAGGAAGAGAGAGAGGGGAAAGAGGGAGCCCTAGTCCTTTCCTTTGGGGACACTCCTCTGTTTTCTCTCTCCTTGTGCTGATGTTATCTACTTGTGGAGAGAGAATATTCGGGGGTTCCGTGTTCGAACCAAAATATCTCAAAAGCTAATCTCTCTCTCTCTCTCCATTTGATAAATCCAATCTACGCTACCTAAGAATTTGGGGAGGGAACGGTCAAAGTCAATTTAAAGGGGCGCTGTTATTCGCAATCCTCTATTTACTTTCATAATCTGTTAAAAAATTTTAATTATACTCGACAGTTAGTTATCGAAATTGAGATATATTTTCAGCATCTAATTACCAAAATATAATATTTTTTTAACAGATGTTTACTGAAAATGTATATTCGGCAGTTGTTTACCGAAAGTTGAACATATTTTCGACATGTAGTTACCAAAATATAATTTTATTTTCAACAGCAATTTACCGAAATGTTATTTATGATTTTCAACAATCATTTACCGAAATATAGTAGGCTACAGGAGAAAATAAAGGGCTGCGAATAGCGACGCCCATTTAAAGGGAAGGTGGAGGAACCAAACGCTTTTCGATTCTCAAAATTTGAAATTAATATGGGACCCCGCTTCTATATAAGTTATCTATACGTATTTGAAATATTCCATAGATAACTTTTCTTTCTTACAATGTATACTTTTAGGTTAAATTTTTGTAACTTTTAATAGGTTAAAACAACGCTACTACAGAAGTCATAACTTTGAGTAGTCTTTTTTTTATTACAACATTCATAAACAATATCACAAAATTTCGTAAACAATGTCACAAAAATTCATAAAACAAACCACCATAGAATTAATATATTGAGTCACAAAATTAACCACAAAACTCGTAAAGCGTGTACCGAACACCAAAAATAAAATCAACTACAAAAATTCATAAAATGAGCCACAAAAAATTCGTTACACGAACCACAGAAATTCTTAAAAGAGAATAAGTACTAAATACAAATTCTTACATTAGTTTTAGCAACGGCGGAATAGTAGTTAGGCTAAAAAAAAAGACCACAAAAATTCCGTACATCAATTTTATAACCTTTCTTCCAATTGTCGAGACGAAAATTTTGGTACAGGAATATTATAAAAGATCAATAAAAAGCAATCAAAAAGACTATGTAAAAAAGCTCCCGAAAAAATGGGGCCAAACTCACCCATATATGTAAAACTATGATGGAATACGGTATGCATGCGGTGGTTAGTTGTCTAATCCCCACCTTAACCAACACCTAACCTAAGGAGGGTAATAAGCAAAACCCTAGTATAATCAACCGGTAATGCATGATTAACAACATAAATCACAAAATTAGCCTTGATTGAACCTAAGTTATCACCACACCGAGTCACCGACCGATGATCTCGTGTTTGGGAACGCATATACTATTTGCACCCTCATTTTTGCTAACCAACTCCCCTTTTGTTTTTAATGCGTGAAATTATCAAGTATCCTTAAATGTTGTAAAAAAAAATCATTTTCATTCGGATATCGACATAAGAAAAATATTGAAAAGTGAAATTGTGTTTCCGTAACTTCGCATGCCGAAAACAAAAAAAGAAAGTGTAGTTAGTACTACCAAAAAGGAGGTACGGAAATCATGCGTCATTCTATTGACTCTTTTTAAAAAATAAATATTTATTTTTAATTTTTAAATTTAAAAATTATATCTTTACGAAAATAGTTTTTTGATATTTTTTTTACGCTGGTTAAAATATTTCATCAAGATCTAACAGGATCTACTATATCGAAAAGTGTAAGGGTGTTTCTGTTTTTACTTACCCTCAGTAGTCACGTGTTACTACTATTTTCGATGCTATCGATGGTGGTGGGGCACGTGAAGATGCGAATGGCAGCGGGAAAAGAGACGACGGGCAAATGCATGACGTACGTCAACAGGGGCACATGCGCCTCGCCACGCAAAGGCTTGTCTTTCACGTCGGAGAATATTGTCAAAAACTTTTTGGTGAGAAAAAAAATTGCCACAGCTCGGTGCTGTAGAGTGGATATATCTCACGTGGTATCCGCTCGGTATATTCGGACCGTCTAAGAGTTTGGATTGAAACTCTCTCTCCCCTCTCATCCTATTACTTTCTCTCTCCTTTTTATTTTTCCAAATTCGAACTGTCAAAAAATACAATGAACGGCTCGAATGCGTCAATCGGGTATCATAATACCCACTTGACACTGAAATTTTTTCCCACAGTTTGTTTCTTTTGTCCTCATGATTAGCTCACAAGGACAGATTATATTTTGTTTTAAAAGTGATTTTATCGCTCTTTTTTTTTATTAATGTCACTCTCCTTTGTGTCTTATTAGATGATTTATTTTGTGAGAAAAGAAGAGTGACATTAACAAAAAGAGGAGTGAAAAAATTAATTACCTTTTGTTTTGAGAAATAATTTTGTCAATCTCTTTTATATTAACGCCACTCCACTGTAAGTATATTTTTGCACCAAAAATACACTTACAAAGGAGTGACGTTAACAAAAAAAAAAGTGACAAAAATCAGCAGCTTTTGTTTTCTCATTTCTGTTTTGGCCTTTCCCTTTCAATGCTAACGGGTGCATGCATGCGGTGGCTACGTGGGTCCCAAAAGCAAATCCATTGCAGCTTTGCCAGGATTTTCAAAATCAAATGCTGCAGATGACGTGATGTGAAGTACTTTTACAATTGTGACCTCTATTTTGCAAGGAATAACGAAACTTAACTTTAATTTTGACTTTAGTTTGTTAGATAATAACCAAATTGCCATTCACGTAGTTGGGGGTTCTTCAAAGAATCCGGTTCTCTGCGAATCCATTCCAGAAATCAAAAAAAGTCTTTATTTTTAAAAAAAAATAGCTTCAAGTTTAAAAATTATAGGCTTATTAAAATTTAAAAATATGTAATATAGATATTGTTTAAAAATTTTTGATAAGATCTTTTATACGATGCAAAAAAAATTAAAAAATAATTTTCATTTACATTGTTTTTAAGTTTAAAAATATGAAATAAGCTGCTTATGTTTCAAAAAGATTTCTGGAACGACGCCTAAGGCAAAACTGAAGAGAAGTGTGTGCGGTTCAATCGGAGCTATTTTTCGTGATAATTAATGGTTCAGATTTGTTGAAATTTTTATCGGCAAGAGTATATTCTTACCAGCAAGAATATAGAAAATAATTATGGACCATTAAAAATAGCATCCGACGATTGTGATCACTTGGACCGCACCAGACAAGCCAAATTCTTCTTCAAAAGTTTATTTGCCATTATGGTGTGTTTTTTTAATTGATTTTCACACTTCTCTTTTGTTTAAGTGTACTTCATTTTTTATCTTCATTCATATAGAATTGCAAAATTACCATTCATATATTTTTTCCTTCACATTAAAAAGGTAATTATATAATTTCACATCACTAAAAAACAAAAAAAAAGAATGCGTTTGAATAAAAGAAGAGTGTGAAAATCAAATTTTTTTTCCCTTAAGATTTATGCAAAAGTGTTCTTTCCCTCTCCTTTTGATTATCCAGTTAGCTAGATAGATGGCTGGATTTTTCTCACGTCTTATGGAAGTTCCTTTTTTCATAAATAAAAAAAATAGAAAGCTTAGCTTATTTTTGGAGTTCCGTTAATCATAAGATTAGTCAAAGATGTGCATTTTTTATAAGAACCTACGAATTTTGAAAAAAAAAATATACAGGTATATGATTGTGCTAATTTTTTATAAGACCCCGGCCCTTAAAATTATTTTAGAAAACTTGAGCGATTCGGGTCATCTTTGTGGACTTGAGATGGGCCTCACGAAAAAACATATGAGCAATATCTGCCTATACTACCAAATTGCCATTCAAGTTGTTGGGGGTTCTTCAAAGAATCCAACTTCTCTTCGAACCCATTCTAGATATCAAAAAAAGTCTTTATTTTTTAAGAAAATAATTTCAAGCTTAAAATTTATAGACTTATTAAAATCTAAAAATAAGTAATATAGATCTTGTTTGAAAGATTTCGATAAGATTTTTTATACGATGCAAAAAAAATTAAAAAATAATTTTCATTTACATTGTTTTTGAGTTTGAAAATATGAAATAAGCTGCTTATTTTTCAAGAAGGTTTCTGGAACAAGGCCTAAGGCAAAACTGAAGAGAAGTGTGTGCGGTTCAATCTGAGCTATTTTTCGTGATAATTAATGGTTCAGATTTGTTGAAATTTTTATCGGCAAAAGTATATTCTTATCAGTAAGAGTATAGAAAACAATTCTGAACCATTAAAAATAGCATCCGATGGTTGTGATCACTTGGACCGCACCAGACAAGCCAAATTCTTCTTCAAAAGTTAGCTTTACATTACTTTTGCTATTATTTGCCATTCTGGTGTGTTTTTTTAATTGATTTTCACACTTCTCTTTTGTTTAAGTGTACTTCATTTTTTATCTTCATTCATATAGAATTGCAAAATTACCATTCATATATTTTTTCCTTCATATTAAAAAGGTAATTATGTAATTTTACATCACTACAAAACAAAAAAAAAGAATGCATTTGAATAAAAGAAGAGTGTGAAAATCAATCTTTTTTTTCCTTAAGCTTTATGCAAATGTGTTCTTTTCCTCTCCTTTTGCTTCTCTCAATCTCACATTCCAAAAGTATTTTGAACGTTTCGAATTTTAAAAAAATTGTTTCAAGAAATAATAGAGTTAATCTCTGAAAGACTTTTTAAAATTTGGACAATTAATTATCCAGATGTACGATGAAATTGAGCGTTGCGGTGGAAGGAGCGATGCAATAGAACGGTGGAGTAGACTTTATACTTTCATAAGGATTGGAGTAAAACAATAAGGACGGGTGTGTAACCGTTGAACCATTTTCTTATGGAGGAGGATCCTCAGCAGTTTTGTGACGAGACAATTCAATCACGGTACTTTATGAGCTCGTTTCATGCCTAAATCAAGTGAGTGATTGAAATCGTTTATTTTGTATAAGTAGTTGCGAGAAGATCAATTTAAACTCGTAAAATCACAGAAGTCGGATTTCAATCAATACGACCTTACAATGCGTATATCTTGGCAAAAGATAGGTACATAAGTTATATTGAAATCTATTTATCTCAAGATGAATGTGTTGCGATCATGTGTTGATTGAAATTCAATCTACATATCTTTTGTCACGATTAATCTTGCCCCTGTGTTCTAAATAATGAACATCTTCGATTATCAAAGTAGACCCCCCAAAAAATAAACATTGTGTTCTATCTGAACCGTCTAATCCAAAACACCATACTCCCTTCTTATTCTCTCATTTCGCATATAAGGGGTGTTTGGGAGTCTACTTTTTGGCTTTTTATTTTCATCTTTTTGGCTTTTTTGATTATGACCAGAATGTATTTTGAGTATGGTAGAAGTGTTTAGGAGATATGTGCAGAATATATTTTGAAACTGTAATAGTGTTTGGTAGATGAATGTTGAAAATGAATTATGGGTTGGATTTTTACCATATTGCCCTTTGTCTTTATTATTTTGTTACAACATGTGTAGGAAAGGTTAAGGGTATTTTGGTCATTTAACGTAGAAGTGGAAAATGGAAAACTACGAAAAGCTCCTCTTGGGCTCATTCTCGGATTATGCTTCTTTAACTAAAATTGGTGAATGGATTTTGGGAAATGTGGTTTGAAAATGGAGTATTTAATTATCCATTCTCAAAACTCATCCCACGTAAGTATTCATCCTGTGCTTTTTGAACAATTATGATTTCATCCTCATTTTAAGATAATCCCAGAACTACCCTTATAAATTTTATATATATATGCAAAACCAAATCCTCCCATGTTTAACACCTCCTAAAAACCAAATCCCAAACATGGCAACCGTTGATTTTCGGATACACTTAAATGGGAACAAATCCCTTATTGTATGTCTAAAAGTTAGGATCACAAATGATAAAGATATATATCAGTATCTTCACATTGCAATTGGAATCAAATATGGCAATTGCTTTATTTATTGGGTCTGACAAACCACATCAGTGGATTTTTCTCTAACAGTTCTGATCCATTGTCGTCTGCTTACTGCCACAACCTCGCCTTCAAATATAAGGTTGAGAAAACCCCAAGGGTAGGGCTAGATCGTCGGTAGCATAATAACCGAAAAGTCTGGGATCGTACCCACAGAGAATCGAAATAGCTTAATCGGATTGTAGGTTTTATATGGTGGATTTTGGCGTTTAAGACGGCCAACTTGGTTTTGCTTTTAACGGTGGAAAACTAAGGCAAAAGACTAGAAAAATGCTTTATGAACTAAAAGAGGCAAGTCTAGAGATCATCTATCCCTTGACAAAGGTCGTTACCGGTTCTCAATTATAACTCAAGCGAGAGACACGACCACGTGCTCATGCCTGGAAGATTTAGCTTTAAAAGACTACGTTTATCGAAAGATGTGATTAATCGAAACTAAACCAACCTATTTTTGCTAATGTATCTAACACGTAGGAGGCCACGAGCCCTCAAAATGTCGCTTGCCAAGACCATTTGACTAAACAACGTACCAAGGAGTTAACACCCCTCGCTTAGACCAAAATGGCTAGGTTAATGAAATTCCGAAAACAATGATTTTAAGCCCGAGGGTTCGAGAACCAAATAACCACCTAAGTCATTGGGAAAGAGTAACCCAAGACTTAGCCAAGAAACTACTCACACATATTGAAAAGACTAGAAATTATGCTAGGAAATGAAAACATGATTAACCGATAAAAACGGAAATAAACTTGATTTATATGAAGATCCAACTAGTAGCTACAACATAAACAAACGGAAAATTAACGTACGAACTAAACTTACTTGAGTTGTTGAGAAATTAAAGACAAAAGCTAGAAAGCATAACCATGGAGTTCTTGAAGAGAAAAAAGACTAGCCTAAAACTAACTACTTACTTTTTACAAGTGAGAGAGAGAAAAGTATTTATATAACTCAACTTCTCTCCTAACAAATATTCTAATAACATACTATAAATAGCAACTATTCCATAAGTAGAAGGTCCAAAAAGCAACAAATATCTTGCTGAAGGCTCGTGGTATCGATACTAATTATGGAAAGTATCGATACCACACAGCTAAACTGAAATGGCCATTTTCCCCATAACGTTCTCGTATCGATACGGCCTTAATCCGTATCGATACAGCAATCACTGGAACTCCACTAAGCTAATGCGTATCAATACAAAATAAGGTTGTATCGATACGGGGAGGTCATCTCCAGTTTTTCAGGTCAGCCTCAACAGACAGCTCCCAGCAGCTTCCACAGCTACACAACACCTTATTTTCATTATCTAAACTTAAGTAAAGACTACATTTTAAAATTTTCTTTTATCTTTTCTTTACTTTAATTTATTTAATGAAAATAAGAAAGTACCTCTCATTTGGAAACAATGGCATTACTAAAATTTCAAGATTTCAATTAAATCAAAATGTCAACCCCCCACTTTTAGTGTAAAATAGAAAACTTCACATTTTTCGCAAGAGAAAATGGCTCCAAACATGACCTTACTCTTCAAATAAAACCTTGTAATTTTGTAGTTACTCTTAGAAAAATTCAAGAATCAATTACCGTCATTTTTAATCTCGAGAATCGATACTTTTTTTGAAAGTCATTTTTTTCCATACTTAGACAGATTTTAAGAGGCCGACAGGGTCTTCAGATACTTGGAAACTGTAACGCCCCAAGCAGACCACTGGCCTAGTACCCTGATTTTGATCCACTAGCCATACCACATGGCCCAAAAGCTTAAGCCCAAGGTACTAGTAGTAACCCACAAGGTTTGTTATATGCCCAAGATCATCCATATAGACTTCCGATGTGGAACGGGGTGTTACAATCTCCCCTACTTTATAGCCTCGCGCCCTCGCGAGGGCTTGAGCACTATAATCACCATTATTATAAATCAAACCAACAACCAAATCAAACCAAACTCTAAGGGCCCACACAGTTGTGTACATGGATGGCTCTGATACCACTTGTAACGCCTCAAGCAGACCACTGGCCCAGTACCCTGATTTTGATCCACTAGCCACACCACATGGCCCAAAAGCTTAAGCCCAAAGTACTAGTAGTAACCCACAAGGTTTGTTATATGTCCAAGATCATCCATATAGACTTCCGATGTGGGACGGGGTGTTACAGAAACAATTGGGCCATGCATGGTATTGAAATGCGCATTATTTGCACGTTTTACCTGAAAACACTAAAAATACACCTTACGTGCAATATCATTATAAAAGCTAAATAAACGCAAGTTAAACAACATAAAACGGAACTAGCCACACCAAATATCTATAATATTGGGTGCTCATCACACCCCCCAACTTGAATTTTGCTAGCCCCTAGCAAACTAAAACAAAACGCATTTAACTAAACTATGCAATCTTCCCGAGATTTAAGATACAAAGATTATGCTCTACTACTACAACTAGGCAAGAGTCCAAAACATCCCTTCAAATCTGATCATATGCAATTCACACACAAACTTGCCACGAACTAAGACGAACAAACTATGCCATATTAGTGTAGTCAAGCACATATGCACCACAATAAGTTTCGACTCCAAAACTCACAAGGATATACTCATATTCGACTTTTCACATAGTGAGATATAAGATACATCCCATGATAAGCGCTAGTGGGTACATGCAATAGCCAGAGAAAAAAAAGCTACGCGTGTTATCAAAAGGGCACATAGAACGAAAGGAAAGCTAATTATTCACAACTATGCACGTCACGGGACAAATCATACTCAAAAAGTAATAGATATCAATCATGCATCAAACGGAATTAATTAGCGTACTAAAGATCAACGGAGAACTTTATTAGCTTATAACGATCTTGGATACAAAGAAAGGTGAACTACAAAAATATAGTGGCCATATACTTGTTTGGTTCATCTACCATTGGCCATTATTGACCCTAAACTACCCAAGGCATGACCACATATTGGCCAAATACTAAACAAAATTACGAAAAAGAAATAAAGAAAAATTACTACCACCGACTCCAACACACATAGTCATCATCCTCATCCGGCTCCTCATGGTATTGAGCATCGAGCTCCCCCTTTCCATCGGACTCTTTCTCATCTGGAATGTAAGCTAGCCCGGAAGTCACACCAATCCTCTCATCATAGTATTCAACCCTCTTTCGAATTTGTTTTTGCTCTTTCATAGCATTTCTTTTGATTTTTCTTTGAGGAATGGGGTCATTTGAATTAAGATTTGTAGTGAGAGAGATTTGAGCCAAATTTGAAGCTTTGGAGAGGGAGAAATTTTTTTGGTGCTTTAGCTTTTGTAATGGGAGGGGAGATATAGGGAATCACGTATCATTTTTTCGCATTTTTACATTTCAACCACTTCTATCACATTCACACCACCCCCAAACGTCCTTGAAATTTTGAAAACTATAGACACACATCCCTCTGAACATTCGATTACCTTGGTTTGAATAATGGAAGAGACTCAGACTATGGTTCAAAATAAGGACGATGAGACTTTTATGTGGTTTAATCAAACAAAAATACCTTGAATCATTTCTTAAGTACGCTAACAACTCCAACAAGATGCACAAGACATATATACACTACTCAAGTATGAACAAAAGATATTATTTACGCAAATGTGGAAAATGAGAACAAAAAGCATCGGATACTTAAGAAATGAGTCTCTACTCTAGAGATGCACAACATTTGACTTAACTTTTAGGCTCAACTTGTTCATCAATGTTCATGTATATGCATATGACATGGATTAAAACACACAATCAAATTTAACGCGATACATGACTCTTGCCATATTGACACAATTGAGCATAATTAAACTATCTAACTTATGAACAAGAGAGTATTGCAAGCAAAAATGAATTTTTTTTAAAAATTTAACAAAAACAAAAAGAGACAAGTCTCAAAAACATAAATATAGCATATATATCCCTCCCCCCAACTTAAACAATGCTCTGCTCTCATAGCATGAAGAACAACTATATTGAGAGGAAAGAACAAAAGATTGTACCTTCAAGAGAAATGTCAACCCCCTTATACCTCGACCAAGTTGGAGGTTTTCTTGTCACCGGCTCCTTTCGTCATTCGAACGACTTTCAAGGTCGACTCTTTCGGCTCTTCCAACGGAACCACAGCTAGTCACACAGGGTCGTGGCCAAAAGCTTTATTGGACTAACAACCACGACACGTAATCGCACCCATGCTTAGGGATCCTGAATGTCTCATTCACTTCGACGTTAGACCCAATCCACTAAGGCTGGTGTGGTAGCATGTACACCCTGCAAAAGACTTAAGTTCGAACTACCTACTAAGAGACAAATGACATTAGAACCGCCCTGCTCGTGTTATTAGGGCGCCAACAAACATATATACAAAGAAAAATCAAAGACACTATCCGATTTTCACGCAATCTTACGAGTTATATTTTTCTTCCCATGTCTCACAGGAGAGGTAAGGCACGGGTGGCTATACTAGAAAGTCGAAATTTGAAAAAGAAAAAAAAAAGATAGAGAAAGAGAGAAAAAGAAAGAGTGTTCAGCCACATGTGGGCTTTGAATATTTATTATGACAACAAGAGCTAATAAAATGAACATAGCACTCCACTCTACACTTTGCTTCAAAAATTGAATCTGACCATGCCACAAAAATAGATACTTTGAGTACCGCAATTGTCGAATTCGTTTTAAAAACTTAAATTCAACCAAGTGTGCATTCCAAACTAGAATGATTTTCAACGAGTTGACAAAATCCACAATATAAAGACGATAAACCAAATCAAATTTATCAACACCTACAAAATGAATCAATTCGACTTTTAAAAGCTCTTGCGAAAGTGGAGACTCAGTACGAAGGGTTGCATCATCGAGAGCTGAGAGTATTGGATTGTTCAAAATTTCTATGGATGGTATCTCCTCAAAAGAAGGAGACAAACTCTCAGGTCTATTCACATTCTTCTCATCCTGCTCATTCAGCAGAGCATTCAAAAAGTTTACCTCCACATTCGGTTCTTCAACAATGAGAAATTTCTCCCCCGGATCGTCACACAGAGAGGAGATACATAGGGGGAGAACATTGCACATCAGGCTCAACATTCGGCCCACTACTCCATTCAAACTCTGAGAAGCTATCAGAATTTAAACTAACATCTTCAACAAAGACCCTAGATTGTAAAATTGCGGCCAAATGATTAAAGAAATCTAAGGCTTGAGCGGGTTCTTTTTCAAAAAGTTTGCCATCACATATCATGTCTAAAAACCGTTGACTCTTTTGAGAAAGTCTATCATAAAAATAGTTAGCAATTTGGAAATTATCATAGCCATGATTCGGGACCGCAATGAGCAAATCCTTATATTTTTCCCAACATGCATAAAATGACTAATTCACTCTTTCGAAAAAAGTTTGAATTTGATTCTTGAGATGAAACCAATTGGTAATGGTCATACGACTTTTAAAAATATTGGTGTTGTAACGCCCCGACTTTCCGGAAGTAATATAAAATAAAATCTTTAAAAAATTTGCTAAATAAATATAGTTTTTCAAAATAAAATTTAGCTATTACAATCACAAGATAAATTTACTGATTCAAAATACATTAACTTCAGAGGTGACTCTAGGCTTGATACAAATCCGAAGCATACTCGATCTTTGTTCATGATATTCTTTCCGTGTTGAACTGCAATATCTTTGAATCATCTCTATTGAATTCTGCGCCCACTGACAAATTGATCGCCGAAGCAAACGATTTGCCAAGATACAGATGTATTCGTGAGTGATAAATCAATCGAAGAATCCAAACAAATATTCTCCACATAAGCCAGTTCATTATTATCCATAATCTAATGTGAAATCTAAGATCTCTCCGCGAGATCTTTCCTCCCCAACCGCTAGCCATGCTCGGTCTCATGAGATCACTTCCCTTTGCTGTCGCAGATACACCTAAGTTATGTATCGAGTATGCATCCTAATAACTACAACAAGGGGAAAGCTTATCATGCCTGAATCACGACTAGGGTTCGCTTATCTTATGTACCGCTTCATAAACCATATCACAATCATCACTGGACACCCGTCAGTTTATCAATTTATCACTGGATACCCGCCAGTTTTATTTTCATCACAAATCTCATCACAATCACCAAAATCCGTCTGCAGGCAATCTAAAAATAAATTTTTTTCAGTTTATCCATTATCTCGCATCATCTAGATGAATTCTATTTCGCAATACCACCCCATGTCTCTAGGGTCCAATCTAGCATTTAAATCAAGTATCGACACAATATGCAATTAATCAATAATAATAATTAAAACAATTAATAAATAATGAAATCACACAACTTTTTAAGGATGGGCCGTTGCCCTTAATCTTGTATGGTCACAATGCCAATAATCAAGTAAGAGTTTTAAAATAATTTAAAAGGAAAATTTTCTGGGCTCTTATTAATTAATTCTAAGATAATAGATTAATTAAAAACTAAATAAATACATTAATTAGATAAAATATATTATAATATTTATCATGACCTTAATAAGAGTCCTAAAGGTCCTATGCAACCAGTAGAGTGTCAAAAGTTGGGTTCGGAGAGTCGCAGAATTAATTTAAATAAAGACGTTAAATAAAATGGCCGAAAGTGAAGTAATTAGATAATAAATAATTTAATAAATAAAATATGTTGAGATTAACAAATTTTCATCTTCGGGATGTAAGGAGCCTAAATAAATAATATGATTTATAAGGTCGTAAGGAATTTTTGATTGGAAACGCTATAGAAATAACAATAAATGGTAAATTAAATAAAAAAAATATTAATTTAACAAGATATCATCTTTGAGATGCAAGGAGTCTAGAAAAAATTAGTTTGGATGTTAAAACGTTGTTTGGAAGATCGCAAAGATTTTTCGTTAGTAAACTTGATAGATAAATAATAAATAATTCAATAAGTAGATAATTAAAAAAAATGATCTTAATAAGTTATAATCTTTGAGGTGTGAAAAGTCTAGGAAAAATAGTCTAGGCATAAAAAATGAGGTTTGGAAGGTCGCAAAGTTGTTTCGAAACATTTAAAACCAACTCAATCTACCAGATAAATTAAACTGATATAATTAATACGTTTTATACTAAGTTGATATTATACTGTAAGAAAATAATATCATATCAGTAGTTCTTAATAATATTAATATCAGAAGGATTGTAAAATAAATATCAAAAGGGTCATCTTATTTGTAAATAATTACAATTAAAATGTCGGGCTCAAAAATAATATTAAATTGGTGAATACGGCAGAAAACGCGCGGTTAGCTATATTTTTTCGTTTGGGACATAGGGTTAGGCATATAAACACTGAATATACTTAGAGAAGAGGTTGGAATGGATTATAATACCTTTAATCGGATCGAATTGATTTAAAAACGAATATTGAATTTTGAGGAAGAAGACTTCGGGTTCTTTGATCGGGAGACTTTGGGACCAAATTGGACGATGCTTGGTGATGCTAGAAGTTGTGGAAAGAGTTTGGAACTATCGAATTGGGTTTCGGTCGGGTCTTGATACAAAACTCACTTTTCTCTCTCTTTCTTTCTCTCTCTAAAACTTTATGGATTGGAGCTTGATTTTCTCTGATTTTTTTCTCTCTTTTGGATTGGTGGGGCGTGGGGAATATTGTGGTGTAAATTTCGTGGTCAATGAGGGTGGGGTATTTATAGGAGAATTTTGGTGGAAAAAGATAATAGTGAATTTAATGGAGTTGGGTTCATGGGATTTGGAATGGACGAATTTGGCTTGATTTTAGGGTTAGGGAGGAAGTAGAGACTTAGTAGGAGACGGAGAGACGGAAGAGGTGTACATGCATGCAAAAAAATAAAAAGAGGATAAGACTTTTTAAGAAAAAGAATTAGTTTTATTATTAATAATACTTTTTAAATAATTAGTCGATTACTATAGACTATTTGATTAAAAATAATTTCTTTAAAAAAAAAATTATGGCAAAAATCTGGGTTGTTACAGGTGTCAATGCAAGGGGGTGTGAAAATTTGACTGGGACAAAGGTACTCCTGCAAAATCTTGTGGGGTGTTTCCCAATTTGCCACCGCCATTCTATTAGATAGATAAGACATAAAGTAAATAGGGTAGAGGGGTTATGCCGCCACCTCTTTCTCAAGACAGTTCCGTGGGGTTATGCCACCACCACGTTATATAGACAATAAAAGAAAAGGCAATTGATGCTTAATCTAGTTTCGTTACACCTCAAGTTGAATTGGTGGCTCGGTCAGAGGTATTCACTAAGTCGAGTTCATATTACACAAAAAAATAAAAATAAATGGAGTACTTACAGTGGTTTGTCGAACCTCCAAATAAGCTATATTAAGATTTCCCGGCAACGGTGTCAAAAATGCTTAACTCCGCAACCTCGCCTTCAAATATAAGGTTGAGAAAACCCCAAGCGTAGAGCTAGATCGTCGGTAGCATAATAACCGCAAAGTCCGGGATCGTACCCACAGAGAATCGAAAATAGCTTAATCGGATTGTAGGTTTTATATGGTAGATTTTGACGTTTAAGACAGCCAACTTTTGCTTTTAACGGTGGAAAATTAAGGCAAAATACTAGAAAAATGCTTTATAAACTAAAAGAGGCAAGTCTAGGGATCATCTATCCCTTGACAAAGGTCGTTACCGGTTCTCAATAATAACTCAAGCGAGAGACACAACCACGTGCTCACGCCTGAAAGATTTAGCTTTAAAAGACTACGTTTATCGAAAGATGTGATTAATCAAAACTAAACCAACCTATGTTTGCTAATGTATCTAACACGTAGGAGGCCACGAGCCTTTAAAATGTCGTTTGCCAAGACCGCTTGACTAAACAACATACCAAGGAGTTAATATCTCTCGCTTAGATCAAAATGGCTATGTTAATGAAATTTCGAAAATAATGATTTTAAGCCCGAGGGTTCGAGAACCAAATAACCACTTAAGTCATTGTGAAAGAGTAACCCAAGACTTAACCAATAAACTACACACACATATTGAAAAGACTAGAAATTATGCTAGGAAATGAAAACATGATTAACCGATAAAAATAGAAATAAATTTGATTTATATGAAGATCCAACTAGTAACTACAATATTAACAAACGGAAAAGTAACGTACGAACTAAACTTGTTTGAGTTGTTGAGGAATTAAAGACAAAAGCTTGAAAGCATAACAATGGAGTTCTTGAAGAGAAAAAGACTAATCTAAAACTAATTACTTACTTTTTACAAGTGAGAGAGAGAAGAGTATTTATATAACTCAACTTCTCTCCCAACAAATATTCTAAAAACATACTACAAGTAACAACTATTCCATAAGTAGAAGGTCCAAAAAGTAACAAATATCTGGCCGAAAGCTCGTGGTATCGATACTAATTATGGAAAGTATCAATACCACACAGCTAAACTGAAATGGCCATTTTTTCCGTAACGCTCCTGTATCGATACAGCAATCATTGGAACTCCACTAAGCTAATGCGTATCGATACAGAATAAGAATATATCGATATGGGGAGGTCATCTCCAGTTTTTCAGGCCAGCCTCAACAGACAGCTCCCAGCAGCTTCCACAGTTCCACAACACCTTATTTTCATTCTCTAAACTTAAGTAAAGACTACATTTTAAATCTTTCTTTTATCTTTTCTTTTCTTTAATTTATTTAATAAAAATAAGAAAGTACCTCCCATTTGGAAACAATGGCATTACCAGAATTTCAAGATTCCAATTAAATCAAAATGTCAACCCTCCACTTATAGTGTAAAATAGAAAACTTTACATTTTCCGTAAGAGAAAATGACTAAAAACATGACCTTACTCTTCAAATAAAACCTTGTAATTTTGTAGTTATTCTTAGAAAAATTCAAGGATCAATTACCGTTATTTTTAATCTCGAGAATTGATACTTTTTTTGAAAGTCATTTTTTTTCATACTTAGACAGATTTTAAGAGGCCGACGGGGTCTTCGAGTACTTGAAAACACTTGGGCCATGCATGGTATTGAAATGCGCATTATTTGCACGTTTTACCTGAAAACACTAAAAATACACCTTACGTGCAATATCATTATAAAAGCAAAATAAACGCAAGTTAAACAACATAAAACGGGACTAGTCACACCAAATGTCTGCAATATTGGGTGCTCATCATCGTCTTCTCCTCTGCTGTCGCTGGTGATTCCTCCGCCGCAAGCCCCCATCGGTGATTCTAACCCAAGACAAACTCATCGCCGCCTACTACCTCCTCGAAGCTCCCCTCTGCTGTTCGCCGCTTCCGCGACCCTGACTTTTCCGTCTGATCCGCATGCGTCCATGATGCCTCCTCCATCTCCTCGTGTTCTTGCTGGTTAGCTCCGTTTAGTTTTGTACCTTTTTCGTTTCATGGTATTTTTTATTTAAAACATAAATGTATTTTTCATATTGTTGAGTTTTCATAAATAAAACATTGTCTATTCATATTTTTTCGTGGTGTATATTCACAAATAAAATATTTTATATTCATGTTTTTTCATGCTATTATTTCTAGAATGTTATGGGTTTTCAAGTTTCTCTGATAAATCATGATTTTGGTTTATTGTTTTTCATGATAAATTAACCATGAAAAACATGGTCAGTTTGAATATTGTGTATGTTTCGAAATATTTCTTAAGATTATTTTGCAAATAATAAAAACATGGTGAATCCACCATGTTTCCAAAAAGGGCTATTTTCTCGGAATGTTATGAGTTTTCAAGTTCCACCGAGAAATCATGATTTTAGTCTATTATTTTCATGACAAATTAACCATGAAAACCATAATCAGTACGAATGTTATATATGTTTTGAAATATTTTTTATGATAATTTTGCAAAAAATAAAAATATGGTCAATCCACTATATTCCAAAAGGTTTCATGATAATACGTGGTATAAATGAAAAAATAAATAATTTTTAAATGAAAAAATAAATATGATTTTCGAATGAAAATCAGTGAAATTTGGTTATTACTAATCTTTTAAGCTTTGAAATCATGTTTCATAATTATCTCCCGTAATTATTGAGATTGTTAGGAAATGGTTGAATCCCACTAATTAAGGATGTCAATTTAATAAAACATATATGAATATATTATTAAAAGGGCAAGATAGGTAATTCACCATATGAAAGTATGGAAACATAACTGTTCAAAATTATCGTGATAAATTCTTACGTGGAATGAGGTCTGAGGATGAATATTTAAGTCTCCAGTTTGAAAATGGGAGAACCAAACATCTAAAATCCAAAAATGGGAATGCAAAAATGCAAAAAATTGCTTCCCAAATACCCATCTAATAAACGAAAGAACAATGCTACAACCTGATACAAATGGATGTGCATAGTCACATACGTAGATATATCTGAAAACTTGCTCGATAGTCCATACACAGTTTTCTATTTGTGTCGAGATTTGTGCACATCTATTTGTGTCCGTGGTAATTTTGTAAACCAAATGAAGGAATTGTTTCTAGATATACTGGTGGCGATAGTGTGGCCATGAGTTGGTCAGTTTGGGTAAACCTTTCAAGGAATATCCCTCCGTATAAATACAAGGAATATCCCTCCGTCTATTACAAGGAATATCCCTCCGTCTCCGTATAATTACAAGGAATATCCTTCCCTGTTTTGATCTAATCCGAATGGAATCTTACCACGTTGGAGCAATTCATGGTCCGTAAATGATTGATGTAAAAATAAAGAAGACAATTAATACGAACAAAATAACGAGTAGAGTGGAATATAGAATTGTGATGAAAGCTACGCGCTATGGGGTACAGAAATAAGAGTCACAGATGGCTTTGAGACCCGTCTCGGATCCTACAAAGATGATTAGGTGTCCATTTTGTGTGAAATATCTTATTTAATGTCTCTTGTAAAAATCAGCTTAATCGGATATCGGTAAAGGCATGAGGTCTGAATTTACCTGAATTCTGAAACAAAATTGAATGTTTCATAAGGGTCTTAACCGATATTTGATTAAGATCATTTTTTGCAAGGATCCTAAACAAAATATTTTGAACAATATAAATGGTTCCAATCATCTTTATGAGACCAACCCATCTCGAGTCTCAAAGTCATCTGTACTCGGGGTCTATGCTCGGTTCTCTGTACGCATATTAACACATTTTTGGGGGGCTAATTAAGAAATTTGGTCAACACGTTAGCCAAAGTTATGCGTTCATTTCTGAAGGTCTTTGGTGGGCGGGTAACACATCAGCCAAAGTATATATTTTAGCCGAATTGAATTCTCAACCATCTGAAACCAATTCATACATTGCAATTGGAAAAGAAACGTGAAGACAAAGTAGAGAAGGGAAGATGAAGTGGAAAAACTAACTCCAAATTAATAAAGCTAATTCTCTAGTCTATATAGATCGGACCAATATGACATTGACATTGGACATATACTCCATAGAAATCAGTCATGACATGAAATACTCATTGGTCAATATTTTCTTGTTCGTTTCTGCATATTCCATATGTATGGCTCCTTCCATATTTATTACACCTTAATTTGTGCGTATTCCATCTTAACTTCTTCCCAAAAGTATTAGTTAGCATTTGCCTTCATTTATATCCTTCTTGATCAATTGGGAAGGTGATAGACATATTTTCTTCACATGAAAATTGAGGTAGTGTGAAGAGAAGCCATATCATTCAATTGGTAAGGCAATTTTTTGGCAGCTTGATAGTTTAAAATCTGAAATTTCAAAATTTTTGAAGTGCCGAATAAATTTTTTCTCTCTCTCAAATACTAACCTTTTTAAAGCGTGTTTAGAACTTCCGTTAAGCTGCAAAAGTTTTTCTTTTTCTTTTTCTTCAAGCTTATGTGCTTTGTGCTTACTTTTTAGTGTCTATTTCTGCCTCTCTTTTTTTGTTCCTTCGAATTATTTTTCTATCTTAGTATTTGGAAAACTCATGTGTGGTGCTGTGGCGGGGAAGAATAATGTTCACCTTCTTCCCTCTTTAATGAGCTCAACATACAGAATGACAATGATATTGTTGATCGAACGGTACACTCCGATACTTAAGTCAGGACAAAACCCATGAATACTAATGGAGAAAGTAGGACAGCTGGTGTACCTTTTTTAGGTTATATCGCGTAGCATGTATGACTTGCCACTAAACACCTCATCATCGGCTTCACTCTACAAATTACCTCGTGCCCATATCCAGAGTTTCTCGTACTCCATTCCTATTGTCTCTCAATACGTATAAATCCTTCTGTCATGTCATTGACATCGGCCTAATACCATGTCAACCGGATGACAAGTGGACGAGCAGTTCCATTTAGGCATCCACATGGCATCGAGATGTCGTGGGGTGGACTTTTCCATGCCCCAAGCCCAATTGGCCCAACAGCCTGCTAGTACGGTCGACCTTTGTCATTCCTCAATTTAGCAAAACTTCTGTGATGCTCCCAAGTGGTATGGGAGCATCATACTCCCAATGAATTACAGTCCTTGGATTGAAAATAGATAAATCACAGCCTTTAGATCAAAACCAAAAACTAAAAATAGGGTGGTTTTGTTAAAAATGAGGCGGTTTTGATCTAAAAAATGGAGGATTACTTACCACAGAACAGGCAACACTTACCATTCACTAAGGCAGAACTTACCACACTTGTGTGGTAAGTTCTGCCTTAGTGAATGGTAAGTGTTGCTTTAGTAAATGGTAAGTGTTGCCTGTAATTCATTGGGAGTATGATGCTCTCATACCACTTGGGAGCATCATAGCCTTTGCCCTCAATTTAGGCTAACAAGTAGCCCATGTGCTTTGGATTCTGTTTGACCCACCTTAACGCACACATCTGGTTGTGTGGCCTGTGATTCGTTGACATGCAATCCTCCTCCGTTGGCTTGTGGGTTTTTTAGTCTTCTCACCCAGTCCTGCACATTGAACGCACGACTAAGACCTGGCCGGGGTTGCCCGGCAAGGCCCTCCGGCGAGAGGATGAGAATATGCAGAGAGTCAAGTGAGAAGTTAAGGTTTTGAGATAGCGTAGTGTGTACCTTCCAAAGTAATCATCATTTAGTATTTATAGAGTCTCCTCGACTTGCTCACAAAGTATCGTCATGTGCCTTGCACGAGCCAGATGGCGTCATTGTGATCTCACAGAATAGATCCGATAACCGTTTTGGCGTGAGCTAGCACCTTCCATATGCGCTCATCATTATCTTCTAGCATAGTCGTTTCTGTCACGTGAAGGGCCACATGACCCAGCGGGTGGCTGAGCCCCGTATCTGACCGAACCCCGTTCCTGGCCGAACCCAGTACACGGCCGAGCCCGATGGGTGACATGTGTGAGGAACATGCTGACAAATGTTCTCCACTGACGGTGGCCGAGCCTGAACCACATACGTCGCCAGAGCTCTGAATAAGAATTTTCCCCACGGATGAGTCTCGGCCAGTAGCCGAGCCCCAGTTCAGACGAGCCCCAGTTCAGACACGGTAGTGGCGACCGATTGCGGGCGGTTGCGTTCGGTCCGCTACACTGGTCACGCAATCAGACATCATCTTTTAACGGACATTGGGCTTGGCCCAATAAGATCGCCTCATGATGCTATGGACATATATTGAGTCACTTTGTATGAATTATTTTAGTGCTGCTCGCGGTCCGGTTTGGTTCGGATTTCTAGGAATCCGAGGACCAAATTGCTAGTCACGGTTTTTACAAAATGAAATCCGTATTCGGACCAAAAGTCCTACGGTCCTGTTCCAATCCGATCCGTGACTCGCGGATCGGTTACGGTTTTGTCCACGAATTTTAGCAAAAATAAAGTTCAAGCATATATCACACAATAAAAAAGAAGAAGGTTACATTCGGAATTAAGTTTAACACCACTAGAAAATATTTGTTACATAAACTACAAGACTTACTTTAAAAATCAAATTCAAAAGAATCTAAAACACTAGTAGGATTGTATCATTGTAGTACATTACATAACATAAAAGAACCGGAAAAGAAACGAACTACTGAAACTCAACTAGGGTTACCCGTAATTTATACAAAAAAAACTACGATTTGCTCCCTATATTTTATGTACATCTACGCTATATCCCATTATTAAGATAAAATACTAAAATTGGTGGAAAAAAGTGTTAACATTACTAACAATTTATTATATAAATACACACACACACATATATTATTTATATAAAATAAATATCTCACGGTCCGGTTCGGTTAATCCACGGTTTCGTAATGAAAATCCGTGGACCAAACCGCGAGTCACGGTTTTCTAATTTTTCATTCCGTGTCCGAACCATTAATCCACAGACAAAATCCAAAAGGTACGGATCGGTTCGGTCCGGACCGGTTTCACGGTTCACCGGATTTTTTGAGCAGCCCTAAATTATTTACCTTCAATTGGTTTTCTAATCCCACTATATATCAAGTAGTTTTTAGTTTTGGACTCGCGCGCTAATAGTTGCAGATCAAATGCATATGAACCAAAATTCGTGTCTAACTTTGGGTTCGGAGCACTTATAGTTATTGGTCTCTCAATCATATGCATCACTTGGGTTTTTCCATATTTGTGATATTTGGGTATGTAAAAGTAAAATGTGCTTAATTCTCGCAGAACTTCTTGTGCATGCATGCATGCACGTACTGTACGTGTTTGTGGATTTATAGGTTGGTTTTTTAGTTTACATCGCAGATGCATGCATGCATGTGATAAGGAGCGGTTGCAAAATTCAAAAAAGAAACTAGCTAGATGCATGCACTCTTTCATGATCACGAGGGACTAAACAGAAGTGTGTTGCATGTTTCTTGTTCTTCTAGGGAACAAGACTGAGATATTGGTTTAATGGTTTAATTGATGCGACCACTGAAAAGGAAAGTGGTATTTGGTTGTTGCTGTGAATCCGTGACGCGCGTGCTAGTTTCTCTTCTTTTTTTTTTTTTTTGAGAGAAAAATCTTTTTAACCGTGGAGCCGTGAATAGTTGTTTATAGAGCTAATTGTGACCGTTCAAAAGCGTTTTGGACGGTCTGAATTTTAATAAAACTTTTTTGGGAAAGAGTTTAAAATCCGGACCGTTCGAAACACTTTTAAACTGTTGCAATTGGTTGTTGTTGTAAACAACTTGTTCGCTGAACCGTGAATAAATTTCTCTCTTCTTCTTTTACTTCACCATGCCTAACGAAAAAGCTACTTGCAATTGCATTGACCAAACCCCTACCGATGGGGTATTGACAGGCCCACGGGGCCCACTCCGGGTTCTCCATGGATGATTCGAGCCGTTCAATAATTTGAAAAGAAATTGAGTGGACCCATGATAAATCGGCTTAATCTGATATGTATAAGTGCTCGATCCAATCTTTCATTTTTTCATTCGGATACAGATTACAAGATCTTGTAATCCGAATGAAAAAAATGAAAGATTGGATTGAGTATCTACGTATGTCAGATTAGGCTGATTTTTCACTGGCCAACTCGATTATATTTTTAAAAAATTATTAAATGGTTCGGATCATCTGTGTGGAATCCAAAGAAAGTCCCGCATGCCCGTCGGTATCCCATCGGTAGGAGTTTGGTCGGTGCTAGTAGCACGGTTACTAGGCGGATAGTCGTTATGGAAGAGCTGTAAAAATAGGGTATTGTTGCGAATCTGCAACATATTTTGTGTGCACTTTGTAGCTTTGATAAGGTTGATGACGTAATATTCTAGGTGTTTAATTATGCTAGTCATGCTTTATTAAGTATATAAGTTAACCATAGGATGTTAAACTATGCCATATTAATGTACTTACGTGTTCTCTATGTGCTATGTGATACACTCAAATTATGTTAGGCTAAATGAAAAATTAATAGATTGGATCATATATTTACACATATTCAATTAAGCTGATTTTTTACGAGGCCACTTAAAAAATATTTTAAAATTTATCAACGGATCAAATCATTTACATATGACCCATAATAGACCCCACATGACAATATACGACATATGTACAAACTTTGGTTGGTACTCATATAGGGAGGGAATTAGGATTTCAAAAACGCGGGAGCCGAACTATAAACAAGATTTTAAAATTTTCAGGTTCGGAAATCTAATAGTTTGTTCGGTTTAGAATTTAGGGGAGGTTTTTTGAGTAGTAAGTGGAGAGAGATTGAAAGAAGAATGAGATAAATAATTGAAGGAAAAACTTGTGAGAGACTGTGATGTGGAGAGAAAAATTGAATTTTGGGATCCAAAACGAATACTATACGTTTTTAAAGTGCGGGCGTGCCAATATTTGTAACACTTAATATAAAATATAATATTTAGATATTATTTACAAACAAAATTACTAATACTAATATAATTTTGTTTTTAGAAAAACTCACCCGAAACAACGTAGGAGCCGTGACTCCATATAATCACACCCAGGTCCGCCTCTGTACTCATAGTCAGTCTCTTCTCATAAAATCAGAGCACAAAACAAAAAATTAATCTATTTTTCGCACGTTTTTTTAACAATTTTCTTTGTCACCAATCACAAAGGAATTAGGCATATCATCAATAGCTAAAATGGTCCCCCCAAAATGCTTTTGATTATTCTATTCGAAAGAGAGAGAAAAATGGCCTCACCACACCATGCGCCATTATAATACATCCCCACCGCCCATTCCTCGAGCCACAAAAATCCAACCCTTCACTGATATGCGTACCTTTGTGCGGCGCGAATCCCCTAGAAATTTCACACACTCGTGGCACGTGGATTCCCCAAACCCGGGACAGGTCCTGTCCAGTTTTTGTGTGGTTCAATTTGGTCCAATTTGGGGTTCTTTTAAGGGCATGAAATAATGATTAGAATAGTTCATTTCGTAGATCTTATCGAATATTCTATTTATGTAAAAAATTAGTATGATTGGATAACGATAGAATCTCGAACAAAACAAATATTCTATTCATGTAAAAAATTAGCATGATTGGATAACGATAAAATCTCGAACAAAACAGGTATGTACAATGATCGTAGAATTTTGCACTTTCTAATTAATTTCCAATTTTTTTTGTCATTTCATTTTTTTTTTTTACAAATCTGTTTTTTTAAACGTATCTATCAATATTCGATCAAACCACTTTTTTATATGTACGACGAACTTGAAGAGCTTGACGAAATGAACGATTTCGATCATTATTTCAAATCCGGAAAAGAGCCCA
The DNA here is from genome assembly GCA_019656835.1 of Rhododendron ovatum. NCBI lineage: Eukaryota > Viridiplantae > Streptophyta > Magnoliopsida > Ericales > Ericaceae > Rhododendron > Rhododendron ovatum. Next base: position 18,421,193 of record CM033794.1, on the reverse strand, counting down.
CAACCGAACTGGACCCCAATAAAAACTGGGCATGATCTGGTCCCACATCAAACCCTAACCCTATCACCACTCCCACCTATATATATCCTTCCGCCATAATCTCTGTGTCTCTCTCTTGTCTACTTGCTGATATTGTATTGTATTCCTGTATCGAATATCTTTTTCCGTAGTTTTCAATATTATCTCCTTTCAAACGAATTCGATTCTATTCATTGCCGATAACAAACAGAAATAAAGCCCCAAGAATTCGCCCAATTTTACCACCATCACCGTTTCGAATTCCAGAGGGTTATGCATTTTGGAGCGGAAGGCAATGGCGGAACCCATAAGCAGATTCAGAATCGGCTACGCGCTCGCACCGAAGAAGAAATATAGCTTCATCCAGCCTTCCCTGGTGGACCTCGCGAGCCAGCGCGGCATCGATCTCATCCCGATCGACGTCGACAGGCCCCTAGCCGATCAGGGCCCGTTCGACTGCGTCCTGCACAAGATGTGCGGCGAGGACTGGAAGAACCAGCTCAAGGACTACGCGGCGGGGAACCCCGCCACGCGGGTCATTGACTCGCCGGACGACATCGAGCGGCTGCACAACCGGATCTCGATGCTCGACGTGGTGGGGGAGCTGGAGTTGAATTTAGAGACCGCCAGGACGGAGTCCTTCGGGATCCCGAAGCAGGTAGTTATATATGACGAGGAGACTCTGATGAATCCGGATTTGTGGACCGAGGGTTTGAAATTTCCCGTCATTGCGAAACCCTTGGTTGCCGATGGGAGCGCGAAGTCGCACAAGATGTCGCTGGTGTACAACCGAGAGGGTTTGAGCAAGCTGAAGCCCTCGATCGTGCTGCAGGAATTCGTGAACCACGGCGGCGTGATATTCAAGGTGTACGTCGTCGGGGACTACGTCAAGTGCGTGAAGAGGAATTCCCTGCCGGACGTGTCGGAGGAGAAGGTCATGAGCCTCGAGAGCTCTTTGTGTTTTTCGCAGATCTCGAATCTGCCTTCACATGACAAGAGCGACGAGGTTAAGTATTGCACGTCGAATTTGTTGGAGGAGGCGGAGATGCCTCCGTCGCGTCTTATCACTGATATTGCTCTCGGGTTGCGAAAGGCGACCAAACTGCATCTTTTTAACTTCGATGTTATTAGGGATATTAGGGTTGGGAATAGGTACTTGGTAATTGACATAAACTACTTCCCCGGGTACGCAAAAATGCCGTCGTATGAGACTGTTTTGACGGACTTTTTCTGCGATATGTTGGGGAAGAAAGAGAAAGATTGATAAAAAAAGGCAATTTCGGTGGTTGGCAATAATGGGCGTGAATGGAATTGTGGGTTTCCTTAGTAGGGAAGAAACAGAGTAACCCATTCAAGTATGATGCTACCGAATAGGCAATAGAGTTGGGACCATGGTTTAGTTTGTTGGTTCATTGCCCAAAAGTTTGGGTCAAGAGAAGCCGCTCAAGTGTGAAGACCAACATTTCTTTTAGAATAGAAGTTACTATTAGTGGTCAATAAGTAGGCTCTTTGCTTCCGTTTACATGGTGTTCCTTGTTGATCATGTATATTTCCATTGTGGGTTTGGGAGATGGGTACTTCTCGAATACTCACAAGTTTTTGGTATATGTAATTCATGGCTTAGGAACTGTTCAAATGTCTGGCAACTTTAATCAATGAATTTTGGTATTTTGTCGATTTCTTTTTGTTCTCCTTGGCATTTCTCTGTCTTACTAATCTTGGTCCTTTTGCCTAGAGTTTAGATGCGAGATTGTTTTTCTAGCTAGTAGCTTCATTATGGCCAGGGAAATACCAGCTTATAGCTTCATAATTGATTTGATTGGCAATGTTAACTAAGTGGCCCATCTTTTGGAAGTAAATATCTGACCATATCCTGCTAATTTTCCTTTTCTGCATTGTCCCACTTCTGGATGCGAAGGCCAGATTTGAATTACCGATATCGGTTTATTTCTGTCGGGTTTACAGTGACGTGATGCCATGCATTCAGTTTTAGCATGCGTAATATTATGATTTGTTTGACTTTATGGTTTTGAAGCATGTTGCCTTTTTTTTGGGATAGTGATTTTGCCACACTCTTTTTTGATAATGCCACACCCTGCAAGTGTATTTTTTGGTGCAAAAATACACTTGCAGGGTGTGGCATTATTAAAAAATGGTGTGGCAAAATCATTTCCCTTTTTTTTTTTGCATCATCGTATCTTCCTTTAAGTGCAAAAATACACTTGCAGGGTGTGGCATTATTAAAAAATGGTGTGGCAAAATCATTTCCCTTTTATTTTTTGCATCATCGTATCTTCCTTTAATTACCCTAAATGAGTAGAGATTCTTGCTTGCCCCATTCAATTCATTTTCCCTTGGTGGTTGCATCTGACAAATGTCTAGCAGTTGTTTTTCTCAAGCGTGGACAAATTTTCTTTGTTAGTTTGCTCATCAAAACTTTAAGAGCTGATTTGTTCCTTTCTTGAAAACTTTTTTGTCGGGGAATAACTTACGTGTTTGCATCCTGGCTGGGATAGTGGTGCCCATTCCGAAACATTTCATGCTTGAGGTTGCTGTAGAGTTTTGAAACCGGAGAATGAAGCTCTTTTTGGGCTTTCTGGTAATGGGAGATTGGTCACCGGATTAAGTTGGCTAGACCGATGGCCTATGTGGCCATGCCAATGTGTCCATGACCAGTTTTGAAGGGTAAGTTTCCTTCCAGGTTATCAGGTACATGTTGCTTTAATCACTAATTAGGGGTGGATGTCTGGATAGGATTGTACCTTGTCCTAACCTTTTTTTTACCCCGAAAGCCCGTTGCGTCTATGCATTTTTTTAGACGCGTCAAATGCTTCTAGGTTTCAAAAAACATAGGCAATTTTTTCTTCTTAGTTTACTTATCGTAAATTCGCCATTGAAATGCTTCCCTATTGCTCTCGATACTCAAATTTTGTTTTAAATATGTGGATAGGAAATGGTTTTTGGTTTGGGAAAAAAATCAGTTTCAATTTATTGAGCTCTGTCGAGAGCATTGTGTTTAGTGATATTCAAAAAAATCTAATCCCTGCGAACTATCACCTCTAAAATCATTTATTGGTCCGCTCCTCCATTAGTGTTACCATCTACTTTGACCATATTACTCCATGATATTCAAAATACCACCTCCCCTTTTCCGCCCGATTAGCACCTAGCGATTTTTAGAACATTGTGCCTCTACCATTACGTGAATGTGTTTGTGTCAATTTCGCGAAGTCTTACCACACATCCATCTTGACATTATCATTTCGGCTATATTCATTTTAACTCACATGTTTCGTCGTAGCCTGTGTGGTATAACAAGGTTGGCATATGAATGTGTGGTATATTTTCCTCCAACTTTACAGGTATCATGTGGTCGCACAACATTCCGAAGCACTCTGCCACTTGATCCATCGAATCATCCACAGTCTTTCCATACTAACATTGGGCCTAGATAATTAAACGTTTCTTCTTGGTAATTGCTGATTTTGGAGGGTCACTCTGTCAACGCTATCACTTTGACTATTGCTAAACCTACATTCCAAGTATTCTGTTTTAGATCTACTGATCCTAAATCCTTTTGACTCTAATGCTTGTTTCCAAGTTCCTAATTTAGCTCTAACACCTCTTGCAGTTTCATCTATTAAGACAATATTATCCACGACCAACTTACACTGATATATCATGCAGAATATGTTTAGTCAATTATTCCTAACTAACGCAAAGAGGTAAAGGCTCAAAGCGGATCCTTGGTGTAATTCTACTACGATTGGGAATTCACTTGTTTCCTCACTAGGGATCTAATAGTAATGGCAGCACATCCATACACGTCCTGAACCACATTAATGTATTCTTTGGTCACACTCTTTTTCTCCAAGACCCACCATATAACGTGTTTTAGCACCTTCACATATACTTTTTCTAAGTTTGAAAACTATGTGAAGGTTCTTCTCGTTCACTCTGTACTTTTTGACAAATCTACCTAACAAGCAGATTGCTTCCATAGTTGATCTAGCAGGGCATAAATCCGAACTCGTTCTCTGATATTGTTGTCATCATTCTTATGATGACACTAACTGTGGTTCAAGGCCTGAAGTCTCCCAACCTATTGCACAATGTACACTTGTCCCATTTTTATATATAAAGGGGCAACTCAGTTTACGGCTTGTTCACTTCTGAAGCTGACTGCTAGATGAGGAAGGCTGCGAGAAACATAGTTGAATCTTGGAGTTGAACATTCTGATAGAACCCCTCACATGGGAAGATCTACGACTTTAAGGCATTGAAATAGTGCCTTCCAGTCTCACATGCCATATTTCTTCAATTTGTCTGTGTAATTTCATTTCCGTTGATATTTTAGTTCTTTAGTATATTTTGAATTATTCTCATTTTTATTATTTTCTTTTAATGAGCTTTTATGATTTAGTTTTGTGTTAGTTTAATGGAGGCTTGCTTATGGTACATTTTCCTTGCATCTGTTGTGCCCTGTCAGCATAGTGAATACAGATCTAAGGGAGGACAATGCTGGAAGGGCAGAGAAAGTAAGAAGGATGCGAATATGTCTCTCTTTATAGAAATGTTTGATCCTTTTCGCCTTGTCTCCTTTAATTGTCTGGGGTGTGTTAACTCAAACACAAGTGAACGTATTCTATTTTTATATGTGCATCCTTACTCATGTAATATTGTTCGTCTCTATACTGCTTTTGTTGGTAGATTAGGAAAAAATATTAATCCAACCTTTCTAGTTCCGTTTCATGCTTTGGAAGGTAAATTAGTGTAAGTTTTCTCTGTAAAAAAACAGAAAGTAGGTTATATATTCCATTTAATTCCCCATATTTGTTTGCACTTCTATACATTGCAGATCCCTGTGATTTAGTTTTTTGAGGCGATACTGCAGGTGGATATTTGCACTTCTATGGGTCTTTCTTTGGCTTACAGACGCCTAAATTTTCTGCTTAGTTCACCTTAGAACCTGGCTAAGCAAGTTAGCAGGAGCGTGGAGACAGAAATTAAAGTAGGCTTTTCCATAATGCTTGCCTGGAGAAATTTGGGTAGGCATAGCTGCATAGGATCTTTTACATAGTAACATTGATGTGCTGAGGAAGCTTGGACACTGTTATACCTCTGTTGGAGAATGGGAGTTCATTAGGTTTATTCGCTTTCTCGCTTAAGAAGGTAAGATATTTCTGGAACATGTTTCCATATGCTCGGGATATGCAAATAACCTATTGCAGTTGGCTGTTTTTCTTTGCAATTGAACTCAGTATGTGGGTTCTATAGCTGATTTTCATCACTTTTTTGCTTCCAACTACTTCATTCATACAAATGCAGCGTAACTTGGCTGCATGCCACATATAGTTTATAACTTTATACATAGACTACCTTTCAAAATGACCTGGTAAATCTGATTTATCTTGAAGCCTTCGTGTTTGGTTGTCAGTTTTGAGATAAAAAAGTTCTATAGGTACGTTATATACATCTACAAATGACGAAACAGTAATTTTTTTTGGAGATATTCCATCCCAAAATGTTTGTCCGGTCCGCAAAACGGAGTCTTAAAAATAATACAATTTTTGCAAATTCAAAAGTTTTTCAACAACTTACTAGATATCAATGAGTTCTTTTAATTTGTGAAAAAGTTTGAATTTTTTCTTAAAAAAATTGCATTATGTTTTAGTTATCTTTTTACGGACCGGACAAACAATTTGGGACGGAGGGAGTAAATTTTATTAGAGGAGAACCAAACAAGGGGGATTGGAGGTGTTGGCCTTTACTCCCTTTCCTCTGGATATTACTTTCTTTTGTGTTATGTGGTCTGTTCATTGCTATCCTTTACTATACACAGATATAATGGTTTACAAACTTTACAAGTAAATGTATGGGCATAAAAGTATTATACTTGAATGCTACAATCCCTTTCCTTCGTTCCCAATCTGTGAACTCGGAGCTTTTTGCCTTTTTCATGTCCATTTTCCCTTGGTTGCATTGTCCCAATTCTTGTCGCTCGCTCTTGCTTACGTCTTTCCTATATGTCAGCTATTGGTATTGAGCAAGCCCGTGGTGTCCCTATTATAGAATATGTGTACCTAATTGATGCTGGACAGCATAATGTGCAACCGTAATTCCATGTTGATTTTATGGTGGGCTTCTTGATAATCATGAGTTGATCAAGGTTTTGATAAGTGGAATAAGTGGCCAATATGGTTTAAATTAGCCTAGTGGGCTGTTTTGTTGCTGGAAGTTGGGTGAATCATGACTTGTATTTGATTACAATTGTCTGGTTCCATTTCCTTGCCCAGAACATGGTGCAGGAAACTTGTTCCCGAGAAGTGGTGGTCTAGGCAGTAGCCTTGTCAATTATGTACGATCCAGTAAAGTAATTGGTGGAAACAGTTCGAGGGAAATATTTCCTGCTGGAAAACTGTAGAGTGCTATCATTTTTGGGGCAGCCAACCACCGTAAAGTGAAGGAAATTCCTTTTCCTTTGCTTTCTTGTGAAGCACACTTTTCATTGTTACAGTGAAGGGTTAGTAAAGCAAAGAGAGGGATTAGGTTTATGGAGATGTTTTATGTTGAAAATTTTACCAAATAGAGGATTGGTTGAGGTCAACTCAAATAAATTGGATTGAAGTTTCTCAAGAAAAATTTGGCTTGAAGATTTGTTGATGCATTGCATCCGGAGAAGTAAGAAGACTATAAGTTCTCTGGTGAAGGGGAAATTGTTGCCTTATGGTGGATACTGGACAGGTTGGCTCTTTGAATCAGTTTTTGTTTTAGACACCATTTGATGGTTTTGACTGCTATTTTTGTCATGCATATAAGTTTGAGTGTTGGAGATTGTGCTTCAGAATTCTCTGGAGCTCTTATGGAAAGCACATTCCCCTCGGCCCCCAGGTATTCGTCTTGCCTTAAAAATTGTTTCACTTAGTGCCTTTCAGCATTTTCAGATAATTTTGATCTTCTTTATATGTCATCTTAAATTTCTTGCCCTGTAGCTTTGGTTAGCTGGATTTATGTTTGGTGTCCTTCTGGCACCTCTTCTTTAACGCTATCTTATTTGGTTGTCCTTTAAATGAGCTAACTTAATTTGGGAGCGATATATGAGCACAAGACACTGAATCGAGGAGTTTAGAATCCTTTTATATTGGCAACCTAATATTTGCAATTGATTTGCCAGAAAGTCATATACCACCTTTCTTTATATAGAAAGGTGATTGACATACGGCCAGATAGTTCGAGCATCTTTTACCATCAATCAATCTGAGGATGATCATAGTTTGGGAGGGATATAGTTCGTATTGCATCAAAGGAATCCCTGTAGATTTGTTAAGTTCATGGAGAATATTCTGTTTAAGGCAGGTGATGATCATAGTATTTTGTTCTGGAACGACAAAAAGGATTGGAGATGGAAGACTGCAAGGCACTTTTCGTAGGCTGTTTTGTTTAACTCTGGACAAAGGAGAAATTTGGAGTGAAATGGTTCGAGTATTGATGGATGTTTCAGTTTCAAAGAGCTATGTTTGTTTGCCGAGAAGACTTTCTGAATTTGCTGCGACTATCTCCGAACTTAGTCAATGGTAAGCTTGATTCACTTTCGGGAAAGCACATATGATCAGGAATCTACTCAGTTAGTTCAATGCACAAGACAGCGGTATCAAACGATGGATGATTCGAAATGCTGCACTGCCTAGGGTCCAGTTATTTTTGCAGGTTGCCTATATTGTAAATTTTGTTTAGGATGGAGGTAGTTCCTGTGGAGAAATTCTCTGTGCTTTCTGTGGTGAAGTGCATTAAGAATACCCAAATCAACTGCTATTCTTGTGCAAGGACGTTCAGACAGTCTGGACATATTTAGTGTCTGAATTGGTGGGTGACTGGGTGGGGAGTAGAATGGGTAATCCCCAGCTTCGGTTAGTAGCCTTGTTTGCGGGTGTGGTTTAGCTTATCTGACATTTCTACTAAAAGGAAGAAAAGATGATGGTCTGGCAAACAACCCCTTTGGCGTAACCTGTTTGTAACTCGAGAAAGGATTCTTTGTTTCAAAGGTCGACTCAAAATTGGGTGGATCTCTCTTGTAGTATAAAATCAAGCTGGTCTCTTGTAAAATCCCATGAGATTTACATTATCTCGTGCACAGATTACAAGAAGGAATTTTTTTGTGAAGAGTGATATCCGAGTTTCTGTGCTACTTTTTTATATAGCGCAAAAGAAGAGGGCGAAAAACTAATCCGCAAGGGGTTGGTCTGTTGTGAAGGTTTATGGCTTGTGAGTTTAGTCCCTCCTAAAATGTCAGGTTTAACTTAAATTGTCTGCAACTCTTGAGGCCATCTGATTCCCACGTGTAAACTTGTGAAACGGCTATGGGAGGGATTGTAGAGATTAATATGAGGTGTGTGGAAGCTGACTTGGACATCGTGCATCACCAGAAAAACAATGTTGGCTGTGCTTTTATCTTTCAGCACCACAGTCGAATTAGAAACAATGTTGCTATCAGTAGAGACTGATAGCCCGACCGACATACCGATCCTATGTGGAAAGTTAAAGGGGTCCCACCCCACTTCTCCCTGCTTCACAAAGACGCAAATGCGCGCAGAAAAAAAGAAGAGAAACCCAAAATTCAAAATTTTGGGAAAGTGGTTCAGTACACACACACACACTCTCTCTCTCTCTACGATCCAGCACCAACGCCACCGGAGCTTCCCACATACGCCGAGCCCCCACCGATCGACCGGCCTGCCACCACCGATGCACCACCACCACGATCTCCTCTCTTCTCTCTCCTTCGTCTCCCACTCTCCTCTCGTCGCATTACCACTGACAGGCAACCCAAACCCGCCCCTACCACCACCGGCGCACCACCACCGTCTCTTCTTTCTCACAGGTATCTCTCTCACTTCCCTCTCCTCTAATCTACAGTCTATTCATTCACACACGAAATTAGGTTTTTTTTTTTTTTTTTTTGAGATTTCATACAATTAGGGTTTTATGAAAGGGATTTTCGATTCTGATGGTAGCGGTTATAGATTTGTTATTGCTTTTGGCTGTCAATTTGTTGATTGAAAAAATTGCCTTTGGCTGCTAGAGTGCTCCCCCTGTTGTTGTTGCCTTTGGCTGTTAAACTGTTTACTTCTTATTGTGCTGGTTGATCAAACTTGGATCCAATCTTTCAGGCAATGTGCTTGCATAGTTTATAACGCGACTCAAGACAAAAGTTCTTGTTTTCGAAGAGATTAAAATCCTCCAAAGGATGATAGTTAAAATTTAAACCCTGTATGTAGTGCATCAATGCATGCTCAGGAAGCATCAAGGAAGGTATAGGCATAGGAAAGAACCATCGGAACAAAAAGCATAAAGCATAAGCATGGGTGATAATCACAAAGTAGGCTAGTAATTTGTTTGATTGGGTAAGTTTGGAAAATAAGCTCTCTATCAGCAGAATTAAAGATGGGTTTGTCAACTGATAAGCTGAAATTTGGCTTCAGTCCAAATGTGAGTTCACTGGTGGTTTTGTAGTGCTATATCATGCCAAGTGATGGAGGATACATGTGGAGGTTACTGATTGATTTTGGGGGTGCTATATCGTAATAGTGAAGGATACTGACCCGTTTCATGAAGCCAATTGATGGTTTTTAGGATGTGGCGAGGGTAGGTAACAACTAACATGTAGTGTCTGATGAGGTGACATTTTTTGTATTGGAGAACTGGGATCAGATATGCATTTTTCTTTAATATTTTTGTTCAGGGGCAAATTCAGTATCTGAAGAGCTATAGTTGAAAGATAAAGAACCGCGCGTGTACTCACACACACAGAGATGACTAATTGTCAAAACGACAAGGGTTGTTTCTTTTGATACACGGTCAATTAGGGTACATACCACATATACACAATCCAAACTCCAACATAGCATTTCTGAAACGGACGACCGCGATAGTTTAGGAGTGTGTGTGTAACCCAGAAATCAAGGATGAAATGATTCCTTCAACCGGTTGCCTGAAAATACGGTGGTTGGGATTCTCTTCTTGCCACCCCCATGGTTCCTCTGCTTGTGAAGTAATTTCTAGTGTACAGATGCTATGGGAAAACCTTGGTTACACCTAATAGTAAATATTACTCCATAATGTTTTTCCTTAATTCTAGTATGGAGATGGTTGACAACTCACTGACACTGCAAAAAATTCATCATAGATGCGGTCGTAAGAAAAATGATGTGAGAATGGTTGATCCACTTCTGTAAAAGACTTGGTTTTCAAGGCAAAGTTTGCTGGTTCCTGGATTTGCCATCAGTCATAAAGCAGTAAATTCATTTGATACTGCAGGGCAGCATTTTAGTTTTCGCTTTGTTGGGAGCTCATTGCATACTTGCTGAGCTGTGGCAACATGTTGTAAAAGTATATGAGTGGGATCCTTTTTGTTTTGACTTTGTTTTATTTGGTTGGTGGTTGAGAAACTGGATAACTCATCAAAGGTTGTCAAAAGCTCTGTATTTGATTGGGATGGGTGTTGATTTTCCTAGTTTTGGGGGGTTCACCAATTGGGTCACAAGAGAAGCCCATTCAAAGGAAAACGTAACTCACAAAACCTTTTGCACCCAAAATGAAAAGGACTTCGTCTTTACCTGTTACCCCAATTGAACATTTGAATCCGGAATCTACTCATGGAGGGAACACAATCAATTGTTATGCTGTAAGTATCTCATACTTTGCTCTGAATCTTTGGTGACTGTAATAGTGTAATGCGTTTACTTAATATTGCTTGATGATGATTTGGGGCAGATTCTAAGTCCAAGTGTTCATTGGTGTTTCTTACCCGTTATTAGGTTAAATACTTTCTGAAGATCAGCAGTTTGCCTGGCAAAATTTGGTCTTGGTTTAGTTTTGTAATACCAACTACCAAGTAAGCAGTGCAAAAGCTGGATGTTTGAATCTTTTTCCGCTTTCATAGCTTAGTTAGAGCATATTTACATGAAAATTCTTGGGCATTTCTTAGTGAATGATGGGAATTTGTTGCAATGTGAAATTTTATGTGATTTTCTATGTTGTTTAGGTGAAGTTCGAGCAGAGTAAAAATATGGCGCGGCCAATGGAGAGAGCCATCTGTAAAATCTAGAGGATGGGAAAAGAAATCATCTGATCATGCAATTGTAAAGGATAGCTCAGTTGCTGCGAAAGTTAGCTATGGGACCAAAAGCTTTGCAAAGACTAGTGGAAACTCGAAAAGGCAGTGAAAGAGATTGAAGCTATTCAAGTGAATCAAAGGCCAAGGAAAGTTAGCTATGGGACCAATAGCTTTGCAAAGACTAGTGGAGACTCGAAAAGGCAGTGAAAGAGATTGCAGCTATTCAAGTGAATCAAAGGCCAAACATGATGCCCCATCCCATGCTACCAAATATGGCACAAGGCGGAAGCATCTTCCCATTTTTCCTAACTTTATATCCCACTAGAACAAGTTTGGACCAATTTATGCCTTCTTTTCCAAGTTCACAAAGCTTATTAAATGGTCAAGTTTGGATGGGTCAATCAACTATTACGGATAGTCAAGGTTGGAGAGGAGGACAATCACGTATTTTGGAAGCTCAAGGTCAATATTGGGGAAGATCACAACCAAGTACGCTAGAAAGTCAATGGCAAGAATGCGGAGGACAACAAAGTTATCCGCAAATGATGAATGCACTGGATAATGTTGAAGAGTAGTTCACTTGCTTGTATTGTTTTATATCGTGTCCTATGTCCTGTGTCCCCTTTTGTGTCCTTGTAATGACCTTTGATGAGGTAGATGGTTTGGAGATTTTTGTTTCTTGTTGGCTTCTTTAATGAAACACATTCTACTTTATTCTTTTTGATTAATGGAAACGGACATAGACATGTTAGAATGTCAAATTGGCTGTTTGTATTCTTTTTGCTCCAGTTTTATGTTGAGATCATGATATTATTATTATTATAGAACATGAGATTGATAATTTGGATCACTTCTATTTGACATTATCATGCTACTGTATTTGGTTCTTGAAAAATTTCAGCATGGTCTCTCCTATTTTTTGGTCCTAACCCGACGTCTCGCGTCTTAGTCAGTACATCAATAACAACAATAGAAACATGAGGTTATGCACAAGTCCACGCCGAACATTTCTTATTCTAAATCACCATTCACAAGTCACATTCATAGCCAAAATCTATTGCCAAATTATCATTTCACAACGAAAACCATAATACAATAAATTTAAAAGCCACGCTGGCCCGTTCTCATCACAATTATCAATTACATACGAAGTTATATTTCACAATATTACAACTTGATATTACAAAACTTTGTACATATTGATATTCCAAACTATAACAAATTGATCATTTTTCTTGGCGTTTGATTCAATTGAATAACTTCAATCTCTTTCACTGCCTTTTTTAGTCTCCACTAGTCTTTGCAAAGCTATTGGTCCCATAGCTAACTTTCGCAGCAGCTGAGCTATCCTTTACAGTTGCACGATCACATGATTTCTTTTCCCATCCTCTACATTTAACATATGGCTCTCTCAATTGGCCGCGCCATATTTTTACTCCGCTTGAACTCCACCAACGAACATCTACATTAATGAAAAGAATAACATTACAAAGTTGAGTATTATGCGACCAACTTAAATTGGAGACAGAATAGCAAGCCATCAAAAATAAAAGATGGTCAATAGATAACAGGGCAATCTGGTTCTTGTGCTGTTGATAGCTTCTACATTTATGAGGATTTGAGTCTGCATTTATGGAACTTTCAAGATTTGCATCACCGTCTTCATGAGATTCTGGTTTATCTTTCTCATCTTCATTGTCCTTCTGATCATCAGTTTCACTATCATTATCATTGCCAGCATCGTCGTCGTCAGTGTCACTACTAGAAGAATCTGAATACGTGAATTTAGTCTTTTTATTCAGAGATTTATCGGCTAACTGTCCACATTTTACACCTGAAGCCTTCCTATGAACCAGTTCTTCATAGAACTGCACCATATGAAAAAAAAGAAAAGAAAAAGAAGCTCAGAGGGAGTGAGATAACTCATTGATTCCACCTCCACAGAAGTGCACTCTTTACTCATGCACTCATTATTTTGGATCCTTTTGCATGAGATAACTCAAGTGTCAGCGTACATGAACTAATTGAATAAGACAATATTCAAAGCAAGCAAAGTAGTTTTGGTGGTATGTAACATTATGAGGCATGCTTAGCACCGCAAAGAAACAATATGCCCATCTAGAAGAATGGATAATGACCAAGTACATAAACCACTTAGTTTGAAACAAAACCATCCATACCAAAGTCCGAAAGATTAAAGAAGGCCTGCACAAACTTTCAAATCATGCAATAGCTACAACGAGGTGGATAACGTAAATCAAGTTATACATGCCACAGCACAAGGGATTGTTTTGGTTCCTTTATTTTTGTGGTTCATGCAGAAGCAATTATGAGGTCAAAGATCTGGTGATCTGAATTAACAAAATTTCTTAAAACATGTCATGTCTAGATGAAATCCATAAAGCTAGTGACTGATAGATGAAATGGATCAGTGCTACAATAATGTTGATCTTGAAGCTCTAAAACACGAGCCGACTGCATCTTTTTAGTTTAATTGCTTGTTTCAGTGAAAACTTATACTTGAAACACTAAGTAGATTATATTATATAAGTACTTGACTTACATGACTCATACACATAGAAACGCCTAAACCAACTGCACATCTCTATCTTATTCAAACTTAAGAACATAGAGAAACAAACTTGTACACACCGATAAGGAATGGAGAAACAAATTCCATACAGCAAACAACCAAGGAAAAGCTTCACATCGTCCACCCTAACCAGGAACGTCGACTACACTTCATTTTTTTTCAACTTTTTTGGAGCATGGCCAGAAGGTAGAAATTTCGAATTAGGGGTTTCTCAAATTTTTCGAATTAGGTTTTTTTTTTTTTAGTTTGGCAGCACAACATTTTTAGGGTTTCTCAAATTGAAATCCTCTAATTGATGAGGATGAGGAGTAGATAGTGGGGGTAATCTATCTATCTGAATCAAGGAGAGAGAGAGAGAGAGAGAGACCTTCCTCGTGGACAGCGTCGGGTGCCAGAAGCCGGTGCTGGTGGCGGTCGTCGGCGATGGGGGAGCAGCTGGGGTTAGTGGTCGCCAGCGAGCAGTTGGGGTTGTGGTCGCAGGTGGTGGGAGCCCCTCCCTCGCTTCTGTGTCTGTATTTTGAACGAGAAAGGGAAAGGGAAAAGGGGAAGGGGAAGGCGAAGGGGTTGTGTTCGCGACCTGGGGTTTTTTAAAAAAAAAAAAAAATCAAAACGACGTCGTTTTGCGCTGACGTCATCATGAAGTCAGCGGTTGTGTGAGTGAGTTGTTGTGTGGGAGATGTTGTGTGTGTAGCATTTTTGGTGGTGGTAGGGGCGGGTTTAGGGTTGCCTGTGTTGGAAAAACATTTGTTTACTATTTGTGATGAAACCAATTATATGAGTGCAATAAAATCGAAACTCAAAACCTGGAAATTGATGGAAATCAATTGGTGATCAAGGCGAGTGTTTGTGTGTGACACTCCGTACTTAAGACAGATTTCGCCCCGCTACGGTGCTCACGGTTTGCATTGGACTACTGTCTCCCAACATTACTTGATAGGAATCCCGCAAAGCAGCACTTCAATTGGAGGGCTTGGCAAACCATCTTGTGTTTGTAACTCTCTCTCATATGAAAGGACTTGAATGAAGGAAAAATCAACTCTAAAAATGAATGAGGGAAATACTCCCTCCGTCCTAATTTAATTGTCACTTTTGAAAGTTTGTGCTACTTTTCGATTGATTATATCTTGTAATTTATAATGTTTTAGGTAATTTTGAAAACATAATATTATAGAACAAATCGAGATCTATCAAACAAGATCCATATTAGATATAAAATTCATTACCAATTTAAAGATATAACGAGTTTTTTTATCCGGTTAGAATAGAACTGGGACAAGTAAATTGGGATAGAGGTAGTAATATTTATAGGCCAACTCACAACTCTACGAAAAGCCACCAAAGAAAGAAGCACATCTGTTTGTGAAGAACGCGTCCGTCCATGGCAAACAATGAAAAGATGCCACTTCCAAATAAATCAATTTTCATTCAAACTTAAAATAAAATATTATATCCTATAATATTTTCCAACAGCCTGTCGATGGTAATGCGACGAGAGGAGAGTGTGGGAGATGAAGGAGAGAGAAGAGAGGAGATCGTGGTGGTGGTGCGTCGGTGGTGGCAGGCCGGTCAATCGGTGGGGGCTCAGCATATGTGGGAAGCTCCGGTGGCGTTGGTGCTGGATCGTAGAGAGAGAGAGAGTGTGTGTGTATTGACTGAACCACTTTCCCAAAATTTTGAATTTTGGGTTTCTCTTCTTTTTTTCTGCGCGCGTTTGCGTCTTTATGAAGCAGGGAGAAGTGGGGTGGGACCCCTTTAACTTTCCACATAGGATCGGTATGTCGGTCGGGCTATCAGTCTCTACTGATAGCAAAATTGAAATTTTCATGCTAGGGCCTTCAATAAACATGGAAGTAGTAATGCATCATATTCTCCAAATGGGCATACTAGGTCGCGAGCCACTATTCGTATAAAACTTATAAAGAGGCAGGGAAGATAACGGTATCATTTGGTGTCTCTAAGTCTGGAAGGCAAGATCCTTTCCATCTCTTTTGCCCTTCGAACAAAGATCATCATCACTATTTTCTAATTTGTACTCTTGCATTGCAATGAAAATGTGGAATGACTCTTTCCTTGTGCTTGTTTTTGTTTTTTCCTGCTATTGTAGAAATAGAAATGTTTGAATTGGTTGATAAGAACGTCAATGGTCCCAAACGCATCCCAAGCCCTCTGCACGGCCGCTTCGACGACGGGCCCGTTGGCACTACCGTCAAGCTCCACCGCTTCCGCCCATGGAGCGAGTCGACTCTGGGTCCACCGGGCTGAGTCTTGGAGCTGGTTTATTTTGCAGCCAAGGGACTCAAGCCGGTCGATTCAGCGGGCCGAGGCAACGAGCCTGCAGCCCGATTAGGCAAAGGTCAAGACAGAATGCTAATACTCAAGCCGTAACTAATGAATAGAAATGTTTGAGTAACCAAAATATGTGTGTATAAAATTTTCACAAATGACGCTAAACCTGAGAAGAAACTTTTGTGCATTAAAATAAAACGCGATTAATAAATAGGTCGCAAATGTGACTAATTGAGGCAACGTCACAGCTGGGGCTGTGGTGTCATGTGCCCCCCCTGGACTGGAAAATGAATTTTTTTTACTAAATTACTAATACAAGGGCATATTTTGGAGGAAAAAGAAAAACTTTCAAATGATATGGACATGTGGGACCACTGATGATTTTTGACATGTGGGACCACTGATGATTAATATACATGACTTTTCTTGAAATGATTTCCTAATTCTTCTTTTTTTTTTTTTTGTATTCCTATAATATTTAACACTTTCCTTCTCTCTTTAGATTTTAAAACTCATTCATAATAAAAAATTAAGAATATTACCTTGTAGGCGAGAGATTTCTTTTTTGAAGAATTTCCATGTTTATTATATGTGTTTAGCGTAGAATATAGATAAATAGTTCTTTCAAGAAAAATAAATAGTTACTACCTCAATGCTAATTAAATGCATGCGAATCCATACCAAACGAATAAAAAAGGTTATTAATTCAATAGGAAAAATCGTACTTAAGTTTTTTCCTATTTACACAATATCAAACCTGTCTATGGTATTTAAGAATGACAGGCAATGGGGATTTGGACCTTCCATTTGTATTTGTATAAATATATGGTAGTCTTTTTCGAATGATTAACCATACAGGGGTAATAAAAATTAACCCAAATTTTGGATGCTTAATTATCTGTTGGAAAGATGACTAATCCTTAATTCCCAAGCTTGCTGTATTCTGGTTGTTCTATTCATTACAGCATTAGGTAAATTTTCTAGAGCGATGATAGGAGCTCAGATATTGGCGCACAGGTCCAGACATATGTGTTCGAAACGTTTGATGCACGCGTGACCTTAACTATTTTGAAGCAATTTATCCACGTGCATCGAACGATTCTAAACGTGCGCGTATGTATTTGGTTCTGTGCTAGCTAACGTATCCATGCGCATGGACTCGCTCAATTTTCTTTGGTTACGGGGAAGTGAAGAAACAAAAGACGAAAAGTTAAAATTTGTTTTTCGTTTCCACTTCATGCATGGTCATGACAGTAGAAATCTTCTGTTGCATTGATTCAAAATAGGAGAGTATTTTGAGCCAAACACGTGCGAATGTATAGTGCAGTACTGATTCTAGCTCTCTAATAGACGATGAGATTTGAACACAATTAATATTGATTCGTTACTTAGTGTGATATTTTATCATGCATGCTACTTAGCGACCGGCGCGTTTTAAATCTACGGGTTGATGCATTGCAGTTACGACGATAACAATGGTGGAAGGAAGTGGATATTGGTGTAGAGATCGAAGAGCTGGGCTTATGCGAAGGTGGAGACGATGCGAACTGCTGGAACAATTGCATAGCCAGACACGATACCGGACGTCCTACTGGATATTGTGAACTCTATTCCAGAATTTGCATATGCGTTTGGGTCTGCCACCCATTAATACCACCACCACATAAGTTACAAGCAGATCATGGAAAAAGAGATCATTTTCATATGGACCAGCTACCAAATTAATTTAAGGTTGTAGGCCAATTCCTCAAAATTGTGGAGTAAAATCTATCTGGTTTTGAAAAATTTACATATTGGGTAATCGCATTAATTTAGGTGTTAATTTCCTGCTTCAAGTTATGTATCCACAGTTACATTAATGTCACGGACTACCTTGTTGGAAGTGTTGGAAAATATTTTCAGGTTATCATATTTTTATCTTGGGTGTGAATGTGGATTGACTCGATTTAGAGTCGCGTCTTTTCAGTGACACATGACTAGTTCGTTGTGAACGGATGTGTCCTTTGTGAACATACGTTTCCATTCCTTGGAGACTGTACAGAATAGTACTATAATACTTACCACATCTTGATTGGAGTCAACTCTAACCCCAATTCATCAACTTGACATGTCATGTCAAATTTAGCATTGATCATTGGTCGGAGATGCCCAAGCGCCACGGGTAAAGGTTTCACTCCTATCGTTTGTCAATGGGAGAGTTTGGAATTAAGATGGTGAAGATAGATCTCCTTGGAGATTTTGTTGCCTCATTGCTTCTTGATTCACAAGCCTATTGCTTCTTTAAAGAAATAAGCAAAATTTTAGAAAGAAAAACTGGAAAAGCGCGAAATATTCCGTTGACTATAATCTGATAAAATTTCTCGTTGAATCGTTCTTGACAAAATTGCTTTCCTTGGATGAGGACCTTGGACTTGTGGTTGTGCAATTTGCTTAGTTGAATAGAAATACATGAAATGCAATTTTCGATGAAATAAGAAAGAAAAGTTGCCTATTATGGTTTATTTTCATCTTTTCCAACTATTTGATCACAATTCTTTATTTTTTTGACTCCTCATATCAGGATGAAAAGTATCAGTTATTTTCGGCATTCAGCTTCTCAAACACTTTTGTACAAATAATTGATAATAATTCCTTAGTTCTGTTGCTGCTGTTGTTGTAAGCTGATTAACTTGAAGTAAGCCCCATCTCTGTTCTCAACAAGAGTAGAGTGAGTCCCTTGCTCTATAATCTTCCCGTCTTGTATAACCGATATCTGGTCTGCGTTTTTAATAGTTGAAAGCCTATGAGCCACCACAACCGTGGTCCGATTCTTCATCAACTGGTCCAATGCTTTCTGCACCACTCGCTCTGACTCCACATCCAAAGCACTGGTGGCCTCATCTAGAAGCAAGATTGCCGGATTTTTTAGAACAGCCCGCGCAATGGCCACTCTTTGTTTCTGCCCACCGGATAGTTGCACTCCCCTCTCTCCAACTCTGGTTGAGTAGCCCTCTGGGAGGGCACTTATGAAACTATGGGCGTTCGCTAGTTTGGCTGCTTCAATCACTTCTCCTTCCGAGGCCCCCTCTTTCCCGTAAAGGATATTTTCGAAGATTGATGTGGCAAAGAGAGCTGGTTCCTGTTGGACTAAGCCAATGTGTGTCCGGAGAGATTTGAGCTTGAGTTTCTTGACATCTTTCCCTGCAAGAGTTTCAAAAAACTTGTTTAAGGCCAAGCTGATTGTTGGGTTGGTGTAGAGACCTGAAATTTATTATCTTTACTTTATGATTATAATGTGTCATTGAGTTGTTGATAAGGATATGATGCTGGGTCAAATATGATATTACATGGTAATTAAGGGAGTTGATGAAGAACCTTAGTAAGTAAAGGGGTATAAGGCGTGATTTGGCCTATAAATATGCAAAAAAATCAGGTGAGGGATTGCTTTCTTTTTTTTTCTTTTTTCCCTGCTCCTGTTCTCTCTCTCGTCTCTCGTGTTCTCTCTCTCTCGGCTGCTCTCTCTCTCATCTTCCCCACCCAAAGGCTTACTACCTCTCCAAAATTTCTTGAAGACCCACGCGTATTTTGTCATTCTTTACCATCCTTCGCTATCGGATCGCATAGGAGGAGCTTGGTGGAGGTGTATTTCGCAATTGGAGGCTAGGGCGTAGAGTTTGAGCTTGAATCTTGGCTTTGATCTTGAGGTAGGGATTTCTCCCCTTCTTCTATATGTTAGTGTGTTAATTTGGTGAATCACTTGGTTGTATCGATCCTTGCCTTTGTGTTGTCGAAAAGTTATCAAAATCTGCAGAGATTGCTGTCGAGATAGCCTGGTATCGATACCCATGTGGAGGGGTATCGACCACACGGGTATCGATACCCCACTTCAATCTGGACAGTAACTCATTAGGTATCGACACTCTGAGTTGAATTTTTGGCCTTTTGTTCCATGTTCTCTCGATCCCCTTGTATGTCGCCTTGTGTGTTCGAAATCCCTTCCAATCACCGTGGAAATATAGTATGAGCTTAGAAAGGGGGGGTCGTTTAATGTCTACTTTTGAATTAAGAACCTTGTCTTACATGCGGTGTATAGTGGCGTTTCCGTTATGTGTGATAGAATGAATTGCGATGTCTCTATTGTGATGTTGTGGTTAACAACGTGATGAATGGGTTGGCAGAGAATGTGTGTGGTATGAAAAGTGGAGCGGAGAAGTTTCGTAACGCAAGGGGTGGTAATACGGAGACTCTAATGGGTAGAAACTACTACAACGCAATGGGTGGGAATGTAAAAACCCAATCGGGTGACTTGTACTGCAACGCAAGGGGTGGAAATGCAAAAATCCAATCGAGTGACTTGTACTGTGACGCAATGGGTGAAAACACAAAAAGGGGTGTGTGTGTGTAGTTGATTCTCTTTGTTGTGCTTGAAGCTATGGTGTTCTAGTTTACTTTTAGGATTTCTTAGTTATCCATGGGTGATTCTTGACAGATTTATGTGTATGGTTGAGTTTCTTCAAAATTAATCATATCGTGATGATTGGTGTCTGGATAGTTGAATCGCAATAATGGGTAGAGTTACAAGTTGGTCTTGGAACTTCATGAGCGCTGATGACGTTAGGAATTAAGTGGCTATTGTAGCATAGAAATACTTTGGTTTTGTGATTGGAGTCGTGGGGTGTTTTGCCTAACCTTTGAATGCTCGTGTCTTTCAAGCTTGTCATTCTCTATCCAAATTTTAACTCTTGCATATAAAATTGGAAGAAGATTTTCCTACTGGGCTAGTGTAGCTCAACCTTTCATTATTTTCAGGTGCGACCTCGGGATTGTAGCTTGCATTTGTGGAGTGCTTGAATATGGGAAAAACCTTTTTGGAAGCTAATATTGTAGGATTACTTAGTCACCTTGTAATTACTTTTGAAAGATATATATGTAATTTAGTCCATAATTATTTTGACTTGGGAACAACTGTAAATACTCAACTTATTTGTGCCGAGGACTTATGTGATTGAGGCCGGTGGGCCACCGTTATTGTCTTTTGAAAATTATTGTTTTGGAACGGATATTTGATGTAATGAGCAGGACGAACTCTTTTGGGGCTGTATCCAGGTTATTGTGAGGACCATAGTGTTGGAAAACTATATTTATTATATGTTAAAAATCGAGGGCGTGACAGTTGGTGAGGCTTGATTTGTATCAGACACCTCATCATGCATTAACGGAATTTATTTTTGAGCAACAAGGGTATTTTGGGGATTTGTTAATGAAAACCTATCATATAGTTCTTTCTTACTTCTATTATGTGTGTATGCTGGATGTGTCTGGTCTCTTACCTCTACAACTTACTAAAAATAACACGAGCAGTGAATTCATCAAAGAGAAACTCACCGTCAATCACCACGTTCCCGGCTGTTGGGTCGTAAAATCGTAGGACAAGTGCTAGCACTGAGCTTTTACCAGAACCGCTCCTTCCCACTAATGCCATGCTTTGGCCCGCACACACTATTAGATCAAAGCCCACAAAAATCAACTCATTAGGTCTTGATGGGTAGCTAAATTGGACACCCCTTAGCTCAATCATACCCTTGACACTTGCTAGCTCTTCTCCGGAGTCACTGATTACCTTAGCCTCCCGATCAAGCAGTTCAAAGACCGATGCCACCATTTGGTTCCCTTTTAGAAGGTCAGGTGCCATTGCCAAAGTTGAGCCCATGGCTAATGCTGTCACAATTAAAACCATAAATGTTTTCATGATAGATTCAAAGCTAGAAAGCTCCTTCCCCATCAAAATAGAACCATACCTGCAAAAAATTAAACAAGACCATTATGAAATTTATTTTATTTTAAACTCCTGAGACTTTTCTCCCCGATCCAAATTCTTCTGACTCTGTTGTTTGGAATCTCTCAGCTGGAGGGTGTATACAGTAAGGTTTGGTTCACAAGCTTTAGGGTGCCTAAACCCCCATTTTCCTTGGTACAAGATTATTTGGTTTATGCATCATATCCCTTTCCACCAAAGATAGGTTGTCCTCTTGGGGCATGTTGGAGCTTGCCTGACATTGGTACATGAGCCTGAGCGGCCTTTCCACCCATTGCCAATTGATTTTGAGTTGGATGCTTTAACATGGTATCAAAGGTTTTTGGAGGCTTTTGGACAAGAGTCTATGTCGTTAATGGTTGGGTAAGTGGTAAGCAATGGGACTAATAATGGTCCAGTGGAGTTGCTTAGTGTCTGGAGTTGGGCCAAGCAATTCAGATGTGGAAATTCTATGGCTCATACTATTTTCAAATTGTCTATTGCTGCCACAATTTATTGGCTTTGGAGAAAGAGAAATGGAAGGGGTTTTCAGAACCAGAGTTTGGGTTGTTCTTTTTTGCTATTGCTGCTGCTTGGAGAATCAGTAGGAAAATTTCCCCCCTAACTGTATTGGGGTTTAGTAGTTGATTGGTTGTTTGTTTTCATTGTTTGTGTTTTTGGGCTGCAGAGTTGTGTTACCTAGTCCTCTCGATTGTGGTTTGTTTGTGCTTAATAAGATCATATTGACCCAAAAAAAAGTTGCAAGAAAGCTTATTCAAAAGAGTTGCACATATAGGTAGTATATGGACTTGGTTCATAAATGTTAAACCAGGACCTATGCCACATCTGTTGATCACAAGAAAATGACCTCAAACTCCAAGTGCTACTTTGACTGATACATAGACTAGACTATTGATAACAGCTGTAGGTATGGGTCTAAGCGACAGGTTCATAAAATTCATGTATCCGATAAGTTTGTTTACAAGGTGACAGGCAATTTCACATTAATATGAGCTTTTTATGCACAATGAAAAGGTAAATTTATATTTTCTAGACCAAACTGGATGAATTCAGATAGTCGTGCTAAGTGTCCAACACACATTCTTAAAGACATTTTTCGTGCCAAAGGTAACAAAGATCAATCTAAAACCACATACCATAAAGCAAGGCCATAGGATGAGAAGATGAAGAATTGAGTTATGCCATAGAATATGCCAGCAATCTGACCGCGAGTTAATGACTTTCTTGAAGGATCAACGAGTTCTTGAGCATAAAGATCTAGAACCTTCTCTTCAGAGCAGAACGCAATCACGGTACGGATGTTACTTACCGACTCACTAGCAAGCATGTTCACTTTTAGATAGGCTTTGCTCAAGTTGCCACCGTATCCTTTCATAAACATCTTCTGTAACATGAAACAAAAAACTACTGAAAAAAACCCTTCAATCTCCTTATCCACAAATCAAAGTTGGAAGGAGTAGGAAACCTCACTGAGATGACCGCTAATGATTAAGGGATATGTTGCCATGACAACAAGTGCAATCCTCCAATTCAACATGAAGGCAATAATGAACGAGGTAACAACCAAACCAGAATTTTGTATGAGAATTGTTGAGCGATCAACAACAACGTTTCGCAACAAAGTTGCATCACCCTCTAACCG
This sequence comes from Rhododendron ovatum, assembly GCA_019656835.1. Lineage (NCBI taxonomy): Eukaryota > Viridiplantae > Streptophyta > Magnoliopsida > Ericales > Ericaceae > Rhododendron > Rhododendron ovatum. The sequence goes on along the minus strand of CM033794.1, from coordinate 18,397,747 downwards.
CGATGCAAGCATGGAACTTGTGTTGTTCATGTCATCAAACCATCCAATCTCGTTTTTCAAAATGGCTGCAAATAGTTAAAGAAAGAAACTTTAGCCAAAAACGAATGAAAGAAAATAGAAAGGAAACCCTTCAACATCTACACAAATAACTATTTTTTAACTTGTTATAAATTTGGATGGACTAATATACACGATGCGAACATATTTTTGAATTTGGGTTCCCATTACCTCAAGAGGAAGCAGGGCAACATGAAAATAAAGAATGTTGCACAAACTAATTTTGAACATTTAAACAACTTTAGTTCTTTTGAGTTTTAAAATTATATGCTCTTGAGACAAAATATTTATCGAGTGTGTCAAATAATACTCCTGCGTCCCATATTGTTCAAAAGAAGCATTTTTTTTTTTGCTGGACTGTAGTCAGAATTGGTAGTTGTAGTTAGTAAGGTTCGAATCCGTGTCAAATGTATGAGAATACATGGTGCCTACCACTTGGGGTTATCACTCCATTTGCTTGTTCAAAAGAAGCAATTGAGATCTTTTCATTTGTGAAAACATTTGGTAAGCTAATCACAAAACTATTTTTTCATTGTTGTGATCAAACATAGGACTCTCGAAAATGGAAAAATAAAATGGATGGAAGGAGTACCTTCATAAAACTTTTTATAAAGAGAACAATGGTGATCTGTGTTACATAGACTCGGGTATTAGTCTTGGGTAAGGGTATGTGTCCATGGGTTGGATTCATCTAATTTTAGTCTCAAGGACATGATAGACCACACCAATGCAATCACATTCCTTACTATATTTGTCTTAGTATGTAGGACAAATGGTATTTCGTTGGAACGTTGGGACATTTCATGCATAATATAAGATCTTTATGCATAATTTATGTTAATTTGAATTTGCAAACTAAACAGGTAGAACAAAGATCCCTTGCCCTTATCTAAGCGTCAAAGAGTCAGACATGGACACCTTATATAATTAGAATAGTCCATATAACATAGATGGTGATACAAGGAGTAAAGACGGGAAGTTGACTTGTGTTTTTTACCAGAAAACATCATTTCTCGCACGCGAAGAGTAAGCCGCTCTCCCATGATTCCAAATGAGAGATGTGTGATGACATGAACAATAACAGTTACAGCAGCGCCTCCACAGAAGAGGAGTGAGATCTTCTTGACTTCACGAGTTGTTGTGTCCCAGTCCATGTAGTAAGATACAAGAGCCTGAGTGACACCAAGAGCAAAAAGAGGCATTTGGGCTCCTGCAATAAGTGCACAAATTGTGCCGGCAACCCCGTAAATCCATTCAGGACCCACCATGGAGTACAATCTTCCACTGGACACATGGGGTTGCGTAATAGTCTCTGGCCCATCAGCTCCATTTCGAACAACTAATGCTTTATCAGACTTCAAACTTGAAACGTGGTTGTTCCGAGATAATTCGTAGGGAGACTTAATGCTGAAAAATGATCAAAGATAGGGGAAAATAAGATTTTGATATGTAATAGAGATTTTTGGTGAAATGAGTTTATGTAGATTAGAGGTGTCATTGAAACAAAAACATTCACTAGCTAGAAAATGCAGTCCCTAGGAAGAAGATCGAATTTTTTTTTTGAATCGCAAGTAAATAATTGTGGTGCCGATGTTGCTATCTGTGCTAAAGCAATATCATGAGATGCATGCGATAGAGACATATTTCTCTGTTCTTAAGAAATATAGCAAAATAAGAAAGTGCACTGTCAACATAGTGTCCTCTTTTGTTGTGTGGTGAACATCATATTGGTGCAACATTTTAAGGATGATGCTGCAAAAACAAGCATTGCATTTGTCAAACGGAGCATAAATCAAGCCACAAAGCTTTCTCCCGAGTGCGAGTAAGTCACCCTCTGAGCTTTGTTTACTGCAATGACATTAAGCATCCAAATCTAACGTCTACAACATTAATATACCGTGAAATTTAGTTTACCTAAGTGGTCGTCCCAAGGTAGGTCCCCGTGAAGGGACCTGATGCAAGGAAACTTCTTCTTGGAGTTGAACAAGCGACGCATAAGCACTATTTGGTTGTGAAATGAGTTCATCGTGACTTCCAGTTTCCACTATTTTCCCGCTTTGGACAACAGCTATCACATCTGCATTTCTAATGGTAGAAATTCGATGGGCCACAACTACTGTTGTCCGTCCCACCATCACTCGATCAAGTGCTTCTTGTACATTCTTCTCACACTCCGCATCAAGTGCACTTGTAGCTTCATCCAGCAGAAGTATTGAGGGGTTCTTTACTATTACACGCGATATTGCAATTCTCTGTTTCTGTCCACCTGATAATTGTACTCCCTTTTCACCCACCTACAAATGGAATTCCATTAATTTTTTCTTCAACAATAGATATTCCTCCTTGTATTCTATTAGCCTGTGTTTTGAGAATTTGATTAGGAAGAAATTGCGGAAGGATAAGAGAAGGCTAGGGATGTTTTGGAGCTAGTTTATTTCCTCTTTTTTGCTCACTTATAATTTCCCTCCTATGTAGCACCAACACAACAACGCAACGCGATACAAACCAGACACCACACCAACACTCGGGCAAGTAAAACGTAAGAAATTGGAGGACATGACACGTTGCGGGACATGCTTATAAAAAAATAACCAAATATGGCTCCAATGAAAATATGCAAACACCATATATACCTTAAATCATATTATCATTCACTGAAGCATTTGAACAAAAGCGTTCCGTCACTTATGGGTCCTTATAATCACTACAGTTATCATCTGTCTCACAAGAAATAAGACTTCTCTAAATTTTACTCAGAGCCTACTATTTATGTTAATACCCGCAACTTGTTTTATGAGTGTCCTGAGAATGTCTAGAACATTTTTTAGAGTCTCTCCAGAGTGTCCAAAGACTCCAAATAGAAAATATTGAGAAAAAATAGGACAATTTGGATTTGAGTGTTGGACACATATCGTATCTAAAGAGTATTTGGAGAGTGTCGATGTTCGACAAGTGTCCAACACCTGTACACGACCTCCAAGAAAGTGTCTGTGCTACATAGCCCTTCACGAATCTCTCCAAACTCCAAGTTCAGCAACAAAGATAAATAACCAAACTGTTCTAACTGTCAATATCCAAAATCAAAATCATGAGTTGATTCTTGCATCTACATCACAGTTTTCCACGGAAATACTGCAAAATAATTTTGAAGGAAAATGCATAAGCTATAAAGTAACATATCTTGGAACCAAACTCCTCTTTATGTAGTCTGAGTTTCATCTTTCCTTTTATGCTTCATTTGGTTCACACAAGTTCGACTAGAAGAAATAAACTTCTTGGGATTTAAAAACCCATAGTAAACTTTCTTAGTGGGCAACCGATTAAATTTTCTTGCATTTTCATGAATCTTCTTGGCAATCACGTAAGGCCAAAACTTTGAGAACAAAAACAGAGAAACAACCATGAAATGTGTTGCTCCATAGATGGGCAACTAAATAATCTTTCAGTTCATTATACCTGAGTTTCAAATCCATCAGAAAGGTTGCTAATGAAACCGATTGCCTCAGAAAGTCTTGCAGCACGTGTAATCTCTTCAAAGGTGGCATCATTTTTTCCATAGAGAATATTTTCCCTAATGGTTGTAGCAAAAAGTGCAGGCTCTTGATTTACCAACCCAATCTGTTTTCGTAACCACTTGAGGTCAAGCTGCCAAATATCAGTTCCATCGAGTAGTATCTGTCCAGAGAGGGGTTCATAGAATCGCTCAATCAAAGATACAACTGTGCTCTTTCCGGACCCACTTGCTCCCACAAGGGCTACAACCTTCCCAGAAGGTATGTTAAGATTGAGCTTATTGAATATCATGACATCAGGCCGAGATGGGTAGCTGAAACATACGTCAGTGAATCGGATATGGCCTTCAATGTTGTCTAGTTTTCTTCCATTTTTTGAGTTGGTTTGGCTTACTGTATTTCTCTCTATCATCTCAAATATGGGATAACCAGCTGTCTTTGCTTTGATGAATGCGGAGATGTCTGGTGCTGCTTGTCCCAGTGACCTGTGTTAATTATTGAAGAAATCATGATTGAGAGGATAATTTGCTTCCTGATTATTGACATGTCGAACACAAGTTAAGCATGCAATTAATGACACCACCACCAATATTATTAAGAGATGTCTGATGTTCGTCAATTCTCACAATAAGTATTCTATTAGACACAATGGAATACGACGTAATCTATCAATGAAAAAGAGAGCCTTTATTGTTGAGTTCATGAAAAAAAGGAGTGAACCACATTAGTTTGTTTGTGCTAAACAAGCTAAAAGTGACTGCTCGAACAATTTCTTAGAATTGTAACACAGGTTACACACTATATATTTGGCAATTCTACAAACATCAAATAGCCACCTAACAGGAATACATGAATCTCATATCAAATGCTGTGATGAAACCAAAGTCTTATGTTGCCTTCCAATTTCCAACAATGAAGTTGTAGATTCGTCCAAATTTCACCACCATTATAATCAACATCTCAAATTTAATCTCTGTGTGACCGTTAAAAAGTGGTTGAACAAAGAAGCAAGAGTACAAGACTTACAGTCCGGAGATGACAACATTGAGCATTGTAGTGAAAGATTCTCCTCCATCTGCAATGTTCTTATGAACAACAATGCTAGTAAACCAAACGAGCAATGACCATGAAAGAAAAAGAACACAATGTAGGGTGCCCAATCCCAAACCCTTGGCAAGACCGGCTTTCTTCCCATACTGGTAAGTGCTCAAAAGTGCTGTTCTATATGATCTTAGTGCCCTTTCCTCTCCTGCAAATGATTGAACTGTTCTGACATTTCCAATCACCTGAGAATTTGCATAAAGTTAGAATAAAGTGAGAGAGAAAGCCAACACCTGCTCCTTAGTAGTAGGAACCTCCTCCCCAGGTGGCAAATCCACCTCAAAACCTCACTCCCGTGCTCCAAAGTCAAACTCTCCTAGGAACCTCACTCCCGTTGAGGAAGCCCAAGGATGCAATATTAAAAGATAATAAGCAAGAGAAAACATGAAGAAGGATGGTAAGAAACTTGAAAAAGATTAACTCAAATTTGCTAAAGTTTATTAAACATAATATTTAAATTGTGTACAGAAATTGAATTGGGTCTCTAGGCTTGCCCTTTCTGATGCCATTTGGCTTTGATTTGAGGGCATGGTTTCGTAGCAAAACATGTATAGGGGGGCCACTGTTTCAGTGGTATTCTGAAAGCAGCCACCTTATGCATATTACCAAAGGTTAGATCTGTCTCCAATCTTCTCCCGCCCATACCCCCAATGATTGGGAACTACATGGATTCTGTTGTTGTTGTTGTTGTATTAAACATAATATGTACTTATATTTTATGGATTATAATTATGAATTATAATATTCACTTGTTTAATATATTTTTGTGTTTATATTATTCCTAGATGCTCCCCCACACTCCCTTGAGGTTTATGATCCTTCGCTTCCCGCCCCCACTCCTATCGTGCTTTTGAACCCGCTTTGTGCAACTAAGGTATGTTCATACAATGGATGCTCTCCACGTTATCAAATTGGACAAATCAACGTGTTGACACCTAAACCTAACCAAAAAGGAAAGAAAAAAAGCCTCACCTTGTTTTTTTTTCAATGGTTCTAAAAAACACAAGCTTGACTTCACAGTTCACACTCAATCTACATAAGCTCTAGGCCAAAACATAAACCCTTTGAAAACATTTTTCTTGCTATCTATTGTTAGTGAAAAAAGTCAAACACATAGGTACATTTGGTTGCCGGGCAGGATAATCAACAATGTAGGATGTGGTTCATCCTTGGGATGAAATGGAATGTGGTTTATCCTGGGGATGAAATGGGGAATTGTGTACCTCATGGGCTCAACCCTTAGGCAGGTGAAATACTTGCTCTAGGTCTACAATTTCCCAGCCTTATAAGAATGCCCACCTAAAATTACAAATTTTCAAAACTTTTGCATTTTACCTTATTTAAACTTTTTAGGCCTTGTAAAACAAATCTTCCGCATCTTAAAGTCTATAGCAACTTTGTCATCTAAAAGGTCAACAAATTCAAACTCCTCTTCTTCTTTGTTTTTGGGCTGTTAGGTCCACAATACATAGGTAAAACAATTTTTCGTACGATCGCGTAACAAAAAAGTTAACCTTCTTATATGATAGCTATAAATGTGGAAAGCACTTTTGTCCAACTGCGCTAATACATGATGTGAAGAATCTAGCCTTGATCTTAAGAACCTATACCGCAACAGATTACAAGAATACATAGGGGAAGAAAGACACAGTATTTCAACACCAAAATAGTCAATAAAAAATTAGGATGAAAAAGAACTTTTTGAAAAGTTCTCTTTAGGCCCCATAAAGTATTGAGCTGACCCTACCGTGGGGAGACAATGTCTTATTATGCCATGATATCCCATAGTCAACTTGTACAACCAAATGTAAGGTAAACTAGTGCTATCTTCGGATAACTATTTAATTTCTCCTCTTTTATCGGGCAACCAAATGTGCTTCATCTATAGTATGTACACACAAGAATAAGACGCCGCGACAGTATAAAACTTCTTAATTGGAAATGTGATCACTCTATGCAAAATTACCTGATTCATTGCGGCATAAATAAAAATTGCCTCGATATATGTACATATACATCTTTTAAACATCCATGCATTGAGAGAGAGAGAGAGAGAGAGAGAGAGAGAGAGAGAGAGAGAGTGTGTGTGTGTGTGTGTGTGTGTGTTAGACTTGTCTTACATCGCTCATCTAAGCCACCCAAGCTTAGTTAATAAAATTTAGAGGCTACTCCACCTATTGCCAATTGGTTTTAGGTTGGAATCTTCTAAGAAATCTAACATGGTATCAGAGCTAGGTCTTGGGTGGCCTCACATCGTGTGGTCAAGTCTCCGTCACTTGAGTCAACTCATCAATTCATACCTCCACGTGCATCCGAGCTACACGTGAGGGGTCGCCCGAGTCAAATCTCCTGATTTCCTCAATTCATACCTCCACGTGCATTCGGGCTGCACGTGAGGGGGAGTGTTAGACTTATCCCACATCGCTCATCTAAGCCACCCAAACTTGGTTAGTAAAATCTAGAGGCTACTCCACCTATTGTCAATTAGTTTTAGGTTGGAACCCTCCAAGAAATCAAACGGAGAGAGAGAGAGGTACCTCTTCAGCAATTTCACCGGCCTCGACGTAGGATTTGCGGACTTTGGCAATAAGACCAGTGACTACAAAAGCATAAACGCCACCAGCAAGGGCGATCAAGGGGACAATAGAGAGAGTGACAAGACTAATTTGCCAAACCATAAAGAAGCCGATTGAGAAGCCAGCTATGAATCTGCTAATGTAGTGTATAAAGTTCCCCACCTGCCATCACAACCCAAATGTATTTGAAAGTTATAGAAAATGGGAAAAAAAAAGAAAAAAAATTGGAAGATGAGAGGGCAATGGCCGGGTGGAAAATGTTATTGTTCACAGAACTTACAATTACCATTTCCTTCTCTCTTTGTCTCCGAACTAAACAAGAGAGGAAGAAAATTTATACTAATATTCTTTTCTTTTCCATTCTCTTCTACTAGTTCCAAACAATTTATTACGTAGTATCAACCACTGCACTAAAAATTAAGCCAATTTTTTATGTGCAAACTTTACAAATCACATGATTGTTATATGCACACTTTTGAGCCATAGGGAATGTATCTGCATATGACTCAAACCACAGGGGGTCAAAATGGACTTTGCCCTAAACTAAAGATAGATTACAAGCGGCATATTTTCACCAATGGTGGTCAAAATATTAGCGAATTGTTAATTTGGTCCCAATATACAAATTTTGTCTATTCAATGCACGTTTACATAGTCCCTGAGACTAACTCGGTCTGTTTTCACCGTCAAGTGCAGGAGTATTTTTGAAACTTTATTAAAAACTTCAGCTAATTTTTACTAATGGTCCCCAAAGTATTAGTGAGATATCAGTTTGGTCCCCAACATACAAATCGTGTCTCACATTTTGATTACCACATAAAAATTAACCCAAATCACTAAAAAGGGATGGGTTGCTATAAGAAGGTTTTTGGGTAGATAATCCTATCCCTAGTCACGCACAATCATAACCACTGCCGACCATCCACCTCAACTACCTCCTAACCAGCAAAAACTACTGTCGTCACCAAACCCCGACATCTAAAGCTTTATTCAAAAAATTCTAGATTCGTGCATCATCCCTCTGAAAACACAGAAAGTCATCATATCTACTCATTCTTGTACTATCTTTTCGCCATCGTTGTTTCGACGACCACCATTTTTGTATGTTCAATCACTTTTCGCCTTTGTGTGTATGTGTGTGTGTGTGATGTGCGAGCAGCGACATCAGAAGGCAAGGGGAACAAGCGTGGTGGCTGATGTGAATGGGAAGCGATGAACGGGTGTGATGTCCTAGTAGCTGAAGGTGGAGAACATGGTGGCATGTAGTGGCTATTGGTAATGGTGGCTGAGATTAAGTTAGGGTTTTGTTGATGGAGAAAATAAAAGGTGTATGGTAGTTTGATTGATAAAAGACACGATTTGTATATTGGGGATCAAATTAGCATTTCGCTAAAACTTTGAGGGCCATTGGTAAAAAAAGAAGAAGAGAAGTTTGACAATAATGCCCCTGTTGTTGACAGTAAATGTGGACGAGGTGGCTCTAAGGATCATTTAAACGTTCATTTTAAATGTTGAGGATGCAATAGACGCAATATGTTGGAGACCAAATTGACAATTCTCTAATGCTTTGAGAACCATCAGTAAAATTGAGCCGATTACAGGCCAAGTGCCAAATTGGCATTGCTAAATCATTTTTCGTTTGTTGCAGTGTTAAAAAGTCAAAAAATAGTAATGTTTTTGTACTGGCTTGGTGCCAATTTAATATAATCTGAAATATTGACCATTGAACTCATCGCATTTGTGAAAGCAAATTAAGTGGCTTAGATGATGTGCTAAATTTGGCAATTTTCAAAGTTGATGTCAAATTTAGCACCAAGAATGACATTGTCAAAATTTGATATTGAGATTAGCACAAGGGTGCACAGCGTTTTGTCATTCATGATACCGTTTTTTGCCTTTGACAAAGGATTTGGCACATGGGTGGGCTTGCTCTTATTAGAACAAGTAGTTAGTGCTAAAATGCCTTTATTTTTAAAAACTTATTATAGATTACAATAAAAAAGAAATACTGCCACAAGTCGAGCAGAAACTATTAAAACCTTTCATATTTCATTTTTCTTCTTTGTCTCTGTTAGATTTTATCCAATTATTTTATTTCAACTTAGTTTTTTTATTTAATCACTAGTCAGGATATAGCTAGAATTTATAAATTTTCTAAATAAGGGGCACAAAAAGTTTCATAGTATTCTTTAACGATTAAGGTTTTCACATTATTTAATGGAGAAATAAAAAATAAAATTACCTTCTCAGAAATAGCATCCTGAATCACAATAATGTCGCTAGTAATTGCACAAATCACATCTCCAGTTGAAGCATTTGTATCAAAATGACTAATGTCTTGATTCAACATTGACCTCAAATATGCCATCCTCATTTTCGCCGCTTGCCTTTCTCCCGTATGCATCCAACATGCCACCTCTATTTGTATATTGATTCGCATACACATATATGACATATTTTGATTAGCTAGAAATAAGACAAATTAACTAAAAAAATCAATGAAACATTTAGCAACAATGAAATTAGGATAAACATATTTAAGATGATCTTTCATACATTACTCAACGACAACTAGTTCATACCTGTCCATGATGAAAATAGTACAACCAGACTGAGGTATACGAAATCCATAGAATACTGCAAACAAAGACATAGGCAAATTCTCATGACCAAAGTGGAATTCGAAAACGGTCCCAACAAGTTGGATTAAAAATTTGGGGAAAATGAGGAAATAGTGGTGGGTTAAATATTGAAATCACCAAACATGGATCCACAACAATAATACTCCATAACCATGACTTTTTTGGACCATTTTGTCCTTATATTGGGGTGCAAGTCCAACAAAAATAAAAAAAATTGTGAGAGCATATCCGTCTAATGCAAAGGGCAAGTCCTCCATAGATGGTTGCCCAACGTGAGCCTATGGAATGACCACTCTCTTAAGGATGAGATCCGACGGCCGAGATTAGAAGTCCACACGTTGTTGGGATCCCTCATAGGAAAAGGACTCTTAACATGTTTTTAAGCGTATCCGCAAGAACTCAGCTCAAAATATGACCAGAAAGTGCATGATTCAAACAGTTTTTCATAAAGCTTGACAGGAACTGTTCTATGTAAAAAAATATTTAAATCAAGCACTTTCCGGTTATATTTTGAGCCAATTTCTCACAAATATCCTTAAAAATATGTTTTAAACAAGTTGAAAGGTTTGAATCATCAAAATATGATCCAGAAGGCTCCAAACTATGAGGTCCGCATTTAAGGTCCTCATTTTAAGACCTTATCGCCAATCCAACTAGAGTGCAGATTATCTAGCTAGGCTTGGTGCAAAACAAAAGGAGGACGCGTAGTGGTCACAGAGGAAACCTCCCATTTGCGAGGCACTTTGTACTTGAAGATGGGTTGGGGCCAGTTTGGACACCTACCGGTGTAATGATGGAGCAGTTTTATGTCGTTTGGAACCTTGTGTTGTTAGACTCTCTGTAATGTTCTTGCTTTCACGGAGAACTGAAAAGAAAAGGAGTGTGGCCAAAAGTGACGCTTCACATCTTTTGGCACAAAAGATATAATACAAGTGATCAACTCAAAACAGAGCAAGCTGGCCCAAGAGCCCAGGCCTTGGCCTGGGCCTCGATCGGGCAATCAAAAAATTTTAAAATTTAGGGGCACTCCAATATTATATGTAAATTAGTGTGTGTGTGTGTGTATTATTTGTTCGTTTTGTAGCATAAATGTCTTTGCTAGCTTAGTGGTAAGTTAATTTTAGTCTATGTAGAGTGTCTAAGTTCGAGTCTTCTAGCAGCTTTTTCTTTTGAAATGTTTTTCCCCCAAAATTAATGCTGTTATAATTGCCAGGTTTTGAAATCAAGTCAAGTAGAATTCAAACCAACCACTTTGGTCATTGGTGACAAAACAATTAACATGCATTATAAAGTCTAAAGTAATAATATAAAGAAACATTTCTATCGTTATTTAATTCTAAAAATACGTAAGACACGATCTCATAATTTAGCCTTGAGTATCCAAATCTCTAGTAGCACTTCCCTAGTTTCAACTCCTCTTACTCCAACTAACATACTAGCTAATTACACTTCAAGGTCTTTCCTAAAAAGAAAAAAGAGCAAGTGAATTGAGTATACTGGAGTGGAGTATTAATTAATTTTCCAAACTTACCTTGGCTACCCTGTGAGAAGCTGCAGCCGGAAATAGATAAGCCGTTCCCATTACGTTTATTATTTTCCCGAAGAAAACAAAGAAAACCGGCACCGAAGCACCGTGGATGCACGCGCCCACGGATCCAACGGACATTAGAAAGCAGTCGTAAGTGTCCGCGAATGCAAAGAGTTTACGAAACGGCACTCTTTTCGGCTTCTTGATTTCTCCCTCTTCTCCTTCTTTCGTCTTTGTATCATTTTCGGCCGTCTTTTCGTTACCGGGAAAGGGACCTTCGTCGCTCATCTCTCTTTGCACGCGCGCGAATACGTGTTTGAGTGCGTGCGTGAGTGTGAAAAGGGATGTTTGGGTTTAGAGAGAGGAATGGAAGTTGAAGGGTGCGGGAGAGGGAGGGAGTTTTTTAGATGAGATCATTTAGTGCAAAGCCGAATTCAATTATATAGACTACTCCAATAGCAAAAGTCGACGACAGTGTTAGAGGGGTGGTGCCGTGGTGGTGGTGTTATCTTGTGAGAGAGCACTATCACACGTAGTATATATATATTTTTGCACGTTAGAACCATACATGCAAGCAATAAACTTAATTAATTGCGTCCCACATTAAAATATCAGTTTATGTAAAAGTGTTTTTTTGAAAGAAAGGGACTACTTTTGTGTCCGACTAGGTAGCCCGGTGCGGGCACTATTACTGTACTTGGATTAAGTTTAGTGCGTGGATAACGTGAAAAAAAAAAAAAGAAAAAAAAAAGAGAACAACTTGTTAACGGAGCAACCTGGGCGATCAATCGCCCGCTTCCAAAAGTGTTTTGGACGGTCTATATTTTAAAATAACTACTCCGTATTTGCTAGAACAGTTAAACTCTTCTAAAAGGTAAAAAATTATGATCAAAATCTAAATTTTTTTAATAAAGACAAAAATAAGTCAATAAGTTAATTTTTTTTTATCTTTTTCCAAAAATAAAAGATTTCAATCGTAATTTTTTTACTTTTTAAATTCCTCTCGTCATGACGAAGAAATAATTTCCAAAAAATCGACGAAAAGCTAACAAATGCGAGTTTTTTTGAATAAGGACCAAAAAAGAAGAAGCTTATAATGCCAAACTAAACCTTTGTTTCCGACCAGCTTGTTCGGTTCGGTACCTAAATAAATGTACAAGGCAATTGACCAAAAACTGATATTTTAATGTGGGACGCATTAATTAAGTTAATTTATTGCGTGGAGATAACGTTCTATAAAAAATATACAAGTGATAGTGGTCTCTTGGGCGAATAATTGTATTGAAAAAAAGGTACAGTACATAATTGATTTGGTGGGGATGATTCCTCCGTTTATTGACAAACAAATGAAATTGCTTGTGCGTTTGGGTCTGCCCCAATACCACAACATAAGTTTACAAGCAGATCATATTCATATGGACCAGCTACCAAATTAAATTAAGGTTGTAGGCCAATTCCTCAAATTGTGGAGTAAAATCTGGTTTTGAAATATATATATATATATATATATATATATATATATATATATATATATTGGGTAATCGCAATTAGGAGTTTCCTGCTTCAAGTTTTATATCCACAGTTTCATTAATGTCATGGACTACCTTGTTGGAAAATATTTTAGGTTATAATATTCCATTTTGGGTGTGAATGTGAATTGACTTGATTTAGAGTCGCGTTTTTCAGTGACACATGACTAGTTTGTTGCAAACGGATGTGTCCTTTGTGAATATATGTGTCCATTCCCTGGTGACTGTATGGAATAGTAGTTATCACATCTTCATTCGGAGTTGACTCTAACGTCAATTAATTCATCAACTTGACATGTCATGTCAAATTTAGCATTGATCATTTTTTGGAGATGCTCAAGAAGAGCCACAAAGGTTTTCACTCCTCTCGTTTGTCAATGGGAGGGTTTGGAATTAAGATGGTGAAGATAGATCTCACTGGAGATTTTCACACTTCGGAGAAGCTTCTTAAAAGCGTTCATGTGGTTGTGTAATTTGCTTAGTTTGAATAAAATACATGAAATGCAATTTTCGAAAAAATAAGATAGAAAAGTTGCATATTTTGGTTTACTTAGGGTATCCACAATACTATAATAAAAAATTGATAACCAAAAGTTGCCATATCAGATTTTGATTATTCATTTAAGAGATAGCTAATGTTAATAATGTAGATGTATACAATGACATAATTAAAATTAGATAATCAAAACTTGTCACATCATCTTTTCAAACTAAAAATTGTGAATAGTAGAAAATAGTTTTTCTAAAAATAGTTTTGAAACTATTAAAAATTATTTACTAGAAATAGATAATAGTTTTTGAAACTTTTTTTTGGAAAAAAACTATTTTTAAAAACTGTTTTCTAAAAAAAAACAATTTTTTAGTAAAATATTTTTTTCAAAAATATTGTTCGAAAAGAAAGAGAGATCTAGAGGAAAAGGAAAGAGAGATAGAACATTTTTGTATAATGATTGTGATTGTTGTATTTGATTGAGAATATGTAGGGTCTATTAAATTTGGATATTGTCAAAAGGTTGCCAGTTGTGGTTATCTAAAGCCCAAAATTCAATTATTTCTGAGGAGGTATTTTAAGTTTGATTATAATATTGTGAGTCATATTTTACACCAACATTATTAATTTTAAAAACCTTTTACTTTTGATTATAGAATTGTAGCCATACTCTTACTTCTTTTCTAACTATTACTAGATCAAAATTCTTTATTTTTCCAACTCCTAATGTCAAGATAAAAAATATACAATATGGATCTTGTTTTATAGTTCTCGATTACTTCTATTATATACAATTTTCAAACTCATGAAACACATTATAAATTGAAAGATATAAGCGATGAAAAATGACATGAGTTTTAAAAATTGTCAATCCTTTTTGGGACGGAGGGAGTAAATAAAAAATTTGTTGTAAAAAAAAAACTTTTTAAGGATCTCAATTTGTTGGGACCTAACGCAGAAATATCACAATAACCTAATTCGGGTACAAAATGGAAACGAGATAAGTTTAACAAGTTTTGGGGGAAAAAAAAAAAACCTTCTTGTTAATTAACAGCCAAAAAAATAAAGTTCTTTTTTTTTAATTTTTTTCCTTATGGTTCTTGTTGATTACTTCGATAATGTCCTACTCTCGTGAAGACAATTTCATTAGAATATTCAAATTACAAAAATCGCCATGTTTTAATGAGAATGGCATTTTTTGTGTTATTAACTTGGATCTCATAATTCAGATACTTTCATTGGTAGTATTTCTTTCACAAATATATTAGGAATCGGATGGCATTGATGAGGCTATTGCACCAGGTGGGTGTTTACGAGAAATTATTTTTGCAGATTTTGAGATTGTAATTTTTCAAAATCACTTAGAATGTTTACCAAAAATTATAGATAACAGATTCTTAGATTCTACAGATTTCAAAAAGCTAAAAAGGGAATGAAATTTTAAAAACTCCAAAATTGGTAGCTTTTCAAACTTTTTAGATCAGATTTTAGGTTTTAAATTTTGTGAAAGCTGACTTTTTAACTTTTTGCAATAACAGTATCAACTATTATTGCAGCTAAATCATAATTTCATAATATGATAAACATGTTTATCTATTTCGACTAAAATCTAAAATCAAGAATTTGCAATAGATCTTATTTTGGTAATTTTCTTCACCATAAAACACACTAAAAATCAAAAGTACCATACCAATACAATGCCGAACCCTAGAATTACTGCTAATTAACGTAAAATTTACAATGCTCTTGGAATATGCCAAATAGGATTTTGTAGCCACATTGGAGTGGAAGCTTGTCCTTAGAAGCAGGTGTTGTGTTTTGTTTTTTGTCCTGCTGCATGTATGTACTACAACGTACAGGTGGTTGTCCAATTTTTATGAAGGTTGTGTTTGGTTTTGGAGTCTTTTTAACTGGTAATTAACAGTTAAAAATTAGGATTTGGGGATTGAAAACACTACTAATTAACAGTTAAAAATTAGGATTTTATGGTTTGAGCGTTTTAGGATTGAAGATTGAAAACACTGCTAATTAATAATTTAATTAGGGGAAAAAAATAAATCACCCTTAAAAATTTCTGAGTCATTTTTGTACTGACTACAATATTATTTTTCCATAGTTTCCATAAAATAGAGGTGGTCCACAACTACAAGTGCAATGTTATTTTGGCATAAAAACCTCACAACATACACCATAAAACACACTAAAAACCAAAAGTACCATACCAAAACAATGCCAAACCCTGGAATTAAAATTTACTGCTAATTAACGTAAAATTTACAATGCTCTTGGAATATGCCATATGGTTAACACTACATAGAGGTGGTCCACAACTGCAAGTGCAATGTTATTTTGGCATAAAAACCTCACAACATACACAATAAAACACACTAAAAACCAAAAGAACCATACCAATAAAATGTCGAACCCTGGAATTAAAATTTACTGCTAATTAACGTGTAAATTTTACATGCTCTTGGAATATGCCATATGGTTAACACTGCTTAAAATTTACATGCTCTTGGAATATGCCATAGTGTTCAAGTGCTTTACTCCATCTACACTTTATAGCAAAATTCTCAGTCAATAGGAAGATTTTACTCCAGTAGCCAATTACCAAATAGTTAAAGCTGTCTAAAAGATTGAAAAAAAAAACTGAGAGTAGAATTTTTTCCAAAGCTTTCTCCGGACTCATAGTGCCTTTTTCCTATTCCTAGTCTTGTTCTTCCAGGTCATAGTGACTCAATGACTTGCTTGTGTCGTTGAGGAATAAATGTATTAGCTCTGCTCTGATCTGCCTACACTCTTCCCTTGTTATTTTAGTGCTTTGCTCTTCATTGTTGATGTACTTCTTCATGATTGAAATCACAACACTCACACAATCAACACTGCAAGATGCAAGATCACAAGATGCAAGGGAAGAGATTAGTCTTCACCAATACTGTTCCTCCATCCTTCCAAGATCAGCTAGTATTGCCTGTAACTCCTGAAGAAGTGAAAGTGGCTATTTTTTCTATTAACGGTGATAAATCACCTGGTCCGGATGGATTCAATGCCAGTTTCTTTCAAAGGAATTGGAGTTTGGTTGGCCAAGAGGTAACTGATTCTGTCATTCATTTTTTTCGATCAGGTTATCTCCTTAAAGATGTCAATGCCACTGCCCTTACGTTAATTCCTAAGACCAGCTACCCCCATACAATGAAAGACTACAGACCTATTGCTTGTTGCAATGTCCTGTATAAGACTATCACAAAGATCTTAGCTAACAGACTTCAGCCCATTCTACCTCTTATTATCAACAAAGCTCAAGCTGCTTTTGTTAAAGGCAGATCAATATCAGACAACATTTTACTAATGCAAGAGCTTGTTAGAAATTATCAAAGAGATTGTGGTCTTCCTAGATGTGCAATAAAGATAGACTTAATGAAAGCCTATGATTCAGTAGACTGGGAATTTTTGTTTGAAGTTATGGTAGCAATGGAGTTTCCTGCTCAGTTTATTTCCTGGATTAGGATATGCATCTCTACTGCTATGTATTCTGTGGTTATTAATGGGGAACTTGAGGGCTTCTTCAAAGGGGAAAAGGGGTTAAGGCAAGGAGACCCTATTTCTCCTTATCTTTTTTTGTTGGTTATGGAAGGCTTGTATGCTATCTTGCAAAGGAAAATTTCTCAGGGGCAGTTTACATTCCATCCCAAATGTAGTGAACTCTCCATTTCCTACTTGGCATTTGCTGACGACTTATTTCTCTTGTCTGGAGCTGATTGCTCCTCTATTGGTATTATCAAGGAAGTCTTGGATGAGTTTTTTCATTCTTCTGGGTTAAAGCCAAATTTACAGAAGAGTCTTATATTCTTTTCTGGTGTTAGTAATGAGGTTAAGGATGACATTCTTCGATTACTTCCCATCCCAGAGGGCTCATTGCCTGTGAAGTATCTTGGAGTGCCTCTTATTTCTACTAGATTGAAGTATGAAGACTGTGTGCAATTAAAGGAGAACACCAAGCAAAGAATAGAAAGCTGGACAAATAGATCTCTTTCTTTTGGGGGCAGAGCTTTGCTAATCCAGTCTGTTCTTTTCAGCATGCAAACATATTGGTGCTCATTGTTTGTCCTACCACAGAAAATTGTGGAAGAGGTGGAAGCCATGCTTAGAGCATTTCTTTGGTCTGGGCTTAATCTAAAGAAGACAGGGGCTAAAGTGCAATGGCTGGATGTTTGTTCTCCAAAATCTGAAGGTGGTTTGGGTTTCAAATCCTTGAAATTGTGGAATAAAGCATCCATGATGAGGCACCTTTGGGCTCTAAGTAAAAAGGAGGACACTCTGTGGGTTCAATGGGTTCATACCTATATTATAAAAGGCGGCAACTTCTGGTACATGCCCATTCCGTATGACTGTTCTTGGACAGTTAGAAAGCTCATGAAGTTAAGAGATTTGGGGCATAAATTTGTAAAGCACACAATAGGCAATGGGAAGGCCACTTTCTTGTGGTTGGACAATTGGCATCCAAATGGCCCTCTTTACAAACTCTTTGATGACAGAACTTTATCCAGGCTGGGCCTTTCTCTTTATGATAAAGTCAGCTCTGTTATTGCTAATGGTGCTTGGCATTGGCCTAGACCTCGTAATAGGATTATTCAGCAGATTCAAAATTCTATTCCTAACTCTTTCATCCCACATGACGATAGGGAGGATGTGATTACTTGGATTATCTCCCCTATTGGCAGTTATTCATCTAAGCACACTTGGGAAGCTCTGAGAAATAGGAGACCCAAAGTGTGTTGGTCTTCACTTGTTTGGTTCTCAAAAAATGTCCCCAAGTGGGCATTTATTTTGTGGATTGCTTGCTTAAGGAAGCTTGCCACTAAAGATAGACTTAGAAGGTGGAGACTGCTTATTGACCCCCTCTGTAGTCTTTGTTCTCAGCATGATGAATCAGCCAATCATCTATTCTTTCAATGTAATTTCTCAAGACAGGTTTGGCATTCAGTTCTAAGCCGATTTGAAGTTCACAGAAGGCCAGGAAATTGGGATGACGAACTTATATGGGCTATGGGTTACTGTAAAGATAATTCCTTTCGAGGACTCCTCTTCAAGCTATCTTTAGCTGCAGGGGTGTATTATATTTGGCTTGAGAGAAACTCTAGGGTGTTTGGGGGAAGGCCAATGAATTCCGATGTGATTTTTGCTCGCATAGAAGACAATTTGAGACTTCGAGTCAGCTCTTGGAAACATATTCCTAATTCAATGGAAAACCAAAGATTTTGTCATCTTTGGAATATCTCTCCTCGAATTCTGGGTATTACCACTTGTTAAGAGTGGTTTGATTCTTTTGTAGTTTGTAATAGGTTTTTCTTTGTACAGTTTTTTCCTGTGTAATGGGGTTATTCCCGTGGTTTTTGGTTGGTTGGTTATAATATGCATCATTTACCCAAAAAAAAAAAAAAGAATTCAAAATTCACGTAATCAACATTGGGAAACAACATTAGGAATTCTAATTGTTGAGTTTTTTTTTTTTTTGCAAATCAATAGATATAGTAACAATACTTTCCTTCCCACTGGTTGTTGGGGTGAATTTTTCTCTATCTCCACTGTCTCAAGAATAGTTGCTTTGTGCATTTCTCCGTGTTAACATTGATGTACACCACAATAACTTTTCTCTATGAACAAGGAAAACAGTGTACAGCTGCTTAATAGTGTTTTTAGAATTAATTTTAGCATATTCGATTAAGAGGTTTGCTTACCAAAATGGCTGTTGCATCATAGTATTCATCTTTTCCATTTTGATTTCTTTGCAAGAGAGAATTGTAGAACTTCCAGTTTCCTTTCTCTTTGTCAAGCACAAGCAGCGTCCAATGGCATCGAATAAGTATGGAAAAGAGAAGGAATCTTGCCAACAAAGCTTTTCGCATATGACTTTCAAGCATCTTCTTCAAATGCTTTCGATCTTTGTTTTGAATCATATCCTATTTACAGAGAAAAGCCAAAATCAAAATTAAGCTATCTGTGTCACATCCTATTTACAAAGAAAAGCCAAATCAAAATTAAGCTGTCTGTGAAACATTACATTTGGTTTTTTTGTAGTGCTAGTTTCTTACCAAGAAAAAGCTGTTGAAGATGAATGATTTTGGTTGTGGAGTTTCCAATGCAAATATTGGTTGTGCTTCAATGTGTTGTTGCATGAGGACATGCGCATACGCATCTACACGCTCTTGATTACCCGTTAAAAAGACTCCAAAACAGTTAAAATTCACTGCTAATTAACATAACAGTCTACATGGAAAATAATAGTCTCTAAACATTTTAGCAATGTGTAGGGGGACAAGATAAGGAAATTATATTGAATTTACCCGGTTTGATATTGAATCGTCAAATACCAAGTTTTCTGTCACCAACTTCAATGTAGAGCATGTCGTATGCTGACTGCCATACAATAGTACTGCATATTGGAAAGTGTTATGAAAAACTCAGAGAACAGTCTTAAAGTTCATAATTTTGAGAAAAGTCAAGCGTATATTTTACCTAGGATTTGCTGCCTTCCAAAGTTTTTGAATTGTCACCCAAGTTTCTGGATGAATAAGTTTGGACGTTTTAGCACCAGGCTTCAAGTTCTTCAGTTTCTTTTTTGTCTTTTGCTTTTGGGCATTTTCTGGACAGTTCTCTACATCAATATGTTCTTCTTGTGGACTCTTCCTCTTCAATTGTGGATAGACATAGTCCTCAGATAAGTTCTTCTTTCTATCATTTATGGCATTTATTCTCTTAAATTTTGACGGCAGAGACATAAATTATGTCTTAGACTGAAGCCCTTTCTCGGACATTGCTTTTTGTGTCAATTCATGAACTTCTAAAATTGTCAATTCCTCCTCCAGCTTATCTCTCTCTTTCTGCAGTTTTTTTATTGTTTGCATTGTTGCCTTCTGTGTGACTTGATGGATTGCTTTCTGAGTTTCAATGCCATACGTTTGTGTTAACTGATGCATTTCATGCTCCTGAATTTGCTCCCCCAAGTCCTTATTCAATTTAAGTAATGCAACCTTTTGTTTTTCAAGGATTTGGATTTTTTTGGAACGAGTGGATATGTATATGTCTTTGTCACGAACCAAACATTTCAAATCTTTCTCCTTTTCATCAGAAGCATTCTTTGTGCCTTCTGCATCTTCAAGTTTCCGGTTCAGTACTTCAATTTCTTCCTTTTGAGATTGTAGAACTTTCTAATTTTGTTCTTGGATTTTTATGTTCTCAATCTCTGCATTCTTCTTTTCTTTCTCGAAGTTTTCAATCACTTTCTCCAGTTCATCGATAACTGCATTTGCATCATTGGTTGATTGATCTACTATTGTTGCACAGATGTTATCCAATGATGCAGTAGGCATTCTATCCAATGACTTTTCATCCAAGCTGTTCGGTGCCAATGTTGATCCCAAACATTTTTCTGACAAACTATTATCTTCTTGTGATTCAGAGCCAAGACTATCAGGCACAATAGAGCCTTTCTAGCTTGCACAATTAGCTTCAAACGATGGGTGTGTGGGAGTATTGAAGTCCTCCAGTCCCCGTATTTCACCATCCTTTTCAATGTCTTGATCATGCATCAACACCACTCCAAACCTTTCTTGCACCACTCCAATCCTTTCTTATCTTTCATCATTGATTGGCATTGCCCCTTTATCAACCCATACCCATTTTTCTTCACCAACTTCATGTTGCTCCACCTCTTCTCTTTCATCATTGATTGGCATTGCCCCTTTCTCAACCCATACTCATTTTTCTTCACCATCTTCATGTTGCTCCCCACCAAGTACCACTTCATCATCAATAGTGCCTTTGTAGCTTTCAGAATTAGGTTCAAACAACCTGTGCATGGGAGTGTTCAAGTGCTTTACTCCCTCTACAGGCAATTCAACACATTTTTCTTTTGTTTCATCATTGATCGGCACTGTCCCTTTTTCAACATATTCTTCTCCACCAACTTCATGTTGTTCCACTCCAGTCATTCCTTCATCACCTTGTTCAACAGGCAATTCATCTTCATTACCATTAGGGATTTCACCGTCAATAGGTATTTCGCGTTCATCATGAGCAGGCCGTTCTGGTTCTCCACAACCTTTTTCAATTTCTATTTTGTAGATCTTTCTTTCTTTAGCAGTTTCTTTTAACTTAGTATGATTTACCTATTGAAACAGAAAAAAACACAGTACATAGTATGTAATGTTTTTAAAAGTGAAACACAATTGACATTTTCAATTCAAATACAATGTAAGGACAACAAAACAGAGAAGAAATTATACTCTAATTGGTGCTTAACATAACAATTAAAGATTTTTGTAGTTGGTGTTGAGTGTATTACCTGACCAGCTGGAAGTTGATTCAAATTTTCAAAACCCTTGAGCCTCTTCCGAAGGTTTGACATGTTCCACTTCAACAACCTCGAAACTGTATGCGTATTCTTTTCTCCTAGGAGTTCGTGTGCTCACAAAGCCAAAACTGCACAAAACAAATTTCAAAGTTAAAATGCAAGTGATTGCAATTTTTACTCAAAATAGTTATGTCAGGTTATATTTAAATACCGGTAACAATATAGAACATCCTTTCAAGTCTTTGAGATCTCTATGATTCTTGTGAATGGATTTGAGCAAGTACTTTCTAATGGCTCCTGTCCAATCTTACTTCTTTACATTTTTGAGATTGTCCAAATAACGAACGTGGCACCAATTGGCTGTTGTTCCAGTTGTCGAGAAGAACAAGGTCACACAAAGCAATATGCAAAGTAATCTGGCAATGTCATCTATGTCTTGCTGCTCCTAGCTACTTTTCAATTCTTTGATTTTTTGCCTTATTGTTGTTGTTGATAATCTTGCCTCCTTGATTTGCAGTCTCTGGGCTAATTCAGTTTCTTCTTTCTTCATGTTTCTATCCACCTCCCACACGAAATTCCAAAAATCAGCTTAACGTCATCCCTTGTCAGCTCTACATTCTTATCACCCAATCTAAAACTTCTGCTACCTTCTTGCTTTATAACTTTCACAACCACTCCATCAAATTTTCTACAACGATCACTTACCGGCTTTTCATCTACTATCGCTTGAATCAATAACCAGAAAGGTGTTTTTTTCTAAGAAGCTACGTGTTCGGGACTCAATTTCGTGTCTTTGAGCAGTTTAATCATGGATTGCAAATTTGATCTATTCAATGTCGGCCGCCCTTGTTGTGTAAGTTCTATATCATCCAACTGCCTTGGCCTCTTCCTCACCGGTTGTGATTGGATTGTCACAGCTTCTTCTTCAATGGTTGCTGCTTTTTTCAATGTTGATCTCAGTTCGCGTTGAGTTTGTGTATTCCCTCTTACTCTAGGCTGTGGGATTGTGATTGTCGCACCCGTGTTCTTTTGAATTAGCATGCCTGCTTGCGAATCAGATTTTGACTTCATTTTCCTCCATTTCCTTGCCTGCCCTGTAGTTTCAAAACACATCTTGTGAGAACATAATTCACAGTCTACACTCAAGCTATCTATTATTCAAACATACAAACACAAAAAGAAGAAATTCACAGTTTACACTTAAGCTATCTATTATTTATCATAGTTAATGAGCAACCTATGTACAAACATCGTCAATTAACAGTGCTGTAGACACCCCAATCTGAACCTCGAAGGGTCTTTAAAACATCCCAATGATGAAATAAAGGAAACAATACCTTCGAAAACTTGGATAAAGGACCCCTTCAGCCCAAAATCCCAAAGCCCAAATCAAAAGCCCAAAAGCCCTAGACTGGACCTATAATACCGCACAGAACACTTCTACACCGTACGGCATAATAGAATTCAGTATGCCGCACGCGGTCATGAGGTTAACCGCACGACATTTCAGGTAAAATTCTGACTGGCTTAGCTAGTTGTCGGCCACGCCCACTTGAGCCACAGTTACAATTTGGCTAAGCTAAAAAGGCACTTCTGGCCCGCTCAGATAACACCTTCACCATTTGAATTCAAAATCCTTGGCTCTTGCCTATAAATACACACATCCACTCAAGAGAAAGGGGCTTGAACTCTCTTTCTCTCTCATCATGCTTTCACACCCACTCCTCACTTCCAAGTCTTGAGAGAGTTTGCTCTACAAACATTCTGTGGGCTTTTCCTTTCTCAAAGTCCCCCATTTTTCTCCTCACCATTAAAAGTGAGTCATTTTACTCACTTTAAAATTCCAACTACCCAATACACCCATCTATTACACATATTCACACCTCTCTTTCCTCAACCGACCTCACTAACGCTCATCCATTGTCATCCATCCTTGTCCAAGCTCAAGATCGGAGGTAAAAACCAAGTTTCTTTGGGTTAAGCTCAGTCTTAACCCTGAAGGAGCTTTTTCTATTGTCAGGCTTACCCTCTTTTGGTTAAGTTTTGATTTAAAAATTATTTTTAGAAAACAAAACAGCCACTAACCTGAAGGCAACACACCGCGCAGCGTTTCAACGCGTTGCGCGACGTAGTGTGTTCAGACGCACGGCGTTTCATCAGCTACTGTTTTTCTTGTTCAAACTGTCTACATCAATGTTATCTTTCATAAGGCCTATTTCTGTTGTTAAGAAACCAGTTATCAGTGTTCTCAGAATGACACCATAACTACAAGCCATGTTCCATTTATAAACAAAGTGTTCTTGATCATCTCAAGAGATTAAACGTACTAAAAGTTGTTTATGTCCATGGCTTGATGAAATGGTACTGTCCTAGAGTGATCCAATGACTGAGCATCTTTGGGTGCTTGTCAAAAGTGTTGAAAGTTATATTCTGAGAGTTGATGATAGTCTGATAACAGAACAGATACCCCGCATGGCATATTGTAAAGCCGTGCGTGACATTACAGTATGCCGTGAAGGAGATCATAGTGGTCCAGACAGTTTGTTCATAAGCTTCTTTTTTCCTTTATGCACTGCATCATCTTTATCACCTCTGTACAGACAGCACCACATGCACATCAACGTGATGTATTTTTCCATGTCCCTTCCCCTCTTACTTGCTTATTAAAGAGCTTTATTTTCCAAAAGATTTATGAAGATTTTCCCTTTTGAAAATATTTAGTAGAGACCAGTTTCACCGGGCGAGTGAGGTGTTTTTCGACAAAACCTTCCCCATTCGTAACGTGGCTCTTGGATCCAAAGTCTCGACGTTTTTTGCTAGACCAAAACCCTTTTTCAAAACGAGTCATCGGTTTCTCGGATCATCCATCTCAAAAATCCGGGTGGCGACTCTCTCGCGCGCGCGCCGGTTGGGGAGCCCACAAGCGTTTGAACAATACAATTCAGAATGCAAGCCATCTAAGCATTAGGGTTTCTAACCAATCAAAAAAATTACTACCTCTGTACAAACATGGTTAATTAACAGCATTTTTAGCAAAACAATAAATGCATAGGTAGCCAAAACCCTAAAAATGGTAAACATTTATGAAAGATTAAGCCAACTAGTGAAGATGCCAATGACAAACGTAGTTAATTATCATCGTTTTTAGCACAACAATTCAGAATGCAAAACATCTAAGCATTAGGGTTTCTAACCAATCAAAAATTACTATGGTGCATATATCTTGAATGGCAACACATTCTAAGCATTACAGTTTCAAAACTATAATTGGTGATTTCAATCGGTGGGACGGTTCTTGTCTCACCTTTCTTCTTTTGACTTGGCATGCCTGCTTCCCAATCAGATTCTGACTCAAGTTCAGGTTCTAATTCTGACTCAGGTTCTGATTTTGATTCAGGTTGTTTTGACTTCATTTTCCCTTGTTTTCTTGTGCGCACTGTAGTTTCAAAATACATCTTGTCTCAATGAAATAATTAACAGTCTACACTCAAGCTATCTATTATACAAAATATACAGACACAATAGAAATTATTGATTTCAATCGGTGGGACGGTTCTTGTCTCACCTTTCTTCTTTTGACTTGGCATGCCTGCTTGTGAATCAGATTCTGACTCAGGTTCTGGTTCTGGTTCTGATTCTGATTCAGGTTGTTTTGACTTCCTTTCGCCTCGTTTCCTTGCAATCACTATAGTTTCAAAACACATCTTGTTTCAATGACAAAATTGACAGTCTACACTCAAGCTATCTATCTATTATAAAAACATACAGACACAAAAAGAAGAAATTTAATAACATATGCTGCATACATGCTGAATGCAACACATTCTAAGCATTACAATTTCAAAAACTAGTTAATTAACTAGTTATTTATCAGAGTTAATGAGCAACCTATGTACAAACGTGGTTAATTATCAGCATTTTTTTGCAAAACAATAAATGCATAGGGAGCTAAAACCCTAAACAGGATACACATTTACGAATGATTAAGCCAACTAGTATAGATTCTGAGTACAAAGGTAGTTAACTAACAATATTTTTACCAAAATAATAAAACGTAGCTATTGAAGATGACACAGAACATACTAGTTTATTAGTTTCCACCTTAATAGCATAGAGCTTTCAAAGTTATGCCCACCCCCCAACTTAAGAGCTTGCTCCAGCCCTCCTAACTAAAGAGCTTCATGAGATCACGTTCCTTACTTATGTTCTTCCATTCAAGAGAGACGGTCAAGACGTAATTGGCATCATCTAACCCAAAATACGGTCACTCAATTGTATTTTCCCCTAGTTGGAACCTGGATCAAAGAGATTAGTTGGAACCTGCATCAAAGAGATTAGTTGGAACCTGCATCAAAGAGATCACTGACCATCATCTCACGCCTTCTTCGAGAACACCATGGGTCGAAACCCAAGCTAGCCATGAATCAAGCACTACCTTCACCCTTCTAGCATTACTAATTCCCCATCTCATCCTAACAAAAAGAACCTTTCTTCCCTCCAAAATAATGTGACATGTCCATGACTGGTTCAAATCGATCTAAACGCCAAGAAATGAGTCATATACAACAAAAAGACAAAAACATCAAGGAAGATGAGGAATAGTACTTTGTCTTCAATACGCATTGCACTAACAATACAGAAATCTGTCATCAACAAACAACAATACTGATCAATGCTGGATAGTATTAGGGAAGGGAAGGTAATATTAAGCATACCAGTGAAGATGCTGGACAGTACAAACGTAGTTAATTAACTGCGTTTTTCGCAACAATAAACCCTAAAAAATAAATTAGAAAAGGCAAAAGCAAGTTCAATCAATGCTGGACAGTACAAACATAGTTAATTAACTGTGTTTTTCGCAACAATAAACCCTAAAAAATAATTTTTAAAAGGCAAAAGCAAGTTCAATTGAAAAAAATGGGGTTTCAACAATACTGATCAATGCTCGACAGTACAAACGTGGTTAAGCAAATGCATTTTTGCAGAAATAAACTCTAAAAAACAAATTAAAAAAGGCAAAAGCAAGTTCAATCGAAAAACTCAAAGTAGGGTTTCAAAAATTCAATTGTATGTTCAGAAACATTGCATCTCCCATTTGAACTCCTTGTTTGCCGACAAACATTGCTTACTTTTTAGTCCCATTTGAACTCCTTGTTTGCCTTAGCCTCAATTTTCAGAATGATCACGTCTGCTAATCGTCATCTCGCCATCTTTCTCACGATCGCCTTCTTTCTCTCTTGTGTGATCTTCTTTTCGTCTTCTCTCTTGCTTTCCGTCTCTCTCGGTCTATCTCCCGATGGTTTTCAGTCTAGCGTGTGTTCAAAAGGTTATTTTTGGAAGAAAAAGTTAGGGCAGGACTTGGTGGGCTATGGGCTACACAGACAGGGCTTGCTGGGCTATGCTATACGCGCATAGGACCGGCCCAGAAATTCTCATTATGGTATGAAAAGCCCAAATATCGAAGGCCTAGGGTTAGATTCAAATCGAGAAAAAAAGAAACAATACAATACAAAAGAAGAAATATTATTATGGCCAACCTTGTCGAGGCTTTAAAAAACAAAATTGGCTACCTAGGAGTATTTCATTATTATGACCAATACAAAAAACTTCCAAAGTACTGATTTTTGATTGACATTTGGCCATAGCTCTGGTGCAAAAAGAAAAAAGAAAGCAGCAGCAGCAGCATCAGCTCAATTTCATAAATACGCCACTGGAGAACTGATTTCCAACAATCTTACACCATCTAAATAAGCGACTCTTTTTTCATAATAAATATATTTTAAAAAATGTAAATGAGGGGTCCCGAATACATCCACAAAATTTTCAAATAATACAAAGAATCAGAGGAGCCCGACAGCAAGATCCATTTTCGTCCTCTTCTCTTCCCCATGAACCCTTTCTTCCACCATCAACAGGGTAAGAACTTCTCTCTGAATCTCTTTCACTATTGACACCATTTACCCCGTCACTTGAGGATACTAGTAACTCTCATCTTCGTCTTTGTTTTCTTATGCTCCAGGGAACTGCAGAAATAATCCCAAAATGAATGAAGTACAGTTATTGGAAAAAAAAAAAACACATGAACCAAGTAAAAGTGCCAAGAAAGAAAATATTAGTTTTAACCTAAGGTTGTCCGATTCAGGAAAGAAAACTACAGACAACCCAAGTCTGCTAAAAAATTCACGCAAAGGGTTTACCTAAAATGGAACTCAACAAGATTTCCATGTCGCCAAGAATGCAACAACTTATGGCACACAAAAAGTAAATTTGCGGCAAAGAAGCTTTACTTTGGCAACTTCCCACAATATGAATTAGACAGCTTTTTGTTCTAAAAGCGCATTCCAGAAGACCAATCACCTCATTTCCAGATGAAGCTATCAAAAATTTGACCAAATGAAGACTTAAATTTGGATGGAATCAAAAGAATATGTGGGAGAATAAAAAGGTATGGTACACAGCGAGTCGTGTTCAAGACACATGACGTTACACTTGATTCAACTTTCTTTGCCCTATTCTGTAAGTGAGCTGCCTCCTGATTTAAAGCAAGTCCTTACACTAAAGTGTGTGCCTCCATGACTCCTATTCTTCCACATTTTAGGAAGTGTGGTGAAAGTGATGAGCCTTCCACATTCAGTGTCTGGAAATAACGCACGCTCACGGTACATTAGCCAAATTAACCAACCCAAGTGCCTGTTGAATGTAAAACTATCATCCAGATACACGTTTTATACTCAATTTACTGGCATAGATTTCGACGCTGTATGGCAAAAATCGGCCAGATTTTGTTGTGCACAAAAACAAGCATTAACAAGCTCAGAAAAGTAATTGACTAGTGGTAAAAAAGAACTATAAAATATAACAAAAGAAGTTCCACCTGCGACACAAAGCCTTACAATAATTCAGTCATGCCAAAGATCGGTCCATAGTTCATTTCTTGGTCAGCATCAATGTTTTGGGACAAACAGAGTGTGATAAGCCATCAGGACTGTTACCGTGCCATACATTAAAAGCTAGCAAAAGATGGAATAAAATCCCAGATAACCGTGGGGAGGAGATTAGACTAAATAAACTGCACCTGTTAACTCCATTAGTGGTCATATTCCTCGAAAAGGCCTTTTGCATGACACTTTTGTAATACTGAGTAAATGGAGCATTCAGAGTGCCCTTTTCAAGCTGTGCAACAACAATTCAATGAACTCAGATAAAGCTACATTCATCAATTCAAAAAAGTCTATTAAATATATATATATATATATATATATATATATATTGAGCAGCCAGATCAAGCCCTTTTTGGTCATTTTTTTTGTTGATTTATCGCGGATACCCTTAAAATCACGTTCTGAACACATTGAGCGGCTCGGATCATCGAAATTCAATCGGGAAAAGGGAGGTGCGGACCGTAAGGGTGTGGACTTGATCCGGACTCTGTGTGTGTGTGTGTGTGTGTGTGTGTGTATAAAAAAAATCATCAATCCAAAGAAGAATTCATTGGCTGTAAAAATAATAGTGCAGACCTGAAGAAATGATTCGATAGATTGATGATCTTTCGGTGAGAAGGCTACCTCATCTCTTTTCTTCTGGATAAACTCAACATTCTGCTCCATCTGCAGCACCAGAAAATCATTTCATGAAAGGCAAAGACAATAATAACGTGAAGTTATCCACCACCCACTAACAAAATTCAATGAAAGGTGCTGATGTGAAATCCTCTAACTTTTGTTCACCAATTATGGCCCTATATCGGGTAAAGATCAGGCAGTAACAAGAATGAAGCCTTTCTGCCACAACCCACAAAGCATCCGGATAAGTAGATCAATTGAAAAAATCCCAAGCCCTCGAACACAAAATTTTTAGGCCATTGAAATTAGCAGACCAGAAAGAGGATAGACTTTTAAAACTCTGACTGGCCCCACCCAACTACAGACTTAATTAGTGAGAGATAATTAGTGTTCTTTTTCATCCCCCAAGTACAGAAATATAAATAAGCATACCAACTAACTAAACAATTTTCAAGGGCACATGCCTGATCAATCAGACGCTTCACCACGCGCCTCAAACTTTCAGTGGTTGCTATTTCATGAAACTTTCTTAGGCGGATAAGTGAAGTAGTTGCTAGTTCAGGGAAGGAGATGTGGCAGGTCCACTGAAAAAAGTGTACAGAGAGTAGTTCGACAGCAGAGAAAACACATTCCTCTTGAAAGTTTCGTGATTTTAACCAATGTTTTGGCAACTGCATCAGACATCAATTTCAAATTAATTAAGGTTAAAATCAAGATGACTATTAAGTAGGAGGGACTAGTTCTTAAAATGAAGAGAAGACGAGCGAGTAGGTAAAAAAAATTACCTTCAAAACAGAGGAAAAGTCGCAGACCTTTCCAGGTTTACCACCCTCCTTACCACTTTTATATTCCAACACATCTAACACTAATGATGCAACAGGAATGAAGATCCCACTCGAACTAGAAAGATGATTTAGCCATTGAATGCACTTCAATCTCAAAGGGAAATATCTTGGTCCTGGAAAAAGGCAAGCTACTCCATTTATGAGTTGAATCATCATATAAAGCATATGCTGAAGATCATAATCACGTATATTCGCTGCTATAAACAAAACCCAGAGATCAATGCAGTTTGCGTACTGCCAACTGCATATTTTCTTGAGTGCTTCCTGTCCGTCAAAGTTAAAAATCGAGAATGAGAAAAGGAGAGCATGTTAATGTCCAGATCTAATGAAAAACACAAAGCAAGACAAACCATGATTGTTGCATACCTTCTTCTTTGTTCGTAGACCCTGCTTCAATATCTTGGCAAGTTGCTGAATAGACAGAAGAGCCTTATTACATGATTTATGCACATCAAAGGAGCATAGCTCAACAAATGAGCTGCCTAAGAGCTGCATATGTTTTTTATTGACTAAGTCAACAACTTTGCTGTGAGCAATATAGGCTTTATATGTCCTTATTAAGCAAGTGTCAAAGCATTCGGAGCCAAATACAACAGCCACATTCCGTATTACAAGGAAGGAACATGATGATAGAACCTCTTCACCAGAAACCCAGAATTGAACTGCAACCTGCACAGAATAATGCCATTTTCAGACCAGAAGATGACATGATTTGAAAATACTACTAGAAAGCACTATGCACCTCAGTAACAAACTTCTTGGGGTTTCAGAATGCCACAATTTAAACTAACAAGCACATTCCTTTCCTTCTATATGCTCCCTCTCGATCTCTCGATTAGGACGAAGTAATAATTTCTAGTCAATGCTTCATTTATGCGACATTTCTTCTGTATGCAACATTTATTTATTTTTGTTTCATTTTGGTCAATGCGAGTTCCATTGAAAAAGCTAACTTACATAGAATCAAGGAAGGCCTTAATATATCCAATAGTGCTACCAAGTACCAACAAATAATATATTACCACTTGAATCTGTCTAGTATCCAGAATTCACTAGTAAAGTACCTTGATCAACCTGTTCAATAACGATGGGAAAGCAGAAAAAAATATCATAGAAGCTTTCAATCGGCTTAAGGAGAAAGCCAGTATCTCGGAGTCTGTGAGCTGATTCAACAGAAATAATGTGCTCCTCAGGTAAGACTTGATGAGTGGCCTAAGCCTTTTCCACCTAGGAGTATCTTTCAACTCCAAAAGGATTTCTTTTTTGTTACTTGAAGAGGGTATTTTCAACAGGCCCCGAAATATATTATCAGCCTCACGTAGCATGAACATCAATAAGTGGCCGAAAGTGTCTCCATTCTGATATCTTTGGCATGATGCAGTCTCAGGGACATCAATTGACTCAGTTCCATGATGGCATGCAGCACGATACCCATTTGAAAGGCTAATAAGGGCAGACTCATTCTGCTCCTCTTTAACTCGTTGACACAAAGAATTAATGACGGAACTTGTGAAAATTTTCTGCTTATTCAAAACAGGACTCTCTCCATCCACTAGCTGCATAGTGTGATCACTTGTTCCATCTTCATCAGAATCCTATCACAGAGCAAGCATATTGAATCATCACATAGCACTAAAAAACAAGCTAAGATATAGCAATAAGGTTAAGGACGAGACACGTGTTTAATCAAAAAAATTATGGTATGCCCACATCACACAGTAGAATCTTATTACTGAAAATAAGCATATGCTACTGAACTGAAGCTGCTGTGATTTCATCAAATTAGAAGACTACGAAATCAAGTACAATTTTCCCACTGTCGCTTCAGAAATGCAGATTCATTAGATAGCTTACCACATCTTCATCTCGGAACACCTCAAGGACCTTCTCCTGGCTTGTCAAGAACTCAGTGAACTCTGGGTCCTGACATTTCCAACCACAATTGCTTTTATAAATGAAGAGTCCAAGACAGACAACTATTATTTGTAAGAAGATAGCAAGAAAATTTTCGAATGGAAAACATGAAACAGAAAGAAGACAGAATGGACACCCAACTCAAAGTAAGCGGAAAAGTAATTGAAATGTCTAACACACTTTTTTCCATCAACTTATATCCCTAAGTCAAATAACATGGTCCCTGACATACAAGAGTCTTAAGACGGACACCTGATGCAAAAAAAATTTGGGCAGTTCCATTTGAGATTGCAGCCAGATGCAAATTTGATCATGCACAACAGATGTAAGTTAGCAGGAGACCTTTAAGCCATGCATATCAAACCCCTTTTTTTCTTCCTTCGTCGAAGGAAACATATGGCAGTAGAAATATGCCAAAGGGGGTGCAATGCATGCACAACCGATGGGTATCTAACTTACAAAGCATGACATATAACAAGAAAGGGGAAGTCCCAATGATAGGGAGACAGTAGGAAATTGCATCCTATCAGCTGTTACTTTAGTTCCCTGTTCTTCTGATTTCCTTAACTTTTTCGAAACACCATGTTGACAATTTTGTCTTCAACCTCCTCTACTTAATCCCCCAAGTCTAGTTCTTCCTAAAATAAACAAATGCAGAATATAGCTAGCTTTTGTAGTACATGTCTTCAAAAATATGTCACTCTGTATAAAGTATGTACTAATACACAGAGAATTGAAAGCTTGAAAGATACTGACCACTTATGAAGTTAACCCTGTCTAACACAAGCTATGGGTTGAAGGGCCCTTAACAATACCAACAAAGTCTTCCTCAAGCTAAGTTGCTAGATGGTTATCATTAATTTGGACAAAGAGCCCGATAACTTATGAGGTAGTGGACTGAAATACTGCACAACAAGGATACGCCAGTCTTTTTGCACAATAATCATGCTTGCATGTGTTGGTTAATAAGCACATGGTATTGACACATGTCCAAAACCATAAACCACCCGATTGAGTGCCCTTTTTAGCACTACTATTTTTAATTTACCAAATGTAGTTTCTAGTAAGAACTAAAAAGCAACACTCTTCACAATGCTCTAGGGAAAAAATACGAGTACAAAACATCCAACATAAATATCATGCCTTCAACATTAGCTATGGTGACGCAAAGAGAATTACCTTCTTCTTCAACCTGTTCAATTTTTTCTTCTGCATAGCAAGTCCCTCGTTGATTTTAGCCTTGTGCTCTGATAGGCCCATCAGATTATTGTTGACTGCATAGGTATTGATTAAATTCAGATAGAAAATGGTCAGCAGCTCACAGGAGAAGACAGGGAGGCAAAGGTAGGCTTAATCAGAAAGGGTTGAAAGACTGACAAAGATGATATCACCTTCTATCTTAATCTCAATTTGACTTGGGGTAATATGTGCACCATCTGAGTCCTGAAAGCTAAAACACATAAGCATTGCAGAAAAGCCAAATAGAGAAAACAAATGCAAGATGAAATGAAAAATGTTTCCTTCGTAATATATAGTTCGAAACCTCTGAAAGAAATCCATCACTGTCTGAAGCATCTTCGGCAACATCACTGTCGTCTTCAGCGAATATATCATCAAGAGATATATCTTCAAACTCTTCACCTTCAGGGTCCCTGTGAAGGATGACTATTTTCCTCAAAACTAATTTAAGACCATATCATGCATAATCATAAATACCATCCCTAACAGGTGTAGATAGCATGTCATTTGTAAACATAGTGAGCAGAAACACTGATGCCAATAGAAAAGTCTGTTGAAAGAATGGGGAAACGGTGCTAAAGGTACAAGGGTCTGTGAAACCATAAGCTCATTCTATGCGTATTTCGAGGTATTGATCAAGCAAATAAAGGGAACTTGCTTTTTTGTTACAATTAAATCAGATCCCACGATCCTCAATCCATACTCGAAAGTCCCAAACAATCCTCATAGATTCCACTTTTCTCAACCTTGATGCAGTGCAGCACAGGATTGCAAAGGCTGCAATTGGATACCAACTCAAAGACTCCCAGCTAAAAGAAAATAAATCCAGCAATAACAAGTTGAAGGGATCCAACTCCTAAGCTCTAACATAGGAGTAATAAACTCAATGCATGGGTCCATAAGCATTTCAACAGAGTAACATAAATACTTAAATGCACATAATCACACCATAATGTGTATATATAGCTTATTTAAAGGCAAATAATTGCATATTCCACCACAATTGCATCCCCCTAAGATGTGAACAATTAAAACAGGCTCAGGAAAAGTTTGAAACAAAAGTTCCATCTAGTTCAGCCAATTCTTCGCTTTCCTAAAAAATCCATGAGAATATACACAGAAAACAGTGGAGGACCAACAGTTATTATCGCTGATAAGTGAAAGGCATATATATATGCAGATATAGTGAACTCCAGAAAGAACTCAAGAGGATGGATCAGCGTACATAGAAAAGGAAGGGAAAGGGAACATGTGAAAGCCAAAACAGAAACCAAAGGCTTCAAATGGTTTATATATCACCAAGCATTGATTTCACCTTCTTACCTTTGTTTTGGGAGGACTGCTGTACTCCTCACCTGGTCTTGAACAATATCCTTCTTACCTTCTGCATCAAATTAATAGAACATATTAGCTCACAAAGTTTGGAGTCAATCATAGCATCATATCGAAAAAGAAAAAAAAATTCCAATAGAACAATTGTCAAGCTCAAATCATCCACTCAAGCCAGAAAATAACCAAATGCACTGAGGTAAACTTTAGACAAAAAGTTTTTTTATAAGTAATAAATTTCTTGAAATGGCCTCAAGGGATGCCACCCATGTACAGAAGAAACCCCGAGAAACCAAAAGGCCAACAGTCAGACTGCACCAAAAAGAGCCCAATCATTTAAAAAATCTATACACCCCTCTAAACACCAAAAAATATCTAACATTTCAAGGAATTGATCAAGGGCCGGGTTGCAATTCCTTGTCTCCCTACTAAATAAGCTAGGAGAGAAAAGACTCTTAATTTTAACAACTACATTGTCCCCGTGAGAACATCTCCCATATATTCCAGTGCCCGTAAATAAAGACAAGGAGTAGCATATCAATACATTCTTCTACCATTATTAGTAATTGAATGTGCTATAGCACAGAGTATGTTAAAAAGAAAGTAAATAGAAATTCACGGTGATGGATAAATAACTTGGTTTGATTGGTCTTATGAATCAACATGCCTAGTATCTTCGGTATCCAATATTTTTGAAGCAATAATAATAAATCATAGTATAGTATAAATTAGGTAGTCCTATTACATCATTTGTACTAGTTTTTAGTGTAGAGAAACACACACGTACTGGAAGAATATCTGCTCTTGAGCAGAGCCTTGGTCTTTCGTCTGGTCTTAAGAACTGACTGAAGATTCTTCTTTGCGAACTTCCTTGCCTTCTTCCCCAGCTTCCCCATTTCTACGAGTAAAAAAAAACACAGGATAAAAATAGACAACTCTAGATACGGAACGGAAGTGCTTTTATAGTTATAGACTAGTTATAGTTAAATAAAGAAGAAGTGCTCTGCTACAAATCTAAGAGAAAATATCCTCACGTCCAGATGATGAAGGGAGAAAGATTGCGAGGTGGAAGCATAAGTAGTTTACAGCCCCTTTGAATATAAAGTGTAATTAGGAGCAGAGGGAAAGAGAAAAAAGTGATTGAATTGAACTGTCTTTTTTGTAACCCTAGCACTCTGTTTCTCGAGTGCTGCTATTGGACGATACCGTAGTAGAGGTATCAAATGTGTCGTGCCGTGCCGGCCCGGCCCGGCCCGTTTAACTCCGTGCTTCATGCCGTGCCGGCCCGTTTACAATATTTACTCAAATCGTGTCGTGCCGTGCCGTGCCGTTTGTCAATCGTGTCATGCCGTGCCGGCCCGTTTACTTAAATTGTGCCGTGCCGTTTGCCAATCGTGTCGTGTCGTGCCGTGCCGCTTGGCTTGCCAATCGTGCCGTGCCGTGCCATTTTTCAATCGTGTCAAGCCGTGCCGGCCCATTTACTTAATCGTGTCGGACCGTGCAGTGCCTATGCCGGCACATCACCAACCAATTTTTTCTCTATACAAAGGATTTTTCTTTGGTTTTGATGGACCAATTTTTTCTCTATACAATTATACAAAGGATTTTTCTTTGGTACATGAGTGTGGCATAATAACATGAAACACACACACACACACCCCTGCTGGAACACAAACACACACACACACACACACACACACACACACACACACACACACACACCTCTGCTGGAACACACACACACACGCACATTTTTGAACCAAAAACATCCAATCTTTGAACCAACCAACTAAAAATTGCACATTTTGAAACCAGCTAAAAATCCTTCAAATTCTTGTTGCCTAGCTGGGGAAGTAACAATAAAAAGAATAGCATCTCTAATTTTTTCGAATTGTCGTCCTATATGTTTCAAATCATCTCGCACAACTAAGTTAATGATATGGAATAAACAGCGCACATGAAAAAATTAGAGACATGATACACTGGCAATTTGTGATACACAATACTAATTTATGGGACAAGCATTTTGGACGGATCCTTAATTCCACCAAAGAGGAACATCAGCCAATTTACTATTTGTTACTTGTATTTAACAATTCCTACAGTTAGATAATTTAAGAAGCTTAAAAATTCCAACTTGAATACTGCTCAGCTTTAGATGAAATTGCATTGAGTAATCCTTCAATTTCATCAAGAATCATTATCAGAGATAGGTAAGAAGCTGATTCAAAAAGCAGGGTAATATTGACAACATGTCAAGGTATCAAACAAAAATACATAATCGAGGACTAAATTGAAAGACAAACCGAATCGATCATTAAGGAAACACCTTCGCCATCACTTCACATCAACCAGACATAGCGTATAGGCTATAATCATAAGCCACTTCAAATTCGAAAATTCCCAAGCTTCGTGTAAAAAGATTAAAGAACCCTACCACAGAACAAAATCCCTTAAATCCACCAAACGGAATAAAGTAAGCGCGAAACTACATTGAAGCATGAAAATCGATACATATGCATCTATAAGAAAAAATAAATTGATAACTATTTCTAAGCATGAAAATCTGAGATCGTGAGAATGTTTCGAGGTTGCGATACTGTCAAACGATAATGACGACAGGCTAGAGTAAGAAGACATCGAACAACGAAAAAGATATCTCACCTGAAGTGAAGAGATCGATGATTCGTGATGAGATACCAATGAGCCTAGGGTTTCCGAAGTGAACTCTTGGTTTGTTTCACCCGAATTCGTCCACTGATAATGAACTGAGCCTAGGGTTTTTGAAGTGGATCAAAAATCGAAAACTGATCATGTGCAGAGTGAGAGACAGAGACGACTTGAAAGTGAGAGAGAGAGAGTGGGCAGCTAGCCTGCTAGGGCTTCATCTCATCGTATTTAGGGTTAATTTTTGTATTCGTCCCTCTAGTTTTACGGTTGTCTTAATTTCATCCTTCTAGTTTCAATTGCTACCAAATAAATCCTGTAGTTTGTTTTGTGTTTTAAATTGATAAAATCGTTAACACCGTTAATGAAACTAACAGAAAAATATGATTAAAAAATTAAGTGCTTCAATTTTCAATCTGGTTGAACCGATGCGAAGATCTTATTTTTTTATCATTTTATCTTAGATGGTCGTAATGAAATTTTTGGCTCTAAGACCTTTCAACGAATACTCGAAAACTCCTTATTTAGTTTCAGGACTCTCTTAAAGTGCTCATTGAAAAGTTTTAGAGCAAAAAATTCATTATGACCATTTAAGATAAAATGATCAAAAACATAAGATTTTCGCACCTGTTCAAACAAATTAAAAACTGGAATACTTAATTTTTTAACTATATTTTTTAATATATAAACGATGTAAAAAATAATTGTTCCAATTTTCAATCCGTTTGAACCGGTGCAAAAATCTTATTTTTCTGATCATTTGATCTTAAATGGTCATAATGAATTTTTGGTTCTAAGGCCTTTCAATAAGCACCCTAAAAAAGTCTTGAAACTAAATAATGAGTCATCGAATGCTCGTTGAAAGGTCTTAGCGTCAAAAATACATTACGACCATCTATGATAAAATGATAGTAAAAAAAATAAGATATTCACACCGGTTCAACCGGATTGAAAATTGGAGCACTTAATTTTTTTAATCATATTTTTCCTTTAGTTTCATTAATAGTGTTAACGATTTTACCAATTTGAAACATAAAACAAACTACAGGGTTTATTTAGTAGCAATTGAAACTAGAGGGACGTAATTGAAACAACCGTAAAACAGACGACTACAAAAATTTGCCCTTGTATTTATACTAGTGTGTGATCATGTGCATTAGTCGCACTATAATCCATATGCACTCAATAATGAAAATTTCTTGTAAAGTCCTATAATGCATCATTTGACGGCCGCTCGAGCTGTTTTTTGAATATCGAAACCATCTACCTTTTTATGTGGTAGTGATTTATATCATTCGTGAAAAAAATGAAGTAAATTGATTATCGTTATATACTTGATCGCACATAACAAAAAATTTCCTATTAATGAATCTACGTCCCAATGAAGGGGCTTCCAAAACCCGACAAACCCAAAATTTTGTGAGAGTGATTAAAACACCAAAAAAACAAAATGAATGGTATGGACCGTTATAATTGTGTCGCAGTCATGTGGCTAGCGTACATTAAACTAAAGCAAAATACCTTGGTTTAGAACCAAGTAAGTTTGGTGTATAGATTTGAAAGGTAGCTATATACTCATTTTTTCAAATGTTCGATATAAACCGTTACGATTTAACGTCTTATCAAATTTACCATTCTCACCTGAATAGGTGATAATCGGATGTCGGAAAATCATGTGATCGGAATACATTCGGTGCTTCCAAAGGCATTAAAGTACTATGATGCACCACTTGAGGGCCGCCTAAGCTATTTTTTAAAAATCGGAACCATCTAACTTTTATGTGGGAGGGATTAGATGATTAATGCCAATAATCAAGTAAATACTTATCGCTACATACTTGATCGGACGTAAAAAAAAATTCAATCAAACAATGAATCAACACGCCAATGAAAGAGTTTTCAAAATCCGATGCACAAAAAAATTGGATCCCATGATTAACACACTAAGCACAACAAAATGAATGCATTGAATGGTATCGATCGTTATGATTGCGTTGTGTGGCTACTGCTTGATAGCCTCGTTTTTATATACTAGAGCTATATATTATATACTAATTTTACAAATCTATAACACAATTTAATTGGTGGCAAATGGTTTATTTGTGTATGAAAGAACCGTTCGACCTGGGTTCAAATTCTAGCCTAGTCAATCCCTTTTTGGTTTTTTTTTTTTTCTTATTTCTACTATGTATTTTTTTCCTTATTTTTTGTTTGAGACTTTTTTTCTTATTTATCGTTAGATCTGGGGCAAATAATATACTACTCTTACACATTTCCTTTCGTATTAAATTACTCTTGCACCATAAATATTTTGAATTTTTTTTTAATTTTACTTGTTATCTTGTAATGTTAAATTTACAATCCAAATCCAAAGCCTATTCACTAACAAAAACAAAATAAATATTTTTTACTGAATAAAAATTGATAGTTTTTTAAAGGTAAAAAAATGATTTTTAAAAGACATAATTTTTTTAAGAAATTATTATTTTTAAAATTAAATATCTTAGTTGGTTACTTTTTTTTTCTTAGATATGAAAAATGCGAAAAAATATTGAATTAGGATAAAAAAAAAAGTCATTTGGCTTATTTAATATTTTTTTTGTGTTTCCGTGCCTCATGCCGTGCTCGGCTAGAACCGTATCGTGTCATGCCATTCCCGTCCACTTTCCGTGCCCGTGCCTGTGTCGTGCCCATCTACGACCATGTCGTGCCGTGCCGTGTCAGGCCAACTTTCATGTCGTGCCTGTGCCGTGCTGCCCACTTCTGTGCCCCGTGCCCAATAAAACCGTGTCATGTCGTGTCGTGTCAGGCCAAGACCATGTGACGTATCATGCCACCCCATGTCGTGTCGTGCCTGCCCGGCCCATTTGACATTTCTATACCATAGAGTGAGCGGTTTCTTGATGCGCTGCCATTTTATGTGTAGGCCCAACACAGCCCCATGAGTCTTGTTTGGCTGGAAAATGGAGAAACAATAAAATGCAGGGCCAACTATTTGCAAATACAATACAAATTTATTATACGTTGTATGTTCTAAACCTAACCCACAAATCTTGTAACAATTTGCTATATACAACTTAACAAATATCCATGAACTACAATATTTGCCCTTCCATACCTGGAAACCAATTCTCCCCTTATGCATTCTTCTATGTCGTCGTTTTGTTCATCTTCCCCGTTGACACCACCGCCACAGCAGCAGTACACCACCAACACACTACACACGCCACCACAACCACCATCATCGGCCAACCTCTACCCTTCCCTATCCCAAAGTTAATTTTCTCCAAAAAAAAAAAATTTGAAATCTCCGCTTCTCCTTCTCTCTCCCCCGGTTCTCTACCACCACCACCTCCATAACCATCACCTTCACCAACACCAACAAATTTTTTTTGGATACACAGTCCTTTAAAAAAAAAAGTGAAACTCAACATGTTTGGATACACATTCAAAAAAGTTTAGAAAATGTTTGCAAACATTCCCGGTTCTCTCCTCTTATGCTTAACACACCACCACCACCACCACCCACCACCCACCACCACTGTGTATCCGAAGTTTTCAAAATAAAAATCTCGACGTAGTCGAATACACATTTCTGAAAAATTTAGACAATTTCAGGTTTTAAAACTCGAAAATGTTTACAAAATTTGGATTCTAATATCTGAAAATCTTAGACATATTCGAATTTTGATATCTGAATAGTTTTAGAAACAAATTCATACTTTAAAATACAAAAATATATGACACTTTCAAGTTTTAAAATCCGAACCCTTTACAAGAAAAAGTATGTTCAGTGACGAAATTAAATTTCGTCGCTAAATGAGTATATTTGGCGACGAAAAAATAAATTTGTCATTATTTTGACAACTTCCGCGACGAAATTATTTCGTCACCAAAGGTACCTATTTGGCGATGAAATAAAATCTTCGTCGCCAAAAGAGTAAAAAATGAGACAAAATTATTTTTCGTCACCAAAGATAACTATTGGGTGACGAAAAAAATGTTTTGTCACCAAGTTGTTATCTTTGGTGATGAAAAATAATTTGGACTTCTTTTTTACGTTTTCAATGACGAAACATTTATTTCGTTGCCAAATCCACCTTTGGTGACGAAATTTATAAATTACGCTTTGTTACCAAATATATTTCGGGCATAACTCTTTACTCAGAACTCCAATTGAAATAATTTAAATTGGGTTTGAACAATAACACAAAGGGCTACAACTTTTATGTTTATCAAAATTGCTAATTTTAATGTTCAATGGTTCAAAATATATTTTAATGTTAAATGTATGTGTTATATATTAGATATTTCAAACATATGCTGAAAAGTATGTGTGGTGTAATTGGTTAAAACTTGGCGCAAATGTCACGTTCTCGATTTTCAGCATAATAACAATGACATTTTAAATACAAATTTTCACAATAATACATACGATACCCCAAAATTTCCCGAACCTCACAAATCTGTCAAACAGGTATAGTATTCCAAAATAGAGAAAAATAGTACAATGTGATTTGATTCACAAAGGAAGACAAGTACTTCAGAAAATAACTTTAGCCTGTGATGTCTGCATGCACCTCACACTCTTCAAGATTGTGTTCCTGTAATGTACCTGAAAATGATAGGTTGAGTTACACTAGCCTAGTAAAAAAATCTATACTCAATCTATATGACAATGCGATGAAGTATGCACAAAGAGTGAAAGAATTCGCTAAGTAAACAGAAGGAATATGGGTTTATCACAACAGACCGCCAAAGGGTTCTAGACATCTTGTAAGTATTCCTAATAGTTCTCATGTCATGTAGAAACATTAGTTTACTCCCATTAATCAAACGTACTCACAATAGGTTCGCAACCATTTTGACACTTTTTATAATCTCAACCACTCTGCA
Source organism: Rhododendron ovatum (assembly GCA_019656835.1). Lineage (NCBI taxonomy): Eukaryota > Viridiplantae > Streptophyta > Magnoliopsida > Ericales > Ericaceae > Rhododendron > Rhododendron ovatum. The sequence goes on along the minus strand of CM033794.1, from coordinate 18,355,504 downwards.
TTTTCATACATTGCGTTCCAGTATGCATTACCATCCCTTGCATTGTAGTCAACATAACCCATCATTTGGGTCTCTGCATTATCACCCCATGCATTCCAGTATGCATTTTCACCACTTGCGTTGCAGTATCCTCCTCATTCCAATTCTCAATAACCACCACTCGAATCCCAATAATCATACAACTCCTTTCTCCAATCTCATGACATATAATTAAGCACGTCAATCAAACCGATTTATAGGTCAAACACGCATCGACAGTCACATTTATCCCATGTTTCCATTTTACAAATAGGATGCCATTCAATCAAGTCCAAAGCCATTTAATCAATCACATGATATTACGAAACCAACAATCTTCCGTAACACATATAAGCAAATACATACATCCTTACCGTACCACTAAGTACACCCCCATACCTTCACAATTCCTTTTTCTTATAACAATTATCCATATTTCATTTTCCGTATAACAAACAATCATGTTTCAATTTTCAACAGAGCAGTTCGTGTTCAAAAATTTATTAAAAATAGTATATTTAATATTTTTCAATGATTCCAACGCCAAAACGTCACCAACTTACCAATCTTTCAAACCCATAAGGACCTATAACCAATAGGGTCGTTTAACCATAGTTAAATGATGAAAAATACTGCTCTGAAAGCTGCCCAGATTTTTAGATTACAGGGTAATCTTCTAAAAATTACTATAAATCGAGTTCTTAATATTTTTGAGTGATTCCAGTCCCAATAGTTGCACGATTGAACAATGCTTAAAAGGTACGAAGGAACCCTCATCAAATCTGCACTTCAAGGATGGTTAAATAGGTGTTTACTGAAGCTACACAAATTTGTCACGTAGCAACGTGATAGATTGACACACCTCAACTCAAATGATCATAACTTTTTGTGTACTAAGAGTTTTAAGGCGATTCCAATGGCAATGAAAAGCTGACTTCAATACCTCAAAATTGATATAAAATTTGCATAAATCAGATATCGGACGAGGAAGTTATGACCGTTTGAAATTGGGTTGAAACTCAAAAAACGGACAAAATTTTCAGATTCGACCGAAACACAAAACCTAACCTCAAGCATGAAACAAAGCACGATCTAGGTACATAAATATCATATAAACGTATAACAAGAGTAAGAAATCCCTACCTGGCCTCATGGGTTTTGAGCAAAACCTGACCTGTTGACCAAGTCAACCGTAGCTCCACGAGGTCCAATCATGAATTTTTTTGGATATTCCGGAAGCCCGTGCCCCATGTAGCAACTTTAATTCTCAAACCTTGTCCGGAATCACACCTTAGGTAAATAAAATCGAAGAGAGAAGAGGGAGTTTTCGGAGGAGAGGAGAAGAGAGAGACTGTGAGAGAGTGAAAGAGGAAAGAGATGAGAAATAATTCTCTTGGGGAGAATTATAGAAGTGGGAAGCAACCCTCCGCTTCTCATACCACACACTCCCATGTGCACCTCTCGCACAATCACCTTTATATCCTTCCACAAATACGTCACACCGAATATTCGTACTGTTTATCTTGACGGGCCTTACATTTACAAAAGAAAAATACGGCCTAAAAATATACGGGTCTGTACATTCTACCCTCCATAAAGAAATTCCGTCCTCAAAATTAGCTCACCCAAGTCCAACCGAGTCACAAACCATAATACCAAACCTCATACTGCCATTTCATAATCATCACATCATCCTCTCCTTTCTACGTAGACTTTTCTTATCTTGATTACTCCACAAAATCCTCATTATAGGGTATGGTTCTACCACTCAACACTTAATCATGAACCTCTATCATCCTTATTACATCCTCAAGTCTCAACATCTGTACAAGAACCTAGTCCCCATAAACTAATATGACAGTCATACGCAACCCAACAAATAATAACCTCATCTTTCCCAAAGTTCAGATTCCACATTTTCATTCCATGCTCCTTATTCTACCAAGTACTCGTCGAACTTCCTAGAAGGACAAATTGAACTGCTCATATAAACTCAAATTCTAAACTCCAAGTTCTATCTTTCTCAACCAACATCAATCAACGAATCACTTCACTCACCAATCCAAAGAACCTTAAACAATCTCCACTGAAACAAAACTAATAAGCCTCGAATCCTTATACCACATAATGCCTCATCACCCTTTGCTCAATTTTAAACATCCACTTACCATATTCAAACCTTTCACGATTCATGTTACTTATATTTCTCTCAACTTCAAGAATAAATGTACCTCACAACTGATTCATAATATTAGTACTGGTATTAACTGACTGTAACACTATTTCCCTTAACATTTCTCAAATGACCCTTTGCCTTGTGACACTCACCTCCCTCTCATAAGGACACAATTAACCTCCATCAGTACATCAATCTACTTAGTAAAACACAAGGGCGTGAGGATCACACAAACACAAGTTGAAAGAAATGTTGGGATTCATTTGATCCAAGAGCTGATGTGTGCTCTCTAACTCTCTTAAGAAAACACCCACACTCTTATAAATATATTACAAAAATGCCATCGATTCTTTTTACCCACTGCTTGGCTTCTAGCATTAGCATAAAAAAATAGAAAAATATTACAAAAATGCCTGTGCCTATGACACTACCGGGGTGCGTAGTGCCGTAGGTTCGGGCAAATACTAGTATACTTATAACATAAACTGTTAGCCATTACCTCCATTTCACATCTCTATTACTTATACAACTCTCATGTAAATTCTACATAAACCTCACATGCCATTTTTTTTCCATCTAACATTCGAATACAATCAAAAGTCTAACACTACTCTACTTTCCTTAGTCCACTCAAAATCATTACCGGTTTCTACTTTTCGAAAACCCAAACTCGCTTCTATGGAATTACATCTCTGCTATATAACTCAACACAACACAACTTTAAAATTGTTCTTATAAATTCCTAAGTTCACTATTTTCCCTTATCACAAACCATTAACTACTCCCAACCATAGGTTGACACCCTGTTGATACCTTCCATATCTAACCTTTTAATCGTTTCATATAAAAAGATAGGCACATGCCAGATTCTAACTAAGAATCCTCTCTTCATACCCACGTACCCATCGGTGTCTACTCCGCACCGTACATTAAGGCAAATCACACTCATCGGGATTACACATCAAATTAAGCATGCATGTTAATGCTAAATAACGACAAGTTTCGTACATGAAGTATATCAACAAACTATTCATACGAATTATTGACTTACACAACGCCAGATCCAGTACATCACAATCTCCTAGCTCTAGCAAGCCCAACAGTAATCATTTCATCTCATCTTCGCAACACCTTTCATGTTTTCCATTCGCCCATCAATCTCGAATACTCACATTCAGTTACTCTAGTCAAGCTAGGTATTCAATATACTTACAATCATACCCATTACTGCAAATATAATATGCGTACCAAACACATGTACCCCCAATACTTAATCATTTCTATGACTCGACAGCAATACAACCTGGCAATATCTCATTACTCAAATAGTTACACATAATAGGTGTCATGGCTGCACCAACAAACACCCAATAATCTTGAATATCTCTATGCTAATATCTAGTCACCAATACAAACTAATTGACAAAAAAAAAAAATTCCCTAATACCCACAAGACTCCAAGATTTCAAACAACAAGTCTATATTTCTTATTATGTTCTAAGACTCCAAGTACCTCATCACTTAGAAATCAATTCTATCAGACCAATAACTTCTAACAGTTTCGTTCACCACAAGTTTCACAGCTCACAAATTCTTCTCTCAACTAAGTAGTCATAACGACATCAATTTTCCTCAAAGATATTCACCACAGTTGCATTCAACCTCAATAATATCAACCACATCATTCCCATCACCATCACTGCAATCACTACCACTATTTAAGCTCTAGTCCCTCTTAAATCTATTACCTCAATGGCATACTTCAATGCATCCTATATTGTCATCAGTCTAGTTTACGTCGCCAACTAAACATCACACATAATCTCTATACTCTAATCACTCAACTCAAAACAATCCTCATTCATATTATCCTCACTTCAAACAAGTCTCTCACCACGCACTGACATCAATCCCTCACCTCAAGTCACATCGATATAGTACACCTCAAGTCTTGTTTCTCATTTTATTTTTTTCACCACATAATGCTATCACTATTTTCTACCATCCTATCATAATGACACCACCACGACATTCACCTCAATAATGAAGAAAACGACACCATAACACTTCCCTTTTCTACAAAATTTCTACGTAGAGCCATCTATATCAAGCCTAGAGATTTAACCCCTATACACAATCCTAGTGTCCAATTGACTTTCCGTGACTTCCATCTAGAAGGAGTAGTGATCAAGCGCCTCTTCCAACAGGAGCTCATCGGTAGTTGCTTGGGTGTCTAGAAGACACATACCGTATCCTGATACCCCTACCTATAACCCTCTTTTCCTAAGTCAACCTTAACTACATATAAATCACTATATAGGTTCAGCTTGCCCTACCTATGCTCACTATTACAATCTCAATAACTGTCATGATAACGACTACCCACAATATAATCAACCACAAATGTTACCTCAACCGCTTACACCTCAATACACTTTTTAGCTCATCTCCTATCATATACGTTACACTCCTCGTACTTACACTTAACACAACTCATATCTCACATGATTTACTCCATGCACATAATACTTAGTACATAATCCACACAATTTGAATAGCTACACATCAAACATTCATCTCGTGAGTCTTATCAATAGTCTATCTATTTCATTGCATGCCAACGTATACTTTGTTTCACATATCGTCATTACCAATGTCACCACTACAACAATGAGGTCAAAACCTCTAACTTCCCAACACGGGTCAACAATTCTATGTCACTTTGCCATAATTCCACATGCAACACCTCTATGATGCATTGACTTGCTCATGCAAACACACGTGTGTTTTGTAAAAAAATATATGCAGCGAATTTTGAACCCATGAGACTAAAAGGTCTCTCCACGGTGTCTAGGTATTCTAGACCTATGCTCTAATACTAATTTGTCATGCTTTCGATTTTCAACATAATAACAATGCCATTTTAAATACAAATCCTCGTAATAGTACATACGATACCCCAAATTACAATACAGTTTCCGAACCTCATAAATCTGTCAAAACAGGTACAGTATTCCAAGATAGTGAAAAATAATACAATGTGGTTTGATTCCCGAAGGAAAACAAGTACTTCAGAAAATAATTTTAGCCTGTGATGTCTACATGCACGTCACACTCTTCAAGACTGTGTTCCTGTAGTGTACCTGAAAATGATAGGTTGGGCTACACTAGCCCAGTAGAAAAATCTATACTAAATCTATATAAAAATGTGATGAAGTATGCATAAAGAGTGAAAGAATTCGATAAATGAATAGGAAGAACACGGTTTTATCACAACAGACGACCAAAGGGTTCCAGACATCTTGTAAGTATTCCTAACAGTTCACATGTCATGTAGAAATATTAGTATAATTCCATTAATCAAACGTACTCACAATAGGTTTGCAACTATTTAGACACTTCTCATAATCTCAACTACTCTGCATTTCTACCCCTTGCGTTGTAGTCGACATCACCCATCATTTGGGTCTCTGCATTACGACACTATGCGTTGCAGTCTGTATTTCCACTCTTTGGGTTGCAGTCTCCTCCTCATTCAAATTCTCAATTACTGCCACTCGAATCCCAATTATCATACAACTCCTTCAATAAACGCTTCTCTAATCTCATGACACATAATAAAGCACGTTAATCAAACCGACTTATAGGTCAAACACACATCGACAATCACATTTATTCCATGTTCCCATTTCACAAATATCATGCCATTCAATCAAGTACAAAGCCATTAAATCAATTACATGATATTACAAAATCAACAATCTACCGTAACGCATATAAGCGAACACATCCTCACCATACCTCAAAGTACACCCCCGTACCTTCACAATTACTTTTTAGTATAACAATTATCCATATTCCATTTTCCGTATAACAAACATTCATGTTCCAATTTTCAGCAGAGCAATCAGTGTTCAAAATTTTATTAAAAATAATATACTTAATATTTTTCAATGATTCCAACGCCAAAACGTCACCAACTTACCAATATTTCAAACCATAAAGACCCATAACCAATAGGGTCGTTTAACCATAGCTAAATGATGAAAAATGCTACTCTGAAAGCTGCCCAGATTTTTAGATTACAGGGCAATCTTCTAAAAATTACTATAAATCAAGTTCTTAATATTTTTGAGTGATTCCAGTTCCGATAGTTGCACAATTGAACAAGGCTTAAAAGGTATGAAGGATCCCTAGTCAAATATGCATTCCAAGGATAGTTAAACAAGTGTTTACTGAAGCTACACGAATCTGTCACGCAGCAACGTGATAGATTAACACACCTTCACTCAAATAACCATAACTTTTTGTGTACTAATAGTTTTAAGGCGATTCCAGTGGCAATGAAAAGCTGACTTCAATACCTCGAAATCGATATAAAGTTTTCATGAATCGAACATTGGACGAGGAAGTTATGGCCGTTTGAAGTTGGGCTGAAACTTAGAAAACGGGCAGAATTTTCAGATTCGACACCGACACAGAATTGCCCTTACTAACCGGAGCTGGCCACACGATCCTTGTTTTAATAGTGGCGTGCAAAGTTATAAAACCCAAGTCAATGATGGGTATCCCTATTGCTAGGCCGGGTCCACTTCTCAATGAAGAGAGTGGTACGCGAAAGCTACTCGTCAAAACGTAGCCATAACGGCTACACAACAGGGTCGTCCGAATAAACAGGATCGACTAAAACCTCATCAGGTTCACCAACCTCCACATATTCCAAAAATGGTTTTAGACTTTGCCCATTAACTTTGAAAATATTATTATTCTTAGGGTCACAAACATCTATCAAACCATTCGGACAAACTTTATTCACAACGTAGGGACCGTCCCAATGGGACCTCAATTTACCAGGAAACAGATGGAGGCGCGAGTTATACAGTAAAACTTTCTGACCAACACTAAAGGTTTTGCGTTGAATATTCCTATAATGATACGCCTTAACCTTAGCCTTATAAATACTCGCGCTCTCATACGCGTCATTCCTAATCTCCTCGAGCTCACACAACTGAAGCTTCCTATGGGCGCCCGCCTCTGGCAAACGCGCGTTAAACGACTTAATGGCCTAATAGGCCTTATGCTCCATCTCAACGGGCAAATGGCAGGCCTTACCATAAACAAGCTGGTAGGGTGAAGCACCCAACACGGTCTTGTAAGCAGTGCGGTAGGCCCATACGACATCGATCAACCGAAGTGACCAATCCTTCTTATTCGGGTTCACGGTCTTTCCTAGAATCTCCTTAATTTCACGATTCGCTAGCTCAGCCTGACCGTTGGTTTGAGGGTGATAAGCAGTAGACACCTTGTGAGAGATGCCATACTTGCTCATTAAAGCCCTAAAAGACCTATTACAAAAATGCGTGCCCTGATCAGAGATAATGGCAAGTGGCATGCCAAACCTCGACAAAATATTAGTTCATAAGAACTCCAGCACGACCTTAGAATCACTGGTCTTAGTGGGAATTGCCTCAACCCACTTTGAAACATAATCCACCGCCAGGAGGATGTACTCATAATCGTATGACACCGGAAACGGGCCCATGAAATCAATACCCCAATAATCAAAGACCTCTATCACAAAAATGTTCTGTAGGGGCATCATATTCCGTGGGCCAACCTTCCCTAATTTCTAACACCGGTCACACGACTTACAAAAGACGTATGCATCCTTAAAATGGCTTGGCCAAAAGAAACCACACTCATTGACCTTGGCGGCAGTCTTCTTCGCAGAGAAATGACCTCCACATGCTTCGGTGTGACAAAACTCTAGAATTCCCCTTTGATCAGTTTCGGGGACACACCGACATACAATTTGGTCCGCGCAATACTTGAACACATATGGATCATCGTAGATATATTACCGGACCTCTCTCAGAAACCGCTGCTTCTCAGCTGTGGACCAATGGGGTGGAATCTGCCCAGTCACCAAGTAATTGGCGATATTTGCAAACCATGGGCACACATTAGCAGTGAACAACTACTCGTCAGGGAAAGTATCCATGATGGGGAGATAAGATGTGGGGTCTTCAAACTCCAGACGAGATAGGTGGTCTGCCACAACATTCTTAACCCCTTTTTTATCCTTAATGATGAGATGGAATTCTTGCAACAAAAGAATCTACCGGATAAGGCGAGTTTTCACGTCTGACTTAGTCATTAAGTACTTCAAAGCCGCATGATCGGTAAAAACCACAATCTACGACCCTACCAAGTAGGACAGGAACTTATCTAAGGCAAACAATACCGTGAGCAATTCCTTCTCGGTAGTGGTGTAATTCATTTGTGCCTCATTCAAAGTCTTGCTCGCATAATATACAACGCAGGGATCTTTCCCTCGCCGCTTCCCTAAAATTGCTCCGACTGCATAGTCGGAGGCGTCACACATCAACTCAAAGGGCAAACTCCAATCCGGAGGCTGGACAATCGGCGGAGTAGTGAGACTCCGCTTCAATGTATTGAATGCCTCCTCACACACGTCAGACCACACAAAGGGTGTATCCTTCGACAACAACTGACACAATGGTAGGGAGATGGCACTGAAATTCTTAATAAAACGTCGGTAAAACCCGGCATGACCTAAGAAAGACCGGATATCCTTGACAGTCTTGGGAGAAGGAAGATTCGCAATCAAATCAATCTTCGCCTTGTCCACCTCAATACCCTTTGATGAGACAATGTGTCCCAACACAATCCCTTAGGTCACCATGAAGTGGCACTTCTCCCAATTAAGCACAAGTTGTTTCTCCTCGCACCGTTGCAAGACTTTTCCTAAATTCTCGAGGCATTCGTCAAACGAATCCCCGAAAATTGAAAAATCATCCATAAACACCTTCACTATCTTTTCTACCATGTTGCTAAATATTCGCATCATGCACCTTGAAAAGGTGCCGGGAGCATTGCACAAGCCAAACGGCATGCGACGGTAGGCAAACGTGCCATAAGAAGACGTGAAGGTGGTCTTCTTCTGATCCTCCATGGCTACCTCAATTTGATTGTAGCTAGAGTACCCATCCAGGAAGTAATAAAACGCCTGGCCAGCCACCCTCTCTAAAATTTGATCAATGAATGGGGGAGGGAAGTGGTCTTTTCCGGTGCTCGCATTGAGCTTCCAGTAATCTATGCAAACTCGCCCCCAGTTTGAACACGGGTCGGCACTAGCTCGCCTTCACCGTTCCTTACAACTGTCACTCCAGCCTTCTTAGGCACTACCTACACCGGACTCACCCACTCACTATGGGTTATCGGGTAGATAATACCCGCATCCAAGAGCTTCAGCACCTCAGCCCAAACCACCTCCTTCATATTGGGATTCGGACGACGCTGAGGTTGCATAGAAGGCTTCACATCTTCATCTAGAAAAATGTGGTGTGTACACACCATTGGACTAATACCCTACAAATCCGCTATCGTCTAGCTTATCGCGTCCACGTGCTTTCGCAGCAAGGCAAGCAACTTAGCCTCTTGATCCGCCGTAAGAGATGAGGAGATCACAACCGGAAAAGTATCATCGCCTTTAAGGAACATACTTAAGTGCGTCCGGCAGAGGCTTTAACTCTGGTTTAGGTGGTTGGACTGATGATGGGAGAACTTTTGGAGATGGGGTGCCCAACGGCTCAAGAACTGGGTTCTAAGTGGCGCCACACACATCCTCCACTGCAAGCATCTCCATTAAACTCCTTACCTCGTGAGAATCTAAGAATGACGCCTCTTCGGCGGTTAATGCTATCTCTAGACGATCCTTGTACAACACACTATCGACATGCTCTTGCACTAGTGTGTCAATCAAACTCACCTCATACACCTCCTCATCATCCTCAACCCGACTATCCACATTGAAAACATTCACCTCCATTTTCAAGTCCCCGAACGATAATTGGACTTGTCTAGTTTTACAATTCATAATAGCATTGGAGGTGGCTAGAAAAGGACGGCCAAAGATGATAGGAGTCTTTTCAAAAACCTCTGGTATTGGGCAAGTATCCAGGACAATAAAGTCGACTGGAAAAAGAAACTCACCCACTTGAATCAGAACATCTTCCACCACTCCTTTGGGAATTCTCACACTTCAGTCAGCCAACTGTAGTGTGACCGGTGTGGCTTTCAAATTGCCTAGGCCCAGCTTCAAATATACTGAATAGGGGAGCAAGTTGACACTTGCTCCCAAATCTAGCAAAGCCTTTTCAAACTTTTGGCCCGCGATAGCTATAGGGATGGTAGGACAACCAGGGTCTTTACACTTGGTGGGGATCTTAGCTTGGAGAATGGGGCTCACTTGCTCCGTTAGAAGCATTTTGTCCTGACCCTTGATTCTCCGCTTTGACGTGCACAGATCCTTCAAGACCTTAGCAAATTGAGGAATTGCGTCGATGGCTTCCATCAAAGAGATAGGAAACTGAACTTTCTTAAATAATTCAAGCATTTGAAAGTTCACATTGACCTTAGGTTTCGCCAGCAATCGATTTGGATATGGAGCAACAGGTGGCGTTGGAGTCGTGAGGGCCGCAGGAGCAAAGACCACCACTTTAGGAGACTCCGCCTCTTTCTCTTCCTCAGGAACACTTCCTAAGTCTAGGACGACTACTGGTGCAGCTACCGACACCGGGGGTGGCACCGATTTTTGCTTGGAAGATAAGTCTTTGTTGATCACCTTCCCACTACTGAGAGTGATCGCCTTAGCCTCTTCCAGACTGAGATTCGAATTACTTGGGCTAGAAGAATCGCCCACATAATGAGTACCAACGGCATTGACTAAAGGTTTAGAAGGAAACTTTCCCTTCTCTTGTTGGACTTGTCCAATTGCCGTCGTTAACTGGGTCAATTGGGTCTTAATGTCACCAATTGCCTGTTTGGTTTGTTCAGTGAAGCTTATCTGAGACTGCATGAGAGCCTTCATCTTCTCATTAGTCTGCTTATCCTGCAGGGGATGGTTAATACCAGGGGGTGGTCTAAAAGATGAAGGACCAAACCCCTGCTGCTGTTGCTGAGGGGGGTAACGAAATTGGGTCATTTGGCCTTGAGGAGGACGAAACTGCTGAACTAACTGCTGCTGAGGTGGTGCCTGGGGTTACACTGCGGCTTTTTGATCCCTCCAACCTAGAAGTGGGTTTTGGGCCCACCCGGATTATAGGTATTTAAATACGGATCCCAACGCTAGTTAAGCGTGTTCACCTCAGCCTGATTACTAAGGTACGCGTCTTTAACAATGGGAAACGCAGGGCAAGCAATGATAAGATGCCCCAGACACTCACATAACGCACACACCTCCTCAACTTTCACCTCATTTGCCCAATGGACTTGTTTAAACTTCAAGTCCTCTAATTGTTTAGCCATCTTGTCTAGTTGAGACTGGACATTGTGCTCTCGCACACTAGAAGGGAAAATGCCAGACCCACTGGGTCCCTGTGCAGCCATGGCCCTATCACCAAGGTCGAAAGGTTCCCAACTTCAGTATTTCTCGGCCAACTCATCGAGGAAGTCCCACGAATCGTCTGAGGACTTATCCAGAAAATCCTCCTCCTTACAGAGGTACTTAAGTTGTTGGGTCATCGCAATATTCAAACCCAAATAGAAAAAGGACACCAATTGGGGTTTAGCAAACCCGTGGTGTGGCAAGGACAAAAGCAAGTGCTTGAACCGCTCCCAACACCTCAAAAATGATTCGCCCTCTTTCTGCTTATACGATTGAATTTGGCGAGTTAGGTGTTTCGATTTACTCTCCGAGAAATATTTCTTGTAAAATAGATCTCGGACAGCAGCCCACGTCGTGAGACACTGTGGCTTCTTCATTCGCAACTATTTATCCACATATTCCTAGAGCGAGGCTGGGAAAAGCTTAAGGTCAGCATTTTCCCACTGAGAAGTGGTGGCAAGAGTGCGCACCAACCCCTCGAAATAACGAACGTGCTCATACGGATCTGCATTCTCCTTCCCGTAAAATAAGGGAAGGGCGTTATGCGTACCAGGCTTAATGGTGAAAGCATTACGTGCTTCCACCGTCTCAGTTGGTAGAACTATTGGACCGAGAGGAGTGACCCTCTCAGAATGCATATGTGCACGCATCGACATCGGTGGATCTACCATTGGTGGCTCAATTAATAAATCAATGAACAAATCACCGATATCAAATGACTCGCCGCTAAAAGACTCCTGATCCTCCACTGGTTCCCTCGAAACTCTCTCAATGGCTACGAGACGCCTAGTATTGTCTTGATAGTACTTAGGCTTTAGAGGTGACTGCTTTCCTACGATGGAGGATTTCTTACCTCTACCTATGTTGACTCGAAAGAACTACAGAAACTAAAAAGAAAATAAAATAAAATGGCTACCCGAATTCTAAACACACGTTACCGTCCCCGGCAACGGCGCCTAAAATGCTTGACAATTTCCTAGTCCAAATTTATTGGGTTGCCCTAAGCGTAGGGCGGAGATTGACGTAGCACAATATCCGGTAAGTCCAGAGTCAAATCCACAGAGATGGTGATGTGTGCTGACTAAAAACTCGGGCTTAACTAGTTTAATGGGCTCTTAGGTCGCCACCCTTTTCCGGTTTGATTGAGAAATTAACTAAAACAATAAAATTGAATGTGTTTTTTTAGAAAATTAAAAGGAGGTAAAATCGTAGGGTTCATAACACTTGTAACTAATCCGGATTAACCTGCTCTGTTTGGAGTTCTTGAAAACGTTTAATTTTAGATTGAAAAAGATACCTCGCAAGATGCGAGACCCTATGGTCACCATATACCCATGCGCAACGAAAAATGAGTTTTGGATCCCCATTCCCCCGTTCACATGGGCTCCGACGATGCCTAGGTTCGTCCGCGGGAAGTATTTTCCAATTGACAATTGTTTAATTTAATAGTTTGATAAAAGGAGCAGTGCTCGAATTAGCCACGGTGTGCTAATCACCCCGCGACTCTACCAATAAGACTACTCACACATTATTAAACAAAAAGCAAAATAAACCTTAACTTGCATCATGCTTGAAATCTAGTTTAAACAAAAGATTAAAACTAAATTAAGATCCACGAGCAACTTTAATTAAGAACGAAACGTAAAATAAGTTACCGGAAGATGTGTTCTTGAACAAAACTTGAAGACTTCAAAGAAAAAAGAGCTCCCAAAAGCAAAGAACATAAAAAGAAAGCTGCTAATAAAAGGAACTAACCCTAAAAACGGAGTTCCGAGGGTATTTATATAAAACCCCAATATTCGAAATTAAGAAAAAAATGATTAAACAATGATTATCTCCGTCGTGCCCGTCGGTATCGATACAGGCAATAGGGGTATCGATACAATTTCCTTTGTTCAGCCTTGGACCAATCTTTGCATCACTTTGCATCGATACGGTAAATGAGAGTATCGATACCACACACGTCTATAGGCATTTCCCGAGTCTTGCATGGGATTTGGGCACCCGACATGTAAACGACGTCACCCGACGCTTATGCCTCCGTTTTGGCATCCCGGTAACATATGAACCGACCTCGAAACCACTCATTCCAACCTTGGCGCTAAATCCGTCCTATTACCTGTGAAAATAATAAAAACACAAAACCAAAACCAAACACGGCATCAAGTGAAAAATGGAATAAAACGCGCCTCTAATGCGCTAAATCTCCCTACTTAGGTGCTCATATCCAAGAGATCAAGCGCCTATCAGTCAGGGGTGTTCGGGTCAGTTTACGTCAGTGGCAGCTCCAGGAATTTTTCCAAGGGTGTTCAAAAATTGCACTATACTATCTCGAGAAACCACAACTCTATATATAAACAAAAAGTCATACATAACATCTAAAACCCAAAAATAGCAAAGTATATAAGCTATTACAATTGTCCTCGACGAGTTTTCATATTTTGAAACCGTTGCATGATATCCTCGTTATCAACGGTATCAAATACATCACTCTCTATATAAGTAACTAAGCAATCATTCATCCATTGATCTCCCATTCGATTGTGCAAATTGCTCTTTATGTACTTCATTGCTGAAAAACTTCTTTCAACTGTTGCAGTGGCAATAGGAAGAGTCGACACCAATCTCATAAGTAAATAGACCAATCTATATATGACATGATTATCTGTCTCCACCAACTTTACAGCAAGATCACCAATTCCTTTGAGCTCTGAAAAATTTTCATTGGATTTAATATCAACAATGTAATTTTGAAGTTGAATGTCCAATGCCATTAGATCCACCTTAGAAAAGTCACACGGGTAAAGTTCCGCAAGACGAATCAACTTTTTCCTGTCAAAAATAGAAAATGAGTTTCTAGGATTCAAGCAACTCATACAAAGTAGCAACTCTGTATTCACCTCTGTGAAACGATTGTTTAGCTCCATAAGTTGCAAATCTAGCTCATTTCGATAACAATAGGAAATTGTATTTTGTGGGGCTTTGCGTTGTGGTCGATCACTAGATACAAACATTTCACTCATGTTTGGGAAAGGAATATTTTGGTTGCTGCAAAACGAAGACACTTCGGCCAATAAGGAATCCCAACCATCATCTCGTATCATCTGCAACCTTTGCTTAGACATTTCAACAAGTGCCATAGCATTTACGATATCTTGTGTCTTCTTTTGCAATGCTATTGACAACTCATTTGTGATTCCCATGACATTTTTGACCATGTGTAAGCTAAAGACAAATTTGAAAGATAACATTGATTTTTTAATAGAACGAGCTTGAGCTTTGTGATTTGTTGATGGGTCATCCGATGCAATCATACCAAGTACCTCAATTGTGGACTTAAACATCACAATCAAGTTAAGAAGTGTGTTATAATAAGAACCATAACGTGTATCACCAGCACGTTTAAGAGTAGTCACTTGATTGAGACCTCTTCCACTTTTAAGATCACCATTTAATGCTTTTTGGAGGTTAGCAACTTGTGCATTTTGAAGAGCATTATGTCTTTTGCAAGAGACTCCAACAACAGTTACTATATTAGCAACTACTAGAAAAAAATCAGCAATATCTTCATGCTTCTTAGCAACAGCAACAAAAGTCAACTGAAGTTGACGAGCAAAGCAATGGATATAAAATGCAGATTCATTCTCCCTTAAAATTAAAGCTTTGAGACCATTGAACTTACCTCGCATATTACTTGCCCCGTCATATCCATGCCCACGTACTCTTGATAAACTCAGTCCATGTCAAGCAATGAAGATTCAATTGCCTCTTTGAGTGATAAAGAAGTTGTACTGGAAACGTGTACAATTGCAATGAATCGCTCAATAACAATGCCTTTCATGTTAACATAGTGCAAAACAAGGGCCATTTGTTCTTTGTTGGAGATGTCACGAGACTCATCAACTAAAATTGAAAAAAAAGCTTCGCCCATTTCCTTAATGATAGCATTACTAGTCTCACACGCCGCCGCATTCACTACATCCTTTTGGATATCATGGTGGGTTAGTTTGTGATTTTTTGGAGTATTTTCCAACACAACTTTCTTGATATACTCATTATGATTGGTCAAGAATTGCAGAAGCTCAAGAAAATTCCCTCTATCACTCGAATCTTCGGATTCATCGTGACCACGAAAAGCTTGACCTCGTTGCAAAAGGAATCTTGCGACAACAACAGTTGCATATAAGCGAGTTCAATAGTCACGTTTTTCTTGAGTCGAGTGCTTTTCAAAAACACTTTGAATATGTTGGGGTTGCTTCATGTGATCTTCATAATACTTCACAGCTAGGTTATGAGTACTATTAATGCCTCCTACATGCTCTCGCAACTTTTCTTTCCTATTCCAAAGTCTAAACCCTTCCACAACAAAAGCATTGCCTCCTTTGTGACTACCGCCATCAAGACCAAAAAGGTAACAACATAGACAAAATGCTGCATCCTTCTCTATACTGTATTCTAACCAATTTTTGTACCCTTCGAACCAAGCAGGATTAAAACGATGCAACAATCCACTAATTTCTCTTTGCGGAAAATTGCGTTGAATAGGTTGTCATGGGCCCTTTTGGAGATATGCTCTTCTTATATCATCTTTATCATTAGGATGATATGACAAGATTTTTTGTTGTAACCCAAGATCCGAGGGGAGATTATTCAAGTCAATATGGCTTCTCTTCAAAGAGTTTTGAGAGTTGCTATCATCAAAAGATTCAATAGGAGTTGACTCTTACACCGTTCTTGGTTTTTTTATAAGAAATTTGTCGATGATTTCAACTGACAAAACAATATTTAAAGTGTCAGTATATATTACATAATAAATCAGTTCACTACCCAATACCAATGTTGTAACCAATAAACAAATATGTAATCATCAATGTTAAATATTAAATATGCAAAACATGATTCAAGAGCAAAAATAAAAAATGAAAGTACTAAATCGTAATGGACCTAATTGGCTAATCCACTTCCTGACTTCCACCTTTTCACATTAGCCTATAAAATAATCAATCTTTCACCAAATTTGATAAAGTGTACTTAGTAACTCACTACTTAGTAGTTAGAAACTTATACTCCCTCTGTCCCAATTTATTTGTCTCAGTTCTATTCTAACCGGATAAAAAAATTATTTATATCTTTAAATTAGTAATGAATTTTATATCCAATAGAGATCTTCTTTGATAGATCTTGATTTGTTCTATAATACAATGTTTTCAAAATCACCTAAAACATTATAAATTACAAGATATAATCAATTGAAAAGTGACACAAACTTCCAAAAGTGACAACTAAATTGGGACGGAGGGAGTATAAACTTAGTAATCTATAATCTAATTGCTCAAAACAAATGTAAAGAGATTAGGAGAGATAGTGGTGGTCTTACTTTTTAGGACAAAACTCGATGAATGTCAAAATGTATAGAGACAAAGAAAAACCCAATATTCAATCTTTATCCATATTCTTGAAGGTTGAAGCTCAAAATCCTGAACAATTGGAAGAAAAATCAATTAAACTCAAATAGAAATCAGAAATATACAACTTAGGGTTTACCAAAAGCCCAAATCCAAAACCTGTGAGTAATTGAGGGAGGGAGAGAGGGAGAGAGAGAGAGAGAAAGAGAGAGAGAGAGAGAGAGAGAGAGAGAGAGAGAGAGAGAGAGAGAGAGAGAGAGAGAGAGAGAGACGAATCACAAACCTATGTGTACCAAAGTTCAAACAGAGAGCCAGAGAGGTTGGAACAAGGTCGGAACAAGAGCCAGAGGGTGATCTTACTTCTACGTGTGGTTTTTCTCTATTTGTTCATTAATTTTCTTATTTTCTTTTTTCATTTTGTTTTTGCTGAAATGGGTTAGTGGGCTGAAATTTGGGCTTTCAATTTCAAGTGGATTAATTTGTGGGCTATTTTTTGGGGTGGGTGTTCAATAATATTTGGGGTGGGTGTTCATTGACAATTAGATTGGGTGTTCAAAGTTAAGCTAGTCCAAAAATTTTATATGTATTCTAAGCAGAAATTTTTTTTTGGGTGGTCAGTTGACCATGGTTTCATGTGAGTGGAGCCGCCTCTGGTTTACGTGTACCTCAACTAATTTCCTCATCAGTCCAGTCAAATATATGTCATCCACGACAAGACTAGAGAATTTTTAAGAAATTACTTTATTGAGGCCTGACCCTAAGAATCAAATCTGATCAATTATGTAAAGAGCAAATCCACCAGCCAACAGGCTAATCCTAGGCTAAAAAGGATTTTTCACATGGTTGGAATTCAAGAACATCATAAACGAAAGACAAAAATACATAAACATCTCCTCAACTATCATTTTCTCTCACGGAGACCCCCTCACATTTAAAATCACCCATTGAGACCCCCTCAATTACTGGAAACAAAAAAAATGCTAACTCCGATAACCAAATGGAGGAAATGGCTAAGATACCCTTATTTTATAAGGAGAAAGTACATAAACACTCTCTCAACTATCACTTTATTTCACAAAGACTCCCTAACATTTATATTATACCCTTATTCTATCGATCGTTGTTCTAATCATTTTTTTTTTGTTTTATACAATTTCTACATCAATCATTTTAAAGAGAACCTTCTGTATATAACCCTAAAATTGCATCTTCACTTATTTCATCTATAAAAGATCAGATTCCACAAAAAACAGCGCGAAAATCGTGGCGTGACAACGGTAGGTGCCGCGATGGTTCTTTTGCTGAGAAGAAATGGAAAAGGGAAGAAGAGGAAGGAAATGAGAGAGGTGAGGGAGAAGAGAAGTGGAGAAGAATGGTGGTGGTAGCCCGCGACGGCTGCGTTGCTTTTCCAATCTCCTTTTTTGTAACTTGTTTGGATTCTTTAGAGAGAGAGAGAGAGAGAGAGAGAGAGAGAGAGTATGTATTGAAGGAGAGAAAAGAGGTTGCCGGAGTGGGATGAAACTAATGGTTAGTCAATGAGGGTATAAAGAGATAGAACAACTTAGATAGAGAGAGAGAGAGATTACTTGTGATTAAGAGGGGGGAGGATAGTACAGTTCTTTTAAGTTTAAATCCAACCATTGATTTTAATGGTTGAGATGGAGAGTCAAAAATTGTGAGTGGAACCGGCCCCTATATATATGAACAAAAGTTTCAGATCTGTTTGCTAGTTTTGGATTTTGATTGGAGGCTATTTGTAGAGGGGAGAAAGAGAAGGGTTATAGGAGGTGTATGTATGTAATGCAACAAGGATATTTTTGTCTGATTTATGGATGAGGGGGTTCATCACAAATGATTTTGAGACGGAAGGTATCACTTGGGTAACAGAGATTAATTGAGGGGGTCTGTATGAGCGATTTTAAATGTGAGAGAGTTTCTATGGACAAAAGTGATAGTTGAATGGGTGTTTATATATTTTTGTCTAAACGAAATGAATACTGCTAAGAAGGAAAAGTAAAAAACAAAGGAAGAGACAAACGTATGGTGGCCTTGCCACGTTGGGTGGTGGGTACCTCCCGTGGAATCAAAGCAACTTGGTAGGACCAATACGAAAAAATCCAAACCCGAAAGTCACGGCAAGAGAAAGAGGAATTATTAGCGAGAAAGGGATAAAAATCAACGGACAAGTGGGTGGCTGTGGGTTACTTATGTTTCCATCAAGTGATTCTATAATGTAGCGGTTAAAAAAAAAAGGTAATTCTATAATGTAGAACAGAAAACCTATAGAGACCGATGGGGTCCCTATCGAAATCGTACCGACGGCCGCGTCGAGCCGTCTCCGGCCGCCGGATGGTCGATTTGAGCTGTCCAAAAAAAAAAAACGAGGTTTTTGGATGTGTGTTGGGAATCAACGGCATCCGATGCGTGTAGGGTACTTGATCCAAACACCATTTTTGTGTGTGTATAGATATACATGTTTATACAAAAAATGGGGTGTTTGGATCGAGCACCTACGCACGTCGGATGCCGTTGATTCCAGCGTGGACCCACTCGGATTTTTTTTTTAGAATTTTTTGACGGCTCGGATCGGGGCGTGGCCGTCGGTCAATTTTTGATACGGTACTTGTCGATACCAATAGCAGAATTCAATGTAGAACATGTGGAGCCTCGGAAGCTCAAACGTTGCTTAATTTCAGATTATCCGATTTAGCAAAATTCGGATGAGCTTGGAATAGGCCCAAACTTGGTGGGATGACTTATTTTCGCTCTCCGATCAATACTCATCACCCTAAGTTTGTGATGTATAGTGGATTTTGGCCCAATTCATTCGTTTAGGCCTTCAATTGCGTTATTTTGTCATTTTAGGAAAGTTTTGCTTCATTAATAACTCTTAGACCGTAATTCTTTTTTAGTTGGTTCTTTTTGGGAAAGTCTTGTTTGCCCCAATTCTTTGGGATTTTTTATTTTTCAGCTTATTATTATTAGGGTTTTGGATTCCACCCTATAAAAGGGTTGTAAACCTAACGTTTTGCCTCATATTTTACATCCATAATATTCAGAGTTTTTCTCTCTTTTTCTTGTGCGCAAGCTTTGCTCGTGGACTCGAGTCGTTTATTTCGGTTGGACTAGTACGCTAACTAGTCTCTTATGAGAAATAGATAGAGATAATTTATTGGAGTAACGAATAGAGAAAAATAGATAAGAGAAAATTTATTGGAGACCGTGCCCATAATTTTTTAGACCCCAAAAACGAACAAACATAGAATATCTTATTTTCTTTTTTGAGATGAGAATATCTTATTTTGAGATTATTTTATTTTCATTCAGGTAAAAATGCTACAATAAAGACAATTACCAAGAAAAGTCAAATTTTTAGTGCAATTTTTAACCTAAGGGATTCGCGTAAGCCCTTCGAACCCTGCTACATTTGTCCCTACGTGTGGTATGTAGGCGACTGAATGCATTTGGAGGTATTTAAAGGGTATTGATCCTAGATAACCTAGTAGAGCCGTTGAAACTATTCATCATCTAAAGAAAAAATAAAACATGGTATTGAAATTGGGTTCCTAGAAATTTTGTTTTAATATTGCTCAACTATTTTACTATTTTTTGAAGAATTATTTCTTACTCTTGGGCAAGAAAATGAGGGAAAAAATAGAGGGATGTTAAAATGAATTTTGAAGGACTAACGGACGGACAACACTCACAATAGGGTGTCTTCTACTAACTAAAGTAAGTATTTACTATTTTTTAAGTAAATATATACTCCCTCCGTCCCATAATATTTGTCTGGTCCGCAAAACGAGGACTATAAAATAATGTATTTCTTTCAAGAAAAAATTCAAATTTTTTTCATAAGTTAAAAGAACTCGTTAAGATCTAGTAAATTGTTGAATTTTTTTCCAACTTTTCTTACAAAAATTGTATTATTTTACGTCTTCGTTTTGCAGACCGGACAAATATTATGAGACGGAGGGAGTATTTTTTAAATTAAGGTGATGTATTACGAGATAATGACTTATTTTGTAAAGCGGAAAATAAGTGCGGAAAATAGGTACGTAAAAAATTAAAAATCTTGATGGAACGGGGCCTAAGGATAAAAAGGTAATTCTACGTAACTTCAGGGATGAGGAGTGAATATGCCCAAATCCAACCAATCAATGAAGCCCGAAGAAGCCACAGTCTCAGGAGTCATCGGTCTCAGAAGTCATCGTCGTCGTGTTTGACTCCGATTAGCCTAGCAGGGCAATCCTGGTGGCATCTCGGTACATAACCGATAAACTCGAGGGTAGTTCGGGTACAAAATCTCGCCTATAAAAAGATACAGGAGTACGTGGTGAAGGCTCTCGAATCTCTCCTTCAACAATCATTATATATCTGTTCCTTTTTCCAATGGTGAGAACAGACTCAGGGCTCTCCTAGATTGGATCTGGATTAGGGTTTTAGCCGCCGGCGTTTTCTCCCGTCTTCGCCGACAACGATCATAAGCTTCTAGCCGTCGTCTCGAATCGCGTCCGCCATCTCCAATCGTGGCCGACATTATCGTATTTGCCCGTTGCCGTCGTCGATTTGATCGTTTCTCTGCTAATTAATGCGCACGGATCTACTCTCGCCTCTCTGATATTTATTGAATCGTTTGGAAGTTTTCGTCAAATCATCAGCTGCGGCGGTATTAATGAAGAGAGAACAGGTATTGAAAAACCCTAAGAATGTCTGCCTTTATACGTTATTTATTCGTTGTGTCTTCTTCATTTGGAGGAGACCATTTTTAAGCGACACAAAGGCTTTTGGCTGCCTGATCTTCGAATTGAGAAGACATAAATAAGGGTTCTCTATCAAGTCGGAAAGGCGAGGCTCATTGACGGCGTCACAAATGGCACTTTCGTAGAAATCAATCATGTGGTTCTATTACAGGATTCAATGGGCGAAGCTAGAAGCTATAATGTTGTTGATGGCATCATCTTCCTTGTGCCTTCGTTGATGGATGAATGAGCCTTCGTGTTGATTTGATTTGTTTTTCTGCTTCGTCAGGCTTTTAGCGAGCTTCATCTGTTAAGACAGTAATATTTCCTTCTTGGGCCAGCTTTGGAACCTTTTTCCAGGATCACCGTTATTGCATCCAAGTGGAATTTTATACAGAAATACTCTAGTAAATACGTGCTCTTGGGCCCTCAATTATGACGTAAGACATCCATATGGCTTCCTTATGGGAATCGGGCTACTGCCCGCAAATGCCCTGCGGCCCCGCCCATGCGTTCGTTTGTGGTTGGGCCTCACTTTCTTCCTTGGTTGTTCAATTGAGCTCAGTAACGTGGCCAGCCCGGTCAGGGCGGAATGATAAAGATAGATCTAGAAGGGGACGATATTAGGGGATGTGTGACGGTCCCTTTAAAGGCCACACATAGTTAAAACTTTAATGAAAGATTGACCTGAATGAACATTGAATCAAGTCGTTCTTCCGATCCATGAGGACTACTTGTGGCGGATTTTTGATGCAATATTGCATGGTTGTTGATGGATGTAGTGTCCTTTACATGTCTTCACTGGATCCGTAGGACAAAAGTTGGTTAGTGTAAAGAATCGTGGCCTTTGGGGTTCTAGGTGATGATCTACCATGTCTTGCCAAAATGATAAAAGCTGTTATGTTATTTTGAAACTGCTGACCTTGTCATTAGTTGTTGAAAGCTTTATTCCTCTGATTGAAATTGCTGACCTTTTCAGTTTGTTGTTAAGATGGTTCCTTAAAGGTTGGATACCTCTTCTAATAATGGTTTTTCTTGAAGCTATATTGGCCAGCAGTGGTTTGCATGACATTTTCGATGTTCGGTTTGGCCTCTTATTTGGAATCCTAAGATCAAGAATGGCATCCATGTTTTGGGTTTATAGTGGAGGATTGATGGATGGTAGTGGTGATATTCCTTGACAAAATAGATGTCATCACTATGTAAAAGCATGTTGGATAAACTCATGCGTACAAGTGCGCAATTTTGAACACAAAATCTCAAAACTAAGTGCATCCTCAACTAACTTATGGTAATTAACTAGCTCATTATTTTTACAAGTGTTGTCTCATTGAAATAATATTTTTACCTGTGTAGTGAAATGCCTTCCTCTTTTATGTTCTTCCTTTACCAGTCATTTTTTGCCGATTGGTCTACTAGGTTAGCACTTTCATATTGAATGGGTTCGATTATGGGTTTTTGTTTTCACAGTAAGGGGTACACTATGTTAGCTATGTGCTTGTCTAAAACATGTTAGAAGAATTGAAGGCAAGGTTTTTGAAATGGATGGCCAATATAAAACCTCACTTGTGTCATTTGCAACGGTTGGAGTGGTTTTCATAGTCTGTAATTTGTATTGCTGTGAAATTATAGTATTATACATTGAGAATTTGTCGGACATGTTTTCATGAAGGATGTTTGTAATTTGCACAAGGAACGAATCAAGCATTCCTGTAGATAGTGATCCTACAAGGGAATAAAAGTTTATGATTATGTTGTATGCTTTGTACATATTCAAGGGAACGTGTTGTAGAAACATTTAGATTTTGAAGCATTTTATCATCATTTGTTGGCAAGTTTGAATGTAGATGGGTGGAATTATAAAGTAATGATATCATCCACATCGTTTTCTTGTTAAGGAAATTAATAGCTTGTTGGTTTTTTTTTTTTTTTTTAATGAGGGCAAACATATTTCTTTACTTGCAGACTCCCTCCTGTACTTGTGCTGTTTTAGTTTCTCCTGGGGTCTTAACTTGCAAGGCTTGTGGAAGACCGTCTATTGAAGGAATGAGACATTCATCTGCAAACATGCTTGATACCTGCAATCTAGAACGTACTAACTTTATGGATCCTGAGCTGACTTGGAAGACAGTGAAAAAAGGCTTTAGAAGTTCATCTAGGCGTTCAAGGAAACCTGCCAGGACCTTGAATGTGGTCGTGCAACAGGTTGATAAGAACAGTAAAAGGGGGAAGCCATCGGTTTCTGAGTCAGAGAAGGTATATTTTCCTACTTTGCCCGTAATAATGTTCTTATTGGAAGTATCCTGAACTTTTTCATGTTAACATAGTTTTCTGTTTGACAGCTTGGTGTTGCTGTTCTTGGGCGACGTTTTGCTGAGCAGGTTCCAATTAAGAAAAGGAGACCACCGCTCCAGTCTCCTACAACACCACCTCGAACCCCCTCACCACATTGTGAAGAGTCTCTATCATCTCAACCTTCCTCTTCTCCACAACCTGATGATTTTGATCAGAAAACAGAGAATAAAGGTATTTCAAGTCCATGGTGGTGTTCAGATGATAGTTGTTTCCCTATGGCAGTGCAGTTGAGCATGAAGAATGATTTTGGGAATAATCGAAAGCGTTCCAAGGTATGTAATGGAAAGCTTGGTTACACTGAAGACTTCTCAGGTATTGCACTTCTTGCGGCTGCCGCATGCAATAGCAGCACTAGTGATGATGCTCAGGAAGATCAGAATGGTCCAACAGTAGATGATTTATTGACATCAGGTCGAATTGTCTCTTCGATATTTGCTACACCTTTAGGGAAAAGTACTACACCCTCGGAATCAGGCAATCTGTTTCTGAAAGAGTCTGAAAAGGAAGAGAGTATTGATGATTTGGTAGTTCAGGATAAGTCTGTGGTTTTGGTGCAGAACTTACTGGATAAGGGAGAGAATGCCAGTAAGAGTTCATCTTCCAAGAAAGTAGTCAGGCTACACTGGGATCTGAATACTGTGATGGAGGCGTGGGAGCTACCCCCCGATGATCTAAACACTGTGTCTCAAAGAAATGGTTCAGACGATGCCCCTGATGTTATTGTGCATGGTGAAAAGCCAGAGAAATTGGAAGGTCGTGTCAATTATAGGGAACATGTGCATGCTCCGGAACAGTTATATTATTCTGCTGCAAGAACGGAGGTTTCTACTCAGTTTGTCAGCAAGGATAAATCCCTTGATACTTGTCTTTTCACTGGATCTGAGCCCATCTCAAACAGGCTTCTTTCTGAGGAAAAGATAAATTCATCTCCTACCAGTGTTATCATATCGAATATGGAAGCTTCTAGCGGAACATCTGCCATCCTACTTGGCCAAAAGGTATTCATAGAGAATGTTGCTCCTGGTATTCACCTTGATACAGCAATATTGGGTAAGGTTGTTTGTGAGAGTGACAGCATTCAAGCCCAAGATGTTTCTACAAAAGTGGTTGATTTACCTGGTAATAGAACCTCTCTAACAGAGTTGGTTAGTTCAGCCA
The DNA here is from genome assembly GCA_019656835.1 of Rhododendron ovatum. Taxonomy (NCBI): domain Eukaryota; kingdom Viridiplantae; phylum Streptophyta; class Magnoliopsida; order Ericales; family Ericaceae; genus Rhododendron; species Rhododendron ovatum. The sequence continues at coordinate 18,330,241 of CM033794.1, read as the reverse complement.
CCCATCAATTGTCAGATGTGGGGTATGCAAGTGAATCCGGGAAATCAGGTCTTTCCAACGCTTCACCTGTTCATGACAATTCTTCTGGATTAGACACCACTTTCACAGAAGGGCAACCTAGTGTTGCCGTTGATGTGGAGAGGAAACAAGACAAAGAAGCTCCTACTGCAGATGCTGTTCCTATGGATTCTTCATTCCATTGGGAGATGAAGGAACTCACGCCCAAGTATTATGAATGTTTTGGCAAGGTAGATTTAGCAGATGCTATTGATGATGGGAAGGGCTTAGATGTTTCTAACAGAAGAAAGGGTCCAACTGTCTGTGCTGAGAAGATGAACCAGATTGAGGGGGGTTACGAGTCTCCATTTGAGGATGGAGAATTGCGGGAGTCAGTCGTATATTCCTGTGAGGAGAATGACGGTGACGGTGAAACTGAATGTGTGGACTATGATTCTGATTGCAGAGACAGAGATGGATTTAATGCTGCTAATCAATGTACGTCAGAAGTTGGTTCTGATAGTTACGTAAATGGCGACAATGGAGGTTTTCCAGATAAAGAATTGCAATCTGGAAGAGCTAATCCTCTTAAGGGACCAAACCATTCGTCGAGTTTGATGATGCGTGCTGGGCAGAATCATTTTCCTGAAGGTTTTGAATGTTCTACTGAAAGGACTAGTGAAACAAAAAACATTGACACACAAAAGAAATTTGCTGCTGAATTGATGGAAGGACATGATGTCGTAGGTTCTTCTGCTGGAGAGGTTGGCTCAAGGGCAAGCAGGGTCATTTTTTCATCGAATTTTGAAGGAACATCTTGTTCCGATGCTTTGCATAGAAGCGATAATGTTTATATGCAGCGGGGAAGGTAATAACATTGTACTTTTAAAATTCTTGTCTGTTGCCCTTATTTCTCAAAACGGCTTGATCACTTATTAGGTTTTTTTTGTTATATCCAGGAATGTCACCCTTTTTCAACCTGGAAGGATGTTCACTTCTGAAAAGTACTTGGAAAGGGATAGATCACTACAGCATCGAAACCAAGGGGATTCAAGAAACTATTATCAAACTGGCTACTCACAAGGTACTCGGTACCCGAGGCTAAGAAGTATTGCTAATTCTGGGGCAAAGATTGACGGATTGACCTTTCGTGGTCAGAGACGGTATATGAATTATTCCTCCAAGGATGAGCATAGACCCCCAATTAGACAGAGATCGCCAGTTGACAGTGATGATGGTTATAGTGCATCTAGGAGAACGGTAGTTGCAAGAGATAACATTGATCACATTAGGAGCAGAGGCAGGGGCAGAATATATGGGCAGGGGTTTAGTAGAGTCCCGAGGGAGGAGTATGATGGACCTTTGTGTAACAACCCTGCATCTTTATCTGTTCGTCCGCCGCATTATATTTCTAGGAGGGAACGCAGCTTTTCTCCCATTCGTGGCAGAGGCACTAGTTTTTCCGGACCCCAACAGAATTCTCGATCGCGATCGAGAAGCAGATCGCTTACATTTCGTGTGCAGAGGGAAAGGAACATGGGAGTAAGACGCCTGAGTAGATCTCCAGAATTCAGGTCTGATGCGAGGATGGGGAGAGGCAGGATGCCCTTTCCGAAGTCCAATTATGCCACATATGATGAAGTTGGTCCCATATCCCCATCAAGAACTCACTTCTCCTCACAGCGTCATCCCAGATGGATCGATGATGAAAATTGCGAGTCCAATAGTTTTGTGGAGAGAAAATCACCGGGAAGATTGATTGGTGCAAGACAAAAGTTCAATTTTGGGGGGTTTCGTGGAAGAACGAAGTCAGATGAGTGTTTTAGACCCGTGATACGGCCTGGAAGGTTTGCTGATTATTCCGATGGAGGTGATAGGGAACATGAGTATAGCGGAGGTAACAGGGAGGGGACAAAATATCACGACAAATATGATAACATTGAGAAGAATCATGGTCTGAGGCGCCGTAACACCAATGGAGTGACAAGGCGGTTCCGCATCGATGAAAAAGGTTGTTCTATGTTGCGTAATAGTCTCAATGAAGAAAGCTGTATTAACGGTACTGACAGAAGGGATATACAAAGGAGCACCACGGAAGGGCAAAGTCCTTTCAGATTTAGCAGCAAAAGGATGTATGGTTCTGGCCCCAAGTTGTCTGGAATTTTGTGTGATTCTAGTGGTGATGTATCACCCAGTAGAGGATGACCGATGTGGCCTTTGCAATCATAGGCTTCTCCTTTTTGCGCGGTTCTTATAGTAGATAGGATATCTTACATCTGATCAGATTCTTTTTCTCCTTTGGGTGGATAATTTTTTTTTTTGAATTGTTAAGCTGCCTTATTCTAGCTGGCAGTGCTTAGTGCTTCTGGAAGTTATTGTTAACCATTCTATTTTTGTTGAGGGATTCTAATGGTTTTATTGTAGCTCCTCTTTCTTGGTCTTTTTTTTAATCCGTACCCTAGACTTGTGGGATTTTTCCTTTGGCGAACTCTGCCATTGTTGCTGTAATGAGGTCACTCCTCTTTCTCGGTCCTTTTTTACAAGTGCCCTGGACTTGTGGGATTTTTCCTTTGGTGAACTCTTCCATTGTTGCTGTAATGACGTTACAAAAGGCGCTTTAAATGCTCTCCTTGGTTGTTAAATATTTCTTGTATGTAGCTTCTGCCCAGTTGCAGCTGTTTTTGTATGCTATTTTTTTCCCCCTTTCGGTATGCATTATTGCGAAGGCAGTACAAGCACTAAAATCAGCTTTGTGCTTCGATGATTTTATCTTTTGACAGCTGATGTTTCTACCTTTTTGGTATGGTTTTACCAATGTGGCATCATCAGCATAACCAAAAGTTATTAGATTTGCAGAAGCTTTCAGTTCTGTAAGCATTCATATTGTTTCTTTTGTGATTTGGGAAGGGATAACTTATGGAGCAATGGTTACTCATTTGCTTCAAAGTGCTATAACACAAGTTGCTGAAAAAAACTTGAGGAACTCCAAGCAATATTGCTTCTAGACTTCATCCTTAGGTTTGGCATTTTTGAATCCTGCTAACTGTGGTTTATTTTATTTTATTTTGTATTATTTTTGCTCAGAGACTCTTTCTGGAAGTTTGCTTTGCTGATGCTTTCTCTAGCTACTATAGACAAATCATGAGGAGGATAAGAAAGGTACTGTTTTTGAGATTATTGTCCTTGTTCTTACACACAGCTCTCTTTCTCTCTCATGCACGCAAGTGCACACAAATACGCAAAGAGGGAAAGAAAGAATGATATTACACATGTATGCCTGCTCCCACTTGGCATCTATGGGTGGAGAGAATCTACAGCTGAGTTTGTTTCCCTTTGATATATGCAAGTCACTGATTGGTGATGTAGAGAAGGCATTATTGGTTTGGTTATTGCTAGTTTATGTAGATGGCAATTTTTTCCATGGATAATTTGGATTGGTGAAAGCTTTTGGTATATGGTTTTCAATATATCCCTTCACTTGTTTTGGCTGTCATATGTGTGGAAAATTGCTTGTCTCGATGAGTTGTTGCAATTTGGTCTTTGACGCTCTCTTTTTCATTGATTTTTCTCATGTTATGTGGAATGTGATCTGTACTTAAACTTGTTTGTTATGACTACAAAACATTGATAACTTTTGAAACCCCACTCTTTTTGTAGCTTTTGGAGCATCTGTGGAAGAACACATTGAAAAAGCTTTCCCCCCCTTCTCACCAGCTAAAGCTGATTGATTTGAAATGTAGGTTATCTGACTCATGGGATGAGCAGATTGCTGCAACGTCTTGCCTCATCTTCTTTGGACCGCTAACAAGAACCCAATGGTAGATCCGTAGATCCTTTGCACTCTTGTAGCAATTCTGCATTTTGAAAAAAATAATAAATAGACCTACTTTTGCTACTCGGTAGTTGTATAGTTGGTGGTCTAGTGAATAGTAATGCATGGTTAACAGAACAAGCATGTAAAACGTATATAAGAGGAGGTGGTTGATTTTGAGGCCTATCAGTTTCAAACAAGTTAATCATCACTCTATGAATAGAACCCACAAGGAAAATTTTAATTACGGTGCGCCACCAACTCATTATTCTGGCGGTGAATAGAACTTTCCTGAATTAGGACAAAAGTTGAGAATGTCGGCCATGATAAATGAAAATTATGAGAGGTCAATGATTGTCAAGGCGAAGAATTTTCAGCAGGAGATATATGTTGGAAAATGAAAACGATCAATCCAGAACTAATACATATAACATCCTTGTAAAATTGATGTATCCAGAAGGGTTGCTTGTAAGAGTACCCTTTTATCCTTTGAGAACTAATGCCATCGTAATTACCATCCGAGTTTCTCCCTGAAGTTCATTTGTATATGTGGAACAATGCTCTAGGATTTCTGGATGCGTGAGTGATGCATTTGCATGAATTCTCTGTGGTCAGGTAAATCCAAAAAAAGAAGAAGAAGAGGAAAAGTGGAATGAAGAGTGTCTTTGTCCTTTGAGAACTGATGCCATCGTAATTACCTTCCTAGTTTCTCCCTGAAGTTCATTCGTATATGTGGAACAATACTCTGGGATTTATGGACGTCTGACTGATGCATTTGAATGAATTCTCCGTGGTTAGGTAAATCCAAAAAAAAGAAGGAAAAGTGGAATGGAGAGGGTCTCACACTTGATATTAGGCCTTTCACCATAATGCAGCTTTGTTTTTTGCAAAGGGACTGTTGAGGAAAGTTTTCCAATTCTCTTTCCCCATTATAAAATGATGAACCTGGCTCTACATAAAAGCTGCTGCTGCAGTCATAGTTTTGGAGACGCATATGGTAAACAGTTTTTGAGCTGATTTTGCCTTGTATGAGAATCTCATGTTAGTGTTGTGATCAACAGGGTAAATGTAGTATCTTGTAAGAAGGCCAATGAGCAGAAGAAATTTGAGAAATGAGGATGAAATTAAAGCTCCTAGCCAAAGCCAGCTGTATGAGCCTAAATTGTTCTCATCCGTGGCACTGGGCTTGAACCAGATGAGTTGGTAGAGCTTTTGGTCATCTGAAGGGAGTTCTCTCTCTATTGTTACATATGCCTCTATCCGCAAGGGCAATTGAGTAATGTCGTAGTTGGTGCCAGAGACTGGGAGGAGGAAATCTAGCATGGTGAGATCCACAGATTTCTTGAAAGTAGTAATGAGGCGAAACTGTTTTGTGCTGCAACTTCTTGTGCTGCAACTTCTTGTGCTTGTGCTAAAAAGGAGCTCACAAATGATAGAGCTACAAGGATTGATGTCACTCCCTCGGCTTATCGTCACTAGTGTGTCGTGGCTGCATGGTTGTATATTTCTTCCTCAAATATATGTATGACAAATGATGCATCTAACCAAGTATCAAAGCTTCCATCTTAAATAGGAGATTACTAGTTCTTTAACCTGTTTTAGACTATTCCTAGATACATTGGTGAAATTTGAGTTATTCGAAACTTATTGTAGACGATATAATTTAAGAATAACACTCGACACTTGTTCCTCGTACTTGGTACTCTAGTTATTGTCTGATTTTGTCTGTTAAAAGTATGATGAAGCTTATCATGCTGAAAATCTTCTCAAAATCTGTAACACCATGCTTGGATTACGTATTTGTGGAGGCAAAGGAAAATGGTAGGGACAGCGAAGAAACCGATTTAGCTTCTTTTACTTCAATTTTCTTCTCTCTTTTTCCCCATGTAACCTTCCTCTTCTTCTATGTACTTGTCAAGAAATTCATAATCCAAAGATAGCCTAACTTTAGGAAGGCTTTGTTGTATTTGCCTATAACTTATCTGAAAAGATGAGTTGATGCTGGTCTGGCAGGTTCTTCAACAAAGACCTCAAGGCGCTCCCGTGGAATAGGCTGCTCAAGATTTTGGTACAATGTTTGATGTCAGCTTCCTTCACTTTTTATAATGATGCCTAACATTTCAGGACTGGTATTATTGTTTGAGGTAAACGGTGAAGGGATGCCATTGAAGCTTGGAGATTTCCGTTACATGTATGAACTTGCTACTTGTTGGATTACAACTCAATCTCGACACCGGGACGAAAGAATAAGAGCATAAGTCACACCGGTAAGTTACCATCTCAAATTCCACTTTTCTTGTTCCTAATTTACTTCCTCCATCCCCATTTGTTTGTCCCTTTTCACTATTTTGGACATCTGAAAAAATGACTTATTTTCTAAGTTATTTGTTTTTGACTTTTTAGATGATTTTTATATACTTTATCCACAGGAGCTAATAGTATTAGTGAAAATAATTGTTTTTTTTTTTAAACCAAAATATATGTTGTTTGTTGAGCCGGCTAAAATACATTGTTTGTATATCTATCATTCTGAAAGTTGAATTGGATCCTTTGTACTAGTAGGGATGAACATTTTTCTTGAACCATTGGTTTATTGAACCGTACCGAACCGATTGGTGTGGTTTTTAACCTAGGTTTTGGTTATTGATTTTAAAAAACTGGCCGGTTCGGTTCCGGTTTTGGTTTTGGTTTTGGTTTATATATGCAAATCGAACCGTAACTGAACCAGAATATAATGACATAATTAAACACCTTAGATATACCCCATATACAGAAATACACCTGAGTCAGGGATATTTTGTTGTGGACATGTTGCTTCTTTTAACTTTATTAAAAATTTTGATCACCGGTGTTGGTGGAAAACAGAACCGAACCGGCAATCGTGGTTTTGGTTATTCTTCAGGTAAAATGAAAACCGTCGGTTTTGGTTTTGGTTTTAGGTATATGTTTCGGTTTTGGTTTTGCCCATAACCGAACTAAATCACACTGTTGTCATCCCTGATCCTATGTACTAGGCTTATTTCATAAAACAATTACCTATGAACTGTGAATTTACCTGGGATTTTAGAGATGTTGAGCTCCAGAGCTTCTTCACAAAGCAAAATACAGGCAGAAACTAAGCAGATCTTTTGCTTGGATCAAAAGAAGCATATATACCGATCAATGAAAAAGAGGTAGAATCCTGGAAGCATGATGATGCAGAAGGAGAAGCCCAGATGGATGCAGAAGGAGAAGCCTGCATGGAAAATAAAGACAGACAATGAAGAGTAGAGAGAGTGAATCTAGAACAAGAGCTCAAAATTTTTGCGCCTGAAGCGGGAGAAGCTTGTGTTCCACATGTCTAATCAACAGATCAGAGCTAATTTCCCCACATCTTTTTTTGAGCATCTGCATTCCACGAAATTTATGTGAATCCTTTGTTTCCTGTATATTTTGAGATTTTTGAATTTTTTTTATTTGTAATTTTGGATAAGAAGTTCTACTGTGTTTTAGAAAATTTGTCAACTTATAAATACCTGCAAAATGATAGAATTATCTATTTGCCTTCGTTTCGTTTTGTGTTTTCGTTTACTTAGGAGAAAGAAACAATGAGCTAGTGTTTCTTGAAAGGTGCGTTGTTTCGGAAAAATAAAATTCTGACCGCAGTTTCTGAAAACAATTTGCCAAACAAAATTCAATATTTGACGTTTAATTTGCATGTAGTGGGGGTGTGCCTCGGAAATTTGGTTTGTCTTTTAGGAACATATGTGTTCATTCCCTAGTGACTTTATGGAATAGTTATCACATCTTGATTGACGTTGACTCTAATGCAAATTAATCAACTTTACATGTCGTCTCATGTCAAATTTTGCAATCATTGGTCGGAGATGCTCAAGAGCCACAAAGGTTTCACTCCTCTCGTTTGTCAATGGAAGAGTTTGGAATAAAGATGGTGAAGTTAGATCTCCTTGGAAATTTTCACACTTAGTAGAAGCTTCTTAAAAGCATTCATGTGGTTGTGCAATTTGCTTAGTTTGAATAAAAATACATGAAATGCAATTTTCGAAAAGAAAGGTAGAAAAGTAGCCTATTTTGGTTTATTTACTTCTTTTCTAACTATTTGATCACAATTCTTTATTTTTTTCCGACTCCTCACGTCAAGATGAAAAGTAAAATAACTTTCCCTAAAGTTAATAAGTGTTCATCTACACATAAAAATAAATCAATTTATAAAAGTTAAGTGAGACGGCTGCGCATTATGGTTCAACCATAAGCTAATATAGCCTTGTAAGTGGTATGAACATCGAACAATTTATTGAGAATTCTATGGCTCATACTATTCAAATTGTCTTTTACTGCCGCAATTTATTTGCTTTGGAGGGAGAGAAATGGAAGGTTTTTTGAAAACCAGAGTTTGGGTTGTTCTTTGCCATTGCTGCAGAGTTGTGTGATCTAGTCCTCTTGATCGTGATTTGTTTGTACTTAATAAGATCATATTGACCACAAAAAAAAAAAGTTGCAAGAAAGCTTATTCAAAAGAGTTGCACATACAAGTAGTATATGGACTTGGTCCATAAGTGCTAAAACAGGACCTATGCCGATCAGGAGTAAATGACCTCAAACTCCAAATGCTACATTAACTGATACATAGACTAGGCTATCGATAACAATTGCAGGTATGGGTCTGCGTGACAAGTTCATACAATTCATGTATCCGATAAGTTTAATGGTGTTTACAAGGTGACACACAATTTCACATTAATATGAGCTTTTTATGCACAATGAAAAGGTAAATTTATATTTTCTAGACCTAACTGGAGGACTTCAGACACTCGTTCTAAGTGTCTAATACACAATGTTAAAGACATTTTTCGTGCCAAAGGTAATGGAGATCAAGCTAAAACCACATACCATAAAGCAAGGCCATAGGATGAGAAGAAGAAGAATTGAGTTACGCCATAGAATATGTCAGCAATTTGACCGCGAATTAATGACTTTCTTGAAGGATCAACGAGTTCTTGAGCATAAAGATCCAGAACCTTCTCTTCAGAGCAGAACGCAATCACGGTGCTGATGTTACTCACTGACTTGCTAGCAAGCATGTTAGCTTTTAGATAGGCTTTGCTCAAGTTGCCACCGTGTCCTTTCATAAACATTTTATGTAACAACATGACACAGAAAACTAGTGAAAAAAAAACCCTTCAATCTTGTTCTTATCCACAAATCGAAGTTGGAAGGAGTAGGAAACCTCACTGAGGTGACCGCTAATGATTAAGGGATGTTGCCATGACAACAAGTGCAATCCTCTAGTTCAACATGAAGGAAATAATGAACGAGGTAACAACCAAACCAAAATTTTGTATGAGAACTGTTGAGCGATAAACAACAACGTTTCACAACAAAGTTGCATCACCCTCTAACCGCGATGCAAGTATGGAACTTGTGTTGTTTATGTCATCAAACTATCCAATCTCATTTTTAAAAATGGCTGCAAATAGTTATAGAAAGAAACTCTAGGCAACAACGAATGAAAGAAAATAGAAAAGAAACCCTTCAACATCTACACAAATTAATTACTATTTTTTAACTTGTTATAAATTTGGATGGCCTAATATGAACGATGCGAACATATTTTTCTATTTTGGTTCCCATTACCTCAAGAGGAAGCAAGGCAACATGAAAATAAAGAATGTTGCACAAACTAATTTTGAACATTTGAACAGCTTTAGTTCTTTTGAGTTTTAAAATTATATGCCCTTGAGACAAAATATTTACCGAGCATGCCAAATAATACTCCTACGTCCTATATTGTTCATAAGAAGCATTTTTTTTTTTGCTCAACTAAAGTCAGAATTGGTAGTTATAGTTAGCAAGGTTTGAACCCATGTCAAATATATGAAAATACATGGTGCCTACCACTTGGCTATCACTGCACTTGCTTGTTCAAAAGAAGTAATTGAGATTTTTTCATTTGTGAAAACATTTGGTAAGCTAATCACAAAACTATTTTTCGTTGATGTGATTAAAGACAGGACTCTCGAAAATGGAAAAATAAAATGGATGGAAGGAGTACCTTTGTAAAACTTTTTTATAAAGAGAACAATGGTGATTTGTGTTACATAGAAGACTCGGGTATCAGTCTTGGGTAAGGGTATGTGTCCATGGGTCGGATTCATCTAATTTCTATCTCAAGGACATGATAGACCACACCAATGCAATAACATTCCTTACTATATTTGTTTCAGAATGTAGGACAAATGGTATTTCGTTGGAACATTGGGACATTTCATGCATAATATAAGATCTCTATGTATAGTTTGCATTAAATTTGAATTGCAAAATATGCTTTTTAGGTGACAGTTCAACAAACTAAACACTCGGACACAGATCCCTTGCCCTTATCCAAGCATCAAAGAGTCAAACAAGGACTACAAATGGGATGTTGACTAGTTTTTTACCAGAAAACATCATTTCTCGCGCACTGAGCCGCTCTCTCATGATTCCAAATGAGAGATGTGTGATGACATGAACAATGACAGTTATAGCAGTGCTTCCACAGAAGAGGAGCGAGATCTTCTTGACTTCACGAGTTATTGTGTCCCAGTCCATGTAGTAAGATATAAGAGCCTGAGTGACACCAAAAGTAAAAAGAGGCATTTGGGCTCCTGCAATGAGTGCACAAATTGTGCTGGCAACCCCGTAAAACCATTTGGGACCCACCATGGAGTTCAATCTTCCGTTGGACACATGGGGTTGTGTAACAGTCTCTGGTCCATCAGCTCCAATTCAAACAACTAATTCTTTATCAGACTGTAAACTTGAAATGTGGCTTGTCCAGGATAATTTGTAGGGAGACTTAATGCTGCAAAAATGATCAAAGATAAGGGAAAACAAGATTTTGATATGTATTAGAGATTTTTGGTGAAATAAGGTTATGTAGATTAGAGGTTTCATCGGAACAAAAACATTCTAGCAGTCTAGCTAGAAAATGCAGTCCCTGGGAGGAAGATCAATTTTTTTTTTTGAATCGCACGTAAATAATTGTGGTGCTGATATTGCTATCCATGCAAAAACAATATTACAAGATGCATGCAATAGAGACAATCACCCTATTTTATAATCTTTTATATTTTTTCGCTGACCTTTTTCCAAATGCAATCTAAATGTAGAAAGATGAGAAAGTTGGACATATTTCTCCGTTCTTAAGAAATATAGAAAAATAAGAAAGTGTACTGTCAACATAGTGTCCTCTTTTGTTGTTTGGCAAACATCATATTGGTGCAACATTTTAAGGATGATACTGCAAAAACAAGCATTTCATTTGTCAAACGGAGCATAAATCAAGCGACAAAGCTTTCTTCCGAGTCCGAGTAAGTCGCCCTCTGAGCTTTGTTTACTGCAATGACGTTAAGCACTAGTGAAGGGACCTGTTGCAAGGAAGCTTCTTCTCGGAGTTGAACAAGCAACGCATAAGCACCATTTGGTTGTGAAATGAGTTCATCGTGAGTTTCAGTTTCCACTATTTTCCTGCTTTGGACAACAACTATCACATCTGCATTTCTAATTGTAGAAAGTTGGTGGGCCACAACTACTGTTGTCCGTCCCACCATCACTCGATCAAGTGCTTCTTGTACACTCTTCTCACACTTTGCATCAAGTGCACTTGTAGCTTCATCCAACAAAAGTATCGAGGGGTTCTTCACTATTGCACGCGATATTACAATTCTCTCCTTCTGTCCTCTTGATAACTGTACTCCTCTTTCACCCACCTGCAAATGAAATTCCATTAATTTTTTCTTCAACAATAGATATTCCCTCCTCGTATTCTATTAACCTGAATCGTTGAGAGGGAGGAAGGGATAATTTTTTCAAAAAAATTAATGCGGTACTTATCCGTATATTTCTTGGAGCGGCCTGGAGTTGGTTGATGCGCCCATTCGGTAGTCGTTGAAATTTACCAAACGGCCGTCAAATTTAATTATTTATTAATCGAACTACAACTAAAGATTTGCATAGTATAGTGAGGAAGTCCGAGTCGATCCATAGGGAGCTCGAATATAGCTTGTTCGGATTGTAGATGTAAGGGTTTTCGGCGTTTAGGCGGCCAACTTTTATTTTTCCTTTGAAAAGTGGAAAAACACTCTTATGGAAAAGACTAGAAATGAGTTTTAACTAAGAATTAAAGGCGGCAAGGCAATGGAGTTACTAACACCTGTAACTTAAGCCATCTAACAATTCTCAACGAAAACACGGTTGAAACGCACGGCATAGGCTATCAACCGGAAGATTTAGCTATGAAAATAGTTAGACTTGATATAGAGTTTAAACAACAAGCTTAACACAAGGCGTGACATCGCTCCCGAAACCATGTGAGCGAGCACATGATCACCGGAGATTAACAACGCCAAGACTTGCATTCAAACTAAATATCAAGGTCAAGAACTAGAAGCATGGTTTGGAAAGCGAGCAAGTTCTTCGGTACTTTTGGCAAACACGAGGCGAGATATAGCTCACGGAACCATATGTGCAAGCATATGATCACCGGAGGTTAACATCGACAAATTTTGTTACATAAAAGGTGAACCACGCACATTTCCAAACCAAACCTCAAGTCTTAAGTTGAGAAATGCAAGATTAACCAAAGTCACAAGGGGTTATTCACCCATGGCCAAGCCTTATTGACTACTCACACATAGCTAAAAGACTAGACATGGTAAGAAACGGAGCAAAAGATTTAACCGAAGAAAACGAAAATAAACTTGATTTATGCAAAGATCCAAAGCATAGCTACAACATTAATAAACGAAAAATTAAAATAAGACAAATACTTACTTGAGTTCTAAGAAAATTACAAAAGGAAAAGTATGAACAACAATGGAGGTCTCTCCTAAAGAGAGAACTAAAGTTAGAACATAAAGTAGATTTTTAACTAAAGTGAGAGAGAAGGGTATTTATACTACTCAATTTCTCTCCCAACAAATATCCTATAAATATACTAAAAGTAGCAACTATTCCATAAATAGAAGGTCCAAAAAGCAGCAAATATCTGGCCGAAGGCTCGTGGTATCGATACGGATTAAGCAAAGTATCGATACCACGCTGCTAAGTTGAAAAGGGCATTTCCCCGTAGTGATCCCGTATCGATACGGGTTAAGGCCGTATCGATACAACAAAACCTGTCTTCCCACGAAGCTAATGCGTATCGATACAGAATAAGGCTGTATCGATATGGGGAGGTTATCTCCAGTCTTCAGGCCAGCCTTCAAAACTTGGCACCCGACGGCTCCCAGCAGCTTCACAGCACCTTATTTTCATTCTCTAAACTTAAGTAAAGACTACATTTTAAACCTTTCTTTTACCTTTTCTTTACTTTAATTTATTTAATGAAAATAAGAAAGTACCCCTCATTTGAAAATAATGGCATTACTAGAATTTCAAGATTTCAATTAAATCAAAATGTCAACCCCCACTTTTAGTATAAAATGAAAAATTGCACATTTTTCTCAAGCGAAAATGGCTCAAAACATGACCTTGCTCTTCAAATAAAACCTTGTAATTTTGTAGTTACTCTTACAAAAATTCAAGGATCAATTACCGCCATTTTTAATATCGAAAATCGATACTTTTTCAAAAAGTCATTTTTTCCATACTTAGACAGATTTTAAGAGGCCGACAGGGTCTTCGGGTACTTGGATGCACTTGGGCCATCCATAGCGTTGAAATGCGCCTTATTTGCACGTTTTACTTGAAAACACTAAAAACACACCTTACGTGCAGTATCAAATAAAAGCTAGATATATGCAAGTTAAAACAACATAAAATGGGACTAGTCGCACCAAATATCTACAGAATTGGGTGCTCATCATTGGTGGGAAATAGACTCCAAAAACAAGAGTGGCCCATAAAAAGCCTCATCTTAAAGTCTATAAGAACTTCGTCATCTAAAAGGTCAACAAATTCAAATACCTCCTCTTCTGTTTTTTTTTGGGGGTTGTTAAGCCCACAATACATTGAGAAAACAATTTTTCGTTTGATTGCCTAACAAAAAAGTAAACCTTCTCATCTAATAGCCATAAAATGTAGAAAGCACTTTTGTATCTCGTCTTGATTTGAAGAACCTATACCACAACAGATTACAAGTTTACATATGGGAAGAAAGACACAGTATTTCAACACCAAAATAGTCAATAAAAAATTAGGATGTAGAAGAACGTTTTGAAAAGTTCGCTCTAGGACCCATTAGTATTGAGCTAGCCCTACCATGACAAGACAATGTCTCATTATGCCACGGCAACGAAACGTGCTTCATCCATAATATATATGCATGAGAATAAGACACCGTGACAGTATAAAACTTCTTAATTGGAAATGTCACCATATGCAAAATGACCTGATATACATATATATACATCTTTACATCCATGCATTTAGAGAAAGAGTGAGAGAGGTACCTCTTCAGCAATTTCACCGGCCTTGACGTAGGATTTGCGGACTTTGGCAACGAGACCAGTGACTACAAAAGCATAAATGCCACCGGCTAGGGTGATCAAGGGGACAATAGAGAGAGTGGCAAGAGTGAAATGCTATTTTTCTAACTAAAATGCTATTTTTCCTCCTTGAAGGGAAAAGAGGGAAGAAACTTGGGGGGGGCATGCACCTTTTTCTTCTTCTTGTTTTCTAATTTCTTTGAACTTTTTTCCCACCACTTTTCATTTATTTTCCTTGTTATTACTGTGAATGAAAAATCTGATCCAAAATTTGCAATTTCACAGAAGCCATATTATAGTATTATGCCACAGAAACAAACAAGAAATGCAAAAGGTTCGGACTTCGGAAGAAAAAGGAATGCCATAGTTGCAATTTCACTTGGACTGGTTGGTTTAAATTGCCATACGGGTGTAGTTGAAAATGAGTTTTCTTTCTTTTTATTTTTATTTTTTTTACAGTCGGAGTGTCCAGACCAGTTTACATGCACTTCAACTAATCTCCTCATCGGTCTGGTCAAAGACATGTCATCCACGACAAGACTAGAGGATTTTTAAAAAATTATTTTCTTAAGGCCTGACCCTAACTAAGAATCGAACTTGATCAATTATGTAAATAACAAATCCACCAACCAACCGGCTAATCCTGGGCTGAAAAGGATTTTTCACATGTTTGCAATGCAAGAACATCAAAAACGAAATTAATGCTCCTAAGAAGGAAAAGTCAAAAACAAAGAAACTTATGGTGGCCGTGCCACATTGGGTGGTGGGTACCTCCTGTGGAATCAAAGCAACTTGGTAGGACCAATACGGAAAAAATCCAAACCCGAAAGTCACGGCAAGAGAAAGAGGAATTATTATTAGTGAGAAAAGGGATAAGAATCAACGGACAAGTGGGTGGTTGTGGGTTACTTATGTTTCCATCAAGTGATTCTAAAACCCATTGCCGTGTGGTTTCCTAGTTATGCCGCGTGGTTTCCTAGTTATGTCCTGTTCGGTTTGAATTTTGAGAGAAGATTTTTTAGAATAATAAATAGAGACATATACCATTCCTCGATGGAGACATGGATTCGAGCCCCGGCAAGTAGCTTATGCCAACTGTGCATCAGGTGGTGCCATGGTGACGGTCCGTTCTTCCGAATGGTAGCTATGACTTGAATCAGACATTCTATCGGCGGGCAGGGAGCCTAGGTCACGCCCAAGGAGAGTTGCTATGCTGGTTGCCCCCCCCACCCTTTTGATTATCAAAAAAAGAAGAAGAGAGAAATAGATAGAGAAAATTTACTAGAGCTCGTGCTCATAATTTTTGAGATCCCAAAACGAACAAACAAAGAATATCTTATTTTCATCTTAAAAAAAAAAAGAATATCTTATTTTCATTATGGTAAAAAAAATGCTACAATAAAGATAATTACCAAGAAAAGTCAAAATTTTAGTGCATTTTTTAATCTAAGGGATTCGCTTAAGCCCCTCGAACCCTAGTACATCTATCCCTACGTGTGGTATATAGGTGATTGTCCCGTTCGACTAAATAAGTCAATTGGCTTATTTTTTTTTGTCTTTATTCAATTTTTTTTTTGTATTTGTTAGTTTTTCGTCAATTTTTTGGAGATTTTTGCATCGTCATGACAAGAGAAATCTAAAAAGTAAAAAAATTATGATCGAAACCTAATTTTTTTGAATAAAGACAAATAAGCCAATTTTTTCATATTTATTTTAAAAAATTGAATTTCGATCATAATTTTTTACTTTTTAAATTCCTCTCGTCAAGACGATGCAATAATCCCCAAAAAATTGACGAAAAACTAACAAATATGAAAAAAATTTAAATAAAAACAAAAAAAATAAGCCAGTTGACTTGTTTAGCCGAACGGATTTTCCGAGGTATTTAAAGGGTATTAAACCTAGATAATCTAGTAGAGCCGTTGAAACTATTCATCATCTACGAAAAAAATAAAACAAGGTATTGAAATTGGGTTCCTAGAAATTTTGTTTTAGTATTGCTCAACTATTTTACTGTTTTTTGAAGAATTATTTCTTACTCTTGGGCAAGAAAATGAGGGAAAAAATAGAGCGATGTTAAAATGAATTTTGAAGGACTAGCTGAGGGACAACACTCATAATAGAGTGTGTTCTACTAACTAAAATAAGTACTTATTATTTTTTAAGTAAATATTTTTTTTCAATTATAGGTGATATATTATGAAAGAATAATCTGTCTCGTAAAATAAAAAATAAATACATAAAAAATAAAAAATCTCGGTGGAACTGGGCCCAAGGATAGAAAGATAATTCTACGTAATTTCAAGGGTGAGGAGTGAAGATGCCCAAATCCAACCAATCAGCCCGAAGATGCCACAGTCTCAGAAGTCAGAAGTCATCGTCGTCGTGTTTGAGTCGGATTTAGCTTGGCAGGGCAATTCTGGTGGCATCTCGGTACATAACCCAAAAACTCGAGGGTAGTTCGGGTACAAAATATCGCCTATAAAAATATAGGAGTACGTGGTGAAGGCTCTCGAATCTCTCTTTCAACATTCAACAATCATTATATATCTGTTCCTTTTTCCAATGGTGAGAACAGACTCAGCGCTCTCCTAGATTGGATCTGGAAAAATGGTATGCGAGGATTAGGGTTTTAGCCGCCGGCTTTTTCTCCCGTCTTCGCCGTCAACGATAATAAAGCTTCTAGTCGTCGTCTCGAATCGCCGCCGCCGTTTCCAATCGTCGCCGCCGTTATCGTATTTGCCCGTCGCCGTCGTCGATTTGATCGTTTCTCTGCTAATTAATGCGCACGGATCTACTCTCATCTCTCTGAAGAGAGAACAGGTATTGAAAAACCCTAAGAATGTCTGCCTTTATACGTTATTTATTCGTTGTGTCTTCTTCATTTAGAGGAGACCATTTTTAAGCGACACCAAGGCTTTTGGCTGCCAGATCTTTGAATTGAGAAGACATAAATATAAGGTTCTCTATCAAGTCGGAATGGCGAGGCTCATTGACGGCGTCACAAATGGCACTTCCGTAGAAATCAATCATGTACTGGATTCAACAGGCGAAGCTAGAAGCTATAATGTTGTTGATGGCATCTTCTTCCTTGTGCTTTCCTCGATAGATGAATGAACCTTCGTGTTGATTTGATTAAGACAATAATACTTCCTTCTTGGGCCAGCTTTGGAACCTTTTTCCAGGATCACCGTTATTGCATCCAAGTGGAATTTTATACACAAATACTCTAGTAAATACGTGCTCTTGGTCCCTCAATTATGATGTAAGACATCCCTATGGCTTCCTTATGGGAATCGGGCTACTGCCCGCAAATGCCCCGCCCATGCGTTCGTTTCTGGTTGGGGCTCACTTTCTTCCTTGGTTGTTCAATTGAGCTCAGTAACGTGGCCAGCCCGGTCAGGGCGGAATGATAAAGATAGATCTAGAAGGGGAGGATATTAGGGGGATCGTGTGATGGTCCCTTTAAAGGCCACATATAGTTAAAACTTTAATGAAAGATTGACCTGAATGAACATTGAATCGAGTCTTTCTTCAGATCCATGAGGACTACTTGTGGCGGGATTTTTGATGCAATATTGCATGCTTGTTGATGGATGTAGTGTCCTTTACATGTCTTCACTGCATCCTTAGGACAGAAGTTGGTTAGCGTAAAGAATCGTGGCCTTTGGGGTTCTAGGTGATGATCTACCATGTCTTGCCAAAATGGTAAAAGCTGTTATGTCATTTTGAAACTGCTGACCTTGTCAGTAGTTGTTGAAAGCTTTATTCGTCTGATTGAAATTGCTGACCTTTTCAGTTTGTTGTTAAGATGGCTCCTTAAAGGTTGGGGACCTCTTCTAATAATGGTTTTTCTTGAAGCTATATTGGCCAGCAGTGGTTTGCATCACATTTTTGATGTTTGGTTTGGCCTCTTATTTGGCATCCTAAGATCAAGAATTCAAAATCAATGGCATCCATGTTTTGGGTTTTTAGTGGAGGATTGACGGATGGGAGTGGTGATATACCCTGACAAAATAGATATCACTATTTAAAAGCATGTTGGAGAAACTCATGCGTACAAGTGCGCAATTTTGAACACAAAATCTCAAAACTAAGTGCATCCTCAACTAACTTATGGTAATTAACTAGCTCATCATTTTTACAAGTGCAGTCTCATTGAAAAAATATTTTTACCAGTTTAGTGAAATGCCTTCCTCTTTTATGTTCTTCCTTTACCAGTCATTTTTTTTGCCGATTGGTCTACTAGGTTAGCACTTTCATATTGAATGGGTTTTGATTATGGGTTTTTGTTTTCACAGTAAGGGGTACACTATGTTAGCTATTTTCCTGACTAAAACATGTTAGAAGAATTGAAGGCAAGGTTTTTGAAATGGATTGCCAATATAAAACCTCACTTGTGTCATTTGCAACGGTTGGAGTGGTTTTCATAGTCTGTAATTTGTATTTCTTTACTTGCAGACTCCCTCCTGTACTTGTTCCGTTTTAGTTTCTCCTGGGGTCTTAACTTGCAAGACTTGTGGAAGACCGTCTATTGAAGGAACGGGACATTCATCTGCAAACATGCTTGATGCCTGCAATCTAGAACGTACTAACTTTATGGATCCTGAGCTGACTTGGAAGACAGTGAAAAAAGGCTTTAGAAGTTCATCTAGGCGTTCAAGGAAACCTGCCAGGACCTTGAATGTGGTCGTGCAACAGGTTGATAAGAGCAGTAAAAGGGGGAAGCCATCGGTTTCTGAGTCAGAGAAGGTATATTTTCCTACTTTGCAAATAATAATGTTCTTGTTGGAAGTATCCTGAACTTTTTCATGTTTTTGACAGCTTGGTGTTGCTGTTCTTGGGCGACGTTTTGCTGAGAAAATAGAGCATGTTCCAATTAAGAAAAGGAGACCACCGCCCCAGTCTCCTACAACACCACCTCGAACCCCCTCACCACATCGTGAAGAGTCTCTATCATCTCAGCCTTCCTCTTCTCCACAACCTGATGATTTTGATCAGAAAACAGAGAATAAAGGTATTTCAAGTCCATGGTGGTGTTCAGATGATAGTTGTTTCCCTATGGCAGTGCAGTTGTGTATGGAGAATGATTTTGGGAATAATCGAAAGTGTTCCAAGGTATGTAATGGAAAGCTTGGTTACACTGAAGACTTCTCAGGTATTGCACTTCTTGCGGCTGCCGCATGCAATAGCAGCACTAGTGATGATGCTCAGGAAGATCAGAATATTCCAACAGTAGATGATTTCTTGACATCAGGTCGAATTGTCTCTTCGATATCTGCTACACCTTTAGAGAAAAGTACTACGCCCTCGGAATCAGGGAATCTGTTTCTGAAAGAGTCTGTAAAGGAAGAGAGTATTGATGATTTGGTAGTTCAGGATAATTCTGTGGTTTTGGCGCAGAATTTACTGGATAAGGGAGAGAGTGCCAGAAAGAGTTCATCTTCTAAGAAAGAAGTCAGGCTACACTGGGATCTGAATACTGTGATGGAGGCGTGGGAGCTACCCCCCGATGATCTAAGCACTGTTTCTCAAAGAAATGGTTCAGATGATGCCCCTGATGTTATTGTGCATGGTGAAAAGCCAGAGAAATTGGAAGGTCGTGTCAATTATAGGGAACATGTGCATGCTCCGGAACAGTTATATTATTCTGCTGCAAGAACTGATGTTTCTACTCAGTTTGTCAGCAAGGATAAATCCCTTGATACTTGTCTTTTCCCTGGATCTGAGCCCATCTCAAACAGGGCTCTTTCCGAGGAAAAGATAAATTCATCTCCTACCAGTGTTATCATATCGAATATGGAAGCTTCTAGTGGAATT
This sequence comes from Rhododendron ovatum, assembly GCA_019656835.1. Taxonomy (NCBI): domain Eukaryota; kingdom Viridiplantae; phylum Streptophyta; class Magnoliopsida; order Ericales; family Ericaceae; genus Rhododendron; species Rhododendron ovatum. Next base: position 18,310,147 of record CM033794.1, on the reverse strand, counting down.
TCTGCCATCCTACTTGGCCAAAAGGTATTCATAGAGAATGTTGCTCCTGGTATTCACCTTGATACAACAATATCGGGTAAGGTTGTTTGTGAGAGTGACAGCATTCAAGCCCAAGAAGTTTCTACAAAAGCGGTTGATTTATCTGGTAATAGAACCTCTCTAACAGAGTTGGTTAGTTCAGCCACCTGTCAATTGTCAGATGTGGGGTATGCAAGTAAATCCGGGAAATCAGGTCTTTCCAATGCTTCACCTGTTCATGACAATTCTTCTGGATTAGACACCACTTTTAGAGAAGGGCAACCTATTGTTGCCGTTGATGTGGAGAGGAAACAAGACAAAGAAGCTCCTACTGCAGATGCTGTTCCTATGGATTCTTCATTCCATTGGGAGATGAAGGAACTCACGCCCAAGTATTATGAATGTTTTGGAAATGTTGATTTCGCAGATGCTATTGATGATGGGAAGGGCTTAGATGTTTCTAACAGAAGAAATGGTCCAACTGTCTGTGCTGAGAAGATGAACCAGATTGAGGGGGGTTACGAGTCTCCATTCGAGGATGGAGAATTGCGGGAGTCAGTCGTATATTCCTGTGAGGAGAATGACGGTGACGGTGAAATTGAATGTGTGGACTATGATTCTGATTGCAGAGACACAGATGGATTTAATGTTGCTAGTCAATGTACGTCAGAAGTTGGTTCTGATAGTTATGTAAATGGCGACAATGGAGGTTTTCCAGATAAAGAATTGCAATCTGGAAGAGCTAATCCTCTTAAGGGATCAAGCAATTCGTCAAGTTTGATGAAGCGTGCTGGGCAGAATCTTTTTCCTGAAGGTTTTGACTGTTCTACTGAAAGGACTAGTGAAGCAAATAATATTGAAACACAAAAGAAATTTGCTGCTGAATTGATGGAAGGACATGATGTCGTAGGTTCTTCTGCTGGAGAGGTTGGCTCAAGGGCAAGCAGGTTCATTTTTTCATCGAATTTTGAAGGAACATCTTGTTCCGATGCCTTGCATAGAAGCGATAATGCTTATATGCAGCGACGAAGGTAATAACATTGTACTTTTAGAATTCTTGTCTGTTGCCCTTATTTCTCAAAACGGTTTGATCACTTTTTAGTTTTGTTTGTTATATCCAGGAATGACACCTGTTTTCAACCTGGAAGGATGTTCACTTCTGAAAAGTACTTGGAAAGGGATAGATCACTACAGCGTCGAAACCAAGGGGATTCAAGAAACTATTATCAAACTGGCTACTCGCAAGGTACTCGGTACCTGAGGCCAAGAAGTATTGCTAATTCTGGGGCAAAGATTGACAGATTGACCTTTCGTGATCAGAGACGGTATACAAGTTATTCCTCGAAGGATGAGCATAGACCCCCAATTAGACAGAGATCACCGGCTGACAGTGATGATGGTTATAGTGCATCTAGGAGAACGGTAGTAGCAAGAGATACCATTGACCACATTAGGAGCAGAGGCAGGGGCAGAATATATGGACAGGGGTTTAGTAGAGTCCCGAGGGAGGATTACGATGGACCTTTGTCTAACAACCCTGCATCGTTTTCTGTTCGTCCGCTGCATTATATTTCTAGGGGGGAACGCAGCTTTTCTCCCATTCATGGCAGAGGCGCTAGTTTCTCCGGACCCCAACAGAATTCTCGATCGCGATCGAGAAGCAGATCGCTTACATTTCGTGTGCAGAGGGCAAGGAACATGGTAGTGAGACGCCTGAGTAGATCTCCAGAATTCAGGTCTGATGCCAGGATGGGGAGAGGAAGGATGCCCTTTCTGAAGTCCAATTATGCCAAATATGATGAAGATGGTCCCATGTCCCCATCAAGAACTCACTTCTCACAGCGTCATCCCAGATGGATCGATGATGAAAATTGTGAGTCCAATAGTTTTGTGGAGAGAAAATCACCAGGAAGATTGATTGGTGCAAGACAAAAGTTCGATTTTGGGGGGTTTCGTGGAAGAACAAAGTCAGACGAGTGTTTTAGACCCATGACACGGCCTGGAAGGTTTGCCGATTATTCTGATGGAGGTGATAGGGAACATAAGTATAACGGAGGTGACAGGGAGAGGACAAAATATCACAACAAATATGATAACATTGGGAAGAATCATGGTCTGAGGCGCTGTAACACCAGTGGAGTGACAAGGCGGTTCCGCATCGATGAAAAAGGTTGTTCTATGTTGCGTAATAGTCTCAATGAAGAAAGCTGTATTAACGGTACTGACAGAAGGGATATACAAAGGAGCACCACGGAAGGGCAAAGTCCTTTCAGATTTAGCAGTGAAAGGATGTATGCTTCTGGCCCCAAGATGTCTAGAATTTTGTGTGATTCTAATGGTGATGTATCACCCAGCAGAGGATGACCGATGTGGCCTTTGCAATCATAGGCTTCTCCTTTTTGCACGGTTTTTACAGTAGATAGGATATCTTACACCTGATCAGATCAGATCAGATTCTTTTTGTCCTTTCGGTTGATAAATTATTATTTTTTGAATTGTTAAGCTGCCTTATTCTAGGTCGCAGTGCTTAGTGCTTCTGGAAGTTATTGTTAACCATTCTATTTTCGTTGAGGGATTCTAATGGTTTTATTGTAGCTCCTCTTTCTCGGTCTTTTTTTTACCCGTACCCTGGACTTGTGGGAGTTTTCCTTTGGCGAACTCTGCCATTGTTGCTGTCACGAGGTCACTCCTCTTTCTCGGTCTGTTTTTTACCAGTGCCCTGGACTTGTGGGATTTTTCCTTTGGCGAACTCTGCCATTTTTGCTGTAATGACGTTACCAAAGGCGCTTTAAATGCTCTCCTTGGTTGTTAAATATTTCTTGTATGTAGCTTCAGCGCAGTTGCAGCTGTTTTTGTATGCTATTTTTTTGTCCTTTCGTTTTGCATTATTGCGAAGGCTGTACAAGCACTAGAATCAGCTTTGTGCTTCGGTAATTTTATATTTTTACTGCTGATGTTTCTACCTTTTTGGTATGGTTTTACCAATGTGGCATGGCATCAGCATAACCAAAAGTTAATAGATTTGCAGAAGCTTTCAGTTTTGTAAGCATTCATATTGTTTCTTTCGTGATTTGGGAAGGGATAACTTATGGTGCAATGGTCACTCATTTGCTTCGAAGTGCTATAACACAAGTTGATGAAACAGACTTGAGGAACTCCAAGCAATATTGTTCGCAGACTTCATCCTTAGGTTTGGCATTTTTGAATCCTGCTAACTGTGGTTTATTTTATTTTGTTTTATTTTTGCTCAGAGCCTTTTTCTGGAAGTTTGCTTTGCTGATGCTTTCTCTAGCTACTACAGACAAATCACGAGGAGGATAAGAGAGGTACCATTTCTGAGATTATTGTCCTTGGTCTTATACACAGCTCTCTTTCTCTCTCATGCACGCAAGCACACACAAACACGCAAAGAGAGAGAGAGAGAGAAAGAATGATATTACATTCATGTATGCTTGCTCCCACTTGCCGTCTATGGGTGGAGAGACTCTATAGCAGAGTTTGTTCCCTTTGATATATGCAAGTCACTAATTGGTGATGTAGAGAACGCATAATTGGTTTGGTTATTGCTTCTTTATGTAGATTCCAGATTTTTCCATGGATAATTTGGATTGGTGAAAGCTTTTGGTATATGGTTTTCAATATATTATATATCCCTTCACTTGTTTTGACTGTCATATGTGTGGACAACGGCTTGTCTCGATGAGTTGTTGCAATTTGGTTTTTGACGCTCTCTTTTTCATTGATTTTTCCCTTGTTATGTGGAATATGATCTATACTTAAAACTTGTTTGTTATGACTACAAAACATTGATAACTTTTGAAACCCCTCTCTTTTTGTAGCTTTTGGGGCATCTGTGGAAGAACACATTGAAAAAGCTTTCCCCCCTTCTCACCAGCTAAAGCTGATTGATTTGAAATGTAGGTTATCTGACTCATGGGATGAGCAGATTGCTGCAACGTCTTGCCTCATATTCTTTGGACCACTAACAAGAACCCAATGGTAGATCCTTTGCACTGTTGTAGCAATTCTGCATTTTGAAAAAAAATAATAAATTGACCTACTTTTGCTACCCAGTAGTCGTATAGTTGGTGGTCTAGTTAATAGTAATGCTTGGTAAACAGAACAAGCATATAAAACGTATATAAGAGGAGGTGGTTGATTTTGAGACCTATCAGTTTCAAACAAGTTAATCGTCACTCTAAGAATAGTACCCATGAGGAAAATTTTAATTACGGTAGGCCACCAACTCATTATTCTGGCGGTGAATAGAACTTTCCTGAATTAGGACAGAAGTTGAGAATGTTGGCCATGATAAATGAAAATTATGAGAGGTCAATGATTGTCAAGGCGAAGAATTTTCAGCAGGAGATATATGTTGGAAAATGAAAACGATCAATCCAGAACTAATACATATTACATCCTTGTAAAATTGATGTATCCAGAAGGGTTGCTTGTAAGAGTGCCCTTTTATCCTCTGAGAACTGATGCCATCGTAATTACCTTCCTAGTTTCTCCCTGAAGTTCATTCGTATATGTGGAACAATGCTCTGGGATTTATGGACACGTGAGTGATGCATTTGAACGAATTCTCCGTGGTTAGGTAAATCCAAAAAAAAAAAAAAAAAGGAAAAGTGGAATGAACAGTGTCTCACTTGATATTGGGCCTTTCACCATATTAAAGCTTTGTTTTTTTGCGAAAGGGACTGCTGAGGAAAATTTTCCGTTTTTCTTTCCCCATTATAAAATGATGAACCTGGCTCCACATAAAAGCTGCTACTGCAGTCGTAGTTTTGGAGACGCATATGGTTACATGTTTAGAGCTATTTTGCCTTGTATAAGAATCTCATGTTAGTGTTGTGATCAACAGGCTTAATGCAGTATCTTGTAAGAAGGCCAATGAGCAAAGAAATTTGAGAAATGAGGATGAAATTGAAGCTCCAAGCCAAAGCCGGCTGTTTGAGCCTAAATTGTACATCCGTGGCACTGGGCTTGAACCAGATGAGTTGGCAAAGCTTTTGGTCATCTGAAGGGATTTCTTTCTCTACTGTTACATATGCCTCAATCCCCAAGGGCAATTGAGTAATGTCGGTTGTGTTTGGTGGAGAGTTTAGTTTAGTTTAGTTTTGGTAGTGGGTGGAGAGAGAAATAGATTAATGATTGAAGATAGGGTTAATGATTGGAGAGAGATAGAGAGAGATGTGAAAGAAATAATTGGAAAAATGGGGTAATGATTGGAGAAAAAAGTAGGGTAATGATTGAAAAACAAAACTAAAACAAAACTAAAATGGCAAACGAACAAAGCAGTCGTAGTTGGTGCCAAAGACTGGGAGGTGGAAATCTAGCATGGGGAGTTCCACAGATTTCTTGAAAGCAGTAATGAGGAGAAACTGTTTTGTGCTGCGACTTCTTGTGCTTGTGCTAAAAAGGAGCCCACAAATGATAGAGCTACAAGGATTAATGCCACTCCCTCGGCTTATCATCAATAGTGTGTCGTGGCTGCAATGGTTTTATATTTCTTCCTCAAATATATGTATAACAAATGATGCATCTAACCAAGTATCAAAGCTTCCATCTTAAATAGGAGATTACTAGTTCTTTAACCTGTTTTAGACTATTCCTAGATAAATTGGTGAAATTTGAGTTATTCGAAACTTATTGTAGACGATATAATATAAGAACAACACTCAGCACTTGTTCCTCGTACTTGGTACTCTAGTTATTGTCTGATTTTGTCTGTTAAAAGTATGATAAAGCTTATCGTGCTGAAAATATTCTCAAAATCTGTAACACCATGTTTGGATTATGTATTTGTTGAGGCAAAGGAAAATGATAGGGACAGCGAAGAAACCAATTTAGCTTCTTTTACTTCAAATTTTTTTTTTTTCTCTTTTTTCCCTCATAACCTTCCTCTTCTTCTAGGTACCTCTCAAGAAATTCATAATCCAAAGATATATAGCCTAACTTTGGGAAGGCTTTTTTGTATTTGCCTATAACTTATCTGAAAAGACGTGTTGATACTGGTCTGTCGGGTCCTTCAACAGAGACCTCAAGGCACTCCAGTGGAATAAGCTGCGAAAGATTTGGTACAATGTTTGATATCAGCTTCCTTCACTTTTTGTAATGACACTTAACCTTTCAGGACCGGTATTTTGTTGGAGGTAAACGGTGAAAGGATGCCATTGAAGCTTGGAGATTTCTGTTATGTGTATGAACATGCTACTTGTTGGATTATAACTCAATCTTGACACAGGGACGAAATAATAAGAGCATAAGTCACACCTGTAAGTTTCCATCTCAAATTCCCCTTTTCATGTTCATAATTTACTTCCTCCATCCCCATTTGTTTGTCCCTTTTCACTATTTTGGACATCTGAAAAAATGACTGTATTTTTCTAATTTATTTGTTTTTGACTTTTTAGATGATTATATATGCTTTATCTGAAAGAGCTAATAGTATTAGTTAAAATAATTGTTTTTTTTTTTTAAACCAAAATATTTTGTTTGTTGAGCTGGCTAAAATACTTTGTTTGTATATCTATCATTCTGAAAGTTGAATTGGATCCTTTGTACTAGTAGGGATGACAATTTTGCTCGAACCATTGGTTTACTGAACTGATTGGTGTGGTTTTTAACCGAGGTTTTGGTTATTGATTTTAAAAAACCAGCCAGTTTGGTTCCGGTTTTGGTTTTATTTGCCAATCGAACCGTAACTGAACCATAATATAATTACATAATTGAACACCCTATATATACCCCATATACTGAAATACACCTCAGTCGGATATTTTGTTGTGGACATTTTGCTTCTTTTAACTTTATTAAAAATTTTGATCACCAGTGTTGGTGGAAAACAGAACGGTTTTATTTGCCAATCGAACCGTAACTGAACCATAATATAATTACATAATTGAACACCCTATATATACCCCATATACTGAAATACACCTCAGTCGGATATTTTGTTGTGGACATTTTGCTTCTTTTAACTTTATTAAAAATTTTGATCACCAGTGTTGGTGGAAAACAGAACGGTTTTATTTGCCAATCGAACCGTAACTGAACCATAATATAATTACATAATTGAACACCCTATATATACCCCATATACTGAAATACACCTCAGTCGGATATTTTGTTGTGGACATTTTGCTTCTTTTAACTTTATTAAAAATTTTGATCACCAGTGTTGGTGGAAAACAGAACCGAACCGGCAACTGTGGTTTTGGTTATTCTTCAGGTAAAATGAAAACCGTCTGTTTTGGTTTTACGTATATGTTTTGGTTTTGGTTTTGCCAATGACCGAACTAAATCACACTGTTGTCATCCCTAATCCTATGTACTAGGCTTATTTCATAAAACAATTACCTATGAACTGTGAATTTACCTGGGATTTTAGAGAAGTTGAGCTCCAGAGCTTCGTCACATGGCAAAATACAGGCAGAAACTAAGCAGATCTTTTGCTTGGATTACAAGAAGCATATATACCGATCAATGAAAAAGAGGTAGAATCCTGGAAGCATGATGATGCAGAATGAGTAGCCCGCATGGATGCAGAAGGAGAAGCCTGCATGGACGATAAAGACAGACAATGAAGAGTAGACAGAGTGAATCTAGAACAAGAGCTCAATACCTGCAAAATTTGCCTTCATTTCATTTTGTGTTTTCGTTTACTTAGGAGAAAGAAACAATGAATTTGTGTTTCTTGAAAGGTGGGTTGTTTCGGAAAAATAAAATTCTGATCGCAGTTTCTGAAAACAAATTGCCAAACAAAATTCAATATTTGACGTTTAATTTGCATGTTCAGATGCAGAGGTGGTGTGCCGCGGAAATTTGGTTTGTCTTTTATGAACATATGTGCTTATTCCCTGGTGACTTTACGGAGGGCTTGGATCCCAACCAGTTGGTTTTCAACCAGTTTGGTCCAGTTATGGACCATTTAGGACCCACAACAATGGTCGGAATTGTTCACTTTCTAGAGCTCGTCGAGAACAATGACTACGCCAAAAACATGTTGATCGAATACCGTTTGACAAGGCGTTGAAATGCATTAAGTTTGTAAAAAAAAAAAAAGTGTGCGACACTGATTGCCACTCATTTGACACAATTATATGAAGATCAATGCCTTTCGATGTCATATCAAACGGGATTCAATCAAATTGATTTTTGGCGTGGTTAATGTTCTCGATGAGCTTTGAAAGTGAACAGTTCCGATCATTGTTGTAGACTCGGGATGAGCCCACAAACAATCCATAACTGGACAAAACTGGTTGGAAGCCAACTGGTTGGGATCCAAGCCCCTTTACGGAATAGTTATCGCATCTTTTGACTCTAATGCAAATTTATCAACTTTACATGTCATGTCATGTCAAAGTTTGCAATCATTGGTCGGAGATGCTCAAGAGCCACAAAGGTTTCACTCCTCTCATTTGTCAATGGGAAAGTTTGGAATAAAGATGGTGAAGTTAGATCTCCTTGGAGATTTTCGCACTTCGTAGAATCTTCTTAAAAGCATTCATGTGGTTGTGCAATTTGCTAAGTTTGAATAGAAATACATGAAATGCAATTTACTTCTTTTCTAACTATTTGATCACAATTCTTTTTTTTTTTTCCGACTCCTCACGTCAAGATGAAAAGTAAAAAAACTTTTCCTAAAGTTAATAAGTGTTTATCTACACGTAAAAATAAACCAATTTATAATAGTTAAGTGAGACGGCTGCGCATTATGGTTCAACCATAGGCTAATATAGCATTGTGAGTGGTATAAACATTGAACACGTTTGTGCACATAACACTGCTAATAATCTTCAGTTTTGTTGTTGCTGCTGTTGTTGTAAGTTGATTAACTTGAAGTAAGCCCCATCTCTTTTCTCAACAAGAGTAGAATGAGTCCCTTGCTCTATAATCTTTCCGTCTTGTATAACCGATATCTGGTCCGCATTTTTAATAGTTGAAAGCCTATGAGCCACCATAACCGTGGTCCGATTCTTCATCAACTGGTCCAATGCTTGTTGCACCACTCGCTCCGACTCCACATCCAGAGCACTAGTGGCCTCATCTAGAAGCAAGATTGCCGGATTTTTTAGAACAGCCCGCGCAATGGCCACTCTTTGTTTCTGCCCACCGGATAGTTGCACTCCCCTTTCTCCAACTATGGTTGAGTAGCCCTCTGGGAGGGCACTTATGAAACTATGGGCATTCGCTAGTTTGGCTGCTTCAATCACTTCTCCTTCCGAGGCCCCCTCTTTCCCATAAAGGATGTTTTTGAAGATTGATGTGGCAAAGAGAGCTGGTTCCTGTTGGACTAAGCCAATGTGTGTGCGGAGAGATTTGATCTTGAGTTTTTTAACATCTTTCCCTGCAAGAGTTTCAAAAAGCTCATTTAAGGCCAAGTTGATTGTTGGGTTGGTGATGCCTGATTTGTATTGGACACCTCATCATGCATTAACGGAATTTATTTTCAAGCAACAAGGGTATTTTGGGGATTTGTTAATGAAAACCTGTCATATATAGTTCTCGCTTACTTCGATAATATAGTAGAAGCTGGAGTAAGTCTTGCCAAACCTCCTATACTTGTGCGTTGTGCTTTGTTGTTGTGATTGATTATTTATTTGTTCTATTATGTGTGTACACAGGATGTTTGGTCTCATACAACTAAAAATAACACGAGCAGCGGAATTCATCAAAGATAAACTCACCGTCAATCATCACGTTCCCGTCTATTGGATCATAAAATCGTAGGACAAGTGCAAGCACTGAGCTTTTACCAGAACCACTCCTTCCCACTAATGCCATGCTCTGGCCCGCACAAACTACTAGAGTCAAGCCCACGAAAATCAGCTCATCAGGTCTTGATGGGTAGCTAAATTGGACACCCCTTAGCTCAATCATACCCTCGACCTTTGCAAGCTCTTCTCCGGATTCACCGATTACCTCAGCCTCCCGGTCAAGCACTTCAAAGACCGATGCCACCATTTGGTTCCCTTTTAGAAGGTCAGGTACCATTGCCAAAGTCGAGCCCATGGCTAATGCTGTCACAACTAAAACCATAAATGTTTTGATGATAGATTCAAAGCTAGAAAGCTCCTTCCCCATCAAAACAGAACCATACCTGCAAAATATTAAACAAGATAGTGTATTAAAATTCATTTTATTTTAAACTCCTAAGACTTTCATCCCGGATCCAAATTTTGCTGACTCTATTTGGAATCTCTCAGCTGGAGAGACATATACAATAAGGTCTACTTGGTAGGCCTTTAGGGTGCCTAACCCCCCCTTTTTTATATGGTTTGCGCATCATATCCCTCGATGGGCTTTTATTCATTGGCTTTCAGTGTTGGGGAGGCTGTCCACCAAAGATAGGTTATCCTCTTGGGGCATAAATGTGGATCCTAGATGTGACTCTTGCTCTGAGGAGGATGAATCCCACCCCTAGTTGTTCTTCTCTTGCATCTATGCTACATAAGTATGGTCTGCTATTCTGGTATGCAATGGGATTACTAATGGTCCAGTGGAGTTTCTTAGTGTCTTGAGTAGGACCAAGCAATTCAGATGTGGGAATTCTATGGCTTATATTGTTTTCGGATTGTCTTTTACTGCCATAATTTATTGGCTTTGAAGGGAGAGAGATGGAAGGGTTTTTCAAAACCAGAGTCTGGGTTATTCTTCTTTGCAAGGTATCATCGTAGATGACATTCGTTCTTGCCTTAGCTCCTGGAGAGGAGTGTTAAGCCATCTTCTCATAACCTTGCCATTGCTGCTGCTTGGAGAATCAGTAGGAAGATTTTTTTCCCTAAACTGTTTTGGGGTTTAGTAGCTGATTGATTGATTGTTTTCCTAGTTTGTGTTTCTGGGTTGCGAAGTGGCGTGACCTAGTCTCTTGATCGTGGTTGGTTTGTGCTTAGTAATATCGTACTGACCAAAAAAAAAAAGAAGTTACAAGAAAGCTTATTCAAAAGAGTTGCACTTGCACATATAGATAGTACATGGACTTAGTCCATAAAGTGCTAAAAAAGGACCTATGCCACATCTGTTGATCACAGCTACATGACAGCTGACTGATACATAGACCAGGCTACCGATAACAGCTGAGGGTATGGGTTTAAGTGTCAGGTTCATACAATTCATGTTTTAACTAAAACACAAATATTGGTTTATGATTCATGTATTGGATAAGTTAAATGATGTTTAAGGGACACGCAATTTCACATTAATATGAGCTTTTTATGCACAATGAAAAGGTAAATTTATATTTTCTAGACCTAATTAGATGTCAGACACTCCTGTTAAGTTTCCAACACAAATTCTTAAAGACATTTTTCGTGCCAAAGTAACGAAGATCAAGCTAAAACCACATACCATAAAGCAAGGCCATAGGATGAGAAGATGAAGAATTGAGTTATGCCATAGAATATGCCAGCAATTTGACCGCGAGTTAATGACTTTCTTGAAGGATCAACGAGTTCTTGAGCATAAAGATCCAGAACCTTCTCTTCAGAGCAGAAAGCAATCACGGTGCGGATGTTACTTACCGACTCGCTAGCAAGCATGTTAGCTTTTAGATAGGCTTTGCTCAAGTTGCCACCGTACCCTTTCATAAACATTTTCTGTAACAACATGAAAAAGAAAACTAGTGAAAAAATCCCTTCAATCTCAGTTCTTATCCACAAATCAAAGTTGGAAGGAGTAGGAAACCTCGCTGAGGTGACCGCTAATGATTAAGGGATATGTCGCCATGACAACAAGTGCAATCCTCCAGTTCAACATGAAGGCAATAACGAATGAGGTAACAACCAAACCAAAATTTTGTATGAGAACTGTTGAGCGATCAACAACTACGTTTCGCAACAAAGTTGCATCACCCTCTAACCGCGATGCAAGCATGGAACTTGCGTTGTTTACATCATCAAACCATCCAATCTCATTTTTCAGAATGGCTGCAAATAGTTACAGAAGGATACTTTAGCCAGAAATGAAGGAAAGAAAACAGCAAAGAAACCCTTCAACATCTACACAAATAACTATTTTTTAACTTGTTATAAATTTGGATGGCCTAATATACACGAAACGAACATAATTCTGTAATTTGGTTCCCATTACCTCAAGCGGAAGCAAGAAAATAAAGAATGTTGCACAAACTAATTTTGAACAACTTTAGTTCTTTCGAGTTCTAAAAATAAATGCCCTTAAGACAAACTATTTATGGAGCGCCTCAAATAATACTGCCACGTCCCATATTGTTCAAAAGAAACAATTTTTTTTCTCGACTAAAGTCAACATTGTCAGTTGTAGTTAGTGAGGTTTAAACCCCTGTTAAATGTATGAGAATACATGGTACCTACCACTTGGCTATCAATCCACTCGCTTGTTCAAAAGAAGCAATTGAGATCTTTTCATTTGTGAAAAAATTTGGTAAGCTAATCACAAAACTATTTTTTTGGTTGATCTGATTAAAGACATGACTCTCGAAAATGGAAAAATAAAATGGATGGAGTACATTTGTAAAAACTTTATAAAGAGAACAATGGTGATCTGTGTTACATAGACTCGGGTACCAATCTTGGATAAGGGTATGTGTCCATGGGTCGGATTCATCTAATTTATATCTCAAGGACATGGCAAACCACACCAATGCAATAACGTTCCTCACTATGTTTGTTTTAGTATGTAGGGGAACCTTGGGACATTTCATGCATAATATAAGATCTCTATGCATAGTTCACATTAAATTTGAATAGCAAAATATATTTTTTAGGTGAAAGTCTAACAAACTAAACATGTCGGACACAAATCCCTTGCTCTTATCCAAGCGTCAAAGAGTCAGACATGAACACCTCATGTAATTAGAAGAGTCCATGTAACATAGATGGTGATACAATGAGTAAAGACTGGAAGTTGACTTGTTTTTTACCAGCAAACATCATTTCTCGCACGCGAAGAGTAAGCCGCTCTCCCATGATTCCAAACGAGAGATGTGTGATGACATGAACAATGACAGTTATGGCAGCGCCTCCACAGAAGAGGAGTGAGATCTTCTTGACTTCACGAGTTGTTGTGTCCCAGTCCATGTAGTAAGATACAAGAGCCTGAGTGACACCAAGAGCAAAAAGAGGCATTTGGGCTCCTGCAATAAGTGCACAAATTGTGCCGGCAACCCCATAAATCCATTCAGGCCCCACCATGGAGTACAGTCTTCCACTGGACACACGGAGTGGCTTACTAGTCTCTAGCCCATCAGCTCCAATTCGAACAACTAATGCTTTATCAGACTGAAAACTTGAAACGCGGCTTGTCTGGGGTAATTCATAGGGGCACTTAATGCTGCAAAAATGATCAAAAGATAGGGAAAATTAAGATGTTGGTACGTATTAGAGATTTTTGGTGAAATGAATTTATGTAGATTAGAGGTGTCATTAGAAAAAAATGCTCGCTAGAAAATGCAGTCCCCGAGAGGAAGATTTTTTTTTTTTTGAGTCAAACGTAAAAGCTGTCTTTAAGGCATTGTGGAAAATAAGTTTCTTCACTCCATCTTATATTTTTTCTCTGACCTTTTCCCATCTTTCCCACCAAACCCTCGACAAATCCAAACGCAATCTAAATGTACAAAGATGAGGAAAGTAGGACTTTTTTTCTCCGTTCTTAAGAAATACAACAAAATAACAAAGTGTCCTCTTTCGTTGTAGAGTGAACATCATATTGGTGCAATATTTTAAGGATGATGCCGCAAAAACCAGTATTGCATTTGTCAAACGGAGCATATATCAAGCCACAAAGCTTTCTCCCGAGTACCGAGTAAGTCACCCTCTGAGCTTTGTTTAATGTAATGTTGTTAAGCATCCTAATCTAATGTCTACACTCTACAGCATCAACAAACCGTAAAATTTACCTTACCTAAGTGGTCGTCCCAAGATAGGTCCCCGTGAAGGGGCTTGATACAAGGAAGCTTCTACTTGGAGTTGAACAAGCGACGCATAAGCACTATTTGGTTGTGAAATGAGTTCATCGTGACTTCCAGTTTCTACTATTTTCCCGCTTTGGACAACAGCTATCACATCTGCATTTCTAATGGTAGAAAGCCGGTGGGCCACAACTACTGTTGTCCGTCCCACCATCACTCGATCAAGTGCTTCCTGTACACTCTTCTCACACTCCGCATCAAGTGCACTTGTAGCTTCATCTAGCAGAAGTATTGAGGGGTTCTTTACTATTGCACGTGATATTGCAATTCTCTGCTTCTGTCCACCTGATAACTGTACTCCCCTTTCACCCACCTGCAAATGAAATTCCATTAATTTTTTCAACAATAGATATTCCCTCCTCGTTTTCTTTTAGTCTATGTTTTGAGAATTTCATTAGGAAGAAATTTCAAAAGGATAAGAGAAGGCTAGGGATCTTTTGGAGCTAGTTTATTTCCTTTTTTCGCTCACTTTTAATTTTCCTCCTATGTAGCATTGACACAGTCATGCAAAACGACATGACACAGACACCACACCAACACTTGAACAAGTAAAATGTATGAAATTGGAGGGCATGACACGTTGTGGGACATGCTAAAATTTTCTTTTATGTATACTATTGTAGGGATAAAAAATAACAAAATAAATAAGGCTCCCATGTAAATATGCAAACACCATATATCATTCACCAAAGTATTCGAACAAAAGCATTCTGTCATTTATGAGTCTTTATAATCAATAGAGTTATCCTCTGTCTCACAAGAAATAAAACTTCTTTAAGTTTTACTCAGAGCCAACTATTTCTGTTTAACACCCGCGACTTGTTTTGTGAGTGTCCCGAGAGTACTAGAATATTTTTTAGAGTCTCTCCGGAGTGTCCCAAAGACTGCAAACGAAAAATATTGACATAAAATAGGATAATTTGGATTTGAGTGTCGGACACGTATCTGAAGAGTATTCGGAGAGTGTCAATGTCCAACAAGTGTCCTAATCGGTGCGAGACCTTTGAGGAATTGTTTGTGCTACATAGCCCTCCGCTAATCTCTCCAAACTCCAAGTTTGCCATTAAAGATAAAGAACCAAACTGTTCTAACTTGGCAGTGTCAATATCCAAAATTAAAATCATGAGTTGATGCTTGGACATCACAGTTTTCTACAGAAATACTGAAAGTAATATTAGGGGAAAATGCATAAGTTATACAGTGATAGTAAAAAACAAAGTAAACATATCTTGGAACCAAACTCGTCTTTCTGTAGTATGAGTTTCATCTTTCCTTTTATGTTTCATTTGGTTCCCACCAGATTGACCAGAAGAAATAAACTTCTCGAAATTTAAAAACCCATACTAAACTTTCTTAGTGGACAATCGATTAAATTTTATTGCATTTTCATGAATCTTCTTGGCAACCACGTAAGGCCAAAACTTTGAGAACAAAAACAGAGAAACAACCATGAAATGTGTTGCTCCATAGATGGTCAAATGAATAATCTTTCAGTTCGTTATACCTGAGTTTCAAATCCATCGGAAAGGTTGCTGATGAAACCGATTGCCTCAGAAAGTCTTGCAGCACGTGTAATCTCTTCAAGGGTGGCACTATTTTTCCCATAGAGAATATTTTCCCTAATGGTTGTAGCAAAAAGTGCAGGCTCTTGATTTACCAACCCAATCTGTTTTCGTAACCACTTGAGGTCAAGCTGCCAAATATCAGTTCCATCCAGTAGTATCTGTCCAGAGAGGGGCTCATAGAATCGCTCAATCAAAGATACAACTGTGCTCTTTCCGGACCCACTTGCTCCCACAAGGGCTACAACTTTCCCGGAAGGTATGTCAAGATTGAGCTTATTGAATATCATGACATCAGGTCGAGATGGGTAGCTGAAACATACGTCATTGAACTGTATATGGCCTTCAATGTTGTCTAGTTTCCTTCCATTTTTTGAGCTGGTTTTGCTTATTGTATTTCTCTCTATCATCTCAAATATGGGATAAGCAGCTGTCTTTGCTCTGATGAATGCAGAGATGTCTGGTGCTGCTTGTCCCAGTGACCTATGTTAATTATTTAAGAGATAATGATTGAGAGGTTAATTTGTTTCCTGATTATTGACATGTGGAACACAAGTTTAGCATGCAATTAATGACACCACCACCACTATCACTATGAGATGTTTGATGTTCGTCAGTTCTCACAATAAATAAACATTCTTATTGTATTTTTCTATTAGACACAATGGAATACGACGTAATCTATTAGTGAAGAAGAGAGCCTCTATTGTTGCGTTCATGAAAAATAGAAGTGAACCACTGTAGTTGGTTTGTGTTCTTTCTTGTTATTCGTACTTTCCTTCCCAACTTTTTCTATCTAAAATCTAGAAATTCCATGTTCAAATATCGCTATACCTATATTTTACTACCCAAAATCGAAAACAAAGCTATAACTCTGTGAAAAGCGTAGTGAACTTGCTTCCAAGTCCGTGTTGAATATGAAATATAAATTCGTGTTGTGCTAAACAGGCTAAAGTGACTACTAAAACAATTTCTTAGAACTGGAACACATGTTACACACTATCTATTTGGTAATTCTACAAACTCAAATAGCCACCTAACAGGAATAGATGAATCTCATATCCAATGCTGTGACACAAACCAAATTCTTTAGGTTGCCTTCCTATTTCCACGATGAAGTTGTAGATTCGTCTCGATTTCACCACCATATAATCAACATCTCAAATTTAATTTCTGTGACAGTCAAAAAGTGGTTGAACAAAGAAGCAAAAGTACAAGACTTACAGTCCGGAAATGACAACATTGAGCATGGTAGTGAAAGAATCTCCTCCATCTGCAATGTTCTTATGAACAACAATGCTGGTAAACCAAACGAGCAATGACCATGAAAGAAAAAGAACACAATGCAGGGTGCCCAATCCCAGACCCTTGGCAAGACCGGCTTTCTTCCCATACTGGTAAGTGCTCAAAAGTGCTGTTCTATATGATCTTAATGCCCTTTCCTCTCCTGCAAATGCTTGAACTGTTCTGACATTTCCAATCACCTGAGAATTTTTGTAAAGTTAGAATAAAGTGAGAGAGAAAGCCAACGCCTACTCCTTAGTAGTAGGAACCTCCTCCCAGGGTGGCAAATCCACCTCAAAACCTCACTCCCGCGCTCCAAAGTTAGACTTTCCTAGGAACCTCACTCCCGCCGAGAAAGCCCAAGTAGGATAGAACCTCTTAAAGTAAAAATCCCAAAGGAAACAACAGTAAAATTAAGATACCAAGCATGAGAAAACATGAAGGATGGTAAGAAACTTGAAAAAGATTAACTCAAATTTTGCTAAAGTTTACTAGACATATTTTTTATATTTGTAATGGATTTTAATTATGAATCATAACATTCACTTGTTTTTTATATGTTTGTCTATATATATTATTCCTAGACGCTCCCCCTCGCTCCCTTGAAGTTTATGATCTTCTGCTTCTTGTCCCCACTCTTATCCCACCCTTGAACTTGCTTCATGCAACTAAGGTATGTTCATACAAAGGATGCTCTCCACATTATCAAATTGGACAAATGAAAGTATTGACACCTAAACCTAACCAAAAAAGGGAAAGAAAAAAACCACCATCTTGTTTTATTTTCAATGGTACTAAAAACACATGCTTGACTTCACACCCAATCTACATAAGCTATATGCCAAAACGTAAACATTTTTTTTGTCATCTATTGTTAGTGAAAAAAGTCCAACACATAGGTGCATTAATGGTTGCTGGTCAGGATAATCAATAATGTAGGTTGTGGTTCATCCTTGAGATAAGTGGGGGATTGTGTACCTCATTGGCTCAAACCTTAGGCAGGTGAAATACTTGCTCTAGGTCTACAATTTCCTAGCCTTATAAGAAGGCCCACCTCAAATTTTCAAAACTTTTGCACTTTACCTTATTTAAAATTTTTAAGCCTTGCAAAACAAATCTTATGCATCTTGAAGCCTATAGGAACCTCGTCATCTAAAAGGTCAACAAATTCAAAATTTTCCTTTTTTTTTTTGTTGGGGGTTGTTAAGCCCTCAATACATTGGTAAAGCATCGCCCGATTGCCTAACAAAAAAGTAAACCTTCTTATCTAATAGCCATAAAATGCAGAAACCGCTTTTGTCCAACTGTGCTACTACATGATGCAAAGAATCTCATCTTGATTTTAAGAAGCTATACCACAACCAATTACAAGAATACATATGGGAAGAAAGGCACAGTATTTCAACACCAAAATAGTCAATAAAAAATTTAGGATGCAAAAGAACCTTTTGAAAAGTTCATTTAGGCCCCATAGAGTATTGAGTTGGCCCTACCGTATGTGACGAGACAATGTCTCATTATGCCACGGTATGCCGTAGTCAACTTGTACAACCAAATGTAGGGTAAACCAGCCCTATCTCTGGATAACTATTTAATTTCACCTTTTTTATCGGGCAACCAAACGTGCTTCATCCATAATATGTATATACACACAAGAATAAGACCCCTTGAGTCCGTGACACTATAAAACTTCTTAATTGGAAATGTCACTATATGCAAAATGACCTAATTCATTGTTGCATAAATAAATAAAAAATGCCTTGATAAACGTACATATACATCTTTACATCCATGTATTGAGAGAGAGAGAGAGAGAGAGAGAGAGAGAGAGAGACCTCTTCAGCGATTTCACCAGCCTCGACGTAGGATTTGCGGACCTTGGCAATGAGACCAGTGACTACAAAAGCATAAATGCCACCAGCAAGGGCGATCAAGGGCACAATAGAGAGAGTGACGAGAGTGATTTGCCAAACCCTAAAGAAGCCGATTGAGAAGCCAGCTATGAACCTGCTGATGTAGTGCATAAAGTTCCCCACCTGCCACCACAACCCGTTTGGAACTTTAGAGAAAACGGAAAAAAAAAAATGAGAAAAAAATGAGTGGGAAATGTTACTTCACAGAATTTAAAAGTTGCCATTTTCTTCTCTCTTTCTCTCCTAACTAAACAAGAGAGGAAGGAATTTTTTAATTTTCTCTTCTTTTCCCTTCTTTTCCATAAGTTTCAAACAATTTATTACTATATCAACCACTGTAGTAAAAAGTAAGCCACTTTATGTGCACACTTCACAAACTACATGGTATTATGTGCACACTTTTAAGCCATAGAGAATGTATCTGCACGTGGCCGAAACCACAAGGGTCAAAAGTGAACTTTGCCCTAAACTATGGACAGATTACAGGCCAAGTTTGCCATATTGGCATTGCTAAATTGGTTTTTGTTTGCTGGAGTGTTAAAAAGTCAAAAAAAGTACCCCTCCGTCCTGAATTGCCTACCCCTACGAAAAGTCGTGCAATTTTCGGTTTAGAAAAATAAAGTACTTCCAAACATCATTTTTCAAGTTTCTCTACACCAAATTAAAGTACTTTAAGAGCTCTTTAATATGATGCAAAGAAATTAAAAAATGGTGCGGGAAAGTATTTTATTTTTTGATCTAAAAATTACATGTCTTTTCGTAAGGGTCCAGTAATTTGGGATGGAGGAAGTAATGTTTTTTCACTGGCTTGGTGCCAAGGTAATGTATGTAATGTAATATGAAATATGGACCATTGAACTCATCGCATTTGTTAAAGCAACTTATGTGGCTTAGATGATGTGTCAAGTTTGGCAATTGTCAAAGTTGATGTCACATTTAGCACCAAGAATGACCAAAATTTGGTATTGAGTTCGGCACAAGGGTGCATAGTGTTTTGCCATTCTTGATACCCATTTTTGGCTTTGGCATAAGATTTGGTACATGAGTGAACTTGCTCTTATTACAACAAATCGTTCGTATATACTTAAATGCCTTTTTCAAAAAATAATTTTTAAAACTTATTATAGATTACACTAGCAAAAGATTAAAAAATTACTACCAATGCTCCTGAACCTATTTGATGTAATTTTGGTGCAATCGAAAATTAAACTTTTAAATTAAATTCGTTACTATTTTTGACGTAAATCAGATGGCGCAAGTGAAATTTAACAAACTCAAAGTTGTTAAATTTGACATCAATGTGACTTTTTCATTTTTTGGTTGGAATATAGAATTTATAATTTTTTTCTAAAATAAGGGGCCCAAAAAGTTTCGTAGTACTATTTTTTAACGATCAAGGTTTTCACATTGTTTAATGGAGAAATAAAAATTAAATAAAATTACCTTCTCAGAAATAGCATCCTGAATCACAATAATGTCGCTAGTAATTGCACAAATCACATCTCCAGTTGAGGCCTCTGTATCAAAATGACTAATGTCTTGATTCAACATTGACCTCAAATATGCCATCCTCATTTTCGCCGCTTGCCTTTCTCCCGTATGCATCCAACATGCCACCTCTATTTGTATATTGATTCGCATACGCATATGACATATTTTGATTAGCTAGAAATAAGACATATTAACTAAAAAATGAAACATTTAGTAATAGTGATATGGTGACTGTCTTAGTGCATTATATTTTGGTACTATATGATACGACCAGGGGCCGACCCACCTTGGGGCACGTGTCCCCACACCCCTTTAAATTTTTTTCCGATTCTGTAGATATATTATATATGTCGAATATGTGCAAGTAAGCAATGTTTGATGCAGTGATAAAGTGCTGGCTTTGTGAACATGGACTAGTTAATTACATGTTAAGATTGACTTAGACAAAGATTGAGTCTCTAAGGGCATCTGTATCAAGCTTGCTAAAAGACCATGCAAACGAAAGTAGCCAGAGAAATCCAAAGAAACTCCAAAATGTACTCTGCCCTAGGCTTGCTATAATACCCTGCAATATGAAAGAGGAACAGTTCCTCGTTTAGTCAACCGAGGAACTATTTACTAGTCACTCTATATACTACTATTTTTCTTAGTCCCACCTCCTATTATTATATTATTTTATCGAAAGTCCCTAATTGTTTGCACTACCAGCCATTTTGAGAAGAAGCCCCACATTAGTTTAATTGTTTATTTAATTGAAAAGAGAGTGTGAATAAAGAGTCTGATGCAGTAAATATTTTTAAATTGAATAGCTAAAGTAATAAAGTGGCTTTTGGCTCTCTAATTTGGTCCAAAATTTAAAGATGCTAGTGTGGATGCTCTAAGACTTGGTGCCTCAAGAGTTTGCTAAGCGATTCTTCGTGTCTGGAGCAAGGGTGGACTGTAGTCCATTCTCAGTTCGGATGTGAAGATCATTAGGAAAGTAAAGAGTATCCCCACCATTCTTGTAAGCGTCACTAAAGATTGATTTTATTGTCTTTTAGTTGCGTATAGACTGTGTCTGTGATCGAGTCCCCCACTCCCCCTAAGTTTTTTTAATTTTTATTTCAAAATCTTGGCACTAGAAAATAGTGCGCACCTTGGACAAAGGTTTATCATCCCATCGCCAGAACAAAGGTTTCCCCCTACTCTCCCAACGTCTCCGATCATTTGTGTAGTAGTACTTAATATGGATTCGCATATTGCATTTATACACTTTTGGTCCCCGAAACTTATACTCGTAGAGTTAATAATAAGAACATATGAACATGTGATAATTTTGATTTAACATATATAGTTGAGGTGCGCAAGTTTGCCCAAGTAGGTAGTTATTAAAACACATATATACTTTAAAATTGTTATTTTATCATGAATGCTAAAATTATTTTGGTGTGAATATGCTTAAAGGTAACTCATATATTGCGGTTACAAATAAAATTGATGCCTCCACTATGTCAAATTCCTGGGTCCGCGTCTAGATGTGACACATGAATTAATAGCAGGGATTATCAGATGATCTTCATACATTAATTAGGCTCCGTTTCAGAAACCTTCTTAAAAAATAAGCAGCTTATTTCACATTTTCAAACTCAAAAATAAAATAAATGAAAAATAATTTTTCAATTTTTTTTGCATCATATAAAAGATCTCATCGAGATCTTCCAAACAAGATCCATATTGCATATTTTTATATTTTAATAAACTCATAATTTTTGAGTTTAAAATTGTCTTTTTAAAAAATAAATTTTTTTTGTTTTGTTCCGGAACGGAGCCTTACTCAACAACTGGTTCATACCTGTCCATGATGAAAATAGTACAACCAGACTGAGGTATACGAAATCCAAAGAGTACTGCAAACAAAGAAACAGGTAAATTGTAATGACCGAAGTGGAATTCAAAAAGGGTCCCAACAAGCTAGATTAAAAATTTAGGAAAATGAGGAAATAGTGGTGGGTTAAGTATTGAAATGATCACCAAAAGCATGGATTCCCAACAATAATACTCTCTTTATCCCTAAATAAGTATTCGGCGCGTAAAATTAGGCTTTACAAAATATGCATGTTTTTTATTAAAAATTAATTTTTTTTACTATCTAATAGAACTCGTTGCTATCTATTGATTTGTGAATTTTTTTATTTTTTTAACGAAACAAATGCATCTTTTTGAAAGTCTAGATTTGCACGTCGAACATTTATTTAGGGACGGAAGGAGTAACCAATACATGGTAACCATGACTTCCTTTATTTTTATCTTTTTGACCATTTTGTCCTTATTTTGGGGTGCAAGTCCAAGAAAAATAAAAAAACAAGTACATGAAATTGTGAGAGCATACCCGTCTAATGCACAAGGCAAGTCCATAGATGGTTACCCAACGTGAGTCTATGGAATGACCACTTTCTTAGGGATGTGCAAATTTTTTGGAGAAGTCCAACAAAACCAAAGAACATGTTCATGAAGTTATGAGAGCAAGTCCATCTAATACCAAAAGGCATGTCCACATTTGGTGACCCAAAGCGGACCCATGCACTAAAACAAAAAAACACTTTTAGCGACAATTTTGTCATCAAATGGTACCTTTTGGCAAGAAAATGGTATTTTGTCGAGGAAATGGGATTTCATCACCCAATGGCACCTTTGCGAGGAAACCCATATTCTGTCGCTAGAAGGTATCATTTGGTGACCAAATAGGAATTTCATGGTCAAATGCAAGACTAATTACTTTTTAAATTTTGAAAGATTCAATATATTTTAAATAAATAATACATATCGATATATTACACATAGATTACCAAACCAAACCAAACCGAGCTTATGTCCCAATCTCTTGGGGTCGGCTACATGAATCCGTTTCCTCCATTGAGCTTTGATAATATTGCCAATTTTAATATATTACTATTTTTAAATAATTTTTAAAGTAATATTACACATAGATTACTTTAAAAATTATTTAAAAATAGTAATATATTAAAATTTGCAATATTATCAAGGAAATAATAAGTGGCGCAATGGCGACAGTGATAGTTTGGAAACCAGTCTTCCCAAGTTCGAGCAACAACAAAGTGGAAATAAATTTTCTAGTTTGTTGTTTTTGGCAATGAAAAAAAAAATCGTCGCCAAAAGGTGCCTATTTGTCGGCGAAAAAAATTTTGTTGCCAAATGGTGGCATCCCTTTTGGCATGAAACAAAAGATCGACGGTGAAATTTTTTGTCCCCAAAAGCTTTAGTGACGAATTTTGCATTTTAAGACCGAATTTGTTGTAGTGATTCAATGATTATTTCTTGAGGAATGTCCAGGTCTTATGGGACACACCTAACAAATTAAGAAGCAAGTTGATGAAATTATGAGAGCAATTCCATCTAATAAAAATGGAAATTCTGATAAAAAAAAAGAGAGTAAAAACGGAAATTCCAAAGATAGTCACCCAGAGTGGGCTAATACGTAGACTCTCTGAGGGATATGCACACTCTTTGGAGTGCAAGTCGAACAAAAGCAAGAAAGAAGTACAAAGTTATGAGAGTAAGTCCATCCAATACAAATTAAGGAAAAGTCCAAAATGGTCACCCAAAACGGGCCCATGGAATGATTACTCCCTAAGGGGTGTAGGCCTCTTGTGGTGCAAAACTCAAAAAACAAGAATTATGGGAACAAGTCCATCGAATACAAAGGGAAAGCCCAAAGTGAGTCAGCGAGGAATTGTTTAGTTTGGATTTTGAGAGAGGTCTTTGAAGTAATGAATAGTGAAGATAGATAGATAGAGAAATGTGAGTACTAGTAAGAGAAAAGACTTAATGAAAAATGTGCGCAGAAAGCGAGGTTGGTTTTGGAGACCCAAAATGAACATATATAGTCATTACTCTTTGAGAGTGTACAAATCCACATAATACAAAAGGGCAAGTCCAGAGATGATCATCCAAAGAGACCAAATGGAATGATTATTCTATGAGGGATGCACTCGTTTTTGGAGTACAAGTCTAACAAAAATAAGAAACAAGTACTTGCTCTCTTGAGTTCATGTACTTGTATCTTATCTTTGTTCAACTTGCACCCTAAAATAAGGGCAAAATGATTTGGGAACGTCATGGTTACCATGTATTGGTCATAATTATTGGAGATGCCATGTTTCTAGCTAGTCATTTAATTCAATACTTCACGCCACTGAACCGGTGAATGCTCCTCGTCCTCCATCACCATGATTTCCCCCAAAATTTGCACTCCGCGAGATATAAAGAGGTTGGGAGATAAGCTAGTTAGAATCTTGAAACACAGAAATCTACATAATAAGAGAGAAGGGTTTTTAAATATTATCTCTCTATAAATTATAACCATTGGTTTGCTCCAAAATTCTTACGGCTCTCCCTCTCGCTCTTTCAAACAATAGTAATTAATTAGATCTCACGTTCAAAATTCATATCTCTCCCTCCTCCTCCTCCTCCTCCTCCTCTCTTGTCATGAATCCAATTAATGACTCCTCCTCCTATCTCTCTATCATTTCAATAGTTTTATAATTCATTTTTGTTCAAAATGCGTTGCGCCGTACCTTTAGGCACGGACAAACCCTAGTCTATGGATAAGAGAGATAGAGGATGACTCTGGTATAGATGAGAGCAGCCTTTGGGTCAATATTTTGAAAGCCAAGTACTTAAACCTTCACACCTTGTTCACTTGGCCTAGCACTAGGGCTCCAATATGAAAGTGTGCAGTCTCATTGACGAGGAAGGGGACTGAGAACTGAGACCTTTCTCCTATTGCTAACTTTGTTAGCACTCAGACCTTGAACATTCTTAAAATCAATTTCCCTAGGTACTCCAAATTCCCTAACTGCCCTTACTGGTATAGGCTCTCTTTAAGGTAATTTTTATGTTGCTGCAGATTTTGATGTTATTACCCAGGATAGTCATAATGTGAGTGGATGGCATTGGCTTAGGAACTTAAGGTTCAAAAAAAAATTAAAAAAATCAAAGGTTTTCTATGGCTGTTCCTCCATGACAAACTCCTCTCCTCACCAATCGACTTTGAACACACAGAGGCATTACCCCCATGGGATTATGATGCAGGACAAGATTTTAGTATATGGAAGCTTTATTTTCTTAATAACTTAGTTTAGAAATTTGAATTTCTGCCACTTGCTTTGGCAACTTCTTATTTAGGAATAGTATTAGTAGTTGATTTTTTTTAGTATTTTTTGTTTATCACGTTTCCAATTTTACATTTTCTAGATTTTTCTGGAATTATCTTATTTCCTTAAAAAATTGAAATGGTCCATGCAGTTCAGTGTTTGTGTCAACTTGGTCCCTGTAATTGTAATTGACTCGATTTACACTCTGTACCTTCCATTTTGTTCCAATTTGGTTCAATTGCTAACTGCCGTTAGTCCTTTTAAATAAAGACAAAAATAAGCAAATAAAGACAAAAGTAAGCCAATAAGCCAATTTTTTCGTCTTTATTCAAAAAAATTAGATTTCGATGGTAATTTTTTACTTTTTAGGTTCCTCTCATCATAACGAAGCAATAATCTCCGAAAATTGACAAAAAACTAACAAATGCGAAAAAAATTGAATAAGGACAAAAAAATAAGCCACTTGGCTTATTTAGCCGAACAATCCCTGAGTTTATGTAATATTTTGACTTTTGGACATGGTTCTTTATCATACTGTGACTTTTGGATTTATATCATGTTGTGACTTTTGAATATGGTTCTATATGCATTTTCAGTACTATACAGAAAAATAAGGCATCTCAGTATTTGTCCACAAGTTGAACAGGTAGACAATACCAGTGGTTATGTTGCCTCATGGTTGATTATGAAAATGCTGAATTGGAGGGCAATTTTTTGTAGAAAACTATAACCAAATTTCTTCTCAGGTGCCTCCTTATCAATGGAGAATGGAAGAATTAGCTGTGTTTTGATTTAGAGGTATATTTGGTAGGCCTATGCAAAAAATCCGTCCACCTGTGGACCCGACCCGACTCGACCCGAAGGGTCTCGAGCGGGGTTGAACATGTGGTTCGGACGGGTACGGGTTCATTTTCTGTTAAAAATCAGATTTTGGTTCAGGGTCCGAGTTGGTATGTTTACCCTACCCGACCAATTCATAAAGATTAATTCAGTTTTTGGTCGGACCCGACCCGGCTTGACGTAAAGAATCGGGCTCGCGGACTGTTCTTACCCCTTTTTAGTTCGGTTTGCGGGCCTATAACATTTGTTACCCGACATGTTGGGTCGGGTTCGGGGGGGGGGGGGGAGGAAACCCTACCCGCACAACCCGTGCACACCCCTAAATTATTAGGGCAATAGGGGAATGAGAGAATTACTGTTTTAATCCCAAAAAAAGGAGGCCATTTGATTTTGCTGTTAAAAGGACCAACGGCGTACTAACAGCGGTTAGTAATTGGACCAAGTTGGAGCAAAATGAAAAGTACAGAGTGTAAATTGAGCCAATTACAACTACAGGAACCAAGTTGACACAAACACTTAACTATATGGATCATTTCAATTTTTTCCTTTTTTTTCTTCACGTGGTCACCACTCCAAATTATATCCTTGGTAGTCATTTGTGGGATCCTGATCTAGAAAAAGATCAGGGTCCTCGGAAACCTTATTAACCCCACGAACCCCATTAACGTATACAATATTGGGAAGAAAATAAAATAAAATAAAAACAGATCGGAGAGAGAGAGAGAGAGAGAGAGAGAGAGAGAATGGCAGCAAAGGAAGTTGTTTGTTCGGATTTTAGCGACGACGACTTGGACGCCATGAATATCGAGGAATCGATGGCATTTCAGGGCAGGTACATCAGGTGAGGTAAAATGGCTTTATAGCTATTTTACATGAGGAAAACACTAAAAAACTAGCAACAGCAGAGGAGCTAAAAGAAGAGGTAAATTGACTTTGCTAAAATGGTTAGGTAAATATACCGAAGCCCTGTGCATAAGGCTTTCCTTTTCTTTATTACTTTTTCTCACTCTCACTCTCCCTCTCACTCCCCCAAAAAAGAAAAAGGATAATAAAAGTAATAGTATTTTAATAGAGAATAGGTTAAATAGATAGTATTGGTGTAGTGTTAAAAGAGATATGGATAGGTAAAATGAAAAAAGTGCACTGTTTACTACTCCATCCGTCTCTTTTTAAGTGTCTTGTTTCATAACTCCAACTTATTAAAAAGACATTATCATTATACCTTTCACATCAATTTTTTCCTCCACTTTCCCTATTTACCCATCATTATTACACTTTTACTCACTAACTTTTTAAAATAAAATATACTTTTAGGGACAAAATAGACAATACACCAACTTTTATCCTCCTAACTTTACAAAATAGACACTTATTAAGGGACAGTCTAAAATGAAATACTGAACACAAAAAAATGGACGGAGGGAGTAGCAATTTTACAAAACAACCGATAAACTTGCTCTTATGAAAGAAGAGTCCAGAGGGACAACAAAGTTATTGCAGATCTCGAACAAGGGCTTTCGATACTCACGAAAGACACTGAGGTGACAAGAAGAGCGTGACAAGAAAAAGGAAGCGATGTCACGGAAAAGAAAAGATATTGAGAAGCTCCAGGCACATGTTGCAGTGTTGGGGGAATTGAAGGCATTGTCTTCAAAAAAAAAGTCAAGCTAGGCAAGATCAACTAATGATTATCAAGACGGACAGTTCAGATTGAACCTCACACACTTCTTTGCAGTTGACTGCAGAGAAGTCAGATCCTATAAATATCATCGATAATATTTCAGAGTTTCTTTCTTTTTCCTTGTGGATTTAAGGTGTGCTCGTGGATTCAAGTGTTTTTCTCGTGTTTGCTATATTTTTGTCGCCAATCCAACCAGAGTGCAGATTATCTAGCCAGGCTTGATGCAAAACATAAGGAGCTAGGACGTAGTGGTCACACACACAGAGGAAACCAAAACAGAACAAGCGAACTTGCAAGCTAGTCCAGGTGATTTTAGTGCTTGTTCCAAGTTTATCCCGTCTACGTTACAACTCTTCTATTTCCCACTAACATACTAATAACACTTCCAAGTCTTTCCTAAAAAGGAAAAAATTAGAGCAAGGGAATTGAGTATACTGGAGTGGAGTATTAATTAATTTTCCAAACTTACCTTGGCTACCCTGTGAGAAGCTGCAGCCGGAAAGAGATAAGCCGTTCCCATTACGTTTATTATTTTCCCGAAGAAAACAAAGAAAACCGGCACCGAAGCACCGTGGATGCATGCGCCCACGGATCCAACGGACATTAGAAAGCAGTCATAAGTGTCGGCGAACGCAAATAGTTTAAGAAAGGGCACTCTTTTCGGCTTCTTGATTTCTCCCTCTTCACCTTCTTTCGTCTTTGTATCATTTTCGGCCACCTTTTCGTTACCGGGAAAGGGACCTTCGTCGCTCATCTCTCTTTCAGCGCGCGCTTGTATATGTGTGAGAGTGCGTCTGTGAGAATGCACTGAATGGGATGTTTGGGTTTTTTGAGACGTTTAAAAAAAGAAACAGGCACAACAAAATGGGACGGAAAGAGTAGTATAAATAGCAAAAATCGACAGTGTTAGAGGGGTGGTGCCGTGGGGGTGATGTTATCTTGAGAGAGAGAGAGAGAGAGAACTGTTGATGGCTCAAGACTTGTTCCTCTCCGTAGTTTTGAATTGGATTTTGTTTCTCTCACTCATATACAATTCGACAAGGATTTGGCAAAAGTCGGTATTTTTATAATCAATGGGGTATCATATAGACCGTCACTTCTAAGTGTAAAAGAAAATTAGATACTAATCATTCAATGATTTTAAAGATTGGAATGAAATTTTCTTAATATGTTTGTCATACTGTTTTGTCGCGTCACCGAATATCTATAAAAAGAAATTTAATTTAAATAGTAAACCGGACTTTAACATTATTAAATTCCAACCTGTGAAGCAAGGAATATAATCTGCTGCCGGACAAATTAGTTAAGTATGATTTTGTTTGGGTTTAAATTAAAAGGGTACCCAATTAAATAATTGAGAGCTTGTTTCGTAGCATAACTTTTAGAATTAAAAAACATCCTAGATTACGCTATTCAAAAATTAATGTTATCATTACTGTGGTATAATAAGTATGCGGTATTATTGACCGAACGAATGTCGTGCGACAGCACTCAATTCAAAATAAAAAAAATTATAGTCGTTACTCATACGTTAAACTTTTGACTTGTTCCTTTACCTCGATATTTTGTGAATTGTTATCAGACGCGGATGCAACAAGGGACCAGGAATTCTTACCTTCCTAAATTTTTTTTGGATAACTATGATAGCATTCCCATTTTTCTATGTTGTGTTTTCTTTATCCCCAAGGATGGGATTAGGAGAGTCTAATGGCGGCGGCCGTCACAACAAAAATTTTAGAAAACGCAATTATTATATGTGAAAAAAAAAATTTATCCCCAACTTATATAATCTCGCCACTGCTAAATTTTTTTCCTTATTTTTTATTATATACTAGTCATAAATCTTCTAATTTTTTTTTTCAAGAAAGGAGACCCAAAAAAGTATTCTAAAACTAAATTCAATGGGCCAAAGTGAAATAATAGAAATGATGATGTGTAATTAAGAAAAAAAAAATCCACATTAATTCTAACCCTAAAATAACTTAACCTAAAAAATCAAAAAAAATTAATTATAATGCCATTCCCTAAATTTATAATGCCACTCCCGAAAGGGAGTGCGGTTATCAATTTAGGAAATCCATATAGGGATCTGGAGAGTGATATTATAAATTTGGAGAGTGACATTATCTTCATGCATACCGATGCTCTGGACTATCAATGAAAGAAACATGATAATGTGCACATAAATTGAATTAGGTCTCTAGACCTACCCTTTCTGATGCCATTTGGCTTTGATTTGGGGGCATGGTTACGCAATAAAACACGTATATATGGGCTACTATTTAAGTAGTATTATGAGATCAACCACTTTGTACATATTGCCAAAAATTAGGTCTGTCTTCAATTCTCCCCCGCTCATACCCCTAATGATTGGGGACTTATATGGGTTCCGCTGTTGTTGTTAGAGTGTCATTATCGATGCCCAAAATAAAAATTAGCCTTTTTCTATACTCTATGTGCAAATGAAAAACATCATTTACTATAGTTTTTATAATGTTATTTTAATTTTTTATGGAACCGATGACCATTAATATTACAATGCATCTTTTTATTTTTTTAGTATACATTTTGCTATTGCTAAGGTAAAATCCTAGTTCCGTCCCTATTTATCCCCATTTAAAAGCTATGCTAGTACCCCCAATATTTTAAATTGACGAAACTATCCATATGAACTTGAAACTCAAGGAAAGCATATTTTGGTTTCTTAATTTTATGCGATACGTTTTTTGTTTTTTTTTAAATCAATGAAGCATTAGGCTTTTTTTTCGAGGAACAAGATCATCCCATATATATTTTTGAATGAGGGACATTAGAATAATTCTACTCATCCAAACACCTAGGCAATTGCCGACTAGATGAAGTGTGAGTGAATCTTATAAACACAAACACACAACCCAAACCTCTGATGTGGGATTACCACACCAAAGGCTAGCCCATCGACACAGGCCCACAGATCATCCCATATATTATAGATAAGAAAAAACACAGAATAAAAAACGGACACTATCGGTTCAAAAATACAAAAACAACAAACAAACAAAACAAAAGCCTTGGATTGGGTTCCTTTGATGGTTAAGGATTTTGACTAGTTCAAAAGCCTAGAATGCCTGTCCCAAATGATTTACCGAAAAATAATACTAGTAAAAAAATGCCTGTCCCAAATGGTACCGAAATGCATAAAATCTAGAGTTGCCGTTTGTTGGGAGGATAAAAATGGAAGACATTTTTTGACGAGCACTTGTTTTTCCCATTTTTTGACGAGTACTTATTTGTTCGGTCATAAAATATTATGTCTTGTCGTGATGAATATTATATTATTTTATGATGAATGTTATAAGGGGATATTGCTTAGTATAGATATTTATTCCCAATGCAATCCCACAGTTATATTAGAGATTCGATCCAAACCTTGAAAATGACGGTGCACGATTCAAGTTGATTCTCTGTTTTTCTTGCCAAGAGGTAATGGTGAATGTTGAATGGTTAGACATTATTGTCGAAGCATTTTTGCTTAAATCAGAAAGTTCCAGGCTCGAAAATATTCCGTTGACTAAAATCAGAAAATTTCAGCTCCTCGTGTCAAGATGAATTGTAAAGTAGAACAACTTGCCCAAAAATTACAACGCGTTCATAAACCAATTCATGAAAGTAAAGCCAAACAGATGCGGATTTTCAGATGAATTCCACCATATATAGGCTAATACAGCCATCTAAGAGGTGTGTGTCGATCATCGGAACACAGCGTTTGATGATAGCTGGTCTAGACACCTTTAGTTATAAAAAATATATATATATATATATTAAAAGTTACTTGTGCAAGCAAGAGATTATGAGCTGGGGGCTCTGCCAGATGAGATATTTTGGGTATCCAGCACCTCCCATCTTGAAAGTTAGGCACTAGGGGAAAGACTATTGAATATGTTTATTATACCCTCTGTAAAATCATTTCCCCAGTATGGATGAATTATTTTCTTGTCACAGAAACAATACATTTATATGTACGCCAATAACGACAGAAAAACAAAAATGAGAAAAATGTAAAAGAAGATATATTGTCAATCAGAGCCAACAAATATGAGATGGTTACTGCTAATTAGTTCTGTTGCTGTTGTAAGCTGATTAACTTGAAGTAAGCCCCATCTCTGTCCTCAACAAGAGTAGAGTGAGTCCCTTGCTCTATAATCTTTCCGTCTTGTATAACCGATATCTGGTCTGCGTTTTTAATGGTTGAAAGCCTATGAGCCACCATGACCGTGGTTCGGTTCATCATCAACCGGTCCAACGCTTGTTGCACCACTCGCTCTGATTCCACATCCAAAGCACTTGTGGCCTCATCTAGTAGCAAGATCGCAGGATTTTTTAGAACAGCCCGTGCAATGGCCACTCTTTGTTTCTGCCCACCGGATAGTTGCACTCCCCTCTCTCCGACTTTGGTGGAGTAGCCCTCTGGGAGGGCACTTATGAAACTATGGGCGTTTGCAAGTTTGGCTGCTTCGATTACTTCTCCTTCCGAGGCCCCTTCTTTACCGTAAAGGATGTTTTCAAAAATTGATGTGGCAAAGAGAGCCGGTTCCTGTTGGACTATGCCAATGTGAGTCCGGAGAGATTTGAGCTTGAGTTTCTTGACATCTTTCCCTGCAAGAGTTTGAAAGAACTTTTTTAAGGCCAAACTAATTGTTGGGTTTGTGAGGCCTAAAATGTATTTCGGTGATTTTTTAATGTAAACCCATCGTATCTAGTTTTCGCTTCCTTCGATGATATAGAGCAAACTGTCGTGAGCCCATGGGTATAGGCAATCTTGACGAACCACCTATTTATGCGCAGTGCTTTGTTTGTATGATTGATTGCGTCTTCGTTCTATTGTGTGAAATAACATGGGCAGTGAAATTCATCAAAGGGATACTCACCGTCAATCATCACGTTCCCAGCTGTTGGATCGTAAAATCGTAGGATAATTGCGAGCACTGAACTTTTACCAGAACCGCTCTGCCCCACCAATGCCATGCTCTGGCCTGCACGAACTCTTAGATCAAAGCCCTTGAAAATCAGTACATCTGGCCTTGATGGGTAGCTAAATTGGACACCCCTTAGCTCAATTGTACCTTCGACCTTCGTTAGCTCTTCTCCGATGTCACCAATTATCTCAGTCTCCCGGTCAAGCACTTCAAAGACCGATGCTACCATTTGGTTCCCTTTTAGAAGGTCAGGTGCCATTGCCAAAGTCTCACCCATGGCTAATGCCGTCACAATTAAAACCATAAATGCTTTCATGATAGATTTAAAGCTAGAAATCTCCTTCCCCATCAAAACAGAACCATACCTGCAACATATAACAAGACCGGCAATTAAAATTCCTTTTTAAGTGCTACACTAAGCAAGTTACAAGAAAGCTTACTCAAAAGAGTCGCACAGATAGGGAGTTCATGGATTTAGTTTATAAGTACATAAAAAAGGACATATGCCACATCTGTTGATCATAGGTATATGCTATCAAACTCCAACCCTACGTTGACTCATACATAGACTAGGCCACCGATACCAGCTCCGGGTATGGGTCTAAGTGATAGATTCATATAATTCATGCTATAACTGAAAACGCAGACTGAAACAGGAAACGCGCAAAAGAAAACCACGATTGGAATGGGCATAGGAAGATGTATTGATGTACCAGATCGGTTAATGCTCCTAGGTTGATGTGATGTATTCCACCAGTTGACTTGACTGAAGACTTTATTATTGGTAGTTCAAGAGCTATAGGCCGGATACTAGCTCTGTTATAGTTGCTTTCCTATGTTGCGTGAATATTTACTCATTTATCATTCATGCATTTGACAAGTTAAATGGTGTCCACAAGGTGACACACAATTTCAAATTAAGATGAGCTTTTTATGCACAATGAAAAGGTGCTACGTGTTCAACATGGGTTCTCACAGATATTTTTCGTGCCAAAGGTAACGAAGACGAAGCTGAAATCACATACCATAAAGCAAGGCCATAGGATGAGAAGATGAAGAATTGAGACACTCCATAGAATATACCAGCAATCTGTCCGCGAGTTAATGACTTTCTTGAAGGCTCAACAAGTTCTTGAGCATATAGATCCAGAACCTTCTCTTCAGAGCAGAATGCAGCCACCGTGCGGATGTTACTCACCGACTCACTAGCTAGCATGTTAGCTTTTAGATAGGCTTTGCTCAAGTTGCCACCATACCCTTTCATAAACATTTTCTGAAACAAAATGAAAAAAAAAAAAAAAAAACTAGTGAAAATAAAAACATCAATCTCACTCCACAAATCGAAATTGGAAGGAGTAGAAAACCTCGCTGAGGTGACCGCTAATGATTAAGGGATACATGGCCATGACAACAAGCGCAAGCCTCCAATTCAAGATGAAGGCAATGATGAATGAGGTAACAATCAAACCAAGATTTTGTATGAGAACTGTAGAGCGGTCAACAACTACGTTTCGCAACAAAGTTGCATCACCCTCTAACCGCGATGCAAGCATGGAACTTGTGTTATTTATGTCATCAAACCATCCAATCTCGTTTTTCAAAATGGCTGCAAACAGTTACAGAAGGAAACTTTAGCCAAAAACGAATGAAAGAAAATAGAAAAGAAAAGAAACCCTTCGACATGAACATAAGTTTGTGTTTTGGTTCCCATTACCTCAAAAGGCAACAAGAAAAAAAAAAAAAAAAAAAGAATGTTGCACAAAACTAATTTTGAACATTGGAACAAATTTAGCTCTTTTGAGTTCTGAAAAATAAATGCCCTTGCGACAAACTATATACCAGGCATAGCAAATCATACTCTCGCTGTCCCATATCGTTCAAAACTCAAAAGAAGCAATGAGATATTTTCATTGGTGAAAGAAATTTGATAGACACAACTGTCATAAATGGACAAACAAAAGGGATGGAAGGGTACCTTCATAAGAACCTTTTTACAAAGAGAACATTTGCGATCTATGTTACATAGTTTCCGGTACCTGTCACGGATCGAGGTCGTCTAATTTCTATCTAAGGACATGGCGGACCAAACCAGAACATTCATGTTCCTTAACAAACTATTTGTTCTTGCATGTTCCTTAATACACTATTTGTTTTAGCATGTAGGATAATGGTATTTCATAGGTACCTTTGAGCATTTCATGCATAATATAAGATCTCTATGCATAGTGTTCACATTAACAAATTGGGAGGTGAATTTCCAACAAACTAAACATGTCAAACACACATCCCTTACCCTTATCCAATTAAGTAGAAGAGTCCATGGAAGATAGATGGGGATACAAGGAGTAAAGAAGGGAAGTTGACTTGTTTTTTACCAGAAAACATCATTTCTCGCACGCGAAGAGTAAGCCGCTCTCCCATAATTCCAAACGAGAGATGTGTGATGACATGAACAATGACAGTTATAGCAGCACCTCCACAGAAGAGAAGTGAAATCTTCTTGACTTCACGAGATGTTGTTTCCCAGTCCATGTAGTAAGATACAAGAGCCTGAGTGACACCAAGAGCAAAAAGAGGCATTTGGGCTCCTGCAATAAGTGCACAAATTGTGCCGGCAACCCCGTAAATCCATTCGGGACCCAACATGGAGTACAATCTTCCACTGGACACATGGGGTGGCGTAATAGTCTTGGTCCCATCAGTTCCAATTTGAACAACTGATGCCTTATCAGAGTGAAAACTTGCACCGTGGCTTGTCCGGGACAATTGATGGGAATACTTTGTGCTGCAAAAATTATCAAAAGAGAGGAGAAAGCAAGATGTTGATACGTATTAGTCTATTTCAAGATTTGTGGCAAGATGAGTTTATGTGCATTAGACTCATTAGAGGTGTCATTGAAAGAAATCAAACACTCAGAAGAAAATGCAATCCCTTGGAGGAAGATTAGAATAGTTTTATATAATTGTGGTGCTGATGTTGCTATTCATGCTAAAGCAATATTATGAGATGCATGCAGAGGCAACCAAAATATTAGCTCGCTTTAAGGCTTTGTGGAAACAAATAAAGAAGCTTTTTCATTTCATTATCTTATTATATTTTTTCGTTCACCTTCCTCCATTTTTGCTACCAAACCCTCAACAAATTCCTTAATCCAAATGCAACCTAAATATAGATCGAAGATAAGGAAAGTAAGCAATATTTCATTTTCTCAATTGTTAAGAAATATAGGAAAAATAAGAAAGTGTACTATCACGCATGAAGCACCGACACTTCTAGAGGCCAGCGTGCTTGCGTGTCCGACACGGGGACACGCGGGGGACATGGCAAAATACTTATGGGAAACATAACGTGGCGGGGATACGGGAGGGATACAACGGGGACAAGGGAGGCATAAAGTGGGGGACACAACAAAATATGAATAGGAGACGACACAGCAGGGACACGGTGGGGACATGAGAGGGACACAGCGGAGACACGACAAAATACGTATGGGACACGACACGGGAGGGACACAGCGGGGACACGTAAGGGGACATGGCAGGGGTTAAATATGCAATTTTTTAAGTTTTTGGGGGGTAAATGTGTATTAATTCAAATAATTTGGATTAAAAGTGTAATATGATGTATATATGATGAACAGAACACCAATCCAGTCACCAATTCGGTATAATTGTTAAAATATATTGAAGCTTCATGATTATGCACCTAACTATATTTCCACTGGTATAAAACAAATGCTATTTATTTATATATATTTGGTCGTATCCCTTGCCGTGTCTATGTCCCCAGTTTTTAAGAAATCCCATGTCCATGCTACATAGACTGTAAGTATACTATCGTCTGATGTTGCAAAAAAAGTACTACATCAGTCAAACGGAGCAGAAATCCAGCCTCAAAGCTTTGTTTTATTTTTCCTCACAAGTCAGCCCCTAAGCTTCGATTACTGCAATCATGTTAAGCATCCAAATCTAACTTCTAAAGAATCTATACATTGCGAAATTTAGGGTACCTTAGTTCTCGTCCCAAGGTAGGTCCTCGTGAAGGGACCCAATGCAAGGAAGCTGCTTCTTGGAGTTGAACAAGCGATGCATAAGCGCTGTTTGGTTGTGAGATGAGCTCATCATGACTTCCAGTTTCCACAATTTTACCGCTTTGGACAACAGCTATCACATCTGCATTTCTAATGGTAGAAAGCCGGTGGGCCACAACTACTGTTGTCCGTCCCACCATTACTCGATCAAGTGCTTCCTGTACACTCTTCTCAGACTCCGCATCAAGTGCACTTGTAGCTTCATCCAACAGAAGTATTGAGGGGTTCTTTACTATTGCACGTGATATTGCAATTCTCTGCTTCTGTCCACCTGATAACTGTACTCCCCTTTCACCCACCTGCAAATGGCATACTATTAATTTTCCTTGAACAATAACTATACCCGCCTCATCCTCTCTTAAATTGTGTCAGGATTATTTTATTTATGAAGGAACTTCAGAAGGAAAGAGAAGGCCAGGGATTATTAGAGCTAGTTTCTTTCCACTTTTCCGTTCACTTATAATGTCCCACCCAAACCCAAGTTCAGCATCGGAGATAAAGAATCATACCGTTCTAACTTGCATTGTCAATATTCAAAATTAAAACCATGAGTTGATGCTAGCATCTACATCACAGTTTTCTACGTACTGAACAGTTATATATATGGAAGAGAAATTCATGAGTTACAA